>OY728148.1:719621730-722121730 GCA_963277665.1 Viscum album
TCAAATTAGTCATTATTTTTTATTTTCAGTTCTTCATCTTCATTATACTTGTTCTATAATACTGACATTGTACCAAAAACACTTTTGTCTTTTAGTTTATGTATGAGTTTCCATGTATGATTCTTCTTAATGTGATCCAACTCTTATTTCAAAGCAGGAATCCATTCGCAATGCTAAAAAGCTTCATTAACATCTTTGGACATAACTTTTGAATAATAGGATATATATATGTACCCACATTTTATGTTCTTATTGTTTGATCATTTAGATATTGATCACCAATAATTCATTGAGCTTCCAACTATTTCCTCATCCTAGGATGAGAGGTGGGAGATTATTCTTTATCACTAGAAATAGATGAGGAATGTTCTCATATCTATGCATCATCATAATTTTTGGACTCATTTCCATTTTTATTAACATTAATTATTTTATCGTATTCATATTTCCCATCTACATGTGCTTGTGAAATATCTTCATCTCATTTTTCAACAACCTTAACCAAAATTGAATAAACTATTAATATTATATCTTTGTGGAAACATATATATCATATTCTATTCAAATATTAAACAATAAAGATTCCACCGTCACCTCTTTGATCAATATTTCAAAGGATTCTATCATTGTTATTTATAATGTACGGACTCCTCAAAACCCTTATGTGTTTCCAACATTGAGTTTTTTCATATAAAATTTCAGAAGCTTTCATATAGAAACATGGCCTATAGAAACATCAATTTGGAATATAAATAGTTCTTCTCATAGATTTCCTCCAAATGTAGTGATAAATACCATGCTCAATTAATATTGTACACCACATATGAACTAATATTCTATTCTTCCTTTCTGAAAAAACATTTTTTGTGTGGTGTGTATGGTGGACTAAACTCATTTCTAATTCAATTTTTTTCAAGATAATTACTAAATTCATCATTATTTTACCCACCACCATTATCAATTCACAACATATTCACATAATACCCACATTTCTTCTCATATCTTCTACTAAAACTCAGAATCATTTTTATATAAGTTTCATTATTTTTGGAATAAAAAAATACAAGAAATGTGTGTAAAATCATCAAACAAATAAATTAAGTACTTATTTAAAAAAGTTAAATTCTTACTAATTGGAAAAAAATTTCATAATGAATTAGTTCTTGGGGACAAGTTTGGTGAATATAAACATTATTAAGCATAAAGTTTTTAATATTCCCATTCTAACTAATTAAACAACGACAATTTTTTTTAAAATTTTAGAAATATCATAAAAACTGTCTCTCTTAGATAACTTATTCATGTTTCTTTGACACATATGTTCCAAAATTTTATTCCCCAAATGATTTTATTCCATCATGATTATTTAACATGAATTTGAACTTTAATAACTTCAAAATTTTCACTTTTGTGTGTTTTACTTTTGAAAAAACTTTTCCATCTTTCTATATTTTCACAAAAGAACCAAATTTTCTAAAACAAATTTTATTTACATCATCACAATGTTGTGATCAACTGAACAAATTATTTTTCAACCAATTTAAAATGTTCCTTTCTTGTATTTCAAATTATCTTTAATTATAATAAATTATATGAACCCCTTGAATATAAGGAATTAATAATTACGAAACATCACAATTCCTTCTTTGAAATTTTTATATTCTTTAAAAAATTCAAATCTCATGTCAAATGAAAAGAGTCACTGGTATCCAAAATTTTGGTTCATTCTCCATTTTTAGATTTATAAGAAAAATCTACAATAATATATTTTTCATTCCTTTTATCTTCCTTATCAAGTTATTGAGAATTTATATAAATATGTTATTGTTCACATAAACAAAACTATGATCCCTTTTAAAATATTTCTACATTGTTCACACCTTTTATAAATAATTTCCAGATGTTGGAACCTACTTTAAACATTAAAATAAATTTTCTAAGATTTCTTCCTTTGAGAGTATTTACTCAATCTCAAAACTTTATTTCTATAACTCATTGGGTAATGGTGATGTTTTCGATTAAGACAACACATGTTATGTGTATTAGTGAATCCAACATAATATAAGCAGTGCAATAAAAAGATTATTCACCACTATATCTTATATACATCATGTAATTTTTAACATGTTTCTTAGAAACAATCTTATCGTTCACATTAGAACTATGTTGATCCTCAAACTGTCATTTATCGCCCTTAATATTTTTCCTTAATTTTAATTTAATTCAAAATTTATTAGAATCAGTAGTGCTTCTAAACATTTGGTTCATACATGGAAATTTTAGAAACATGTAAATTTCCAACATTATTGTTTTTAGCCACATACATGATTTTTATGGTATTATTCTTATTATAAACATTTTTAATTTTCATTCCAACTTTTGAAGGTAGCTTCTTTAGATTTCTCTTAAGTTCACCCTTTCCAAAAATTTCCTCAACTTCCAATATAGAGTTGTTGATATTGGTAACTCTTTAATCATCATTAGAAAAACAAAATTGAACACATCCCAACTCTTCTTCCTTTTCCTTCAACTATAACTCAGGCAATTTATTTAGATTATTTTATTTCTTAAGAGACATTAGGAAATAAAAATCTTCCTGAAACATAGATTTCTTATTATGAAGAAATTATTATTTACTTTATATAGGAATTCCCTTCTTCAACTTTTTGATTTCTCTTTCAAGTTTTCAAATCTTTTTGAGAAATTATTTCAACTCTTTATTCATTTGAAATTCAAACAAAGTATCTTATTCTTTAGTACAACTATTTATAAAAACCACATCATTAACTATTACTATGAAACTATTTTCTCTAGAAACTCTTATTATGTTTTTAGATTAAATCTTAATATCTTCTTCTCTATGTCTTGAACCCAACATATTCTCCTTCTATATTTAGATAATGTCTTATATTTCCCCTTAAAATACAATTTTTATGTATCACCTTATTTTTTCTAAGATCATATTCTCTTTATATCGTCATCATTATTTTCAGATTCATTATCCAATGAATGTAAATTCCAAAAAAAATCCAAATAAATTCACATTAAAATCCATTTAAGGGTACATTTTATTTATAAATTTTTGTACCTCCTTGTCAATTTTTTGAAAATAATGACAATAATTCATCAACATTTTTTCCAACCTTATTTTCACATTCAAAATAACTGCCTTATTATTCTCTAATAATATTCTTATAATTCAATTTCATAGCATCCTTGATGGTCATTTATCTATAAAAATTTTAATTTTATTTAATAAATTTATCCGTTTTCATTTCATAAGTAATGATTGTTCTATAATAGTTATCCAAAAATATAGTTTCATCATATCTATCTTCCAAATATTAGACACTAATTTCAAAATTATAATAAAGAATTATTAATATCTTTTCAATAATCATTGAATCTTCCAAATTATCACTAAGACATCTTACAGTTCTAAAAATATCATTATCCCTTGTAAATAACTCACCAAAAAAATTCATACCCACCCATTTTATTGCCATTATACTTCCAAATACATATTTTTAACTTTTCCTTCTTCAATTTTATATTTCATTAAAAATTAGTTTTCAAATTTAATCTAATATATTTAGTAGTTTCAACTCCCTTCACTCAAAGAAATTCACATTCAGAACAGGATGATGGGAAAATATTCTTACCTCTACATTAATTCTCCAAATTCTTCTTAACCACATATGTAAGAGTTTCATTCCCAATATAAAGAGGAAATCCATATTTAGAATCTTCCAACACATCATACCCAATATATATAAGATATAGAAAAATTATATCATTCTAGATGTGATAGTTCTTTCTATAAAAGACTTGAATACCCTAACTATTCACACAATCAAATTTAACATAACAACATCTCTTAAAAACACATCAGGAAAGAGTAATTGAAGAAATAAATTTATTTGATACCATTGGAAAATTCCTAATTAGGATTAATGTATCACTAAGAGGAGGAATAGGTGAATTAGTAATATATTTTTATTTTGTGTTATCATCCATTTTAACAACACTAACATATTATTGAGGAATTATAACTTTTATGATAATAAAAAATTCACCCATCTATAAGAACACATTTATTTAAAAGGTTCAATACAAAGTTGTAGTATCTAGTCCATGGAATGGTATGTAAATAATCGAATACCACACAATCCACTAGAAATGAAAATTATTTTTTGTAGAAACAACAACTATGTAAAATATTTTGTAACATGTTATGAAAACATCACTAGTTAGTTAAAAAAATTTAACTATTATACTTTTACAACATTATTTTTTATAATTCTCCAAATCTCAATTCTTCACTTTCATACACAGATGTTGGTAGAAATAACCTTTATGGAATTTTTATGAAAACTATGTCTAATGGGTCATTCTTGATTACATGGTTAGATTCTTTAGTCAGTAATACTCTTAATAAGGGATACTTTATAATCAGTTTTGATACACTTCTTTCATTACTAAAAAATTTCTATCTGATGGATTGGTTTGATTTGGTTACCTCTTCTATACACTTCTTCTATCTAGAAAATTTTCCTTAAGAAGACTCAGTCCAATAATATCTATTCTACAAAAACTAATCATTTCTCCTACTCTCTCTCCCATATGTGAACAATATATTCATCTTCAATTAGTACATTGTTCTTAATTCTATTTATTGTTTTCTTTTATCGACATTTTATAAAAACTCGTTCTTATGGATCAGTATGATTCCCTAGTTTAATTCTTAAATATGAAAAGATACTAAGAAAAGATACTCCATAAAATATTTTGAACAACTTTTTCCTTTCCTTAAAAATGTTAGTCTGATGTCTTGATCTTCTTTGGTAACCTCTTCCTTACACTTCTTATATCTAGAAATACATTTTCAAGAAAACCCTATCCAAAAAAATTACCTTCTACTAATAAAACCATTAGTTCTCTCAAACTCTCTACTATACATGAAATATGTTTTCATCATCATTATATATGTTATACTTCATTCTATTTATAGTTTTACTAATATGTGAAAATTATAAACCCAAAAAAAATTTCTCACAAACAAAAATTATAGGAACCTATAATTTCATTTCAACTTCTACTTTATATCGTACATTTGCAGAAATTCTTATATTATCTATATTCTTCTATAATGTTATTCAATCTTCTAACAACATCAACCATCGTAAAATTTACTAACATTCATTAATTCTAAAAAAAAAATTTGTTTGGTAAATTCTTCTATTTTGATGAACCACATTTAAAACTGAAGACCCCTCATTCTGATAATCCCTTCCAACTAAAACAATGAAACTATTCTGCCTTAAACATTATTTCAATATAGTTATACTTCAGTTACTTTATATAACCATTATTGGATATTATAAATATTTCAGAACACTCTTGAAAAAACATTGAAAAAATATTCAAAAAATTCAGGTTCTTCAATTATATAAAAATTACTAAGATGGATAAGAAACTATTTTTGATGATATCCAACACCCGCTGACTAATCAGGGTCATCTTCTATCTGATAAATTAGCCTTTGATTCCCTCCAATGTAATCTCATCACTCTTGGTTAGATGAATCCTAAATCAATTGAAATATATATATATATATATTATAAAAATGGTTCAATAAACTATTTATTATTATCTAGTTAATCTATCAATGATCTTATCCCTTTTCTCAGTCCCAACAATTATAACTTATTAATCAGTGCAATTATATTCAATGAGAGACAGTTCTAAACTACCTCTAGTGGATCAGTGGAGCATATTATCTAATATACCAATGTCATCAAAGACTTCATTTCTTCAATATTTTCATAAATTGATTGTTGATCCTATAACACAGTTCATTTGACAGATTAGATAGTTCGATTGATCATTCAAAATAATTGAACGGTCGATGAGAACTCTAGAAAAACATCTAACAGTAATGAGTTTAAACATCCTAGACTTTTGAAAAAAAAGAGATCATTGATTCTCACATCGATGATCTGTGACTGGCTTAATTTTACATAGAAGTCATTTTCTTCCACAAAATTCTACTTTTATCATTACCTATTAATGAATTTCGTAATATAAAGATCTTTATAGAATTATTTGACAATAAAAACCTTTTCTCAACCTTTAAATCACATTTCATTGATCAAAAGTTTTCTAAAAAATGTGTGGTGTTGATAATATAAAAAACAAGAAAATATCCTCAAATTTTGAATTGAATATCTAAAAATAAATTTATTCTCTGATAAAACTAATCACTCTGATAAAAATCATCATTTTTGACCAAATGTGAATCTGAAAACCATGTTACTAGGAAAACCTCTCCAGAAAAGGAAACTAAATTTGATGGAGTTAATTTTCAAGAATGAGTCTAATTATATAAGTATGAAATTTCGTTTATTCTATAACCAACACATGAAAAGTGAAATGATTTATCAAAATTACAATAAAAAACAATCTTCACATACTTCTTCTAGCATTTCAAAAACAACATCCAATAAACATGTTCCCAAAAGATATGTTCATTCGAATTTCCAAAAAAAATTATGAAGATAAATAAATTTTATAATATACTTCCATAAGTGATTAGGATGATTTTTTATTTTCTTTAATTCAAAAAATAATGACTTTATTATTATTAAATGTTTTATTATTGGTTTTTAAGGTTTAAAAGAGTATATCACTTCCTGATTAAATTTTAATTTTCATATTCAAATGTTTTAAAAAAATTATGTTGATCGAATATGAATATATTCTTGATTAATTTCAATTAAATATTTTAAATATGAAAATGGATATTTTTTGGAATTTAATATTAGGATCATGGTGAAAAGGCCCATATGAATAGTTATATTAAGAAGTTCATAGTGTATCATTGTGTACAGTTAGTTAGAAGAATATTCTAGAGTTGGTTTTAGACTCCATTATACAAATTTAGTTAATTTTTTATAATTTCGAAAATATAAATTAATTTGAAGATTTGTAATAATTGAAAAAGTGTGAGGGTATGAAAAAAATTAAGACTATGTAGAATTTAAGATATATTTTGGATTTTAGAAGTGTGAATAGACGTCTATAAATCCCAAGTATTTATTGATTTGAGATTGAGATGTATAACATTGAATTTTCATAAGTAGTGAGAAAATATAAGTGGTATGGATTACAAAATTAATTCCAAAGTACAATTATATTAAAAAGTTTAGAACATTTTATTTATGTTTATTTGAAGGATCAAGAGGAATATACCTTTATTTCAGAAGAAGATCGGAATTGAACTGATATTACTCATTCCGTTATAAAATAATTTTTTAACTAAATGTAGCCATTATTTCTATTGGTATGTTGTGTGTGTTGGAAAAAACTCACAAGTAGATTATGATACCAACCCAACACTTTTTAATTTATGACACATTATAATTTAAAATCAATGACATGGTCTCAACCAGTTCACAGTAAAGAGTAGGTATCCAATTTGGGATTGAAACTTATAAAAATAATAGGTTCCTTTTGTTTTCTTTTCTATTTTTATCACTTAGGTAAGATTGATAATTATATTTATTTGGATCATATTTTAAAAAATAAAATATTTCACCATATTGAAATAATATTTTAAAATAAATAAGTATGATTTGACCCTCCCCCCCCCCTCATGGTACAAATGAGGCTGAGGCACTTAAACAATAAAACATGTAACACTTAATAAAAGGATGCATTAAAATTTAATAAACTAAAAGAGTCATAAATAAATAAAAATTAATTCTATATCATTTCCTTTAATATATAAATAATGGGTGAAAGCTTAGACTTTAAATTTTTCCATGACTAATCCAACATGTGATCTAATAAAGCACCCTAGACACACACTCGTAATTCTAGTTCTAAAAAACATTATAAAAAATGGACTCAAAACCTAGTGAAATTACACAATAAAAAAATTAATATATTTTACATTTATACCATAATTTTAAAATTTCATCTCACAAATAGACACAAACTCCAGAGCCCATAGTTTTAGTGTATTTAGAGATTAAAAATGTAAACAACACATTTTACAACACTCGCGATCATTCCTCTATGATCATACCATTATAAAACCCCATCTATACATATAATTAGTAGTAATCATATTCATAATCTATAGAATATAAACATAATAAAGGGTGATATTTGATACTCAGTAACTATGAACATATGAGATAACAATTAACGATCATGTGTGAGTATAAGATAAGAATGTTGGAATGAGACAACAGTCAATGAACATGAATAAATCATTAGGAAATAACATCCAATTGAATATATATCAGAAGTAATAAATCAAGATACAAGGAGCTTATAATAACATAAGAAACAAGTAATCATTACAAGAGAATAGTGAATAACATATGAATATAGAAGAAATATATCCATAAAAATCATTACATAGTGGGTTAGGAATTTGTGTTCCTTTCTCCTTTAACATACTAGGATATGAATTTGGGCCCCAATCTCACATAACATAGTAGGTCAAGAAGTCATGTCATTGTCTCGCATAACATAGGGGTTCGGGAATCCATGTTCTTTTCTCTCATAACATCGTGGGTCAAGAATTCTTATCCTAGACTCTCATAATATAGTGGGTTGGGAAGTCGCATCCTTGTGTACCATATCATAATGGGTTAGGAATTCACATACATCTCTCTCATAATTATCATGTAATATATAAAACACTAACCAATACATTGGAGGGATATGCAAATCTAGAAATTACTATCACTTCAGGATAATAAACACCTATATGTTCCACACAAAATATATCATATATCATATATTGATGAACCCATAGAAATAAAATGGGATTCTTAACACTTCTAAATAGTATCTCATAATGTTGCATCAAGAGTTATATTGGTTTATACCAAAAAATATATCACACAAATATCAGTATTTCATTAGGTGATTTAGTTAATATTTTAAGAAAAATATCCCTTATGAGATACATCCTTAATAGATAAGGATGAAAATTTATGAAAAAACATAAAATGGGATTTAAAAAAACATTATTAACCATATTGTAAAAAATAATAAGTTATGAGTCACTTTAAAAGTCCTATTTTAAAATAAAAAATTCCTGAAAACCTTTTAAATAACTATTTTTTAAAAAAATATCCTTAATTTATCCCTAAAAAGAGATAAAGTATTTCTAAATGAAATATGTATTTGAATTTAAAACATATGATCATGGATGGAAAACACTTTAATATTTTAAAATACCTTTATGTTACCCACATTTTAAAAAGTGTAATAAATTAAAATTTTTAAATAACTAATGAAAAATCTAATGATAAAAATAGATAATACATATTTTTTATAAAATAATAATGGGAAACATATCTATGAAGAATGAATATAATATTGATGAAAATCTATCTTTTAAATTGTTGATAATTATTTATAATAATGTTTTAAATTTTTTTAAATAAATTAATAAAGGAAGAAGAATTAAATTAAAAATATAGTTCTCCCTAGAGATAAATATAATGTTATATAAAATAAAACCTTGTAGTGGTTTAAACTGAACATATAAGATTGAAGTTCAAGAATAAATCATATAACTCAATGAAAGGTAGTTGAGTTTACAAAAATAATAATTGAATTGGTTACAATTGAACTAAAATGAATAGAAAAAGAGAACTTGGGATTGATTTTTAAATTAATAAAATTTAATTAAGGATATGAAATTTTAATCCATAAATTAATATATACACAATAATAAATACAGAATATATCTCAAAGAAGAAACTTTAGATAAGAAACCCATAACTTAAATATTAGAATCCATAAAATAACTTTAATTTCTTATAATATTTACATATCCATCTTAATAAATTATTTTATAAACTTATTAATATATATTACATTTTATATACATCATTTATAATAATTCTCTACAAATATATTAGTTTGTTATAGTTTATTTTCATCATCATATGTTAATTATTTTGTTCATTTCATATTGGTTTCATGATAAAGATATCAATTATTATTCTATGGTGAAAAGTTCGTGATTCATTTATTATTAAATGATGTAGAATAAATGTTACAAATTTATTTATAAATTATTACTATAATTCCGTGAGATTTTTAGTTATGATTTATGAAGATGAAATTTGTGATGAGTTATTTTTCATAATTTATTAAAATCAACATATTTCATAATTTTGATCATTTATATTTGTTTCATATTTTAAGAAACATATTAATTATATTTATTACTCTATAATATCACATATATTCATCAAAAAAGTACTAAAACCATCTTTTAAGGTTGTTATTAAAATAGATAACATTGTTTATAGAGGTGATAGTATACACATATATAATAGTGACATTTTTATTTCAAAATAAATGAGAGGGGAAAGGAAGATGAAAATTTATATTTGAATAATATTAATTTTTAAATTAATAAAATATTTATTCGTTAAATAATTTATTATAAAAATATATATGATGTTATGGTTACAAATGAAATACATTGTTCCTGGAGGCAGTAGCCTACACAAACATACGAGAAAAATTTTAATTTTATAATGAATAGGTGGGAGAAAAGAATGTAATAATTTATCATTAAATTATTTTAATTATATCATAAAAATCATATTTATTAATTAAATAAATTCTTATAACCAACTATGTGAGTTGGTGATGAAAAATGAAATACGTCATTCATGGAGATGGTGGTCTGTATGTAACATTAGTGATATTTCAATTTTTCGAATGGATGATATGGGAATAGAAATAAATCATACCAAGAATAAAATAAAATTTTAGTATAATAATGATACTAATTTCATTATATAAATATGGTTATAATATGTTTGGAAAACTATTGGTGAGAAAATTAGAGAAGACAATTTTAGGGAGTGGATAACAGTCGCTTTGAGATATTATGTATTCTCTGGAAAGACCTCTTAAAAATTGAGGAATTTCAAAAATTTTAATTTAAAAATTGGATAAAAACATGTGATATGATTATAGGGTAGGTAAAATGTATATGTTTTCCATAACAATTCAAAATCTAATTATGGATTGAAGAGGGTGGAAGTGAGATCCTTTTATAGGTGAAAAAGAGAGACTTTTCATTTGAATTGAATAGCTAGTGGGGGTAAAAAAGGAATAAAATTGGAGTTAGGTGGGTTATATGAGGAAAGGTTGTTGAGTTATATAGATATTAATCTATAAACTAAATAATTTATTATATAATTTCTAATTTTCATGATAATTTAGTACAATTTGAACTACTTTATATTAGCCATTTTACCATTATTAACCATGATTAAAATTTTTCATTGGTAATTATTTTTTACCACAAAGAAAATATGAAAGTTATTTACAAATTTAGATATTATTATTAATAATTTGGAATCAATTTACTCTAAATAAATTTCTAAATATGACAAAATTAACAATTAAATTAAAACGTTTGATATAAAAAAATATGTTCTTTAGAAAAAAAATTCACTTATACTTCAAGTGTTTTTTATTCTTACCTCGTATAAATTAAGAATTAAATGATTTTTTATATTTTTCTTCTATTAATAAAACAAATATTAGATTCATCATCTAAAATGTATAAATTTAATTTATTTATATTAAAATTTCACAGTGTACATTAAAATAATTCATTGAAAATAATCCTTCTATAATTATTTCAGAGATTACCTTTAATATTAGTATATTTTTTATGAATAAAAATGAAATATACCTTATTTTATAATTTTGAAATTATAATAAAAAATATAAAAATCATATTATGTAATTAAATATCTATAAGTGGTAAAAATGTAATTTTAATCTAAGTGTTCATAATGTATAAAAAATAATTTTGGAGAAAATATATCTTCTAAGAAAGAAATAAATTTATTACTTTCCTAGTAATAAATATTGTAAATGTTTTAAATTATTTTATATTATATAATATAAATATTAAAATAATAATCTATAAATAATAAAGTTCAACATACATAAAAAATATATTATTAAAATATATTTTATGCATAAAATGGTTTTATTAGATATTTAGCAACATTAATTTAATTTTATCAATTAATTATTATGAAAAATGACCAATTTTTCTATTTATACATATATTTAATGATGCGTATTCCACTATTTATACTCTCTATATTAATATATTTATTATAACAGTTATATTTACTATTTATAAATCCTAAAAAAATATATTTTTATTTTTTTTAGTTTGGAGTTATGTGTGAAACAAGATATTAAACATATTGTTTATTTAAAGGAAAATTAATGTTAAAATCTCAATGAGTTACATAAAAACACATGAATCTTTTTTAGGGAAATTAGAAATATATTTTCAATTATTATTCTTCAATCAACTTAACAAACATAATAAAATCATTCAATAATATATCAGTTTTATCCCCTCAAAGTTACTTTTCTATAACCATTAAATAATCAATATATTCCCCTTGATAATAAAGCTAGATCATTCTATAAAATGATATAATAATATGATAAATATAAATCTTCATTTCAAAAATCCAACACCTTCTATAATTTCATATTTACTTGAGATTATGATATTTAGTAGTTGTTCAACTCAACTCCGCATTAAGGGGTACACTTCAATTTTCTCTTTCACCATTGATAATAATACTTAGAATGTTATGAGGAGGTTTAAAGTGATCTAAAAATTATTTTATGATGGAAAATACTTCATGATATAAGGTTATGTATCATTCTCACAATTTCTCCCCTAAATACATGCATCACCTTTAATTCCCATCACAATGAAAACAAACAAAACATATTTGGGAATATGGTGGTTTCTTATTTTATTCATATCAACCAAAAAACTCATTAAAATTGAACATTAAATTTCAGAGAACTATTCATGATTTATTCTCCTTAAAATTTTAAATCATTAATTTTCTTGGATAGTAAGGTACCCATCCTTTATTCAAAAAAAATAATGTGGAATAGACGTTTTCACATCAACTCATAAAAAAATTAATTCGTTTTTATTTCCTCCATTATCCTTACAAATTTCAATTGGGGTGTCAAAAAATCATGAATTGTTTAGAAAAATTATCATCTTTCTTGAAATTTCAATATGATTTTTCACGAGTATTTATGTTTCTATTTTTTAGAAACCTCTCATGAATTTTAACTCCATCTTCAAAGAGGAATTCTAACAGATCCTTTTATTTTTATATATTCTCTAAGTTATTACTTCTACCTTTATTTATCATAAATGTTCACATATTTTTTTAATGATTCATTATCTTTTCTTTCCTTATACAGTAGAATAATATCTTATATCATCCCAGCTGAGTTATCAATAAACTATTGGCATGACCCTGTTCATCACATGGAATCATGTGCACCTCCTTATATAGTAGAGGCTTAGGACTCATGGTGCGGGTCTAACATTGAATAGTTAGGAGACTATACCCGCATATGATAGTTCACAACTTGAAGTAAATCACTATGTTTCATACACATCAATGTTGGTGGATATAAATAAATAAACTAAAACCGAAATGTGTTATAATAAAAAGAAAAATAATTAATGGCTTGTGTGTCCATGTCATATATATAGACTACCATTAACGAGGAAGGATACATAACATAAAACAATTAAAAGGAACTAATAAGGGTTCCACCATAGCACTGACCTAACCATATCCATTCACTAGATACCACTCGAACAATCGTGATCGATCAACCTATACTTAATACGAACCTTATCCCAAACATTTTCCTTCTATAAACATATGAAAGCTTATCAGGGACCCATGTGAAATAGAGACATGAGTAGGGTTTGAGTAAAACTTAGTTGGCCACCACCAATAACCTCTAAATAAAATATCAGTCGGTGAAAAAATATATGAAAGAAAAGGAATAACATTAAACAACGAGGTAAATAAAACATGTTTCATTATTTAACAATGTTAAATTGATCACTTTTATTATTTGTTTCAAAAGTTTTCCATTTAAATCAAACCCACCCTAGACAATAATCAATGGATGAGCTATATATCGATGAGGTAACAGGTTGGAAGTCATATATTCTCACTATATAAATACATCTAGGATCTGTTGTGTCATGTCTTTCCATCCCAACCACTAGGTCCCATGTCAGAAAACACAAATCATCGATCCATGAATTCAGCTGGGTCTCAAAATACCATGTCTGACCATACCAAACATGAAGTCATGAGTTAGAAAACTTGGAGTATCAACCCATGAATCTTAATGTGACCCAAAACTCTCTGTCTAATTATTCCATTATTTATATTGAATTCCATTTCTATACCCTTGGAAACATGAGCATTATTACTTCCCTCAAAAAAACATCGCACTTTGGAACCTGGAGAATAAATCTGGTAGCCCAAAATTGGGGATTGGAACACCATTCCAACCTCCCAAAACCATTAGTCACTGGTCATCAAAAACGGAGAATCGATATACGAATATAATCACAATTTGGTATAACTTGTTCGATTATCCCAAATTTATATCATCATTAATCATTACCTTTTCATTCAAAATTTCCAAAATCCAATTCTTTCATCATGTAAAACCAAATTTATAATTAAATGATTTCATAATTTCTTAGTCACATCATTTACCATGGTCCCAATGGACTCAAAAATCAATATTTGACTAAGTAAAATGTTGTCCCTTTTTAAAAGTCATAAAAACAAGAGCAAACATCCATTAAAAACACCAGGATCCACCCCTAAAAATATGGGTCATTCTATTTTAGAAATCCAAATAGGGCATAAGACCACAATTTTCCAAGAACCCCATTTAAAGATTCACAACACTCCATTTTTATATCATCATTTTAATTACATTTCAAATACATTTAAAATCACTTGGAGGTCAAAAACACTTTTAAAAATAAGAATCATTTCAAAACACAGCTTCCCCCTTCAGTTTATCCAAAACTATTCATAACCTAATGAACATATTTAAAACAATATCAAAAGCCTCATAAGAAATTTTGTAAATGAATAACAAGTATAAAATTATACTTTTTATGGTTGGGACACCCCATGGGTTCCCATAGGCCAAGCCTCACATTAATATAGATCCCACAAGATCCATCGATGTTCCATGGTCCCAATATGAGGCCAAAAGCAATTTAATTATTCAAGTGATAAATCACAATACATTTGGGATGAGGTAACATATCACATACACATGAAAATTAAAAATACATGGTAAATCTCATAGACAACATTAATGAAAAAAATTAATTTCTATTATATTAAAGAAAATGAAGGAGAGCCTACCAAAATATAATTAAAAGGTATGAATTAATGAATCCCAAGGGTTTCGGCCTGAACAAAGATGATACCCTCTGGGGGAAAGGAACCAATAATAAAAAATACAAGGAACATCTCATTTTGAGACTCTCTAGAGGAAATAAATTAAGCCACAATATTACCTTAATTCCATGTATGAATAATGGTTGTGTAGTTACTGAAACGTTGTTTTCACCTTCTGATGGAATATTCAATGGGCCATGGAATAAAGCCCTTGACTGTAATTACACATTAGATAGCCAGTGAATCGGTCTTAATATCCCTAATTGTAATACTCATATGATTTAAAATACACAAGCCCATGAGGATAGCTTGGTCCTTTTTATAAAGGGAGTCATTGTTCCCAATGAAAGAAGGGATATTCGCGACAAATGAACCTTTAGGATCTCTGATCACGCCACTACCCCTCATGGATCCCATACAATATGAAAAATCAGTGATAGAAGTATATCCAAATAAATGGGGATTCAATTTTACCAAATTTACTAAATAGTAGAGAAAGTATGAGCTTAGGGAGGGGAGGTATGTAGGTCCCTAATCGAAGACCCCTCGACCATGTTATTACATAACTTACTGAAATCCATAATGAACTTTCTGATATAAGAAATAATCCATGTGATGTTCCTAGGATAAAAAAATATCAGTTTTTATTCTAGTTTGACAAGATCACCTAGAATACAAACATAAAAATTAGATATCTAGATTACCTCTCTGATATGGGTCTAGAAGCTCCTTGAAACTAGTTATGGAAAAAAGAATCTATGGATGTATCATGCTTAATGGACCCAGTAAACTAACTAAAAGCTCTCTAGAACACCTTTTCCCACCCTCTATTGAAGAAAATGTGGATAGTGGACTCATATACTAGATCCATATAGTGTGATCATTTTAAAGAAAAACTGATGCCTTTCTACTAAACACTGCCATCCATAGACAAGGAATTATTCCAAGCATGGATGCCTTTTCGAGGCATGTTCAGGCATCGTCCAAACCCCTTGGCACACAACTGATCCTATCTCAACACCCCAAGACCTAGTCTCACAAAAAATTGTAACTGTTAAATAATAAAAACAATTATAATTAATTAATTAACCAATACACAACTCAACATAATTATTGAAAACTCACCAAGTCGATCACCTCTTATCAAAACTCCAAGAAATCATTGTGGAATGTCCACAAAAAACTCTCGACACCACTCCTAAGAAAATACCTACGATGCAATACCAAATATAGAATTAATTAAAATATAATATAAAGAAAAATCAATTAAAATTATCTATATTGAAATAAAATAATTAAAATCCCAGAAAAAAACTGTTTAATCTATATTGGGATCTCTTTTACACAAGACTACCAAATGCCACATCATTCTTTGATAATTACACCATTATCCAGTGGAATCAAAATTGAACCCCTAAAACCACACATCAAAAATTAGATGAAATATATATAAGGGAGAAAGGGATGGAAGAAGAAGATAAATCTCACTTTAAACATCGAATAAAATTCCACCAAATCACCTCCCTGGTGAGGCTTAAATGAAGCAGTAAGGTAGGAAAAAATTTATCTAGTTCATGTGTGATTGTGGGAGAGAAAGGGAAGAGGTGAATAAATATACTGAAGGGGGGAATGGTAAAAATCCATTTTAATGAAATTATGGGTAGTCACATGGTTTGGACACATGGTTTACCTAATTAGGCTTCAACTGTGTGTTTGGTTATGTCCAAAGACAAAACCCACACGGTTTGGTCTAATAGTTGTAAAAACCATGCTCCAACCATGTGCACACATAATTTATTAAAACCCCCTACCCCACATGGTTAGGATGAAATGTTTAAAAAATGGTGCATCAACCATGCTATCTGTACTCCCTCCCACCTGTAGTAAGCTACACAGGTTTCCTAAAACTATGCACTTCCCTTGTGACATACAATATAACCTCCTTAGTCTCAAATGGTTCCACCTTTTTCCTTACACGGTTTGTACTAAACCATTCTATAATCATGCAACCAGACCATTTTATATTCAAAATAAAATTAAAAAAGCATGATCTCTATAGTTTCAGATAGTTTCTCTTAAAATGTGCACACCAAACCAGGCACCCTTTCTAGAAAACATACAAAACACCTGAAACATAACCCGATGCATTCCAAGCTCAACCCAACACCCAAAACACCACTCAAGGATTATTATGAATCATATAACATCCTTTTTAGATTTTCCCATTCATTTATCTTTATTCTGAGACTATATTAAATATTCGACTAATATGGTGACAAGAATTAGTATTACTTTATGAATTTTAATCCCACTATATGTGGGATCTTACAACTGCCAACTATAACATTTCTAATCCTTGAGAAGTCACTATGGTAATCAATTTCTACCACCTAACCTCAATCGGTAAATATATTTATTACCGACTTTATCATTAAAATTTGATATCCAAAACTAATATTATGTCCCAACATCTAACCCAAGGCCCTTAACTGGAAAAAACACCAAGTCAACACCTATTTACAAACTAAAACACCATATTGGTGTTTTCCCATTCCAATCAACGTGAAACATTAATTACAACATTACCTAATAACTCATTGAAATATGGTTCTTCCACAATAAATATCATCTTATAACCACAACTATTGATATTAAATTCCCATACCAACCATAAATCCCAACATACCTGAAATTGTGCTCCCACAAGATACTTTCATGGCTCCCAACCTACCATGTCGTAATACCCATGAGAACCCCAATCATCATTAGAAAACATCATATTCATTGAAAAACATCTTAATTAGATTCATACCCATTTTATATGAAATAACTAAGTACATATGAGATCCTCGTTGAAAGCCTAACTATAATCTGAAGCACATTCGTCATTCCCAAAACAACACAACAGATATAGATTTAAGTCCTTCATGCCAACATTATGAACTAACCCCAATCATACTATTCTTGGCAGACTCATTTCCCAAGAAACCATCACCATCTTCCTACTTATTAGAATCACATTTGATTACTACTCCTTCACCCTCGATGTAATTCCACAACAACCCAACACACCCACTAGAGCCCACACCTTACCCCCAGTGAGGTATGGTAGTCAGATCCTTTACTTACTCAACAATCACTCGAACCTATCATCTGAGAACCACACCCCTGATGGTCTTCAACATCATGTACAACCCATGGACGTAACCCATAAATAGTCAATGGTGCACTTCCGACCATATGATCTCACATTCACCGCTCTATTAGCATAGCCTCCAAGTGTCCCCATATCAAAACAAAATATATTATGGAAGATAAAAATGTATCCATAGAGGTCTTATAATACCACAGATGATGTTAAGATATTAGTAATGATCATCACTACTATGATTATTCCATGATATAGTTTACAAACACCACCTCCACAAATCTATTTTTAATGTCACTTTTAACTATTGGACCTACCAAAACATCATAAATATCAAGAATACCTATCCATATGTGTCTTATCACATCCAAATCATTCCTTATCCTACTCTCAACTGACCAATTAACTCTACCATATCAAAAATATAATCTATAATTCATTTTTCACAAATAAATGACATTACAGGACACCACCTACCCATTCCTACAAAATCCTTTTAAAACATAACCATCCTAGACACTCCTGTGTGACCCCATAATAGAACCTAATTTTGACTCCAATGAGTCAAACAATATGAAACTTTAGCTCATGAACCCTATCTAACATGACAATATCACTCAAAACATATAATTCTTGGTGCTTCCCATAACCAAAAGAGACTCATGATCCAAAACCACATACATGAATATTAAAGATATGAGTGTTATTTTAAAATTTAACTATGTTCACATGCTCTCTCACCGTTTTCCTGGAGAAACATACAAAGCTACCTGGGTCAAGCACCGAGCTGATCTGAAGCCCATAATCCACATTCACTACCATAAATTATCACTTCAATAACATTATAGATAAGTGAAACCATACATCTCCATGTGTCCAATACAAAAACAAACAAACACACATGGTCTCCACCTGAAGCAAACTCATACACATAAAACCACCTTTCCTGGAGCACTTATGGTGCTCTTGATCCAACTCATAACCATCATTAAAATATCTCTTCAAAATCCATTACATATTCTATGAACCCTAACAATATTACCATTCCTGAAACCAACCACTACATCTAAATCACTATTACTCAAGTTCTCTTCGTCAAAACCAAGTCATCTTACATGCCCAAACTCCATACAAGGTTTCACCCTTCATTGTAACACCCCAAATCATTATGATTTTTTTCCAAATAAATTAACTTTATTTAGTTTCATGTCTTATAAACTACGCCATATTATTCTTCCGGTACATGAAACACCATCATATCTTGTATTGCACACAATACTTAGTTTCTATGAAGTACCATTTTATTAATTTAATTATTTAAACAAGACAATTATAACTTATCCGTTAAATTTCAGATAATAAATAGTATTAAAAACACCAAGAAATTTATATATAATATATTCAATTACTTTTTTTTTAAAACAATCTAATAGATTTTATAGACAAAATATAATAATAAATCCGATTTTACAGATAAAAACCTTTATTTTTATAAAGGTGTTTTTATCACTTTTAATGACGTACCAATTTTAAAACTAAATTACAGAATTTTAAGAAATTATATCTGAAGAAATAAAATTTAATTTTTTAATCAATATATAAAAATTATCATAGGGTGAATTTTTGGTATTTTTAGGTGAGTTTTATTTTCTTAATGAATAGTGAAAAATATTAAATTTTAAATAAAAACACACATTTCATCTAATTTATTAATATTGATAATTTATATTTAAAATGGTTTTAAATTAATAATAGTTCAATTATAAATCAATAAAAATAATTTGGTTCATTTAAATAAATTTTTCTATGAAATTGGATATCAAAACATTTCAAACAGTTCAAATGTTTTATTTTAAAAACTTATTTTTTTTGATTTGTCAACATGATAAGTTTTAAATTAATTTTTTCAAATTAAATATTTTGAATTTTAAAAAATTTATTCCAAATTTATATTCATAATGTACACATTTACTGAATATGTCTCTTTTATTTTGGGCCAGTATGAATAGTTACCTTGGAAAAAAAACATTACCATGGTAAAGTAAAAATTAGTTAATTTAGGTTAAAAATATATTGATAATGACTAGAAAATGATACTAACAAATGAAAAGGTTTTATTTTATGAATTAAATTTGACACTTAACACCTATGGTTCTAAATTTGATCATTTAATGAAAAATGTTCCATGAAAATGAAATTAATCTTATTAAAAACAAAGAATGTGAAAAAATGACATTGTCCTATAATTTAATAAGTATAATATTTTTAATATATTTTTTACCAAGATATATATTCATAAATAAAAACTATTTTGAAATATTAAATATTTATATATTGAATGGAAATTCATTTATTCTTTTTAGTGAATAAATAATAATAATAAATTCTAACACAATCCAGATTTTGTAATAATTTTATTGATTGTAATATAAAAATAAAATTTAATAAAATGTTAAAATAATTATAAATTGAGACAATTAATTTGATTTACTAATTTTCAAAATTATCATTACTTATTAGAGATATATTAAAATATTAATTTTGTAGTTAACTTGTTATATTGACAGTTTCAAAAGTCCATGTATTGAATAGTGTCAAAAATTGACACTAATGATATTTTATCAAAATTGTATTTTTAAATTATTTTAAAAAAATAAAAAATATATAAAAATACATAATAATTATAAAATGGTATCAAATTTCATAAATGTTTCCTTTATGGTCAAATTGACCTCACATAACTAAAAATTACGACCATTTAATATTAAATAATTTTTTACCATTGTTAACATTTAAATAGGTCAGCTAAGGTTTAATCAAAATTATAAGATTTAACATGATAAAAAAATTGTGTAAAATATATATATTGATTACATTACAACATTATATCATTTTATATTATAATAAATTTAATTTATTAGTAATTTTTATAGATATTAAATTTATTAAAAATAACCAATTTTAGAAATTTAGATGTCCCCCTCATCTCAATTATAATGGGCACAACCTCCCTCACTTATTATAATTAAATGAAGCCACAAGACAGACCATAACCAGTAAATTACTCTAATAAACATACATATCCAAAATATAGAGGTTTGTTTATTGTAAATAAATCAACCCTTCTATCCCTAAGAGGATATCTAAATGATGTTCTATAAAGAAAATTTAATCTTCTTTACCAACTCTTTCTAGTTTATTTCTCTTATACTTATTATTCATGTTTTTTTAAATTAAAAATTAATGAATTTTAAATAAATCCTATATTATTATACGTTATTTTGAATTTGGAAAAACTATATTCCACCTTTTATCCAGCCTACAAAAAACAAAATCACTGCTCGTATGTACGTATGGCTTAACGTATCCACACAATTGTGTAACATTTTTTTATAACCACTTCACTTATATGGGAGTAATGAAAAACAATAATATAAATATTTATTTATATATTTATTATAATTATAAAATTTTGTTAATATATCATCAAGTTCATTACAAGTTCACCATTAAGGGAATGATACAATCACTTATGCATATGTACGACCTACCATCTCTACGACATGATGTGATTCATTTTCCATGTTCACCATTAAAAAATGATTATATATGTACATATAATGTATTAATATGATATATATTAAATTAATAAAATTATTTATATTATTAATGTATATCCTATGCATATGAAATAATAATTTTATGATAAAACATGCCTAGAAAAATGGAGTAGTTAACACCCAAAACAACGACAATAACTAAATATTATAAACAAATGAATGATAATATAATATAATAGGGTCATATATGATATCAAAAATATTAATAAGATTTTTTTTAAATTAATAATTTTTATTAAACAAATATATGATAGGCTCATAAATGTATGAATGAAATCAGACCTAAGGTAGGGGTTAATTTTACAATCTCGTTTTTATTTAGTATTGTTTATATATAAGTGTCTATGAGGGAATATTTATCTTCCATGAACATGTTTCCTAAAAATGTTTTTGAAAATATTTCAACTATTATTCAACAATTTTTAATTTAATTTTTATACATATGTGAATTTTTAAAAAATTATTTGAAATAATCTTTTTTGATGTTTTCCAAACATGTATTTTTGAGGATTTTATGAAAAAAGTATGAAATGAATGCTTTTTTAACATATAAATCATAAATAGATTTTTTCTATTTCCTAAAACCATAATGATTTGAATATTACTTTATAATTTTAAATGTTTATTTTCAAATAATTTTTTTTTCCTTTTAAATTTCACAGCATTTATAAAAAAAATTCAAAATGTAAAGGATATTTTTCTCAAGAATTATTTCATGTGATATTTCAAAATAATTTTCCATCTAAGAAAAAATTATTTGATATTTATTATGTTTTATTAGGGATATGATCAAATTATACCATTACTGTTATTTTGATGAATGGTTTATTTTTATGAGGGAATGATGTTTATGGATAAAATTTTATTTCAATAAGTTACGTTATGTTGAAATTTTTATGAAATCAAATTATTTTTTATGGGTTCTGATTTGGTGATATAATTTTTCTCTTATGGAACACATATTTATGGTTTTCATTATGTTATGGGTGTGAACTATATATACCTCCAATTAATTGGGTAAATATTTATATCTCATGAGTTAGAAATGACTTTAACATGGAGTTAACTGAGTTCAATAATATAGGGATAGAGAGGGAAGTAAACCTTGTCTAGTAATACAAGGATGGAAAAGGAAGTGAAACTGATTCAGTAAAAGACATTGTCCACTATGATAGTCTTGTCAATGATAATTGACTAATATGGAAATAATTATTTATTCTTATTTAAATGCCATAATTTCATGTCTTATGTTATTCTCTCATGGAATATGTAATTTGACTCTTTATAAAATTCTATGATTTATTCCATTACAGGATATCAAGATCATTTATACGTGAGATACAATTTAATAACATTTTGTTTATGTACTTCTTCCTTATGAAAATGTTGCGATTGATATCTTCCTTGTTTACTCTTACTGAGAATTTGAGATCACCCTTTTTATATGTTTAGTTTATCTAATAAAAAAATGAAGGTATTAAGTATGATATATCAAGAAAATGGTTCTAATTATATTACAATAGGTAAACTAATATTCGGATGTATTATGAATTAGTGGATTTTGCTTCCATGTTTCCAAAGTCACTGAACTAATATTGTCATTGGGTGTGTGTTTGGATAATTTCTGAAAAACAATCTATAAAAAAATGATGTAATGTTTATGTGTGTTAATCATGAGTAATTATAGCTGGTATCTGAGTAAATGATTAGTTGAAATTTTGAGACTAGGATGATAAAACATTAGTTAGATCATAATATATATTCTTAAAGATATGTTTAGGGATCTCTCTATGGATAAATCAAAGTATAGGTTCAAATCAAAGATTTTTCGTAATGATCATGAATAGATTTGGATTATACTTAATATTTTATATATAGAAATTAATTTCCCTTCATTAGCTAGTTTTAATCCATATAAGAATTTTTCAACTATTTTCCACCTTAGAAACCCAATTTTATAGGATCTGGAATGAAAAATACTATTGATATACTCTCGCAAGCTATGAATCATGTTGGACTTCAAAATGAGAAGAAGTGGGAACAAATTTCTATTGATTTCTTCATCTGGAATCATATATCATCTTTTAGTGGGGCTTCTGATCAACTTATTTATAAAAAATGGATTGGTACAACTGAAATGATGCTTCTCGATCTTCATTGTTTGAAATGTGAAAATATAATTTCATATTTTTATCGTTTAAAATGAGAAGGGGACTAATGGTGGACTCCAATCAATAAAATAACGAAGAAATATGAAATTATATCCATGTATGGGGATGAGTTCATGAAATCATTATTTAATATGTACTTTCCTCATGTTCTTAATAAGAATATGGAGAAAGTGTTCCTTGAGTTAATGAAAATGGATGATGAGTCTTTCGGTACCTGTGAAAATAATTTTACATGAAATTAATGATATGATTATGGTGTTATCATCTAACATGAATGTAATGTCTATATATTCTTATATGTCTTAAAACAGAGACTTAAAATGGAATTAACCCTAAGAGATTATAGTAGCTATGAAATGTTTTTTTATTGTGCTAGAAATATGGAAATGGTGGTTTTATATACATATCAATATCATGTTTTTACCAAAAATGAACGATATAGATTAATGTAAAAAATCATATCTAAAAATATTATAATTCATTTATGTTTAATGTTTGGAATGAAACATAGAGGAAATTTCTTTAAAGGGACTTGTAAATGTTTTAAGCATGGAAGGGAATGTGGTCAAAAAATTGATTTTTGATGTGATGGGAAGAAGTTAAAAAATGATATGAACAGATAAAAGTATTCACATAATGAACCAAACATGATTTATTTATTAAAGTGCAAGGAAAATGGGATTATGAAAATAAATTCCCAAATATGAGGGCTATCGATGACGACAGACGTCCGAAACCTCATAAGGAAAAAGAAAAAAAATCACACGCAATAACTATTGTTGTGGTGGAGTACCACAATAAAGTGTTGAAATGATTAAGAGTTTATAAATTGGAATTCAAATATAACGTTGTAGAATTATTTTTATGGTATTAAAAAACAAATAAAATATTATGGAATAATATACTATACTTTTTTCTTATGGGTTTGAAGGTATACATTGAATGGTACGATTAACAATGAAATGTTATTGATGTCATTCAGTTATATTTTTGAGAAAACAATTATGGGAAATATAAACCTAGATATGTACATAATGATGGAATTATAATGAGATAAATGGATGCTTTTTTATGATAAAATAAATGTGATAGTGTTGATGACCTTGAAATTGATGACAAGGTGGGTTTTTATATCATGGAATGAGTTTATATAATTTTTTAATTTATGGCATATGTAAATAGTTCTGAAACCATGAATGTTTTCACTTTAGTTTTATGGAAATTTACGTTATTATCATGTTTCATGATAATACATGATAATTTTCTTCACATGTTTGGTGTGTGACAATTAAGAGTATAAAAATTTTGTTGGGGGATTAATTATGAGTTTATTTTTTAAAGTTAGTAACCTTTTTTTGTAATTTTTTTAATTTACATATTTATGTAGGTTTTTAAGGGTAACCATTTATGAATTCTTTTTGAAAATTAGATGAGGTTATAGTTATTAATTTTTTACTCGACTATATAAATATTTATGTGTATTGGATAACTTATAAAAATCAATTTTTACAATAGATAGAGATAGGAGGAATAAATTGTCATCCCATTATGGATCATATTATCCACTAGTAATTAAGGAATAAATATTTCAACCTTATTTATTATATTAAGAGATGAATGAAAAATTGATCAAGGAACAACAGATTGATAAGAATTTTCTAACAAAATATAATGAAATCAATTATGAATATCTTCATGTGATAATTTTTGAACTTTAGGAAATGTATCTAGAAACAAAAAAATTATCCTAGTACCTTCATTTTTTATGAATAAAATGGCCTCTAAGATCATCATAGATTTATAATTCTATTTTTGTTAACCATAAAATGGCCATGTTATCAATCACTCCCCATCAGAACATGATATTTGAAATTCTCTTTCATGTCCATGTTTTCACATTCCACTAAGGTTATCCTAATCAAAATCCTAGATATGTGGTGATCAAAACGTTTTACATTCCCAATCATAAAAGGAATCTTTAATGACATTTTATATGATGTGGGTTTCAATCAAAAAAAATCTTAAATATCTACCTTATATTTTAGAAGTGAAATTTAAAATTGAAATGATGGGATTTCCTTTTTAAATTATATATTATATCAAATTGATATTTTATTGATTGGTTATTCCACTATATTTCTATAAAATTAATGATTTGTTTCAGATAGCTCCTATGAAGAACTTTATACCAGATCCGTAAAATGTAAAAAACGTGGAGGTCATACAGCTGGAGAAAGGTCTTTCTTATGGTGAGAAACATGTAGAATGATAATGTTCTACAAAATAAGACCACTGACCTAGTTAATGTTTTTTTAGAGAAACTAATAGTTTGAAAAAAATACATTGTAACTTGTATATATTATGAGGAAAAAGTATCCACATGTTTTTGTATTAGAATAACAAATTTTGACAGTGAAATTTATTTTAAGTATGGTATAATATAACACCTTGAGTTTTATGAACCATTTTTCAAATAAAATAAATTTATTTAAGGTATTGGTTTATATGCTACACCATTTTATTCTTGTTTTACACAAAACACTATCTTATCTTGTATTACACACAACACTGTCTTTATACGAAGAAGTATTTTACTATTCAATTTATTTAAATAATAAAATTGTAACCTAGACATCAAATTGGATGGAATGAAGAGTATTACACAAAAAATGAAATATATATATATATATATATATATATTCAAAAAATTTAAATTCATCTAATAAAATTGATATATATTTGATAATAATTATTATTATTTTAGGTATAAAAATATATATTTTTTGAAGTCGTGTTTATCTAATTTTAATGGTGATCATGTTATAAAAATAAATTTTGGTACTTATATAAATTCAAATTGTTTAATTAAACATCATTTTTGACAGAATAATTTCCAAATTAGATTAGTGTTATTGGTATTTTTTTGATAATTTTTATTTTTTGATGAATATTGAAAAATTATACATTTTATTAATGGAAATATAAAATAAAAGTTATTAAAAAATAATTATAATTTGATAAATGAATTTTATAGATGACCTTGAACTGTTAGTCATATAATAAAATGCATTCTTTTGATTTTAACTTGTTATCTTTGTATTTTTAAAATTACATGTATAAAATTGTGTTAGAATTGACATGAATGATATTTTATCAAAATACTATTTTATTAAATTATTTAACAATGATACCACAACATTAAAATCCATCATTATTTTAATATGGTCTAAAATGTAATAAATTGTTTATTTATGGTCCAATTGAGATAAAAATTTACAATGTTTTATTTTTAAAAATGTTGTTACCATAGTAAAAATTAAAATAGGTCAACTAAGGGTTAATAAAAATAATTTGGCATAAAATAATAGCATAACAATTCTAAAATATTTTGGTAGATGAGATTAAAACATTATTTAGTCATATATTAGATTAATTTTCCTTTTGGATATATTTGGAATGATATTGAATTTATATAAATTAATAGTTTGAGAAATTGAAAATTTTCCCCTTACCTAAATTATAAAAGGCCACCTCCTTCATCACTTTTTCACATCACTTTGAGCCTTAATTCATGCCCATACCCTATCAATTGTTTTATAATGTTTATTATGAACTTTATAGAGGTTTTGGTATTCCCAAAATATCAACCCTAGTGTCCCTATGAGGAGATCTAAAATAAGTTTTTCTAATAATATGCAATCTTTTTTACCAAATCTTTCAAGCATACTTATTCTTCTATTGTATATTAATGTGTTTATTCCATTATAAAGTAATTAATACAGTATCACCTATTTTTTTAGTTGTTATTATGACTATGTAAAAACAATATTCCACCTTTTTTCTATCCAACTAAAAATGAAAGCACAGTGTGTGTGTGTGTGTGTACATATGACTTAGCATCCACATACTATTGTGTAATATATTTATTCGACACCCCTTTACGTGGATTTGTATAATTATTGAAAATATATAAATATATATATATATATATGATAATTATACAATTATATTAATATACCATCCACTTTCATACCCGTTCTCTATTAAGGGAATGATATCATTGTTCATGTATATGTACGACCTACCATCTCCATAATGTGATGTGATTAATTTTTTATGTTAACAATTCATGAATGACTATTTAAATGTATTTAATGCATAAATATTATATGTATTACATTACAATAATTATAGATATGATTTAACAATATTCTATTCATAATAAATGGGTCTTTTAGGATAAAACATGCATAGGAAAATGAAGCAGTTAACACATGCAGGAAGGGTAATAATAAAATATTACTAAAAAATAGGTGAAAAGATAATATAATGGGATCGTAAATGATATAATAATTATGAATATGTTTTTGGTAAATATAAATCTAATTATTTGAATCATTATTAATTATTTTCACATATGTATGAAGTAAATCATACTTGAGGTAGGGGTTAATTTTACAATCCCATTATAATTCGAGGTTGTTTATATGTTAGTATCTACTAAAGAATACATATCGTAAATGATCTAATCTTATTAAAAAATTTGTAAAATATTGTTGGCGCCAAAATACTGGACGCAAAGGGAAGAAGGAAAAGAAGCCCGCACGCTACCTCGCGAAGCCCCAATGCGGAGCTCCCCCGAGCAATGTGGTCGCCGCGAAGTAGAGGAGGCGGTAACGCTCCTTGAATGACCTGACGTTCACGAGACCACTTTGAAGTAGAGGAGGTGGTAATTCTCCGTGAACGCCTTGACATTTGCGAGACCACAGTGAAGCACTGGAGGCGGTAACTCTCTGTGAGCCCCTTGATGTTTGCGAGCCTGCCGTGAAGCACCATAGCCCCCTTCTCACCGCGTGAGCTCTGCTTCGTGGCGCCCCATTCCTATAAATATTGGGCTCCCCCTGATTCCAGAGGATGGACAATCTGACCTTTTGAATTCTCCACTCCCGGATCACAAAGCACCCTTTTCCATGGGAATCATGAGCTCTGCGAAGTTTTTTTTGCTTCGTGAGATGCCTTCACCTTGTCTCATTTTGAGTCCCTCTTCCGGGAGGGATGCCCTTATTGAAGGATAAGGGCATTCATGAAGGAAGGGGATTCCCAAGGGAACTTGGGAAATCGCGGAGCATTTATGCTTCGCAAAAAACCCATATTTTACTAGTGATCCAAATGCCATGGTAGGGTCGTTGTACATCGCGAAGTACACTGCATCACAACACCTTTCTTCACGAGGAACCTCTGCTTCGCGGGGAAGTGCTCAATGAATACTATTCCACTTCAAGAAGCACCTCCCATTCACACCCCTACCCCATTCTAAGACCAAGGAACTACACTTCGCAAAGCACACCCCTTTGCTTGGTAATTCATCTTCTTGTGCCACCCTCTAGGTTTGCATGATGTGATTTCAAAGTCCCATGGACAACACCACTCGTAGCATTGCTTTGCCCTATTCTTCTTCACATAGGCATGCTAACGGCTATTTCTTCTTCACGTAGTCATGATAACGTGGACCCCCTAATGGTTTTCCATGCGACCCCCATTCACCATGGCATTGCAG
The DNA here is from genome assembly GCA_963277665.1 of Viscum album. Taxonomy (NCBI): domain Eukaryota; kingdom Viridiplantae; phylum Streptophyta; class Magnoliopsida; order Santalales; family Viscaceae; genus Viscum; species Viscum album. The sequence goes on from OY728148.1 coordinate 719,651,580, forward strand.
GTCCCTTCCCTCCCCCAACGGGTAGAGGGTACCGGTTATGTAAGTCCTAGGGGTGCGGAGTAAACCCACTTCGTCCGAGCTGCAGGACGATAAAATGCCAAACACCTCGTCCTCAACACATGATGTTAAACTGTGATCTGACCCTGTGCCCCGCACGCAAGGTCCCCCCGACTCATACATTCTTTACGCCCACTGGTCTCAACGGATATGGGACCACCCCTCCACTAGGGATGATATCCTCCTTATCGAAGTGGCATATGTCCATGGGAGAAGGGAAACCACCTTGGTGTAAGCCCCCTGGCCCCACTTGCGGAAGGTATCACCCATGCACCTCTGTACTTCCCCACTGCCAAGGCCAGTGGAGGGCACGATAGGGAACGAGGATCCTTCCATATTTGGTCCTAAATCCCTCTCCCACTATGCTTTTCCGCACTTTGGGCCTCCACCCTGGAGTAAGTCCCGAAACCATGGGCCACCTAAGGCGTAAGCCCCTCTTCACTTCTCATGGATGCAACCTTCGTGATGTGATCGTCAGGTCTCTGCCACCTCTTGTTTCTCACACTGAGCATGACTCACGTGGGCTTAGATTAGGCATGGGCCATGACAATACCCCTTCCAGCATGACGTTAAACTGTATGCCCCTGTCTAGCATGACGTTAAACTGTATTCCCCAATCCAGCATGATGTTAAACTGTATTACCCTATCCAGCATGACATTAAACTGTATTCTCTCATCGAGCATGATGTTAAACTGTATGCCCCCGTCCCGTATGACGTTAAATTATATTCAACATCAACCTGAACTATGTGGTCCTTGATCCATGTCAAGGCATGGTACGTATGAAGCCTCCATGAGGTTCAAGCAAACCACCACCTGGACCCCTGGTCCTCCTTCATGTCGGCCTTCCAGCGTTCCACATGAACTATGAGGTCTTTGACCCATGTCAAGGCATGGTACGTAGGAATCCTACACGAGGTTCAAGCCCACCATCATCCTGGACCAATGTCCTTATTCACTCCAGTTCTCCGATACGGCCTTTTGTGAACTACGACGTCTTTGATCCATGTCAAGGCATGGTATGTAGGAAGCCTCCATGAGGTTCAAGCCCATCGCCCATAATTTATTCACGTCAGGTTCCGCCCTCGTCCAGCATGACGTTAAACTGCATTCTAGTCTGACGGCAAGCCGTTGTGACTAACTTGAACTACGAGGTCTTCGATCCATGTCAAGGCATGGTATGTAGGAAGCCTCCATGAGGTTCAAGCCCATATCCCATCAGACCAAGGACATTTCTTCACGTTAGTTCGCAGACGAAAACCACCCTAACTACATTGACTTTGATCCATGCTAAAGCATGGTACGTAGGAAGCCTCCCAGGGGTTCAAGACAACCACCTGTTGGTCACTCCGACCCTCTTCACATCGGTTCACCAACACCTAGGTAGCCCAGTGTGTAAGCCCCACACCATCTGGACCAAGGTCCTCATTCGCATCAGTTCTCCGACACACCATTATGAACAATGAGGTCATTGATCCATGTCAAGGCATGGTACGTAGGAAGCCTCCACGAGGTTCAATCCCACCGCCTATCATTTCTTCACATCGGTTCGCCGACGAAAACCACCTGAACTACGAGGTTTTTGATCCATGTCAAGGCACGATACGTAGGAAGCCTCCATGAGGCTCAATCCCATCACCCGTTGGTCATTCCGACTTCATTCACATCGGTCCAATAACACCTAGGTAGCCCAGTGCGTAAGCCCCACACCATCGGACCAAGGTCCACATTCATGTCGGTTTGCTGACAACGACCATCGGACCAAGGTCCACATTCACGTCGGTTCTCTGATGACACCATCGGACCAAGGTACACATCCACATCGTTTTGCTGACGACTCCCATTGGACTAAGGTCCACATCCATTTTGGTTCGCTGACAATGACCATCGGGCCAAGGTCCGCCTTCACATCGATTCTTCGGCACCATCCCGAACTACGCAGACTTTGATTCCCTGCCACATGGATACGTAGGTGGTCTCTTCGAGGCTCAAGACCATCTTCACTATCGCCCTTGTGATGGTTCCATTTCATTACCCCTCCACTTCATTCATCCATATATCGTTCATCCTGATTCCCACCTGAGCCGCCACATCCCGGTGAGATCGTGCCACTCCACTTCCCTCCACAGCATCCGAGAAGCTGCCCATGGGATGACCCTGATATTGGAATCCCTTCAAGGGGGATTCCTCAATCTGATCCAGTCCAGCTAGTGTTCTGATATGGCTGATCCATCTCTGATGGACATCAAATCTGTGGCATACCCTGTGTTAAACATCGAAAGCTGAGGAAAACCTCATATACATGCCTATGGCATATGATTCCTCGCGCTCGATGTGGGGTGCCTCGGTATTCCACGCCCTTGAGAATCCCTATAATAAGGGGAAAAAGATAGAAACGCTAATTCCCCGGTGTTCAGACATGCTACTGATTCCTCGATATGACTACTCCCCCGACTGAAGGTTGATGCCCTGACCGGACCCTTTGGAATGTCCTGACAGAAGCAGTGTAATTAACCAGCATCTATGGAAACATGGAACTTGGAAGAGTTTCAAAAACAATGTATTAAATCTATGAGGGAGACCCATACTAGGTGACGAATTATGAGGAGTAATCCACAGAAGGAAGAACCGACATCCCATCATCCCGTTTCGATCATAGAGAAACCATCCCTGAATAAGGAGTGAATGCCGCCTGCCTTTGGAAAGAAGGAATGTGGGGCAATAGGAGCGCATCCTCATAGACGGATGCGTGCACCCCAGTGAAAGCATCAGAAACAGAAATGGTGAACGGGGCGTGAAAATATTATCCACAATATAGGGATTAGTAGTGTTCGGGACATCAGTAGATTGACGTGTCACCAGATCCAGATATCCGACTCTAGGTACCGCTATGCAAATAGCAGGCTGGGCATGAAACTCGCAAAAATTTGGGGTAGTAGAATGTGGGAAATTCCATTCTGCAATGTGTTGGTGTGGATTCCTCTCACCGACCACAGAGGACGGAATGATGTTGGGGCACTGGTTGTCGATCCTTTTCCTCGCAGTGCTGATGAGTTGATCTCCCTGCTTCTCAAGAACCAGGTTGCTGCTATGGAGACACGATCACTGCCCGCTCGCCTATGCAGGGGCAGGTGTAATACCAGCACAACCGCTCCACATGGCTCCACTACCGTCACGATGGCCTCTACATCCATGAATACGGGACGCCCACGTCCCCTCTCCCCATCAGAGGTCATCCAACGAAGGGGGATCAACAACCTTGTACGTAGGTACGAGGAGGAAGGGGTCATCCAAACTAGGGATATGGCCCACCTGGACCTAGAGGCATCTAGGCCCCGCCGTCAACGCCACCCTCAAAGGCTGTGCAGGGAGCCCTTGCTCCCCACCCCAACGTTCAATCGTTTCGAAAGCCCGTCCCTGGAACGCCTCGACGAATCCTCACTTTACGCTGATCAGGTGGGTGATGTCCGGTTCAGCCCGGTTAGAGTACCAATCCAAGGGCTCTAGGCAAGGTCCCCTATCCGTCCGTGTTAGTGACGTCATCTGGCTTCACTAGAGGAGCAGGTAGGATATGCCCCTGCACCACCTGCGCCATCTAGTCTGACCCGACGTCCGCATCGGGCCCGAGCTGAGGACACTCGTCAAGGGGCGTCGACGTCACCAGCTTATGTGGCCCAAGCCACCGTCGACGTGCATTACAGAGTCCCTTCATACACTGAGCAGGGACACTCTTTCACCCAACCAAGACTGAGGCCCCAACCACCCCATGGGCAGGTTGGGATGGCTCTCGGGGTCGCAGGCCTGAGTGGTGATCGACACAAACCAATTCACGGTGATGTCACCCGATACGGAGGGCCTCCTCGTACCACCATTCCACAGAGTGTGGTCCTTACCTGATCTAAAGATCTACATGTAGGTATGCCTCGTGATACCTTCATCCCAAAGGAAGACCTGCCCCGTGGTAGTGATGCTCGGTGTAGAAGCCTCTCCCGCGCCCACCAAAAAGGGAACAGAGTTCCTCCCCCATTCCCTGACCGTCAATGTGAAGGTATTTACCATTCGGACCCTCTCCATCATGGGGGTCCTCCCTACATCATCTCTGTAACTTGTGAAGTTTCTCCTCACCCCGGAAACCCGAGGGGTGAAGGTCAGCCTCGCTCCACCCACACCAAGCATGGAGGTCCTCCCCATGCTCCTGCCGGTTCCACCAGGGGTTCCTCCCACATGGGTGTTATCCATGGAAATACTCCCCATGTACACTTCGACATTTTCCCTAGTTCCCCTCACACCCAGGATATATCAAGCGAGATTCCTCTCCATCATGGTTCCAACGCCACTCCAAGACTACATGTCGAGAATCAACCTACTCTCGAAGAGCCATCTAGGGGAAAGAGAGCGGTTCATCACCACCATAAGAAGAGTCCCAAGAAGGACCGAGTGGAGGTCAAACCAGCCCGCTTCTCGGATTCTGAAGAAGAGTGTGGCTCAGTGATGGAACATTCTCCCTTATCCTCCGTGTCAAGGACTGGGGCAGGAGCAAGGCACGTCAGTCACGTTCTTACAGAATGTGTTGTCCATAGAATTCCCGCCTCTCTCCGCAAGTACATCCAGGAGGAGGAAATTGTGGAAATCCTACAGGTCCCGACCGTGCAACCACCACCGTCATAATCAGAATCACCCTCTACCTCTACCAGAGATCACAGAGAGCTATTTTGAGGGCCAACGGCGGTAGAGAAATGGTGTGACCCATCGCCGGTGACCGCAATTCTTGTGCTAGAAGCTGGGACTATCAGCCCATCCTATCATGACATTGTGGTTCGGTCACCTCACTCTTTATAGGATGACCCGGAATTTGGCATCCAGTCGGCTCGTTCGCTGTATTCTCTGCCTCCCAGTTTACTATCCGAGCGGTCCGCCTCGGTACGGCAACCGGTCCCTCAGCCGCGTCCGGTTGATGAGTGGGGAAATATGGGGCCAGACCCTTTGTCCGTGTCGAGGAGCTTCTGGAACATTCTCACAGTGGATCACTTCTCGGAGATGTTCTGGCCGATGGCAGTGCTGAACTTTTATGCGCTGGAGTCCCTTACCCCAGAGGAAGTAGGGTTCTTCCACCGAACCCTATGGGAGACACACTTCCGCCATCATTATGAGTGGGTAGTGTACCCCAGGAGCCAAGAAAACATTGAGGAAGATGGCGATCAATGCCTCCTGATCGATTTGGCCGCACTAACTGTGGCCCAGTGCCCTGAGTCACCAGTCCTCCAGAGCGCCCTTCAACGGAAAAGCATTCAGATTTTCAAAGTACTCCACAGAATCATCAGGGAAGATACCCCCCAGGTGAAAGTCCATGGCTGGGGACAGTATCCCACCCTCCTCTTTAGTCCTATCCGGCGGTATCCCGATTCATTAGGTGACATTGAGGATATGCCTCCAAGGAGGGTCGCGGTCCACATGGCTGACGTAGTGGAGATGGAGGACGAGCTTGAATTTCTCGATAGAGACTTACCCCTTGTATAGCATCCCGCCTTTTTTATAACATAAACTTTCACTACATTACACAAAACTGAGGATCTTTAAGGTCTAGTGTCTTGGAAACCAGGAACAAAATACATGAAAACAACATAAGGAATTCTTCTTATACACTTGAAAGGCTTCTCCTTAAGTTCATCCTAGGTTCATTACTGCATCTCATTACCTAGGGACATACATCAAAAGAAAGGGTGAGCAGAAGGCCCAGTAAAGGAAACAAGAGAAACATTTTACATGTGAACTTGAGATACTTCAATAAGGTCATGAAAAGAACTTTAAGGCATGAAAATGAAATCATGAGGCATATCATAATAAAAATAAAACATTTTCATAACTTGAAGATGTGGCTACATCATTTAACATAGACAATCATGAACATATCACCAAGGTCCATCTCCATGGTGTCATTTGAAAATTACCAAGGTTATTCACCAAGGTATTGTGAAAATTGTAATCTCTAGTGGTTACATCATTACCCAATGCATTGGAGCGCTATCAGGGCGCACCCTTAAATTTGCCTTTATTATCATGTGAGCCACATATTTCATCATCAAACATTTCATAAATAAGCCATATAGTATAAAATAAATGAGTGTCATTTCCTAATCAAAACGTTTTAAAAACTGCTTTAAAGACATGATCTTTATGTCACTTTAAACCCACGGAAGGGGAGAGCGGGTTTTTTGTATGTAAATCCCAGAATTTAAAATAGAACATTTTTGTATATATGATAATACCCATTTAGAATAAAGAGCCTTGAGTATTCACTTAATAATATAAAAGAACTTTAGAAAATGAGAGATACATTTTGAGACGGAAATTCTGCTGCATAACGACTATGTTACGAGGTTTTAGAAGACATTAAAAAGAAAGGGAAAATGGGTAAAACATTCATAAATGAACCATAAACATTATATGGACAGAATAAAAAGGATAAATGATCATGGTAATGAAAGTTCAAGGACATACCATTTGAAATGAAAAACATGGAAGGAAGACAAAATTTAGATTTCTCTTATGGAAGTTCGGCAGCCTAACGACGTTACTTAAACTTCAACAAAAATGATTTGAAAAGATCAAATAGGGTCTCTAATCATGTGAAAATAAGAGTTCAGTATGATAGATATAAAGATAATTCCCCAATATAATTAAAAAGGAACTTGACAGACTTTTCATGAAAGTAGAACTTTGAAAAGAATGAGAAGGGTGAAAGAATCCCATAAAAAATTCGGCAGCCTAACGGCGCCACTTAAAACATCAAAATATTGAATGGAAGAGATAAAATGGGGTCTCTAATAATATGAACATATGATTCCAGTATGATAGATATAGAGATCATACCCCAACATAAAAAAGGAACTTGAAAGAATTGACATGAAAGTAGAACTTCAAAACGAGAAGGGTGAAGAACCACTTAAAAAATTCGGCAGCCTAACGACGCCACTTAAAACTTTGAAATACTGAATTGAAGAGATCAAATGGGGTCTCTCATCATATGAACATAAGAGTCCAGTATTATAGATATAGATATTATACCCCAACATAACAAAAAGGAACATGAATGAATTGAAATGAAAGTAGAACTTCAAAACGAGAAGGGTGAAGAACCACTTAAAAATTCGGCAGCCTAATGACGCCACTTAAAACATCAAAATACTGAATTGAAGAGATAAAATGGGGTCTCTCATCATATGAACATAAGATTCCAGTATTATAGATATAGAGATCATACCCCAACATAACAAAAAGAAACTTGAATGAATTGAAATGAAAGTAGAACTTCAAAACGAGAAGGGTGAAGAACCACTTAAAAATTCGGCAGCCTAATGACGCCACTTAAAACTTCAAAATACTGAATTGAAGAGATAAAATGGGGTCTCTCATCATATGAACATAAGAGTCCAGTATTATAGATATAGATATCATACCCCAACATAACAAAAAGTAACTTGAATGAATTGACATGAAAGTAGAACTTCAAAACGAGAAGGGTGAAGAACCACTTAAAAATTCGGCAGCCTAACGGCGCCACTTAAAACTTCAAAATACTGAATTGAAGAGATAAAATAGGGTCTCTCATCATATGATCATAAAATATCAGTATGATAAATTTAGAGATCATACCCCAACATAATAAAACGTAACTTGAAATACTTTACATGAAAATAGATCTTGAAAAATGAGAAGGGAGAAAGAATCCGTTACAAAAATTTCGGCAGCCTAACGGCGCCACTTAAAACTTCATAAAACGAAATAATGAGAGTAAGAGGGGATCTATCATTATATGAACATGAAAAGGGAAGTAAGAGTAGTATAAAAGAACATCCTCCAACATAATAACATGGAGCATAAAAGGAATGACATAAAAGAGATTACTTGAAATGAAATAGAGAGGTCAGATCCCTTACCTTAAAATGTAACTCTTAAACCTCAATGGTTGGGACCTTGAGGGCTTGGGGGCACCTTGGGAGGACTCCTTGGGAGGTAATGAGACTAGAAATTTGTTGGGGAAGTGTGGGGAGTCGAATGGATGATAGGAGGGCTTGGTATTTATAGGGAAAGTGAGGGGATAAGGCATTAATGGCCAAGGGACACCACACATGTGCTTTTCTCAAACCCATGGGCTCTCCCTTGGCATTTACCATGGAGTTAGGCCAAATGGGGCCCCCAAAACAATAATTCATCACCCTTGGCCGGCCAACCCTTAAAATATCTCATGACATCATCATGACACAGCTATGATGTCATTAAACATACTGAAACCCTAAAACTGCATTTTTACTATTCACTAAAAATTCAACTTTCTCAGAAAAATCCCAAAATTTCACACTAACCAAATATCAATGCTCTGATTTCAAAAATGAAATCAGTTTTATAAAAATAATTTTCTAAATATTTTTAATTTTATTTTTAAATAAATACACTATTCACCGAAAATTCATTTTTTCAGAAAAAACTCCAAAAATTACCATAACATAATATCGGTGCTCTGAGTTGAAAAATGAAATCCATTTTATAAAAATAATTTTCTAAATATTTTTAATTTAATTTTTTAATTAAAAAACACTATTCACCCGAAAAAACTAATACTTGAATAATAATTTATGAAACCGTTATTTAACCATTTTATTGAATCACATTACTTAATCAAGGTGCCTAGATTATTTTAAAACTTCTTTTAAGTGAGATTACTAATCCATTTGGTCATATTACTAATCCTAATCATAAAATCACTATTCATAATTTCCTATTCATCAAAAATCAAGTTGATCTTATTAGACTCCAAATTTCATACTCAACGTAATTGTAGAAGACCATTTTTTGAAAATCATTACACATTTTTAATTATTTAAAGTTTACATAAACATTTTTAAAATATCCTTTTTCTAAAATTCATCAAAATATGCATACTATATTTATCCAATCATTTGAAAATTCATAAACATCATCATAAGAAGAAATCCCAATTTTTATTTAAAACAAAGGATTACACAAGGCAGTTACAGTCTTCTTACATAGCCCCTTATCACACCAGCATAGGACCTAAGTGTAAGGTGTGTTAAGGTGAGAGAGTCCGAGGGAGGCTCGGCCAACATTGCCCGAGTAGTAATTTCTATAAGTTTGAACTTCTTGCGAAGACGATTCCATTCTAGCTTCACATGATGAAGTTTGGCTTGGGTTTGGTCCAGAGCAAAGCCTAATGGTGCTACCTCCTTCCCATGTTCTATTAGATGGGCTTCGATCGGTCCAAGACTACTAGGTGAGGCCATCAAATCTTCTTTCTATAATAATCAACCAAGATTACTTATTTTTAGAGACAATAATCAAAACATTTTGTTCACAACGGTCATATTGACCGATGGTCATATAATAGTCAAAACGCAATGGTCTCATTTTAATTATAATCATGTTTATCAAATAAAACATTTTTGTTGAGTATAAAAATAAAATAAAATAACACATGAAATTAGGAAACAATATTTATTCAAAATTTCGGGCTGTTACAATCTTCCCCCCTTAAGAAATTGCGTCCTCACAATTTTTAAAATTGGGTTTTGAAATTTCATTGAATGTCCCACATCGGAAAAAGAGTCAGTAACACCATTACTTTAAAAGAAGGAAAAGGAAGTACAAAGGCCACCCGAGTTTACTCATACTAGGATTCCATGTAGGAAACATGGACATGGAGGAGAAAACAAAGGGTCACGTTCTAAAGGAGAGTGATAGAAAATATTATTAGGAGGAAGTTAACCACCAGAAAATCCCAAAATTATGATGTGTGTAAGCGGTCTTTGATTACCTAGTAGGAAACGTAAACCAACAACATTTTTGTTTTATGTTCCTTTAAATAACTTTGAGGAATTCATTTACAACATAGAACAAAAACATAAGGAAATATATCTACCTTAATGTAGAGTTTCATACATTAATAAGTTTTTACCAAAACTAATCTTTTATCCAAACGATGAGCATTCAAAACTACTTGGTCTTATCAAAACACAAGAATCATCTTCTAGGGAATCACATAATCCACAAATGATCAACTATATATTTCTTCTATCTTTAAACATTATCCCAAAAATAGAATGGGTAAGGTAAAACAACTCTTCAAAAATAATCCCATAGGAAGGGAAACTACTTTTAAATCTTCAAAGTTCCATGGTACTACCCAATGTACATCATAGACCATTCCGTAAATAATGGTCCTTAAGATTCCTCAAAATAAACCAAACTAAGATTGAAACCCAAATACAAGAAAGATTTGATAACATAGTCTTCCAAAATAAACTTCATTGTTCATATCCAAACAACATCAACCACTCCTAACATCTTATAACAAAAGTAGCTAACCTAAACATATTTTACCCAAGATAGGTTAATCATTCCCGTAAGTAACCTAAATTACTATAAGTCCACTATAAATTCATCGATTCTTAAAAATATAAGTCAAACTTACTCCTCAATGAAAATACCGTAGTAATCTATTTTCCTCAATCATATAGGGTCCCCAAAATAGTGAACGTTTTCCAAAATAATAATCATATTTTAATCCCCTAATCATCTCTTTCATATTAATACGGCAATCGTCGCATTTCCTATCACATTGGTTGTTGGGACATGTTCTTCCATTTCCCACCATTAACTAAGAATAGCAAGTATAATTAGGGGCTTAAATACTTAGCTAATAATCATGAAAAGGAACTTAAAGCATATAAGGATAACTTGTAGAAGAAAAATATACCCTAACTTGTGATCCCCTAGGTTCTCATCTATGTTATCCATGATCATATATTCTTATGTGAATCTTTATTTTATTTTTTCTTTGTTCCTTTAACAATGGTTCATACTAAGCTTATGAATTTACCAAAGCATATCCCCCGGGAGTGTCGTAACCAAGAGTGCAGCAAGGCCCGTTGTCGTGTACCAGTTCCCGTTTGAGTCTAGCTCAAAGCGGTGTTTTCGGGTTTTACCCCTATGTACATCTGTGCCAGAGCCACCTCCACCTGCTCGTATCCAGACAGGGATGTATTTTCTTGGAAACCCATTACTCAATACTCACCAAAATACCAGGAAGATTTCCTATATATAAACTTCTCTATAGGATTCCTCCTAATGTTTTCATATCCTAATTTCCACAAATAACTAAACCTTCCTTTGATACCAACTATAGCATCCCGCCTTTTTATAACATAAACTTTCACTACATTACACAAAACTGAGGATCTTTAAGGTCTAGTGTCTTGGAAACCAGGAACAAAATACATGAAAACAACATAAAGCATTCTTCTTAAACACTTGAAAGGCTTCTCCTTAAGTTCATCCTAGGTTCATTACTGCATCTCATAACCTGGGGACATACATCAAAAGAAAGGGTGAGCAGAAGGCCCAGTAAAGGAAACAAGAGAAACATTTTACATGTGAACTTGAGATACTTCAATAAGGTCATGAAAAAGAACTTTAAGGCATGAAAATGAAATCATGAGGCATATCATAATATAAATAAAACATTTTCATAACTTGAAGATGTGGCTACATAATTTAACATAGACAATCATAAACATATCACCAAGGTCCATCCCCAAGGTTTCATTTGAAAATTACCAAGGTTATTCACCAAGGTATCGTGAAAATTGTAATCTCTAGTGGTTACATCATTACCCAATGCATTGGAGCGCTATCAGGGCGCACCCTTAAATTTGCATTTATAATCATGTGAGCCACATATTTCATCATCAAAAATTTCATAAATAAGCCATATAGCATAAAATAAATGGGTGTCATTTCATAATCATAACGTTTTAAAAACTGCTTTAAAGACATGATCTTTATGTCACTTTAAACCCACAGAAGGGGAGAGTGGGTTTTATGTATGTAAATCCCAGAATTTAAAATAGAAAATTTTTGTATATATGTGAATACCCATTTAGAAGAACGAGCTTTGAGTATTCACTTAATAATATAAAATAACTTTAGAAAATGAGAGATACATTTTGAGACGGAAATTCTGCTGCATAACGACTATGTTACGAGGTTTTATAAGACATTAAAAAGAGAGGGAAAATGGGTCAAACATTAATAAATGACCCATAAACAGTAGATGGACAGAATAAGAAGGATACATGATCATGGTAATGAATGTTCAAGGACATACCATATGAAATGAAAAACATGGAAGGAAGACAAAATTTAGATTTCTCTTATAGAAGTTCGGCAGCCTAACGACGTTACTTAAACTTCAACAAAAATGATTTAAAAAGATCAAATAGGGTCTCTAATCATGTGAACATAAGAGTTAAGTATGATAGATATAGAGATAATTCCCCAATATAATTAAAAAGGAACTTGAAAGACTTTTCATGAAAGTAGAACTTTGAAAAGAATGAGAAGGGTGAAAGAATCCCCTAAAAAATTCGGCAGCCTAACGGCGCCACTTAAAACTTCAAAATACTGAATTGAAGAGATCAAATGGGGTCTCTAATCATATGAACATAATATTCCAGTATGATAGATATAGATATCATACCCCAACATAAAAAAGGAAGTTGAATGAATTGACATGAAAGTAGAACTTCAAAACGAGAAGGGTGAAGAACCACTTAAAAAATTCGGCAGCCTAACGACGCCACTTAAAACTTTGAAATACTGAATTGAAGAGATCAAATGGGGTCTCTCATCATATGAACATAAGATTCCAGTATGATATATATAGAGATCATACCCCAACATAACAAAAAGGTACATGAATGAATTGAAATGAAAGTAGAACTTTAAAATGAGAAGGGTGAAGAACCACTTAAAAATTCGGCAGCCTAATGACGCCACTTAAAACATCAAAATACTGAATTGAAGAGATCAAATGGGGTCTCTCATCATATGAACATAAGAGTCCAGTATTATAGATATAGAGATCATACCCCAACATAACGAAAAGGAACTTGAATGAATTGAAATGAAAGTAGAACTTCAAAACGAGAAGGGTGAAGAACCACTTAAAAATTCGGCAGCCTAATGACGCCACTTAAAACTTCAAAATACTGAATTGAAGAGATCAAATGGGGTCTCTCATCATATGAACATAAGATTCCAGTATTATAGATATAGAGATCATACCCCAACATAACAAAAAGGAACTTGAATGAATTGACATGAAAGTAGAACTTCAAAACGAGAAGGGTGAAGAACCACTTAAAACTTCGGCAGCCAAACGGCGCCACTTAAAACTTCAAAATACTGAATTGAAGAGATCAAATAGGGTCTCTCATCATATGATCATAAATGATCACTATGATAAATTTATATATCATACCCCAACATAATAAAAAGGAACTTGAAATACTTTACATGAAAATAGATCTTGAAAAATGAGAAGGGAGAAAGAATCCGTTACAAAAATTTCGGCAGCCTAACGGCGCCACTTAAAACTTCATAAAACGAAATAATGAGAGTAAGAGGGGATCTATAATTATATGAACATGAAAAGGGCAGTAAGAGGAGTATAAAAGAACATCCTCCAACATAATAACATGGAGCATAAAAGGAATGACATAAAATAGATTACTTGAAATGAAAGAGAGAGGTCAGATCCCTTACCTTAAAATGTAACTCTTAAACCTCAAAGGTTGGGACATTGGGGGCTTGGGGAACCTTGGGAGGACTCCTTGGGAGGTAAGGAGACTATAACTTCGTTGGGGAAGAGTGGGGAGTCGAATGGATGAGAGGAGGGCTTTGTTTTTATAGGGAAAGTGAGGGGACAAGGCATTAATGGCCAAGGGACAACTCACATGTGCTTTTCTCAAACCCATGTGCTCTCCCTTGGCATTTACCATGGAGTTAGGTCACATGGGGACCCCAAAACAATAATTCATCACCCTTGGCCGGCCAACCCTTAAAATATCTCATGACATCATCATGACACAGCTATGATGTCATTAAACATACTGAAACCCTAAAACTGCATTTTTATTATTCACTGAAAATTCAACTTTCTCAGAAAAATCCCAAAATTTCACACTAACCAAATATAAATGCTCTGATTTCAAAAATGAACTCCATTTTATAAAAATAATTTTCTAAATATTTTTAATTTTATTTTTAAATAAATACACTATTCACCGAAAATACATTTTTTGAGAAAAAAACCCCAAAAATTACCATAACATAATATCGGTGCTCTGAGTTCAAAAATGAAATCCATTTTATAAAAATAATTTTCTAAATAATTTTAATTTAATTTTTTAATTAAAAAACACTATTCACCCGAAAAAGCTAATACTTGAATAATAATTTATGAAACCGTTATTTAACCATTTTATTGAATCACATTACTTAATCAAGGTTCTTATATTATTTTAAAACTTTTTTTAAGTGAGATTATTAATCCATTTGGTCATATTACTAATCCTAATCATAAAATCACTATTCATAATTTACTATTCATCAAAAATCAAGTTGATCTTATTAGACTCCAAATTTCGTACTCAACATAATTGTAGAAGACCATTTTTTGAAAATCATTACACATTTTTAATTATTTAAGGTTTACATAAATATTTTTAAAATATCCTTTTTCTAAAATTCATCAAAATATGCATACTATATTTATCCGGTCATTTGAAAATTCATAAACATCATCATAAGAAGAAATCCCAATTTTTATTTAAAACAAAAGATTACACAAGGCAGTTACAGTCTTCTTACATAGCCCCTTATCACACCAGCATAGGACCTAAGTGTAAGGTGTGCTAAGGTGAGAGAGTCTGAGGGAGGCTCGGCCAACATTGCCCGAGTAGTAATTTCTATAAATTTGAACTTCTCGCGAAGGCGATTCCGTTCTAGCTTTACATGATGAAGTTTGGATTGGGTTTGGTCCAGAGCAAAGCCTAATGGTGCTACCTCCTTCCCAAGTTCTGTTAGATGGGCTTCGATCGGTCCAAGACTACTAGGTGAGGCCATCAAATCTTCTTTCTATAATAATCAACCAAGATTACTTATTTTTAGAGACAATAATCAAAACATTTTGTTCACAACGGTCATATTGACCGATGGTCATATAACAGTCAAAACCCAATGGTCTCATTTTAATTATAATCATGTTTATCAAATAAAACATTTTTGTTGAGTATAAAAATAAAATAAAATAACACATGAAATTAGGAAACAATATTTATTCAAAATTTCGGGCCGTTACACCTTGAGGATGTACCACCACTACTGGACCCATCAGGGAGGGTTAACCGTCAGCAGAGGAGCCTTCTAGGCCTCCCTGTACCTACCGAGTCACTGGTATTCAGTAGAAATGCCGGTAAGGGTAAGAAGCACGTCAGAACCGTCAAGCACTTCGACCCATCCGCCTCTGTACATGAGACGGCTGAAGATCCAGAGAAGGCCGCTTTGCGCCAGTAGATTGCTGAGCAGAAGAGGCTGGTTGACGAACTCCTGGACGAGCGCACTACAGAGCGGCGACCCGACTATGGTAATCCAATGTCTGGGTAGCCGGGGCAGGAACAATTTCCCCCCAGCAAGATGCCTCTGGGCAACCCTGAACACGCTACTCCCGCAGACATGGTAGAATCTGAAACTCACGGCAAGAGGGCACGATACGTCTCGCCAAACCCTCCTGAATGGTGGGGCAATCTGACGAATCTAGCCTGGGTTCCCCCAACCACCCCACAGGATGTTCTTCCAGTCGCTCCATGAGCTGCTGAAGCCATCTACCATGTCAAAGAACCCAACAACGCACTTGTGATTAGGGATCCCCATCAAGATAGGGACCCAAACTCGGATGATCTTATAGCGGCACTCATCGCCCGCCTCTAAGCATTGGAAATGCGGCAGGTGGAAGTCCCACCAGATGGCATGCCATATCCCGCGTGGGAGGATGATATGCCTGCACCCCCGGGTTTTGGGAACCCCACTTTCTCGCCCTTCGACAAGACAGGGGACCCGCCACAACACTTGGCCCATTTTTCTTCCAGGTGTGGCCCCATGTTGGGGACCCCGGCCCAGCAAGAAGATACCATGCTTAGATGTTTCGTGCAAACATTGGAGGGCCCCGCATTCATCTGGTACAGCCAGCTCCCTATCAGATCGGTGACCGACTGGTAGGATTTCCGTCGGCAGTTCCAATACCAGTTCAGCTCCACCACGCGAAAGACCAGCATCACAGACCTCTTCAAGTGCAAACAAAGGCCTGATGAGCAAGTCACAGATTTCATCGCCCAGTGGAAAGGGCTTACATACTCCCTCGACATGCCACTAATTCAGTAGCAATTACTGACGATGTGTGATTGGAATGTTAAAACAGACCTGGTTCCTTCCCTAATCACCCAGAACTACCCTAGAGAGTTCTAGGATTTCTCAGATAAGGTTCATCACCTCGAGGAAGCTCTGCAACAGGCTAGTCAGGCACGTCTGCTGCCCCCTGTGATCCCAGCCAGGTGGGATGCCAGATCCGAACCCACCACGGTGGCCCAAATAGATGCCCCTAGGAAGCTAGAATTGCTGCTAGTGACACCGGCCCCGCAACCTCGCAGAGGTCCTCTACCTCAAGCGCAGGCTCCTACCCAGCTGTGACCGCCTCAAAATTGACAGGTTTCCCCGCGCAATGCGCCACCACCACCTAGGAGACACTATAAGGCACCGCCTCCTCGGTAGGCCCCTTCGGCCCCTCGTCAGGTCCAGGCTCACAGGGCCCCCTATCTGGAAAGAAGGCACCAGACTTACTCGTTCAACGAGAATCAGGTCCCTGGATACTTCTGAAGTGCTCTAGAGCAAGAGATTGTGTGCTTACCCGAGTGCAGAAGGCCGACAGAGGCGAATCTCACCGATCACCCCAACTACTGTCCCTATCATCGGATTCTGGGGCACAACCTCAAGAAATGCTATGTGTTTAATGACTGGCTTCAAGACCAGGACGACAACAACATAGTTAGGTTGGGCCCAGCCCCAACCCATGTAGCAGCTGTCTTCGTAAGGTCAGAGATCGGTAACGACAGCGAAGGTGAGTGGCAGCAGCTTCCCAGTCCTAGGTCCCAGAAATACGACAAATGGATGGCTCGAAAAATTGACGCTCGTGCCCATGGTATCATTCGGGAATGCCTGAATCAGTTGGAACCTTTGGAGGAAGAAGCATGTACCTCTGCATCGCCATCACGGCCGACCTCTTCCCAAAAGGGCAAGCAACGACGACACAAGAAGAAGCAATGTGCTCCACCACTTTCATCGTCATCCCGCACTCTTGGTGACTTTATGCCCCCGAAAATGGGGAATCCTCTCAGAATCCACCCAATGGTGGACGATTCGTCGAGCGACAGCCAGGGGTACGCTTCGGTTAACACCGTGGTGCGGGTAAAGCCCTATATGGCTCCCGACAAGGGGGAACACCAGGCGAACCTCCCCAACGTCCCCATACAATTTCAACGTCAGCGGAACCGCAACCACATAGGTTGTCGAGGCATGTCATCAGGTTCTTTTAGTCAGGCTGTGCATGCTACTGAAACCAGACAGTAGGCTCAGTGCAGATCTCAGTACGCGCAACCTCATATGATGCCCTCAGATCTACCTCCACCGCCGTTTGTGCTACTAGATCATGCAGAGCTACCTCGTCCGTATCGTGGATAGTCTTTACCAGTTACAGGCCAATATTCATTGTCCAGTCCTAATCCAGTGGCTACTCTCCAGGCTTCAACTAGTAGCCAGCGGGATGTACCCAGTACTACCCAGCCGCCGGTTCAATAGGCAGGACCCGCTATGCCTCCAACCGCCAAATAACCTCCTGTAAGAGGAGGCTCACAGTTGGAACAAAAGTATGATGTCCTAATGCACCTGGCCGACATTCTAGCAAGGCTTTCTATCCTTGAGTCCCTTCACCTCTCCTCTTAAATGCATGATGCACTTGCCGAGGCCCTAAGGATCCCCCTTCAGTTTGAGACGGAGGTAGAAGCTGCGGAAGCCTTCCACACTAAGGCAGTTGAGAATGATGAATTCTAGGAAGTTATCTCGTTCTCTGGTGAAGATGAAGACCCTCCCATACAGGGGAATATTCTCCCACCTTACATCACTAGCTAGTTCAATGGCGTGGAAGTCTGTCGCTGCCTCGTTGACATGGATTCTGGGATCAACATAATCTTGAATCGGACACTGCAAATGCTGGGTCTGTCTAAAGATGATTTAACTCCCTCCGACCGTAGAATCTAGGGATATGATAGGACGGAGCAATCCCCATTCGGAAAGATCCACCTAAATACCCAGTTCGGTGGCCTAATTTCCAGTACTGAGTTCATGGTTGACTCCCAGGACACCGCCTACAACACATTGATGGGAAGGCCATGGCTCCATCTGCACACAGTGGTTCCTTCGTTGTATCACCAATGCCTCAAATATTCCCTCAATGGTTGAGTAGGTGTGCTCCAAGGAGATGTTTCTCCCTTCGCCTATTGTGAAGCCCGCTATCTAGACGCCGACTATTACAAGAGCAAGGATAAGAAAATCCTAGCAAGTGAGGATGAACCCGCCCCGGTCACAAGTGATCCCTGGGCAGGCCTGGATGACGCCTACATATTCCCAATCCATCTATTGGAGGCCACGACACCCGACATGGTGAAGTGTTTTGTGGTTTTAGGTATAAAAGGAAGTCATATTCCCATGTCCAAGAGATGGTGGAAATCGCCTCATACTCCTACTCCAACCTGGCCCAGGTGATCCCAGAACCTCCTACCCCTTTGCAGTATCGGAATTTCAGGCTTATGAAAATGGCAGTACGTCATACATGTCTCTTCTACCAGGCTAGAATCAATCGACTCAGGATGACACGTCACCACTGATTTGATGTCATCAAATGTGGCCCCTTAGGCCGAACGAAATATGGGATAGGATCGGCTGCCTTCATTGCTATGGTCTCAATGGCGCATGGGTCTCTTGATATGATGGCCACCACCGCCCAAGTCGGCACCAGCTTCTCGTCAGGGTTTGATAGCTCTGAAGCAGCTCCCCTTGCGGGAAATCCCTCCACAAGTGGAGAGGAAGATCTGGAAGATTCTCCCCTCACCTTTGAGGAAGGCGTCTATACCACAGTTGATGAACTGGTACATTTAAACCTCGTTAGTGAGGCAGATCCGAGACCCACATTGATCAGTGCAGCCATGTCCCCCGAGGAGCAGCAGTGGTACGTAAACTTTCTCAAACAACACTGTGATGTGTTTTCCAGGAGTTACGACGAGATGTAAGGACTAGATCCTCAGGTAGCCGTTCAGCACCTGGGCCTCACATCAAACCATCATGGTTTTAAGAAGCCTCCCAGAAAGATGCACCATTCTCACGGTGCCGTGGTTGAGGCTGAAGTTGACAAGATTATCAAAGCCAACTTTGTCAAGGAAGTCCAGTACCCCATGTGTCTTTCCAACATTGTGCCAGTGATGAAGAAGAACGGGCAGATCAGAGTCTGCATCGACTTCCGCGATCTCAATCGCCACTGCCCAAAGGATGACTTTCCCCTCTCGGTGACCGAGTTATTGATTGATTCCACGGCCGAGAACCAAGACCTCTCTTTCATGGATGGGTATTCTGGGTACAACCAGATCCTAATGGCCCCCAAGGACGAGGAGTCCACTGCCTTCAAGGCTCCCCAAGCTTCCTTTTGTTACCAGGTTATGCCCTTCGGCCTGAAAAATATAGGTGCCACTTATCATGGAGCCATGCATCGCATATTCAGGCCGATTCTTGGGACGCTGGTGGAATGCTACGTGCATGATCTAGTGGTCAAATCTCACCAGTGCCAGGACCATCTCAAAGATCTTGAGAAAGTGTTCGGTTTCCTCCGTTCCCGCCACCTGAAGATGAACCCGTTAAAGTGTTCCTTCGGGGTCACCTATGGTAAGTTTCTCGACATTGTTGTTAGATACCGGGGCATTGAGATCGACCCATAGAAGATCAAAGCCATCAGTCAAATGCCTCCCCAGAGTAATATTCGGGAACTTCGAGTTCTCCAAAGCGACTTAGACTATATACGCCGATTCATCGCGAATCTAGCCGGCAAGTGTAAGCTCTTTTCCGGGCTCATGAAGAAAGGCGCCACCTATGAGTGGGATGAAGAGTGTCGGACCGCCTTCGAGGAAATCAAGCAGTATCTGCTCCAAACTTTGGTCTTGATGCCACCCGTCTCCGAAAACCCGCTGGTCCTTTATGTGACCTCCCTGGAACGGTCCCTCAGCGCACTTCTTGCCCTGAAGAACAACGTGGGTACGGAGAACAGTCACTACTATCTCATTATAAAGGTGAAAAAATTTCATACATAATCGTATTTTATTTAAAATTTGAAACATTAAATAATTAACTTTATTTACACCATAATTATGATGCATTAATTACCGTATTAAAGAAGCATTAAAATAATTGACATTATAAATATCCAAATAAATGTAATTTGAGACTTTTTATAAATTACAGTAATTTTATATGTTAATATGACATGTTAGGTTTGGTTAGATAAATTTTTTTCTAAGTAATAATGAAGTTATGAATTTAGAAAAAAATACCAAATATTGTCAAAATTGACATAAAAGAGTTTTTAAAACAAATATGATATTATTAATTAATATTCTATTCCTCAAAATATAAGGTTTGACCAAAGGTCAAAAATAATATTATATATGTCATTAATAAACCACTTGAGGGTTTATTAGAATTTTATAGTTTGTTTATTAACCATATAATATAAAAATACAAAGAGACATTGTTAATGTCAAACTATTTAACTATGAGTTAAATTTAAATGATAAAGTTAATATAGTGACCCAAGCCAGTCTAAAACCTATTGGTTGAGTGTGTTTTGACCCATACCCACCTTAGCCTTTAAATAATTCATTTTTTATCCATTATAAACCAAAAATTATTTTATTATAAAATAATATTTCATTCTTTTCCTAAGGTGCCCCTCACCCCTCTAATAAAATAGCACCTCCCCCCCCCCCCCCCTTCTCTCTAATTCACTCCTTCAAAGCCATTTAAATTGGCCAAACCCTACCCAATTACCCTATCAACTATCCTACCTTCACCCTAGAGGCCATACATTAGTCAAAAATACATCATAAAGATCTCTTTTGGCAAAATCAAAAGGATGAACCTGAAGAAGAGGTAAATATTTCATCACCTCTTTCAAGTTCCTTTCTTCTTCCACTTCCTATTTCTTTGTTGTTTCCCTTCTAAAATAATACCTTCAGCATATTCTATATACTGTGATGTTATTATAAATATGGTATAACCATATTCATTATTCTATCCATCCTTTGAATGACATGTCACCATACATGCGTACGTACGGCTTACAGTCTCCACATCATGGTGTAATTGTTATTCAATACATTATTATTTTGATGGGCATAATAATGATGTGTAATTGAAGTAAATAGTAAATATAACATGATAATGATTTTTTATGTATGATATACCATCCAAATATATATTATTTTAATTTCATAAGAATGATATTGTCGCTCGTGCATACGTACGGATTACCATCTCCACGAATGCGATGAGATTCATTCCCCATTGTATATGTTCAAGACAAATTTTCATTAGATGATTAATAATAATATAAAAATACATAATATCATTTTAATATTAATAAGATACATTCTATCCAAGACAAAAATTACTTACCTAACAAATCATATAAAGGAAAACGAATTAGTTAACACCCGAAACAACGATAATACTAAGATATTATTAACAAAGAAATGTTAAAAGATATTATATGATATCCTATTAATGTATATGAATCTTGTATAATTTTATAACAATTATTTCACCATAATACAGGAGGTTAACCTACCCTCAACCAATTAAACATAAAAGGTAAGGGTTAATTTCACAATCTCATTATTATCTTAGGTTGTTTTTAAATAAGTATCAACTTAGAGATATTTACAAACCATATCTATGTTTCATAAACGATTTTTTAAAGGGATGGTCTATGGAATCTCAGTGTTTTCTATGGAAACAATGTTTTTTTAGTTTTCCATTTTATGATGTAATATAAACCTTATGAATGTATCTTGTACATCCAAGGCTACTAAAATAATCGGTCATTCGGGACTTGATCTTTTGTGATCATACCAATGATACTTAATAATGCACCAACTCTCGGCTTCTAGGATCAGGGTGTTATAATATATGATATTATAAATAATAATATGGTTCTGAAATAATTTAATAACATGTTTATATTCAATATATATGAGTTTAAAGAATGATCAAATAAAATAAAGCATGAGGTAAAGGAATTATGCCTCATATTAATTTTTCTATGACACACACGTCATGTTCACCACATATTTACATTATGTTTTTCATATTATACCCATTAATGTATTTTTTAATATTATAATTAAAATTATTTTTATTTACATATCCATTTCAGGATCTTTGTAACAACCCGAGATTTTATAAGATTTATTTGTTTTAATTTCTTTCATATCTTCTGTTGTACGCTACACCAAGATTATCTTGTACTATACGCAACACCGTATTAGCTTGCAATATATGCAACACTATTCTTGGCTAGTGTTACACACTATTTGAACTTCGTTTTCTGGAAATTATTCTACGCAACATTAAGTTTAGATTTTGTTTAATGTATAAATGAAATAAGTTTGGATTATGTTTTACGCAACACCAAACAGAGATTTCACTACACTCAGCCCTAACTTGGCTTGCATTACTTGAAATCAAGACCTTCTTCGATAGAGTGTGTAATACGCAATACCAAGCTTCACTAAACGAGATATTATTATAATATTATTATGAACTAGCCGTTATGAGTATTAATACCCACTTTTTGAAATTTCATCTTTCAAAATTGACTTCATTTTTGGATTCGGAATATTGAAAATAGTTTAGGGTGAGATTTTGGTATTTTTCTAAAAACTTTCAAATTTTGATGAATAGTGAAAACACTAGGTTACTATTTAAAAACCGACTTTTTATTTAAATAATTATTTATTTTATTTAACTTTATTTTAGGTAAAAATTGATACATAATACCAATCGAAGTTCAATGTAATTCATTGGAGTCATTTTATAATAATTTTAGATATATAGAAAATTTATTGAACTTCTCACCGTCTTTTACCCACCCCCTAGGAGAATTTTCAAATTTACATAAAACTTAATTTTACCGCTTCTGTGAATGGAATTTCAAAAATACGATAGACATAGTTGATTTTTGTAAGTAAAATGTGGTTTAATGAGATAAAAATAATTTTTGGTGAATAGTAACTTTTTACTTTTATTTACCACGGTTAAAAGTAAATAGGATAATTAAGGGTAAAAATGATATTATTAATACCCTAACACATATCCTAATTGTATTGGATAAGTGTAATTCGACCAAAAACAAAATTAGGGATAAAATATTACCCTTTTGGTTCACCTGGATTAGATTAGGACATTTATTATTAATTTATTTAAAGAAGGGTTAAATTGTTAAAATCAAAGTTTAATAACTAAATCATTTTTAATATAGGGTTATACATAAGATAAATTCGACTATAAATATTAATTATGAAGATAAAAATATTTCCTACATAATGGTGTTTTATTTATAATTTTTAGACATTATATAATTTAATTTATTTATGACACAATGATGATGGAGTAATTATATTATTAATGAAATATTGACATAATTGATGTTATATATACCCAAATAAATGTAATTTGAGACTTTTTATGATATACAATAATTTTATAGGTTAATATGACATGTTATTATTGATTTAGTTAAATGTTTTCGAACTAATCATTCTGTTAAGATTTTAACAAAAATCAATTACCAAATAGTGTCAAAATTGACATAAAATAGTTTTTAAAACAAATATTATATTATTAATTTTTATTTTATTCCTAAAAATATAAGGTTAGGCCAAACGACTTATATATGGTTATATATATTAATAATGAACAACTTGGGGGTCGTTTGTCTTGTTATAGTATGTTTATTAACCTTATAGTGTATGAAAACAAGAAGACACGGTAAAAGAAAAATTATTTAACATAAAGTTAAATCTAAATGATAAGGTTAAAATAGTAACCTAAACTTGTCCAAATTCTATTATATGCAAGTATTGAGACCCATAACCACCTTATATTTGAAATAAATCAATTTGGAGATATTAAAAACCGAATATGACTTTATAATAAAATAATATTTTAGTTTTTCCTGAGGTGCCCCTCTCCTCCCTTATAAAAGGGCACCTCCTCCCTCTCTTCCTCACACCACTTTGAGCCTTCATGATCCGCCAACCCCTAACAAAATCACTTCTACACTTCCCCAGAAACATCCTAGAGATCCTGGTCTTCTTCAAAGACCAATTTTAGTGCCCTAAAAGGAGGTCTCAAAGAGGAACTTCAAAGAAGAGGTAATGTCCGTTACCGATTCATTCAACTTTATTTCTTCTTCAACTTATTCTTCTTTAGTTTTTTCATTATTAAGTAATAAAATCAGTATCAATAATATACTGATATGTTACTATAAGTATGAAACACCCCTATTTCACCATCTATCCATCCTACAGAAAATGAAATCATCGCGCATTCATATGTACGGAATACCATCTCCACGCCGTAGTGTAATCTATTTTCCACCACCACCTTACTTGGATGGGTATAATGGTGCAAATAAATAACTATATATTATTATTATAAAGTGGTATTTATTCTGAAATAGTATACATACAATCCAATACAATTCCATGATCATGGGAATGATATCATCGCTCGTGCGTACGTACAGAATACCGTCTCCACGAACACGATGAGATTCATTTTCCATGATTAACCATTCAAGAATGATTATAAAGTATATATAATGAATAAAAATGAAATATATGACATAATGAAGATACTGGATTTTTTTATACATATATATATTTATTTCATCTACTTACTTCCATTCAAGTCAATAAGGAAAAGAAAACAGTGTTCATGCGTACGTACGACCTACCGTCTCAATGAACGGTGTATTTCATTTAATTTATCTATATATTATATATATTTATGTATACTGAATATATGATATATATATATATAATTATTTACATTCTGGAAGTAATTAAATCATGATATAAGTAGTAATAATATCAAGAACAAAAATGCCAAACATGTAAGATAAATAAAACGTTTTACCCAAAACGCTGCTTTGACATGAAATTTACAAAATAACGGGTAATATAAAGTCATAAGTGGACCATATATGATATCATAACAATGAATTTTATTCTGTAATAATTCAATTACATTATTTAAATCATTATACAGAAGTTTCGGATATGTACGAAGAATATCAGACCTAAGGTAAGGGAAAATCTCACAATCTCATTTTTATCTGAGATTGTTTATACTTCAGAATTTACGGGGGAAAAATTATCATCCAAATCCATGTTTCCTAAAAATTTAATATTATTTCTAACATCCTACAATTTTTTAAATCCAATTTTACCCTTTCGTGAGTTTTTAGTAAAATATATGAAAGGAATCTTTTGTCGTTTTTCGTACGAGGTACTTTTTGACTTTTCCGGCCAAAGTATGGGAAGAATGTTTTTTTAAATTATACGGAATTAATGTATTTTTAATACATTATTTACAAGAAGCTTAATTTACAAGTTTTCAATTTTATTTTTAATCAACTTCTTTTACTTTAAAATTGTATGACATGTGAAGAAAGTTAATATTTTTTTGAAGTAGAAAGGATATTTTCCTCAAGAATAGAGTTCAAGTGTTTTATCAAAATTATTTTCCATATAAGATAATATAGGGTTTTGTTTCTATCCCTATTTTTACATTGATTTGATTATTATATGATGAAATTATTTATATGATGTTCTTTTATCTTATATGGATTATGTTATGATGGCACTATGTTTAAGATTCCCATTATTATTACATGGGTTATGCTATGATGTATGATTTATGATTTTGTGGCACACATAAGAATGGTTTCATTATGAGAAGGGTGGGACCGATATCTCCCTCTAATTCATTGGGTAAAGATTTATATCTCATGAGATAGACATGGCTGGAACGGTATGTTAATTTGGTTCAGTGTTACAGGACTGAAATGATGAGTGAACTCAATTCAGAAAGGGAATTTGTCCACTAAGATGGTCTTCGCAACAATGCCTTGGCTACTATGGAAATCATATCATGTGCTTAATGTTTTTCCACAATTTCCAGTTTTATTCCCAAGACATTTTATCATGATTGATGTTCTATTATGATATGCCTTACGTACTGCTATGTTTTATGTCATTGCTCAAGATTTCGATGTTTAAACATTATGTTCATGTTCTTATGTTCAAATGTATATGGTTTGTTTAATTTTCTCCATTCTCACCCTTATAGAGAATTTGAGCTCACCATTTATTTGTTTTCTTTTCCCCACAATTTAAAGAAATGTTTTAGGTAAGAAAACCAAAGGGGAAGATCATTATGGGAGATGTTGAAGATCTTTCACCATGATTAGAAGATTATTTTCTGAGATTCCAAAGACACTAAACTATTATGGTCCTTTGGTGTCTGTTTTTTATGTATAAACATTCCGTAAAAGTATTGTAATGTCCATGTACGTCAGGATTCGGGTATCTACAGTTGGTATCAGAGGAAAGGATTAGTCAACCTTTGGAAACTAGGACGTGAAAACGTTATTGAGATACCTAGAGATATTTACAAGGTATG
Organism: Viscum album; assembly: GCA_963277665.1. Classification (NCBI taxonomy): domain Eukaryota; kingdom Viridiplantae; phylum Streptophyta; class Magnoliopsida; order Santalales; family Viscaceae; genus Viscum; species Viscum album. The sequence goes on from OY728148.1 coordinate 719,678,395, forward strand.
TCTAGGGATGTCCTTAAGGATAAGTATACATATAGGATATAGTCCATGAACTATGGTAACGATCTTAGAATTTAACCTAATATGTTAGATATTGAGGGTAATCCCCCTTTATTATGTTATTTTCACTAGTATGGTATTTTCCTTTCACACTATTATTTTTGGGTTTTAGACGATGGATGGAACCTGAAGGAACCATGTTGATCAATGTAATGGAGAATACAATGATTTTCCTCCTGACTAAACCAATTTCATGGGATATGGAGTGCACAATCTTATTTCTATACATACACAAGATATGAATCATTCAAGACTTCAAAATGAGAAGAGAAAGGAGCAAAATACTGTTGAATCCTTCATGAGGTAGCATCCACCTTCATTCACCGGGTCTTCTGATCCCTTAGTGGCTGAACAATGGATCAGTACTACTGAAAAGATATTTTCAGTTCTACAATGTTCTGAGCATGATAAAGTCATCTTAGCAGTATATCGTTTGGAAGGTGATGCTAATCAATGGTGGAATCTTATCGAGAATACGAGGCAAAGAGATGAAATTGAGTCCATGGAATGGGACGAGTTCAAGAACTTGTTTTTCAGTAAATACCTCCCTTGTATTCTTCGAACAAAGATGGAAAAGTAGTTTCTTGAGCTTAAGCAGAAGGGTGATGAATCTGTTGGTATATACGATGCGAATTTTACAAGACTTACAAGGTATGCATCTGGCTTTATCATCTAACCTGAAAGTAAAATTGATCGATTTTTCAGTGGCTATAAACCATGTCTTCAAAAGGAATTATCTATAAGAGACTTAAGTATCTATGAAGAAATTGTGTGTTGTGCTATCAAGGTAGAACTGGAAGTTGGTGTAACATATCTATCTCATGGTTTTGACAAGAAATGAAATATGGAGTTCAAGGAGAAATCTCATAATAATGGTGAAAAGAAGATGATTGTTTCATTATGTTCAAAGTGTGGAATGAAGCATAGTGGAGATTGTCTTAAAGGGAGTAGAAAATGTTTTAAGTGTGGAAAATAAGGTCATTGAGTAGTTTATTGTCGAAGTAATGGGAAAAAGTTTACTATTGATGTGAATAGAGAAAAGACTACAGAGAACTCCCCACCAACACTTTAATGCTTCAAGTGCAAGGAAATGGGGCATTATGCTAATAAATTCTATAATCCACAGGTTAATGATGATCAACGTGCGAACCCTCTTAAAGCAAAAGATAAAGGGAATTCTCATGTGATCACTATTTGTGATGTTGAGTATGAAAATGATGTTCTGTAATGATTAAGTGTTTATATAATGGGATTTCAAAATAGTATCATGGAATCTCATTTATGGTATTGTGGAATTTTGGAATATCTATGTATTGGTTTTCAATTATTATATGGTACTGGTAACCATAAAAAAGTGATTGAAATATTTTTGGAAAGCAGATGAAATGCGCATATTGAAGGGATAAGGAGAAAATAATATGATAGCAATCATGAGCTCATGACTAAAATAAGGACAAAGTGATATCATGGTTTGAGTATATAAAAATTTTGGGATTTTGGTATGTGGAAAGATTTAACTTTTGACAGCATTCATGTTTTCACTAAGGTAAAATGGGTATTCATTTTTCAAGAGAATACATGATTAAGGTATTCACATGATTGGAATGTGATCAACAAGATATATCGGGGATAAATGATGGTATTCACATGCTCGGTAGATGAAATTTCTAGTAATTGTTTTCTTTATACTATAATCATCGATAGAAGTATTTTGGATAAGCCTAAAGATTTGAAATGGATTATGTTGAACATAAGTTAGTTTAAGGCTAGAACTGTTTTCGATATTAACGATGGAATGTCCTAATGATGTAATTTTAGAGAAAGGACAACCTGCAGGATGGGAGACAACCCGTTACATCGGACAAGGCTGTGGGAATTGAACCCACAACCAAAGTGCGACTGGCCTTTATCGCATACCACTGGCCTACAGGAAGTCCCTAGTTAGTAGAAACTAGTTTTATTTTATTAAACGGTATGATATATGATGTATAAGTCCATTTTTGGAATCATATACGATTAATTGCACTATAGATGGACTTATGTATATTTCATAACTTTTGAAATCTTTTTGAGACAAATGGAATGATCTTTCATTCTATCATATGATCTGCTAACACTTTGTGAATGAAAAAATCAACTTCATTTCTTTAAGTGATGAAGTGGAAATTGTCCAAGGAACCACCAATGGTGAGATTGTACCAAAATCAAGAACGTATTTCTTCTAATTCCAATTTCTAAAACTTTAGGGAAATGATCTTGAATATGAAAAAATGTTGTCTTAGTGCCCTTATATCTGGTGAATCAGATGGTAACTTGGATCATCACAAATTTATGGCTTTGTGATTGTTGGATTTTTCATAGCCAGGTTCTCTACCACTCTCCATCAGAACATGATGTTTAGATTTCTCTTCCATATACATATTTTCACATATGTTCTCTTATATGGAAACCCAATGGTGAGTTATTTTGGGTAATCATTTCATTTCATACTTTATTTTTTAAAATTAAGTTTTATTATTCCTTTTTACGATGTGGGTTTCTATGAATAGTAAACGATTTATAACCCCGATGAATTTCGAGGGCGAAATTCATTTTAATGGGGGTAGAATGTAACAACCCAAGATTTTATAAGATATATTAGTTTTAATTTCTTTCATATATTCTGTTGTACGCTACACCAAGATTATCGTGTACTATACGCAACACTGTATTAGCTTGCAGTATACACAACACTATTCTTGGCTAGTGTTACACACTATTTGAAGTTCGTTTTGCGGAAATTATTCTACGAAACATTAAGTATGGATTTAGTTTAATGTATAAATGAAATAAGTTTTGATTATGTTATACGCAACACCAAAAAGAGATTTCACTACACGCAACCCTGACTTGGTTTTCATTACACACAATCAAGACCTTCTTCGATAGCTTGTGTAGTACGTAATACCAAGTTTCAATAAACGAGATATTATTATAATATTATTATGACCTAGCCGTTATGAATAGTAATACCCACTTTTTGAAATTTTATCTTTCAAAATGGACTTCATTTTTGGATTCAGAATATCGCAATAATCTTAGGGTGAAATTTTGGTATTTTTCTGAAAACTTTCAAATTTAGATGAATAGTGAAAACACTGGGTTACTATTTAAAAACCAACTTTTTATTTAAATAATTATTTATTTTATTTAACTCTATTTTAGGTAAAAATTGATACATAATAACAATATAAGTTCAATGTACTTCATTGGAGTCATTTTATAATAATTTTAGATATATAAAAATTTTATTGAACTTTTCACCGTCTTTTACCCACCTCCTAGGAGAATTTGCAAATTTACATAAAACATAATTTTACCACTCCTGTGAATGGAATTTCAAAAATCCGAGAGACTTGGTTGATGTTAGTAAGTAAAATTTGGTTCAATGAGATAAAAATAATTTTTGGTGAATATTAACTTTTTACTTTTATTTACCACGCTTAAAAGTAAATAGGGTAATTAAGGGTAAAAATCACATTATTATTACCCTAACACATGTCCTAATTCTATTTTATAAGGGTAATTAGAACAAAAACAACATTAGGGATAAAATATTACCCTTTTGGTCCCCTTGGATTAGATTAGGACATTTATTATTAATTTATTTAAAGAAGGGTTAAAATAGTGAAAATCAATATTTAATAACTAAATCATTTTTAATATATGGTTATACATTAGATAAATTCGACTATAAATATTAATTATAAATATAAAGAGATTTCCTACATAGTGGTGTTTTATTTATAATTTTTAGACATTAAATAATTTAATTTATTTATGACACAATGATGATGAAGTAATTATCTTATTAATGAAATATTGACATAATTGATGTTATATATACCCAAATAAATGCAATTTGAGACTTTTTATGAATTATAATAATTTTATATGTTAATATGGCATGTTAGTATATATTTAGTTAAATGATTTTGAACAAATCATTCTGTTAGGAGTTTCACAAAAATCTATTACCAAATAGTGTCAAAATTGACATAAAATAATTTTTAAAACAAATATTATGTTATTAATTTTTATTTTATTTTTAAAAATCTAAGGTTAGGCAAAATTACATAGATAAGGTTATATATATTAATATTAAACAACTTGGGGTTCTTTTGGCTTATTATAGTAAGTTTATTAACCTTATAGTTTAAGAAAACAAGAAGACACGGTAAAAGAAAAATTATTTAACTTAAAGTTAAATCTAAATGATAAGGTTACAATAGTAACCTAAACTTGTCCAAATTATATTATATGAGAGTACCGCGACCCATACCCACCTTAGCTTCGAAATAAATCAATTTGGAGCTATTAAAAACCGAATATGACTTTATAATAAAATAATATTTTAGTTTTTCCAAAGGTGCCCCTCTCCTCCCTTATAAAAGGGCACCTCCTCCCTCTCTTCCTCACACAAATTTGAGCCTTCAATCTCGGAAAACCCATGAAAAATTCTATTCTACACTTCCATAGAAACATTCTAGAGGTCCTGGTCTTCTTAAAAAAAAAATTTAGTGCCCTAAAAGGAGGTCTCAAAGAGGCGTTTCAAAGAAGAGGTAATGTCTGTTACCGATTCTTTCAACTTTATTTCTTCTTCCACTTCTTCTTCATTAGTTGTTTCATTATGATGTAATAACATCAGTGTCACTAATATACTGATATTTTATTATAAGTATGAAACAACCCTATTTCACCATCTATCCATCCTATAGAAAACGAAATCACTACGCGTGCGTACGTACGGAATAATGTCTTCACGCCGTGGTGTAATCCATTTTCCACCACCACCTTACTTGGATGCGTATAATGGTGAAAATAAATAACTATATATAATTATTTTAAAGTGTTATTGATTCTTAAATAGTATAAATACACTCCAATACAATTCCACGATCATGGGAATGATATCATCGCTCGTGCATACGTACGGAATACCGTCTCCACGAACGGGATGAGATTCCTTTTCCATGATTAACCATTCAAGAATGATTATAAATTATATATAATGAATAATAATGAAATATATGACATAATGAAGATAATTTATTTATTTATACATATATATATATATATTTCATCTACTTACTTTCATTCCAGTCAATAAGGAAAACAAAATAGCGTTCATGCGTAAGTACAACCTACCGTCTCCATGAACAGTGTATTTCATTTCATTTATCTATATATTATATATATTTATGTATATTGAATATATGATATATATATCATGATTTAAATTCTATAAGTAATTAAATCATTATATAAGTAGTAAAAATATCAAGAACCACAATGCCAAACACGTATGATAAATAAAACGTTTTACCCAAAACGCTGCTTTGACATGAAATATACAAAATAACGGGTAATATAAAGTCATAAGTGGGACATATATGATATCATAACAATGAATATGATTCTGTAATAATTCAATGACATTATTTAAATCATTATACATGAGTTTTGGATACGTACGAAGCATATCAGACCTAAGGTAAGGGAAAATCTCACAATCTCATTTTTATCTGAGATTGTTTATACTTCAGAATTTACTGGGGAATATTTATCATCCACATCCATGTTTCCTAAATATGTAATATGATTTCTATCCTCCTATAATTTTTTAATTCCAATTTTACCCTTCTTTTAGTTTTTAGTAAAATATATGAAATGAATCTTTTGTCGTTTTTCGTACGAGGTACTTTTTTACTTTTCCACCCAAAGTACGAGAAGATTTTTTTTTAACTTATACGGGATGAATGGATTTTTAAAAAATTATTTCCAAGAAGATTCCTTTACAAGTTTTCAAGTTTATTTTTAATCAACTTCTTTTAGTTTGTAATTTTTTGACATGTTAATAAAGGACAAGTTTTTTTGAAGTAGAAAGGATATTTTCCTCAAGAATGGAGTTCAAGTGTGTTATCAAAATTATTTTCCATACAACATAATATAGGGTTCTGTTTCTGTCCCTATTTTTACATTGATTTGATTATGTTATGATGGAATTATTTTTCTGATGTCCTTTTATCTTATATGGATTATGTTATGTTGGAACGATGTTTAAGATTCCCATTTTTATTACATGGGTTATGCTATGATGTATGATAAAAGATTTTGTGGAATACATAAGAATGGTTTCATTATGGGATGGGTGGATCCTATATCTCCCTCCAATGCATTGTGTAAATATTTATATCTCATGAGATAGACATGGCTGGAACAGTAAGTTAATCTGATTCAGTGTTACAGGACTAAAATGAGGAGTGAACTCGATTCAGAAAGGGACTTTGTCCACTAAGATAATATTGGCAGCAATGCCTTGGCTACCATGGAAATCATATCATGTTCTCGATGTGTTGCCATAATTAAAAGTTTTATTCCCAAGATATTTTATCATGATTGATGTTCTATAATGATCTATGCCTTACGTACTGCCATGTTTTATGTCATTGCTCATGATTTCGATGTTTAAACATTATGTTCATGTTTTTATGTTCAAATGTATATCGTTTGTTTAATTTTCTCCATGCTAACCCTTACTGAGCATTTGAGCTCACCCTTTATATGTTTTCCTTTCCCCATGATTTAATGAAAGGTTTTAGGTAAGAAAACAAAAGTGGAAATTCTTTATGGGAGACGTTGAAGATCTTTCACCATGATTAGAAGATTATTTTCTATGTTTCCAAAGACACTAAACTATTATGGCCATTTGGTGTCTATTTTTTTATGTATTAAGCATTCCGCAAAAGTATTGTAATGTCCAGGTACGCAAGGCTTTGGGTCTCTGTAATCTCTCTTTCATGGGGTTTGCGATTCAAAAGATACAAAATTAGTAGGGGATTTTAGTCTCAATTTTCCTTAATTGAGACATATAATTTTGATATAAATTTATCTTCTTGTAAGAGGTGTATGTACAACCACTTTTACAAGTCATATCATTGATTTAATTATCTAAATGATATTTTATGTTTTAATTAATGATATTTTTTCATGGTTGTATCATTTCAATGTTTCCAATGTGGAAAATATTTTATCTTACAAATTTATTGTTTATCAGGACTATTTATGATTATATTCTAATGATAATGTTTATGAACCATATTGTCAAGAAATACATTAATTTTATTATCATATATTTTTTAATTATATTTTATATTAATTGTAACACTTTTATGAAAAATAGTTCTTAATATATCTGATAAAATGTTTTTAAAAAAATTGACTTTGTTTCATTCTTTAGTCAAAATTTTATTTTCTTCTAAATCCATGATTTCTTAAAAAAAATTCAAAAATATTTTTAATACATTACAAATGATTTATTTAGTATGTTTTTTAAATATTTTACTTTTAAAAAAATAAAATAAATATTAGTGCCATTTTTAAAAACAATTCCCAATTTGATTTTACCTAAAATTTGAAAGAAATATTTTTTAACATGTATGGAATGAATATAATTTCCCCCAATACTTCGCATTATTTTATTTAAATCAAACATTATAATTTTTAAAGGTTATACTTGATGTATAGTATTTTGAAAAAAAATTATTTTTAAAAAAGAATTCAAAGATTAAATGATATTTTACTCATGAAATGTTATAATTTATTTTGAAAGCTACCTTTATATGTTATAAATTTTGTTTTGAACAAAAAGAATTTTTAAGTTATTTATTTTCTAAAAAGTTTGTCAAAGTAATGTAATTTTCCTTAAGATATATTCCAATTGATCTTTTAAAATATTTCTCTATCTAATTTGATATCCTTTTATGTAACATATGCTTTACTAGGGATATAAACCAAGTATATTATTCTTATTTTTTATCTAAATGGTTAATCACTAAAATATATTTATAAAAAAAATATTTTCCCATGGTCTTGTCATGTCTCAATGATATTTATATAGAACCCCTTTATTTTCTATGTGTTCATAATGTTTCAAATATATTTTTATGTATCCCATTTATTTTTCATGGGTTAATCACATATCATAGATATTTTTGTGGAACCGATTTATAATATATGGTTTAATCATGTTTTAGAGATATTTTTATATGACTCATTTCATTTCCACATTTTAATCATGATTAAAATGGAATGACATGGTGCTTGTTTCATTTCCATAGTTTAATAAAGTTATAAAAGTAATAATGATTGTTTATATGAGTTTTATGATGAAGGGATTTATATAGGTACTTTACTTATGGTTCGTAGGCAATACAAATGAAGGGTTCACCTAGATTACATCAGGTGAGCATGTCATATATTATATGATGGGTTTTCCTAGATAGTGTTAGGAGAGGTCATTACAACATATACAATGGGGCTTCCTAAATAGCCTTGGGTGAGCCTATTATAAATTATATTATGGTTTTGACCAGATAGTGCTCCAATGAATTAGGTAATTTAGATTTTCATGAGAGGAAAGATATATGGAGTTACTTAAGTGTTTCTCCGATGGACTAAATTGAGATCTGGTTATTTCTAAAATAATTTTAACCCTGGTTATGAAGAAAACTATTCCACGATACCAACATATTTCATTTATGATTTTATGGGTTTATAGTGTTTCTTATGATCTAGATTGATATCTTATGGCTCATTATTATTGATTCTGATGACTCTTTTCTTTTTCATGTTTGCATATTTTATGATCCATCTATTAATGGGTATGTTTTATCTTATAATTAGATCATTCACTATGATTATGTCTATATACCCTTATGCACTTGTTATGTTCATTAATTGCATTCACTTTTTAATTCTTATGTTTACCCTTATTAATCATTTAACTCATGATTTTTATGTTTTCCCCATGTTATTAATAAATGATGTTGGATGAATTATTTTTAGAATAGATTTCATATGAATGATGTTGATAAATTAATATGATATATAAAAATATGTTATAAGTGGGATAAATGAACATTTAATGAAACATTTATTATTTATGTTTTAGTTTTTCGTAATTCTATATAACAATACACCTTAAAGGTTCTTTAGAATGTAAATTATCCAGTTTTTTAAAGATTTAAGGTTTTTATAGAAAAACATTGTCTCATAATTATTGATCTCAATGTTGGAAATGAAATGTGTGTGATTTTAGTATAGAATATGGGAGTATATATTTTTTGGTTGTTATTTTTGGTATCATATTTCAGTTTAAGGAAATTATGTAGATTATAATGTCTTCATGTGAGGTTATCTAAAAATTTATTGATACAATAATATGCCTATATTCTTAAGGGTGACCAAAAGTACAATTTCTTAGACACCACATTTAGGTTTTAAGAAATAAGTTATTAAAGTTATTAATTAAATTTTAGAAAATTATTTATTTGGTTTAATAATATGTAAATATTTGTTTTAACATAAAGTATAAATTTATATTTGTTGGAAATTATTTTTAATGTATTAATAACCTTTAGGACTTATATGATCTTGAATATTGAGGTAATTATGGGAAAATATGTTTTATCATATTCATAACAACATGATTGAAATTTAATTTGATGAATAAGTGATTCTTGTTACTTCATAAAAAGATCACCATATTTTTGGGCTTGAAATCTGAAATGAATGAGATAACCTTTGATGATAGAACAATATTTAATTTTGAGGTTTTTTAGGTTATTTGGGATATAGGTTTGTGGAATGATTTATTATCATCTTTGGGTATTACTTTTTAATTTCAAATATTAATGTATCATATTATGGTTTATTCTTTTTTAGAATTATATTACCATGTGCCAACCCTTTATGTTTTTTTAATATCTAAGACATGAGGAATATCTTATTATCCTATTAATGGTTATATGGACTTAAATACTGATTATAGAATATCATGCATGAATATTTTATCCTGAATACTTATCTTTTGGAAAAAAATCAGATTTTGGTGGAATATCACAAAATTGTTAAAATCATGTCATTATGTAAGAACTTTTCTTTATGCTCTTAGTTTAGATATAAAATTATTCTTCAACTCTAGGAAAATTATCTACAACAAAATTGTTATCCTATTAACTTAATATTTGATGAATAATAATGTATTTTAGATCATCAAATATTTGTGTTTTTATAGGCCTTATCATTATTTTTCCCATTCATTTACTTGTGATCGATGACCCCAATCACTATCCATAATTATTTATGTTTTTACTCCATTACCACATATGTTATCGTATTTGGAAACCTAGTTATGTGTAATTCCATATGAAAAATTCACTTACTTTCGTATCTTATTAAGGGGATGTTTTATTAACCCTTTTTCATTATGTCGGTTTATAAAAAAAGTATTTTCAAATTTACAACCTTTGATTACAAAGATAATGTTAAAATTCTAAGGACAAAATTTATTAAAGGGGTAAGATATAACACCCAGACATTTTAAAATAAAATAATCATGTTCTATAGTTTAAAAGACATAAAATAATGAGATTCTATAAGACTGTAACACCCCTATACATTATAACATATTTATTTTTTAAAAAATTCAATATCATCAACATCTTGCAGTACATGGAACACTGAGTTTTTTATATATGAGAGTATATTCAGAAAAAAACCAATCTGAAAAGTCTCATTATATAATTAACCACAATGAAATTGATATTAAATTAGTAGGTATGAATATTGTTATCTAATTTATTAAATATAAAATATATATAAATTATTGGTGAAATTTTGCTAAATAATCAATCTTTTTTTAGTAAAGTGCATTAATTCTTCAAAAAATATGTTTTCATCAAGAATTATTTTTTAAAAATTTTCAAAAAAAATATTATAGTTTATTTTCTAAACTATTTAATATTTTCATGATACTTTTAACAATATTTTTGGATTGGAATATCAAAATTTACTTTGTTTAAATTTTTTTAATTTTTGTAAAAATAAAACATTTTCCTTGAATAGTGAAAAATAAATATTTTTGTAAAAATATCATTTATTTTTAATAAATAAACTAATTAATATAACCATTTATATTTTAATGTGACTAAAAAATTATTTAGTTACATTTAACTAATATTATATTTTTAATAAACTTTATATTATATTTTAGTATAATTTTATTTTTGGGTTTAATAAAGGGTTTTTTTCTAAAAATTATTTTAAAGTGCCTAATGTTTCATCACATTAATTAATAAAAATAATATGTAATTATGAATATTTTAAAATAAATTTATATATTATATATCAATAAATTTTAATTTTTATCCTTAAACCTATTACTATTATACATAATGTTTATGAAAAATCCTATTATGCTTGAAAAATATAAATCTTGAAGACAATTTTTTGTCAAGTATACAATATTTGATTAAGATTCAGTTTTTGAAATATTTTAGTAGATTTAATTGAAAAAATAAAATTAATTTTGAAATTCAAAATTTCAATATTTTATTAGGATGGATTTTTATGAATTTTTAGAAAATATTATATTTTTTATGAACAGTGAAAATAAGAATTTTAATTGAGAACTACCTTTTAGTTTAAATTATTTATAAAAATAAATTATATAAAAATTTGATTTTTAAGTAAAATTTTTTAAATTATATATTTATTACTCATATTTATATAATTTTAAGTAATTTCATATTGAAATTGGATATAAAATATTTGTTAAAATTTAAATATTCTCTCTTTGAAAACTTGTTTTCTCGTCGCATCTACAGGGTTATTTTTAAATTAATATTTTCCAAGAATGTGAATTAAATTTGGAAAAAATGGATTCCATATTTTGAATCAAAATAATTTATAATTTATAATAATTCAAAGTTAATTTTTTACCATATTTAATAGTGAAAATAGTAAAATTTATTTGTTGTGGTTATGGTGAAAATTGATCTATAGGGCATTAAAATAAATAAGATAAGGGTTAAAAATTAAATAAAACATCTCTAAAAACCATTTTATAGAAATAATTCAACCTTATATATTATATTTTCTATAAATTCCCTTTTTGGAAGCTTTATAAAATATAAAAACAAGGGTAAAATTGAATTGTTTCAAAAAAAAATTAAGTTTTCCACTCACCTCACTTATAAAAGACCACCCCCTCTCCTCACATAGCCACACCATTCAACAATCCTTTTGTCAGCCATGAATTACCCAAATAAATTCAAAAAATTTCTCCCATGATATTATAATCATAAGTGTGGTTAAAAATACAAGCTATTAAGTATTTTGGTGCAAACATAAGGAGGATATCTCAAAAGGAAGAAATGTTCTCCAATGAGAATTTTTATTTTATTTTTTTCTCCACCTCCTTCAATTACTATTAATACATTATTATTTAATATAATAAGTATATTACATATATTTTCATGTTATTTTAATAATTTCATGACCAAAAAACATCTACAATTCCATCAAATGGGTTATGAAATTATCATTCAGGTCTACGGTGGACTACAGCCTTCCGAACCAATATCATTCATTTTTCCATTAAAACAGATCATGGTTTGGTATCATGATGGATACAGAGTATATAAATTATATTTATATCGAAATCATACATATTTAGTCATTATATCATATATACCATTTTACTTTTCATTTTATAGTGGACATGATAATTTTTCTCCTGTGTAGGACAGACTACCTCCTCGTGAAGCGATGTGATTTGTATTTCACTAAATATTTACATGGAATGTAATAAAAATAAATTTAATAAATTTATGTTATATAATAAAAATAATTTTTATATTAATTACAAATTTAACATTATTAAAATATAATATATCATTTTTTACTCTAAAATTATTATATCATCATTCGTGTATGTGTTGTCTACCGCCTTCACGAAGCAATGTGACACACTTTTAAATCACCACACCATATGGATTATATATATAAGTATATTTAATGAAATAATATGGTATATATGAAATTATTATCATTATATAAATATAAAATATTACTTACCTCATTTCGATGAGGATATTTGAAAAATCGAAGCATTCTTCATGCATACATACGGTGTACCTTATCTATGATCCTAACGTAATTGATTTCTGAAAATTGTATTTTATGATTGGTATTAAAATTATAATTGATTGAAAAATATAATATTTATTTCATGAATATTATTTTTTATATTATTTAACTTTATAATATTAGTAATAACCATAACTTTAATAATAATGCATCAATGAAAAAATAAGGATATTAACACCCGAAACAATAAAAATAATGAAATATTTTTAACTAAAAAGTCATAAGATGATATAGAAAGATCATATATTATATTATAAATACTAATATGGGTATCAAATAAGTTAATAACATATTTAAAACAAATATACAATAGGTTAAGTCTTAATTAATCAAAAGGAAGCTTGAGGTGAGGGGCTTTCATCACGCTTTAATTTTTCTATGAGAAACATTTCATGTACACCACATATTTATTTTGTATGGTGTATATAGTTCCCATGAATTTATATTATGATTATTATAATAAAAATTATTTTTATTTACATATCAATTTTTTTATCCCTATTTTCTGGTGTTTTTGGTTTAAAATTAACCAAATCAATAAAGGACTTTTGTCTCAATTTTTCTTCTTGGAAACATATGATAATGATATATGCCTATATTGTTGTATGATGTGTATATGAAACCACTTGGAAATTTAATATAAATAATTCAATTATCCTAATGATATTTTATGTTTTATTTAAGGATATTACTTCATGGTTCTTAGGTTTAAATGTTTCCAAAGTGGTAAAGATTTTATGTTACAATCTCATCATAGCTCGGGATTTTTTATGATTATATTCAGAAAATAAATACTTACAACCCATCTCTCAATAAATGACTAAATTTTATTATCCAATATTTTTTAATTATATTTTCAATTAAGAGTTTCATGTTTTCCCCACATTAGAACATAAAATAATTGAGAATATTTTTATGAAAATTGGACTTCATTTCTCTCTTCAGTCAAAATATATTTTATTACAAAACCATGTTTTCTAAAAAAAATTCTAAAAAAGTTTTTAATCATTTAAAAAAAATTTAACGAATTTTTTAATCATGGTTTCCATTAAAAAATTACTTTAAATTTCATCTTCATGTTGTTTTCTAAAACAATGCTCATTTTTATTTTATAAAAAAATTGAAAGGATTCATTGTTTTCACGTGCACAACATGAATGAGTTTTCATTTTTCATTACCATTATTTTATTTGAAGAATTATTCATAAGTATTCATGGTTATTTTTAATGAAATTTTTATTGAAATTGTTTTATATTCATAAAAATCAATTTTCAAAAAACATATTCTCATCAAGAAATGTTTTAAATAATTTCTAAAGCATGGTTTATATGTTTTCAATGTTATCTTCAAAGAAAAGGATTTTAAAAATATTTTAAATTTTAAAAATTTATTTCCAAATAATGTTTGTTTCCTATTGATTTGGTCAAATATATATTTTCAAGTAATTCTAAATATGTGATGATATCCATCGATGTGTCTTATGTCTTTATTAGGATAATAACTAAGGATATCATTCCTATGTTTTTCTCTGGATGGTTTATCAGGAAAAGATTTTTTTGTGAAACACTTTTCTTTTCCATGGGTTAATCATATTTCAAAGATATTTTTATGAAAACCATTTATTTTATATTTTTTTATCATGTTTCAAAGTGATTTTTATGCAATCCATTTATTTTTAATGGGTTAATCATATTTCAAATATATTTTTATGAAACCTGTTTCTTTTTCATTGGCTAATCATGTATCAATGATATTTTTATGAAACTCATTTCTTTTACATGGTTAAAATTGTCACAAAGGGGTTGACATGGTTCCCATTTCATTTCAAGGGTTTAATTGAGTTATAAAATATAATGATATTTTATATGTGTTTTATGATGAAATTAATTCTCTATGTACTTTAATTTTGGTTCTTGAAAATTATATATGTCGGGAGTTCATAGATAGTATTTTTTAAGCCGTTATATGTAATACGATGGGGAGGTCCAAATAGTATTGGGTGGGCCCATTACAGCTTATACATTGGTACTTCCTAGATAGCGTCGGATGAGATAATTATAACTTATATGATGGTTGTTACAAGATATTGACTAATCCATTGGGTAATGTACCTTGATTGAGAGTCAAGAAGTAGCAAGTTTTCTGAGGGTTTCTCCTATGGGATTAAATGAGATCCTATTATTTCTGAAATTGGTTTAACATAGGTATTGAGAGAAAATGTTCCATGATAACAACACATTTTTTAATGACATTTATTGGTTAATAATATTTTTTATAATCAATATTGATATCACATGGCTCATTATTATTAATTTTGGAAACTCAATACTTTTCCATGTTTTCATATTTGATGATCTAGGTATTTATGGTTATGAGTTATTTTATGATTCACTCATACTATTTGATTATATCAGTATACCCTTATATACTTATTATGTTCATTGATTACATTCACATGTTAATTATCATGCTTTCCCTTGTCTAAAATTTGATATCATCCTTATTATATTACATTTATTTATGTTAACATGAAATTATATTGAATTATTTATGATTAGAATTTATTTCATATGGATTCTTATGATGAATTATGAGAAATAAGAAAATGTAGATTAACTATTAGATATGATCATTTAATGACATGGCTATTTTTATGCCAGAGTTTATCATAATTATCAAAAACACTAAACATTAAAGTTATTTGATAATGTAAGTGATTAAAATTTTCTTTTTGATATTGTAAGTGTTGGATGAAGAATTATTTTTGATACATATCATTTTTTAAACCCAGTTAGTAGTTTTGGTTCTATAATAATTATATTTTCCCATTGCTTAGAAATTTAAAATGTCTATCATCCTTCTTTTCTATTTGATTAATAATTTTACTTAGATAATAACCATGTTTACCACATTTATGATATTGAATTGTTAGTGGTACCACAACATGAACTCATTTTTTTTTCATTTTTTCTGTTGAACAGATAAAATTTTAATAGAAATTACATTCATTATACTCTCATTTACTAGAGATAAAACATCAATAGGTTCCACTAATACATTCCCCCATATTCTCCTTTACACATTCTTGACATTAAATAAATTCAATATTCATTGCTTCATTATCTCCATTACCTGAACAACCATGAGGATTAATCCTTGTATTATTTGGTTTCTTTAAAAAATAATTAATTTCACATTTTCAATCATAAATTTTTATTTCATATTGATAATAATTATAATATTTCTCACACTATCTTGTATATCATTAGGTTTCCTAGTAGGATAATCTATTCTTTTCCCATGGAATCAATTTCTAACATGGTTCGTTCATGTATCATACATTATTAGAACCAAAATGGATTTATTAGAGGTATGAATATTTAACAATATAAGAGAATTATAAAAAATGATATTATGAAAAACTAACTATCAAAATATAATACACTTTAAAACTGTCACATGATATTTTTGTTCAACCTAATCATTATTGGTCAATCATTATTTATTTATGTTGGGTTCCCTCATACCCCTTAAAATAATTCCATAAAATGATAAATCCATTTTAATGTCTCACATAGGTAATGTGATTTACCAAAGTATACCCCCAAGAGTTTTTAGCCACATGTGTAGTTTTAGAACCACTCATCCTACACAGATCCACGATCAAGATAATACAAAACTATCATTATTAATTGTGATTAAACCTAGGTGAATCTATCCCAGGTTTTAATCAACATTCTAGTATCTAGATTGGGATATAATTTATAGGTAAATCAAATACTCAATACTTCACCAAATATTCATGATTTTATATTACCTTTAGACTATCCTATATATTTATCCCTAATTTTTTCAGAAATTTAATCCTATCATATTCCAAGAATATATGTAAACTAATATTCAAAAAATGACTAAACCCTCCTCTGATACCAATTGAGGCACCCCAAACAAACACACCTAGGTACAATGCTAAAAAATACTATACACATAGAAATTGACATTAAGTTAAATAATACAATCTAATAATATCATTATTATACAACATTTACGTAAGATAATAATTAAATATCATAATAAAAAACAATCCAAATAATTTATTTTTTATTTTCATTAAGGATCAACAATATATGAAACTAATTTTATGATACTTATGAACATTTCAACATAATTGAGTCACAATAGTCTCTGGTTTAGACATCTCAAAAATTATACATATCTTCATAAGCATGGAAATGGAAACAAAGAAAATTGGTGATCTTAAACACTCAATAATGGAAACATTATTTAGATTTACTAAAGGGTTATATCATAATAATATGATAAAACATGTGTATAGAAGAAATATATTTTTAAAAATAATATTTGACCATATGTTTTTTACAAAATTCATGATATTTGAACATGTAATATTTAATTAAAAAAACAATGAAAATTTTTATAAGGTAATGATATCATAATTTAATGGAATCAAAAAAATATTTTAATAACATGAAACATGCCATCATATGCATAATTCAAGGCTCACTACTAAGAATACATATAATAGTCTGTTTATGCAATAAATAATTTAGTATATATAGTATCTCATGAAATAAAAACATTACCTAATGTATTAGAGAACTATTAGTGTAAAACCTTAATATTCATAACATGTATATTAATATGTGTTCTATAAGAGGAAAGAAACCACATGTAATCATAATCAGGATTAATCCATTAAGAAAGATATTGCTTTCATAATTTTGTCTCAAGGAAGAACCAAATGATATATAAGAAAAATTCATAAGAAAATAAGCTATTAAATTATTTTCGGAATTCATATTTGAAAATGGAACATATTTATTAAAAATTTAGTTCCAATCTATAAAACTTCTCAACAAATATTGTATAAGTGAGAATAAAAACAATCCATTAATGTTATTATTTATGAAATGACTAAAGAATAATTTAAATAATGAAGGGTCCTATTATTTTTCATTGGACGAAAATTAAACTTGGAAAAGTTTTCATAAATATTTTTTTTTGAAAATGTTATTCATGTGTAAAAAAATTTGATAGAGGTGTTACATGTCATGAAATAAGAAATTTGGAAGTTACCTTAAATCATGTTCGTTAAAAAGATAGAATCATGAAAATAAAATAGAACATGTATTATCCCCAAAAAGGAAAGGTAAATTAAACTACATATATATATATATGGAACACATAAACAAAATAAATATGAATTATGTGAGAATAATAAATATGAAAAGGGGACAAAATATAAGATATCATATAATCAAATAATGACAATGGTGGTTTGGAAGATCGCTTTTTATAGTTTAAAATACCTTTTTTGAAACCCACAACATAAAAAAGAAAATAAAAATATATTATAAAAATAGTTAATTATAAATATAAAGATTACATGAGCTGAATATATTCGGGTTCCCAAATAATAAATTATATTATTGGTGGGAAAGGGAAAACATGGACTTGGAGGAGAAAAGTCTAATAGAAAGGATGGGTATTAATCCAAAAAATTTTATAACAATTAGGAAGAAATAAAACAATGAAGAATTATTTTATTTAAATAATAAATTTCCAAATTTACAAAAGATGATTTATAAAATAAATATATAAATTGTAGAATTATGTAACTTATGAATGAATTTTCATGAAATATAGCTCAAGTCATAAATGAAAAAAAATCAAGCTAACAAACAATTTATAACAACATTTACATTATAATAAAAAAACCCATTTTGTTCTAAAAGGTGATATATTTTTAAATCACATATATTTAAATAAAAATATTATATAAATTAATTCATGTGAAATATTTAAATCATAAAAATTGATTTTTTTAATAAAAATCATATCCCAAAGAATCAAAATTGATATACAAAACTCCTTGTCTTGGATCCCGATTCATTGTGTGTGTGTACCTATATTCTTTAAAAATAAAATTATATTTGTTTAATAAATTTTATGAGGTTTTTTTATTTATATTTAATTTTATAATTAATATCTATTATCATATTTTATTTATTTATTAAATTGTATTCTCTTACATCAATTACTATAAGTTGTTAAGATAATTTATATGAAAATTCCTTGTTATTTTGACCATAGTTAAATGTTTTGTAAAATAAATTTATAATAAAGATAATTGTATAGTTTTATTAATTTTATTATTTTATTAGAATAAAATTTATATATTTTCTTAGTTTTTCTATGTGTACTCAAATTAATAAAGGTTCTTTGATATGTTCATTTTAGGCGGTTAATTTTAATATGACCATTTATTATTAATATAACCTATATAATTTACGATATTGTATTTGAAGAATATTAATAGTTTCATACAAATTTTTAGGTATTAAATTAATTCTTAAATTCATACATGTTAAGAAGTAATAGTAAAATGACATATGTCGTTCTGCAGAGGTGGTAATCTATACGTACATATGAATGACACTTTAATTTTATTTAGAATTGGATGGATAGAATAATAAAATAATTATCAATTAATAATATTAATATACATATAAATAATATATGTTTTTTATTAGATAACTCTTTTCAACAATCCATGTAAAGCTTCTATTAATAATAGAATATGTCGTTCATGGAGGTGATGGTCTACACTTATGAAGAACAGCATCTTGACTTTTCAAATGGTTTTATAGAAAGGTAAAAAATGAAAATTAGATTAGAATAGTAACATTTTAGAATATTAGTACCTATAATTATGTAATGATTTCAAGGATATAATAGGTTTAATTGGGGTAAAACAATAAAATAATTAAGTGATATCGGTTGAGAATATTATATATCTATATGGATATTCTCCCTTGAGTGACACCTTAAGGATCCTTAGATTGGTATTTTGGAAAGAAAAATGGTCATGGGATGTGGGAGAGGGTTTTAGATAGACTATGGAATATTTTTGGTCGATATAAATCATTATAATGAGTGAATAAATTGTATGTTTGTGATCTCTATTTATTTTTGAAGGAAATGGAATTTTGGAAATATAAATCATTCATATAAAGGGAGCACATGGGTCACATAGATATTAGAGCCAACATGGAAAATGATAGAGTACTGACTGAAAATTGCATTTTTTATTTTAATAAAATTCAAACAGATAAAAAGGTCACACCCCAAAGAGATCAGGGTTGTCTAAAGTGATGTAGTATTAGGGCATCCCCTAGAAAAAAAATCATACATACCCATGTTAGCGAACCCACAATCAGGAATACCCTTTGAGGATCCTCTAGACCGCTCTCCCTAGAAAGAGAATCCATTGAAAAATTAGCTTATCTAGGGATATGACGAATATAGTAATCATTAGAAATCATAGCAGCACATCTACGAACAATGTACGTCAAGGTCCATGGCACCTTCACTTTCCCATGTAAGTCCTGAATCAAGATCTCAGAGTCTGACTCCACTTCTGAACACATCAAGGATAATCTCGTACAAAGATCCATGCCAGTGAGTAACGCATGAACTTTTGCCTCTAACGAGTTTCCTGGTCCAAGGAAGCTATTGAAGTCTATAATGACCGAACCATTCCCATACCGCAGCAAACCACCCTCACGCATCAACCTGTCCATGCACGATCCATCACCATTAAGCTTGAATCCCATTGTTGTGGCATTCCACCTTACCCAGCCACCCTGCGTCCTGGAGAATTCCATCAGCATATTCAGAAAATTACAAAGAGTCAGAGAGTACTAACCTCCTTTCAAAAAAGATCCTAATTTAGGTTCCAGCCCTTTCATCTTCACCATTATTAAAATGGAGGACCATTGGCCTTCAACAAGATCCTTATTTCTTGCTTCCCATAGTGTCTAGAAAATTACAGTAAGCACAACGCCTCGGATTTTCGACTCCATATCGTTTCATTTAGTGCCTAAGAACCAGCTAATAAGGAATTCCTGCCTGTAGGAGCATGTCTCATTGAACCTGCCCCTTAAATCCAAACTTTTCTAAAGAAAAAAGGCCTAGTCACTATTCAAAAATAAGTGGAACACCGACTTCGTATGCGGGTGGGTGCAGCAGAGGCATCTTGGAGCCAGATTAATTCCATTCTTCTAGATATTGTCGTCCGTCGCCAGAGCCTATTTCAATGCCCTCCAAACCAGAAATGACATTTTTGTGGGATGTTCTTCACACCATAATTGTTCTCCCCACTCATCTAGGCCTCCCCCTGATGGATCAGACTACGGTAGTCCTTCCCATTGAAGCATCCCGAACTAGATTCCATAAAATAGAGCATGTCAACTTCCTCTGAGATAATGATCACTCTATAAACATCCATCTAATTTTGGCTAAGTATAGCATCCAAAAATCTGGGATTTCAGCTGGCTTCTTTGACGGAGAAATATGGGACTTGATAGTGAGGAAATTAGAGCTTCTCCCCAGTCCAATTATCTCACCATTGGTTAATATCCCCACGACCCACCACCCATTGTGAAGACTCCTGGTGTATTTCCAAATGATTCCTGACTGATTTTCCCAGCATGGAAATCTTCCTATCCTCCCATTCCTCCCATTTTGGACCATATTTAGTCCTCAGAGATTTGGCCCACAATGAATGACCCTTTAGAAAATC
This sequence comes from Viscum album, assembly GCA_963277665.1. Classification (NCBI taxonomy): domain Eukaryota; kingdom Viridiplantae; phylum Streptophyta; class Magnoliopsida; order Santalales; family Viscaceae; genus Viscum; species Viscum album. The sequence continues at coordinate 719,700,089 of OY728148.1, forward strand.
CCCTACTAGCCGAGCCTGAAGGGATTGAATTGAAACCGAAATATCCTTGAGAATGACCCCACCTTCCTCTACTGGTAAATCTAGATGAGACTAGGAATCCAAATGTGTTCTTCTGGAAATATTGGCATCCCATAGGAATTTTTTCAGCATCTTCTCTATAGCGGTAATGATTCCTTTAGGTGTGGTAATGACCAACAAGACTTGCATTGGAATAGAGGAGAACACACTATTGATCAACGTCACCCTACCTCCAAAGGACATGAACCATTTTTTCCAATTAAGCACCCTCCAAGAAATTTTATTTAAAATGTCTTCAAAAAATACCTTTTTAACTCTGCCATTAGAAATAGGAGCCCCAAGATAGATCATAGGTAACTACCTCCTTAAAATACCCAAAATGCCTTGAATGCTTCGGGCCCTCTGACTTGAACATTTGTTTGAAATAAACAAACTACTATTACTAGCATTGACTTGTTGCCCACTGAGGCCTCCGTATATCAACATCAATGACATAAAATTATTCAAGGATGACCTCCTGTCATTTGTAAAAATGGGAATATCATCAGCAAACATAATATGAGAGAAGGTGCCATCCGAGGCTTGGGACCGATATGGCCAAATCTTCCAGTCCCTCAAGCATCTGAAAAGGTTACATGAAAGGGACTCCTGATCAAGTAGAAATTGTGAAGGAGAGAGGGGATCCCCTTGACTCACCCCATGAACACTCTTGAAAAACCCAAAACTCTTCCCCAACAATGATATAGAAAGCCACGGAGAAGAGAAGCATCGGAAGCATAAGTCACAAAACCATTCATGCAATCCCATTCTTCTCATCACCCAGATTAAAAAACTCCATTCCAATTTTTCATATGCCTTATCCATATTATCATAGATAATAAAATTGAAACCCACCACCTTCTTATTCAAATCCGCCATCAGTTCTTGGGCAACTCCCACTGCCCCTTGTATGCCTCTACCCCAGATAAAGCCATGCTGCTCTTGAGAAATTATTTTTGGGATCACATTATTTTGTCTCCTAGCCAGAAAACTACCCAATATCTTATAAGAATCATTACACAGACAAATAGGTATGTAATGACTAACCGAGGATGGATCTTTATCTTTCGGGACCAACACCACCCTGGAGGCACACAAACACCTATTGATGGGTCCCCCCTTGAAAAAGTCTGGAATCGGCTCAGTGACCTGTGGCCTCACAAAATCCCACGCCACCACATAGAAGGATCCTGGAAAACCATCCGGGCGAGGTGCACTCTCCACCAACATTGATCAAACCATCTCCCAGATCTCTTACCCTAACGGGATAGACTTTAGGGAATCGGTCTCCCTTGATTCATAACTCTAGGGTATATTTCCCAAATATATCTCTTGGTCATGATGTAAGTTGTCCCCTCCTAGAGACTCTAGCTGATCTCCCCCAAGCAGCTTCTCAAAGTGCTCTAGAGCCAGCCTACCAGTCACATTCACGTCCAATGAAAAGGATCCATCCTCGAGCCTTATATTTACTTTGGATCTCTTGCGCTGCTTCATGAAAGCATGCAAAAATCTGCTATTCCTGTCTCCTTTTTAAGCCACCTGACTCTCGATCGCTATCTTAAGTTCTTCTACACCTCTAATAGCCTCTTTGCCAGCAAGGATTTCTTATCACAAAGAAGAATAAAGGATGTTTCATTCCACCTTTTCTCAATTATTTCATCCAGGGTTTCGATCTCTCTCTGAAGCGACTCCACCGAATCGTTAACTATTTGATTACATGCAAACCACCTGCCGATATCAAACATTAGACATTTGAGGCATCTGGAAAATGTTGTAGGACCCCGGGACACCCTGAGAGGGGAGGGGTGAATCAGGGTTTCAACTTTTTCTTCTTAAAGTTGTGGATCTAGTTCCCACGTTGGTAGGAACTACTTAAACCTATATGATGGATATGATCAGTAATAAAAAATTCACATGAAAAGAGATAACACAACATTTTTACATGGTTCACCACTGAGGGCTACGTCCAAGGAGCATACGCTGACAAGTTTTCGGTCGTACCAATTTCAACTAATCTTCACTAGTTGTGGATTATAATGGTTCAGGCACATTAACTCTGTACTAGGCTCATTGCCTTTACAAAGGTTCAAGCACACCTCACTGCTTCCCTCGGGTCACTCCCGTTGACCCCCCCTGGCTCACTACCCTTGGTGAAGTCACACTCAGTTTATAGACGTAAAAGTCTCTTCAATAGATTTGCATTGAAGTATTTGTCTCCTGTTCAGCATGATACTTTTCTTGCATCACGGTTCAGAGTTTATGCTCTCTTAGGTCAAAACTTTTTCTTTAGTGAAATGAATAATACACCAGATCCTCTTGTCTTCGTTTTCCTAAATCACAACCACTGATGTGATTACTCAATAAGTGAAGCTCAGCTTACATGGATTTGTTAGAATTAGTTCTCCATGTATGTATGAGATCATGAATTTATCATTTAGATTTCCTCTTTAATCTCACTTTTCACCGAAAGTATCAGGCAATCTTTTAGCTCTCGTGAAGCTCCAGAAAGCCCGGCGCGCTCCAACAACACCTGGAGCTCCTTTTCAAGATCGATGCGCAAGTCTCAATACGACACCCAAGACCTAATACAGTGCGCAAGTCTTCAGCACGCAAGTCCAAACCGGCATGCAAGTGTCACCAAAGCACATGTGCGACACTGCCTTCTTGAACTTCAAACCTGCACGACTCACTTCTTTTCTCACCCAAATCACCTTGGGCGCGCAGCCATCAACCGACGCGCAACTTCTAAGAGCTGGCACGCAAGTCTCTCCAAACCACTTGATCGACCACTCACCACTTGCGTGACTCCTACACTTGTGCAACGAGATCTATGATTTTCTCTAAGGGTTGAGCTCCGTAGGAAATGAGGAGGGGTGGTCCAGTATTTATAGGAAATTTGACCACCCAACGCAACGGCGTGCAATTCAACCATTGGCGCGCAGGTATCTTCCCCTACTAGTCACTTGCGTGACCAACTTCCAAACCTGCGCAACCCTCTTTCCTTTGCCAAATTTTGATGTTCTGGTATTGAAAACCCATAGTTCCACAAGTTATCAAGCTTCCAAGGCATCGAAGTGCATGTCTCTTCACGACGCGCAAGTCACCTGCGTGACCCCACCAAAACATGCGCGACCCTTATCCCTTTGCCAAATTTTGATGATCTGACCTTAAAAAACATATGGCGTGCAAGTTTCCTATCCTCCAAGACCTCGGCACGCAAGTCCATTTTCCAAAAATATTTTTCTTTATTTGTCGTTTTTCTGGCACAAAAATTTGGCAACCAATAGGAAACAGTGCCACCTTGTATCTGCTATTTTTGTCCGCCTCTAGATCATCCATTCCTTTGTTGATGTTCCTTGAATAAAACATGGATCATTATCCACAGTCCTTGAACTCGACATGCCTCCATGGAATCTCCTTTTTCAACAAATTTGTATGTTTTTTGTTTGATTCTTCAATAAGCACAATCACCTCAAAAGCACTTCTTCTTGGTGATCTGTATCCTTTAGCAACTCTTCTTCTTTTATCACAAACTCCACTATTGTGATATGTATTCATTGAAGGAATAACTTTCATATCATCATCTTATATGATAATTTGATGTGTATGGATATCTCATAATTCCAATCACCGCACGACCATCTTATAATTCCAATCATTTGCACATTATCTTCTTCATCAACCGTCATGATCTATTTCATGCAAACCATATGATTTAATTCATCAAGAAGTCTCTTGCATGGTTCTTATGCAATCATGAGTAATTTCATGGTCTTCATCAAAAACCCATGGTTCTCATGCAATAATGAGGAATTGCATGGTCTTCATCAAAACCCATGGTTCTCATTCAATAAGGAGGAATTGCATGGTCTTCATCCAAAAATCCCATTCTTCTTTAATCATCCTCATATGGATTACACCTCACAATCTTCATTGTTGTAAAAAATGTATCACCATTGACACATGTTAATTGAACTTATGATTAGTACACCAATCTTCTGAATTACCATTCCTCTACTTTATCGGAGTACTTCATGATCTCCTTCATTTTGATCTTCCATTCCTCCATTTCATTGGAGTACTTCTTGATCTCCATCATTTTGATCTTCATTGAAAACTATTGAAAACAAATAAAACCTTATACACAAAGTGGTTCCAACAATCTTCCCCTTTGTATTTTGTAGTGAATACCTTATATATCTTCTGAAATGAATTTGTCAATATCAGAATAAGAATCTTCTCTTCAATCAAATTTTCTTTTCAAACATTCATTTCACTTTCTCTCTCATTTATTGACATGAAATTCAATGTGCATGGTAGGGAGGGTATCAATTCATACTTAAGAAATATATCATTAATCAGTTCACTCTATGTCTACTTGAGTAGTGATCGATGTAAAAAACAAGAGGGTTTGATTAAGTCAACAAGGTTGTCCATTATTCATAGATCATGATACCACCATGAGATGAGAACTCATATATTTTGTATTCAAGGGTTTACCACTTTTATTTCAGGTAGAAGAAAATCAAATGTGATCGGGAATAATCAACCTGAAACTCCTGCACTCACATCAGTAAACAAATTAGAAACATTCAAGTGAAATCGGCAGGATAAGTGGCCTTGGGGCACTTCCATTCTTTTTATGTCACTGGCCAATTCAGTTACTCCCCCTTTGTATAATTATTTGAGTAACCAAGGTTGAGATATTGAGAAATGACATACCTTCTCCAATGACATGTTCTTCAATAAATTTTTAAAGTAACTGCATTTGATACTGGCTGGAGTTGATATTGATTGAAACAGTGATTTTGGAAGCTTCTTAATTTTTCTCCCCCTCAAGGGAAACACTCCTCATAATCTTCATCAAGAGTTATCCTTCATCATCTTAATCATTGAATATCAATTGAATAATCTAATAAGGATGGAAACTTCTTTATCTTGGCTATCAAGAGTTGACCACATTCACTACTTCTCAGGTTCTCCCCCTAAGAGCATGATTCACCTTCAATTCCCTACATTATTAGCACAAATACAATACACAATTAAATAAGGGAATAAGGTGGTTCCTACATGCTTCTTCAACATGTTCTGTAATTTTGAGGTTCTATTCTCAACAAAGTTCCTTTGTTCACTCCAGTCTTCATGCATGCACATTGGAACATATGTTCTGACATCTGTTGATTTGGCATGGCTTTCTTCACATTATCTTCTACTTAGTGTGAGGAATTATTCTGATTAACAGCCATCATGAATGATACATTCTTACTCCTCTTAAGGACTAATTCTTGCTCTGGTATTAAGGTTGGGCCACATTTTTCAATGTGACCAGATTTCTTTCATCTCTTACATAGAACTTCTTTGACACGTGTGTTTATCTTGGTTTTAAATCTCTCATGCACTATGTCTTCATCATGTGAATGTTCTTCTTTTCCTTTGTCACTATCCTTGGCCTTTTCATCTTCAAGTTTCATCATTCTTTTTCAATCTTCAGGCCAGATGACCAATATTTCATTTGGAACTGTTGCAGCTAGTTTGGGTCTTCCACATGGGTTCATCTCAGTTTCATCCCACTTAGTGTTTCTTTCAAATGAATGACCCTTCAATTTCAGGGATCTAAAATCATGGGACTTCTCTGCTTCCCTACATGAGATCTTCTTGGGGAAATGTATGTTTGAACTATTCTTATGATTTCTTCCCAAGGAATATTCTACCTTCTTAGATGGCATGTGTGGTCTTTTATTCCTATAAGCTCTGGATATCTGTTGACATAGGAATGCATCATTCTTATGACCACTGCCACTACATACATCACAGATGTTATCAAGCATTCTAAATCTTTTTGCTGTAAACAGATGCTTCTGGACCTATAGATGTTGTTTCTTCTTCTCTGTATTTCTTCCTTTTGACAGAAGCTTTTTTTGTGGTTTTCCATTAAAGGTATTGTACCAACAATCCAGTGCACAATGCCCAAATCTGTTGCAGCACCAACATTGACCCACAAATATTTTATTATTTGTATATTCTATATGTGGTTGTTGGGCCTTCTTCTTAATTTTTTGTCCTCTATTTGAGGAACTAACTTCATCCTTTTTCTTCCCATCAACCCTAGCCATGGTGGTAGGATTCATCTTCTCTACTTTCCTCATCCATACTTCTTTAGAACTTTTCATCCAACTTTCACTAATTGTAGGAATGTATTTAGAAACATGAGTACAATATCGTTTTGATGGTACCTTCACTTTCTCAGTTGCATGTGATAGATCAATGAGTGAAGTTATGATCTTCTTATCACATGTTGGAGGTCTTTAGACAATAGAATCTTCCAGTGATCATTTAGTACCAGTAGCAAATGATTCTTGATGTGGATAATCAAGAGTTGTCATAATCTTCTTATCACATGTTGGAGGTATTTCAGATTTAGATTCCTCCAATGAACATTGAGTATAAGCATAACTCGTTTCATTCTTTTGTGAAGTCTCAATATGTTTATTCTCAATCTTGGTCAACTGGGATTCCAATTTTTGACCCTCAATATTGAGGATTATCTGCTGATATTCAATCATGATCATGTTCTTTTCACAAGTCTTCTTCAATATTTCAACCTCAACTTCATGCATCTTAACATTTTTTGGTAACAAAGAGTCAAGTTCCCTGAATTTCATGGAAGTTTCTTCCAAACAAAAACTCTTGACTTAGTTGCTCTTCTTCAGCTAAGCTTCAAGTGCATGGATCTTTTCTTTTAGAGTCTTATTGACTTCCTCTTTTTCTTCAAAGACTTTGACCTGTTTGGTGAGCATTATACTTTACATAACTTTTCTTTTCGACCCCTTTTCCATATTGTTAGCTTCCCTTTCTAATAAAGTGATCTCAACCTGCATAGATTGGGATTGGATACAAATAATAGCAACCATTTCTTCAGGAATATCATGTAGATATGTTTTGAGTTTTTTCTGAATCCTTGAATTTGGGATGTCATCCTTTCCTCTGGAAGAATTCTGGGCCACCTAATCGATACTTTCCAAGTCTAATATTTCATTATTATTAGAATGGCAAGGAGAACAAGACACTGAATCTTCTTTGGATATGAGGGACTTCTTTAGCTGCTTCTTCTCTTTCTTTTTCCTATTTGTCATGGTCTTTCTAGATGTAGACTTCTGCTCAGAAATGACTGAATCTTCATCAAGACTGCTCTTCATTATTGACTTTAGGAAAGAAACTCAAATCCTCTTCTGAATAGAATTACAAGAGAATATCAAACATACATCAACCTTTGGCTCTAATACCACTTGTAGGACCCCATGACACCCTGAGAGGGGAGGGGTGAATCAGGGTGTCAACTTTTTCTTCTTAAAGTTGTGGATCTTGTTCCAAGGACGGTAGGAACTACTTAAACCTGTATGATAGATATTATCAACAATGAAACATTCACATGAAAAGAGATAACACAGTTATTTTACTTGGTTCACCACTAAGGGCTACGTCCAAGGAGCATACGCCGACAAGTTGCCGGTCGTACCAAATTCCACTAATCTTCACTAGTTTTGGATTGAAATGGTTCAGGCATAGTCACTTTATCCCAGGCTCACTGCCTTTACAAAGGTTTAGGGACAGCTCACTGCTTCCCTCGGGGCACTCCCGTTGACTCCCCCTAGCTCACTGCCCTTGGTGAAGTCACACTCAGTTTATAGACGTGAAGGTCCCCTAAATAGATTTTCATTGAAGTCTTTGTCTCCTGTTCAACATGAGACATTTCTTACATAAGTGTTCAAAGTTGATGTTCTTTTTAGTTCAAACCTTCTTCTTTAGTGAAATGACTAATACACAAGATCCGCTTGTCTTCGTTTACCTAAATCACAACCACTGATGTGATTACTCAATAAGTGAAGCTCAGCTTACTTGGAATTGTACGAATCCATTCTCCATTTATGCATGAAATCATGAATTTATCATTTAGATTTCCTCTTTAATTTCACATTGCACTGAAAGTATTAGGCAATATTTCAGCTCTCGTGCAGCTCCAGAAAGGCGGGTGCGCTCCAACAACACCTGGAGATCTTTTTCAAGCCCGGTGTGCATGTCTCAATACAGAGCCCAAGTCCCAATATGACACACAAGTCTTCGGCGCGCAAGTCCAAACTGGCGTGCAAGTGTCACCAAAGCACCTGCGTGACACTGGCTTCTTGAACTTCAAACCTACTCGACTCAGTTCCTTGCTCACCCAAATCACCTTGGGCCCGCATCCATCCACTGACGCGCACCTTCTAAGAGCTAGAATACAAGTCCCTCCAAACCACTTGGGCGATAACTCAACACTTGAGCAACTCCTACACCTGTGCGACGAGAGCTCTGATTTTCTCTCAGGGTTGAGCTCCCTAGGAAATGAGGAGGGGTGGTCCATCATTTATAGGCAATTTGACCACCCTGCACGATGGCGTGCATGTCAACCATCGGCGCGCAAGTCTCTGCGCGCAGGTCTCTTCCCCTGCTAGTCACTTCCGCGACCAACTTCCAAACATGCACGAACCTCTTTTTTTGTCCCAATTTTGATCTTCTGATCTTAAAAACCCATAGGCGCGCAAGTTATCATGCTTCCAAGGCATCGGCGTGCAAGTCTCTTCACGGCGTGCAAGTAACCTGTGCGACCTCGCCAAAACTTGTGCGACCCTTATCCCTTGGCCAAATTTTGATGATATAATATTCAAAAACATATGGCGCGCAAGTTTCTTATCCTCCAAGACCTCAGTGCGCAAGTCCCTTTTCCAAAAACACTTTTCTTTATTTGTCGATTTGCAGGCCCAAAAATTTGGCAAACACTGGGAAACAACGCCACCTTGTATCTGCTCTTTTTGTCCGCCTCCAGATCATCCATTCATTTTTCGATGTTCCTTGAATAAAACATGGATCACTATCCACAGTCCTTGAACTCGACATGCCACCATGGAATCTCATTTGTCAACAAATTTTTATGTCGTTTGTTTTCTTTTTCAACAAGCACGATCACCTCAAAAGCACTTCTTCTTGGTGATATGTATCCTTCAGCAACTCTTCTACTTTTATCACAAAATCCACTATTGTGATATGTATTCTTTGAAGGAATAACTTTAGCATCATCATATTCTATGAAAATGTGATGTGCATGGCTATCTTAGAATTCCAATCCCCGCACGACCATCTTAGAATTCCAATCATCTGCGCATTGTCCTCTTCATCAACTGTCATGATATAATTCATGCAAACCATATGATTTAATTCTTCAAGAAGTCTCTTGCATGGTTATCATGAAATCATGAGGAATTGCATGGTATTCCTCAAAAACCCATGGTTCTCATGAAATAATGAGGAATTGCATGGTCTTCATCAAAACCCATGGTTCTCATGCAACAAGGAGGAATTGCATGGTCTTCATCCAAAAACCCCATTATTCTTTAATCATCCTCAGATGGATTACACCTCACATTCTTCATTGTTGTAAAAAATGTATCACCTTTAACGCATGTTCATTGAACTAATGATCAGTACAAAAATCGTATGAATTACCATTCCTCTGCTTCATCGGAGTACTTCATGATCTCCTTCATTTTGATCTTCCATTCCTCCATTTCATTGGAGTACTTCTTGATCTCCTTCATTTTGATCTTCATTGTTGACTATTGACAACAAATACAACCTTATACACAAAGTGGTTCCAACAAATGAAACACAAGCTCTTCCCTCCACCCCTTGAACCCAGGAAACCTTCATCATTTGAATGAAGCCCTCCATGTCATGCCAGTCCGAGGAATACAAGAAGCCATTACTCTATTGACTACCCTGTTCAAGGTTGATAAAAAGGGGCAAATGGTCCGAGAGGGTACGTGAAAGATGAGTGATCATGGACCTAGGAAAGGATTCCAAGCCTTGCAAGTTCGACATACATTTCTCCAACCTACACCAGATGTGGTTTCTCCCATGATGATTGTTACACCAGGTGTATTTCCCCCCCAAAGAAACCCAAATCAAGGAGACCCTTACTTGAGATGCAGCTATTGAAATCCATCATACTGTTATTGCAAATCTCTATGCATCCTCTCTTCTCAGATATGTCAACAATGGAGTTGAAATCACCACTAAAAACCCAAGGTAATCACTCTGAATCAATGGAACCAAGGTATTCCCACAAGTTCTTCCTGTCCATAACATTCATTCTGGCATAAATGAATGAGAAGAGAATCATCAAACCTCTGAAAAAGAGTTTAACCAAAATACACTGATCCATCACCTGCACAAACTCAACCTGAATACAGCTCTTCCAAAAAATTAAAACATGATTATTAATGGGAAGTCCATGAATGTAGTTGATAAACTCCAAATTCATGCCAAAGAAGTTTATTCTTCCTTGGTCCTGTTTTGGCTCTAAGATGACCACCATAGAAGCCCCATGTTTTCTACACTCAAACGCCAATGAGGGACATTTTTCATGCCCCCCAAGACCTCGAGCATTCCATATAATCAAGGAAGACCATACAACAGGTATGACATGACCTTACGGACATTTTTACCTGCTCTAGGGATGAAAAGTTCCTTGAAACTCTCTTCTTTAGCCATGTAACGAGTCACCGGTCTTGAAGATCCCTCCGCTGAACAAACCTTCTTTGGAATAAGCACCTTCTTCTTCAAGGGATTGTCAGATTCCTCCAATATGGACATCATGTTCCACACCATCGTAGAGAGGAATTTTAATGGCGTCTCCTCTTGCATCAGAGAGGCTAGAATCAGCTGAGGAAGAGACTTACGGGCCGAAGATAATTCCTTCGTCACTCCCTCAGGAAATCCCTTCTGAGAATCCTTCGTATATGAATCGATAGCATATCCAATCGAGGCCAGCACCGAAAGTTTCATAGCATCAGTAGATAGAAATGAATTAATCCGAACCTCTCCAACAGATGGTGATAATCCTCAAGAAATCTTGGAAAAAAAGAGAAGAGAACAAAGGATTTCTCTTTGTCCTGTAGAAATGAAACCCACTGGTCACCCATCTCCAGAGAGAGACCCTCTTCCGCTCTCCACGCTGGCACGTCTAGCTCCAACGGTAACAAAGGTTCTAGTTCAGAGTTCTCTGACAAAAAGATATCCACCATAGACTTTTCAGAATAGGCCTACCAATTTGGAGAACCGTTTCCAATACCATTGCATTAAAAGTTGTCAGATCATTAACCTTGACCAACCCTGCCGAGGAAGATAGACCATGAACGCCCATCAGCCTCTCTCCACCGGCTCTGGTTCTATCTCCCATCTTATTATGCGAACTAGCCACCAGGAAAAAGTGAAGTTGTCGAAGGATTCCTTCTCTTAGGATCTGAAACCCCTCCAACTATAAATGCTATTTTCCCCCTCCTACAGAAATCTACCGTATGACCTTGGAAGCCATAAGAAATGTAGAATCTGGGCGGAGAAAGAAAAACCAACCGCTGCCGCCACATGAACCCTCCCATATAACGAATCTGAAAACAAAATATGGGAACTTCACTAATAGGTCCATATCCACACATATACATGGATTAGAAGCGTCCATCAAGCTCTTAGTCGCCTCATCAATACACAAGAACTTCCCGAGTGCATCCCCCACCACCTCCAGAATAGAGGGATTATGCAAAGGAAGGGGGAGACTGAGAATCTTTATCCACACTACTCCCATACTAGATTCTTTCCCATAGTGACATTCCCATGCCCACCGCAATAGGGTGAAGCGATGAGAACCACATCGCCTACCCTCCCTTGACCAAGCACGCATGAAGTCCACCCTATCAAAGAGATAAACACAAAAGGCAGACTTTGATAATTTCGAAACCGTCGCCGGATGGTGAAGTCCTTAGGATTTCATGAAACCCATGAACTCCACAATTGACGGCATCACCAAACCAAAATGAGCCACCAGGGTGAGACTATGCACCTTCGTCGCACTCTCCATTTCTTTATCAGAGATGACCACCATTGGATTCCCATAAAAAACCTATGTTTGGCAGTGCTCAATCTGTATCGGAGGAATACAAACAGACTCACCCTTCATCCCTCCCCAACATACAGCCTCCTTAAAAGAGAGCACCTTGGATCCAGCAAAGGCAGTGACCTCTTTCCCCGAACAAGAGGCTTCCCCAAATGCCGGCCAAACTCCAGCCGCCCCCGACGAAGAGTTTAGGGGAATCATTTTCGATCAGGGTAATGTTAATAATACCTCAACCATTAATTTTAAAATATAATTTAAATTTTTTTATCTATTTTACACCAATATTTTTATCTTTTACAATTTTTTATTTTTATCATGGTAATTAATCATTAACTAAGTTATTTACATTAAATTAATAGAAATAAAATGGGTTTTATGATAGGTTTTTTACCTAATAATTCAACAAAATTTATTTTATAAAATAAAATTTATATTTTTAATAAATATTATTTTAAATTTTGTGCATGAATTGCATAAAACCACATTTTTATAAAAAATATATTTTTAATCAAAAATATTTTTATTCAGAAAAAAATTTCTATATTTTTTATTTTGATGAATTAAATTACTTTATAGTTAAAATATGGAAATTAATATGACATTCAAGGAAATTCAAAACCTGATATTATTAAAAAATGGTGAATTGTGCGACATTAAATAAAATTTAAAACCTAATTTCACCTTGTGAAAACTTATTTAAATCGATGTGATTCAACAGTATTTTATATAAAAAATATGACAAAAGTTTCAATATGTTAAACAAGGGTTTTATAAATTCAATATATTATTTTGTAAATGTATATTTTTTACTTATTAAATATATAATTTTTCAACTAAAAGGTTTTATAAAAAACATGTTCTTTATAATATATTGATAATATTATAAAATTCAAAATTTTGGTGAAAAATATATTTTCCACAATTCACATAAAAATTTATTATTTCAACAAATTAAAATAAATATCCTATTATAATATCATTATTATATGTAAAAATATGTATTTAATTTATTTAATGTCAAAATCAAAATTTTAATAACTTTTCATTTAATTAAAAACAAAAAAATATAATGAAAAATGTTTTCATATTAAAATAATGTTTTTTACAAAAAATGATATTCTTATTCTTTTTTCATATCTGTTAAAAAAATATTGGTGTTAAAATATTATTCATATAAAAATTTATTAATTTTTTTTATTAATTAAATCACATAGAAACTATTTTAAAAAATATTTTTTTGAAAACATAATGATCTCTATAATTTTATCAATGCACTAGTAAAGAAAATTTCATTTTCTGTAAAAGTGAAACTAAAAAATTTGTAAAAGGAAAAAGAAAAAAAAGAAAAAAAATTTATTTACATTATTATTTCATCCTAATTTCTATTTACATATCCCCTCAATAACTCCACATAAGATCTATTAATAATATAATATTTTTTGGTAGTCACAATTGGGGATTCTGGTTATAGGGATCTCATGGAAATTTACATGATCTTGAGCATCCCCCACATATAGTTTCACCCATATGATAATTTTTTTATTTAATATTAGGATTTCTCTTTGGAAATTCGTAGTGAATATATCTCCTTCCGACACTCAATTAAATTAACTTTATAACAGACACTTCTATTACCCATTACCATTTATTTATATTCCTTATCTATTTTAAAATATGGTTAATTCATTTTATACATTCTATTTTAATGGATATATTATAATTGTAAAATTTATTAATTTGATTTAAAATTATCATTCCTTCATTTTTACACAATTTTACTTATGACACAATATATTTTACACATTATATTTTAAATAAAAAAATATAGTAAAACCTTGTGGTGTTACTCTCTATCCCTATTATGATGAACAAACCTTGTAAAAGTCATGAAGCACAAACCGACCATATTAAAGATAGAATTAAAAGAGTGAATGTGTAAAAGCCATGAACTAAAATGCCTTTATTCAATTCTAAAAACAATAATATTACATTTATGGCTTCAATATTGATATATATGACCTAAATTTTTTCATCTAAAATATACAACAATATAAGGAAATGTTGGATCAATTAAATACCCAGGAAACATTTAGGATTTGATTTTTTGAGAATAAGAAAAAATCTTTTAGAACTTGGGGTCATAAATAACTGGCACATAATAATGAACATTATCTCCCACTACACCGAGAATTTCATATTCCAGGTCAAGTACTCCACATCTCCCACAAAATTCATCACATATAAAACCATTATAAACAAAAATATTTTGGAATAATTATTTACAACCTATGTAAAAAAAAAACATAAAAAGGGGAATCTAAAATTCTTGATATGGGTAAACATAATAACTGAAATTTTAATTTCATTAGTGCGAGTAATTTGAACATAAATGTATGATGACAAAATCATAGTGCATGAGCATTGAATAATGGAATTAATTCCCATCAATACTTAGATCATCAATCTTGAAACATGAAACAAAGAATTATAAATATAAAGAGGTATTAGAATCAATAATCTTGAGTCATGTAATATCAATATTGATCAAAACAATTATTAAAACCAATATAAAGCATAAAAAATGTGTCGGCATCTTAGAACAATTTCATATCACTATTATACATGGAATAACTATCATGGTTTTATCTAGAGTAACCCTCATGATTACACATGGACTAATCATCATAATTACATTTTGAGTAACTATCATAGATACAATTTAAATATCAATCACCATTATACATGGAATACCCAGTGTAGTATATTCCTCTAATCTCATAAGAGAAACCATATAGGATAACTTTTTCCCTTTACCAAATTAATTGGAGTTCTAGAATGGGCTCACTTACCCTTTGTGTATAATGGAACCAAGTATCATCATAAAAATTTTCAAATAACCATAACATCATTAAATTATATAGATATTTAATTTCACCAAAAAAAGTCATTGAAATATCCATTATTTTTTTCATAACTTTATTAACCCATGGAAAAGGAACTAGTTTTATGATAATCTATTTAAAAAAACCATAATACATCAAGAAAATGAATTAGGATCATATCATTTCAATATATCCCCAGTATATCATAATTAACATCAGTTATTTTTTATTTTCATGAATGGAAATAACATTAAAATATCATTAAAACATTCAGGAGGAAAATATCATTTTAACTATGAAAATAATGTTTAAAAACCAAAAATTAAAAAAAATTATATAAAAAATATTTCATTTAAAATATCCCTATAATCCTATAAAGGAAGGTTCAATTAAAATAATGATCATGGATAAGGGAAAATCCATTCATATTGTGGATGTCAAAAATAATTATTCTTTTTATGTATTTTGTTGAAGGAGTCAAAAGTGACCCATTCGAAAAAATGTGAAGAAATATCATTTTTAATACCTTTTAAGATAAGACAAAAGGTAATATAAAAATGTTTTAGTAATCAATTTATTTTTGTAAATGAATTATTTTTAAATCATTTTAGAAAACATGGATATGGAAGGGAATGATTCCTAATCTAAAAGAAGAGGCAATATTGATATCACTAATAAACAACTTTCTTGATGATTCCTTAATAAAAAAGGAAAAAATTGAATTTTAACTTATACAAAGAAATTATAACAATAGAAGACTAAAAAATGTTGACAAAATAAGAGAATAATGTCCCCCACCCTAAGGAACCTCGAGGATAGAAAATCCCAAAAATAAGGGAGATTTTAACAAATATCCATTCCCACTATGGTAACATTTAAATCATAAGGCCCATGAATTAATAATATCAAATGAAACGTTAAATTTCCTAAAAATAAGAAAATCTATGACATCAAATGTAAAATACCATTATATAGACCACATAAAAGATGATTTGTTCATATCATAAACATATGTCCCAATGAAATATAATTTCAGTCGAATACCCTCACAGAGATCATATTTTTGAATTGAGAATTAATCAATGGAGACATTATGTGTAAAAAATGAAAATACAAAATAAATAAGTGGAAACATATAATAAAACATTTTATATTTAAATTAATAAATAATAATAAAATAATAAATCAAATTAATAAGAGTTATAACCCAATGTATGAAAATTGAGATAAGAAACCCTTTCTACATAATAACTACAAAGTCCACCACATTGAATGAAATAATTAAAATTGAAACATAAAGTACCATAGTGTATGAAGGATTCATGATATAACATGTAAATTTATAATATTATACACCATATAAAATAAATTAGGTACATAATAATAAAATATTCCTCAATAAATTAAAATTTAGATATGAAATCTATTAACTTGAGTACATACCTTCCATGTACATCATTTAACTCATCTTATAAATAAAACCACCTTTTCTTAGAACCTTAACCCTAATACATATGGTATTTTTCATAAATAGGTACTATAGACTGTGGGGAGTGATTTTAAAATGTTATTTTGGTACATATTGAGGGAATCAAAAGGGTTTTAAAGTGTGAAGTATAGATAATAAGAGATTCACTTCTAAAAGAGATTGGAAGGGGACTCTTGGAATATCCATAAATTTTTAATTAATATAAACAACATTATAGATCTAATTCTCCACCAATGATGTATTTTGAGGTATGTTTTTTGTCTTAATTGTGTTTCATATCTTTCCTCCCAATTTTCCATTAAAAATACTGCTTTTAGCATACGTAAGGAGACACACAATTGGTGCACAGTTGGGGGTAACTATGCCCCAACCCATTGAAAAATATGTAACCTATACTACAGAACTATCCAAGGAAATATTCTAGGATAATGTATATGCACCTATCCAATATAATTGTGTATCCTACCCCTTATTATGGATAGTGGTGTTGCACGGTTGATGAATGACCTTGCAGACCATGCAGCAAAACCCTACATCCTTCCGGATTCATAAACCAATTGATATTATAATTCCTCCCTACAAATTTCTGACATTATAACCCTTTCATTATTTCCCTAAGAAACTCCCATTATGCTTAGGTACTCTTTATATCCTTCTATACTCCTCCTTGTCTCAATTATTGATTTTTTATGCTTAAATATTCAAAAAATCATCATATAAGATCTTACTCCTTTCTCTGTTTCCCTATTCTTGGCCTCACGTTTTTTATTATTATGTTATCTCTTCTATAGTATTTTTTGACCTAAAATAGTTTCATAAGAATTTAATTGGATTTAATCATGATGTTTTCTGTGTTACCATGCTTTTTTAGGGTCTTACCTTTGTGTGTCTTGCAGTTTCACACTGTATTGTGTTGGTTTTAAAGGAAATGGTTGGTTGTTCTATTCATAGCCATTATTTGATGATTTAAGTATGCTACAATTAATTTCTAATGCATTATAAATTGTGTTGTGTGTCTGAAAATGGGTAATTTAAAATTTGAGGGTTTGTTTTGAGGTTTTAAAATAGTGATACCCCCTTGGGATGTGTGTGTTTTCATTTGTGATGGTTTGGATTATGAATGATGGGAAGATTTCATGGTTTAAAAATGGGAATGGATATGGGAATCATAATTATATATGTTGGGAGACTAGTGAATGTACTCTATTCATGACCTTCCATACCTATCATGATTACTATACAACACTAAAAAAACATTTATGATGGGGATTAGATGGCTAGAGTAGGAGATGGAACTTCACATCTAGGTTTTATAACAGAGAGTACAAGGATCCTAGGTCCCCACTAACCTAATTTTATTAGGGATTTATCATGGTTCTTATGATATCATTCCCCTTATTTTATTTTATTAATGAATATTTTATTTTACATAAATCTAGTAATATGTTTGATAAAATAAACAACACTTCTTCTTTTTCTAAAAAGATCATGTTTTATTTTTAAATTATGTCCTTATTTAAAAATAAGCATATTTATTTATCATATAATGTATATGTTTGGATCATTTCGGTGTAATCCTACTACAAAACTTTTCTCACAACCTACATATAACCTAAAGTGTATATAAACTGTGTTTACCATAATTTATGTAAATCTAATACATTAAATGTAGGTGATTGAGGTCTCTCTTGTTAGAGGTTACTTCATGGAATTTTTTGATGGTGGTGGAATGGTGGGAGTGGATTCACTTGCCATGAGGAGTTTTTTAATGTTGTTGTCCTCCAAATTTGGTTATTTTTTCATTGGTTATAAATTTTAAAATTTTAACTTATTGTTTCATTTTTCTTCTCTTGATCTATATGTTATGGTTATTGGTTTTGTTCTATGTGAGTATTGTAATGATGTTGGATACTCTTCTCATGGGTGAAACTTTTCAAAAATAATTTCTATATTTCCCAAACACTATTTAATAGCCCATGGGGATTGGGAAAACCCTTAAATCCATTCCACATATTGGATTGGGTGAAGGTTTGGATGGATGTTTGCTCAATTTTGTGAAAAAATGGCATCATAGTAGGTTTCCCCCTTATTTTGAGTCATGTCATTTCAGAACTCTAAATAGACATAAGGTAGGACAATGAGGGCATAAGAATATATTTTTTAGTTGGTTGTATAGCCTACACACCTTGTAATGTACCATGGGTCTCCAGAGTATTTATTTAATTTGGTTTGACTCCTTCATTATGTATATTACACATGTTCTATACTAGTGATGGAAATCGATAATGGGTGAAGTTGTTTAAATTCATGATTGTGATTATGGTGGTTTTAATTTTTCTTCTTGATAAGTGTTTAAATTATATTATTTCTTGGTATTATATGGTATGATGTATTAATGGTTTCTGAAATGTTTGTTGACATTTTTAGTATCATGTCACCCTAGATTCCTCCCATATAGACCTAGGAAGAGGCTGGAGAGATTTCTCCCACAGTAATTTATTAGAGGTTGGTTAAGTTATTTATTTGGTCTATATGATCATTGGATTATTGGGAGGGATCTTTCCATACTCAAGATAAGGAAATGAAGCCATATATTAAAAATTATAGGTCTTAGGATTTCCTAAAAAACCCCTCATTTTGTCGATGTAAGGATCCCCAAGAAGTGCAATATTGGATTGAAAAAATTGAGAGAATATTTGTGTCTCTTTGGATTCTTGAACTTTTAAAATTGAAGTTTTATAAATTTATGTTGGAAGGGACTACACATAGGTCCTGGTAGTTAGTGGTTTAATAAGGGAAGCTTGAGAAAAGTGTCTTGAAGGATTTCACAATTATCTTCAATGAGAAATAATAACCAAATACTTACCTTTACAAATAAATAAGAGTGTCTGAATCTTTATCAGGAAGAAAACTCGGTGTAGGGTTTTTTCAATTGTTTTATAAAGTTAGTATGCTTAACTCCCTAGGTAGTTTACAATGAAAAACTGAAGTCCTGGTGGTTTAAAATGTAGTGTTATGTAGATATTTTATCTTTAGTATTCTTGTTTAGGTTTAAAATGTATTCCAAGGTTGTTTATGAACCATTAATGGTAGATATTGATCGTGAAGGTAAATATAGTTTTTTAGGAATGTTTTAATCATGGTTAAATTTGGTAATGGCATGTCTAAAAAGAAGAGGAAGTGTGAGGGGAAAGGGATAAAGGGTGGTGGAACCTCATGATACCTATCCTGACCATATTTTTCAACAGATTTTAGTGGTGGATCAACCATTTTCCATTAGCGTGGAAGGTATGGGTACATGCGATCTACATATCTGGTTTCACAAAAAATATACCATAAATGTGGATTCTTGGGTTACTTGTAAATATTATAGAATATTGGACCTCCTTCTTTGAGTGTTATAGGATCTATAATGTATTGGGAACCAGTAACTCATTCTAGTGTATCTAAAGCTATGGGTTCTTGATATGATGGTCATGGTTCAATGAATAGGTCTTCATAGAGAAAAAATTCAACTCATGGAAAATCCAAAATTTAGTAGTTAGCCTCAAGTATCATTGGTGATGATTCACCTCCATCATAAGGATTATGCACTAGTTGGGTCAGATACGAGTTATACAACTATCTAAGGTATTGTTATTATTGCATCATCTATAGAGGTCAATTTATTTTATATTGGTGACTATAATTATTTCATCTCTGATCACCTTTTTGATTCACTAAAACTCTCAACATCGCACATGTTGTATGACATCGAATTTATTAATCCACTTAAAAAGAAGAAATAATCGGGATTATATGTCCATCATGTGTTGTTACCCTATAAAAAGACATGTTGGAATGGGATTTCCTTATCCAGCAATTGGAAATCAATAATGTGATCATTTTCATGTATTATATGATGTTATTCAAGGTACATATCAATTTTTATTGATTTTGAGTGAATTTCAAGGAAACTAGTGGGAGTACTTGGGTTTCTAAAGGTGAGTAGGATACATGTTCTGGACGATCTAGACCCTCACATTTATAGTTAGGCATCATAATTTTCTATGTGTCTTCTCTCATATTGTTGGATAATATAAAAGATTATGAGGATGAGTTTCCTCCCATAGTGGATAAGTTTCCAAAGTCATCTCCAAAGGATTTCTCATGTCTCCCTCTAGAATGGGATATGGATCTCACTATCTATTTGGCATTGGTAACACAGATGACATCTCTTCCCTCGTATTTTATAGACCCACTGAGTAAATATAATTAAATATTCAGTTTGATGGATTGGAATCCATAGGATTCATTCTCCCAAGCATCTCACCTTTTTATATACTGATACTGTTTTCTAAAAATATATAAGAATCCAAACAGATTTTCCCCATTTTAAAAAAGTATCCTTAAGGATTTGGGAAAAACTATACATTTCAAACAAATTTTTTTGCAGAGTTTCTAAAATTCAATATCAAATTATAAATTTAAAAATACATCATCACATATCTCAGTTCCCGTGAATCTCGAGTCATTCACCTACCTCGAGTCGTACACCTATCATGTTTAATGATTGTCCTTCGACATCCCCATCATCACTACACTGACAAGACCCACCAAAATATCCATCACTATCATCATAATCTTCAACATTTCCTAATGGAGTTCTGTGTTAGAATCATCACTATCATTGACATCGATCCAATTCCACTATCATTACCGTTATCTAAACACCACACCAGTCCGCTGAAGAAGTAAAAAAGAAATATTGATATCTATGATTCTGTATCAATTATCATAATTTTAAAATGATAAAAATCAAAAAATAAATACCCATTTCCTTTCATCAATGACCTATTTGATTAGACTATGGTGTAAAGGTGGTTTTCCATGATCGACTAGTGTTATGGGTATCATCGGGGAAGGGTAAGAGAATATGAAAATTCTATGAAGTTTTCTAAGGTAGGTAAGTACATTTTGGGTATTTGGGAAATCCATTTGGGATAAAGAATACTCCATAATTGTTTTTCAACTTATGAACCAGGTGTTTCAAAAATACCTTGAATCATTTTTTATATTATTTTTGGAAGACTTTTTTTATATTATAGAACTGAAGAGGAGTATGGACATTATCTATGAATTGTTTTGGGAACATTACAAGATTTTTGACTTTATGGTAAGCTCTCAATGTGAAGTTTCTAGATCGGAGAATTCATGTTTTATTTCCATGTGATCTTGGAGCTTGGAGTCTCATTTGATCAATAAAAAATTAGGTTAGTGATATCCTGGGAATAATTGAATAACATATTTTATATCATAAGCTTCTTATGCCTTTCTCAATATTACATGCATTTTGTTAAAGATTTTTCTCATTATTATTCACCAATAATGGATATCACACTAAAGGGTAGAAGTTTACAGGTAGTTCAGAGTGTAGTAAGACATTTAAATAGTTCATGAGGTGGTTGACCACTACCCACATCTTGATATTACAGAATACTGGAGAGGGGAACATGGTTTATTTTAATGCTTCAAGTATAGTTCTGGGATTTTTTCTGTTGTCGGGTCACCGTGTGGTGTAAGATGGATTAATCCAACTCAAATCAGATGAATGTAATTACCCCAAATATGACCATGAACTAGAAATGGTGATTAATTATTTTAAATCCAATTGTTATCATCTCTTTAGGGATAAATCGGTGGCATATTATGACTACAAAAACATAGACTACCTATTCCCCATAAAGGATATGAATCTGAGACATTGTAGATGGCTCAAGTACCTCTAAGGGGTTGGCATTGATATTTTTTATACTCTATGTAAAGTAATTTTGATGGATAACACCTTATAAAATAATTTTTCAATTCTTGATTTAAAGGAAGTTAATTATCTGTGGACCCTAATGCGACATTTTAACCTCATGCATTTGGATTCCAATGAGCATAGTAGAGGTGTGTTTTTCGATATCATTCAATTAAATTCCTCTATTCATAGACTTATTTTGGATAAAACCCCCCAGGATGAGTTATTCTAACAATCCATATTGATCTTAAATGGTGGGGGATGTTTGATAAGTGTTTTATATGCTCTAAAGGAATTATTTTCATAAAAGGTTTTTTATTATTGTTTTTTTTCTTTATGTGATGTGGTAATGTTGGATATCCAATAGTCTCAATGATTCATTCACACTAGTTCCAAAAATATTTTTTATAAAACATGTCTCCATTTTTGGTGTCTAGGAATGAGGCGTGATATATTAGAAATTGTATCTTGATGTTATACTTATCAGTAGATTATGGAAGAATATCATAATCCCTTTGGTCTACAATATACACTCCCCATTCCAAAATACACATGGGTTGAGATCACTAAGGACTCCATTATAGGGTTTCCTCATGAACTGTAGGGAATAAATTCTATTTGGGTGGTTATTTATCATTTGGATAAATATTTCCAATTCAACCTAATAAAGGATTTAACTAAGGTAGAGGTTTGGATAGGTTATAAGTTCTAGAGACAGTGATACTAAATAGTGTGTCATCAACTATTATCTTAGATTAGGGACCCCATTCTACCTATTGAATATGGTATATCCTTCCAATGTTTATGGGATCATAGTTCAATCACTGTACGACATTCCATCCTCAAACAGATGGTCAGAAATAAATAAACTCATATTTTTAAGACATGATATATCATTGCATGATGAAATTTAGAGGTTCATGTGACAACCATTTTGTTTTAGTGGAATTTTCTTATAATAGTAGTTACCAATCCTTAATCATAATGGCTCCCTTTGAATCACTTTGTGGATAGCTGTGTTGGTTACTTCTGTTCTAGACTAAAGTGGGTGAGACTTTTTTATTAGGGTTGGCCCAGGTGTAAGAGAAATATAATAAGGTTTTGGTGATCAGATATTGGTTTCTAATTTCAAATATTTATCATAATTACTATTAAAATCAATTATTTTCACCAGTATGTTTTAAGGGGTGACCATGTGTTTCTAAAGGTGACACCTCACCTGGGTCACTGTCATCTTGGTAAGAAGAGGAATCTTATATTGAGGTATATCAGCCCTTTTGAAATTACTAAAAGGATAAGTAAGGTGGGATATATATTTTATGTTCCATATCATTTATTGTAAATACATAAATTTTTACATGTCTTTTAATTAAATAAGTTTAATCCAAATCTATCTCAAGTGATGATTTGGGAAAAACTCGATTTTGAACACGATATATTTTTGGATCAGCATCTAGTTTTGATTTTTGATTCCCAAGTAAAAGTTTTTTAAGGAAAATAAATTCTATTATCTTGGGTCCTTTATAATGATTGAAATTATTATCATGAGATGTGGGAATGAAAGTAATGGGTGGAGGATTTTTTAGGTCTACCATTATTATCTAATCAAAATACAGTTTGACTTTATGAGGGAACGATGATTTCGTGAGGGGAGAAATATTACACTCTTGGTGTTATTTGAAGAATATTTTATTTTATTTTTGTTAGTACTTCTATTAAATATAATTCCAATGAATTATCCAAGAAAAATTTAGCTTTTTTCAGAGATAGAATGAGGTGCACGTTTGGTTCATGGTTAAGGGAAATTGTATTGTAGCCAAAAAAATACCGTGTGACACATATAGTGGAACTATCTATGCTACATGGCTAGTCTCGCATCCATGAACCACTCTAGAAATTGCATTACATACCAATCCTATTAAATAGATGTTCCTCATAGTTGGTTTATGGTCAGGGAGACTCTAAATTCAAATCATGTGGCCAGCTATATTCTTAAAAAAATTCAAATTCTACCCCATCTAGGATTTTTACATTATAACCCATTAATTATTTCCTATTTTCACAACACCATCCCTAGGAATGCCTCTTAACCTCCTCCACTCCATGTTTCCTCAATATTTTGGTGGTTTGGATCTGGAATCTTAATTAAATACTCAATTATGTTTTTCCTCCTTTCTCATATTACTTATTCTTAGTCTCACCTCTCTTTCTTCTTTGAATCTCTCTTATCCAGTGGTTATGTTGACCTAAAATGGGTTAAATAACTTTTATATGGATCAAATCATGATATTTTTCATTTTATATTTCTTCCATATGATATTTTCTTGGTGTTTCTTCTGGTTTCCTACCAGATTATGGTGGTTTCAAAGGATTAGGTTGGTGGTTTTGTGCTTGACCGTGCTGTCATGACACGTCAAATTTATTTAGTTTTTATGGTTGATTTATTGTATAGGGAGGACCTTAGGCCATCTATCATGGGGAATTGATAGGTTTAGAGTATGAATTTTTAATAAAAATTACCAAAAAAGTGGGTGATTTGGAAAAGTGTTTTAAGAAAATAACTTAACCTAAATACTGTAATTGTTGATAAATAAAGGTGGTGTTTTTGGAATTTTAAGAGAAGGAAATAATTTCAATTTCATTAAACATCTTGAATAGTTCATTGTTCTGAAAATTTCACATTGTTTTGTTTAATTCTTTGGTTGAGGGTTTTCACGATCTTGATTCCCCTATTACACCCTAAAACGATGCACAAAGGGACAACCCTTGACACAAGAATCTTGTGGTCATGGATTGGTCCTCAATAATATGACATGGGATACCAAATAATTATAAAATATCATATATGGTATAGAGGTAAATTTTTCTTTTTTTGTCCAATCACAACAACCCAATATTCCCACTTGAAATCTCAACCCAATCAGTGTTGAAAAAAATTGTTTCACTTTATTAAATCAAAATAAATGCATTCAAGGGAGAATCTTGTAAAGATAATAAATAATTCAAATATGTAACAAAAAAATTACAAAAAACCCAGTATAATAACTAGTGTTGGAACTCTATTTCAACTATTTTTAGCTCATTCGAAATGAATCTCCATAGATTAGCTTGTCATCGAGAGGAGGTGGAGGCTTGAGTGGAACTAATTCATTTAAGGTCTCCCTAAGTGGTTAAGGAGCTCCAGAACCTACAAGGGGATTAAGGGACACATTTGAAACATTAATATCATATAATGTCGCTCTATTTGTCGAAATTTCAAATAAAGTGTGCAAGGTATAATTTTATAGGCAAAGTGAAAGGTAGTTTTCAGAACTGAGATTGTGTAAAACCACTTAAAACATTATTTTCGATGGGTTGATAGTATTATCTCTCTTTGGAAAAATCTAAAACGTTATATCCCCACCAAATGAATATCTCTAGAAAATATTTGGCTTCATTTGAAAACCTACAGATTGACATATGGACAGATCAAAACAAACCACTTTTGACTTCATATAGATTTGGTGTTCTGGAAAGATCAGGTTGGTTAGTCCACCATATAGCCAATTGGGGCTTGGATTTTTTCATATGAAATGTCTCCCAATAGATTTTTGAACAAAAAAAACTATCCCATTTGGATTCACAATTAAATAGTTGAGTTTTTTTTGGTCCACTGGTATGCATGGATCCGGTGCAATTTGGCCCTTTTTTCGTGGACATCATCATGGGACCTCCAAATCACCTCCACCTTCAATGATATTATCAAAACAAGTAACATTTACCTTTTTAAAATTGATAAAAACAAAATAATTGGATTAAAAATGATGTTTATTTTTTTTATTATTGTTATAATTTTCTATAAAAAAACTAGTGTATCACAGTGGTGTAAGGGTGAAAATATAACAGTGACTTGCAGTACGATCACACACCCACTCCTAAATATTTTCACTCCTACTAAAAGTCATATTTACTAAAATTATGAATGTAGATATTTTCAACACCATAAATATTTAACATTCAATGAAAATTTTATTCCTAATAGAAATTTGATCTAATCAAAAATAACACTGAGGAGTTATACTCAGTGATAAAACAAAAATATGTCTTTGAAATTGTTTTAGCATAAATTTCAAGGAGTTTAATGATACAAATTTGAAAAAATAGTTCAAAAAATAACCATTTTTTTAATTATATACATGTGGGTGTGTGACAACCATTTCATGAAATTATTTCCACTTTCTATCGAGTAAATATAAGTTATTTTATAAAATATATACTTATATGATCATTTACACTGAACCTTCCCTATATCGTTTGAAATCAGATTACAAGACCCACTCACTTAGGCACTCCCAGAGGTAAAACCATAATCTCTTGACCTAGATATCCCCGTATATTCCACATTTCATCACTCCCCTCATTTATTGCTTTCCCAAGAGTTTCACTTGGAAAAAATCTCACATTATTCCCCCAACATTGGTTTTATATCCTCACAACACTAATTATAATAGTTATTAAAAGATCAAAAGTTGAGGAAGGGAGGTTTTTGACCTACCCAATATACAACCCTTTTTTATTTTTTATTTTGCGATCATACAATAGTTGGATAACAAGTACACACGTATAGTTCAATGTGGCACAGTAATTAAATTGATCAGATAAGGAACAAACATATGGAAAAATAATTTATGATGGTAGAGAAAAATTAACTTAACATAGATTTACCTTCCATTATGTAATAAATTTTCACAATTCATGGGTGGGTGAAAACACGTGTAGAGAAATTATGTGACATAATTTTCCTTTAAACTTTTCACAAAATGGGGACCATTCTTCCCAAAAGGTTTCAAAATGATAAAACCATTTATATAATTAAAAAAACTTAATTTTAAAAGAAATTCACACCATAATATTTAATTCTTCATGAAATTAAAATTCCATCTGAATTGTTTTAAATAATAAAACAACCTGAAATAATGAAAGTCAACATTCATTTTCTATAACTTCCATAACTAAATATGAATAATTTTCCATGATAATATAGGAATAAAAAAATTGCAAACAGAGAGGTGAGGGTGATCAAAAGAGGGAAATGTAAAAATACTATTCATAATGCTAAAAAGAGAAAAATAAGAAAGATAATAAAAATTTCTAACTAACCCATGAATGCACCCATCCCCTAAAACCTAGAGTGTTTAGTTTCCTCATTGTAATAAAATATAATGTGGGAAGGAAAGATAAAATCTAGTGGGTTTCATTGATAGAAAAATTCTTGATCTTGGAGTTCCTCCATTATGGAATTTATAATGGATTCCTGGATGTTCTTTAGTCATTGCCCATTGATAGTCACTATTTGCTTGGTTTCTTTATTTTTAACAATGACAACACCAAATGGAGGGACGTTAATAATAGTGTATGGTCCAAACTAGTTTTAACAAAGCTTACATAGATGAAACTTAATCCTTGGATTGTAAATGAGGAGCTTTTTTTCAATGTGGAAATGGAGATAGAGGGTGAGATAGATGTGGGCTTCCTTGGTTAACCCCTTATAAATATGAGTATTCTCACATGAATCTATTCTCATTTCCTCTGGATCCTAAATCTGCAACTTCGTTTGGGAACCTACACAATAATTATTAGAATTTGATTATTTAATAGCCCCATCGGTCTGGTGTTTAATCTCAATAGGAATGTGATAGCTCTTTCCAAACAATAGCTGATATGGTGACATTCCAATTGGTGTTTTTAAGGAAGTACGACAAGCCCATAATGAATCATCGAGCCTATGAATCCTATCATTTTTGTTGGGAAGAACCAATTTTTTGAAGATTTTTCTTTACTTCTCTATTCAACACCTCGCCTTGACCATGGGGTTGTGGGTGATAAGCAGAAGACACTCTATGCCCAAATCCATACTACTACAAAAGACAATTAATTTTTCGGCTATAGAAATGAGAATCTTTGTCACTAATGAAGAACCTATGTAATCCAAACAAACAAAATATTTGGGTACTCAGAAACACCACAACTAAATTATAATCCACAATCCTTGTTGCTCATGCCTCTACACATTTTGAAACATAATCTACTTCCATAAAAATGTAAAGGTTCCCAAATGAATTGGAAAATGGTCCCATAAATTCAATTCCCCAAACTACAAAAATTTCAATTAAGAGGAAGGGTTTTTGTGGAATTCAATTTCTTTTATATACATTCCCCATTATTTGACCGCGAGGACATGATTTACAAAAGTTGTGGGAATCTGTAAAAAGTGTTGGCCAAAAGAGAACAAAATCAAGTACCTTGCGAGTAGTCTGTTGGGGACCAAAGTGGCCCCCACAAGAAAGGTTGTGGAAGAATCTAATGATAGACTAAAACTTATTATCAGGAACATAACACCTAAGGACATGATCACAACATGTGCGCCAAAGGTTGGGTCATCCCAAATTTACCAAAAAGACTCATGTTTTAGATGTTCAGACTGGTTTATTTTAAATTAGTTGGAATGCATGATACTACCAAATAATTTGCAATTTTAGCATACCATGGAATAGTATCATACACTAGATATAGTTTATCATCAAGAATCATATCTATTATTGGAATACAGGTGGATGAGTCAATGTTCAGGGATGGGTGAATCCTACTAATATGGTCATCCACCATATTCTCTACTCTTTTTATATCTAATTTATAAATTGAGTTTCTGAAGGAGGAGAATCTAGTTAATGATATATGGTTAAGCTTCTAGTTTCTTATGGAGATACCATAGGGTTTCATGGTCTGAGTACACAATGTCTTTGGAAACCAAAAATTATGACCATAATTTATCCAAGGCAAACACAATGGCAAGAAATTATTTTTCAATTGTGGTGAATTTTTCATGGGTAGAGTCCAATGTACGTGAGGAAATTTCAATGGAATATGGATCTCTATCGACCCTTTGTGAAAAGACTATCCCAACTGCATATTTATAGGATTGACACAAGATCTTAAATGGTAAATCCCATGGAGGTATATGGATTACTAGGGGTGAGGTGATACTCTATTTTAACTTATTAAAAGCTTCCTCAGATTTTTTATCAAAAATAAATTCGTTCTTTTGGAGTAATCGGGAGAGGGGGAGTTTAATTTTTCTAATGTCACAAATTAAATGATAGTAAAATCTTGCATGACCTAGGAAATACTGCACCTCCCACATATTTTTGGGGGATGGTAGAGAAGATATTACATCCACTTTTGATTTATCTAGATGGATACCATCCCCAAAAATGACATGTCCCAAAACTATACCTTGTCGCACTGTGAAATGAAATTTATCATAACTTAATATGTTATTATTTTCAATACAGTGACGTAGTACTAAAGAAATATTTCTCAAACATTCTTCTAAATTGTATCCATAAATAGTGAAATCATCCATGAAATCTTTCATGCCATTATCTAGGTAATCTTAAAGAATACTAACCATACATCATTTGAAAGTATCTGGAGCATTGGACAGACCAAATTGCATCCTATTATATGAAAATGTGCCAAAGGGAAAAGTAAAGGTTGTATTTTCTTGATCCTCAGGTGAAATATGGATTTTAATGTATCTAGAACACTCATCCAAAAAATAGTAATGGTACTTCCCCACAAGCCTCTCTAGAATATGTTCAATGAATTGAAATGAGAAATGGTCCTTCCTAGTGTGTTGGTTTAATCAGAAAAAGTATATATAGACATGCCAACTATTATAAACATGGGTTGGAACCAATTCACTATTTTAAATTTTAATTACTGTATGACCAGTTTGTTTCAGAACCACTTGTACTGGACTGACCCATTGGATATTAGGGATAGGGTAAATGATTCCCGTAGCCAATAATTTTTTACCTAATTTTTAACAAAATCTATGAGGTTAAGGATCAGTCGACATTGTGATTTCCTCACTAGTTTATCCTCATCATTTAGAAATATATGAATTTATTAAATTGATTCTCTAATACTAGGAATTTTTGTAAGTGTCCATCCCAAAGCTTGTTTATACTCCCTAAAATGTTCACGAAGTCACAATTAATGATTAGGAGGGACTAAAATAAAAATGATAATTGGAAACTTGTTTCTATTCTCAAGATATGAATATTTTAATTCTTGATGAAGTTCTTTTAGTTCCAATTCATGTGGGTTTTTGATTGATTGGAGTGTTTGTGAAATTGAGATGTCACCAATCTCATCTAACTACTAAATGGTGTCATCCTAACATAAGGAATGAGAATTTACAAGATTATAAATATCATCGATGGTCAATGGATCCTTAGTATTCAAGAAATCGTCCATTAAAAAACATGCATGAAATTTTTCAAGAACACTACAATAGTAAATTCATTATTCATTTACAAGAATTTTAATCAATGATAAAAATTCAAAAATATTATTGGTGGAAAGAAAAGTAGTTTTTTGGGATGGGAGTTCATCAATTGAATTAATAAAGATAGAGGAATGTTTTTTTAGGGGTGCTTCATGGAATCAAGGAGGTTTAAGTCGAAAATGTCACCACCAAACTCCATAGATAATGTACCATTGCAGACATTATTTATAGTCTGGTGGTTTTCAAGAAGGGTCTAACAAATATAATCCAGTCATGTCTATTCATCATATCATCTTCCATTTTAAGAACATATAAATCAGTTAGAATAATTATATTTTACAACATCACAATAACATCTTCTAACACACCATTGGGGTGTTAAGTACTTCAGTTGGACGGCTGAACAACAATTCCAGTGGGCTTAAGTTCCTCGGCCATTAATGTAGAGTAAATGGAGTGAGTCATCACATTTATAGAAGCACCTAAATCAATAATAGCATTGAAAAATGAATACTCCCTTATAGTTCAAGGAATCGAGAATATCCATGGATCTTTGCATAGGTTGGAAAGTGATGACTCTATCAATGTTGATATGTTCCTCCCTAGGATCACCTTTCCATCTCCATGAAGTCACCTTCAGTGTGTACACATATATTTTAGAAACATGGTGTATCATGGAAGTTTCTTCAGGACATCAATCAAGGGGATGTTGAACTACACTTTTTTGAATGTTTCCAGGATTTCATTATCATGTTCTTTTTCTTTTTGTTTTTTGGTCGGGTGGCCCATTAGGGAAATAGAAGCGTACTGGTTGGGCTAGGAGGCTCATCAATAGAAACTCTCTTTCCTTTGGAAGGGATTCTCTCAAGATAATGTTCTAACTTATTAATATCATTACCAATGGTTGGGATCATGGTTTTATTTAGAGGGGATGAGTCTAATGGAGGGTTCATTTGGCTTTTATGTTTTGTTCCACTCCAAATGGTGATGGAACTAACATTTCCCTTTCCCTAGGATTAACTAATAGTTGAGAAGGTAGTCTACCAAACCCATGTATTTGTATTTTCCCCACTAATTTTTAACATTGTCCTAATTAGGTTTCTAGGTCTTGTATGATAGCATGGGTGGTTTTTTGGAATTACATAATATTGGAAGCCATTTTTTCATTATGTATTCTAGGCTTGGCTCAGGTATTTCAGGGGTTTGTTAGAAAGTCCTTTGTTGTGGTTGAGGATTTCTGTGTGGTGGTGGATGAAAACTCATCACTAGTTGGTTCAATTGTTGTGAGGTTGAATTGAATTCCCATTTTCCTATAGGAATTTTTTATTTCCACACAGGGTTGTATGGATAGAAAGGTTCTTTCCTGAAGGTTTGGTTATTGGGGGGGGGGGTCTAGTTATTTTTCCTCACAATTCAAAGAAGTTTTTCTTTGATAAAAGGCATTGATTAGAGTAATGGGTGTCTGAAGAACATATACCATAATGGATGGAAGGAGGAGATTGAGATTTACCTTGGTAAATACCATGTTTTATAATAAGGGTACTCGCCTCTTCAATCTTAATTCCACCTTCTTCTATAATTCAGTACTTTGAACCTCATGGACACCTCGAATGGGTACACTACACCCTGTACCAAATTATTGAGTATTCTACACCATGTTCTCAGTTAGGGTTCTTGTATAAATTGGGGTCTTCTCCCCTAGTACACCACCTAAAATAGAATCAATCATATTTCGATCAATATGAATTAATCCTTTATAAAAATACTAAATTAAAAGTTGGTCACTTATTTGGTGGTGTGGGGAACATGAACATAACCTTTTAAATGGTTCCCAATATTCATGTAATGATTACCCTTTTTATTTCCATATACCACATATTTCTTTCCTTATAGTTTCAGTTTGATGGCCTGGGAAATAGTTTTCAATAAAAATAAGTTTTATCTCCACCCAGCCTCTAATTGCTGAATTAACATTGTAAAGACAATATTTTATAGTATATTCTAATGAAAAATGTAATTCCCTTAGATTTACCTGTTCTTTATCCACAATTATATGTTTTAATGAAGAAATCATAGTATGAAATTCTTTTAAGTTCCTATGTGGATCTTCTCTAGTTAGTCTACGAAATCCAGTCTATAATTGAATTAGACTGGATTTAAGTTCAAAATTAGGTTCCTCACCTTATATTTTAATATAAACAGGTTGGACTTCAACATCTAGTGAGGTTAGTTATTTTAATATATGGTTATTTTCATCCATGTTATGAATTTTTATTTCAATTTTAATGTGAATTTTAGTGGTACAAGTAAAAGGATTGAGAAGAGTGTCTATGATTTGTGTGTCTTCCTTCAAAGGGTTCTCTTTCAGGTCTCAGTGTCGCTAATGTTGTATCCATACTAGTTTGTCCTTGAAAGGTGGTAAGGATATCGAAATGGAATTTTTAATTAAATGAATCTAAAAAATAAATAAATCAAAACCCAATAATATTGGTAACTTTATGAAATAAAACAAATAAATACTCACAAACTTTACAAAAATATTATCAAAAATATGTACTAAAAATCAAAGCGCTCCCTGGAAACGAGGCTAAAATTTGATCGTGGTTCCATGACACATCAAATTTATAATCTTTTTAATGTTGATTTATAGTATAAAGAATACCCTAGGTCAACTATCAATGAGAATAGATATTTTTAGAGTATGTATTTTCAATAAAATGTACTCAAAAGGTTGGTGATTTTGAAAACATTTTAAAGGAAATAACTTAACTTCATGAGTTAATTGTTGATAAATAAAGGTGTTGTTTTAATAATTATGAGAGAAGGATATCATAAAAAGTTCACAACAAATATTGGATAGTTCATTCTTCTGAAAATTTCATGTGGTTTTGTTTAATTCTTAGGTTTTCGGTTGTCAAGATCTAGATTCCCCTCTTACCCCTTAAAACGATGCACAAAGAAGAAAACGTTAACCGAAAAATCATGTTGTCCGGGTTTTTTTCTCAATAATAAAACACGGGATAAAAAATAATACTAAAATCTAATATATGGGTGAGATATAATGGATAATGGTCATTTCTAATCAGAACAACCCAAAACTCCCATTTGAAATCACAACCCAATTGGTGTTGAAATAAAAAGTGTTTAACTTAATTATATCAAAAGAAATGTGTTTAGGGGATAAGAATATTAAGATAAGAAATAAGTGAAATATTTAACACCCAAGTTACATAAAACCAGTTGAATAAATAAATCATTAACTCCCTCCCTTGTGTGTGTAGCTCTTTATAATTGATCATCCACTATTTTTCCCTCTGTAAAAATGGGGAGGAGGCTCGTGTGGAACTCCTTTTTCATTTCAGCTCACCCTATTAGGATATGGAGCTCTATAACAAATAGGTGGATTAGAAGAATGCAATGTAACATCAATTTTTCAGCACTTCACTCTCTTAGTCGAACTGGAAAATGTGGTTCCCAAGGTATCATTTTATATGAAAAGTGAAAGGTGGTTTAGGGCAAACAGATTGTGGGAAACCACATGGACCATTATTTTTTGTGGGTATCCAGTATTATCTCATTTTGGTAAAAACTGAAAATTTATAGAAAAATATCATTAATATGTCCATTTAATGATTTAATTCATTTAGACACTAAAATTTCAAGATATAGAAAGATCACAACATACAAATTTTGACTTTGTAAAGATTCGATGTATTGGAAAGATCAGGTTAGTTGGGACACTAGATGAATGAATGAGGCTTGGGTTCCTTGATAGGAAATGTAGCCCAGAAAATTTTGGACCAGAACACAAAATGTAAACCCAATTTGATTCAATTTTAATTAAAAATATTCTATTGAGTCCACCGGTATGCATGGATCCTACGTAGTTTGGACCATTTTTCATGGACATCTTCATGGGCCCTCAACATCACCCCCACATTTAATGAAATTATCAAAAAAAGTAACATTTTTCTTTTTAAGAGTGATCAAAACAAAATAATGTAATCAAAAATGATGTGAAATTTGTTATTATTTATGTAATTTTCAATACAATACTAGTTTAACACATTGGTGTAAGAGTGAATGTGTTACAGTGAATAGCGGTGAGATTTGTGCTCATCCATTATTTAATGATTTAAAAATTCTGGTCATGTTTTAAAATGAGTTATAAATTTTTTTTTTTCATGTTACTGGGTTATTTCCAAAGTGAGGGTGTGTGTAATGTTTTTAAATAGTGAAACACCCTTCTAATTGGTGTGGTTTGGTTTTGATGGTCTGGCTTGTGAATGACAGTAGTTTTAATGGTTTATTTAATGGATACTTGCATGGGAATCCTAGATATCAAGGTAAAAATACTAATAAATGTACACTAGAAATGACTAATGATAACTATTATGTTTATGATACAATACTAACAAAACATTGATCGTGGGGATTGGTTTTATTAAGAAGGATATAAACTTTTTACGTTCATATTTAATAGCTAAGAGTATGAGGATCCTAGTTCCCCACTAACCTTAACTACTTATAGATTTATCATGTTTCTTATATTATGGTTCTGTTTGTTTTATTTTATTTATGAACCTTTTATTTTCAATAATTATAGGAATAGGTTTTAGAAAATAAAAAATTTACCCTCTTTTCTAAACAAAACATGTTTTCAATTAAAATTCACTCGTTCATTAAAAATAATCATGTTTATTTATCATATAATTACTATTAAATCTGTTTTACATAATTCAAAATATAAATTTTCAATTTTAATATAATATAAAACATGAAAAACATGAAGAAAAATGTTTTTCTCAGTAATATTCCATTTAAAATATAAAATGTGTTTGTACTGAATTCAAGTATAAGATTAATTTAAAAACCATAATTTTAATATTTAAAATAAAAAAAATTATTTAAAATTTAAAACTAATCCAAAATATAATTTTGATTTTCCAACACTTTTATATAAATTACAATTTTCAATAAAAATCATTATTCTTCACTATCCACTAAAAAATCAATCTTTTATGAAAAATAAAAAAATTCACCCAAATATAATTTAGACAATATGATTTCAAAAAATAATATATTTCACAAAATAAATGATCAAAGTTTTTATCATAATATTCACTCTTAAAATCAATAAAAACATTTTTGGATGAAAAAATATTTTTGAATAATTAAATACCTAATACAAATTTAGCACTTATTTCCTAATAATTAATCAATATATTTTTATTCATTAAAACCATTATATATATACATATATATATATATATATATTTCAAAATATAGTTAATAATATTTATACTATCCAATTTAATGGATATTTTATACTAGTAATATTTAAATAATAATATTTTATGGTTTTATTAGGCTCAATTTTTCATATTTTGTATGCTAAAAAAACATAATAATTCTTTTTAGAAATATTGGAATATTAAATTTTCCCCAATTAAGAAATCATGACCTTTAAAATTTGATCTCAATCTTAGTAATAAAAGTTTTTAATTTTAAAATTCATTTTTTTGGTATCCAACATAATATAAAGGGTTAATAAAACTTCTTCTTGAAAATAGAGGAAGGGAACTATGAAGGTCATCGAGGGTAACACATACTAGGATTAAAAATAAGAAAACATTAGGGGAAGTGAAAATATGAACATGGAAGAAAATAATAATATCTAAATAATGATAGAGATTGATAGAGATCATTTACCACATCAAAGTAAATGATTACAAGAAAGTCAACAACCACAAAACCATAAACCAAAAAGGTGTGTAAAAGACCATCGATTCATCATAAGTAAAGTTAATAGGATAATATTTTTTCAAGATCACCTTTATGGTGTTTTGGAATTAATTTACACTCTAAACTAAGAATATACATTGATATACATACTTTAAATGTATAATTTCATCCTATAATTAATTTCCACACCAATTATATCTTTTTCTTCAAATTATTATCATTTAAGATGAATTGTTTAATATTTTATGAAATAAAATCAACATCCAATGAATCAAATAATAATAAAGATAATAAAAAGATATTTATTTTATATTTACAAATTAACTTGAAACAAAATTGTTAGTTCAATGTAATATAACTCCCAAGATGTACAACCCTTTATCTGAAAAAAAAATAATACATTAATATCCAAAATTCTACTATAATACCCAATGATCAAAATAAATCATTCAATAAATAACTATCCTTAAAATCATTCAAAATATTCCTATAAAATTCTGAATCTCAATAAAAAAATGATTTTATCATTCATTCTTCTAATATAAATTTAATATCTATCTCAAAATAAAATTAATCACTCATAAAATTATATAACCAAAAAGGGATATTCCCAAATCATACAATATCTAAAATATTCTATTCATTTCCATAAATAAACTAAATCACCATAAATCTAAATTAATAATATTTATGATTTAAAATATAATTACACCTTAAATAAAAAATTAATATTATATGTAAACCCTAAGGGTTACATATACCTAAACCCAAATAAAGGTCCCCCAAAATATCATTATTCACCTTAAATTTACATAACTTAAAAACAAAAAAGGGGATTTTTAAGACACTAAACATATGACTAATGATAAACTTATAAACCCATGATAGTTTCCATAAATATAATGATATACTCATATTAAATCATCCAAATCTCTAAAGTTATCTAAATCCTACTCTAATGTCAACTATAAGAGACACAAATCCACTCTCCCAGATCTGATGCAGAAACCATAAACTTTAAATTTATGTATTTAATATTTATAAATGTTTCAGAAAAATTCATCCAAAACCTACAAAAAAAGGAAATATTGGATTACTTATATACCCAATTAAATTTTATGTTTAATGTTTTAGATAATTTAGAATATCTATTGATAACATGGGTTCATTAATAACTGGTTCATAACGATCAATATCATCTCCCACCAAATCCATCTTTTAATATTAATTGTTATGTATTCAATATATCCCATAAAATTATTCAAATATGAAACGTTTCAAAAAATAAATCATTTAGAATAATTATTCTTAACCAATGGAAATGGAAACATAAGATGGGTGAGCTAAAATTCTCATTATGTTTAAACATAATCATTAAAAATTTAATTCTATCCCTCAGTGTAAGATGACTATAATTATATAATGACATAATAATAGTGTATGAGAATAAAATAATGGAATTCATGACTATAAATACCTGGATCATAAATAATGAAATGTGGAACAAATACTTAACATTGTCAAGAGTCATTGAAATTAACAATCATGATCCATTTGATATGAATATTGATTAATGTAATCATTCTAAATCCATAGAAATCATAAATTAAACGTTTTAGAGTCATAGGAAATTTTCATATCACTATTATATATAATATAACCTTCGTGGTTAAAAGTGGAGTAACCCTGATGGTTACACATGGAATTACCATCATGGTTACACATGCATTAATTAGAATAGTTTCAATTCAAATAACAATCTTGATTATACTTGGAATAACCTTCATATCATATTCCAATAATCTATTAGGTTAAAGTTAATTGGTAACCATGTCCCTATACATGTTAATTGGATATCAATAATGGGATCACCCTATGTTGGTTTATAATGGATCCGCTCATCATCATACATAATTTCAAAGAACCTGAACTTGAGTAAAGTATATAGATATTTCATTTCACAAAAACAAATAATATAAAAACACAATATTACTTTTATAACATGATTTACCTAATGAAAATGAATTAGTTTCATGAAAATATCTTTTATATAATCATTACCAATCAAGAGAAAAATTAGGATTAAATCATTATAAAATATCACCAGTGTATCATAAGTAGCATCAAGGGTTATTGGAGATTATGAATGTCAAAACCATTAAAATATAACTAAAACTTTCTTGAGCAAGATATCTTTTTCACTTTAAAAAGAACTTCTATAAACCAGAAAATTACAAAATATTTTGAAACCCATTCTCTTTAAACCTTGTAAATAAATAAACTAATATTTAAAAAATTAATGGTCATGATTGTAGGGAAATATGTTCATGTTTTAGATGTCCAAAATTAATATTCTTTTCAAATATTTTATAAAAGGAAAAAAAGCGACTCATTTGGAAAATAAAGACACAGATATAATTTTCAAAATCTTTTAAAATAAAGTAAAACATTATCTGAAATAGATTTAATAAACAATTTAGGTTTAGAAAATAACATTTTTAAAAACAATTTAGAAAACACATATATGGAATAAAAATATTCTTCATCTAAAAGAATATACAAGATCGATATCACATACAAATTAATTTCTTAATGTTTCTTTAAAAATGATGGAGGAATTAAATTTAAACATGTAAAAAAAATTAATACCAAATTGAGTATAAAAAAATTCAAGAAAATAGAACCATATGATTCCACCCCCCCCCCAAGGATCCTTAAAGCTAAAAAATCCTAGAAAGAAAGGATATTATAACGTATTATCTATTCCACTTGGGTAACTTAAAAAACATAAGCCCCGTGAAAGAATAAAACAAATTAAAACATTAATTATAATGAATATATGGATATTCATTATATAACATTTTTAAGGGTAGTATATACTCCTCATAAAATAAGTTAGGTTAATATAATAAATGTATGCCCCAATAAAATAGAATTTGAGATGATAACCCTCACAAAAATTGTATAATTTAATTGAGAATTTATCAATGAATCGATTATGTGTAAAAAATAAAATACACACAAATAAAATGAGAAAAATATAATAGAAAAATTTAGATAAAAATTCGCTCCTAATAATTATGTATTAAATTCAATGAATAATATTTATAACCCAACGTAAAGTAATAGAGTTAAAAAACCTTTTACCACTTAAAAATTTTCAAGTCAAATCCCCTTGGATGAATTATTTTAAATTTCAACATTAAATAACATTATGTTTAAAAGATTAATCATATTTCATATGCAAGGATTTTTATATAAACAATACATATGAAATTAGTTTCACAACAAAAAAAATTTACCACATTGACTAGAAATAAAGAAAAAAATCTCTTACATCGAGTCCAGGTTTTCTGTGTATGTCTTTTAACTCATATTCTTTGAACAACCTTCCTTTCTTAAAACCTTAAGACCACTAAGGATAGTATTATACCATAGATAAGTTCTATAGAACATGGTAAGTGCTGTTGTAAATATATTTGGGTAGATATTGGCTAAAAAAATGGGTTTCGAATTGTGATCTAAACATAATAATGTATTTCCTTTTATAATATATGGGGGGGGGAACTCTTGGAATTTATTAAAATATTAAATAAATTAAACATAATTTTGATCTCCAAATGTCTCTGAATTTATTAGATTCAAATATATGATGATTATGAGTCTAAATATTCTCATACAATTAAACATGGATATGTTTTGAGTATGTTTTTATCATTATATTTCGGTTTGAACCCCCTATTAACCTTTTTCAAACTTACCATGACAACAAGGTTTTTTACTTATTAAGGGGAATTATATTTACTCTAACTGGGAAAAAGTCCCAGAAATAGAAATTTGTTATTATTATAAAACATATACAAATAACTTGTATGAATATAATAATATTAGTAATTTTTTATCATTTAAAAAAATATTGTTTTTTATAAAATATCATTAATGTCAATTTTATAACTATTCATTACTTCAAAATTAATAACATCCAGAAAAAATGAAATTCAAAAAAATATTTTATTAAATACCTAAACATTTAAATTATTCAGTAATATCATGGATCACATTAATTAAAAATAATAATCATTATTTTCATAATTTTAAAATATTTTATTTGATTTTCCATTAAATTAATAATTACTATGAGGGCTTTGAGAAATAATTTAGTGTAATTATTTCTTCCATAAAAATTTAAAATAAATTATCATGATAAAGATAAATAATTTATATTTAAAATTAATATTTATAACTAAACATATCTTCTTTTTATGTAATAGTTAAATATAATATACTTATTCAAAATAAGAGTGTGATATTTTTTACATTTCTTTAAAAAAATGTAATACTGGCCATAATCACACCCAAATGGAACCAAAATTCCATATTACCAAATATTGGATGATTATTGAAAATATTTAATCATACAATACAAATACATAAAGTTTTAGGGTTATTTTATAGACCTTATCATATAATTTTTAACTACTAATAACTTGATTTATCCTATACCGAGTTAAAAAAAATTATTTGTTTACTATTACATTAGCCAAAAATAAAATGGGATACTTAACAAATTTGAAACTAAGTATTCCAAATATGGAATCCATTATTTTAATTTCAAAATATTTAAATTTCAGTTATTTAATATAAAATATAACCAAAAAAACACGATGAAAAATAGTTTTTTAGAAAAAATACTTTTTAAATATGAAATTTTTTTATATTAAATTCCAGTATAAAATTATTTTTAAAAAATATATTTGGATTATAATAAATAAAAATAAACTGATTAATATTTTGAACTAATCCACAATTGAAATTTTCTTTTTAAATACTTTAAAATTAAATACATTTTCCCATAATAATCAGTATTTTTGCTATTCACTAAAAAATGATTTTTTTAGGAAAATGCATAAATTTAAACCAAGGAAAATTTTGATATTATGATTTCAAAAATTATATTTTTTTAAGAAAATAAAATTTTGAATAATTAATCATTATATTAATTCATAAAAATCAGTAAAAAACATTTTTTAAGAAAAAATATCTTTTAAGAATAAATTGACTTTACTATAAATTAAGTACTTATTTCATAATAATTAATCAATACATTTGTATTTATTAAAAACATTATTTATTTATATATATTTATATATTTAAAAAATTATTTAATCTTATACCAACCCAAAATTTTAATGGCTAGGTTATGTTGGCCATATTTAAATAATAATACTTCACTATTCAATTATATTTTTTGATGCAAATTGTTTATGATTTGGAATATAGTCACTCCTAGTAAAATATTAAGATATTATAGTATATCACTCAATATTTTTACAACGATCACCCTATTTGTTGGCTAATATATCCCTATTATGTTTAATTCATGTATGAGACACAAGTGTTTCACTAATATTATAAAGTGATTATAATTATAGATGGTATCATCCTGAACTCACAAATGGGGAAGGTATCATCCTTAACCCCTAAAAAGTTTTTCTTAATAACATTCTCACATTTATGAGTATGAAATATCCCTCTAATTTTTTATAATTCTCCAAAATTTTCTTTCTCAAATAATAACTTCATGAATCTTCTAGATGTTATATCACTATAATAGTTGATTGATTCCCCCAATAGAAGGACTATGACTACTAGTGAATGAAAAAATAAAGTAACATTCATTGAATCTTTGTTATCTCATTGTCCGAAATGATAAACACAATAATTCATACATAACATTATTTTTTATTTTTCAATAACTCAATTAATAGCTACAATTAACTCTTTCTTTTGAATCAGCTCTGATTTTGAATTAACTCTTCTGAATAGGCATTACTTCCAAATTTTCAATACTTCTAAACCATATTATGTATAGGATATTTAGTTTAATTTTTTCACATTCTTAATTCACTCAAATGATCTTTCAAAATGAATATTTATCACTCTCACTTATTCCTATACTGAAATAATATATCAGTAAATGAAATTAAGACTCTCAAGATCTTACAAAATATTATCATCATTATTAAAATTAACTTAAAATTATTCATTTTATAGTCAGTGTTGAGTATGAGACTTCTAGTAAAATAAGTATTATGTGATATATAAATTAATATTTGGTTTTACAACATTCTCAATGCTTGGAATTAACTATTTAAATATTCTAAAAAATATTTCTTGACTAAGTAAAATTCCTAGTTAATCACTTTTTTTAATTCCTTAAATTTCAACTTAAATCTAAACATAAGATTCATGAAAATTTCTTCCAAGAAAATAGCTCTAAATTGTTGCATTATATTCGTTAACTTATTCGTGTATTCATCTATATAATTAGGTTTCCCTTCTAAATGCCTAATGTTTACTATAATTTAGCATTATGAAATTCTCTACTTAATCGAGTGTAGCTTCAAATATTTTGGATTTATTCATCCAAAACATAAATAGATTATACTAGCTATAGCTAATGGATTGTTATACTTATTATTTATCTCATCTTCTAAACATCATGTAATAAATCCTCACAATTTATCCCAGATTTACATATCATTCTAACACATTTTTAGATCTCTTCATATGATTATGTTAAAACTTTTATGAAAAACGTAATTTTAAGATTCTTCTATAATACATCATCTTATGACTTTTCTTCCTAACTACTCCAATATCTAGATCATGTTTCTTTAACTTCCACTTCCACTTATGAACATTATCATCATCTAAAACATACTAATTCTACTTATGAATCAACATCAATTCATTAACATCATCTATAATATTAATTAACACTTTCAACAATATAACTCTTCGAGATATTCACATCAATATAAATGTTCGTCATTCCTGACTACTTCTATGGTTATTATTAATATTGTTTTGTTATCCTTTTGTACTCACCTTCCAGAGCATGATTCCTAAAGAGAACCCATAAATTTTTTTTCCAACATTTATCCTCTAGACCTTACATAGAATCTTTCAACATATCCACCCTTACAATTCCAAATTCACAATCTAGATAAATATTCATCTTCCTATAGTTTTCTTTTTGGCGTTTTTTAGTGTAATTCAATCTCAACGTGGATTCTCAATACATCAACTTATATATATAAATCATCCACTTTTGTGACATAATATTCCAAAAACATTGTTTCTAAATATTAATTTCTATAATTACTTCTAGATTATTATAAACTTCATCTCACAACCATCTTTATTCAATCCCTTTAGCATCTAACTTCTTTACATCATCAGGATATTTTTTTGACTGGTACTTTACCAACCATTATCACTTTTTATTGAATCATACTATGAATAGATTTTTCAAAATCATATATTATATTGTTTCTTTAAATATTTATCTTCAAACAAAATTATAATAAACTATATATTCAATCATAACTTTTCTCATAATACTTTTAGAATCAGATTATATTTTTATGTCACATTCTAGAAATAGATCCACACTTTACCTATTATGGAATTATATATTATAAATAGAATGATATCTTTAAAAACAAATATTTCTATTTTTTTCAAACTTATTATCATCATACA
This sequence comes from Viscum album, assembly GCA_963277665.1. Classification (NCBI taxonomy): domain Eukaryota; kingdom Viridiplantae; phylum Streptophyta; class Magnoliopsida; order Santalales; family Viscaceae; genus Viscum; species Viscum album. Next base: position 719,743,907 of record OY728148.1, read on the forward strand.
AGTGAGACCTCTATTCAATTAATGATTCATCATTCAAATTATACATGGATGTACTGCTTCATTCATTAATTTCATAAAAATCACCAAATATATTTGTTAAAGATCATAAATATCTTTTTTTCATGAAATAATTCATTAATCAAAGGGTTCTTCGTTTTCTTTATTTATTGGGTTCTTTATAAACACCCATCACATATTGGAATGTTACCTAGTGATTTTACTTATTCATAACAAATAAAATTCCCATCATCATATTCTTATTGGATCTTAAAAGGGAGTTGAGTAAATATTTGGTAATGAGATAGATTTGGAATTGATTTTCTATAGGGTTATAGGAGTATTTAATTATAAAATGAAGGAAAATTTTAGTTTTATATATTAAAAAATATTTTTTCAAGACTAAGACATGCAATACTGATCATCTTTGAGACTATGAATAATATTTATTTTCATGAATATTATGCCATTAAAAATCAATTTATTTATTTATATAAAAAATAGGAAAAATTTAATTTAGTTTTAAAACTGTATACTTAATAATTTTGGGGATTATAATTTTTGATTTATGTTTGTAAATTGAATTTAATATTTTTGTATTAATTTTATATACTATAAAACTCGATTTATATTGAGAAAACCATTCTATAATTCATTAACTAATTATTACATTAATATTATGTCATTAAACATACCATTTTTTAAAATATTGATTCTTTTTTCTAATTCTCCAAAAATTTCATGTTTTATATAAAATTACCAAAAAATTTATAGATATTTTTTTAATGATTTCAATAATAAAATAAAATTATTCAAAATAATTTTCCATCTTATGTAGTTATAATATTTAATAATTAATATAAAATTTATGGCTTTTAAAATATGTTAAAACATAGATTATTTAAAATATACAATTATATTTTATTTATGTTTATTAATTTTAATCTATATTTTATGAAATTATAATATTTATATTTACTGATTCTAGTTGAATTCATGCAATTTTTCTATTTCAAAAGTAATGTTATTATTCTAACATTCAGGAGACAATTCTAATTGTTAGATTATTATTTCAATGGTCAATTTACTATTCAAATTACTATATTTCCTTTTTAATTCTTATAAGTACCTATTATTTACTTAATTTATCATTCACCTATATTTCTCTTAAATTTATTTACATATTTTTCAAAATTATAGTCATATTTCAAGTTTTTTATTTTACCTTCACAATGTTGTTCACAAGATTGATATTTCAAAGAGACCACAATCCTATGGATTTTCAGATTCGACTTATGTTTATATATTTTTGATATCCCATTATAGTATTCTTAACTATATAAACTGTATATATCCTTTACATGCAATTTTCTATACTAATTAAATAAATTAGTGTTTGTTTTTAGTACACGGTTCATGTGTTTTATACTAATCATATTCTTAAATATGACACAAACATATACTAACAAAGATAATTTTATATAGAAAAGTGTGGTTTGTTATAAAAATAACAAAAAAAATCTTATGATGAAAATGGTTTCTTGTAATGATTTATTCTAATAAATAACATTATAAATATATTGTAACGGATATGTATTGTAAATCCCAAGACCTTTAACATTAATTATGGTTTTCAAAGAGGATATTTTAAAATCCTTAGTATAAGTAATGAAATTTAAAATAAAATATAAAATTTTTAAAATAATATCAAAATCAACTCATCCACTATCAAACACTTAAGGACGCCTCCACTTCCTTAGATTTTTTTAAATAAATAATAGAACTACAATAAATACCATTTTTAGATCCTCCTTGGCTGATAACATTGACCAACAAATAAGAATATGTATCATAGATGAATAATGAAAATAATTAAAATTGAAACAAATAAATTGTAATAAAGAGATTAAAGATTTATTGATTAATAAAACAACATTAAAAAAATTTCCAACGAATATGATACATTTGAACACAAAAAAATATAAGAAGTTAAATGAATAGAAAAGGTAGGTTAATGTTTCCAGAATAATAATATTCTCATCAATTAGTATGAATATAAAACATGATATTTTAATATAGGTTTGGGGATTCAAAATTATTTCAAAAGAAATCAAATAACTCTCAAAATACCCAAATTCGTTAAAGAGATTTAAAAAACCACTAATAATACCATAAGAGGCCTGAATATATATGGTATTAAATTTTTGAATAGTTATTTCTTAGATATAATTCAATTGAAAATAAAATGAAGAGTGAATTAAATATTATAAAATTAAAATAATTTAAATATTAAAGTAAATAATGTAATATTATTATAGTTTTTTTAACAATGTGATATTAGTCCACTTTTTGTTCCTTCTTTAGTCCTTGAGAAATATGGTTATCACTAGTAAAACCAAATATTTTAAGGGGAATCATAACCATTTATAATATACCTTTTATATGGTACCAACAACCATAAACTTACTTTTTTAGTAATGCGAATTAATATAATGTTTCAATTTAACATCACCCACACCTATTGTCAGGGAAAGAGGAAGAGGAGCCACTAACCTTATGTGACATTACCATGTAACCAAAGGCTGATAATAAATGCCAAGGGCGTAGGAAAACTTTGGGGAATTGTTTCCCTATAAAAACATCCACCTAACAACATAATATATAAACATCCAAACCAACCATATGATTCATTAATATAAATAATATAACCCAAATAATAACCCAACATGACAACAATATCAAAGTGGCATTGGAACATGGATAATTAAAATAGAAAACCAAAAGGAAACATGACACAAATACATATTGTTAGAAGTTACCAATTACCACCAAAACCATATCCATTATGAAAACCAGACTATCATTCTCATTATATCAATATTAATCACTAGATAAGTATGATACAAATCTCTTTCCTAAGTTTCAATAGACAATGTCTACAAATGCACAAAAGTGTCCAAGAAGGGGTGGATATACACCTAGTAGGAATTCTAATAAGTCTTCTTAAAACATTCCACTAAACATGAATAAATTATAAAAATTCACATAAAATAGATGAAAACAATTTTATTTTTTATATAAATATATAAAATAAATACATTTGAGAAAATCCAAAACATTTTGTCATAAGAAATACATTTTATGTAAAACAAATAAAATAAATCAACTTGTCCATTATTTCCTCACAACATGGAATACCCTCCAATGGTACTCACATACAACCATACACACTTGAATACTATTTTATAGTTCCATTCCCATATGAAGTTACTCATCGATTGACAAATACATCACTAAGCGAAAAATATCTTGGTGCCCTAAAGGAACATTCCCCTTGATCAGGGTCTCATCCAATGATATTGAACAAAAAATCCATGTATTCCAATATATATGTCACATTAATTAATTCCCCACAAATAATTCATTAACAACAATTAATTTCATCAAACATATTTCATGCTTCAAAACAATTCTGAAATTTTAAAATCTTAATTTAAAAATTATATGCAAAAAGGGTTATCCAAAATCCATCTAATTTCTTTTAATTCCAAAACACTAACAAAAAGAGTTTTATTTAAAAAATATCCCAATGACTCCATATAAAATACATAAAAATAAATTTAATAAAAGTATTCCATCATGTTATATAATTTTAGATTTAAGATAGATGTCACCTACATCTAAACGAATGATGAAAATGAAGAACGACACTAAATATTATAGACCCAAGTTCACAGAACCTTATCACCACTTTGATTTCCATAATCAAATTATTGAAGAGCCATTGGAATAAGAGTTTGGAAGGTGAGAACCATTATAGAATTCCTATGGTAGCACTATAAGTTTCGAAGTGAAGAGTCTTCACTAAAAAAGGGGATCAACAATCTCTAAATGGTATTTTATTCCAAAATCTATAAGCATAAGAAAAAATGATGAAAAAACACTAGAATATAGAAAAATGGATGGGACCATGACATAATAATTCAACAGAGAAGTGCATCCCATAGCATTAGGCCATAGTTACGCTTTACATAGCTAGACTCTGTAGTCCAAGACACAGTGCGCAAAATATATAATGTTTTTTTGTGTGTAAGACTAGAGAGAGGCCCACAAACAACATTAAAACTCCCACTGAAATGATAGAGATACCAAAATTAGATATATGTGTGGCTCCCTCCATGCCACATCGATGCCTAAAATTCCAGTGGCTCTAAAACATGCTACAACATAGCCATAACTACGCTATGTTCCAACCCCAAAATCTACAGAACCACCCAAAAAATATTCCCAGAATTCTATGCCACATATGAGTCTCTTCAATAGAGTCATTCTAAATAAGTAAAAGGTGTGGAAGTTCCCATCCTGAGACCCTACATTGTTGCAGTTTTATTATTTACTACAAATCCCAAATGAATACACCACAACCCATGTTCCACGGTATAGAATTTCCAAAAATAATTTATATCTCCTTCTAAAACTCTTTATAAACCCAAGAAAGCTCTTGAAATATAACCCAATAATTAGATAAGTTGAAAATAAATAATAAAAAGTATATTTACTTGAAATTGTGGGTGTTTCATCCTCTACTCTATTAGACATTACATCCCTAGAAGGCGAAAAATCCATATTTTTTTGGATGAGCTCGGGCCATAACTCTATAATTTATTTTATACACCCCCATATATCATTCAATATAAATCTATTTTGTGATAAAACTCATATTGAAATGATGATTTTACAACATATTTTCTTCTATTTATTTTCCACAGTCTACACTATCAAATAAATCACCATATAATCTAGTAGAATATCAAAATGGTCGTATAAAACCTTTGGTCAGGTTTAGACTGTTTATAGTTCTATTGAGATATATGAAACCCATTTCCCATGGAAAGGAACTTTAGTAGTAAAGAAAAATGATAACCCACATCACCCACTCATTGTAGTATCTCAAAAAAGACAATGTACTAAAGACAAAACATCTCTTTCATACCAAAATGATGTATCCATAATCTTGGTGATATCCTTAAAATTAAAAAAAGCATACACATCAAATGATAATAGTTATCAATGGTGAGTCATCGCCATTCTCTTTTTGATCACATGAATCATATCCATTATATTGTGCTCTAATTTAGGTCTAATAAGTGAAGTCTCACCTATTTCCACCCAATAAAGTAGAGAGAGACAAAGATAAACAAAAAATTCACTAAAAGTATCCATATATAAAATTCTAAAAACTATTGTGGAATAATAATTCCATTAATAGTATGTGTTCCTCCCATGAGACTACAAAATCCATTACACAAGCTCTCAACATGTCTTCCAATAATTAGATAAACCATTCGGATTGTCTATCCATTTGAGTATGATAAGTTGGGATCATGGTTAATTTGATTCAAAGGGCTTACTGTAAGGACTTCCAAAATTGAGAAGTGAACCTAGGATTATTTTAATACACAATTTGACTAAATCATTATTTTTTTATTTAAATAAATGATATTAGTGGCCACTGGCACATGATAGCATTATTGAGGGTCCTTAAGGGGGCATAAGTGGTGTAATATGAGGTAAAACCCTGGTCTAAAAGTCATAAAAACCATAGGAATCGACCCCAAACTATCATTAATGACAAGCGTCTCCTACGACCTCCCTAAGCATGCCAGTGCATTAACAGAAAAATTGAATTCCCTCCAAATGTGATGAAAAAACTAACAATTTCTTATCTATAAAGAGAAAATTGTGACCACCTAACTCATGTTTTAGGGAACCTCACATGTCCCCTTGATCGTCTTAACCAAATCCTCAAAATAATATTTAATTTTATCCACCTGCAATCCCAGCCACCTACAAAAAGAGATGCCCAAGAGTAGAAACCTCATTTCCACCCCATAAAATTCACTGTCCCAAAGAAGGCACTGAACCCCACCAGTCTCAATCCAGGTGAATCACGAAGGATACCCCCACCTCGCATGATCCCATTCTTACATGAACCATGCACATTAAATTTCATCCCATGCATGAGGGGGAATCCATCTGATCCATTAGCCACCCACCCCACCCAACGCACCGGACATGAATGGATTATTAAACAAATTACAAAACATTAGAGAATCCTTTCCCCCCTTAATAACCAAACCCAAATAAAAAACAATTTGTTCCATCGTTATCTAATGGTACTAAAATGAAGGGAGAGCGCCCAATATCTCCTAGTTTCTTTCCTCTCAAAGAGTCTAACAGCTGGATGAAAGAATAACAGCCTGAATCTTGCTCTCCATCACATTGAACCCAAATCCGTGAAACCAGGAGGCCATACAATTTTTGAAGGAAGGCTAGGGATTATGAAAATGATGGTAAGTGGAGATCATGGACCAAAGGAACATTGTATGCACAATTTAAATAGTATCATCATTCATCTTCACAACTTCCAAAACATAGAGTTTCAAAAAATATTTCACCCTACTAAATTCTCTAATAGGGATGAGGTGATCCGACATTATAAGATGATCAGAAATCCATCATATTTAATCTTAATTTTGAACAATTTTTTATAGACCTATGAAAACATATATAGCATTATGCTCCCATTACCACACAAGAATTGGTAAAAATATACTTTTTGTATTTTAGTGTTCAACATTGACTAATAGATAGGTGAGGCATCTCAAAATAAAATTATCTACTTTAATCTTCATGATATCCCACAAAACATTTACTCTCATACCATTATAAAAAAAGTTCATTCCCAAATGAAAAACCCACCAGGAATGGTGGTAGGAAGAATGATTTTTTTAATAAATTAGACGTACCAAAGTTCAATCTCTAAACAAGATCATAGAGATCCTGTTTAGTTCCCATCCCAAAATAGCCTCCCGACCATTAAGTTTTGACCTTATGGATAAAAATTAGGGATCATATTTCATAGTAACTCTAACCCGCTCAACAAAATCAATAAAAAAACTTGAAAAAAAACTACAACATCATGTTGTTCAGGACAATCCAATTTCATATCAGTTATTAATACCATTATCATCCACTGATCTTAAGTTACTTCAGCTAACTGATTATATGAAATCCTACTCAATTATTCTTCCATTGAATTCCCTTTAATAAATTTATATATTAACTCAATGTAAAAATTTTAATATTTTTTATCTATCTAAATTTCCTTAGACAAAAATATCTTTAATATAAAATATGTTTTTATTTCTTGTGGTCTAAAAAATCATGAATTTTCCACCAAAAATATAATTATACAAGTTATATAAGTAAGTAACTACCAAATCCATTTACAAATCATGTTTTAGTTACTTATTCTCATTCAACCATAATTATCATGATCTATAAGAAATAACATGTTCTTTTTCTTGAGAACAGAACCCAGCCCAGATCCAGATGAATCATAATTGACCACATACCCATGTATTAACTCTAACAATGTAAGTAGATGTGTTGAAATAAAGAAAAACATAATTTCTTGGAAATAGTTTCGGTAGTCATCACTTCATTTTAATAAACACATTTCCATTATAATGATTTTACTAGTGAGGAAGGATATAAAAATCATGAATGGAGCATATTTAGTGTCCTGTAAAGCAAAGGAAACGTTGTATCTCAAAACGATCTTTGATGGTTTCCATGTGATAATAAATTCTATAATTTTAGGATCCAATGAAACTCCTTTTTCATAGATGACATGACCAAGGAAATGTACCCCCTATATCTAGAAATTACACATTGAAAGCATATCATAAATATAATCTCCAACATAGTGATCTGTATTGTAGAAAAATATTCCCTGTGATCTATTTTAGTCCAAGAATACACTAGAATATCATAAACAACACCATTATAGAAGAATAAATATATCTATAAAATATTAAATTAATTAATTATATGAACACTGGTTTTGAATTTATAAGGTTAGAAGGAATATTCATGTATTCGTAGTGACCATAATGACTCTAAAAACTATTTTCAAAATATATTTCTTGTGAACATTTAATTGGTGAAAGTCTAATCGTTGATCAATTTTAGAGGACTGGTGGAATCCCCTCAATTTATCAAATAAATCATAAATTTATAGAATATAATATTTATTCTCTCTCATAACATTTTAATATTTTAATAATCTATACAAATCCTAAGAGTTTCATATTCATTCTTTAAAAAAAGAATTTGTGTTAACTATGGAGGCATGTTCAGTCATATTATCCCTTTTCTTTCTATCTATTCTAATTTGTCCTTAAATCTGTTATATTTTTTTGGTTACATCATATAAGATAAATTTTAAATAAGAGTAGTACTTGGTAGGATTTTAATCACAAATTCCCATTATCTTTAGGGATATATACCATATAAATTTTTAGGAATGACATCAAAAATATTTTCAATGATGGTTGGAAAATATCTATTTATGACATCATCTATAGATGTAAAAGTAACCAGTTATAACTAATAAGAGAAAGTCTCAACCATAAGTACCAAATGTTCTTATCTTTTTTAATTTACTCTCCAATATTCATTAAGTATGCAGTTAATTCCTTTAGAATATGTAAAACTCAACTATTGTTCAAAATAATAAATATAGGTCTTAAAATTCATTGACTAATCCAAACCCAAAATCAGATCCTAGATATCCATATCTAGAAAAGAGAAATACCAAACCAAATCATTCACATAAATTATTATTGAACATGTTTCAAACATAAAGTCTTGACACTACCATTATCCAAGAGGAGTTTTACATTTTAAAATAATAGGAATTATTTCTACATGAAAACCAATACGATCCAAAATAAGAGAATAAAATAAATAGTTGGATGAAATCATATAATGAGGATTTCATAAGATTAGAATTAAAAAAAATTATACCTCAAACTATAAAAGAACCTTATTTATCATTCATGATAATCTTCTTAGCACAATATAACTGCTTACAATCTCATCCCTGGTCATTTTTTCCATACAAAGATTGTATAATCAAATGAGTCATGGTGTCCTAGAATCACTTTGGTGTGATCAGTTCTGAGGATGAGATATTTTTTTGAGTTCTCTATGTTGAGTTATATGATTTATAAGAAACATTATATGTATCTCTTGTAATAGAATTTGTGGCACTCTAAAAATAATACTGAATATTTACCATCTCGTTAAGTTATGACAGTCTCTAAGTGGTGTTGTATAGTCCCTCTGAATTTTATCGAGTGAACCACAATAAAGGCACACAATCTTAATCTCGAGTCTTATAATAATGTTAACTGATCATGTGGCTTTATATTGATTGGATCCATCACTTTTTAAGTAAGTATACCAATTATGCTTGTTTCTAACATTTGAGTTCCAACTTGTTCCTATAGAGACAAGCATACATCCTCTATCTAGATTTCTATAAATATCTATTTTCACATTGGTTTCTATATTTACCATTTATTTATGCCCCATAATTCAAAGAGTATCTATCTTAGAGAGAATATATTTTTTAATCCCATACATAATCATGTGTGACTTCAAGGTTAAACTATAAACAAGATTTGGGAAAAGCTGGTTAAATTCTAAAATTTACCTTCATACACTATGATGAATAGATTCTCCTATTTCAAGCTGAAGAAATCAATTTTTCTTATAATTCTGGTAGTGTTAGGATATAATATTTTGTTAAATAATTCTTTAAATTCTTACAACATGATTTCTTCAAAAAAATTACCTTAGAAAACTAATCCTCACCACTAGCATTCAAGATATTCTAGTATCTATGTTTCCAACATAACTTTCTTGGTGGTTGGAGTACAGAAGAATTCAAATATTTTTTTCATATGATTCTGCTACACCTCTTCTTTTTCAAACTCAGAATAACACCAAAATATGGGTGGGTCATTATTTTAAAAACTATCATATATATACACTAGCTATGGTTCAACATTCTTATTAACATTTTATACATCATGAAAATCTTAAATGATTCTTTATACAAACTATTGATTTACATGTGGATTAGGTGAAACCAAAATTTGATTAGCTTCTTCATGATGATTCTTGTGATATCAAATTATTTTAATTCTATATAACTATTGAAACACACATTTTAGTCATCACTCAATATAAACATAAAAATTAGTGAAATCCAAATTACCAAAAGTAATAAAAATATTTATTTTTTAAAAAAACCCCCATTTTAATAATTTTATTAGAATATGAAATTCAAAATGAAAATTTTAGTCACAGTGGGATGTAACACTCACAATTCATGATATACAAAACTCATTGTCTAAACACATGATGTTGAAATAAAAATATCCCTACCTATGGATTAAAATACTTTTATACTATAAATCCCTAATAACATAAAGTTAAACATAAAAAGGTTAGATAAAAATTTTAAATCAATACATTGCATGTTTCAATATTACTATCTCTATGATACTATTCTAAGAGACAGATAGATCGACTGAGACTAATTCCATTTATTACATCCATGCCATCACCCATATCTTTAGAAAGAGGTAGACGTACTAATAAGCATAGGTGACATTCCCAAGACACCAAAGGAAAGAAATAAATTCCATTGGATTAGATATTTTTTTGGATATTTTTCATTATAAAAAACATCAAACAGACAACATAAAACATAAAAATCCAATCCAACCATATGATGAGTGAGTATAAATAATAAAACATAAGTAAAACCCCAATATAAATATAATATCAGATTAAAAATGGTAAATGGAATATAAATAGAAGAAACCAAAAGAAAAAATGGCCCAAAGACAACATGTGACAGGATCCCATGTACCACCCATACTATCTTGAGGATCCAACCCCAACTCTCATGTCTATAGTTTGAAGATTCATTACATGATAATTATGATAACATTCCCTTTCTTGGGATTTGGTATACAACATATGTAAAGGAAATAATGTTCCTAAGAAGGGGAGAGTATAAGGAATTAATAATATGATTCCAAACACATTTCACAAGTAAAATAATAAGTTAGAACATTTATATAAAATAGTTTAAAAATAATGTAATGTTTTATATAAAACCATTATAGAAATTCATGTTATAAAATCCAAAACATTTTATAAAAATAACATAAGTTTAAGAAAAGATAAATAAAATAAATAAAGCAGTCCATTGTTTCATATCCACATGTCATATACAACCATTATACTCACACACACTCATACACACATGCATTCTATGTAACAGCTCTATAATCCTGAGTGGTTACTCATCGATCCACCATGTCATTACAAGGTTACCCATCTTCAGCTGCACTTGTGGAACATGCCCCATGTTTAGGTTCACATGAAATGAATATGAAATTATTATAACCATGTATTCCAAGACCATATATCACGTAAATTAATTCCACATAAATCATTTATTCCCTTCAAATCATTTCATCAAACATATTTTTTCATCGAAACTATTCCAAAATTATTAAATCATCATTTTCAAATTAGAATAAAATAAGTTTTTCCAAAAGCCGCCAAATTTTCCATTATTCCTAAACACAAACCAAAAATCATTCTGTAGAAAAATAACATTATTATTATATATGAAATTCATTAAAACCCATTTAATAAAAATAATCTTACCAGTTTTATAATAGTGGAGATGAAAAAGTGGTCACCTACCTCTCAACGAATAAAAAATGAATAATGTCACTAAAACTTGTAGATTTTGGTTCACAACTGTAAAAACATAGATAATGATATAATAAATAAATTTCATGTTTAATAATATAATTCTATTCATTTTAAAATGTTAATTACATTTTTAAATCAAAAAGGGAATAATTTTAATTGAACCCTTTTATGTTGTTATTTAAATTTTTATTTTCAAAATATTAGATATTCAGTTTTTAAAAATGAATATGATTTTTGAAATAATTATAAGAATATTTTAATAGTAAGAATTTTTTTAAATACTTTCTTAAAAATCATGGACATATATGATAAATGTTTCCTAGAAAATTCTGACAAAAAAGCAATCTCGAATAATAAAGAGATTACAAAATTAACCATTACCCCGTACTATCCTTTAGTCAAGGGTTTTTTAACCTCCTGTATAATAGTTAAATAATTTTATCAAGTTACTATAGAACTATATAAATTTTTTTGATATCATATATTATCCTCTTATATCATTTTCCTAATAATATTTCATTGTTATCAATATTTTGACCGTGAACGACTTCATTTTCTTCTGTTATTTTCTCACATAAGTCTTATTTGTTATGAATAGTATATATATTATTCATATCTATAATGATATTAATTTAATAAATATTATATTAAATTTTTATATAAATTTTCATAATCATTCATAATTGGTTGTAGTGGAGGATGAATCTCCTCATGTAGCGGAGATTATAGTCCATACATACGCACAAGCGATGGTATCATTCTGTTATGGTAACAGGTAAGGAGTTGGATGGAATATGAATTATAACGTAACAATATCATGTCATGTTTATTATTTACATCCTTTATATTCATCATTATACCCATTTAAATAAACTTCATATGAAAAACAGTTTACACCACGACGTGGAGATGGTAAGTCGGTTGTGCATGTATCACCCCGAACCAAGATACCCAAGGTCAGTGATTTATTAAATAACATTGTAATGATACAAATAATCATTTCTTGAAAGACATATAAATTTAGTATTATTTGAAATAAGATACATACATAAGTTCAACATTACAGCTTGAAAATAAATACAACACTAATTTGTTCTATTAGAAACTTCCTAGTCTCCTATATTATGCATGCGAGTCACTCATAACTAACTTCTTCATATCCTAGGAAAATGAAACATTGAAAATGGGGTGATAAAAAACACTTTGTAAGTTTAAGCAATACAACGAAAGATAACATAAATATTAGGCATGATTAAAAATTAAAGACACATGCCTTTCGAAATAATAAATATAAACACTTTATGGTAGGAATATGTGATGAGTAAATAATTCCATAATAAAACATATTAATGGGTATACTACTAGTATAATAACCACATGAACCATCAATATTATTTTCATAATAAGGGAATTTATAATTCCATACATTCTGAAACATTTTGTCAAGGCCTTGGCCAAGACGTCCAAAAATAATTAAGGCCTCGGCCAAAACCATATATAAAATTGGGAAAAGGCCTTGGAAAATTCCACATCTAATTATCCCATGAGACCTATCGATTCACTGAGGAGCTATATCAGGAACCACCAGTTACATACTAATTCCAATACATTCCTCATATGAAATGGTTGAAACATAACATAAACATTAGTATTAAAACTAGCATACGAAATGTCAATACTTTAACCATAAACCATGAATGTTATAAAAATAACACATCCACATTAATACATATCACAAAATCTTCAATATAATATGGAAGATTTGTATCATAATAAATAAACTTCAAACACGTTTAAAATATATCAATGTATGTTGACATAGATGAAATGAAAACTATTTGAAAGAAATACCTATTTCTATTTTGAAACCATTTATGTGTCACATAGTTATAATAGAAAACATTTATTTTGAAAATATTCTTATAATCTTGTAAGGGAATCTTTGATGATGTTATAATGGTAGAAAATAGTGGCACCCACCATATAAGTTAAAAAAACATTTTTACCTTAATTTTGACAAAAAGGTCATAAAGTACCTTGTTTGGAAAACAACGGAAATATTCCTTGAAAAACATATTATGTAAAATAAGTGTATAAATTAAATTCACCCATAGTCTATTAAATAGTAAAAAAAATTTGAAATAAAATTTTAAGAAAACACGGATGTTGATGATAAAGAGGTCCCAGTAGATACTTACGTAAAGACAAGCTTAGATAATAAAGAGATTGTGAAATTAACCCTTACCTTGTAATTTTCCATGGTTGATGGTATGTTAACTTCCGGTATAATATTTAAATCTTTGTTGTTAAATTATTCAAAACTATATACATAAATATGATATCATATATGATTTTCTAATATTACTTTGTTGATAATATTTAAGTAGTATCATCGTTTTGGGTGTTAATTGGCTCGTTTTACTCTATATGAATGGTTACATAAGCCATGTTTGTTATAGACATGATGTATATGATTCCTATACATAATGATTTTAAGTTCTTAAAAATTATTTTTAATAATCAAATGAAAATTATTCTTGAATGGTTACGATGGGGAAACAGATATTATCACGTTCATGGAGAAGGTAATCCGTACATACGCACGAGCGACAATATCATTGATAGAGAAATCATATGTAATTGGATGGTATATAATATATAAATAATCATTAATTTTTTATATTTATTATTCACATCAGTTATAATCATTATTATACTCAACCAAATAACTAATTGTTTGGATAACAAACTACACCACGACGTGGAGACGGTAAGTCGTATGTATGCACATATGGTGACATTGTCATTTATAGGATGGATAGAATAATGAATATGGTTATACCATTTTTATAATAACATCAGAGTATAAATAATATACTGGAGTTATTATTTTATAATGTAAATAACAAAGAAAGAGGAAGTGGGAGATGAAAAGAACTTGAAAGAGTGGTGAAATAATTGCCTCTTCTTCAGAGTCTTCCTTTTGATTTGATCAAAAGGGATCTTTATGATATATTTATGACAAAAGGAAGGCATATATGATTACGGGAAGAATGTTGGGAGGATATTTGGGTAGGGTTTGGCCAAGACAAAACGCTTTGGAGGTGTGAAATTGAGAGAAGGTGAAGTGTCGTTTTATAAGAGAGGTGAGGGTCACATTAGGAAAAACTTGAAATATTATTTTATAATAAAACATGTTCGGTTTATAATGTCTCTAAAATGATCTATTTAGAGTCTAAGATAGGGATGGTTCAAAAAACTCTCAACCAGTATTTTTTTACAATTTTAGGTCACCATATGAACCTTATATTTTAGATTTAACTCTTAGTTAAATTGTTTAACATTTACCATATCTCCTTGTATTTTTATATTATATGGTTAATAAACATATTATAACAATCCAAGATAACCAAATGTGGTTAATTATTGATATAAATAACCTTATCTACGTCTTTTTTCTTACCCTTATATTTTTAGTAATATTGTATCAATTAATAATATAGTATTTGTTTTAAAAACACAATTATGTAAATTTTGACACTATTTAGTATTTGGTTTTTGTGAAAATCATAACAACATGATTACTTCGAAAAAAATATTACTTAATAAACCCTAAAATTCCATATTAATCTAGAAAATTAGTGGAATTCATCAAGAGTCTCAAATTACATTTATATGGATATTTATAATATCAATTATTTTAATCGTTCATTAATAAGTAATTACTGCAACATCATTGTGTCATAAATAAATTAAATTATTTAATGTATAAAAATTAAAAATAAAATCCCATTATGTAGGAAATATGATTATAATTATAATTAATATTTATAGTCAACAGGATCAATTATATAACCCCATATAAAAATGATTTATTAAAAGATACATGCTTTTGTTATTTGTGTCTTTACTTTAGATTAATTAATGTAAAATGTCATTATCACTCCCAAGTGGCTCCATGGGGTCCCAAAATCGACTTAAGAAGGCCCATGGTCGAACATGTATCATCTAATAGGAATATAACACATGTTAGTGTAACATCCAATGTAATTAAGGAATAATAGATATTTTTATCTATGTCTATTAATGAATTAGATAGTGTTTTAGAGGCTTAAAATGAAAATAAATCCAATCTTAAGCATGGAATACACTAATATTTTTTAAAGGATTGTTTTACCTCCTTTTAATGGAAACCCATTTTTAAATCTATCTTTTGACAATTTTATAATCTATGTTTGTCAAAATAAACTTATTGTTTATGATTGGGACATCAAAATTTACTCTGTGTGAATTTTTGGTATTTTTCTGACAATGTTCATTTTTTTGAATAGTGAAAAATAATGTATTTTACATCGAAACTGCTTTTTAATCTACATTATTTATATGATTAGATTATCTTTTTAATTGGTTTCAAAGTTAAATTAGAATATATTTTTACCATTTAATCCAATGGTGGTCATTAGGATTAATTTCACTTTGCAATTGGGCATAAACTAATGCCAAACTTTTCATAGATATTGTTTCAAAAAAACCTACTATTTGTTTTGACAACAGGAATTATTTTTAAATCAATTATTGCAATTCATGTGTTTGGAATTTGGTAAAATGGATTACATATTTGGAATCCGAAGGTCCAAATTATGTAATCAAGACTCTTTTTTTTTGGACCTTATGAATAGTAACGACGGTAATTATCTTTAATTATCTTGATTAATGAGTAATCAGGTAGTTAAGGATAATAAAATGATATCATAATAATACAAAAAGACCACAACATGTGTCCTAAGGCTACTGGTTATCTCATGGCCGACCATGGGATGCCTTGTGCCAAACTTGGGGGCCCCATGGAATCACTTTTGTGAGAAAGTGACTTTTTATCTTTTTATTTTTAAATAATGTTAAATGTGACAAAGAATGTATCACCTAAGTAAAATATTTTTAATTTTGTCTACATAAATGATATTTTTGACTATAAATATTAATTAGAAATCTAAAAATATTTCCTACATCATGATACTTTTTTATAATTTTTAGACATTAAATTTATTAAATTATTTATGACATCATGATGATGCACCGATTACCTCATTAATAAAGGATTTGAATAAAATGAAATGATAATGTGAAATATATGACCTACACATGTCCAAAACCTATTAGATGGGTGGATGTCGAACCCTTATCACCTTACCCTCGAATTATATCAATGTGGGACCTTTTTAATCCGAAAATCATTTTGAAATAAAGTAACATTTCTTTACTTTCCAAGAGTGCCCCTCCTCTCCTCTTATAAAAGGCCCCCACCACTACCTCCATACCCACACTCCCAAATCCATTGGCTCGGCCAAACCCTGTCCATTTTGTCTCTCCACATCCCTCTCTTACTACTTGAAGCCTCACATTGGGAAAATGTCTTCCTAAGGAAGCCTTTGAGCTCAAACCAAAGGGAGTTACCCGATTTTAAGGTAATGTCTTCACTTGAGTCATTTTGTTTTATTTTGCTTCTCCAACACCCTAAACTTTTTTTATTCATTTATTTTGTAACAACTAAAGTATCTTAAATATACTAGGATGTTGTTATAAGAAGTATTTGAGCTACACTTACACACACCTACATCTAATGGTTAAAGGACATACTATTTCCGTGGATGGTGAATTTATGCCTCCCGAAACGATGATTGTTCAACATTCTTTTAACAACTTAAAAGGTGTCCATTAAGATGATACTATATTTATATATGATATATAATATGTTTATGTTTTCTTTAAGCTTCTGTATTTTTCATTTTGGGCATACCTTTATGGTTTCCATTATGGGTAAACACGATATCTTCATTTAAGGAAGTGCGGACTACCGCCCCCTCAAAGTGATTTGATTCGTTAAATACCATATGTGGGACATATAAAGGATGGAACTCTGATATTATATATGATATTATACTGGAATTATAATATACATTTATATCATTATGATTCCATTCTATAAAATACGAAATAGAAATGAAAGTAGCATTCATGCGTACGTACGTCTTACCGTCTCCATGAACGGTGCATTTCATTTCTTAACTCTAAATGATTATGTAATATTATAAATGCATGTATATACTGGTTATATATGATATGTATATCATGATTATAATTCTGGATATAATGGATACATGAACAACTTGTAATTATTAAGGGTTTATTTTTGACTCAAGTACCAATGATCGTTAAAACTACCGTTATTAACTTAAATAATTACATAGTGTTAATGACAAGGAAATAAGTGATATAAAAGGAATAATGAAATTTAAAAAGGTTCTTAAACAAGTAGAAATTAACTCTTGTTTGTTATTCAGGAGATTAAAGAACGATCGAGTCAAGTCGGACCCGAGGTATGGGACTTTGTCTCAATCTCCTTTCATTGAGGAATATTTTGTTTTATACACAACCTTCTTTTATACGGTGTATAAACCCCTTTGACTTTTACGTTTATCAAAAAGGAATCTTTTTTATACGAAGCATTTTACTAAATGGAAAAAGGGAATTTTTTTTCGTACGTATGCGGCGACAACGACTTCTCCGCCACCGTGACCATTATTTGAGTTTCGGCTTCCTCTACAAGCCATACCTTTTTTTAAAGAAAAATAAATATAATGTTTTAATTTTCTTTTATTTTGGTATTGAAAATGGTTTTCATAATGTTTTTATATCAATGTGTTGTATTTATATCTTGTGATTGAAAGGTGTAAATGTTATGTTTCCTTTATGCATGTTTTATGTGATACGATTATGTTGAGGTTCTTGGGCATTATTATGAAGATGGGTGGTTCTGTGATAAACTAAGGGCGGGTGAGCCCGATATAGCTCTCCAATGCATTGGGTAACGTGAAGGAGTGAAACTTTAAGGTTTCTCTGAAGAGATATAGGGAATATACTATGATAGGTATTCCAAACATAACCAAGAGGGTTACTCCCTACGTAAGAATGTTATGAATGCCTCAAGTTACCTTTATGTCTTATGATTTCTATGATTTATTCATGATTTTATGAGGTATGTTAAAGTGCTTATGTTTTATGGGTAAAGTATGATTTCATTCTTCTGTATATATGTACCCATGTTTCCTTTCCATATTTTTATATCCCTTACTGTGCTTTTTATGCTCATCCCAAGTTTTTGTGAAATGTTTTTCACAGGTCAAGGGAAAGGTACATGATATGATGATAGTGTCAAGGAAGTGTCAAGAAATAATCCATGTTTTATTTTAAATATGTTTCCATTGATTGGAAAGAATAATTCTATCTTTATGTAACCACTTTGTTTATATGTGAAATGTAATGCAAGCTTTATGATCTAATTCTCTAAAACTCTAAACCCGAAAAGATCCTCAATGTGTAATCTTGTAATAACTCAAGATTAAGTAAGGTTTAAGGCTGGGGCCTTATAGTTGGTATCAGAGGTCGGTTTAGATAACTTTAGGAGTTAGAATTATATTAAATGATTAACCAAAAATATTTTTTTGAAATGATATAGCATTTGAATATTACCATGTTGCTTCTTCTAAGACATGTTTATTCAGAATGGTTTTCCGCAGAGGAAACATTGAAGCAGTTCTAGGAAGGTATACAGAAGGAAATAACCTTCCGAATCAGCATCCTGAGATGGTCAGAATTGGAACTGAACAGTTTGTTACAGTAATGGCGCTGTTGACTCAAGCGATAAATGGTGGTGGTATCCATGCACGAGATCAGCCAGATCAACCGTAGAGGAACATGTCAGCGGTGGAACATTTCAAGAGGCAACATCCCCCATTATTCAGAGGATCATCTGGCCTTGTGCTAGCTGAAGGGTGGATTAAAGCACTGGAGAAGATTTTCTATGTCATGGGATGTTCAGACAATCAAAAAGTTAGTCTTGCTATTTAACATTTTGAGGGTGAAGCAGATCAGTGGTGGCCGATGGTTAAAAATATCAGGGACGCTGATGAGATTGATGCTCTCGACTGGGATGAATTCAAAGGTATGTTTCTTGAAAAGTATTTTCCTAAGGCTGTTGGACAGAGGATGGAAAAAAAATTCTTGGAATTGAGGCAAGAGGAAAACTCCGTGGCTACCTATGAAGAAAGTTTCACTCAATTGGAAAGGTATGCTTCAAATGTTATCTGAGACCTTGAGAGTAAAATCAATCGTTTTTACTCAGGATTAAATCCAAAATATCGAAGGGCATTAGCTTCTCGTGAGTTTAAAAGTTATGAAAAGCATGTTCGATGTGCTGAGAAGGTGGAAATGGAGTTTTCTGATGATCAAGTGTTCTATAACAACCAGCAGAAGAAGAGACCAAGGTGGCAGGAGAAAGGGAAGAAATATTCAAAAAAGTCTAATGGTAAAAAATCTAAGTTTCCATTTTGTGATAAATGTGGCAAAAGGCATGCTGGGGAATGTCTTCTGAATTCTGGAAAGTGCTACCGATGTGGTAAGACGAGACATAAGGCTCATGATGGCACTAAAAAAGATCAAGGTGGTGGTAAGACCAAATTTGATTTACAGTTAGTGAAATGTTTTAAGTGCAATGAGATGGGTCACTATGCAAACGAGTGTCCGAAAAAGAGCTTGAGTGATGGGAAGCAGTTAGACTACAAGCAGAAAGGGGTGGTGAAATCCTTTGCAACTACTTCAGAAGATGTCGGGCCATCAAATAAAGTTGTATCAGGTACTTTGTTTGTTTTTCCAGATTATGCTAGTGTGTTGTTTGATTCGGGGTCCACACATTCTTTCATCTGTGAAACCTTTTCTAGTAAAATGGGAATACCATCTCAAGAAATGACTCCAGAACTTTTGGTAAAAACACTTGGGGAAAATGTTGAGGCAAAAAGAATTTATAAGAATCTTCATATTCTTATCTGTTGAAAGAACCTACTTGAAAACCTTATTGTTCTACCTCTAGTAGAGTTTGATGTTATCCTGGGTATGGATTGGCTCTCTATTTACCATGACAAGATTGACTGTAGAGCTAAAGAAGTTTATTTTCAGAAATACTTTCAGTTTGTGTACAAGAATAAACCCTTACTGTTGATAACTTATCAAGAGGCCAAGAATCTTGTAAAAGATGTAAATGAATTTTAACTTGCACAAATTGTTGGAAACAAGGGAACTGTTCAGATTAATGATGTGCCAGTGGTAAATGAGTATCCTGGTGTTTTTTTTGACGAGTTTCCTGGAATAATACCAGATCGGGAAGTTGAGTTTACTGTTGACTTAGTTCCTGATGCTAAGCCAATTTGAAAACCCCCTTATCGAATGGATCAAATTGTACTTTTAGAGTTAAAGGAGCAATTGCAAGATTTATTAGAGAAAGGTTTCATTCTACCTAGCACATCACCATGGGGTTCTCCTGTTTTATTTGTTAAAAAGAAAGATGGTTCAATGAGACTTTTCATTGATTATAGAGCCTTGAATAACATCACTGTTAAGAACAAATATCATTTGCCTCATATAGATGATTTGTTTGATCATCTCCAGGGAGCTCAGTATTTTTCAAAGATTGACTTGAGATCAGGGTACCATCAGCTGAAGGTAAAGGAAGCAGATGTTCCGAAGACCGTGTTCCGTAAAATATATGGCCATTATGAATTTGTAGTAATGCCTTTTGGGCTAACCAATGAACCTGGTGTATTCATGGACTTAATGAATATAATTTTCCATGAGTTCTTGGATAAGTTTTTGGTGGTTTTCATTGATGATATTTTGGTATTTTCAAAAAGTAAAGAGGAGCATGAAAGACATTTAAGTGTTATCTTGGAAACCTTAAATGAAAAGAAACTATAAGGAAAATTCAGCAAGTGTGAGTTTTGGTTGCAACAAATTTCTTTCCTTGGTCACCTTGTTTCTAAAGATGGTATAACTTTTGATCCTGCAAAAACAAAGGTTGTTAAAGAATGGCCAAGACCCACAAATATTACTGAGATTCGTAGCTTCCTTGGTTTGGCAGGATATTACCGAAGGTTTGTTAGAAATTTATCACGGTTTTCTAGTCCAATGACTAAGCTAACTCTGAAGGGTGTTAAGTTTATCTGGACAAAAGAATGTGATGATTGTTTTTAGGAGTTGAAAAGAAGATTGGTGAATGCTCCAGTTTTGGCACAACCTTCCAGGAATGGTGAGTTTGTTATATACAGTGATGCTTCATTGAAAGGACTTGGTTGTGTCCTAATGCAGAATTACCGGGTAATTGCTTATGCTTCACGACAGTTGAAAACTAATGAGGTAAATTACCCTACACATGATTTGGAATTAGCTGCTGTTGTTTTCGCTTTAAAAATTTGGAGGCATCATTTGTATGGAGTAAAGTGTGAAATATATACTGATCACAAAATTTTAAAGTATATATTCACTCAGAAAGAGTTAAACATGAGACAGAGGAGATGGCTGTAATTAATCAAGGATTATGATTGTACCATTCATTACCATCCGGGAAAAGCAAATAAAGTGGATGATGCTTTGAGTCTAAAAAGTAATGCTTCATTAGCAATGTTGTGTTTGGAAAGTGATCCTTTGGTTAAGGTTTTGATGAACTTTGGCATAGAAGTTGTTGGTGCAGGAAGTTCTTCTGTTTTATTTCAGGTATCAGTGAGATCATCTCTATCATATAGAATCAAGCAAGCATAGAAGCAAGACAGTGAGTTCCAGAAAAAGGTAGAGCTGGTTCAGAAAGGTAAGTTGCCTAAATTCAACATTTATAATGATTGTGTTTTGAGATTTGGGAAGAGATTGTGTGTGCCTTATGATTCACAGTTGAAGAGAGAGTCTTTATGTGAAGCTCATAGTTCTCCGTTTTCAGTTCATCCTGGCAGTACTAAGATATACAGAGATCTGCAGGAGTATTACTGGTGGGATAGAATGAAAAGAGATATTGCTAATTTTACTATGAAGTGTTTGACATGTCAATAGGTTAAAGCATAGTGGCAGTTACCGAAAGGGATGCTTCAGCCTTTACCAGTGCTAGAGTGGAAATGGGAGAATATATCCACGGACTTTGTTGTGGTATTACCGAAGACATCTCGAGGTAATAATGCAATCTGGGTTATTGTTGATCGCTTGACTAAATCTACTCATTTCCTTGCTATACGAGATACTTTTTACCTAGATAAATTTTCCCGTTTGTATCTTAAAGAGATAGTCAGGTTACATGGAGTTCCCCTCTCCATTGTATCTGATCGTGATCCCAGGTTCACTTCTAACTTTTGGAAAGGCCTTCAGAAGTCGTTGGGTACTAAATTAAATTTTAGTACAGCATTTCATCCTCAATCAGATGGGCAGTCAGAACGAACAATTCATAAATTGGAGGATATTCTATGAGCTTTTTCGATGGATTATCAGGGAATCTGGGTCCAACATCTTTCTTTGGTTGAATTTTCATATAATAACAGTTTTCATTCCATTATACAGATGGCACCATTTCAGGCATTATATGGGAATCGGTGTCGAACGCCAGCTTTCTGGGATGAAGTGGGTGAAAGGAAGTTGATGGGACCAGAATTGGTAGAAGAGATGGTAGAAAAAGTTCAACTTATTCAGAAACACATGAGAACAGCTCAGAGTAGGCAGAAGAGTTATGCAGACAACAGGAGGAAGGATCTAACTTTTGAGGTAGGTGATCATGTTTTTCTCAAGGTCTCACCATGGAAAAGTGTGATGAGATTTGGTAATAAAGGAAAGCTGAGTTCGAGGTTCATTGGACTATATGAAATTCTGGAGAGAGTTGGATCAGTTTCATACTGGGTGGCTTTACCTCCGAGTTTATCTCAGCTACACAATGTTTTTCACGTTTCGATGTTGAGAAAGTATATGTCAGATACATCTCATGTTTTGAGTCTAGAGGTAGTTTAGCTATAAGAGAACCTATCTTATGAGGAATAACCGTTCCAGATTCTTGACCACAGGGAGAAAGTGTTACGAAATAAGGCGATTAATCAGGTAAAGGTTTTTTGGAAGAACCACGTGATGGAAGAGGCAACATGGGAATCTGAAAATGCAATGAGGGATAAGTACACCCATTTATTCAATAAGTAAATAAATTGTGGGGACCCAATTTTCTAAAGGGGGGAAGGATGTAACATCCCATGTAAGTAATGAATAATATATATTTTTATCTATGTCTATTAATGAATTAGATAGTGTTTTAGAGGCTTAAAATGAAAATAAATCCAATCTTAAGCATGGAATACACTAATATTTTTTAAAGGATTATTTTACTACCTTTTGATGGAAAACCATTTTTAAATCTATATTATGACAATTTTATAAGATATGTTTTTCAAAATAAACTTAATCTTTATGATTGGGACATCAAAATTTACTTTGTGTGAATTTTTGGTATTTTTCTGACAATGTTCATTTTTTTATGAATAGTGAAAAATACTGTATTTGACATCAAAAATGATTTTTAATCTACTTTATTTATATGATTAGATTATCTTTTGAATTGGTTTTAAAGTTAAATTAGAATATATTTTTACCATTTAATCCAATGGTGGTCATTAGGATTAATTTCACTTTGGAATTGGGCATAAACTAATGCCAAACTTTTCATAGATATTGTTTCAAAAAAACCCCGCTATTTGTTTTGACAACGGGAATTATTTTTAAATAAATTATTGAAATTTCTATTTTTGGAATTTTGTAAAATGGATTACATATTTGGAATCATAAGGTACAAATTATGTAATCAATACTCTTTTGTTTTTGGACATTATGAATAGTAACAGCGGTAATTATCTTTAATTATCTTGATTAATGAGTAATCAGGTAGTTAAGGATAATAAAATGATATCATAATAATACAAAAAGACCACAACATGTGTCCTAAGGCTACTGGTTGTCTCAAGGCCGACCATGGGATGCCTTGTGCCAAATTTGGGGGCCCCATGGAATCACTTTTGTGAGAAAGTGACTTTTTATCTTTTTATTTTTAAAGAATGTTAAATTTGACAAAGAATGTATCACCTAAGTAAAATATTTTTAATTTTTCCTACATAAATGATATTTTGTACTATAAATATTCATTATAATGCTAAAAATATTTCCTACATAATGATATTTTTTTATAATTTTTAGACATGAAATTTATTAAATTATTTATGACATCATGATGATGCAGCGATTACCTCATTAATAAAGGATTTAAATAAAATGAAATGATAATGTGAAATATATGACCTACACATGTCCAAAACCTATTGGATGGGTGGATATCGAACCCTTATCACCTTAACCAAGATTTATATAAATGTGGGACCTTTTGAATCTGAAAATCATTTTCAAATAAGGTAACATTTCTTTACTTTCCAAGAGTGCCCCTCCTCTCCTCTTATAAAAGGCCCCCACATCTACCTCCTTACCCACACTCCCAAAGCCTTTGACTCGGCCAACCCCTGCCTATTTTGTCTCTCCACATCCCTATATTACTGACGCACTCCTGTTGTGGGGCGTGGCAAAACAATATTTTATTTACCTAAGTATAGTATAGAAGTTGATCCTAGGTAGTTTCCCGAAGAGGTGTGCACACAAAACAAGGTTGTCACTTTTTGTTGGTTTTCGTAAAAAGATTGGTTTTAATTAATTTGAATGACTATGAAAGAAACAAACAATAGAAATTGATTGATTTTAACAAATGATAAAGGCAGTGATCAAATTGGGTTCGGCTAGACTTAGTGTTGTGCCATTATGGTTTCCAAATATTATCTCTTCCTCTTCCTTAAACTGGTAAGAGAGAGTTTCATCTACCGAGTCCTCTCTCTCCCTTAGTCAGATAAATGTGATGAGAATTTTCCTTTCTAAAACCTTAGATTGGTCTATCCTCCTTCTAATGTGTTTAGGGTTGTAGATTGTCTCTTGATTAATTAGAGAAATCGCAGACCTGGAATTGTTGTTCCCTAATAAACCAAGATTTCAAAATACAATCCTACACACGTGCTTGATAACCGTCGAGCAATCACCACCCAAGCCTAATCATGTTCCACCGTATACAGATTAGAATTGGGTGGAGGGAGATGTGATCATCGACCAAAGCAATTTATAATTTTAGAATCAAAAACTTAACACAACCGCATTCGGAATTT
This sequence comes from Viscum album, assembly GCA_963277665.1. Taxonomy (NCBI): domain Eukaryota; kingdom Viridiplantae; phylum Streptophyta; class Magnoliopsida; order Santalales; family Viscaceae; genus Viscum; species Viscum album. Next base: position 719,769,655 of record OY728148.1, read on the forward strand.
AATACTGAATTATGAATTGTAACCCGAAGAAGAAAGAAGAACAAATTTTATTCATTTCAAGCACAAAACTCAAGAACAACACATAGGTCCAGCTTCCCCTCTTTCCGATCACTCAAATGAAACTACCCCTCCATGGATGGGGTAAGCAAGATAATGCGGGAGAGGAAAGACATTTTAAAATAAATTAAATAAAACAAAAATCTGAGAAGTTCCTATCCTTGGTGCCCCAGGAGGAATGGGGTGGAGAATGGGATGGATTGAGGGGGAGGAGCTCTCCTCCTTTTATAGGCAGAATTCGACCCCAGAACGTTTGAGCGTTTTCGACCCCATTAATGACCTCTTCACGCGTTCCACCCTTCATGAATGTTGTGTACAATTAGCTTGGCCGTCTTTCCCCAAAATTTCAGCTCATTTGAAAACCGGATGGAGGAGTTATGAATTTTTCATTCTCGATTTCTGTTTCTGGATTAAGTTTCCAGGATGGTTCCTCCAAATGTATGTCGTTTAATGGACTCCTTAATGACTTCCAAACTTCCACAAATTTCTTGTATATTTGCCACTATATGTCCTCGTCATATCCCAGGTGGAAACACATCATTTAGATAACTGTAGGCCGAGTTTGATGTCCGTTATGTTGGGTGGGTCCATGCTGTCCGCCCGGAAAACTTCCTAACGTCAATGAATTTTTAGACCCTTTAGATGGCCGAATCAGCTCCTGGTCCAGAAGACAAAAATTAATTAAATAAAATAAGGATTATAACAAAACTTGAATCAGAAAATTTGGAATTTTATTTTTTCAGAAATGACCGAAATACCACTGACTTAAAAATCTGTCAAAAATCCAGAAATAGTCGTTTTTCACATTAGGTTTCAAAATAACACTAAAACCTAAAAACATGACAATTACCCATCCAATAACACTTTTTTGGGAGTATAAACAATGATATTCAATATAAATTAATTTAAAATATTTTCTCTATCAATTCCCCCACACTTAAACTATGCTTGTCCTCAAGCATAAAATCTCAACATGGAATTCAAAGGGAACCAATGTCACCAATATTTAAATTTCAAATGGAATAAAATCAAATGATTATCAATGTCCAATCAAATTTTCTAGTTCCACAAAAATAACAATTTAATTTCCCATTTTTCAAAGAAACAATCAATTCATGCATTTTACTTTTCCCCTTTGAAAAATAATGAAGCTTCTCCTTTCATTCATTCAAGCTTCTCAATTTATTATTATTAAACATGCCAAATCATGACCTACCTCACTTTGAATATTTTCTTTCATCACTCATGATACAATTAATAGTGGAGTTATTCTCATATCATGAGAACATTCTCCTTACCCATAGGCTTGTAAAGTAACTACTTTCTCTACTTTGTAAAGACAAAACACACATAAAATCATGAGGACTTGCAATAAAGGTTCAAATGACTCTGTGGCTTAGGGTTGGTGGGTAAATGATTGAAATAATTTAAGGCCAGAAGTAGGAGGTTTGACTCTTACGTACAATGCATGATTAATCAAGTGAAAACACAAGATGAACCTCACTGAAATCCCCTTGAAATGTGAATCACAACACCACTCCCCTTTCAATGACATGGGTCATGAGTCAATAAATGATTACAAAGAATGATATCATCCAAGTTCTCCCTGTTTTTTTGTAAAGCTCCAGAAAGGCACAACTTTGATTTCTTTTTTTTTGTGAAGCTCCAGAAAGGCATAGCTTTATTTTGATTTTGTTTTCTTTTTTTTTCTTTTTTTATGGAGAACCAGATGAAATGAAAGAATCATAATGAAATGTTGAATCATGCCCAATTTTCTAATAATACATTACCCAAAATGATGACGCACACATTACACCACCCAAAAATGATACATATCCCAGGGAACGCACACGAAAGGCCCTTCCCCCACACTCAAACTTGAAATAACCATGAAAAAATACGAAAACTGTGGGTAGGTAAGGAAAAATTGGATTGTAATGTGGCTTAAACCTATAAGGCAATTCATGGAATCTAAGGGCTTACGACGGATAAATGTAAAGGTGGGTCTTAGGATAAAATGTGGCTAGACAAAGAGATGCCTCAATCATTTTAAATGTGGTTTTGTACAGTCATAGCTTTGAAAATTTCAATACAAGTTCTAGCAGGTGGCACGTCCCAAGATCACTCAAGAAATATGCTCAAGATAAAATAGGAAATATTTGGTCTAGAAATCCTCTCAGGAATGAGAATATGATATTGGACAATCAATTATGGCATGATTAATAATAACAAATTAATTCACATGAATTTTAGAAATTCAAAGAATTAAAAATGGAAGGGAAATTTCATTTTCATGAATCAATTAATTCCCTTAAATAATGAGTCCTTATTTCAATATCCTTGCTTCACTTTAATCATCCAATTATCCATTTTAATCATTCAATCTTATTAACATTGAAATCTAAAACATGGCATCACAAGATTCCTATGAAACTCATGTCTCCTAGAGAAGTCAAGTAAAACATGAATTCAAGCGTGGGCATGCCTTTTTTTGATTAATTTTTTAAAAGACTAAAAAAAGTAGGGAATAAAGTCGGATAATATAGAATTGAAACTCATACTCCCCTGTCAAATGGATCCTTTTCTTCACGACGTATAATCCCATGACACCCTCTTCATTAATGGACCTGAAAAAAATGAAAACAATTGATAGTGCAGGCCCGTTCAATCATGCTGGTAAATGACTAAGAAGACAAGTGGAAAACGGGGGAAAATGCTGGTTGCCTCCCGGTAGCGCCTTTGTTTAATGTCGTTGGCTCGACAAAACAAAACAAAAAAAATTTGTTTTTTGAAAAATCTCTTGGACTACAAGATTTCCTCCCCCACACTTAATTTATGCAGTGTCCTAAATGCATGTAAATGTAAGTCTCAAAACGTTGGAGTTACTGCATTTAATTAAGTGTAAAGGAATGATGCAACCTGGTAGGTGTTCATTTGTATTCAGGATGAAGGAATGTGATCTCCTCCACTGGTTCTTGAGGTACGGTCCCATGGAACTTCTTCAGCCTCTTCCCATTTATAGTGAATGGGTTTCCTCCTCCTTCCTTTTGAATCTGCACAGCACCAAAGGGATATACATGATTAACAGTAAAGGGGCCTTCCCATCTGGAATGAAGTTTACCTGGCATAAGCTTAATTCTGGTTTTGAAGAGTAACACGTGATCTCCAGGGTTGAAGGTTCTTGGTTGAATTATCTTGTCATGGGCCATCCTTGTTCTCTCTTTATAGATCATTGAGTTTTCAAAAGATTCCCTTCTAATTTCCTCTAACTCCTGCAACTGCAATCTTCTTTCTTTCCCAGCATTCTCAAGGTCCAGATTCATCTCTCTGACCGCCCAGTAGGCTCTATGCTCCAACTCCACAGGAAGGTGGCAACTCTTTCCATAGATAAATCTATAGGGACTCATCCCTATTGGTGTTTTGTAGGCCGTTCTGTATGCCCATAATGTATCATCTAACTTTTCGCTCCAGTCCTTCCGGTTGGGTTTAACAGTCTTCTCCATAATGGCGTTGATTTCTCTATTAGAGACTTCTGCTTGGCCATTTGTTTGGGGATGGTATGGGGTAGATGTTATATGATGTACCCCATACTTCTTCAGCAATGCTTCCATTTTCCTGTTGTAGAAATGAGTTCCCTGATTACTGATGATTGCTCATGGCACGCCAAACCTGCAGAAAATGTTAGCCCTAACAAAATCACAAACAACTTTTGCATCATCAGTTCTGGTTGCTTTTTCTTCCACCCATTTTGAAACATAGTCTATAGCCAAAAGAATATATGAATTTCCAACTGACATTGGGAATGGTCCCATGAAATCTATGCCCCAAACTTCAAAAATTTCACAAAAGGTTATTGGTTTTTTGTGGCATTTCTTGTCGTTTGGATATGTTACCAGAAAATTGGCATTTTTCACATCTTTTACAAAATTCATATGCATCCTTGAATAGGGTGGGCCAGTAGAGTCCAGATTCTAAAACTTTTCGGGCAGTCCTCTGAGGTCCAAAGTGGCCCCACCTGATAATTTATGACAAAATTCAAACACTGATTCAATTTCACTTCTTGGCAAGCATCTTCTTATGATTTGATCATTACAAATTTTCCACAGAAACGGATCTTCCCAAATGTAAAATCTTGATTCAGATTTAAGCTTATGTTGTTGATGAGAGCTTAGATGAGAGGGTACCTGAGATGTTACCAAATAGTTGACAATGTTGGCATACCATGGTACTTCACTGTTGATGATGTAGAGTTGTTCTCCAGGAAGCTCATCATTAAGTGGGTTCTGCTTTGGTATTTCTGATTCAGCGGTGTGGGGTAGTTGACTCAGATGATCAGCCACTTGATTTTCAGTCCCCTTCTTATCTTTGATTTCCAAATTGAACTCCTGTAAGAGTAGCATCCATCTCACCAACCGTGGTTTAGCATCCACCTTTTTCATTAAGTACCTAAGAGCTGCATGATCAGAAAAAAACAACAACTTTAGTGCCCAGAAGATATGATCAGAATTTATCAAGTTCAAAAACGACTGCAAGGAACTCCTTCTCTATGGTTGTGTAATTTATTTGTGTTTCATCCAAGGTCCTTGATGCGTAGGAGATGACTTAAGGCTTGCTGTCAATTCTCTATGATAGAGCATCTCCCACTGCTTGGTTGGATGCATCATAAAGTATCTCGAAAGGGTAATCCCAATTGGGTGGCTGCATTATTGGTGGTGTTATCAGCCTTTCCTTTAATTCATCAAATGATTCCCTACATGCACAATCAAAATTAAAGTTAGCATCTGTTATAAGTAATCTTGAGAGAGGGAGAGAAATCTTACTGAAATCCTTGATGAATCTTCTGTAAAATCCTGCATGCCCTAAAAAGGATCTAACATGTTTGACACAAGTTGGATATGGTAAGGAATTTATTACATCAACTTTTGATTTATCAACCTCAATCCCATTTTGTGAAATTATGTGCCCCAACACTATCCCTTTTTCAACCATGAAATGACATTTTTCAAAATTTAAGACATGGTTCTTCTCAATGCATGTTTTCAAAACTTTTTCCAAATTTCCCAAGAAAAGATCAAATGAATATCCAAAAACTATGAAATCATCAAGAAACACCTCCAAGAAATCCTCAACGTGGTCCGAAAAAATAATCACCATACACCGTTGAAATGTACCTGGGGCATTGCATAGCCCGAAAGGCATCCTTTTGTAGGCAAATGTTCAAAAAGGGCAGGTGAAGGTTGTCTTCTCCTGGTCATCTGGTGCAATTGGTACCTGAAAATATCCTGAGAATCCATCTAAAAAACAGTAATGAGTATTTCCAGCTAACCTTTCAAGCATCTGATCAATGAATGGAATAGGAAAGTGATCTTTTCTGGTAACTTGATTTAGCTTCCTGTAATCTATACACACTCTCCAGCTGTTTTGTATTCTCATGGGGATCAGTTCATTTCTTTCATTTGTGACAGTGGTCAGGCCAGTTTTCTTGGGGACTACATGAATTGGGCTGACCCATTGAGAATCAGAGATTGGGTAAATGATATCAGCTGCTAACAATTTCTCAATCTCTTTCTTAACGACCTCCATGATTGTGGGATTGAGTCTTCTTTGAGGTTGTCTAACTAGCCGAGATTCACTTTCTAAAAATATCCTGTGAGAGCATACCTTAGGGTTTATTCCAAGAATATCACTTAAACTCCATCCTACAGCTTTGACATTCCTTTTGAGAAGGTCAATCAATGTTTGTTCTTGTGAATGGGATAGGTTATTGGCAATGATTACTGGCAATTTCTTTCCTTCCATTAGGTAAGAATACTTCAAGTCACATGGCAAAGGCTTCAGCTCTAAACATGGGGGTTGTTCAAGGGATGATATTGCATTTAGGTTTCCTACTTCTAATGTTGAATTCTCGGGAATAATATTACATCCTTTTAACAAATCATCGAAAAATCAGATTTTGCCTCATCCTCCAATATGATATCAGAATTTTCAGGTTCATGGGAGTTATAAAATTCAAATGAAGAGTGTTCTCCCAAAGATAAAAAGTCATGAAGCATACTTGGGTCTTCAATTGGTTCTATGCCTTCATCATGGGAGATTGCATAAAGTGAGTGATTTCTGGATGGGTGTTTCATCGTATCAAGAATATTGAAGTGTACCGTAATATCACCGAGCTCCATGGTGAGTGTTCCTTCATGCACGTTGATGATTGTCCTTGCTGTTTTCAAGAATGGTCTCCCTAGGATGATGGGAGATTGGGATGGTGCTCAGTCTTCCTCCATGGTAAGGACATAAAAGTCTGCTGGAAAGATTAATCCTCTCACTCCTACAAGTACATATTCAACGACTCCAGCTGGGAAAACAGTGGATCTATTTGCTAATTGTACCACCACCCGAGTTGATGTTAGTTCTCCGATCTGCAAAGATGAAAACACGGAGTGAGGCATCACATTTATCGAAGCTCCAAGATCACATAGTGCATCAGTAAAATTTAATGAACCGATAGTGCAGGGAATAGATAAAGTCCCTGGATCTTGACATTTTTGCGGTATCGGTGGTGTGATCAATGCTGAGACGCTTCTTCCTAAGTTGATTCTTTCATTTCCATCCAGCCTCTTTCTTTTAGTACATAGCTCCTTTAGAAATTTTTCATATTTTGGGATTTGCCAGATTGCATCCAGTAGTGGAATGTTAATCTCAACTTTTCGAAATGTTTCCTGAATTTCCCGTTGAAGTCGTTCTTCTTCGCCCTTCTTTGAATCAACCAATGCTGATGGTAATGGTGCTGGAATATCCTTTTTCTCCCTTTATTGTTTCTACAATGGTGTTTCTTGTCTTTCTTTCTTGAACCTTGTTCTTTCTACTTTGTTGTTGACTCCATTTATTGTTTGGAAAGGATGAGATTCAGCAGGTTCCCTAGATTCATCCTCCTCATATTGTTCTAGTGGTTTAAGCTCCTTCCTGCTTCGGGTTGTGATTGCACTAACATTCTCTTTTGGATTGGGTTTTGTTTGTGCAGGAATCTTACCTTGGTTCTTGGTGAAAGCATCCATAATGCTTGCAAATTGATCAGCTAGCTTGTCCATCTTATCTTCTATTCCTGCAACTCTTGTCTTCATTTGTTGGTCTTCATTTGTCAGTGCACTTGTGGATGGTTGCTCATAATTCTTCCGCTGGAAAGGTGGTGGTTGAAAAGTTTGTTGTTGTTGGAAGGGCTTCTGATAAGGTTGTTGGAATGCTATCGGGTTCTGATATTGCTGCTGAAAAGGTGCTCTGGCTTGGTTCTGTTGAAACCCATACCCTGGTTGGGTTTGCGGTTGGTATTGCCTTTGTTGATTGGCTGCAGCACAACTTTCTGTCCCCTGCACTTCTGGACATTGATCAGTGTAATGAGAATTAGAAGAGCATAAACCACATACCTGATTCGGCCCTTGTTGTTCCTTCACATGGTTCACCGCTATTTGTCGCACCAACCTGGTGAGTTCACCCATTTCATTCCTAATTAAATCTTCTGAATCAGATGTTCTTACCTCATGGATCCCTCTGGTGATCGTACCTCGAGTGCCAAAATTCTGTGAATTTTGTGCAATCTTTTCAATCAGAATTCGTATATCTGCAGGTGATTTATCAATGAGGGCTCTTCCCGACGAGGCATCTAGTAGTTTCTTGTCATTGTCAAGCAATCCTTGGTAGAAGCACACAAGGAATTGGTCCTATTCTATTTTTTGGTGTGGAAAACTTGCACAAAGATTCTTGAAACGTTCCCAGTATTCATAGAGTGTTTCTCCAGTTGATTAATGGATGACATAAATCTCCTTCTTTATTGCAGTGCTCCTAGATGTTGGGAAGAATCTTTGTAGAAAGAATTTTTTTAGATCTTCCCAGTCACTGATCTCCCCCGGTTGTAGATTGTACAACCATTCCTTTGCTTCTCCCTCTAGTGAGAAGGGGAAAGCCCTCCACTTCACATGCTCTTCCGCGACTGCTCGAGGTTTGAAGCTGGAGCAGACATAGGTGAATTCTTGAATATGTCAATTTGGGTCTTCACCTGCAAGACCATGAAATTTAGGAAGCACTTGGATCATGTTAATTCGCAATTCAAAATCATTTTCTATGGCAGGAATTGCAAGTTGATAATTTTGATTGACTAATTGAGGTGCACAGATGTCACGTAGGGTTCGGTTGGGATTTACAGCCATTATTAAAGGTTCAAAGTCTCCACACAAGGTATCACTTGAATCAGTGATATTTATTTCTTCTAAATCTTTGGGAAGATTATGATTTCTCAATTTGGTTATTGTACGCTCAATTTCTGGATCGAATTCTAATAAATTGCTATTTGAACTACGGGTCATTCAAAAGAGATTTTTTTATTTATTTTTTTTTTAAAAAACTTTGAGGCACTGCCTCCCCGGCAACGGCGCCAAGTTTGACGCACGCCTGTCGTGGGGAATGGCAAAACAATATTTTATTTACCTAAGTATAGTATAGAAGTTGATCCTAGGTAGTCTCCCGAAGAGGTGTTCACACAAAACAAGGTTTTCACTTTTTGTTGGTTTTCGTAAAAAGATTGGTTTTAATTAATTTGAATGACTATGAAAGAAACAAACAACAGAAATTGATTGATTTTAACAAATGATAAAGCCAGTGATCAGATTGGGTTCGGCTAGACTTAGTGTTGTGCCATCATGGTTTCCAAATATTATCTCTTCATCTTCCTTAAACTGGTAAGAGAGAGTTTCATCTACCGAGTCCTCTCTCTCCCTTAGTCAGATAAATGTGATGAGAATTTTCCTTTCTAAAACCTTAGATTAGTCTATCCTCCTTCTAATGTGTTTAGGGTTGTAGAAGGTCTCTTGATTAATTAGAGAAATACCAGACCTAGAATTGTTGTTCCCTAATAAACCAAGATTTCAAAATACAATCTTATAGACGTATACAGATCTTACCACCCAACCCTAATCATGTTCCACCGTATACAGATTAGAATTGGGTGGAGGGAGATGTGATCATCGACCAAAGAAATTTAAAATTTCAGAATCAAAACCTTAACACAACCGCATTCGAATTTAATACTGAATTATGAATTGGAACCCAAAGAAGAAAGAAGAACAAATTTTATTCATTTCAAGCACAAAACTCAAGAACAACACATAGGTCCAGCCTCCCCTCTTTCCGATCACTCAAATGAAACTACCCCTGCATGGATGGGGTAAGAGAGATAATGCAGGAGAGGAGAGACATTTTAAAATAAAAGAAATAAAAGAAAAATCTGAGAAGTTCTTCTCCTTGGTGCCCCAGAAGGAATGGGGTGGAGAATGGGATGGATTGAGGGGGAGGAGCTCTCCTCCTTTTATAGGCAGAATTCTACCCCCGAAATATTGAGCGTTTTCGACCCCATTAATGACCTTTTCACGCATTCCACCCTTCATGAATGTTGTGCACAATTATCTTTTCCGTCTCTCCCCAAAATTTCAGCTCATATGAAAACCCGATGGAGGAGTTATGAATTTTTCATTCTCGATTTCTATTTCTCGATGAAGTTTCCAGGATGGTTCCTCCAAATGTATGTCGTTTAATGGATTCCTTAATGACTTCCAAACATCCCCAAATTTCTTTTATAGTCGCCACTATATGTCATAGTCATATCCCATGTGTAAACACATCATTTAGATAATTTTAGGCCGAGTTTGATGTCCGTTATATTGGGTGGGTCCATGCTGTCCGCCCGGAAACATTCCTAACTTCAATGAATTTTTAGGCCCTTTAGATGGCCGAATCAGCTCCTGGTCCAGAAGACAAAAATGAATTAAATAAATTAATGATTATAAAAAAATTTGAATCAGAAAATTTGGAATTTTATTTTTTCAGAAATGACCGAAATACCCCTGACTTAAAAATCTGTCAAAAATCCAGAAATAGTCGTTTTTCACATTTGGTTTCAAAATAACACTAAAACCTAAAAACATGACAATTACCCATCCAATAACACTTTTTTGGGAATATAAACAATGATATTCAATATAAATTAATTGAAAATATTTTCTCTATCACTTACTCATTGAAGCCTCACTTTGGGCAGAAGTATTCCCAAGGAATCCTTTGAGCTCAAACCAAAGGGAGTTACCCGATTTTAAGGTAATGTCTTCACTTGAGTCCTTTTGTTTTATTTTGCTTCTCCAGCCCCCTAAACTCTTTTTATTCATTTCTTTTGTAACAAGTCCAGTATCTTCAATATAATATGATGTTTTTATAATAAGGATTCGAGCTACACTTACACACACCAACATCTAATGGTTAAAGGATATACTGTTTCCGTGGATGGTGAATTTATGCCTCCCAAAACAATGATTGTTCAAAATTCTTTTAACACCTTAAAAGGTGGCCATTAAGATGACACTATATTTATATATGTTATATAATATTTTTATGTTTTCCTTATGCTTCTGTATTTTTCATTTTGGGCATACCTTTATGGTTTCCATTATGGGTAAACACGATATCTTCATTTAAGGAAGTACAGACTACCGCCCCCTCAAAGTGATTTGATTCGTTAAATACCATATGTGGGACGTATAAATAATGGAACTATGATATTATATATGATATTATACTGTAATTATAATATACCTTTATATCATTATGATTCCATTCTATAAAATATGAAATAGAAATGAAAGTAGCGTTCATGCGTACGTACGACTTACCGTCTCCATGAATGGTGCATTTCATTTCTTACCTCTAAATGATTATGTAATATTATAAATGCATGTATATACTGGATATATATGATATATACATCATTATTATAATTCTGGATATAATGGATACATGAACAACTTGTAATTATAAAGGGTTTATTTTTGACTCAAGTACCAATGATCGTTAAAACGACCGTTATTAACTTAAATAATTACATAGTGTCCATGACAGGGAAATAAGTGATATAAAAGGAATAATGAACTTTAAAAAGGTTCTTAAAAAATTATAAATTATATCAAGTTTATTATTCAGGATATTAAAGAACGATCGAGTCAAGTCGAACCCGAGGTATGGGACTTCGTCTCAATCTCCTTTCATTGATGCATATTTTGTTTTATACACAACCTTCTTTTATACGGTGTATAATCCCTTTGACTGTTACGTTTATCCAAAAAGAATATTTTTTATACGAAGCGTTTTACTAAAGGACAAAAGGGAATGTTTTTGTCGTACGTATGCGGCGACAACGACTTCTCCGCCTCCGTGACCATTATTTGAGCTTCGGCTTCCTCAACAAGCCATACCTTTTTTTTAAAGAAAAATAAATACCATGTTTTACTTTTCTATTATTTTGGTATTGAAAATGGTTTTCATAATGTTTTTATATCAATGTGTTGTATTGATATCTTGTGATTGAAAGGTGGAAATGTTATGTTTCCTTTATGCATGTTTTATGTGATACAATTATATTGAGGTTCTTGGGAATTATTATGAAGATGGGTGGTTCCGTGATAAACTAAGGGCAAGTGAGCCTGATATAGCTCTCCAATGCATTGGGTAACGAGAAGGAGTAAAACGTTAAGGTTTCACCGAAGAGATTTAGGGAATATACTATGATGGGTATTCCAAACGTAACCAAGAGGGTTACTCCCTACGTAAGAATGTTATGAATGCCTCAAGTTACCTTTATGTCTTATGATTTCTATGATTTATTCATGTTTTGATGAGGTATGTTAAAGTGCATATGTTTTATGGGTAAAGTATGATTTCATTCTTATATATATATGTACCCATGTTTCCTTTCCATATTTTTATATCCCTTACTGAGCTTTTTATTCTCATCCCATGTTTTTTTGAAATGTTTTTCACAGGTCATGGGAAAGGTACATGATATGATGATAGTGTCAAGGAAGTGTCAAGAAAGAATCCATGTTTTATTTTAAATATGTATCCATTGATGGGAAAGAATAATACTATCATTATGTAACCACTTTGTTTATATGTGGAATGTAATGCAAGTTTTATGATCTAATTCTCTAAAACACTAAACCCGAAAAGATCCTCAATGTGTAATCTTGTAATAACTCAAGATTAAGTAAGGTTTAAGGATGGGGCCTTATATTTAGTGTAATTTAATATTATTATAATATTAATTTTTACCCTTATTTACCGGATATACCTTTTAACCATGGTAAAAAAAATATTTACCGAAGTAATTATTCATAATGTCTAAAAATAGAAGTTACCTATTTATAAAATTTGGACCTCTTGATTCCAAATATGGAATAATTTTATCCAAATTCAAAACACAAAAGTGGCATAGATTAATTTAAAATTAATTCATGTTGTTAAAAAAATCAGGTTTTTATGAAGTAATAACTATCAGAAGATCGAAACTTGTATATGTTTAGTTTATATTTAAAATTACACAAATTGACCTAAATTATATTAAATGATAAAAATATAATCTAATAATACTTTAAAACCACTCAAATATATTTCGATTAAAAAAGAAGTTTTTAACTAAAATTTAGGACTATTCATCCAAAATTGAATATTTTTAGAAAAGTACCAAAAATTTACCCTATGCTAATTTTGATATTCTGAATTAAAAAATGAAGTCCATTTTGAAAATTAAAATTAATAAAATTTTAAACAGTGGGTATTAATATTCATAATGGCTAGTTTGATTGGTCGCGGTGTGTTAGAATCTCGAAGTTGTGTACAATACAAACTATTTCATTATTCAAAGAGAAAAGTACCGTAGAAGATTGGGGTGTTAAATTCATCCCACCTTCAAATAATTTCATCCTCAAAATTTCAAGAATACTACCACACAAAATGATTAGGGTTTATCTTCATCATAAGTTCCTATAGTACCCACATTGCCTCTTCCATCTTATGGTTTCTCCATAGAACATTTAGCAGATGAGTCATACAATTTCTCAACACTTATTCTCTGGTATCAAGAATCTTGACATGCTCATCACAATAAGACAAATCAGGTTCAAGTCCAATTTCCTCAAAGGTGGGTACAAGCATTGGGTCAGGCATGTATTTTCTAAAAAATGATACGTGGAACACATCGTGAACTTTGGTGAGACTTGGTGGCTTTTCTAAATAGTAAGCTACAAACCCAATTCATTCTAGAATTTTTAAAGTTCTAATGTACCTTGGACATAATTTACCCTTCTTACCAAATCGAATAACAGCCTTCCATAGAGATACATTCAAGAAAAAATGATCTCCTACATGAATTTTCAAATCCTTCCTTCAGTTATCATCATAGCTCTTTCGCCTACTTTATGCAACTTTGATGTGGGTTTGGATAACCTTAACCTTTTCCATAGTTTCATCAATATGTTCTGGTCCTACCTATTTTCTTTTACCAACATCATCCCAACAAGTTTGTGTGTGACAAACATTTCAATATAACGCTTCATATGGTGCAATTTGAATACTTGAATGGAAGCTATTGTTATTGGATAATTCTACGAGAGGTAAATATTGGTCTTACATACCTTGAAAGTCAAGTGAGCAAGATTTTAACATTTCTTCTAATGTTTGAATAGTTTATTCTGATTGTACATCTATTTGAGGGTGGTAGGCAGTTCTCAAACGAAGTTCAGTATCCAGGGATTTCTAAAGACTTTTCCAGAATCTTGATGTAAAATAGGGATCACGATAAGAAAAAATCGATAGGGGTACTCCATGAAGTCTTAAAACATCATTAATATATAGTCTTTCTAATCATTCAAGTGGTAAATTTTCTCCTATAGAAAGATAATGTGATGACTTGGTAAGACTATAAACAATGACCCATATTACATCAGTCCTTCTTGGAGTCTTTGGTTGCCCCAGGAAAAAGACCATCATAATATTATCCCATTTCTACTCAGGTATTGGAAGAGGATTCATGAATCCTCCAGGTTGTTGCCTTCAAGATTTCACTTATTGAAAAACCATACACCTCAACACAAAATCACCAATCCCTCTCTTCATGTTATCCCACTAAAAATTTTGGTTCAATTCTCTATAAATCTTGGTGCTCCTGTGGTGTATAAGAAAATTTTAGCTATTATCATCATCCAAAAATTCCCTTTTTAGATCAGGTATGTTAGGAAAACAAAGTCTCTTCCCAAATTTCAAAATTCTATCTTCTTATATGAAGTCAATCAATCTCTCATCATTCAAAGATTTAATCCTCTTTTTAAACTCCTCAACATCATTCTGAGAACACTTTATCTTATCTATTAAAGAAGGTTTGGAAACCATTTGAAAATGTATTGATGTTTCACCTTCCATGGTTATTCCCATGTCCATCTTTACTAGATCCATTAAAATATGATCCCTTTCAACTCTCATCCTGTTCAAAACTCCATGATTATTTCTACTCAAAGCTTATGCCACCTTATTTTCCTTCCATGGGTTGTAGTGTATAGTGAAATCATAATACTTGAGTAGTTCAAGCCATCGTCTTTGCCTCATGCTGAGTTCTTTTTCTGAGAAAATGTACTTCAAACTATTTTGATCAGTATAAATCTCAAATTTTCACCATAGAGATAGTGTCTCTATATCTTCATAGCAAAGATTACAGCTTCTAACTCAAAATCATGAGTGGGATAGTTTTTCTCATTATTTTTTTGTTTTCATAATGCATAGGGAATAACTATATCGTTTTTCATAATGATATAACCATGTCCTTTCTTTTAATCATCAATATAAATAACAAACCCATCGTTCCCTGATGGTAGAGTCAAGATAGGAGCATTTACTAATCATCTCTTAAGTTCTTCAAAAAATTCTTCATACTCTTTTTTCTAAACAAATTTAACCCCTTTACGTGTGAGCTTGGTTAAAGGGTTAGCCAACTGGGCAAAATTCTGGACGAAATTTCAATAATAACTTGCTAAACCAATAAAACTGCGTACCTCACTTATACTCGTCAGTGATGGCCATTCATGGATTGTCATGGTCTTTGAAGGTTTAATAAAGATTCCATACATAGAGAAAATATGTCCATGAAAAGAAATCTCTTAAATCCATAATTCATATTTTCTAAATTTCCCATATATTTCATTTCTTTTAAGAGTCTTTAAAATAATACGAAAGTTATTTTCATGATCTTATTAGATTTTAGAGTATACTAAGATATCATCAATAAATACCACTACAAAGTCATCAAGATATTCCTTGAAGTATCTATTCATTAGATCCATGAATATAAAGGGTGCATTAGTCAATCCAAAAGGCATTATAGTAAACTCGTAATGCTCGTACCAAGTTCAAAATGCTGTTTTTGGAATGTCTTCCTTCATCAAACAAAACTGATGATATCTAGATTGAATGTAAATATTTGAAAAATATTTACCTCCATTTTTTTGGTCGAATAAATCATCAATGTAAGTTAGGGGATACTTGTTTTTTATTGTTATAGCATTGATCTCCCTGTAGTCAATGCACAACCTCATAGATCTGTCTTTCTTCTTAACAAAAAGGGAAGGGGATCCCCATGGAGAAACACTAGGGAGAATAAATCCCATATTACTAAATTCCTTTAGTTTTTTTAGTTCCACTAATTCCATAGTATCCATTCTATAAGGGGTATTTGATATGGGCCTTGGCTAGGAATTAAATCAATGGAAAAATCAATTTCTTATTCTGGAGGATGTCCAGGTAAATCCTCTAGAAACACATAAACATATTCATTCATAATAGGTACGTTCTATATTAAAGCATTATTTTCCTCACCCATAATTATTTCATTCTCATATTCCCCAATAATTTAATTTAGTAGAACTATTAGGGGTGGATCTAGATAAGAATTAGATAGGGCGTTTCTACTCTAAAAATAAGGAACTTCTTATCAACATCGAAAATTCTAACGTCCTCATTACAATAAATTTTCACATCATGGTCTGAAAGTCAATCCATACCATGGTTTATATCATATTCAATCAAATTTATGATTATTACATTAGTAGAAAAAAATCATTTATGTGACTTAATGGGGATAGATTCACAAATCTTTGTTACAATGATACTTCCCTTAAGAGTTTTGACGGACAACTCCCCTATTAAATCAAATTAGTAGTATCTAATTTTCATAGAAAATTAGGAATATATGAACCAATGCGATGATCTAGAATCAAATAAAGCATTTTCTAAACTTGAGGAAACCATTAAATTACCTTCCACCATATCTTTAGGAGTTTCAACCTTAGTAGTAGTGATCACATAAGCTTGGACTTGATCTCTTTTCCTTTTATAAGTTATGATTTCTTGATTCTTAGGAAATTCATTTTCATAATGTCCCATCATTCTGTAATTGTATCATTGAACATTTCTAGCTTATTTCTTCCCCTATTATCACTAGAAGGATGGAATTTTTGTCTACATTTTTTGCATACTTCTTTTCCTTTTAGACAAGCACAAGGGTGCTTCCTACCACAATTATCACAGAGTGGAAATTCAACTCTCCCCTTCTTCCCTGTTTCCATATTTCCTTTCCCAGAGTGTTCAGAAGATCTCTTCTACTCTTACTTTTCTTTAAAGTCATATGACATAAACAATTCATCTTCTGTCTTGATAGTACATGAGACAATATCTTCATACGACGAGAAGGATTTCAAGACTAATGCTCAACGAATAAATGGTTTTAACCCATAAAAGGAATTATCAATATTACTTCATGGGTTTCGTATATAATATACAACATGCCTTTCTAACCTTGTAAAGTTAGCTTCATAATTTTCAACATTCTCTTCCTCCTTTTGTCCTAGACTCAGAAATTGCCTTTACATATCCGCTCGATGATCATGAGGAAAATATTTTTCTATAAAAATATTTTTAAACTCACTCCATTCTATACTTGATACTTCTTCATCCTCCTTTTTGTTTTGAATTAATGACCACCATTGATCTGTATCTCTGTTGAGGTGATAAACTTTCATGGTAACATTTTCTCTGTCTCTACTCCCTAAAGCATTAAATATTTTCTCTAAAAAATTTATCCATTGTTCAGCTACAAATGGATTCTTAAACCCATTGAATGTTGGTTATTGTTTCCTCATGAATATATCTAATATTGATCCTTAGCATTATTGATCAGGGTGCTTGATACAGGTAAGGTTATTATTCATAACCTGTGTGAGTTGTCCCAATATGGTGATAAGCTGATCAGCACTAGTTACATCACTAGCTCTGATATAATTACCTTGAGCAGAAGGGAAATCTCTATATGGATTACGTGCATTTATACAGTTTCTATTCCTTCCACTAGGTGTTATTTCTAAACAACGATATACAGTAGACTATTATATTAACCGCAATACATAATTCTGAACTTTTAAAACACATAACATAAATTGAACAGTTTATGGATATAATCCATAATCATAAAAATATTTTTTTGAGGTATATACTCATAATCCCTTCATAATTATTTGTAATGAAAATGAGAATTATCCTAAGAATATCCCCCAGAAGTGTTGTAACCAATAGTGCAGCAGGGCCCGTTGTGTGCACTAGTTCATGTTCGAGTCTATCTCAAAGCTGTGTTTTCAGGTTTTACCCCTAGGTACATCAGTTCCAGATCCGCCTCTACCTTCTCATATCCATAAAAGGATGTATTGCTTGGAAAACTCAAAAAATATATATTGTACAAAAATTCTAGGATGTTCTTATATACTAATCCACAAAGTCTATCTGAGGGTAGTGTTCTCTAATCAGAGTTTTTCTATATCTAGTTTCCAAGGTTTGTACAAAACTTTCTCTGATACCAACTGTAATGCCTCGACCCCAGTTACCTAGATTCAATTCCTTATTATATAACATTTGCATGATATAAAGAATCATGTCCCGAATTACTGATTAGTTTAGTATTATTGGAAACAAGATGCATACATAAGTTAGACATTACAACTTGAAAAGAAATACAACACTAATTTGGTCCATTAGACACATCAATGTCTCATAGATTATGCCTTCAAGTCACTCAAAACTAACTTCTTCATATACTGGGGAAATGAAACATAATAAAGGGGTGAGATCAAATGCTTAGTAAGGGTTATCAATAAAGTAGAAGATAACATAAACATTAGGAATGATGAATAATTAAAAACACATGCCTTTACAAATAATAAACATAAACACTTTATTTCAGGAATATGATCTGAGTAAATAATCCCATATTAATACATATTCATGGGTATTCTAATAGTTGAATAACCTCATGAACCATCAAAATTATTTACATAATGAGGGAATGTATAGTGTCAGACATTTTGAATCATTTTGTCAAGGTCTCGGCCAGGACGTCTAAAAATGATTAAGGCCTCAACCAAAACCATATATCAAATTTGGAAAAGGCCTCATCCAATTCCACATCTAATTGTCTCGTGAGACCTATTGATGCACCGATGAGAAATAGTGGGCTCCACCAGCCACATACTAAGTCCAATACATTCTTCATATGAAAAGTTTTAAACATAAGATAAACATCTGTTTTAAAACTAGCATACGAAATGTCAATACTTTAACCATAAATCATGAATGGTGTAAAAATAACACATCCATAGTCAAACATATAACAAAAGCTTCAATACAATATAGAATATGTGTATCATAAAAAATCAACTTCAAACAAATTTAAAATCCATCAAAGGATGTTGGCATTGATAAAATGAAAACTATTTGAAAGAAATACCTATTACAAATTTGAAACCATTTTAGAGTCATATAATTATAAAAGAAAACATTTATATTGAAAATATTCTTATAAAAATTTAATAGAATCTTTGATGATGTTATAATGGCAGAAAATATTCGCACTCACCGTATAAGTTGAAAAAACATTCTTACCTTAATTTTGTCGAAAAGGGCATAAAGTACCTTGTTTGGAAAATGAAAAAAAAGATTCCTTTCAAAACATATAAGGTCAAATAATGTTATACATAACATTAAACCATAGTCTAGTAAATAATAAAATGTTTTGAAATACATATTTAAGGAAACACAGATGTGGATGATAACGTGGTCCCAGTAGATACTTACGTAAAAACAACCTCAAATAATAAAGAAATTGTGAAATTAACCCTTACCTTGTACTTTTTTTAGTGGATGGTATGTTAAACTCATGTATAATAGTTAAAAATTGTTATTAAACTATAAAAAAACTATATACATAAATATTATATCATATATGATCTTCTAATATTTCTTCATTAATAATATTTTAGTAGCATCATCGTTTTGGGTGTTAACTGACTCGTTTTACTTTATATGCCTGGTTACCTAAGCCTTGTTTGTTATGGATATTATGTATTTGATTCATATCCATAATTATATTATGTTATTAAACATTATTTTTAATCATAAAATGAAAATTATTCTTTAATGTTTATGATGGGGAAATGAATCTTATCTTGTTCGTGGAGATGGTAATTCGTACGTACGCACGAGCGACAATATCATTGATGGTGAAATCATATGTAATTGGATGGTACATCATATATACAGAATAATTAAATTGTTATATTTATTATTTAAATCAGTTATACTCTTTATTATACCCATCCAAATAATGGAGTGTTTGAATAACAAACTACACCATGGTGTAGAGATGGTATGTCGTACGTACGCACGTATAGTGACTTTGTAATTTAAAGGATGGATATGATAATTAATATGGTTGTACCATTTTTATAATAACATCATATTATATCTAATATACTAGTGTTTTTATTTTATAAGGGATTCAATAAAGAAAGAGGAAGTTTAAGAAGAAAATAACTTGAAAGAGTGTTGAAACATTTACCTCTTTTTCGGGTTCTTCATTTTGATTTGATCAAAAGGGCTCCTTTGGATGGATTAATGACTAAAGAAAGGACTCTATGATTATGGGAGTAAAGTTGTTCTGATATTTGGTTAGGTTTTGGATGATCCAAAAGGATTTTGAGGTGTTAAATTAAGAGAAGGGGAAGTACCCTTTTATAAGAGAGGTGAGGGTCACTTTTGGAAAGTCTTGAAATATTATTTTATAATATAATTATTTTCTATTTCTAATGGATCCAAAATGATTTATTTAGAGGATAAGGTGGAGATGGGTAAAAAATCTCTCAACCAGTAGGTTGTGGATAGGTTTAGGTCGCCTTTTTTACCTTATCATTTATATTTAACTCTTGATTAATTAGTTTGGCATTTACCATTTCTCATTATATTTTTATATTATATTGTTAATAAACATACTATAACAAGTCAATGAAACCCTGTGTGGTTAATTATTAATATATATAACCTTAAATAATTTTTTTTCTGATCATTAAATTATTAAGAATATTATATCAATTAATAATATAGTATTTTTTTTAAAACTCAATTATTTTAATTTTTACACTATTTAGTATTTGGTTTTTGTGAAAATCATAACAGCGTGATTACTTCAAAAAAAATTAATGAACCCTGAAATTTCATATCAACCTAAAAAATTAGTTTAATTCATCAAAATTCTCAAATTACATTTATTTGGATATTTATAATATCAATTATTTTATCATTTCATTAATAAAGTAATTACTACATCATTATTGCATCATAAATAAAATAAATTATTTATTGTCTAAAAATTATAAATAAAATACCATTATGTAGTAAATATTTTTATCTTTTTAATTAATATTTATAGTACAAGATATAAATTATATAACCCCAAATAAAAATGTTTTACTTAAAGATACATGCTTTTGTTATTTCTGTTTTTACTTTAGATTAATTAATGTAAAATGTCATTATCAATCCCAAGTGGCTCCATGGAGTCTCACAATTGTCCCAAGGATTCCCATGGTAAGAAATTTATCATTTAATTGGAATAGAACACATTTAAGTGTAATTTAATATTATTATAATATTATTTTTTTACCCTTATTTACCGGATTTACCCTTTAACCATGGTAAATAAAATATTTACAGAAGTAAATATTCATAATGTATAAAAATAAAAGTTACCTATTGACACAATTTGGACCTAATTATTCCAAATATGGAATCTATTTTTCCAAATTAAAAACACATAAGTGGCAGAAATTTATTTAAAATTAATTCTCGTTGTCAAAACAAAACGCATGTTTTTAAGAAATAATAACTATCAACAGATCAACACTTGTATATGTTCAGTTTAAATGTGAAACTACAAAAAATGACCTAAATTATATTAAATAATAAAAGTATATTCTAATTATACTTTAAAACCAATCAAATATATAATTTATCACTATAAATTATTTCGATTAAAAAATATGTATTTAACTAAAATTTAGTACCATTCATCAAAAAATGATATTTTTCAGAAAAGTACAAAAAATTTACCCTAGCCTAATTTCGATATTCTGATTATAAAATTGAATTCCATTTAAAAAAATAAAATTTATAAAATTTCAATAAGTGGGTATTACTATTCATAATGTCTAGTATGATTGGTCATGGTGTGTTAAAATCTCCAAGTTGTGTACAATGCAAGATATTGCTTTATTCAAAGGGAAACGTACAATGGAAGCTTGGGGTGTTACAATAAAATAAAAAAATATATAATAACATATTATATGATTGATTTATTACATTAGTGTGGAAACACATTTGGAAAAGGAAGTATAAGAAAAAAAAGAACTTGGATAGAGTTGGTAATACAACAACCTCTTCTTCGAGTGTCTCATGTTGATTTGCACAAAATGATTCCTTATGTTGGATTTATGTGAAAATTATATACTATATGATGAAGTTAGGTAATTTTTAGGATAAATTATTATGTTTTTGTAGAGCCAAATGGATTTAGAGGTGTTATTAATAGATAAGTATAGGTTTCCTTTTATAGGAGAGAGGAGAGGCGCTTTTGGAAACCCCAAAACTATTAATTTTAAATAAATTGATTTTTTTTTCAAAAAGATCCAAAGTGAATTATTTTAAGTATTATATGTGGATAGGCCAAAATAAATTCATCCAATAATATTTATACATTCTTGGATTTTATTTTTAAACTTATCATTTTGATTTATCCTTAATTAATCTATTAAATTTTATATTTAGTAATAATATTCAAAATATTAAAAGGTTATAAATATTTACATATATGATGTAAATTGTACATAAATGGAAACATTAATATATTTTAGACCTTATAATTATAACTTTTTTGCTTTCAAATATTATTATTATTATTTATTTTATTTTATTTTATTTTATTTTAATTAAATATTAATAGTGTCAATTTTGAGACTATTCATTACTTAAACATAAATTAAAATCCAAAAAGAAATATAAATTATAAAAAACCATTGAATATACTTTAAACATGTCATATTCTACTATAAAATTTATTTAAAACCTTAAATAATTAAAATTATATTTCATCTAATAATTTTAAAACTATTTATTTGGTATTTTTATTAATAAAATAATTTATGTGTCACAATTGTGTCACCATTAATGGTGATTATTTAATATATAAATATTATATATAAATTACTAAGATGTAGGTAAGTATTTTATATTTCTATATAATATTTACAATCAATGTTATTTATTGGTTATTTCTATATTAAATTTAATATACTTATATAAAATGAGATTGTCACATTTTTTCACGTTCTTTGATTTTTATAATATCTGTGTCATATTCATCAAAAAGTGACCATTTAATTATTCCATTTTCAAATTTAGGTGATAAGGGTCTAATTTATTCATCTAATTGGATTTTTAATTTTGTTAGGATAATTTTATAATTATATTTTTACCTTTAATTACTCGATTTACCCTTAACCGTGGTAAATAAATAAAACTTTAATGAATGTACTATTCACAAAAAAAATTAAGTCAATACTATTAGATCCCAAGCTTAATACTAATTACAACATTGTATTTTGGTTTTTCTAAATTCAAATCACAGAAATTAGCAAATTATGTTTAATGTCAATCATTCAGATATGGTGGGAAAGCGGGTAAAAAGATGTTCAGAAGTTCAATGAATTTTTATATCTAATTCTATTATAAAAATGATTCTAATGACATACATTGAATTAATATAAATATTATTTATCTATTGTGGATTTAATATCAATTGAAAGTAAAATAATTATTTAAATGAAATTTTTTTAATAATAATGCAATAATTGTCACAATTCATCAAAAATTAAAACCTTTCAGGAAAATACCACGATTTCACCCTAAGATAATTTTGTTATTTCGAATTCGAAAATAAAGTCCATTTAAAAAAAATTAAATTTCATAATGTATTTTATACTATTCATAACCACTTTTTAAAGGCCTAGTTTGATATATCATGGTGCGCTCGAACTTGGTGTTGTGTCTAGCGCAAGCTATTGAATTATTTAAAAAGAAACATATTGTGGAAGCTTGGGGTGTTACATTCTTCCCAACTTCAAAACTTTTATCCTCATAATTTCGAGAATATCACTTCATTAAGTGGTTTGAGTGGTTCTTCATCATCTGTTATTTAGGTTCCTATATCACCTCTTCCATTTTATGGTTTCTCTAAAGAACATTTACCAGTTTTGTCGTCTAATTCATCCAAACTTATTCTCTAGTGTCAAGAATCATAATCGTCTCTTTAGAGTAATAAATATCATGTTCCAGTTATACCTCTTCATAGGTGTGTACATGCATTTGGTATGGAATATATTTCCTTAATATTGATACATGGAAAACACCATGAACTTTGGAGAGACAGTCTGGAATTGTTAAATGGTAAGTTACACCTCTAATTCGTTCAAGAATTTCATAAGGTCCAATGGACATGGGACTTAACTTACCCTTCTTATCAAATCTTATAAGACCATTCCATAGAGATACCTTCAATAAAACATGAACCCCTACTTGAAAATCCAAATCATTCCTTCAGTTATCGACATAGATCTTTTTCCTACTTTGAGATTCTTTGATATGGGTTTGAATAATCTTCATATTTTTCATTGTTACCTCAACAGTTTTTGAGGCTACCAGTTTCCTTTCACCCACATCATCCCAATAATTAGGTGTAAAACATTCCATTCCATTTCATACTTCATATGGTGTCATATGAATACTTGAATGGAACATATTATTACAGTAAAATTCTACTAAAGGTAAACACTAATCCCAAATACCTTTAAAGTAAATTGGGAAAGATCTCAACATTTCTTCGAATGTTTTAATATACCTTTCTAATTGTCCCTCAGTTTGAGGGTGGTAGATAGTTCTCTAATGAAACTCAATATCTAGGGCCTTCTGAATACATTCATCGAATCTTGATACAAATGAGGATCACTGATATACACAATCGATAGTGTTACACTATGATGCCTTACAACCACATTAATTTAATGTCTTTATAAACATTCAATAGGTAAATCTTCTCTTATAGAAAAAAATGCACTAATTTGGTAAGACCGTTAATAATAACCCATATGGCATCATTTATTCTAAGACTATTTAGTATCCCCATGAAACTTCCATCATAATATCATCCCATTTCCACATAGGTGTTGGAAGAGGTTTCATGACTACACTAGGATGTTTTTTTCTAGCCTTTACTTGTTAAAAACCAAACATCCTGACACATAATCAACAATCCCCCTCTTCAAATTGTCCCAAAAAAATATTCCTTAAAATCTATAGACATATTTGGGATACCAGGGGGTATAGTGAAATTGGAGCTATGCGCATCATCTAATAATTCCTTATTTAGATCAGGTATTGAGGGAACACAACAACACTTCAAAAATTTCAAAATATTGTCTTATTATATGATGTCAATCAATATAACATCATACATAGCATTAATTTACATTTTATGATCGTTAACATCAGAGTAGGAATTTTATCTTTTCCAGTAATGATGGTTTTGGAACTATTTGAAAAAATATTGATTTTTCACCTTCCATGGAAATTCCCATATCCATTTTTACTATACCCATGAACATTGGATCCCTTTCAACAATCATTTTGATCATAACTCCATAGCCCTTCCTACTCAAAGAATCTTCCACCTTATTTTCCTTCCTTGGGTGGTAGTTTATTGTGTAATCATAATCCTTGAGTAGCTCAAGCTAACTACTTTTTATTATATTGAGTTCTTTCTGCAAGAAAATATATTTCAAACTCTTGTGATCATAATATATCTCACATCTTTCACTATAGAGATAATGTCTTCAAATAATGAGAGAAAAAAATCACTACAGGTAACTCAAATCATGAGCTGTGTAGTTTTGTTTAGGAATTTTTAATTCTCTTTGATTCCAAATCAATAACTTTTTCATTTTTATAAGAACACAACTGAGTCCTTTCTATGAAGCATCACTATAAATCACAAAAACCATCCTTTAGGGATGATAAATTCAAGATTGTAGAATTGACTAATAATATCTTCAATTCATCAAAAAATATTCACTCTTTTTTATATATTAATTTAACCTTTCTATGTGTGATCTTGGTTAAAGTTTTATCCAATTGGGAAGGATTCTATTCAAAATTCAAATAATAACCTGTTAAACCAATAGAACTGAGTATCTCAACAATTCTTTTCAGTACTGGACATTACAGGATTTCATTGGCCTCTACAGGATCAACCGATATTTCATCTTTTGAGACAATATGAACATGAAAATAAATTTATTGAATTTATAAATCACACTTAAAAAATTTCACATATATCTAATTTCATCTAAGATTTTTCAGAATATTCTACAAGTGGTTATCATCGTCTTAATAGATTTTGGATAACAACAAGATATCATCAAAAAAAATACTATAAATAAATCATTAATATATTCCTTGAACACTCTGTTCATTAGATCTATGAAGATAAAGGGTGCATTTGTGAGTCTAAATAGAATTACTTTAAAGTTGTAATGTCTATACCTGGTTCTAAAAGATGTATTTGGAATATCTTCTTTCTTTACAGACAAATGATGATATCTGTAAGGAAGTTAAATCATAAAAATATATTTATCTATATGAATTGGGTTAGACAAATCATCAATTCAAGGAATAGGATTATTTTTCTTTATTTTCATATCATTGATATCCTTATATTCAATGCACAACCTCATTGATCCATCTTTCTTCTTAACAAAAAGAATTGGGGATCCCTAGATAGAAACATTAGAGAGAATAAATACCTTATTACTCAACTCCTCAAGTGGTTTTTTCTGCTCTAATAATTCCACAGTGATAATTATATTAGGAAAATTTGATATTGGTCTTGATTTAGGGATAATGTTAATAGAAAACTCAACTTCTTTCTCTAGAGGATGTCCATGTAAGTCTTCTAGAAATATATCAATGTATTCCTGTAAAATAATTACCTCCACAATTTGATGATTAGTAGGTTTTATCTTCCCTGCTTCCTAAAGAATTTAATTTATAGAATCTATAGGTGGTGGATCTAAATAATAATATGATGATGGAGTTTCTTCTCTAAAGATAATGAATTCTACATTTTTCAGTCAAATCATAACTTCATTATTCTTATAATAAAATTTCAAAACAGATTTTGATAGACAATCCATACTAAGGATTATATCAATGTCTACTATAGGTATGATGATAGATTCAACAGATAAAGCATGTTTATATGCCATAATGGGAACTCCCTAACACATTTTTTTTTGTAACGAGAATTCCTTTAGTGGTTTTGATGGAAAAATCCCATGTTAATGTGAATTAGAAATATCTAATTTTTAAAGAAAACTGGGAAGATATAATTGAAATTTGATGATATAGAATCAATTAAAACATTATCTAATTTTGATTATATTGTTAATGTAACTACCACCACATCATTAATAAATTAAACCTCCTCGGTTTTGATCTCAAAAGCTTATCCTTGATCCCCTTTCCCATTTTGGGGAATGTTTCCTTGAAGATTAAGAAATGAATTTCCATAATGTCCTATCTCATTACAATTATAGCATTGAACATTGTAAGATTATTTCTCTCCCTTAAAATCACAGGCTTGGTGGTATTTTTCTCCACACCGGTAACAAATTCCCATCACCAATAGGTATCTTCCAATCTGTTTCATTCCACATTTATTATAGTGTGGAAAGTCAATTCATCCCTTATTCCCATTTTACTTATTTCTCATTATATAGTGTTTAGAAAACCTCTTCTTTTATTGATTTCCTTTAAATTCATAAGACATAAAGAATTAAGTTTTTGTATTGATATCATATGAGACAATATCGTGGTACAATGAGAAAGAATTTGAGACCAGTTTCCATTAGAGGAATAATTTTAACCCCTTAATGAATTGATCAACCATACTTCTTATATTTTGTATATATTCTGAAACATTCCTTTATAACCTTGTGAGGTTATCTTTATGCATTGAAACTTTCTCATCCTTATTTTGTCATAGACTCATAAGTTTCCTCTCCATATTCGATCAATGATGATGAGGAAATTATTTTCCTTGAAAGAGTTCCCTAAATTACCTCCATTCCATATTTTCTACTTCTTCATCCTCATTTATGTTAGGAATTTGTTACCACCATTGATTTTCATCTCATGGGAGATGATAAGAATCTATAACAACATTTTCCCTTTTATTGCTCCTCAATTCAAGAAAAATTAATTCAATGGAACATATAAATTTTTCAGTAAAAAATGGATTTGTAGTCCCATTGAATTTTGGGGTGGTTGTCTCATGAAGATGTCTAACATTGATCATCCATGTTTTGGATTAGGTTTCTCCATATGTGTAAGGTTATTATTCATGACCTGAGTCAACTCTCCTAGTATAGTTATATATTTTTCGGCACCAGTTGCAGCTCCTTCTCCAACATCATTGTCTTTAATAGAAGGTAAATCACTACATGGATTACATGTATTGATATGATTTCAATTTCTTCCGCTAGGAACCATTTATAAATAATGGAATTCACTATATTGGGTTTTGAATTATAATGTGTTATTTTATAATACGTAACATAAATTAAAAAATTTATGCATGTCTAAACATAATCATAAACATGGTTTCTTTGGGGACACATTGAATTTTAAATCCTTTTAAATGGTTCATAAATAAAATATGAATTATATTAAGCATTACCAAGGGAGTTTCAAACTGGTTGCATAGTAAGGCTCGTTGTCATATACCAAGTTACCCCGAGTCAAGACCAGAACACCTTGTCGAGTTATTACTCCTAGGTACATTTGTTCTAGAACCACGTCCACTTATAATATCCTGAAAGGGATTTATTTTCTAGGAAAACCCACATAATCCCTATATTAGAAAAAAATAGATGATGGTGTTTTATAAGTATCCTCAAAGTCTTTATTTGGTTATTGTTACCTAATTAAATTATTTTATAAATCTAGTTTCTAATGATTGTATTGAACTTCTTCTGATACCAATTGTAAGTCCCTAACCCCAGATAACTGGAGTTTGTGTATTATTTTATTACATTGGCGTGATCACAAGAAATAAATTCCCAAAGGATATATCAATTAATTATCCTTTGATAAACTATATAAATATATATATAAGTATTGCATTACATCATCAACTAAAATGTAACATAGTATTTCCATTGAAATCACTCACATCTCTAAGAATATCCTTACAGGTCAGTCATAATATACCTATTAATATCTTAGGGAACTGATATATAAGAATGGGGTGATCTCTAATGCTTAGTAAGGATAAAAAAATATAGTATAAACTATCACAAATAAGCACAAACATTTAAACCAAGGTATAAAATCGAAACAGAAGCCTTTTAAACAAAACCTTGAAAATAATATGGAAGTAATTAATCTAAAAATTCTATTTAAGCATTCACATGGATATTTTACTTGAAAAATAATCACATTTAATCTCAACAACTAATATCATAAAGATAGAATTTATATTGACATGCATCATAACAATACTATCAAGGCCTCATGCCTAGACCAAACATAAACAGGTAAAATGTCAAACAAAATTTTCTCATGAGACCTATTGATGCATCGAGAGGCTATATAAGGCCCCTCCCATCACTCAATAAGTCCAATACAATCCTCGTATGAAAGGGGTAAAACATAACCAATATAAACATTCATATTAAAGACTAGTATATGAAATCATAATACATTATCCAAAACCATTGAATGGTATAATAGTAGAACATCCACATTGAAACTATTCATAAACCCTTCAATAAAATAGGATAGATTGTATCATATGAAATTAAACTCATTTAAACATAATATCCAATAAAGTATGTCGAAATAGGAGAAATATTTTAATAAAATCTCTAGAAACTTATTTAGAGAAATAATCCTTTTATTGAAAATAGTTATTTAAAATTAGATACAATTTAAAGACAATATATTTTCATTTAATATAATCATGTAATATTATAAAGGATGCTTCAAAATGTTAAAACGTCAGGATGGTGGAAAAATATGCTCATTCCATATAAAATAAAAAACATTATTCATTCAAATTATAAAAAATGTCAACAAAAATTACCTCGTAAGGAAAATGTCAAAATGATCCCTTTTATAATATTGAAAATGGGTAAATATGTCTTTAGACAATTGTTAATTAATAGTAAGAATGTTTTTAAATACACTCATAAGAAACATTGATATGGATGAAAAAGATGTCTTTGTTAATTCTTATGTAAAAGAAATCTTGGATTATAAAGATATTGAGAAATTAACCATTACCTTATATAGGATACTCTTATATCATTTTCTTAATAATATTTTATTATTATCAATCTTTCAGGTGTGAACTGCATCATTTTCTTATGTTTATTTTGTCACGTAAGTTTTGTTTTTATGAATATGATATATCACCTTCATATCCATAATGATATTAAGTTCATAAATATTATATTTATTCATTAAATAAATTTTAATAATCATTCTTAAATAGTTGTATTAGAGGGTGAATCTCACCGCATCGTGGAGATGGTAGGTCGTACGTATGCACGAGGGAGGATATCATTATCTAATGGTAAAGGGTAATGATTTAGATAGATTATTAATTATAAAGTAACAATATAATATCATTCTGTTTTAAATTTTTTATATTCATCAATATACCCATCAAAATAAAGTATAGAGGAAAAACAGTTTACATCACATTATGGAGACGATATATCGTACGTATGTACGCATTGTGATATTGTTTTTCATAGGATCGGCAAAAAGAAGAATATAGTTGTCCCATAATCATAAAAATATCATAATATATTAGATTCTGTATTTACTACTTTGGTATGGAGAAAACATTGGAAACGAAATAATAAAAATAAAAGAACTTTGAAAGAGTTTGTAAAACAATTACTTCTTTTTCTAGTTTCTCCTTTTGATTTTCACAAAAAGACTCCATATATTAGATTTCTGCCCAAACTATGTCCTCGAGGATAATGTGAGGGATGTTGGGGGAGATATTATATGTTTTTGGCTGAGTAAAAGTTATTTATTAATTTCAATAGTATATAATGATAGGTTCACTTTTACAAAAGAGGGAGGGGCACTATTGGAAACACTAAAACTATTAATTTAATATAAATATATGTTTAATTGAAAATACCTGCAAAGGGAGTTATTTATTGGATATGATCCGGATAGGTCTAAATACTCTCAACCAATAATATTTATAAATGATTGGATTTTATTTTGAACCATATCATTTTGATTTATCCTTAATTAATCTATTAAATTTTAATTTTGGAAAAAATATTTTAAATATTAAAAGGTTATAAATATATATGGTGTCAATTGTCTATAAATAGACATATTATTTTATTTTAGAACTTATATTTATAAATTTGTAGTTTTTTAATATTTTTATTTTTTTAAAATAATTTAATAAAATGTTATTTTTATAAGAAATCAATTGTGTCAATTTTGACACTATTCATTACTTTGTCTTAAATTAAAATAAAAACATAAATATAAAATAAATAAATCCATTTAATATACTCTTAAAATTTCATATTCACCTAGAAAATTCATGGATAATCTTAATTAATTAAAATTATATTTATTTTAATATTTTGAGTACTATTTATTTGATATTTTTATTAATAATATAATTTGAGCGTCACTATTGTGTCGTCATTAATGGTAATTATTTAATCTTTAAAAATAATAAATAAATTAATATGATTTACATAATTATTTTAACTCTCTAGATACTATTTAAAATCTATGTCATCTCAGGGTTTATGCTATATTAAAATTATTATTGTTATATAAAATGAGAGTGTGAAATTTTTCCACATTCATTGATGTTTATAGTATATATGTCATATTCATGGAAAAGTGTCCATTAAATGGTTCCATTTCAAAAATTAAGTAAATAGAGTTTAATTTATTCATCCAAATGAATTTTTACAAGTTTTAACTTAATTTTATAATAGTATTTTTACCTTCAATTACCCGATTTACCTTTAACCCTCGTAAATAAATACAAAATTACTAAATTTATTCTTCATCAAAAAATCAAGATGATACTATTATATCAAAATTTTCAAAAATAATTACAACCCTTTTCCATTTATCTATACTCAAATCATAGAAGAGGTAAAATTATGATTAATGTTAATGAAATAGATATGGTGGGAAAGTGAGTACAAAGACATTAAAAAGATCAAAAAATTATTATATCAAATTATGTTATAAAAATTATTCTAATTACCTGAATTGGATTAATTTAAATATTATTTATCTATCATTACATTAATATCAATTTAAATTAAAATAATTATTTTAATGAAAAAGTTAGTTTTTTAACAAAAATGTACTAGTTTCACTATTCATCTAAAAT
Organism: Viscum album; assembly: GCA_963277665.1. Taxonomy (NCBI): domain Eukaryota; kingdom Viridiplantae; phylum Streptophyta; class Magnoliopsida; order Santalales; family Viscaceae; genus Viscum; species Viscum album. The sequence continues at coordinate 719,801,510 of OY728148.1, forward strand.
GAAATTTTTTAGAAAAATACCAAAACTTCACCCTAAGATAATTTTGATATTAAAAAATCAACAATGATTATATTTGGAAAAATAAAATTTATTAACATCATATTTTGTTTAATACTATTCATAACTCTTTTTAGATGGCTAACTTGATAGATCATGGTGTGCCCAATCTCAGTCTAGTGTGTAGCACAAGAAAATAAATTATTGAGAAAGAAACATACCAAGGAACCTAGGGGTGTTACATAATTACTTTTAAATCCAATTTATATTTTTTTTAATATATTCTTCTTTTTGGGTTTAGAAATTGATTTTTTTGAAAACTATTTTGAAGTGAAAAGTGTTTATCCATTTTAATTAATTAAATTAATACATAATGATGAATTTTCAAAATTAAATGTGTAGAATATATTTTAATAAATATTAATTTGTATTAATAAAATATTATTATTAATAATAGAGTTCATATAAAATCATTGTTTTTTAGAAGAATACACTTACTAAAACTCACTTTTTTATCATGTCCAAGGGTTTAATTTTAAATTAAAATTTTCCCCTTATGTGAATTTAATTTTTAAAATTTATTCAATATTTTAAATCACAATAATTTATTTTATTTAATAATTTCAACAAAAAAATTTACCATAATTAATAGTTAAAATTATAAAAATTAATTACCTCGGTTAACAGTAAAAATAGATTTACCTCGAGTTAGACTAAAAACATGTGTAAAATAATTTTTAGGGCCATATATATAACTTTTAGTGTATAAATCTTATTAATTATCCAACCTTAACCCTTTTATATGTAAAAAACGTGGGTATACCTTTTTAAAAAAATTACAAGGATTCCACTCACCTAACGTTTAAAAGGTCTCTCATGTCCCCTTCTATTCACAATAGAAAAGCCATTTTTTAGGAAACTACCTTCCAAAATATATTCCTAACTTATCCCACATATCTTATGTCCCATATTTTTACCATAAATCTATTATAAGAACACTTTTGGTGCTTACCTAAAGAGGTTGTCTGAAGGGGAGGCATCATATTGAACAAGGGGTCTTTATTTTATTTCTTCTCCCACCACCTTAAAATATTCATAATGTAAGAGTATATAATAACACCAGTATCATACATATAAATATATTTTATTATGTTAATGGATTAACCTAAATCCATCTATTCCAACAAATAGGATAGGAAGTCATCATTCGTGTGTATGGTAGACTATCACATCACAAACTGATGTCATTTGTTTTCCATCACATCCTCTCACAAATTGTTTAAATGTTGGATTTAAAGTATATTTATTATATTTTTAACATATTTATACTTACTAAGTTTTTATGTCACATATAACTTATTAATTTTCATTATGTGATAAATATGATATTGTCGCTTGTGTGAAAAGTGGATTACCGCCTCACGAAGTGATGTGATTAATTTTTTCCAAATTATTGACATTGAAGATAATAAGGGTAATCTTAATGAATATAGGTAATAAAATTTAAATAATAATTACATTCTTGAAAAATTTATCATTCTAAAATTATAATATGTAATTTTATATCTTACACTGAAAATGATAGTATTATTTGTGTCTGTGTGGACTCCCCCTCACCAATGTGATGTGATTATTTGTTTCATCACCAATTCATGTGAAAGATATATATAAGTAAATTTATATAAATAATATAGTATTTATGAAATAATTTTCATTCTATGAAGACAAAATATCACTTACCACTTTACCATAATTATTGTTTAAAAATGGTAATGTTACTTACGCGTACGTACAACCTACCATCTCCATGATCATAACGTAGTTAATTTTTTCCTAACAATATTTCAAGACTAGTTTTTAAAGTATAACTGATGTATAGATAAGTTTAATATTTCATGATTACTATTCTGTATATGCTGGAATAATTACCACTTAGACCAACAATCAACTTACAGATATCATCTTAGCACGTAATCCAAATATCTTCTAAACATCCAATGTAAACATGATTGACTAAATAATTTAAATGAAATTGTAATAAGACAATTAAAAAATAATAATAAACATAAAAAAATTATTACGAAATTACATAATTAACTTAATATTATTATTCATAAAGATAAAGATTAACTTGACGAATCATACTCAAGGTAGGGGACTCCGTCTCATTTTTCATTCATTATGGAATATTTTGATGTTACGAACCAATATTATTTTATTAGAATTTTATGCACCTCATGGATGTGTTATATAATTAATTTATCTATTATCATGTTAGTTAATTTCTTTTAGATATTTTTCTTTCATTGGATATGTTATTCAAATATTTCCAAATTGATAAGTGGAATTATCTGAAATAAAATTCTTTTCATGTTTTCCATATAAATCTCTTTTTATTCTATTCCCAAGTGTTTAAAATGATTTTATTATGGACATGATAGTTTTATAAATAAAATTTATATCTTTATTTTAATTTTTTTAGGGAAAAAGGAATATTTTTATGGCATGTTTGACTTTCCTTATAGATTATAAAAGGAATGATCTATTTTAACTTATATGGGGATAATGAATTTTCTTTCCTCCACAACCATTATTATAATCCTAGATTCCATTTCAATATTTCATGTTGTCTTGAAATAAGAAACCTCCTTCCCCTTTTGGGGTATTTTGGTATTAAAATGGGGTTTTAAAAGTAAATGGTATTTGGGTATTGAAAATTGGTTTTTAAAATTAATGGGTATTTTGATATTTGAATGTGATTTTCATATGTATTTAAAAGATTTTATCAAATGTTTCACAATAAGGAATTGAATGAGTAAAATGGTTTATTCATGATATTTAATTAGACATTTTTTATAAAGGGCTATGCCCCATTATAGCTCATATATGAGATCATTATATTTTATATGATAGTTTCACCTAGATAGCATCAGGTGATACCATTATAGATTATAAGATGGATGGGCCTAGATAGCATCTGGTCATACGGTTATAAATTATATGATCGATGTTCCTAGATATTTATGAATGATCTCATTATATCTTATACAATGGTTACACCCAGATAGCGTTGGGTAAGACCGTTATAACTTATATGATGGTTGTTCCTGGATAGTGTCATGTGATCCTATTATAGATTAAATTATGGGTGTTCTCAGATATCATTTGGTGAGCCCATTGTAGCTTATAAAATGGTTATCCCCCCATAACACTCCAATAAACTTGGTAATGATTATGATTTCCTAGATTCATTGTTAAAAACATGAAATTTCCATTCCCAAATTTGATACTAATAAATGTGACCCAATATCCGCCATCCAAAAATAAAAAATAAAAAATAAAATTATTATATCACATATATTCCAAATGAGTATTTTTTATTTCATTTTTAGAAAATTAGTACAAGCTATTATATGAACAATACCCATGTATTTAAATGATACTTTTTCATAATTTAACCATATTTTATTTCTCACACATTAGTTAATCATAATTTTCCATACGAATCCCTTCTATACATAATTAATTTAACATCATTGTTTATAACCTAGGAAAATGTGAAAACATAATAAGGGTGAGATAAAATTAATTTTAATAGTAAAAATAAGAATTAACAATTGAATGTCATTAGTGAGAATAAGAATAGTATAATGGTATGATGACCTTACAAAATTTATTAATCCAAATATAGGATAACTCATACCCCTTAATACCTGGATGATCAAACATGAAAACATGGAATAAGGATTTAATGGTAAAAATATTCATCAAAGTCATTAATCATAAGCCATGTTATATCAATCTTGAACAAAGGAAACATTTATATCCCACATAAAGTATAATAAAAACATTTTGGTATCTTTATACATCATTATCATAGAACCCTTACAGAACCCTAACCATTGGAATAACCATATGGATGACTTCCAATATAATTCTATGGAGACCATAATCATTACCCAATGCATTGGAGTGTAATCTGGGTTCACCCATCATATAAGCTATATCAGGCTCACCCAATGTTATCTGGGTGCACCCAATATATAAGCTATAACAGTCTCACCTACTTATATTTGGGTGAACCCATTACCATAAATAATATCCATGTATTATTCATTAATAATTTATATATAGTATTCATCCCATTATAAACTCTTAGAGATAACCGTTATTTTTTACATAACTTGATCAAACCATAAAAAAGAAACAGGTCCATTCATAATATCTTTGAAACATGATTATTTCATGGAAAAGAAATAGATTCTATAACAATATATTTGAAACATGATTAAACCCTAGAAAGTAAATGGGTTTTATAACAATCCATTTGAAAATTTATTAACCTATGGGAAATAAATGAGTTCCATAACAATCTCTTTGAGACCATCTCAATCCATCCTAAGAAATAATATGGATGGTGTCATTAAAAATATCCCCATTATAGAATATGCAACAAAAGGATTTTTTTTATGTGGATGAATTGAAATTCCAGTAAAATATTATCAAAAAAAATATTGATCAAAATAATATTTTCATTTTGAAATCCTGTTTAAAAACTATAAATTTACAGAATATTGTGAAAATTCTTTTATTGGAAAAACCCCTGGATTCCTATAAAGGAATATTTAGAGAAAAAAATGGTCATTACAGTGGTAAAATCCATTATTTTTATAAATATTAGAAAATCTTCTCTTCAAAAAATTGTGTAAAAGGGAGTCAAATTTGACTCATTTTAAAAATGTTACAAAATTACCTTTCAAACCCTTTTAAAATAAGGTCAATGAACATGTAAAATAAATTTGACAAATAATTTATTTTTAAAATGAAATTTGTTAAAAAAAATTAGAAAATATATCTATGGAAGAGAAAGATACCCGATCTGAAAGAAAATAAATGATCATAATAATTTACAAATGACATTGTTGATGTGTGCTTAATCAATAGGGAAGGAAATAGTAATAAAAAAATTCATCCAAATTCATAACCACAAGAGAATAAATATATATTGTTTAAGAAAATAAGATCTTAGGATATAAGGCCCCAGCCTTAAACCTTACTTAATCTTTAGTTATTACAAGATTACACATTGAGGATCTTTTCAGGTTTAGAGTGTTAGAGAATTAGATCATGAAACTTGCATTACATTCCACATTTAAACAAAGTGGTTACATAAAATACAGTATTCATTCTTCCCATCAATGGAAACATATTTAAAATATAACATGGATTCTTTCTTGAAACATCCTTGACACTATCATCACATCATGTACCTTTCCCTTGACCTGTGAAAAACATTTCAAAAACTTGGGATGAGCATAAAAAGCTCAGTAAGGGTTATAAAAATATGGAAAGGAAACATGAGTTCATATATACATAAGAATGAAATCATACTTTACCCATAAAACATAGGCACTTTAACATACCTCATCAATTCATGAATAAATCATAGAAAACATAAGACATAAAGGTAACTTGAGGCATTCATAACATTCTTACGTGGAGAGTAACCCTCTTGGTTACGTTTGGAATACCCATCACAGTATATTCCCTAAATCTCTTCGGAGAAACCTTAACGTTTCACTCCTTCGCGTTACCCAATGCATTGGAGAGCTATATCGGGCTCACTCGCCCTTAGTTTATCACGGAACCACCCGTTCTTCATAACAATTCCCAAGAACCATTACATAATCGTATCACATAAACATGAATAAAGGAAACATAACATTTCCACATTTCAATCACAATATAACATTTTAGGATATTGAAATAATGAATCCATTCAAAAAGAAACCATTTCCAAAACCATTTAAAACATTTAATAAAGTGATTTTTGAATCGAAGTGTCTCATACCACCTTGAAGATTAAAATTTTAAACCATTAATATCCATATAAATAAATCCTTAAAACCATTTTGAAAACATGGATATTAATAAGAACAAATAATTAAAACATTTAAAACGATATTTTGGTTAAAGGGGTTTTACCAAAATTAGAGACACTTGAATACAATAATTGAGGAATAAAATTTAGTCAGAACTTTATAATATCATGAGAATAAATGGATTCATGATATAATACTCCAAATGATAGTATATACACCATATAAGAGTGAATTGGTGCATAACAACAATGAACCCTCAATAGAATTGTCAAATGTGATGAAATCCCTTATAAAGAAGGTATCCTTAAATTAAGGACAAATCAATCTCAAAAATATGTGTGACAAATATAAATACACCCAATATAAGTGGATATTAAGTGTAAAACAATAAAAGTTCATTCACACATATTCAATGGATGACATATTCAATGACTACATGTTGAACCCAAAGAAATCGAAATTGGGTTAAAAAGTTCCCTTGACAGCCTAACGGCATCACATCAAAATGAGTTGATGAGCGATAAAAAGTGTATCTCGTCACTTGGACATAAAATTTACATCAATAAGGATATATGATAACATATCCCAACATAAAAATATGTAAATTAAAAGACCCAACAAAAGAAGTCTTTTAAAAAAGAGGAGGATGAAAGGTTCCCTTACCGACTTGGGTACATTTCAAAACATACACCCCATGAAAGAAGGACAATAGATCATTGATGTAAATACTCATAAACGAAATTATATTACACAAAGAGTAGAATAATGGGAAGTACATACACCACTCAATTGAATTTGTGGCAAATGTAGCATAAATATCACGGGAATAAAAGTGAGATGAAAAACCCCTTACGAAAATTCGGCAGCCTAACGGCACCACTCAGAACTTCCAAAATGGATTGATGAGAGAGAATAGTGTCTCTCATCACATGAAAATAAAAATTAAAGTAAGTTTAATATAAAATATCACCCCAATAACAAGAAAGATGAGCTTTAAAAGGAATGACATAAAAGTGTGTACTTAAAAAGAAAGAGAGGAGTAGGATCCCTTACCTCGGGTCCGACTTGACTCGGTCATTATTTAATCTCCTGAATAATAAACATGAGTTAATTTATAATTGATTATGTCCCTTTTCAAGCTTATTATTCCTTTTATATCACTTATTTCCTTGTTATAAACACTATGTAATCATTAAGTTAATAATGATTGTTTTGTCGATATTTGGTTCTTAAGTCGAAAGTGGACTTCTTACAATTACATGTTGTTCATGTGGCCATATGTTTATTATATACAGAATTGTATTCATGATGTAGATATAATATATGTCATATATATCCAGTTCATGCATGCATTTATAACATTACATAATCATTTGGAGGTAAGAAATGAAATGCACCGTTCATGGAGACGGTAAGCCGTACGTACGCATGAACGCTACTTTCATTTCTATTTTGTATTTTATAGAATGGAATAATAATGATATAAAGTTATATAATAATTCCACTATAATATCATATATAATATCATAGTTCCATCCTTTATAAGTCCCACATATGGTTTTTAACGAATCAAATCACTTTGAGGGGGCGGTAGTCTGCTCTTCCTTAAATGAAGATATCGCGTTTTACCCATAATGGAAACCATAAAGGTAAGACACAAATGAAAAATACAGAAGCATAAGTAAAACATAAACATATTATATATCATATATAAAAATAGTGACATCATAATGGCCACCTTTGAAGGTGTTAAATGAGTATTGAACAATCATCGTTTCGGGAGGAAGAATTTCGCCATCCACGGAAACCGTATGTTCTTTAACCATTTGATGTAGTTGTGTGAGAGTGTAGCTCAAATAAATCCTATAAAAACATCCTAGTATATTGAAGATACTGTTGTTGTTACAAAAGAAGTAAATAAAAAGAGTTTAGGGGGTTGGAGAAGCAAAATAATACAAATGAACATGAGAGAATGAATTACCTTTAAAAGTGTAACTCCTTTTGATTTGAGCCTAAAGGCTTCCTTAGTAAGGATTCTTCCCAAAGGGAAACCTCTAGGATGAGGAGAGGGATGTGGAGAGAGTAAATGGGCAGGGGTTTTCCGAGCCAAAGGCTTGAGGAGTGTGGGAAAAGAGGTAGAGGTGGGGGCCTTTTATAAGAGGAGAGGAGGGGCACTTATGGAAAGTAAGAAATATTACTTTATTTGAAATGTGTTTCGGTTTCAAAAGGTCCCACATTGATATACTTCGTGGATAAGTTGATAAGTCATCGAAATCCACTCATCCAATTGGTTTTGGCCATGTGTAGGTTGTAGAGTTTTCATTATCTTTCCATTTTAATTAAATCGTCAAATAATGATGTCCTCGCTGCATCATTATTATGTCATAAATAATTTTATTTCGTTAATGTCTAAAAATTATAAAACAAATACTATGATATAGGAAATCTTTTTATCTTTCCAATGAATATTTATAATCAAAATTTCGACTTGTATAGCCCCACTTAAAAATTGTTTTCGTAAAACATATTATGTTTGTGTCATTTTCACTTCAACATTAAATAAAAAGTAATTTATGTCATTTCCCAAAAAAAAGAGGATCCATGGGGTCCCCAAGTTGAACCATGGCTTGTAATGGTCGGCAATGACACAACCAATGAGTTTGGGACATGTGTCAAGTTCATTTAATTTTATTAAAGCATTATTTTTACCTTAAACTACACTAATTACCACTAAACGCGATTAAAAACTTAATAAGTTACTATTCACCAAAAAATTATTTTTATCCCATTGAACCACATTTTACTTCTTAATGACAACCATGTATATCGGATTTTTAAAATTCAATACACATTAGTGGTAAACTTTCATTTAACTGAAAAAACAGTTTGCTTGATTACCACTTAATGGTTTCACTATTCATCAAAAATTGAAGTTTTTCAGAAAATTACCAAAAATTCACCCTAAGCTATATTTGATATTCCGAATTCAAAAATGAAGTCAATTTTACAAAATTCAAAACATATAAGTCAAATTAATTAATTTAATAATTAATTCCCGCTGTCATGACAAATAGCGTGTTTTTATAAAACAATAAGTATCAAAAGATTGACACTAGTTTAAGTCTGATTTCAAAGTGAAATTAATTCCAACGACCACTATTGGATTTAATGGTAAAAATATTTTCTAATTTCACTTTAAAACAAATTCAAAATATAATATAACCATATAAATAAATTAGATTAAAAAGTGGTTTTGAATTAAAATACTACATTTTATACTATTCATTAAAAAAATGAACTTTATCGGAAAGATACCAAAAATTTACACAAAGTAAATTTTGATGTCCCGATTCTTAATAAGAGTTTTATTTGGTCCAAAAGAATGTTTAAGAGTGAACAAAACTATATTTAATGACGGTTCTCCATCAAAAGGTGATAAGTGAACCTTTAGTGAAAACTAGGGCATATACGCCTAAAATTGAATTCATTCCGTATTTTAATCCTCTATCCTTTATTGGATAAATGAAAAAACATTTAAAAACATATATAATAATATTTTAGTTATTTATATCCATTCCCGCCATTACAATGGCTACATGTTAACTACCATTTAAAATAATATTATTTTATTATTAGAGTGCAACGTAAGATTCCCAAGAAACTCGTTGTTGTGTGTTGGGTACGCTATTGAGCATAGCATCCCCTTTAAAGTCATATCAATATTTTATTCACAAATTTGAATAAATATGAAAATGTCATATTCTTTATTTACCTGGGGTGTTACATAGGATTTCCTTAAAAACAAAATTTGACATAAACAATCCTATAAATAAATTATATTGTAAAATAAATCATTTACTTCTTTAATAATCTTTTCTATAATAATACCCATGAAATAATAACATAAAATTTAACTTTAAATATTCTGAACAGATTAATTTTCAAGATATAATATGTTAAATGGGGGAGTAGATATACCTATCAATATGTAAATACCCTTACCCAAGTATCCTGAATCTGGTGTCTGATTTATTACATTTTCATAAGATACATGGAATTATATCTCAAAGGACTAAAAATCATAGTAGACTTGGTAAAATAAATATATACTTGATCATTGAACTATATTTGAAAAAAGATAAAAACATATTTATTATTTTTAGAATATCATTATTTTATCTAGAATATAATTGCATATAATTCATAGTACACTGCTTGGATTACTAGTAAAGGAAAAGAAATAGGGGTGAGCTCAAATTATCTATAAGGGTTATATATATTGGAGGATATCATGTCTAAATAATAATAATGCAAATGGAAAGGTAAATAAATGAACACACATGTCATTTAAAAAACATAAATATCATGATTAGATAAGGCATACTCAATATGTAAAGGTAAATAATTGAGCACAAATATCATTTAACTAATAACTTTACTATCATAACTAGATAAGCTATAATCAATATAAGAAGGTAAATAATTGAACACACAAGTCATGTAAATATTAAAATGAGAAGAAAGTACATCCTGATATAATATCATTATGAAAATATCATGGATAATAATTAATATGGAATGAAAAATTACTAAAAATTCATTCAATATAATCAATAACATGACTATTAAAAACATATAAGGAATAATCAATATATGGAAAGGTAAATAATTAAAAACACATTCCATATAATAAGTAACTAAGAATGAAATGAATTCATATATAATATCATTTTGAAAATATCATAGATTATGATATAATTAATAATAAATATGTATATGTGAATAATTGATAACATATTCTATATAATAAAAAAATTGAGAATGAAATGCATTAAAAGATAATATCACTGTAAAAAATCCCGTGGATAGTAATAACTAAATTCTAAATGGGTTGAAGACCATTTAAATAAGTCCATCAAATAAATTCAACTCATGAGACTACTGATGCATCAAGGGGATATATATAATTGGGTCTCACATGTATATTCATGCTTGAATAATATCACATATATCGAATAATTGATTTTCTATAATGAAAAATATGACATACCATTAAATATTCTGTAATGATGAAAGAATACAGATTCTCAAATTTCCTAAGATAAATAACTACATTTCAATGTAGAAAACTATAATTGGAAATGGTAAATGGTATAATAAATAAAAATATCCATGATAACTAATTTTGATATTTATGGGAAATTTAATTTCTAATGATCACATGGGTGTGAATATTTAAAGGGAATGTTAATTACAACAATAATGAATCAAGAAACATAATTTAAATGATTTACATAGACAAAATGATCATAAATTATCCATAAAAATAATAAATAATGTATAAACCCTGTATATACCAATTTTAATAAGAATAAAGTGTTCATTCCATTCATAATTAAAAATGAAATAAAAATACCTTTAAAAAAATTCATGAGAAAATATCATTTTACTTTGAAAATAACCCTTTGAAAATAAAATTCCCCCAAAAAACTGAAAATAAATTTCATTTAAAATAACATCTGAAACAAATAAATGATTTTTTAAACATTAAGTGGTCCTAATTGTAAAAAATTATGCATATGCTGGGTATGTTAAATTAAACCTTCCTTTAGAATTTTTTAAAAAATTCAAAGAGACCTTGTCAGAAAAATGACATGAACAATCATTTCCATGAATTTTTTTAAAATTGAAAATGAGTAAAAATTTCATTAATAAATTATTTTTAAAATATTAAAAATATTTTTGAAAACATTTTTAGAAAACAAGGTTTTGTATGAAAACTAATTTCTAATATTAGAGAGAAATGAAAGAAGGTTTTATTAAAATATTTTATCATTAATTTAATGTGCCAAAGAGTTTAAAATGGTAAAATTACTTGAAAATTTTTATGATTAACTATTGGATAATAAATGAAAATGTTTTATTAAAAAATTATAAAATAATTTCCATTAATTTATTTTCATGTTTAAATATTCCCGATTAAAATCATATTTTTAAATAAACCCATGAAAAGATCATAATGTTGATGTGAGGATTAATAAATAAATATATTATGTGTACCAAATGTAAATTCATATGAAAAAATGGAAATAAAACATAAGAAATCCAAAATTAATTACACACATAATCTTAAAATATCAAAGTCAACAAATAATTAATATATCCCAATGAAGGAGATTGAGTTATAAAATTAAATACAACTTGGTAACATTAAAGTCAAATTCCCTTTGATAAAATAATTTAATTGAAACATAAAATACAATGAATTATTAAATAAAAATGATATTTAATTTCAAATTGCATGTATATACACTATATAAAATATATTAGGTGCATAAGATTACAATATGCCTTAATGATGGGAAATTGAGATGAAGTCCCTTAAAAATATCAAATCATTAAAGTGGAGATTAATTAATGAATTGATTATGTGTATAATATATAAATCAAAATAAAACTTGTTTAAATACACTATAAAATAATAAAATTTCATTACACATATAATAATATCATTACATAATCATTTAAGTGAATGTTTATCCTAATTAATGGATATTGAGTTATAAAATATCTAACCTCATGCTTCCTTTAGTTGAATGTGATTTAACCTCATGTATAGTGGTTTTAAACATGTTATTAAATTATAAAAGAACCATGTTAAAATTTTTAATATTATATATGATACTTTTATAATATATAATCACCATTTAACTATTAATATTCCATTATTGTCATTGTATCGGGGTTTAATTTTCTTATTTTCTCATGCATGTTTTATCAAGAAAGATCTGGTTCTTGCATATATTATATACCTCCATCATCTCCAGAATAACAATCACAAAATAAATACCATATTTATTTATCAATTTTAATTTTAATACCAATCATGAAAGATGGTTTTGAGAATTTATGTATATTATGATCAGAGAGGTGGTGGTCCATACATACGCATGAGTAACATTTCAATTTTTCAATGATCATTGTGGAAAGAAGAAAAATTATAATTTATCATTTAAGAATAATAATAATATCAAATATACCATATTATTTCTTTAAATATACTTATATATATCATCCATGTGGTTTGGTGAGGAAAATTGATCCACTTAACTTCATGAAGGTTATAGGGCACCCTTACTTGAATGACATTATCATTTTTCAGTGGAATAAATAAATTGATATATTATTCTTAAATATTGATTAATATTTAATTAACATAATAATTAAGTCATATATATCACATATATTTATTAAATTTATAATTATTACCATCCATTCCAATCATTGGTGAAAGAGGAATCACATCGCTTCGCAAGTCGAGAGTCCTCTGTACACATGAGCAATGTCATCATATCCCCTATGGAATGTATATTAAAAAATTATATATTATATAATGAATAAATAAGTATAATTATGTTATAAATATCATATATATACTTTATATCAATCTTCATTCCCATCCATGATAGGTGGTAAAAGAAAAAATGAAAGACATTGGTTCATGAGATGGTAATTTGTCGTACACACGAATAATGATTTTGTAACCCATTCGATAGAAGGGGATGGTTAATGGTAATTTATATAAAACAAACAAATGAACTTATATATAATATACATATTTTATTATATAATCATTGTTTAATAATATTTTAATGAGTTTTAGGAATAAATAAAAAAAATCTAGTTGAAGAATGTTACCTCTTCTTCAGGTAACCTGTAACACCCCGAGATTTTATGAAAAATATTTTTTTTAATTTCATTAATGTCTTGTGTTGTACGCTACACCAAAAGAAGCTTTCACAACAAGCATCCTTGACTTTCCTTCCATTACACACAATCGCGACCTTCCACGATAGCGTGTGTCGTACGCAACACCAAGTTTCGCTAAACAACGATATGCTATTAAGATATTATTAAAACTAGCCGTTATGAATAGTAATAACCACTTTTTGAAATTTTGTAAATTTTATTTTTCAAAATGGACTTCATTTATGGATTAGGAGTATCGAATTTAGCCTAAGGTGAAATTTTGGTAATTTTCGGATAACTTTCATATTTTGATGAATAGTGGAAATTACTAAATTTTAATTAAAAACAACTTTTTCAATCGAAATAATTAATAGTTAAAAATTATTAAATTGAGTGGTTTTAAAGTATATTTAGAATATATTTTTACAATTTAATACAATGTTGGACATTGGATGTAATTTCACATTTAAACTAGACATAAACAAGTGTCAATCTTTTGATAGATATTGTTTCTTAAAAACACGCTATTTGTTTTAACAGCGGGATTTAATTATAAAATTAATTAATGCAACTTTTATGTTATGAATTTGGTAAAATAGACTTCATTTTTGAATTCGGAATAAGAAATATAGCTTGGGATGAAATTTTGGCATTGTTCTGAAAAACATCAATTTTTGATGAATAGTGAAACTACTAAGTGGTAGGTTAAAAACTGAATTTTGCATAAAACTTAATTTTACCGCTTCTGTGAATGGAATTTCAAAAATCCAAGAGACACGGTTAATATCAAGGACTAAAATGTGGTTCAATGAGATGAAAATAATTTTTGGTGAATAGTAACTTTTTATTTTTTTTACCACGGTTAATAGTAAATAGGGTAACTAAGGGTAAATATGATATTAATATTACCCTAACACATGTCCTAATTCTATTGGACAAGTGTAATGCGACCAAAAACAAACTTAGGAATGAAATATGACCATTTAGGCCCACTTGGATTAGATTAGGACATTTATTATTAATTTATTTAAAGAAGGGTTAAAATAGTTAAAATCAAAGTTTAATAAGTAAATCATTTTTAATATGGGGTTATACATAAGATAAATTCGACTATAAATATTCATTAGAAAGATAAAAAGATTTACTACATGATGGTATTTTATTTTTAATTTTTAGACATCAAATAATATAATTTATTTATGACACAAAGATGATGTAGTAATTATCTTATTAATGAAATATTGACATAATTGATAATATAAATACCAAAATAAATGTAATTTAAGACTTTTTATGAATTCCACTAATTTTCTAGGTTACTATGATATATTATTGTTGATTTAATCAACTTGGTTCGAACATATAATTCTGTTATGACTTTCACAAAAATCATATATCAAATAGTGTCAAAATTGACACAAAATAGTTTTTAAATCAAATATTATATTATTAATTGTTATTTTATTCCTAAAAATCTAAGGTTCGGCCAAATGACTTAGATAAGGATATATGTATAAATAATATACAATTTGGGGTTCGTTTGGCATGTTATAGTAAGTGTATTAACCATATAGTGAAAGAAAACAAAAAGACACGGTAAAAGTTAAATTATTTAACTTAGAGTTAAATCTAATTGATAAGGTTAAAATAATACCCTAAACTTGTCTAAATCCTATTGGTTGATATTATTTCGACCCATCCCCACTTTATCTTCGAAATAAGACCCTTTTGAACCATTATAAACCGATTTTGACTTTAATATAAAATAATATTTTGAGATATTCCTAAGGTGCCCCTCTCCTCCCCTATAAAAGGACACCTCCTCCCCCTCCTCCTCACACCAATTTGAGCACTCAAGCTCGGCCAAACCCTGCCAATTTCTCCTCTCCACTTCCCTAGAAACATCCTAGAGGTTCTGGTCTTCTTCAAAGACCAATTTTAGTGCCCTAAGAGGAGGTCTCAAAGAGGCACTTCAAAGAAGAGGTAATTACCGTTACCAATTCTTTCATCTTTATTTCTTCTTCCACTTCTTCTTCTTAGGTTGTTTCATTATGAAGTAATAACATCAGTATCACTCATATACTGATATGTTATTATAATTATGAAACAACCCTATTTCACCATCTATCCATCCTACGGAAAAAGAAATCACCGCGCGTGCGTACGTACGGAATACCGTCTCCACGCCGTGGTGTAATCTATTTTCCACCACCACATTACATGGATGGGTATAATGGTGTAAAGAATAACTATACATAGTTATTACAACATCATATTGTTTCTGATATATTGTATAATCCACTCCAATTCAATTCAATATTTATAGAAATGATATCATCGCTCGTGCGTACGTACGGACTACCGTCTCCACGACGCGATGAGATTCATTCTCCATGTTAACCATTTAAGAATGATTATAATGTATATATAAGAAATAATAATGAAATATATGACATTATAAAGCTACTGGATTTATGTATATATATACATATGTATGTCGTCTACTTACTTCCATTTCAAGACAATAAGGAAAGAAAAACAGCGTTCATGCGTACGTACGGACTACCGTCTCCATGAACGGTGTTTTTCATTTTATTTATCTATCTATTATATATATATATATATATACTGAATATATATGATATATAAATCATATTTTATATTCTGGAAGTAAGTAAATCATGATATAAGTAATAATGATGTCAAGAACAACAAGTCAAAACACCTACGATAAATGAAACGATTTTTCCCAAAACGCTTCTTTAACATGGAATTTACAAAAGAACGGGTAATATAATGTAATAATTGAACCATATATGCTATCATAACAATGAATATGATTCTGTAATAAGTCAATAACATGATTTAAATCATTATACAGGAGGTTCGGACACTTACAAAGCAAGTCGGACATAAGGTAAGGGAAAATATCACAATCTCACTTTTATCCGAGATTGTTTTTACTTTGGTAACTACTGGGGTGTATTTTATCATCCACATCCATGTTCCCTCGATATGTAATATTATTTCCTTCCTTATACAATAGTTTATATCCAATTTTACCCTTCGGTAAGTTTTTTTGTAAAAGATATGAAAGGAATCTTTTGTCATTTTTCTGTACGAGGTTCTTTTTGACTTTTCCGACAAAAGTACGAAGAATGTTTTTTTAACTTATACGGCATGAATGGATTTTTAAAACATTGTTTCCAAGAATCTTCCTTTACAAGTTTTCAAGTTTATTTTTAATCAACTTCTTTTATATTAAAGTTGTATGACATTTTATGAAAGGAAAAATGTTTTTGAAGAAGAAAGGATATTTTCCTCAAGAATGAAGTTCAAGTGTTTTTATCAAAATTATTTTCCATATAAGATAATAAAGGGTTCTGTTTTTATCCCTATTATTACATTGATTTGATCATGTTGTGATGGAATTATTTTTATGAATTCCATTATCTTATATGAATTGATTTATGATGTCATGATGTTTCAAGAATCCCATTTTTGTTACATGTGTTATGTGATGATGTATGTTTTATGATTATGTGGCACACATAAGAAAGGATTCATTATAAGATGGGTGGGACCTATATCTCCCTCCAATGCATTGGGTAAAGATTTTATATCTCATGAGATAGACATGGCTGGAATGGTAGGTTATACCGGTTCAGTGAAACAGGACTGAAACGAGGATTACTCGATTCAGAAAGGGACTTTGTCCACTAAGATAGTCTTGGCAATGAGTCTTGACTAACAAGAAATGATTCTCTATGATTATGTGTGTATGCCACAATGAGTAATGTTTTAAGTTATGATTTCATTTTCACTTCTATGATTTATCCCATGTTATGATATTATGAGCTCTTTTGCAGGTGAAGATTTCCAAAATCTATGTTCTTATGTATATGATGTGATTGATATTTCTTTTGTTTACCCTTACTGAGCATTTGAGCTCACCCTTTTATGTTTTCTTTTCCCCAGGATATAAAGAAAGGTTTTAGGTAAAAAAAAGGGGAAGATCTTTATGGGATATATTGAAGATCTTTCACCACGTTTAGAAGATTACGTTCCGAGTTTCCAAAGACACTAAACTATTACGATCCTTGTGTGTGTGTTTTTGTTATGTACTATGTATTCCGCAAAAGTAATGTAATGTCCATGTACGATAAGCTTCGGGTCTCTACATAACCACCTTTAGATCGCCACAAAAGCCTTGTTAGGAAATATTTATAAACAAAATTTGGATTCTAGGTTGATTTTATGGACTTTTTTATGTGATTTTGTATGGTATTGGGCTTAAAATGTGTGTTTTAAGGTGGGAAGAAGATAAGAGATTGGTGTACTTTTATTAGCGAGGTTAGTGGAATACATATAATTGTTTAAAAGAAAAAGTTGTCACCACATTTTACACATGAAAAAAGGATTAAAATGAATTATTATAAATATTTATACATTATATGTTTAAAATATGTCCATGAAATATATTTTTTAGAATTTTTTAGGTCATTTTAACCTATATATATTTATTGTATCCCCTACTAAATCTGTTTTTATCACAACTATGGTAAATAATTTTTACCATTTTTTCAATTCATTTTGGTTAAAAATTAATATGAACATATTTTATAAAATAAATAATTATTATTTAAAATATGAAATCCATTTTTCTAAATTCTATTCTTATAATTCTATAACTTTAATAAAATTAATCATGTAGACGCGATGAAAAAATGGGTTTTCAAAGAAAAAATGATCAAACATTTACAATGAATTTATAAAAAAATTAAAAATAAAAATGATTCTAATTAACTAAATTGGCTTAATATATATATAATTCAATTAATTTTACATTAATAATAATTTATTATATAATTTAACTTTACAAAATATTTAAAATTAAATTTAGTTTTAAATTTAAATCTGTATTTTTCACTATTCATTGAAAAACAAAACTTGTTATAAAATTACCAAAAATTCAGTTTAAAAATTATGATGATTTTAAAAATATGAAAATTATTCATTCAATTAAATTTACAAAAATTACTAAAAGAAATTTTTAAATTATCAGAAGAAAACAAGACTGAACTGTATTTTAGAAAAAAATACAGTTTTTTTGAAAAACATTCTTTTTTGGTTAAATGATTCTAAATCTATTTTTAATAAATATATAACCATAATTTCTTAATTTAGTTATTATATTCATACCCTCTGATTTAATTTTTTGGTTATAATGGTATGCGACATTATGGTTCATTTCTACTTGGGGTTGCATGTTTCATAAGCTATCAAGGAGATTAAATTTAAATAAATATATTTATTGGGTTATTAAAGATCGATATTGTGTGTCATATAAACTATCAAAAATAGTTCATTAATTTAATATATTTTTGTGTTACATTCTCCCTTCCTTAAATAAATTTTATCCTTAATTTTTTATATATTTCTCATGAATCTAGAGTTTGTAATTTATAAATACCATTATTAAAAACCCCACATCAAAAAAGGGTTAACAAAACTTCCTATTAAAATGATAGAAAGAGAAATAATAAGGTAATCTATAATAAAAAATAATTATATTTGTATGTAGGATAAAATTGGTTTAATGGGAAGATATGTACAATGATGAAAAAAATAATTATAGAGAGTGATAGAGGTTATTCATCATAAAAAAGTGAGTGATCAATAGAAAGTTAAGGACAAAAAAACCAAAAAATCTAGATGATCTAGAAGACCATTAGATTCATTGGGTGTGAAGCTAACAGGATAAAAATTTTCAAGATCATATTTCAAATGTTTAGGAATTATTTTACTCTTAAAAATTATAAGTAAATATACATACTTGATAAATTTTTATTTCATAAAGATAATTTTATCCTATGATTGGTCCTCGATAAATTTTCAATTCATCACTTACTCAAAGAAATAAATATCAAAAAATGAATTTTTTAATTCTGATGTCCAAAAATTTTCTTTTAATTGATATTAAGATGAATAAAAGACTGATAATCATTTCCTTATGTCTACAATTATTTTCCAAAAATAATACAGTTAGCTTAGGTTATCAAGTATTTTACATTAATATCTAATCCTCAAATGTGAAACCAGAGAGGGCCAGTTTGGGATATACCTAACACTAAGAGGGGGTGAATCAGTGTTTGGGACTTTTTAAACCAATTACAACTTTTATCCTTGTACATCTTGACCTGTTAGGATGTTGATTCTCTAATTCTCTTTTCCCTATCGCATGTAATAATAGAATGCCGTAAAAATATTCACATGATATTTTTACAGGGTTCACCACTCACTAATCGTATCTATGTCCCTTCCATGCTTGGATATGACCAGTGCATAAATTCTCCAATATGATGTGATATGCTATTACAGTAGAGTGTCTAGGAAATAAATCCTCTAGCCAGTGTGAGTCCCTTCACTTTAGCGGAGGTGGGAAAGAATTCGCTTCCCTGGACTGGTGATAGCATAATCCAACTTATAGCCTTTAGCTGGTTCATTATACTGTCTATGGAGACAGTCTTCTTCCTTCTTAATAAGGTAGGTTCTTCTCTTGGTCTTCATTAGTGATCTTCCCTTAATTACTTTTAGAGAAGTAGGCAAGCAATTATTCCTTCTTTATTTATCTTATTCTCTAGTGAAACACTAACTGCACTAGACTTATTCTTTATTCTTCTTAGTACAAAAAACAACTACAATAAAATACCTTCTCTCTTCTTGGAAATAATCACTTACACCAATGCAATTATTAAGGCAATGAAGATCGGTTCACTTGGCATCTTCTGAATCAAACTACCCTGAATAATTGTCAGCCTTCAATTGGGCATACTCTGTTCTTCTTCTTCTTCTCTTCTTTCTCTCTGATAGAGTATAATAAAGAATAGTACTAAAATGTCTTAATCTCTTTCATCAATTCTCAATACCAACATAGGAGTGTATTGGTATACTACCTTATTTCATCATGAAGATGTGAATTCAGTTGCACGTCTAGTTTTTTTCACTTTGCAAAGGACAACGAGAGTGTTAAACAACAGTTGTGTGAGTGCGGTTCTACTTATCTTCGTGACACTGAATGGTTCACAGTACTTCCTTCTTCACAAATTTACCTAGAGAGTTCTATACACATGTAGAAGGCCTATGAAACTGTAGTCTTTCGCACACCACCTTTTGGGCGACTTGCACCAAACATTCAACTTTTTTCATAGAAGACCTCTTGTGCACAATATCAAAATTTTGCGCAACTCTCTTCTTGTGTGCACCTATCCTTTCTTGCACGCAACTCTATCTTCTTTCGCACAACTCCCTTCTTGCATGAAACTATCCATTCTTGCACGCAACTCTTACTTCTTTCCCATAGCTGCCATTGCATATATTTTTATGCGCTTCAGAGCTTTGATTTCTTCTAAGTGTTGAGTATCATCAATGTGATGGGTTCACCTCTGATTTATGGAATTCTTTGACCCCTGCACTCAAAAACCCCAATGGGTCGCACAAGATCTTGACGCATCACGCAAAACCCCGTTTTTCGTCACCTTTGGCGTTTAAGTATCTTTTATACCCACCTAATCTTTCACTCACTTCCTTGAATCTTTCGCGCACCTCATGACTTTTCCATTTTTCGAAGTTTGGACCTCAAATAAATCCTCATACACAAAACCACATTTTACGTCGCCTTTGGCACATAATTCTCTTTCGCTCCAACCTCTTCTTCCATGCAATTATTGAATCTTTTGCTTCCTTCCTTTTCCATTTTTCTAAGTTTTTACCTTGAAACATGAGATGCGCTCAAGATTCAAAACTACCTTTAATCTTCCATGAAAAAATCAATCTTTTGTGCAAAAACCTATTCATTCACGCATGCCTCTGCTTTTCCAAATTTTGATGTTCGAATCATGAAACTCCACTTGCGCGCAACATGCCAAGGCTTCTTCAAACTTGCACGTAACATCCTTCGGCAAACACCGGGAAACGACACCACCTTATACTATTCTTTTTTTCCTCCTCCAGATTATTAGTTCCTTTTTAATTTCTATCTTCATCACATAACATAACCATTATTCAGATTTTATCACGAAATAAACTTTCTTGAAATGTATCCTTTGACAAAATAGCTTTAGCATCATTAGATTTTCAATTGGAAGTACTAAAACTTCACTATCTTTCAGCAGCATCATTCTTTCCAATCAAAAATTCATTTGACTGGCATCACCTTTACTCCCCCTTTCTTCATAAGTCTTGCATCAAAAGTTCTCCAAACATATGATATTTGTGAAATAAAAATCAACGAAGCATCGTCTGATTTTGATACAGCGTGAAATGCATGGCTACCTCACAATGTTGTGCACTTATACATTCTCTCTTGTTCTTAAACCATCATTCTACACATCATGCAAATAATATTATTATATTATTCAATTAATTTCTTGCATGGTTCTCATGAAATCATGAATATTTTCATGGTATTCTTCAAATCCTGTTTCTTATTCAGTCATCCTTAGATGGATGATACCACACCATTCTTCATTGTTGTAAAAAATGGTTCACATTTGACACATTTTCATTGAATTAAAGATCAATGCATCAATTGTCTAAATTTACTTCACAGAGAATTTCCCATGTATGACATTCAATGATATTATTTTATAACAATTTTCTAGGAATCCTCACTTTCTCCAATCTCTATTTACTTTAGAGTCCTTCATAATTTTGACTGATATTGACAACTGTTGACAACAAATTAAATCTTCATACACAATGTGGTCCCAACAAAACCACTGGTTCATGATTAATATTTATTCATTAAAATAGTTAATTATGAAAAATTTCATATTTACCAGGATATCATGTAGGAATTTGGTAGTTGAATCACCCTTATCAACCTTTAGTTTTGTGTTCATGCCTCTTTTCTGGAAGAAATGAGTTGTCCTTTTCCAAAACTAGATTAATATAATTTCTATTAAATTCTAAAATTTTGATGACTCATAATTAATAAAACATGAAAGATAAGATAAACCTTATAGGTTACCAATATCCTTAGTCTTGTGTCTATAAAATTTAAAGGAATTATACATAAAATAATTTTCCCATTTAAACATATACAATCAATAAATTTCTCCCAAAATATCATTAATCCTGGTAGACCTCCATCACCTAAAAAAAACAAGGGTTTAAGATGTTGAACTTATGATCAAACATAAAATCATAAATCCATAATGGTATCTATAACTCTTAAGTTAAATACGACACATGTGCTTTGAAAATTTAAGACAATCTATTTATGTTTCTTTATTCTTATAACCAATAAACCATTGTTAAAAAAACATCAATAATTTAATTCTTGAATACCAATATATAAATAATTCATCAATTTTACTCCCATATTGGTTATTCCTCTATCTAGGGGTTAATATTTAAATGTGTAAATTGACTTAGATAATGTCTAGGTTCTTCATACTTTTTAAAACTAACAATAAATGGATTAATATGATGAGATTTATTTCCTTAAATCAAAACTCTTTTTATTCTAGAAAAATCATTTCTATATGATCTTTCATTAGATCCATAAATAATTTTTATATTACAATGAAACACTTTACAGGGTGTCTCTTTACACATTTATCACATGATGGAAATCAAGCCTCTTTTTCCCCATGTTCCCTACCACTCAAGCTCTTAGAAAACACCATCATTCTCTTCTTTGGTGAATCTATGATTTGGTTCAGGTATATGTTGTTATTCGTGTTTCTAGATAATGGATTGGGCCTGATCATGACATAATTCACTCTTATCATCATCCCATTTGTCTGATCTTAGTCACCATATTTTCCATTATGTACAATTTTAACACGATTCCTTCAAGTACCATCTATTTAATAAAAGAACAAAACATATAATGATAAATGATAATCATTTTTGGAAAAACATAGAATTATTATTAGGATGTCTAAATCATGACAGATTATTTTCAATATAAGATTCCTTATGTTTAACCTAATTTGTTCCTTTTCATGATATATTCAAATCTTTAATAATGGGTTGTAAAGAAAATATGAATTATCCTAAGAATATCACTGAGGTGTGTCAAAAGAAGTGTGTTTTAGGGCTTGTTGTTGTGCACTTGGTGATGATTGGGATAAGCCCAATGTACCCTTTTTAGAGTTATTTCCCCAGGGTACAACTATTCCAAAACCATGTCCATAATTAATATCCATAATTGGATGTAATTTAAGTGAAAACACATAACTTTTTCCCTAACAAAACATTTACATATTCTTATATACATATCTTAAAATTAAATCATAGGTTTATTTTTCCTAATATGTGTTTTCCTAAATCAAATTCCCAAGGTTTCTACTAAACTTCCTCTTATACCAACTATAGTGACCATGTCCCTAGTATCCAGATGCTGGTGTATTATTTATAACATTTTCAAAAAAATAGCAGGAATTGAATCCCAAAGGGCCAAATAGTTTAGCACTGTTGGAAAAATAAATATATACTTGAGTCTTTGACTACATTTCAAAACAAAAATTACTATATATTTTTTGAGAATACTGTTATTCCCTCTAGTATATCTGTTCATATCATTCATAGTAAACGTTCTATATTCCTAGTAATGGGAAAAATAGTGAGATCAAATGTGCATTAATGGTTAAGTAGAACATAATATATCATGAATTGAAAAGAATAATAATCATGTCATGGTATATAATTGAACTCATATTCCATTAAATCAATATTAATATCATGATATGTTAGGGAATAATCAATATAGATAGGTAAATAACTAAGAACACCTTATATTTATAAACAAATTGACTATCATAACTAGATAATATGTGATCAACATTGATAGATAAATAAAAAACACACTATCTATGAAATCAATAAATTGGGAAGGATGTCCATGTAGAGATAATATCAATGTGACAATATGAGTGATAGTAATAAATATGTAATGATAAATAAAAACAGATTTTATTAAATAATTAATATGACAATTATATCAGGATAAATAATAATCAATATGGAATGATAAATAACTGAAAAAACATGTCTTCTAATTAGTAACTGGGAATGAAATGAATCCACATATAATATCATTAATAAAATCTCATGGATAATAAGATAATTCATAATCAATATAGAATGGTTAATAACAAAAAATACATGTTATTTAATTTAAAAACTGAGAATAAAATTCATCTGGAGATAATATCATTCTAAAAATATCAGGGATAATAATAACTGAATTCCTAATGAATTAAATTCTTAATTATTAAACTTCATGATCTTTGGCATCATCATACCTCTCCTATAAAGATCATTCCAAAATGATGTTTAAAATTGATGGGTAGAAACCCATTTAACTAAGTCTAGAAAAATGATTCATCTCATGGGACTACCGATGCGTTAAAGGGATATATATATATATATATAACCATTACCCACCCATATATTCATGTCAAAATAACCCCTCAAATATGGAGTAATAGATTTAATTCCTTAACAATATGCCTTATCAGTAAAAATCTATATTGAAGAAAGAATAATAATTATCAATATTTCCTTAGATAAACTAACAACTTTCAATGTAGAACACTCTATGTATATATTATATGTTCTTTATAAAATAAAAAAATCCATGATAAATAATATGGATATTTAGTGGAAATTCAATGCCCAATTATCTCATGTAAGTGATTATTTCAATGGAAAGTTTATTACTCCAAAAAATGAATCAGGAAAAGAAAATTTATATACTTTTCATTGTCAAAATGATCAGAAACCA
This sequence comes from Viscum album, assembly GCA_963277665.1. Lineage (NCBI taxonomy): Eukaryota > Viridiplantae > Streptophyta > Magnoliopsida > Santalales > Viscaceae > Viscum > Viscum album. The sequence goes on from OY728148.1 coordinate 719,826,935, forward strand.
TCCATATAAATAATATGGATGGTATCAATCCAATATATACACATTGAAGTTAGAATAAAGGGTTTTTTATTCATGAATAGAAATTCTATAAAAATGTATTTAAAAAATTATTAATGAAATTATATTTTTTCTTTTGAAAATAAATTTTTAAAACTAAAATTCCCAAAAACATTTCATATATAATGTTCTTTGAAAATATAAATTGAATCTTATAAATTAATCTTTAAAATATTTAGTGGTCATCAAACCAGGAAATTATATATATGCTGATTATGTTAAAACAAATAATATTTTCCATTTTTTATTAAAATCAATACTAAACTTGTTTTGAAAAAAAAACAAGGGAATTTCTTTTAAAACATTTTTTAAATATTAAAAATGGGTATAAATATATTTGTTAAATAATTTCAAAAAGGATAAAAACTTTTTTAAATTTGTTTTAAAATACATTTTTTTAGAACAAAATTAATTTATGAGGGAATAAATAAATGAAGTCATATTTTATTAAAAATATTCTCATTTATTTTTTGTAAAAAAGAGTTTAAAAATTTATTATTAAATAAGAAATTTTAATTAATAACCATAGAAAAATAAAATAAAACGTTTTATTAAAAAATGAAAAAAAATCATTAAATGTAAATTTAACTATAAACAATCCTCATTAACATTAAATTCTGAAATAAACCCTTACAAAGATTATAACGTTACATTGAGAACTAATAAACGAATCGATTATGTGTATAAAATTTAAATATATATGAAACTATTGGAAACATAAATTAATATAATCACACATCATTACAAATATAATATTAGAATATCTAAGACAATGGGGAAGTAATATAAACCAGTGAAAAGAAATTGAGTTATGAAATTATTTATAACTTTGTAAATTTTATTTTAAATCCTCTATGATTAAATAATTAAAATTTAATGTTAAAATAAAATTACATATTAAATAATCATGATATAAAATGTAAAATGTGAAGTATTCAAACCATATAAAACAAATTAGGTGTATAACATTAAAATATTCCCTGATGAATGGAATATGATATGGATTTAGTTAATTAAATTAAAATAATATAATATAATTATATGAAATATATTGTTTTAATTTAATAGTTATAATATATAAATATTTTAATGACGTGAAATAAGAAATAAAATAAAGATGCTTGGTTAATCATGATACCTCTTCTTCACACAACCTCATTACATATGAACCAAAATGGATTCATAGGATGGATTTTTTTTGGAAAATAATGGATAAAAGATTTGGGGAGGGAAATGAGGATGAAATTTGTTCTTGAATTTTATATAAAAATGGTATTTTTTTTTTGAATAATAGTAGAGATGGGGTGGCCATTTATAAGTGAGGAGAGTGGCACATTTGTAATTCTTTCTAATAATATTTTATATTGTCCTTTTTCTCATTCCACAAGGCTAACAATGGACCATTATAGAGCCTTAGACATTATATGGTCTATATATGTCCATTAAATTTACTTTATATAATTTTCTAGGTTATTTTAACCCTCATATTTTTAGTTTAACCCCCAATAAAAAATATTTTCACCTTAACAGCGGAAATTTATTTCATCTATTTTCACTATTTATTTGGTAAGAAATAAATTTTAAATGATTATATAACACAATTTATTCTGATTAAAAATATTTAATCTATTTTAAAAATTTTAATTTATATAATTGGAAAAATATAATTTAAAATTAAAGTTGCAGATGAGACGAAAAAGCAGGTTTTCAATAAGTGTATTTTATAATCAAAATATGATTTTATTTTAACAATATGACAAATAATTATAATTTTTGGAATATAAATTAATATTTATTGATATATAATATATATATTTAATTTAAAAAATCGTCATTATAGGTTTTTTAGTTATTTATAATTGAGAAATACTACTCACTTTAAAACAGTTTCCAGAAAAAACCCATTTTAAATGCAAGAATTTACTTATACTGAAATAAAATTTAAAAATGATTTAAATGAAGTTAATTATAATAAATATAATAGAAAAATAATTATTTCATTTTAAATACTATTATATATATAATTGGACTTTTAAATTTACATACTTTATTTAAAAAAGATGACATCTTTACAAAAAATTATTATTTGTCACTATTTACTAAACAGATAAATATTTTCTAAAAAATAACAAAATTTCACTCAAATTAATTTTTTAATTTTGATTTTAAAAATGAATTTCATTTAATAAAATAAATTTTATCAAATTTTTAAAAAAATTATAATATGTTTTCATGGGAAAAAAACAAAAAAAATTGAATAAAATATATTATTGGAGAGTATTGTTAATTTAATAAAAATTGATTTACTATTTACTAAACATTTATAAATAATTTATATATAGAAATAAATTGATATATATATCATAAATTAGTTAATATTGTTCATACCCATCAATTTAATGACTAGGTTATATATTTCATGGGTCATTTTAGCTTGACGTTGGTTACTATATATACTATTGAACTCAAAAATATTAGGGTTTCATATAATGAAATCTATACAAAGGATTAAATTTATTTTAGAATATATATTTTATTTTCTCGGGGATTTACATCCCCCCATTAATAATTTATTTACAATTTTAAAATTATCTCAGTAATCAAAGGTTTCATATTAAAAAATATATTTTTATAAACCCACATGAATGTATTTTATGTCTATTTTCAAGAAAATTATTTGGATTTAAAAATACATATGAGTTTCTCTATTTTAGGGGGTTTACCTATATATTACCGAAATTAATAATGTACTTCATCTCAATTTTCCTTTATTGAAGAATATTTTAATTATATTCACATAATTTATTTTATATGGTGTATACACTGCCCCTTTTAAAATTTTATCATAAATATTGTATTCTTCATGGTATTTTATGATTTATTTTAATTGATTTAATCTAAGAGTATTTTTATTTCATATTACCATGTGTTAATGTGTTTATTAACTCAATTTCGTTTTTTGGGGTTATAACACATTTACATTGAATTTTTTAGGTTTTTATTATATGTGAATTGATCTATAAGTTGTTTTATTATGTATATATACTTTTTTTGTATTTAAAATTATTAAAAATAATCACTACATTGAATAATTATCAATTCAATGATATTAACTTTTTAAGGGTTATTCTTCTCAAATTTTCATTCTTATGGACATTTGTTGATGTTATAAACCAAACCCAATTTATGTTGTCTATATACTTCTCATTTGTTTTAATGTTTTTCTTTTACCAATGTTTTAAAGGCTTTATGTTAAAATTTATTTTCTTTGAAGATTATTTATTTGAATTTTTTATTTTTGGGTCACATTCATTTTTTATTATGAAATAAAAGACCTATTTTATTTCATTGAGTATTTTTTATAATCAATGTTTATTTAGAGGAAATAAAATTATCTTATTTTATCAAACCACATCCCTTTATACTCCACAATTTATAAATTTGGTTAACTTGTTTAATTTCCTTTTCCTCACTTATTTATTTTATAAATAGCAATAAATTCATTTCAAAGTGAAATTGATCTTGCATTTTCTTTTAGATTAGCTATATTTTTCTTCTATATTCATGTTTCATGAGATTTTTTCAAAAATATTATTTTCTGTAAATAAATTATTTCCAAAATACATTTTAGAAGATCTTTTAGCTTCTTTAGAATGGTTTTAAAAGGGATATTTCTTAACAATTCATAAATTGGTTCCTTTTGACTCCCTTTTAAAAAGGTTTGTAAACAATGTTTATTTTTAACATCTATGACATTAAAATATTTTCCCATCATCAATCCCATTATTTTCCGTGAAGATTTCTTTAAATGATTATGTGGATATTTTCAAGGAAACAAATTCATAATATTTTGTCAATTTTTTGTTTTATAAGCTTATTTTATAAATGAAATGCTTATTTTCCTAAAATATAATTTTAATGATCGTTTAATTTTATTTTCATTCATCTATATCAACAAAACATGTTGTTACAAATTATCCAATTGGGTTATTTTGTAACAATACCAGTGAGGAATATTGTAATGATATGGACCAACTTTATTTTATATGATGTATACAGAAGCACATTTAAATGTAATATCATGAATCCTTTATACGTCGTGGTATTTTAAGTTTCAATTTGAATTTTTTTAATCTTTGGGATTAGATATGAATATTACCAAGTAGAAAAGGGTGTCTTAACACAATTTCCATTTTTTGGGTTATAACACCTTTTTATTAAAAATTTTATGACATGATTATGTGTGAATTAATCTCAAAATTGTTTAATTCTCTATTTCAAAGTGTTTTTTTATTTAATTTTTTTTATAAAGAACCACTCTATTGATTAATTCATAATTCACTAACATGATCTTTTTAATGATTATTCGTTTGAAATTATATTTCTATAGGATATATGTTGTTGTCATGCACCTAACTTGTTTTATGTTGTTTATAAACTGTTAATATCATATATTCATGATATTAATTGTATCATTTGTAGTTATTATTTCATGGGTCTTATTACTAAATAGTTACCAAAGTGGAAACAGATTTATGTTACAATATCCTTTCTTTCAGGATTCATTATGTTCATGTTTATTTTGGGGGGGATATGGTGACATTAGTTTCTTAAATGAAATATCTTTTATTCTCCTCTGGTTATGAATGTATTTCACATGATTAATTTCTATTTCTTCCCTTATTGATTAAAGAAACATCATGAAAGTAATTTGTATGTGATATTGATCTTGTACAATTATATTTGATTGGGTATATTTCTCTTCCATGTCCATGTTTTCAAAATATTTTTAAAAATCTATTTTACTAAAAATAATAAATTTATTAAATCCATTTTACATTATATTTTAGCTTATTATAAAATGTTTTAAATGGAAATTTATTAAGATTTTACAAACAGGTAAATTTTTACCACATATTTCAAAATGTTTACAAAATAATGTTTATTTTTTACACTTATGACATGAACATATTTTAATGTCATCAAGTCCATTATTTTCTATTATCTTTCCTTTATAAGTGTCCAAGGATTTTTTTTTCAAAGAAAGGTATTTTTCTAAAATTTGGGGAGATTTTAGTTTCTAAAAGTGATTTTTAAAATAAAAAGGTCATTTTCCATCAAAATTATTTTAATTATCTTTCAATTATATTTCTATTCAGCAACATCAATAACCCTTTTTGTTATATATGCTCCAATGTGTATATATTGTGAGGATACCATCCTAGTTTTTTCTCTATATCAAATATGATTGGTTTAAATAGATTGTTATAGAACCAATTTATTTTCGAATGGTTATTCATGTAAAATTAATTAAGGAAATTATTTATATTTCGAAAATAAAATTATGAAAAACATCTAAAAAACATAGATATGGAAGAGAAAGATAGTCTATCAAAAAAATACAAGATCGGTATCAATTATAAATGAATTTCAAGAAGTTTCTCTTTTCAATAAAGAAAGAAATGGAAATCAAGCATGCTAACCACATTCATAACTATTTTAGAAGAATAATATGTGGTTTTTGAAAATAATAGCATATAATTTCCTATAAAATATCCTTTAACATATAAAATTTAGAAAGAATGATCATTTTAACACAAATCCATTTACACTTTAGTAGCTCTTCAATCGTAATCCCCATGAAATAATTTATGTTCACAACATCAACATGTGTCCTAATGAAATAAAATTTGAAACAAATAATACTTATAAAGATCATATCATTGAATTAATAATTAATCTGTGGAGTTATTATGTGTAAAAAAATTAAATCCATAAAAAATAAGTGGAAATGCAGAATAAAAAATAGATATCAATTCACACATAATCATATATTAAAAAAGTCAATGTAAAGGAGTTATAACCCATCAAAAGGAAATTGAGTTAAGAAACCCTTTACCACTTCATAACATTCAAGTCAAACCCCATTAGATGAAAAAATCAAATTAAAACAAAAAATACCATCATGTATTAGGGATTAAAGATATAATATGGAAAATTGTTATTGTATACACCATATAAAATAATTTAGGTTCATAGAATTATATTATGGCTCAATAATGGGAAATTGAGATGAATTCCCTTACAGATTTGGTAATCATTGGATAAAACCCCCATTAAATAAAGAACCTCACATAGATTTAAAAAACCTTATAATAATAATGTAAATAATAATTAAATAAAATAATGGGAATTATATACACAACATAACAAATATAACTGGTAAATATGGAATATTTCTCCCAAAAATAAAAGTTCGATGAAAAACCATTACCTTCAGTCCATAATTTTCTTGTATATCCTTTAACTCTTGTATAATATGTTTACATAAATTATTTTATTACTTAATAACCATTACCAGGTTATTAATAGGTTATTTATTAAATCTTATTAAATAATTTTTTTTATTTCTTCCTAATTACATATTCAAATACTACTACAGGGCATGGATGCTTAACTGTGGAGTTATAATGAGGTTGGCTTCCAAATAAAGGTGAACCTTGTTTACATGGGTAATAAAATTTATCCTTCTAAATATTTAACATTTTGGGGTGTTTTAGAGGGGAAAATATAAATGGAAATAATATGAGTTAGATTGTTATGAAATTCCTTAGTCTGATTATTCATGCGGGCACTTGGGTTAGCCCAAAGTAGGGGACCATGTGTTTTTGGAGAAAATGGTTGTGGTTTATGGGATACAACTTGATGGACATGATAATGAGGGGTGTATATGTTATTAGTGTGAAAATATTGTAACATTATTATCAATATAATGGTTTAGACATCTTTATAGATTAGAAATTGTTATATAAGTAAACATTAAAAGAATTTGAATTTTTTATTGAAAATTCTAGGTAATTAAGTAACATTAAGAGTATATAATTTTTAAAAATTCTAGTTTTCATAATTATAAAAAAATAAATTAAGAATTTCTTTAGGAATGAAGAGGTAATTTTAACGGTGAAATTCATTTTATGTGTGGTAGAGTGTAACATCCTAGTAATTTAAATCATAGTATTTATTTTTAGTCAATGTGAATTAACATTATTTTTTTCAATTAAAAAAAACTAAAGTATGATTAAACAAAAAAGTGTAAACTTTACTATATTAATTTATGGTTTATTTATAAATAAAATTATATTATTCAAAATATATAAATATTATTCTTATGGGGTATTATATTTGAACAAATGCAATAAATAATTATTTTAAAAATGAATGAGAAGAACATTGTAAAGTGCATTAATTTTTTACATTTTAGATATTAAAACTCATCGATTGTGATGATTTTTATTGTTAATACATTCAGGTACACATGATGCTTTCTTCATTTTTTTTCAAAATCCTATAAGTTTCAACAGATAATAAAAATATGTTGAAATGATTTTCATATCCACTTAAAATAAGGTTTTACAAAAATATGGATGATCATAGAGAACATATGGAGAACATAATTAAAGAACCAATGAAAAAATATACTTACAAAGCAAAAAAATAACTTTATATGTCATGTAATTACTACACATTATGAACTATTGAATGTTGTGAAATTAATACATGTCATAAAGTAGAAGAAACTATCCTAGAGTGAAGATAACATTTCTCATGGTGTGAAACATACCATGAATGCCCAAAAATCTTATAGGTCGTAAATTCAGTATATTTTGTGCAACATTTACCAACCATTTAATAATATATAATGTGTAAAGGTTGAGTGGACTCAAAAATGGTTAGATTCATCATATTTTAGAGTTTTGGCCTATTTTATGACCAATGAACCTCTTGTGACCACCTTCTAACCCATCTTAAATGATTTTATAACTTCAATAGCCATCTAAACACTATAAATAGAGTGATATAATAGTGATATCAGTGAGATCTTGGAGACCAAAACATGGGGTGAGAAGCTACGTATTTCAGGTTCCTTTCTGGTTTCATCTCCTTTTTCATTATTCTTTCTTTTTTTATTCCTTCTATATTATTGTCTAATAACTAAGGTGTGGGGGTAAAATCTCCTTGTTCTGGGTTTATGTATCTAGAGTGAGATTGTTCTACTAGATATTTTTTCTTTATTCATGTATTTATATTTTCATAGTTTATTTAATCAATTTCCAATCTATTTCTGTTACATTTATCATAACCATTGGTATTTAAATCTGAAAAGAACATCATAAATTCCATAACAGGTAACTTAAATTAAGTCATGACCATTTTCTCATTTAGGGGGACCAGAAATAAATATGGAATTGAGACCAACTCAATTGAGTGAAACCCAAAATTACCAGACCAAAGTATTTAAGGGATTGTCACAATGAGTAGGGGATACCATGACCCCTGGATCCACTACATTTGCATTTAGATGCAAAACATTGATTAATAAACTTGTTTTATGAAATCTAATTTCATATGGACAACAAAACATCAAAATTTTATCATGATTTCAAATATAATTTCAAACCAAAAAAATCAATCTGTTATTTCTTTATTATTTTTTCATCAAATTTATCAGTCCAGTCTGCTTCGTCAACCTTTTTTTCAATTTAAATAAATCAAATCATTTGAAAATATAATAAAATAATTAATCATCCTTGTGAGATTTACCTTAAACATTCCCATTACTATATTTTAATGTTTCAGAGTATGATTCTATTTTATAAATATTTTTATTAGACTCCTAATGAAATAATGATTCTCATTGGGCCCCTCAAGTCCATGGATATTGTTGAGGAGGGTAACAAGTTAATTTTTAGGTTACCTTAAATTTTAATTTTATTTTGATATATTATTTATACTTTCATTTTACATGGGGTGTTTCATGAAATTGTTTTCTTGATTTTAATTATTAACTCATGACCACAATAGGTGTTTAAATGGGAATGATATTTTCCAACTCAATTATGTACATAAAAAAGCATAAAAAATAATAGATCTTTGACTATTTTAGGTTCACAGATGAAACAACCAGACAAGGTTCTTCAAAGAAATTAACGGTTGTGGATAATCTTAGATTATGGGTGTCCATCAAATAGAATATTTCAACCAAACATTCAATCTCTCCTTTTTATAGAAAATCACTTGGAGATCAATCCTGTAAATATTTAAATGATCTCAAATAGTAAATAAATTACCAAACTACCATATAAAGATATGAAAATGCATCTAAGAAACTTCCTCAAGATTTTTGACATGTTATAATTCCATATTATTTCATGTGATGTGGTGAAACTCTATCTTTTATGATTTTCATTGTCTGAGAGAGCTTGAGATCGGATCCAAAGACTACCTGATCATTACATCACTACATGGGATAAGATGGCTAGTATCTTTTTCATATTCTTCTTTCCTCCTTCTATGTTAATGTATATGTGGGTAAACATTATAATTTTTTTCAAATTTCAGTATGAATCACCATACTCTATATGGAAACATTTTAACGATAAGAATAATTTATACCCCCATCATTGTATAGAGTTATAGAAACTAATCCAAAATTTTTAGAAGATTATTTTATAGGGAAATATAACTATGTTGTTGTAGCTGGAGGATCATTTATGAGCAATTTTCTATAAAATGGATAAATCTTTGTGGATAAAATAGTGATCATTAGTTTCCAATGGAAAGGATAAGGGATGCGACGAAAAGGGGTTCACACAATAATCATTAATGACTGGATAGCATCATAGCTGTAATCATTAACTAAGAATATGTATATCATTATGTTCTACTAGAAAAAACTCCAAGGTAGGTAAATAAAAAACACAAATTATGAATATTATAACTTTTGAAATCAATTTTATGTTTTGTGTCCTCAACAATAGTAAGGGCAAGGATGCCAAAAGGGCCATAAGGGTTCCAACAAAAAGCACCCCAAGGGCCCAAACTGATGAGCCATATCCATAAGTTGGAAGATCCACTAGCTAAATTCATGACTGAAACCATGGATATACTCACGGAAATTAAATAATAATAAAAAAACCAAAATGATTCATTGCAGAATCTAGAGCATTCAGTTGGCCAAATTGATGACTAGCTCAGAGAGAAACCCATATGAGCTCTACTAAGATTCCATGAAGTACCACCACATGAAAATTTTTTGTCTATGATTCTTAGAAGTGGGAATACGGAACAAGGAAGTGGTATGGAATTTATAGGACAAAAAGTTGTGAATGAATGTGAAAAAGATGAATATAGCATGGAACAAGAAGCTGGAGTAGAACCACCATATTACAAACTAAGAATTCCTTTTCTAGAACGAATTGATTAATTAAAGAATAATACGTAGAAAGGTAAATTTTGGGAACACTTTAAAAAATTGAATATTAATATTCCTTTTTTATAGTCTCTCATGAACATGATGACATATAGAAAATTAATGAATTATTTGGAAACAAACTATAAGATGATGGAAGCTATTTGAACATGTCCACTCACATGTGAGTGTCTCATGGTGGTATCAAAGGATCTTCCTAAAAAGAAAAATTATCCTGTTATATTTTAAATTCACATATTTATAAAGTCTTACAAATGTGTAAAAACATTGTAAGACATAAGTGTTAATTTCAATATAATGTCATACATAGCTTTCAAGATTTTGGGACTAGAAGGACTGAATTCCATGAAAGTACGTCTTCATTTAGATGATTAAATAACAAAATCCCCAAGAGTAATGATCGAATACATTTTACATAAATTTTGAAATTTAATCATTCCTATCAACTTCTTAGTGATGTATATGGAAGAAAAGTGAAATCCACTCATTATGGGAAACCATTTTTAACCATTGGGATACACTAATTGATTTTTAGATATGAAATCTATGTCTAAGAGTTGGATGTGAAAAATTAAGTTACAACATAATGTGTGATAGAGAAATTACTTTGGATAATAAAAAACATAAATTTTAATGTGTTTTCTCCTCTTTTAAGAGATAAACGAGATAGGTGTTGTTGTGAAAAGGATAATCAATATAAAAAACATTGAAACGAATAAAAATAAGTTGTAGGGTCAGACTATAGACACTATAGGAGTGAATGAATCCACCATATTTTAGAAAGAAAAATAGATATGGATAGTACATGACCTTTCATTTAGTTCATTTTAATTGAGGAAGAAATGGTGGATTGGACCAATGTAGATCAAGGAAGTATTTCCATCGGAAACAATTAAGTTTTATAGTGTGTAAGGAAAGGGGCTAACGTATGTGGATTAGACACAACATAGACTATTTATGGACCCCAAATAGGTAGAAAATTTTAATACTTTGATATGTGAGGTAAATATAAATGGAAAAAGGTTCATCCAATTATGGTAAAAAAATGTTCCTCTAGGTGGAAACTTGAGTTTTTTTATTTATTTGGTATTGAGGTGTTCATTCTATATCTTATAATATTTCAAAAATCATTTCATAATGGTCTATGATTTCACCAATTTCTTTTTAGTTTTCATGACCATCTTGAACAAGGATTGTAGAATGTAGAAGGAGGCACATGAATATGATACAATACCAATACATATCATGAATTAGGAGTAGGTAGAACCTATATATCCAAATTCAAAGAAACATTCAAAAGGGTAGTAAGTTTTTAATTCATAATGTTTCTAATACATTCCCCACATTTAATTCATTTTTGGGATTTTAACATCAAATTTCATTCCATACATTTGATTCTTTATTTAGATGACTAAACAAGAAGATATAAAATTTCATGGATAAATACCATGCCATGAATTTAAATTTCTTTTTCAATAAAATTTAATGACAGCAATGGGGAAAATAATTAGTTGGGATAAGCATGTGGATTGAGATTTGGAAAATCCAGAATTAGGGGAGCATGATGATCATTGTAAATAAAACTTTTCTAATATTTGTCCATGCATTAAATTTTTAATATTGTCATTAAATTATTTAATTATTCTTATGTATTTTCATGATTTCTTATTCTAACACTTCATTCTCATTATCTATACATCCTATGAGCCAATATTCCCCATTATTTCTATATTATATTTCTATAAATCTTAGGCATGTTCCCATATAGAACATTATTTACATATAATCAATTATATGACTGAACCAAATCAATTTTATATAATTAATCCATAATTTTTTAACCACTTATCATTGTACATACTATGTATTAATCTATTTTAAAGGTCGTCGAATCAATGGACTGTCTTGTTAGGGAATATCTATGTTATATGACCATCTTATCATTTCCCTTATTACTCTAAATATTTTTCATGATTATCAAAAATAAGAGTGTTGGATATGGTGACTGGTTTAAGGGATTCATATTTTGTAATGAATAATTGTGATCAGAAATTTCAAGATATTTTGGGAAGGAATGTTCATTTTATTTAAAGCACATTCTCTTTTAAATAAAATGTTTTTTATTGTGGTAAATTTTTAAATCACCATTTATTCAATAGTGATATTGTTATAACTATTAAATTAGTGTTATGAGGAGGTCATTTGGGGTTGGGTGGTGGATGTATGATTTTTCCCTAATGCAACTTTAGAAAAAGAAAAAAAGAAAATAATAATAAATGAGGTTGTTTAATTTGTTTAATTTTATATCTTTATGAGCCTTCTCTCAGATAACGAGATAAGAGGATAATTTCATATATATTTTTTATAATCATTAAAAGTATATTAGAGACAAACTTCATTTCACAGCCTTACATTATTTACATAATTTACCTACCTTCCAAAATTCATAGTTCTTTTTTATCCTATATGGTGAAGCCCTCATGATTATTTGTGATTTTGTATTTTCACGATTGTGATTTTTGATTCCTTTCAATCCTATGGTAGTAACATATTCTTTAGCTGTGTGAATCAATATATTCATTGGTACCATGTATTGATTCAATAATGTTTTCCTGATGACTTTTCCATTCCTTCTTGTTTTGAAAATCACAAACACCTTATACTTAAGAAAATCTATATTTTACTTTTCTATGGAAAATTTGCTTCCTTACGGAAATTTACACAAACCTATATTTCGTTATATATATCAATATGTTTATTAAATATAAAAATAGGATTCATACCTAAATCCTCGGAATCATATAATACTTAGATATGAAGAATTCTGTTTTAGGATCCGAATTTTAGATACGAACTGTAACGAAGTTCCATTCTGAATTCTGGATACGAACTCTAATGAAGTTCCATTTCGAATTCTGGAAACAAACTCTAATGAAGTTCCATTCCTAATTCTGGATACAAACTCTAATATAGTTCGACTCTGAATTCTAGATATGAACTCTCATATAGTTCGACTCTGAATTCTGGATATGAACTCTCATATAATTCTACTCTGAATTCTAGATAAGAAATATTATATAGTTCCACTCTAAATTCTGGACTCCGAACTTCTATGAGTTCGACTCCAGAATTCTATCAGTTCGACTTCGAACTTCTATCAGTTCAACTCCAAACTCTATAAGTTCAGATTCTTAATTCTGGTGAAACCAGACTCCGAATTTCCTTATAAATTCAGACTCCGGATTTCCACAAGATTCAGGTTCTGAATTCCTATAAAAAAGAATCAGAATATCTTTTTATTCTAGACAACAAATTTCATTTTGGTTATACTCTAAATTATTATTTTCTTACATTCCAAACTATAGTTTTTCATATGCTTACAGTTGTTCCATTATAAAATGATGTCTTGATTTCAGTTACACATGTATTATTATAAAACGATGTCTTCCATTCTGTTTTCTAATTAACTGTTGGTTAAGTGACACATGTACAGGTCCCTCCAAAATTTAAGGAAAATATGACCGTTGGAGGAGGGAGCCAACTATTCCAACCCAGCCTATAAATAGGAGATCATTTGAAAGAGCTCAATAACAAGTTGATCACTCTAGAGAACACACGTTGTTAGGGTGATTTCTAGAGAGAGAAGCTTTTGATTCCTTTTTTTTACCGAACTGCTCATTCAGATTGCTTCATGTGACTCTGAATGTTGGTGATTACTTTCAAGGGCTTTCGGGGATAGGAAGACAGAGGTGCCGACTACCTCAAAGTTCGAGGGCTTCCTTACTGAGGAAGATAGAGGTTTAAACTACTATAAAGTTGAGGGCTTAAGGGGATAACAAGACAGAGACATCGATCTTTGTATCGAGGGCTTACCCTAGTGTGGGTAATACAGACTTGATTGAAAGTATAAATCAAGGGACCTTTATCTAAGGCTGTTGGATACCCATCTCTTTGGTTTAAAATATTTATATCTTGTTACTTGTTTTTGTTACAAGTTTTTCCACTGCATTTTGTATTGTAAGGAAAGTATAACCCTCTTATATTTCCTTTTACTTGTAATCTGACTTAGTTAGATTCTATATGCTTTAATGTATAATCTCATATTATAAACTTTGGTTAAAGTTTCATTTTCCAGATCCATATTTCCAGAACCTATTTTTCAGAATCACATTCTAGATTTAATCAAGGGTATAGAAATAGAAGTTTGTAACATCATAATTTGTCCCAATATTTCAATTGGTGTTAGAGGTGTTGTGAATTTGCTTATTTTAACATTGTTAAAGTTAGATTTTTCCTTGTTTAAGGAAATTTTTAAAGTGTAAAATTCACCCCCTCCCTCTTGTATATTGAGCATCTACATCGTTATATTGATCCTACAATTGGTATAAGAGGTTGGAAAACCTCATACTCTATACCAATACTACAATTGGTATTAGAGCGGGTCTCTGAAATACTTATACTCACATATAAGCTTTTATTGCTTAGGTTATCATTGTTCTATATTTTTTCATTCTTAGTTACTTGAATACGAACTTTTATTATTAACAATTTTCTGTGTAGAAAGTTTTTTTAAGATGGCAGGAATCAATGTTGGTTCCATCGACGACCAAAATCCTACAAGACCACCAATTTTTTATGGCCATGATTATGATTATTAGAGAGATTGAATTAAGACATTTGTTATCAATACTGGGGTAGATAATTTTGTTATACTTACTGGAGGTTATCAAATTTTTGATAAGGAAGTAATTACTTTCACTAACCAAGAGAAGCATGATTATCGATTAAACTATAAGGTACACAATACTTTACTTTGTTCAATGAATAAGAACATATATAGCCAAATTTTTCTTGTGAAACAGCTAACTGTATATCGAAGAAACTTGAAGTTACTGATTTTGGTACATCCAAAGTCATTGAGACTAAAAGAGCTATTCTTAGAGGTGAGTATCATGGTTTTAATTTTCTTTATGCTGAACCCATATGCAAAGTACAATAGAGATTCATGACTATCATGTTCAACTTACAATCAATGGGAGAAAAAGGTTTGGATGATGAATCTTATGTGGACAAGATCATTTATATTATTCCAAAGGAGTGGGAATCAAAGAGGACAACTATTGATGATAACAGGAAGGTCACTCAAATTTCCTTATATAAACTATTTGGAACTCTTCTTCAACATGAGACAAGGATGAAGAGTGATGCTAACAACATAAAAAAGAAGAATGAGAATGGGACTGTTGTTTTTACTACTAATTCGAATCACATGAATGCTAAGACTCCTGAGAGAGTAACTAGATACAAGTCTAAGAAGGTTACTATCCAATTCGAATCTAGTGAGAGTGAATTCTAACAGAATGAGTTATCTAATCTTGCTCGAAGGATGAACAAGATTGTTTGTGAAAGAAATTTCAAATACAGGTATAAGAAGAAGGAAAGTAAATATAAGAGTGATTTAGAGGTCACATTCTATGAATTAAAGATAAGTGGATACATATAACCTGATTTCCCTATGCTTAAAAAGAAAGAAAGGAAAGAGAGGCATTCTGAAAGGAATAGGAAGAAGTTCTATAAAGCTAAAGCTATGAAAAGTTTGAAAGCTAATACTACTTCGAGTGCTAGTTGTGGAGACTCATTAGAAAGAGAATATTCAGAATATGATTCATCAGCTCAAAATAATATGGGACTCATTTCTAATACTTCTTCTCCACATACATGTTTTATGGCCAAGGTACGCTCTGCCGAGGCTTTAACAAATTTATATCTTGATAAGAATTACTATTCTGAAAATAGTACTTCTAATGAAGATAATTCATCCTCAGAAAATGAAGAACCTTCATATGAAGAAGTATCTAGATTTTCCATGTTACATGAAGAATTTTTTTTAAAATTTCTATCAAATTAGACAATGAAAATACTAGGGATGAAATTCGTACAAAATAGATTTCAGATCTTTCTTTAGATCTTAAAGATAAAGAAGAGATTTTAGAAAAAAAAAATCTGAAGACCTTGAGAAAGGAAATTCTGATAAGGAAGAACATTCTAACGATATTAAGAATGCTATTTTAAAGATGAATGTTTTTGAGGGAAAATCTAACACTAAGGAAGTGATTCCTGAGGATAGGAGTTTAGTCATCAGACTGAAATCTGAAATATTTTCTCTAAAGAAGCTTCTTGAAAAAATTTCTTCTGGACAAGAAAATTTTGACAAGATGTATTCTCAAATTAAACCTCATGGAAACTATACTAGAGTAGGTTATACTCACTAAAAACCAGTTTTCAAAAACAACTATTTTGTTCCTTCAAGATCCCCTTTTTGCACTAAGTTTCAAAGTGGTGGGAATTGGAAGAAATTTTTTTCTTTGAATAGAGTTCAATCTCTTGGGTTTCATAAAGCATATTTTTCTAAACAAATGTGGATATCCAAAATTTGGTTATCTAAAAATTCTAGATCAAAGAAAGTCTGGATTCCGAAAAACTAAATGTTTCTCATTTTCAGGGAAATAGGGAATGTACCAACAACAATACTTGTTACATGGACAGTGGATGTTCCCAGCACATGACTGGTAATAAAAGCTATTTTGAAAAGATTATCAAGATGAGAGGAGGAAAAGTAAATTTCGGAAATAATGCTTAGAGATAAATTGTTGGTATAGGTAATATTGTTCTTCTTGGTAAAACATTGATTTCAAATGTTTTGTTTGTTAAAGGTCTTAAGCACAACCTCATTAGCATAAGTCAATTATGTGATGAAGGATACCTTGTGAATTTTAGGAATGATAAGTTCCTAGTACACAATTCCAGTGAAGATTTTATTCTCTCTACGAATAGGAAAGAGAGTTTTTACACATTAAACATAGAAGACCTTAGGATCCAAGATATACCTTGCCTTAGGTAAATAGAAGATCATTCTTGGTTATGGCATAGAAGACTAGGTCACCATAACCTTAGAAACTTATGTAAACTCTCTAAGAAGATACTAGTTAAGGATCTACCAGAGCTTAGATTTGATTCTTTTAAAGTGTTTTATCCTTGTGAATATGGCAAGAAACATAAATCTAATTTTCAATCAATTGGTAAAGTCTCAACAACTGATGCATTACAGTTGGTGCACATGGATCTTTTTGGTCCAACACAAACTAGAAGCATTGGAGGAAAATACTATGTGTTTGTTTAAGTTGATGATTACTCTATATTTACATGGGTCTATTTTCTAGAAAAGAATTCTGAATATTTTTCTTATTTCAATAGTTTTAGATCTGATGTTAAAAATGAGAAAAACCTTCCATTGAAAACTATTCATAGTGATCATGGAGGAAATTTTCAAAATTCTGATTTTAAAACATTTTGTAGTAGAAAAGGTATTACTCACAACTTTTCAGCACCCCGAACACCTCATGAAAATGGTGTAGTTGAATGAAGAAATAAAATTCTTCAAGATATACATAGAACCATGTTGAGTGAATATTCTGTTTCCAGACGTTTTTGGGCTGAAGCTGTAAGTACTGCTTGTTATACTATAAATCACGTATTGATTAGAGCTTTTCTTAAAAAAAACTCTTTATTAGTTATGGAATGGTCGAAAACCTATACTTTCCTACTTCAAGGTTTTTTGTTTCAAGGTATTCATCTTGAATACTAAAGATAATCTACACAAATTCACACCGAAGTCTAATGAATGAATTTTCATAGGCTACTCCACAACTTCTAAGGTTTATAGAGTTTTTAATAAAAACACTTATACTATTGAGAAAATAGTACATGTAAAATTTGATGAGTCTTACCATTTTGTTTTTACACCATCCCAACCTATATCCTCAGATGTGTTATCAAAAACTGATTATCATCCTTTGATAGAAGATCCTTCTGATAAGGAAAATGTTCAAGAAGATGCTTCTGAAATATTTACCCCAAAAGACTTTCTACCCAATGTTGATGAACAAGTTGTAAAAAACCCAAATCAGTTGTTTCTTAAGAATCATCCTAGTGATAGTATCATTGGTAATGTGAATCAACCTGTAAGGACTAGATGTTCCTTGAAAAATGATGTAGAAAATATATAAGTCCTTTCCCAATTGAAACTAAAAAGCACTGATGAAGCTTTAAGTCTTGATGATTGGATCAAAGCCATGCAAGATGAACTAAATGAATTCGAAAGGAATAAAGTCTGGAACTTGGTTGAAAGACCTAAGGAAACTTCTATTATTGGAGTAAAGTGGGTCTTCAGAAATAAGAGTGATGAAAATGGAGTCATAGTTAGAAATAAAGCTAGACTAGATACCAAAGGCTATAATCAACAAGAGAGAATAAACTATGAATAAACCTATACTCCATTAGCTAGACTTGAATCTATTCGTATCATACTTTCCTTTGTAGAATTCTTCAATTTTAAACTTTTTCAAATGGATTTGAAATGTGCTTTTCTTAACGGTTATGTTAAAGATGATGTTTTTGTTGAACAACCTCCTGGCTTTGAAGATACAAAACATCCTGATCATGTTTTTTGACTTACCAAAGCTTTGTATGGACTTAAACAAGCCCCACAATCTTGGTATCATAGACTTACATGATTTTTGTTTCAAAATTACTATGTTAAGGGAAATACAGATCCAACCCTTTTTATAAATAATGATTAGAAAAATGTTTTGATTGTTCAAATTTATGTTGATGACATTATATTTGGTTCAAATCAGCAATCTTTAACTGATTCCTTTCTGGATATAATGATATCTGAGTTTGAAATGAGTATGATTGGTGAGTTAACATTTTTCCTTGGTTTTCAAATTTCTCAAAAACCAAAAGTAACCTATATATCTCAACATAAGTATATTAAAGATATTCTTTAAAAGTAAGGATATGACAACACTAAGAGTTTAAGTACTCTTATTGTTACCTCAAACACAATTGATCTTGATGAAGCTGGGAAACCAGTGGATCAAACATCATTTAGAAGTATGATTGGAAGTATAATTCACTTAATATCTAGTTGTCCAGACTTAATATTTTCTGTATGCTTATGTGCAAGATATCAATCCAATCCTAAGGAATCTCATTTAAAGGGAGTGAAAAGAATTTTCGCAACATAAAGGGAAACATGGATCTAATATTATTTTATACTTCTGGAAATTATTTTATCTTAAAAATATTATCAGACACTAACTTTGGTGGATGTGGAATGGATAGAAAAAGTGCATCTAGAACTTGTTATTTATTATGATATTTGTTAGTTTCTTGGTCACGCAAGAAGCAACACTCAGTATCACTCTCTACTACTAAAGATTAATATGTAGCAGCTGGAAGTTGTTGTGCTCATGTGTTGTGGATGCAACACAAAATCACATATTATGGCTTGAGTTTTACTAAGACTCAAATTTTGTGTGATAACACAAGTGCCATTCCCCTTAGTAAAAACCATGCACATAACTCTCATGCAAAACACATAGATATTAGGCATCACATTCTTAGGGATCACACACTAAAAAGAGATATTATTCTTCAATTTATCGGAATGCAAGACCAAATTTCTGACATTTTCACAAAATATTTACCCTCTGATAGATTTGAATACAATAAAGAGAATTTAGGAATGATAACCATGAGGTAATCTTTCTTCATTAACTTATTTCTGAATAATTATCCTTACAGTAATAAACACATTTTTATAGGGGAGTACATTTGTTTGTCAGCATAATCAAAATTTTCGTAGCCAGTTTTTCAAACTTTTGACACTAAGATTTTCATAATAGAAATTTTCAAAACTGAAATTTTTGTAATAGAAATTTTCGTACTGAGAAATTTCGTAATGAAGATTTTGTACGGAGAATTTTTGTAATGAGATTTTTGTACTGGGAATTTTCATAATGAAATTTTCATACTGGGAATCTTCATAATTATGTTTTCATACTGAGAATTTTCACAATGAAATTTTCATACTGAAAATTTTCTCTATGAAATTTTTGTACTAATAATTTTCGTAATGAAATTTTTTGTAAGGAGAATTTTCGTACTCATATATTTCGTAGAGATATTTTCGTAGTTAGTTTTTCGTAGTCAATTTTTTTTCTTCAAGAAGAATATCACCTATTAAGAATAAACTTCTTGGCTAATCTAAAAGGTATTATTTCTTTACTTATGTTTTCATAGTCATATTTTTCTTACTGATATTTTCTTATGTGTTTTAAAATTTCTCAGATTCTAGTTTTCTTAAATCTGATTATTTTTCTTAAAACCTCAAATGATTAGATTCAATATTTCTTTGCGGGTATGTTTTCAACCGTCATATCAGATTAGAGAGTTTTTCAACCGTTATATGGTTTTTAGAAGATCAAAAGTCATATCCATCGCCTATATAAAGGGCACCCACGATGGTTTCCCACATCGATCTTCATGCTCTCACATGTTGAAGTTTTTCCTCCCATAATAAAGCATATTCTAAATCTTCCATATCTCTTCATTCCGAATGTCTATAGAAGATGCTTCCCAAGATATGTCTTCAATGAAACCAAACTCAAAATAGTTAGCCTACAGGGAGAGGTTAGTCCATCAAGATTTCTTTAGTGAGTATGATTCTCTTATATCTTAGTATATCAGATTGAATGGATGTGAGGATGTTATCTTATCAATGCCAGTGAAGCAGGATCCAATTTATACAGATTTTCTTGTTGAGTTTTATGAGTTTGTGTCCTTCCTTGAGGAAGATGGCAGAGAGAAGTTTTCATTCAAGTCTTATTAGAGGACTTATATGCTTTCTTACACCAAGGCTTCAAGCTTGGTGGGTCTATCTTATGAAGTTGAAGTTGAGTTTTTTTCACATAAGCTTCCAGATGATCAAGGAAGTTTCAACAAAGTGAAGGCATTGAAATGCCTCGAACTTAAAGATGCCAATAATTCTATGATTTCTCATCTCTCTCTAAATAATCGGATTCTACAGCTATGGGTACAAGGATTTTTAGTATTGAGAAGGGGTGATAAGGATAATATCAAGAATATTGATATATACATCTTATATTTTTTCGTAAATATAAGGAAGTTAAATTTGATGCGGCTTGTTTTGATTACAGTTAAGAATATTAAAGAATGGAATCTGAAATCGTAGATCATAATGTATCTAGCCTTTCTTTCTAAGCTTATTGTCAGATGTCTTGATTTGTTTAATGTTTCTTACACTTCAAAGCAAAGAAATTTCAAGGTAATGTTGGTTAGTGATTATACATTAAAGAGGATGAAGATGGTTTTTTCGGTTGAATCCGGAGAATTATAACCATTACCAGAGGAAGAGGCTGCGCCAGCTTAGAAAGATCAACAAACTCTGGAACCATCTAAAAAGGTAGGGAAGAAGAGAAAGTTGAATGGAATGGTGGCTAAATACAGGACCCAGAAAGCTAAGGAAACTCAATCTGCACCACCCAAGCCAAAGAAGAAAAAAGCATACCCAGATGAAGTGGCTTGTAAGTGGAGGGAAGACAATGAGAAGGGGAAAGAAGGGAATCCACAGTTTGGAATGGACCCTGCTAAGGCTAAGGCCTTAAAATAGAGAGCTTATGATGAGTTATAAAAACAAGAAAAAGAGAATAAAATGAAAAGGAAGTAGTATGAATCTAAAGTTGTTCAATCTCTATTGGGAGATATTGAAATAGCTTTTGAGAATATTCTCGTTTCAGAAACTTTTGATGTCCAACCATTACGAGAGACTCTCGGGAAGAAGTACTGCACTCCGAAAAAGTTTAAGGGTAAAGAAGTTGTTCCAGAAGTAGAGAAATCAGTCGGTGAAAAGGTAGAAGAATAAGCTGAAGAAGAAGAAGAAGAAGGAAATGCTGATCTAGATGACCTAATTAAACAAGTTGAGGGTTATCATGAAAAGTTTAAATCCGCAAAACATGTCACTCCACAAAAAGGTAGTTGAGGAATAAGGTAAAAAAGATGATGTCGAGGAAGAAGAGAAAGAAAATGAATCATCTGATAAGGAAGTGAGCTATGAAATGCATTATCATGAGGAAGGAGAAGAAAAGGAGAAAATAGATGAAGACAAGGTTGTTCAACTATCAGAGAGTGAGGAAGAATCTCCAGATAACCTACCCATTCTGAAAACTATTAAAGGTAAGAAACTGCTCATGGATACACCAACAAAAGATATCATCTGGAGGAAAGAGGTTGGTGGTTCTTCTAGAAGGAAGCTGGTTGGAACTCAATAAGAACAATCTCTAAGAAAGTTATTGGGTTCGGAGTCATCAGCACAGGGTCATGATGTTTTTTTCGAGTCTCTGATGAAATTGGTGGACACCATTCCGATTTTTTTCACCATAGACTCAAGGTTCCAGATGATGCAACATAGTCTAATTCAAAAATCAGAATCCTTATCCATGTTTATGGATAACTGTGTGAAGATTGAAGCTGACCATAAAAATTTTGTCATCAATTATGATGTTCATAGAAAATTCTGCAAAAAAAATCACCCTTTGGTTAAAGAAGGTGGATGATGACTTGGTGGAGTTTGATAATTTTCAGAATGAGGTAAAATATACTTTTGATACTGAGGATTCAAAGATAAAGAATCTTCAGGAGATGCTAATCCTTGAGAAAAATTCTTGGAATCCACAAGTGAAGGACTTGAATGATAAGGTTAACTATATTGCTCATAGTTTTAAAAGGGATAGAGATCTCCGGATTGAGCTCGAAGGAAAGCTTGTAATGCAAGATTATTTAATGAAGTTGCAGGAAGAGGCCATGAAGGCTCAAGAAGAGGTGTTGAAAGCTCAAAAATAAAAGATCACAACTTTGGAGAAGCAAGTTGAGGGGGATTAGAAATATTTGAAGAAGCTGAAAACACTCTTGAAAAAGCTTATTCCGAAGGAAAAGGAGGACAAATAGACAAATCGGATCTTTTGTTGCATTTGATTTTCTGTGTAAAAATCCTTTCAACTCTAATGAAATCTCTGGTTGTTTGTATTTGGTGTTATTTTGTACATATTTTTCAGGTACTTTATTTCTTTTTCATTCCCACAATTCTTTTTGAAAATCAAAAAGGGGGAGAAGAAAAATAACTACTCCTAAGGGGGAGAAGGAAAATTTCTAAACTAAGAAAAACTATCCTTAAGTAAGGGGGAGTTATCATTATGATTCCTTCATTCTAATGAAAATTCCATTCTGGAAATCCTGAATACAATCCTTAGAGTTTCAATGCCTGAAGGGGAGTTAGTTGTATTCAGTATCATCCATGAACAAAGGGGGATAAGTTTTAATTTCAATGTCTAATGAAAATTTTCAAAGTACTTATATTCTTTTTTGTAAGATTGTTTGTGCTTTCCAAAAAGGGGGAGATTGTTGAGTCAATAAAGTATTCCTTATAACTTTTCCATTACTTCTTGTTTTGAAAATCACAAAAACCTTATAATTAAGAAAATCTATATTTTACTTTTCTAAGGAAATTTTCCTTCCTTAAGGAAATTTACCCTAACCTAGATTTCCTTATACAGATCAATACAATTATTAAGTATAAAAATCAGATTCATACCTAAAACCTCAGAATCATATAATACTTAGATATGAAGCATTCTTTTTTAGGATCTTAATTCTGGATACGAACTGTAACGATGTTCCATTCCAAATTCTGGATACGAACTCTAATGAAGTTATATTCTGAATTCTTGATACGAACTCTAATGAAGTTCCTTTCCGAATTATGGATATGAAATCACATATAGTTCGACTCCAAATTCAGGATACGAACTCTCATATAGTTCATCTCCGAATTCTAGATACGAACTTTCATATAGTTCGACTTCGAATTCTACATATGAACTCTCATATAGTTCCACTCCAAATTCTGGACTCCGAACTTCTATGAGTTTGACTCCGAACTTCTATCAGTTCGACTTCGAAATTTTTCTAGTTAGACTCCGAACTTCTATCAGTTCGACTCCAAACTTTTTCTAGTTCTACTCCAAACTTCTATCAGTTCGACTCCAAACTCTGTAAGTCCATATTCTGAATTCTGGTGAAACTAGACTCCGAATTTCCTTAGAAATTCAAACTCTGGATTTCCATAGAATTCAGGTTCCGGATTCCTATAAAATAGAATCCGAATATCTTTTTATTAAAGACTTCGAATTTCATTTTTGTTACACTCTGAATTATTATTTCCTTACATTCTATACTTCAGTTTTTCTTATTCTTAGAGTTGTTCCATTATAAAATGATGTCGTGGTTTCAGTTACACATGTTTTGTTATAAAAAGATGTCGTCCATTTTGTTTTCTAACTAACTATTGGTTAAGTGGCACGTGTACATGTCCCTCTGAAATTTAAGGAAAATATGACCGTTGGAGGAGGGAGATGACCATTCTAACCGAGTCTATATATAGGAGCTCATTTCAAAGAACTCAATAACAAGTTGTTCACTATATAGAACACACGCTGTTAAGGTGATTTCTAGAGGGAGAAGCTTTTCATGCCTTGTGCATCCTAAACTGCATGTTCAGATTTCTTCGTGCATCTCTGAATGTTGGTGATTACATTAGAGGGCTTCCGGGTATAGGAAGATAGAGGTGACAACTACCTTAATGTTTGAGGGCTTCCTTTCCAAGGAAGACAGAGGTTCATACTACCTTAAAGTTCAGGTCTTATGGCTATAGCAAGACAGAGACTCTGATCTTCATATCGAGGGCTTACTCTGGTGTGGGTAAGACAGACTTATTTGAAAGTATAAATCAAGGTACCTTTATCCAAGGTTGTTGGATACCCTTCACTTTGGGGTAAAATATTTATATCTTGTTACTTGTTTTTTTTACAAATTTTTTCACTGCATTTTGTATTGTAAGGAAAGTATAACCTTATTATATTTCCTTATAATTGTACTCTAACTAAGTTATATTCTATATGCTTTAAGGTAGAATCTCGTATTTTAAACTTTGTTTAAACTTTCATTTTCAGATCCATATTTCTAGAACCTGTTTTTCAGAAACACTTTCCAGATTTAAGCAAGTGTATAGAACTAGAAGTTTTTAACTTCATACATTGTTCCAATCATTCAATTTGTGTTAGATGTGTTTTTAATTTACATAGTTAAATTTGTTAGACATAGATTTTTCCTTTTTAAGGAAATTTTTAAAGTGTGCAATTCACCCCCCCCCCCACTTGTATATTAAGCATCTACATCGTTATTTTGTTCCTCCACCATGATGATGATAAGAAATAATCATTTGAGGTAAATTAAAAAGTTTATATAAATTAATAATTAATTTAATAATTATATTGGATGAATGAAAATTCATGGCTATTTAAAAGAGGAAAATTGAAATACATTGTTGATTTGAATTATTTTAAAAATTATGTATTGTTAAATTTTCTGTGTGTGATGATTGAACATTTAAATTTCTATTTGAATATTTTTTTATCTTAACATTGAATTTAATGAATGGTGGAGTAAGCATCCAATTTATTTTTTTGAGATTACATCCTTGATGAAAAATATGAATTCAAATGTGGGGGGGGGTTGTTCATTAAATTTTTACATTTTATTTAATCAAATTCACTGATTCTGATTTCTTTTATTATTAATACATACTTATGAACCTGATGTTTTCATCATTTTTTCAGGATTATATAACTTATGGGAGATGGAAAAAATATATGGAAACGATCGTCATATCCACCTAAAATAAGGTTTTACCCAAAGAAGGATGATCATGGATCGCTTCTAAGTAACTGAACTAAATAACCATGAAAAAATGATGCTTTTAGATATGAAAACTAACTTTACAAATCATGTAATTATTACACATTGTGAACCAGTAACATTTATGAAAGTAACACAAGTTGTGAAGTGAAAGAAACCATCATGTGGTGAAGATTATATTTTTCATGGAATGACACATATGTGTCATGTCAAGGAACATACCAGGAATTCCCATAAATCAGGAAGGTTCTGAATTCATGACATGTGGTGAAACATTACAACATTGTGTAATCACTAGACCTTGTGTAAAGGACAGGATAAACTGAAAATTTCTATATTCAATGTATTTTGGAGTGTTGAGATATTTAAATACATGTGACCCACTTATGAATTCATTTTCACACATACTAAATGACATTAATTGTTTCATGATCCCATCTAGAGTCTTTAAATATAGGGCTTCGTTGCGGCTGCCAGGGAGATCCTAGAGACCAAATCATAGAGTGAGAAGTTGCATTGTGTGGGTTCCTCACTAGTTTTATCTCATATTTTCATTACAATTTATTTTCCTTTATTCATTCCCTATTCTTATCTTATCATTTTGTTGATTTTTTAAATTCTACGCGTTCAAGGGTTATGTAGATAAAGGGGGAATAGGTTATTGGATTTATTAATTTTTATTTATTCATGTATTTAGATTTTCAAAGTTTGTTCAATCAATTTCAAATCCCCTGTTTCACTTTTTTCATGAACATTGGAATTTGAATATGAAATAAACATTATAAATTATGCAAAGAGTTACTATGAATTAAGGCATGACCATTTTCACATTCAAGGCGGCCAGGTTTAAATATGGTATTGACACACAAAAAATTCGATGAAACCCTAAATTATTAAGCAAAGAAAAATAGGAGATTTCCACAATAAAGAGGGGATACCTTGACCATTAGATCTACCCCATGTGATATCTGACCCAAAACATAGATTAATGGTCTAATTTTATGAAATCTAATTTCACCTAAATGTTACAACTAAAAAACCCTAGGACACTTTAATATCTGATTTTAAACCAAAAAAATCAATCTACATTATCATTATTTTCTTTATTCAAATTAATCAAATAAATATGATTATTCACCTATTTTTTAAATTTTAAAAAATAAAATCTTTTTAAAACCTAATTAATCTAATTAACCATCTTTGTTGTTTGAACCTTTAACTTTTCCATTATTATATTTTAAAGTAGAATTGTTTGAGTTTCTTTATAACTTTCTTATTTAGATTAGACCTTTAGGGAAATAAGGATACTCTTTGGTCATGTCATATATATTATTAATAATGATAATACACTAAAATTCTACAAAGAAATCCTATTAGGGAAAAGTATCTGAGATTTTTTAATTAACAACCATTAGTAATAAAAGATAACGAGGTAAAATTAACATTCCTCCAGTAAGGCTGTATCCCACTTCACTAGGATACATCATGAGTAAAATCCCTGCATAGATAATGATGGTAAGAATATAGAAAAGTGAAAAAATAGGAATCATCTTGATAAGAAAATAATAATCAAACACATGGAATTTAGTTTATTAATTTGTTTCTTAAGATTGCTATTTATTGAATAATGGATATGTAAAATTTTGTTTGTAAGTATTCATTCTAACTCTTTTTGGATAAATATATTAGTAAATATATATATATATATATTCAGTGATATGTTTTCAATACATTATATAATAAATATATAAGATATAAAATATTTATACAAAAAGTATAATAATTATAGAAACATTAAGATTCTTCGGTAAAGAATTATAATCTATTTAATGTAAGTAATTTTGATTATTTTATTTGTAAGAAGTATTTCATTAATTGAATAATAAACTTATATTCATTTATGATCAAATTATTTTTTAAATAATTTAAATTTTGTGGTTAATAAAATAAATATAATTTCTAAATTAAAACATATAAATAGAAAATAACAAGTAAATTATGTTTAGAAAACAAAATTCAAACCAATGGATAGAAATTAGAGACAAACCCCTTGAACCCTATTTATGTAGATCATGAACGATTCATAGGGGGTGGCAAGAATGAGTAGCCTACATGGTGGATATGAAGAACGAGCACCTAACAAAGAGTTAGTTGTAGGCATAGTACTAACAGGATGTGTAGTGCACCCCTAGGTTGGCAAAAAGTCAAGTGGGTCAGATTATCCCCATTCATGTGTGTGTGAATTATGTTGTGGATAGAGAACCCCAATGTCGACTCAAGAAATCACTGGCATGGGATAGGTTACTAAGGACTCAAATATTGAGAAGAAATGTGATGTAGGACATGAACTCATCGGTATTATTCATCTACATTAAAAGAGATGATTATGTCATGGTCATCTGATAGGATCATCCTCAACCATATAATAATATCATGTGTTATATTCTTCATAACCTATCCACTTTTCATCCTAATTCCTCAACAAACTCAACCAAATCCACACCATCACTTTATTCATTATCCAAAATCATCCATGCCCTATTAAACATCTTCCTTCTTACCTTCTAAAGCAAGGAATCGCTTGAAGGTATGACCTACAGAACATTTCCATACCTCCACTACTAATTTCCATGGAAAAATCTATTGGTCACCATTCTTAACACCATAGGTTATATTACTACATCAGATACCAATGGAAAATGTTCCTATTGATGAATCATAGAAAGAAAAAATGAACCTAAATATATGTATTAAATTGAATTTATTTTCATTTTTACCAGTGGTAATAGATACAACAATAAAAACACACACACACAGATATATATATATATATATATATATATATCTTTCAGAATAAACCCACTTCCATTACAATTTTGAGTTAAAACTATCAAATCTTTTATATTTTTCATATAACATTAGGCACATTGTTCTCACTGCAATGGTTTTCACCACAAAAGCTCCCTCCTTAATTTTTTATTCACAATAACCCATTATCGAACACCTATATATAGATATATTTATTTATGTGTGTGTGTGTGTAGTGGTAGGATCACCCATTAAAACCCCATGTCTAAGATCCATTTTTTCCTTCTCTATGTAACATAATTCATATCCTTATCAATGAAGAATGCCTTGAAAATAACTTTTCGATTTTCATATTTAAGGTCAGTGGATTATATTTTTTTAGAAAACTATGTATGATTATATTATTAAAATTTCTATATTTTTAAATGAAATTATTTTCAAAAAATGCAATTTTTAATTCTATAATTTATATCATGAGAAAACACTTTTTATCAAGGGATCTATACTTTTGAAAACATATTTTGGAAGTGATTTATTTTCAAAATTATTAATCTATGCGTATTCTTTTTAAAACCCCAATGTAAGGAAATTATTTTGTTGAAAAATATTTCAGGATATTGGTATTATTTAAAAAAACCCTTATGTAAGGTAATTTTATTCTTTTCAAACTCTTATGTTTCCAAAAGTATAATTTTATTTAAAAAGGTTTATTTTATATTTTATTTCAAAATTAGTGAGGGAAATATGTTTTCCTAATCCATAATAATTTCAATAAAAACACAATATTTTTCTAGAAATTTTTATTATATTATAAAATTCCCTTTCAAAATAGTGTTTTATTTAAATAATTTTATATGGATATTGGATTTTACTGTTATTATTTTATTTATAAACTTTTCATTAAAACATATGAATGTATTTCATGATCGTAGTGAAGGGAATACAATATAAATATTCTTGACATTTAATTCATGGGTATAAAATAATATTTATAAATTCATTTATTCCATTACTGAAATTATTTAAAAAATATTATTTATAATTCATGTATTTCTCCTAATCATTGAGGTGTTATACTAGAAATAGCTTTTCAAATGTTTTATGAGATATAAAATTATTTTCTTCATATAAAATTATTTTAAGTATATTTTTAAGATGTTTTAATGGAATTTATATTTGGAAAAAAACACAACAAAAATGATTTTATAAAACTCAATACATATGTACCAAATGTGGTTATTATGAATGGGGATTGAACCCAAACCCTCAAAAAGACATTGTATAAAAACTAATAAATATTGTACTTAGATTTATTAATGGTATCCAATAAAAATATTACTATACCTTTTTTTCGGATCATAATAATTTCCTCCACTTGTAATTAACTTCTTACATTTATTGGAACAAACTCTCAACTTGTTACATCTAAAGAATATTATTGTAGACTAGATATCTCTTATCTAATTGTTGGACTATTTAAGTCCCTTTTCCTTGTAGGGACGAACCTTGTGAAACAACTTTCCATAGAGTTAACACATTCTAGATCATAAGATACATTACCCAAAACATATTTTACCACACTTGGAACAAGTTTTAGGTTTATCTATAGAATTATAAGTTGATTTATTCACTATTTCCTACCACCATGACCATTTATTACTCTTATCATCTCATGGGACCTATGTTTCAACAGACTATATTTCAACTTCCTCTGCACAAAAAACCAATACTAGTGCTCTTCATAGCCCCTGTTTCAATATTGTGTAAAATATATTAATTTACTGTCAACATCACGAATACAATCCAGAACATACCTAGAGAATCTTGTGTAGTCTACTTCACATGGGGAAACTGAATCGTCATTATTTTTCTTTAATTCCTATAATTTTTTCTATATCTTAATCCAAACAATCCCAGTGGAATATTTCTATGGAAAAATATCTTCAGATTCTTCCCATTCCATAGAATCGAGATCATTTTTCATTCAATTATTCTTAACCAATGACCACCATAGATCAGCTTCACCTTCAAAATGACAGATTTCAAGAGTTACCTTTTGGATGATGGGGGATATTGCCTCATAAAATATTCCACTACTGACATATTACTATGTGGATGATCCGGATGATCATGGGCAAGGTTACCACTACCATTTTTAGCCTTATAATATTATTCCATAAAGACAACAAACTATTTAATTCCGATTCCGAACACGTCATCATGTTGGTTTGAAATATTTCTTTCCTCTAGATGCCTTAATATTACATCCTTCCAATTTATTCTGTGGAAACCTATTCTAAACAGAAATATTTTAGAATAAGAAACAAAGAAATCTTAAATTTCTACATCATTTAAACTTAACCATAATATAAAATCTATTAAAAAAGAAATTAACACCATCCTAACCTAGAAAGTTATCTAAACTAGCCTATTATACCAACTATAAGTCCCCATCCTCAAACATTACATAATCTTGAGTTATGTCAAAAATTCACATTGAGGATCCTTTTAGGATTAAGTATTTAGAGAATTAAACCCGGAATGTTACATAAACCAAATAATATAAATACAATGTAGATAATTCTTAGTGTATCCATTTAATCAATAACATAAAAACATGTAAAAAGAAACACAGTTTCTATTCATGTTTAATCATTAGAACAATTCATTGATTCCATACTTGAATCTATTCTCCCATGAATCCTGTGAAAACATTTAAAAACTTGGGATGAGAACAAAAATATCATCAAAGGACATAAAAAGAAGAAAACCCTTAGTCTAGTTAAAACATGGTAACCCATTTAATGTTCTCTCAATGGATGAAATAAAACATTTTCACATTAATAAAACTCATACTTTTTTTACAAATAAAAACACTAAAACCAAAAAAACAAGCAATTAGAACTCATTTAGGTGACATAGAGCATCATATAGATAAAACTCTTTAAAAAAATCAATTAGAATAAGAAAATGGATGACTTCAAATATTCTTATTACTCAATGAATTAGAGATCTATAATAGGGATCACCATTCATATAAGCTACATCAGGCTCACTCATAAGCTATAATGGGGATTTTTCCTTCATATAAGCTATAATGGGCACACCCATGAGCTAAAATGGGGCTCAACCCTTCGTATAAGATCTTTTGGGCTCACCTATGACCTATAATGGGGATCAAAACTTTTTATAAGCTATACCAAGATCACTTATTTCATATGATTCTCATGTAAAATTTCATTAATAAAATATGTTCATCACAAAACCCTTTTTAAAACTTATTATAATCCCATATGAAAAAAGTTTCCGTATAAAAATACCATTTTCAGTTAAGAACCCATTTTTAATACAAAAATATTTAAAAAATAGAAATAATGTTTTTATGTTCCTCTTAAAATAATTAAGGATTATAAGGGAATCCATGTATCAAATAAACGTTACAATGGTAGAGAAACTTTTGTTGTCGTATACAAGAAAAACAATCATTTTGTCATTTTGTAAGGAAATTAAAATTCACTCTATAAAAAATAATTTTCAAAAAAATTAATAAAATTAAATATATAAACAACATCTTTTATAATACTTTAATTTCCATATAAAATAATATGTAAATTAATATCATGAATAGAAGATTTGATAATTATATATTTAAATACTCAAGGTGTCCCATACCACTTTGAACATTTATATCTTAATCTCCATGAATTAACACATTTATGAAAATAATATAAAAATTTAGTATAGATAAAATATGGATATGAAATGTATTTGTGGATGTATATACATATTATAAAAGAATAACGTTTCATATTATCATGAAATTCTTTAATAAAAGAAGATTGGGATGAAATCCCTTACCTCAAGTCTGAAACATCTCGTACGTTCTTTATCTTCCAAAAAAATAAACATATGTTAATTTATAATTTATTGAGAACCTTTTAAATTTTCATTATTCTTTTATATATCCCTTATTATCATATAATAACAATTATATACTTTTTTTTAAATTAGACATTTTATCGATTTTCAGTACTTGAGAAGAAAATGAACTTGTTTAATATATAAATTGAACCTGTAGTCATAAGTCCAATATCTATAGAATGTAAAACATGATATAAATGTTTAATATATTAATTACATAAGTATTTATATAAATATTTTAATTCAAACAAAAAACACCATTCATGGAGACAATAGACTGTGCGTACGCAAGAATGTTATTTTTCATTTTTCCTATCTTATTCAAATAGTGAAATTAAATGAAATGTATATAAATTAGTATACATATATAATATAATTATATTATAATTAATATTTAAATTGTATAATATTTTTTCCTAAAACATTCTTTAATACATTTCATGTTATGTGTGAATGAATAACATCATTTTGAGGAGACGGTAGTCCATACGTCCCCAAACGATGTTATCGTATAACAACAATATGGAAATCATGAAGCTATGTTTAATATAACATATAATGAATATGAAATAGGTTATAATATAAATATTAAAATATTATTTTAACCAAATAATAGTTTAAATACCATCCATGATGGTGGTAACAGAAAAAATAACAAAATAATTATTCACGGAGGTGGTTAACAGGCATAAATTGGAAAATAATTTCGTTTATTTTAACAAGAGAAGGTGAGAGATGAAATGGATATTATACATTACATTAGAAAACTAAAAACATAGTATACACATTATTTTGTAGTAATCATTCATTTATGGATTAAGGAGGTGAAGAGAAAGTAGAAAAAGGAAAAAAATTAAGAGATGTACTTTTAGAAAATTACCACTTGAATATCCCCTCCTTGAAAGACCCTTGATAACCATGGATTTGGACTTTTGGTGAGACCAAAGGTACTAGTACATGGGTGGAGTTAATAGTATTAGTTTTAGAATATATTTTAGGAGTTAAAAGTCTTTTTGGGTTGAAATAGTGTGGTGGAG
The DNA here is from genome assembly GCA_963277665.1 of Viscum album. Classification (NCBI taxonomy): domain Eukaryota; kingdom Viridiplantae; phylum Streptophyta; class Magnoliopsida; order Santalales; family Viscaceae; genus Viscum; species Viscum album. The sequence goes on from OY728148.1 coordinate 719,860,703, forward strand.
AGGTGGTTTTTATACTTGAGGAGAGGTGAGTTTAGGTGATAAATTAATTGATTATTTTAAATTAATAGAGACCCATATAAATGTGGCATTAAATTCTGTGACTTGCGCTTATAATTAATGTTTTATAGGCTTTTTAGGGTCAAGAAACACCTCAAACAAGCCTTCAAAGTTTTTAGTTTTTCGGTATGTTAATCTTTTAACTTTCAACTTTAACCCTCATGAAATTTTTACTTTTACCATGGTAAATAATAATATTACCATGGTAAAATTTTTATACCTTAGAATAAAATTGACCTTATATAATTATTTTAAACTTTTGATCACAAATATGTGATAAATATTCTCAAATTGTATTTAAATAATTGGAAAATTTTTATTTAAAATTAATTTTGAAAATAAAACTTAAAAGTGGGATTTTAAAGTGGAACATGCAAAAGTTTTAGATTCTTTAATATCTAATTTCAATGTGAAATTTCATCCAATGTACAAAATTGGTTTAAATTAAAAAAAATTAATCTAATTATACTTTAAAACCAATTAAAAATATAATCTAAAAGTATAAATACATTAGACAAAAAGTAAGTTTGAATAAAAAATGTAGTATTTTTTACAAATCTTTAAAATAATAATTTATTTAAAAAATACCATAAATACAAAAAAATATTATTTTGATTTCATAATTTAAAATAAGAAGTTTTCTTGTTAAATATAACATAAAAAAGTGACAGAACCCATATTTAAAATGTGTTCTCCTCCAAAATACGATAAAACTGCATTTTGTGAAAAAATATCTCTTTTATCCGAAAGCATAATTTATTTTTTATCATTCGTAGAAAACATATAAGATGAATTTTAAACATTATATTTAATATATTACATATATATTTCATTAATAAAATCTATCAAGAATGATTATATTATTTTATGAACTCACTTATTTGCATTTAAATAGTTTTTTTAGAAAAACACATCATGTATGTTCAGTAGTATTTTATTTTCATTTATAATTATTTTTCCTACAAATGAATCATTAAATAAACTTGTGTAAACCCTATTTTAATAATTTTTCTAATATCATTAATTTTCACCATTATAATGGCTAGTATATTACTATAACTTAAAATAATAATATTAATATAATTTTTTTTTATAACTCAGTCTTGTGTGAAACATAATATTTCAAAGAAAATCATTGATCTGTGTCGGGTAATCTTTAAAAAATAGAGTCAATTTAAGGTAAAATCTAATTCATTAATATTAATAAATATGAAAAATTCTTATTCTATCACAACTCGTCCCAATGGGGCCCGCTTCGCGACTCCCCAATCCCACCTCCAATAGGCTAGGGGTGGTGACTAGCACCGAGTAGGCACATCACTAACATGGGAGGCATTTCCTATGTACCTGTACACATTCACACATATCCAACCCTACAAATTCTGAAAAGTAAAAAATCACTATGTAATAAGATGCATTTATACATCTAAACCCAACCAACATAGTACGACGGAAAGTAAAGTACTGAAAGTAAACTAGGCTAGAATACAAGTCCACCAAAAACAAGAGAGACTGAAAACTACAATTCCAACCTATAAACACAAATATGTAGTAAAACCGTTTCTCATAGCTTTATTAACACCTTATCATATAGGGAAATCATAATTCCAGTTCCGGTCTTAGTCTGCCCTAGAATCCGTCTAAAGTCAACTTGTCTACACAAGACAGACACGTGTGAGAAAATCCTGTGAAGGGGTGAGTATTAAAATACTCAGTATAGGACCCTAAAAACCACAAATCAATACACAAAGTCAAGGTATAGTCATCTGTACATAGTATACTCCTACTGAACATATAGCAAGAGAAACAAAATCCTGATATACTCAAAAATCAGACCCGTAGTATAGAGACAATTCACACCACCACATACCACCACTAGGGATTCATATCGGAGGTTCCAAAAACCACTCCTCTTGGAGAACTCACTCCATGAGTATGGTGGTCTAGATAACATCCATCTAATATGTATTGTTTATCGAGAAAGGTCAGGATAGATAGATATAGTCATTCTAGGAGAACACAGTCATGAGTGAGAAAAGATCACGATGCACAGATGAAGATCACTACCAGGGCCTTGGAAGATACCGTGACCCATCTGGATTCACCTACTAAGTAGAGGACCGATGTCATGTTGGAATAGACACGTCGATACCAAGCTCTTCCTACGGTCAAGAATGGATAGAGGATCTCTCCCTGGGCTTCTCAGAGGGATACCAGACTCTTTCTCGAAAAGTCCTACAAAAGGGATCATACTCCTTTGAATGGAAATGATACCTCACCTTCAGAGTATTGAGAATATGGGGCACTAACCCAAACAAAACATGTCCAAGAAATAGTGGACAAGAAGATCAATACATGTACTAAAAAGTAAACGGTGGGTAGAAGTGTCACACGCCATGTCTTCTGACCCCAGGTACTGCCCGTGTATAACAGCCGATGTCGTAAGGCGTCTCATGTAAAACAAAACTACACAACTTATAGAAAGTATCCCATGTTGTGTCAAAGTATCTTGGTTCCACTCCATGTATGATGGCCATGTTCCCGTACATCTCCTCAACCCATTTATGCCTACCCATGTAATCGGATGATGGGGTGACCCGTGTTACTGGCCTCGTATGGATGTGTGGTGGCGTACATGGCATGTACTCTACCCGGTGTCTGTGTATCATATGAGATACATGTTGATCCCCACATAAAGTCCCACACGTCGTATGAAAATGGAAACACACCATGTCTACGGTTCCTGTCACCTAGGACTATAGCCCCCATTAGGTAGGGTCCACATGTCATGTCTCCACAGAGGCACTCTATATTCTTCTTCACATGTAGTGTGAAAACCCTATCTATCACCGCCGGTCCACACGACATATCCATCGGGGTACATGCAGTGTGTTCCTTAAATTTCTAGAATCGTGAGCCTGCTCCACCGCACCACGGGTACTCCTCTGGTCCTCAATCCGGTCGTCTAATCACAATGAAACTTCAGATCCAAGGTCTCTCTACTAGGACATCGATGTTTCAAGTGTTTTTAGGCATTCGATCGGCCCCAAAAACCCTTTATGATTATCTGCACGAATCATAGTCGAAGAACAATTTCTCCCAAAATGGGTCAATTCGTCTACTGATGTCATCCTCGAACCTCCGTTGAATCGTCACGATGTCGGATCCCCAATTTGGGATCATTTCATTTTCAAAATGTACGTGAAAAAATACAATGTTCATAACCCCATGAAGAACGTAAGAATGCAAGGTTAAGAGGAGGAAGAAAAATCAATAAACTAAAGAGAAATGCACCTATTCCATTGTTCGTCATGGAATTGACTCTCTCCGTTCAAATGGATTAAACAGAGTGAATCAAATCATGGATTTTAAAAAGGATGATTAATCCCCAAAATCAACCCAATAAAAACCCCCCCATAAGAATGCATGATCCTCATATCAACCTGTTTGTGGGTTTATCCATGTAAAAAATTTAATTCAAGAACGGGGAAAGGAAGAATAAGAAAAAACACTAACTCAGTTGGGTTGAAGGAGGATTGTCTCATCAAGTTCATTGGTGAGGTTCACTGAATCTGAGATGTGTCAATCAATAACATTGGAATCATCCTCTAATAGGTTCCCCTCCAAAGATCTAATAATTCTCTATATTTCCTCTCAATTTCATCCCACATATAACATTTGATTAAACCATTAATAGGAGGGAAGAAATTTTAGAATTCAGTCATGCTGTGACATTAATGAGTCTGTATTGCTATTTTTGAGTCATTATGGTGTGGCATTAATTTTAGAAATAGTCTCCCCGTCATTGAGCTATAGTGAATGTTTCCAAATAAAATAAAATAAATGTTTCTTTATTTTATTTTATTTTATTTGAATAAAAACATCTGAATATTAACTTTTTCCCTCGACCTGTGCTAGTTAAGGTAAGGTCCATTATTTGGTAAATTCGTCTTCCTGGTCACAATGATGCCCCCCAATTTTTTATTCGGGCATCTATTTGGGAACTACCACAATCATGAACACCTACCAACTCACTAAACATAAACAAATTCAAACCACCATTTTGGTATCACTAGGCCACATAATTCCACGCCGTCAAAAAGTAAGGTCTTTTAATAATTCAATATAATATTTGAAAATAATACAATGAAAAATCTGGGACATTAAATTCTCCCTGCCTTATAGTTTTTCTTCTTCAAAAATCCAAAACAAGTGCTACTAAAAAATAAGTGGGTACTAGGCACAGATCTAAGCCTCCTACTCCCATGTGATCTTCTGAAGATTGTCATGCTGCCACCAGACATGTACCATGGAAATCAATCTCCCATAAAGGATCCTATATTTCTGATCCTCAATCTACACCAGGTACTCAGCAAAGGTCACTCCATCTTCGATATCTAGATCACCACATTCGATGATGTGTGATGGGTCATGCACATACCTCCTCAGCTATGACACGTGGAAGACATCATGTACCCAGTGTATCTGCGGTGGTAGAGCTAATTAGTACGCCATCTTTCCAACTCTGTGTTGTATCTAGAAAGGTATAATGTACCTGAAGATATATTTCCACCCAAGCCAAATCTCTATAACACTTGTCGAGCTGAGACCCGAATAAAGACATGGTTTCCCTCCTCGAACTCCAGAGGTCTCTGTTTCTTGTCAACATAAAACATCTACCAGCTTTGTGCAGTCTTCATCTACTTCAGGACGATATACACCTTCTTAGTGGTAGCTCACACCCACTCTGGACCCATGAGTACTGACTCTATGGGGTCATTCCAGCAAAGTGTTGACTGGAAAGGTCACCCATTTAATCCTCGAACAGTGCCATGCCAAATGTCGGTGTGGTAAATTTTATTATATGAAAACTCCACCAGTGGTAGGTGGTCCTAAAAAGTGTGACAAAAGTGAAACATAAAATCCCACAACATATCCTATAGAATTAATAGTCCTCTCCATCTAACCATCTATATGGGGATGGAACACTGTGCTCAAGTGTTGCTGAGTACCAAAAGCCGCATGAAATCCCTTCCACAACCGAAATGTAAAGTGGGCATCTTAAGATGAGATTATCTTAAAAGTTAATCCATGAAGTTGAACAATATTCTACATGTATAGGCGCCAAAAGATCTTTATGGAACTATGATCCCTGATAGCTAGGAAGTGGGATGACTGGGTGAGTCAGTCAACGATCAACTAAATGGAATCATGCCCCTTGGACATCCATGGTAATCTTGTCACAAAGTCCATTGATATTCCAACCCACTTCCACTCTTGAACTTCTAGGTTTGAGCTAACCCCGCTGGAACATGGTGCCCATACTTCACCTACTAGCATGTAACTCACCAAGAAATGAACTTTGATACTGCCTTCTTCATGCATGACCACCAGAACTGTCATCAGAGATCCTGTTAATTCTTTTCCATTCTAGGGTGTACCACCAAGGGGGTGTATGAAACTTCATTAAGACCTCCTCCTTCAATGCCACTAGTATAATAGTGTGTCATCTGAAAAGAAAAACATGCTCCCCACCGTGAGAATATCCATCATAAGCATGTTCTGTGGATAACTGAGCACAAAAATTCTCACAGTAGGCTTCCCAATGTTATGCCTCCCTAAATCGTTGTAAGAGTGGAGGGGTGAAAACCATTGACTAAAGGTAAGATGCATCCTACCTACCCATGAAGGATAACTGTAACAAGGAAAATTGTTCTGTCACCTCACTCAGCAGCTGCAAGCTCGATCTTCTTCTAAGAGCATCTTCAACCTTGTTCCCCTTCATAAGAGTGTAGATGAACTCAAAATCATATCCCAGGAGAAACTCTATCCAATTCCTCTATCTTATATTCCGGTCCATATGTGAGATGATGTATTTGAGGCTCTTGTGGTCAGAGTACATGATAAACCGCTCTCCCATAAGGTAGTGTCCCCACATCTTCAACGCGAAGGCTACCACTACCAACTCGAGGTCATAGGTTGAATAGTTATACTTTTGTATTCATAGTTGGCATGAACCATAAGTAAACATTTCATGTCCCTTTATCAGGACACAACCAAGTCTGATCCCTAATGCGTTGTAGGAAATTATGTACCTGACACCCTTCCCTAGCAATCTCAAGATCGGGGTGCTCGTCAAACTCTATCTGAAATACTCAAAATCCAATTGGAACATATCCATACCTAGGAAGGTTTTCCACTTTTTATTCAAGGATATCATCAATGTTGATATTCTAGAGAAATCCGGAATGAATCTTTGGTAATATTCTACCAACCCAAGGAAGCTCTACACCTCTGTTACATTCTGATGTGGCTCCCATGCTAACACTGCCTCCACCTTAGCTGGGTCCATAGCTACTCCATCTAATGAGATGACATGTCCCAAAAAGTGCACCTCCTAAATTTAAAACTATCACATCAAAAGCTTCCCATAAAATTAGTGCTCTCGGAGTATGTCTAAAACCATCTGTAGGTGTCTCACATGCTCCTCCTCTGATGCCATGTAGACAAGGATGTCATTGATGAAGAGTACTACGAACCGGTCTAAATACGGTTGGAATATCTGTTCAAAATTCCCATGAACACTTCGTGGAATTTCATCACACCAAAAGGAATCACCAAGTACTCATAGTATTCATAGTGACATCTAAAAGCCATCGTCGGTATCTCCTAGTCATGTACTCAAAACTAGTTTTAACCTAATCGACGGTAAAACTTTGATAACCACTATTCCCTTTCATCTGATCAAAGAGGTCGTTGATCTTCGATAGTGGATATATGTTCTTCATCATTTCTAGTTTCAGGCACCAGTAATCCATGAACAACCGCAAACTACCATCTTCCTTCTTAGAAACCAAAACTAGGACAGCCCATGGTGAAATGTTGGTTCTCACAAACCCCTTCCTCTGTAAATCCTCTAGCTACCCCCTCAGCGTAGACAACTCTGTGGGATCCATCTGATATGCGAGTGAGGATATCAGTGTCATCCTAGGCTGCAAGTCAATGTAGAAGTCAATATCCTAGTGGGGAGGCAGTCCTGGAACGTCATCAAGTACGATGTACTCATACACTGACACAACTATTGGGAATAGGAAGCTCACGACATCTGCTGCTCTGAGGCTATGGCTATCCAACTCATGATTGTTCGACTGCACCCTTATATGCATGAGCCCATTTTTTTCTACCTCATTCTCCTTTTCACCAAAAAGGAAAACATTGTCCCATCACTATGGAAACACTACACTCTTCGCCTAAAGCAGTCAATCTGAGCATGGACTGAAGATAGCCAGTCCATACCAAGAATGATGTTTTAAGGCCTTGACGCTACCACCAAGAGGTTCCAACTAAAACTCTCACCTCCATGTGTAAGGTCACACTATTTGCAAAGGTGTGTGATAATCGAGTCTCCTCCTGTAGTTATCTCCAAGCATAAGGGTCGAGTAAATGGATCTACATGAATCTCATGGTTTTTCATAAGAGATGTGAAAGGAAGGAATTAATGGAACATGTTCCTATTAGTACATCCACAAAGGTAGAAAAGACATAGATCATACCTCTGATCATCCCTATAGTCCTCGGGTCATATACCTTGACAGCATGCAACTATCCTTTCCCATGTCCCCTAGCTCCTTGATCCTGGTGAATACCTCCTAGGGGTGGTTGTAGAAGTATATCAAATCATTTTTTACCACCTGTAGCTCTCCCTGCTCCTCTACCACGTCCTCCACCTAGAAGGTTTGTCTACTCCACTCTATGCCTCTACCTCGGTGGTGCATCCATCACATCTCTATCAATAGCTTGGCGGGTCGGACAGTCTCTAGCAAGATGTCCCCTACCGTCTCATGATTAGCATTGCCTCTCCCTAGGATGACTCGATCCATATTGAGTTCCCTGGACTATCAATCCTCGGTCATGGGTCCTCTTATGACGTCTCCCACATCCTGATCCCTATGACTGCCATTGGGTCCCTACTGTCGAGGACTCTACACATATCTTACTTCTGCTGACTGTTGTTGGTTGTCTCTGCTCCACCAAGAAGCTCTCTGTCACCAAGGCCTGCTCGAGCAATCCATAATAAGTTGAAATGCATAGTGGAACAACACCATCTTGAAAGTCTCATCGTAGACCTCACTCAAAGGTCCTATATCTGAAGTACTGATCCCTATCTATATCCATCAAGTACCTAGTGTGGTTGGTGAACCTCGATGAATTGTAAACAACCATCAGATTGCCCTACTCGAGCTGAAGAAGCTCTTGGATATGTACTACTCTGAGCATAACCATAGAGAAATCCCCCTTAAAGAGTCGCACAAACCCTTTCTTGGAAAGAGTCTCCTTTTCGTGGGTCTGAGAGGTTAAAATCCACCATCATCTCATAGAGACCTAAAGAAGGATCACTCCTAGGATCACCATCTAGTCCACTGGTGTCCTCACTAGATGGAAAACTCTTTTCACAACCTCAAACAATTCCTCGGCTACCTAGGGTTCAGGCTCACCTCAAAACCTGATGGGTATTTATCTCTAGAACTCATGGAAAGCGCTCAACATGTGCCCCACGTCGGTTGGTACAACAGGTACCATGGGATACTCTACTTGTCGTGGGGTAGAAGGTGCACCACCTGGAGGTAATTCCTGAGAAACTGATCCCTGTATTGAATCCTCGTCACTGACAAGGTTATCCTCATGATCAAGCTGTTCAATCCAAGTGGGTATGCATCGTAGAGGCATCCTGTATAGAAACAAGACATACCATGGTCAATGAGTATATCTGGATAGATAAAACCAAGGACATGGAAAACACAACCCAGTCATATAGGTTATATGTACCGTTATTTTACATCCTTGAAACTAGTTTTTTCATGTACCAAGTCAAAAATATGGTTATCAGAGTCTTAGTGTATGGATAGGTCGGCCGCCTGCACCAACACATGAATCCTTGGCCTGAAGGCTGAGATCGATATACTTAACCCTATTTCCCCTAACCAATATCACAAACTCTAGGTCCTAAAGAAGAACCAACCACCCTCTAGTACCACTTTGTCACGACCTGTCCCAGTGGGGCACGCTCTGTGACTCCCCAAGTTTGGTTCCCACAGTCCATGGGATGGTGACTAGCACCGAGTAGGCATATCACTGACATGGGAGGAATTATATATGTAATTGTACACATGTACACATCTCCAATCCCACAAATGATGAGAAGTAAAAACCACTAAGGAACAAGATTCTTGCATACAACTAAACCAAACCAAAATAGTATGACAGAATGTAAAGTACTGAAATTAATCTGGGAAACAATACAATCCCACAATGACAACAGTGTTTCCATACTACAAGTCCAACCATTAAACAAAAAGTGGTACATGGACTAATACTTGTGACCATAAGAACACTTCTTCCTATAGGGAACTCAGAAATCTTAGTCTGATCCTAGTCCACCCTAGAATCCATCAAAAGGACTCTCGCCTGCACAAGACATGACACGTACAGGAATATAACGTGTCGGGGTGAGTATAACAATACTTAGTAGAGGACCCCAAAAACCACAAAAAAATACACAAAGTAAAGGTACTATCATATCAATATAGTATATTTCTACTGAACATATAGCAATAGAAACACAATCCAGATATACAAAAAACTCAGACCCGTAGTCTAGAGACAAGTCACAGCACCGCATACCGCCGCTGTGAATTCAGTTCGAAGGTTCCTCGAAGTACTCGTCTAATAGAACTCACTCCATGAGTCTGATGGTTCTGATGATGTACGTCCGAGAAGTACTGTTCATTGGGATAAGTCATGAGAGATAGATACACTCATTCTGGTAGAACACACTACAGAGTGGGAAAAGATTGAGATAAACAGATGAGGATCACTATCCGGTCCTTGGAAGATACTGCGACTCATCCATATTCACCTTCTAAGTACAGGATCGTTATCCTATGGGAATGGTCACGCCGATAACTGACTCTACCTAGGGTTAGTAATGGATAGAGGATATCGCTCTAGGCCTCTTAGAAGGATACCTGACACTATATTGAAAATTCCTATTGAATGGATTATACTTCTGTTAATGGAAATGATACCTGACATTCATTTCAATGAGAAAAAGGGGCACTAACCCCAAAGATACATGTCCATGAAATGGTGGACAAGAAGATCAATCCATGTACTAAGAAGTACACAAAGTGTAGAGGTGTCACACGCCATGTCTTCTGACCCTAGGTACTGCCTGTGTACAATGTCCCATGTCGTAAGGCTTGTCGTGTAAAAAAACTACCCAACATGTAGAAATAATCACACATCGTGTCAATGTTTCTTGGGCCTGCTCCTTGTACACTGGCCATGTTCACATACATGGCCTCAACCCATGTATGCCAAGCTGTGTAATCGTCACATGGGATAACCTGCATTACTAGCCTTGTATTGCCATGTGGTGGAGTACTTGGTGACCTTATTTCTATTTATCATCCAAGATACACATCGATCCCCATTTAAGGACCCACAATCCGTGTGACAGTGGCCACATTTCATGTCTACGCTTCCTATTGCCCATGAATCCAGCCATCGCTGGGTGGGGTCTACATGCCATGTCTCCCCTAAGGCATTTCTTGTTCTTCATCACGTGTAATGAACAAACCCTAGTCGCTGCCTCCGGTCCACAAGACATGTTCATCGAGATACACACCGTGTGATCCAGAAATTTCCAGAATCACGAACCTGCTCCACTGCGCCTCAGGTACTCCTCTGGTCTTTGATCTGGCTATCCGATCACAATGAAACTCTAGATCCAATGTCTCCATACCATTCATTCTATTTTTTGGGAGGTTTCAGGATTTTCATTGTCCCCAAAAACTTGTTTCGATCATCTTCTCAAAGAACAACCAAAGAACAATTTCTCACGAACCTGCTCAATTTGTTTGTCGCCATCGTCATCGCACCTCAATTGAGTCTCCATGATGTCAGATCTCAAATTTAAGATAGTTTCATTACAAAATAGACGTGTAATGATCCGATGTTCATAACCCTGTGAAGAACGTGAAGAATGCGGGGTTAAGAGGAGGAATAAAAAACAACAAACAAAGAGGACTTCACCTTTGCCTTCATTCATCATGGCATCGAATCACTCCCATCAAAAAGATTAAACAGAGAAAATCGAAAAATTGATTTTAACTCCGTGGATTAATCCCCAAAATCAACCCATTAAAAACCCTACCATAAAAATGCATGATACATGGATCTACTTGTTTGTGGGTTGATCGGTGTTCGATGTTTAATCCCAGAATGGGGAATGGAGGAATTGAAAAAAAAAACAACTCATACCTCGATTTGGTTGAAGAAGGATTGTTGTGTCGCATTCATTGGAAAGTTTCGTCGAATCTGAGATGCGTCGATCAATCGCGTCGTCGCCGTCTACCAACAGGTTCTCCTCTAAATCTTAAATAATTCTCCAAAGTTCTTATCAATTTCTCCCTACATATAACATTCGATTAACCCCTTAAAAGAAGGTAACATGTTTCAGCGTTCCATCACGTAGCAGCATTAATGAGTCAGCGTTGTTGTTTCTAATTCATTATGGTGCGTTATTAACTTTTGACATAGCTACCATGTAATTGTGCTTCAACGAATGTTTCCAAATAAAATAAAATAAACATTTATTTATTTTATTTTACTAAAAACTTCTGAAAATTAATTGTTTCTCTTGAACATCCCCGATCGAGGTTAGGCTCGTTCTTAGGTAATGTTTTCATCCCAGATATATTGGTTCTCTCATATTTTTAATCCAAAAATCTCTTTGGAAACTACCACAACCACACACACCCTCTAACTCACTTAACATAAAAATGTTCAAACCACCATTACGCGCTCACCGAGCCTCAGAATTGCACATCGTCAAAAATTATAGTCTCATAATAATTCCATATAATATTTAAAAATAATAACCATAAAAATAAGAGACATTCTATAATCTATATTTACATGGGATGTTATAGTTTGTTAGATATATATTCTATGATTTTTCTAGGAATTAAATCATTTTCTGGATACTACAAGTGGACTTGGTTCTTGACCAGATGTAACTAGGGTTAGTAACTCTGAAAAAAGGAACATTGGGTATGTCATGATCATTACTCTGTACATGGAAATCAACCTTATTGTGAACCTGGTGTGAAAACCACAAGGTATATTATTTAGTTAATTTGCATTTCCTTTATGAACCATAATGAAGGATTTGAATAGATGATGGTCAAGATTAGACTTCATTAAACCTAAGGTGGCATATATTGAAAACAATATTTCATGATTTATACATCCAATAATTGATTCTTCATGGATATGTGATTTCCCATATTTAGTAGTGTTTGTCACATTACGCCTTTTTGTTTTAGTCAATGGATGGAACAAAAAATAACTGGGTAAACATCGAATACGATAGGAAATGTGTTGATGAGAAACCAAATGGGATTATGACTGTAGTGAATGATATTGTTATTATGCCTAATAATTTATTAATATATATGATTAAAAACATTCAACTAAACCATATTTTTGAATCATAATATAAGATAAGGATAGAAAACACTAAAATCATGAATAGTGTAGATGTTGGAGAAAATAAGGCTCAATTTCCTTCACGTCTGAAATTTGGAATGATACACCTAGGAGAGTGTCTCAAATGAATAATATAAAATTTTATGTGCGGAACATGTGAAAAAAATAAAGTAAATACTGAGTAAAAATAAAAATTTATCTTATTTAAATGGATAATAAGGACAGTCTCCCTGAGGTATCATCAATGATTGAATGTTTTAAATGTGTAAAGTATTGAAATTATTCAAATTGATATCCTAGGTTTAAAATTATGAAGATAATCATCATGGTAGTATGAGCAATGGATATAATTATGATTATAAATATACTGTAAAAAATATTTAATGAATGAGGTATTATGGAATAATATGATGAAGCATAGTTGCTGGTTTAAGAATGAAGTTGAATGATTAATGTTCTTGTGTATCTGGATTCAATAATTATTTTATAAAAGTATTTTATCAATTTCTTACTAGTTATAAGAACTAGAATATATATAAGAATTTTATTTTAGTACATAATCATTAATTATTTGGAAGCATGTGATGAATAGTATTAGTATCCAAGAGATGTGATTCTGCAATAATTTGATCTTTTAGAAAATACATTATTTGGGGAAGATAAAAAAAATATGTGCTTTATGTTTTGATTGTAATGATAAATATTTGTTTATGGGATAGTATTGGTGACCATTAAAATAGATATTTATTTAATGAATAAATAATTCATGATAGATTTTACAACATTTTTTTGATTTATGAAATATATTCAATAATTTTAGATTTTATATAACGATTAATGAGTGAGTTAATCCTTGATAAAATGAATGATTTCAATATAGTTTTAAGGTAACCAATGTATTCTTATACATTTTATGTGATATTAAAAGATACACTACGTTTTGTGGGGAATCTAATTTTAATTTTATTTTGTAAACGTAGTGAACCTTCCTTCTAAATATTTTAGACTTTCTCTTTTCGATGACATATTTTAAAGGAGTCTTATGGTTAACTATTTATAGAATGGATTACATTTAACTTTGAGTGATTTTCTATAACTTGGGTTTTGCATTTTGGCCTAAGAATATATCTAGAGATAGGATTAATGATATGTAATTATTTTATTGAGTTAATGGTCTATTAAATATTAATTTTAGTGCTCCAGAAATAAAAATACCCTTTAGATATTAATTTTATTGACTAAGAGTTGAAGTTAGAATTGATCATGGAACATCCAAAGGATGAAATTGTGTCTATGGAAAAGAAAAATATCAAATCACTGTATTTACTTATTTTCTTACTCCAAATGGTTTAGAAATTATTCAAATCTAGGGAAAGGATCTGTAAACTAAAATTTTATCAGATTACCATCATATTTTATAAATCAATGGTCTTCTCACTCATCACAGATTTATTGTTTTGTGGTTATGGAATATCTCTTGATCATTCCCTTTATTGTGATTAATGCTAGTTGTCACACTCCTTCATTATTTAAAGATTTCACATTTATTCCATGTAGATTTATTCACTTACCACCTATATTTTTCTACTTGTAAATCTATTTCTGTGATTATTCTAGATAACCTTTATACTTCCATTCCTCTCTTATCAAGAGGATATTTTATTAACCCTTATTATGTTGTGTGTTATCTATAAAGGAATTATAAAGTGTCAAACACCTTATTAACTATAAAATTATAAAAAATTTAGGATGAAATTTTTTTAATATGGGGGAATTTAACACCCTAATATTTTGAAGCAACACTATATTCAATAGCGTCTCGGATATGAAAAATACAACTTAAATAAGCCAGGAAATATTATTATTTAAATTTTATAATTATTACATAGTTTTTAAAGTAAAAATATTAGAAATAAATAAAATAATTAAGAAACATATAATTTTCCTCCCATTTTTTAGCATATTTATTAATTCTTTTTGAATGAGAACTTTAGTTTTAGTAAAATCATTTTATAAATTTTTTTAGAAAATTATTTCTATTATTTTTTATGATGAAATAATATAAATAATTTTTCACTTTTATGTGATTTATTTTTAAAAAATTAACTTAGTTTTTTAAATCATCATAATAATATATCTTTAAGGTACTTTTTTATTTTTCTAAGAAGATTTATTTTCCAGTGAATAGTGAAAATACCGATTTTTTTAGAAAAATGTATTTTTATTTCTACCATTTTTAAAGTTTAATTATATATTAAAATACTTTGAAAGAAAAAATAGTTATATTATATTATTTTTAATCTAATTCATTTCATTGTAAGCAATTTCATTGTTTAATTTGGAATAAAACATTTTTTTACTTAAAAAGAGAATTTCTCTAAAAACCTGTTTTTTTTATTTCTTTTTCAAGTTTTGTTTTAAATTAAAATATTAAACTTTTTTTTTATATTTAATTATTTAATCCATATTTCTATTCATGAATTATATATTTATTAAATTTATATATTTTATTTTTTTTAATATGAGATGTAACCATATTAATTTTTGTTACCACGGTAAATGGTAAATCGAGTAACTAAAGTTAAAAATTAAAAAATAAAGACTATAAAATGATACAAACACGTGTATAAATATTATGGGATGATTATATTTTTTTATATTAATCCATGGTTCTTTTATATGTCATTTTATAAGCATTTGGATAAGATTATGGCCTTTATAGTATTTTATTTCATGAAAATTCAAACATATCACTCTCCGGTTTTAATAACTATAATATTTAAATATAGAGTTGTCAAATGGTTTTGATTTAATATAAAAATTAGTTTTAAATAAAAAATGTTTATCTTACAAAAGGTAATTTA
The DNA here is from genome assembly GCA_963277665.1 of Viscum album. NCBI lineage: Eukaryota > Viridiplantae > Streptophyta > Magnoliopsida > Santalales > Viscaceae > Viscum > Viscum album. Next base: position 719,876,176 of record OY728148.1, read on the forward strand.
TTTTTAATTTCTAGTCAAGAAATAATAAACTTAAATTTTTACAAAACGTTGATGGAGTATTAATTTAAATAATGCAACATTCAAATAAATGAAATCAAAAATATTAAAAGTAACATAATTTGAAAAATTTTACATGATAGAAGAATTCTTTAGATGATGATTAAATTTTTATGGTATAATAAAATATATTTTTTTATAATTTTACTTAATTATTTGATAATTATTAAGTCAATTTAATGAATAGTATCAAAATAAAAAATAATGATATTTTATAGATTTAATATATTTTTAAATTATTTTTAAATCATAAAATTATTAAATAAGAATAAATGGGATAATATATAGTCTTAAATTTCATCTAAAACAAGTTTATTTTCCATTTTAAATAATTTGGCTCTTGAATAGTCTTATTACATTTCAATATTTTTATAAATTTAAAAAAAAGTCATGATAACCTCAATTGCAAAAGTGCAGTTCCTCCTTCCCTTCCTAACACCACATTGAGCCCTATAGATTGACCAATAATGTCCCATTACGATTCTATAAATTCTTGAAAATGTTTTATCTATTACTTTTCTTCCAAAATACCAACCTTATATCCCTTAAGAAGATATCAAAAGAAAAACTACTAAAAAAGATGTATTCATTTATACAAACTCTTTCAAGTTTGTTTCTTCTTATAAATCATCTTAATTTTTTATTTCCATCCTAAATTATTAAATAATTTTTCAAAAATATACTTATAAGTTATTATTATTATGTTACAACCATATTAAATTTCTCTTCCTTCCTATTAAAAATGAAAACAACACTCGTCCGTACGTATGTCTTTACATCTTCACGTAGTGGTGTAATTGGTTTTTCACCACCACTTTACATGGATAGTTATAAATTTGTAACTAATGAGTATATATGGTCTATATATGAAATTATTATTATTATTATTATTTTAATGTTAATTATTCTTTACTAGTCTTCCATTTCATCCATTGAAAATGAAAATAGCACTCATGTGTACATACTACCTTTCATCTCCATGAACAGTGTAATAAACTTTTCTATCTCTATATTTGTATATGAAATTAACTATTTATATATTTAATATATATTATATTTAAACCATAAATAGTAGTCTCATTATTATTAATATATTATATAATTATATGTACATCAACTATGAAATCAAAACATACCTAAAAAATGAACCAAGTACCACCTATAACAGAAATGTTTGCATTTAATTGATGATAAATAGGTGATAAAATGTTATAATTAAATCATATGTGCTATGATATATATGATTATGTTTATGGTATATAATTATAATAAAATTAATTTTATTATTCATGATGTTATTATCACGCGAAATTAAAGTTTAACGTCTGGAAATGGATTTCATCTCACTTTTATTTATGTGGGATACATGCCTTATACACTACTTGTGTATTTTTTGTGGTTTAAATACCTCTCCTAAATTTCATTTATGATTATTACGATGAGAATTATGAGATATAAATAGTTATATATAGTAATTTATTTCAAAGGGATTGTGAATTAGAAGCTACCAAATCTGTAAGCGTTTATTTAATAATCTCATCATTATTTGGAATTTTATATGATTAAGACTCTACTATATATTATTTCTCTTACATGTCCATGTTTTATAAAAATATTTTATTTTATTTGTTATTATTCTCCTATGAAAATTTAAAATTATTCTCACCCTTGTTTTATCTTTTACAAATAGAGGAATATTTTTTTCATTTTCCAAATGAGGTACTTTGTTACTTTTCTAAAAAAATATTTAAATGGAATATTTTTTAAACTGTACGGATTGAGTAGATTTTCATTCAATCATGAACCCATAATTCTTTTAATCTTCCTTTACAATTCTAAAATGTGAAATTTTCCTTTGTGTTTGCACTATTTTTTAAGTGAATCTAAAATTTAAAAACTAAATTACCCAAAAATTATTTTTACAATATTTTTATAGTACTTTTATTCATCAATGGAAACAATACTTTATTTTACTTATTCACCCCTATTTATATATTTTAATTATACCATCCTTTTAAAGACTCAATTACATTAAATCGTTGAATATTTAATTTCTCTTAAATATTCATATTCTTATATGATGAATGTGATTATTATCTAAATCATATACCATTATAACACATATTGCTTACTTTTAAAGTAATTTGATTGACTACAGAAATATTTATAAATATATATCCTTACTTAATAAATATATTTTATGACAAAATATATTTATTCATTAATTAAATAGTTCATTTAATATATTTGGAATGCTTTGGAATTATATTTCTTGATGGGAATGGAATTATATATCGCCATGATGCATCATTAAGTATCATGAGAAAAATGTGTTGGAAAAATTAATTATGTTTTTACCCATAATGAATAAGCTATTAATTGAAATATCATGATAGTATAAGTACCATTATTTCTAAGATTATGGTGTCCAATATTAATTATTTTCCTTGATTAATAATTCAGTTATTATTATCCATGATAATTTCACTATGATATTATCCACGGATATAGATTATTCACAAGTTATTAATTACATTGATTTTGGTTATAATTATTTATCTTTCTATATTAATTATGAAATATTTAATATGATTCATTTATTAATTATTCATGATACCCTCCAATGTAATCATACACAAATTGAGCATTAGAGATCACCCAAATATTATGTTTCATTTCTCTCATATATGAAGGGGAAAGATTTGAATTAGTTCAATTATGTAGATTACATTCCATTGTTATGTTCTATGATTAATTACAATGTAATAATGATCCAATTTATGTATCCACTTTTTCAATACTACTAAAATAATATGTCTTGGGTGATGTGATGTATTTAGTTAACTAATAATAATAAACAATTAACTCTTATGGGATTTTATTTCCTAGTATCTAGTGAAAAAATATTAATGTAAAACAACAGAACTTGGATAATAGGGTCAGGGCCATTACATCCATGTTTTAAAAATGATTTTCTTATAGACATGAATGTTTTATAATGTAAAATTATGTATTTAATTCAATTTTCTAAAGAAAAAAATAAATATTTATACAGGATGTTTGAATTTCTTTAAAAATAATAAAAAGAATTTTTAATTTTAACAAATACGATGACAATGAATTTTCACACTATCATAGTCATTATAAGAAGATTGGATTATTTTAATAGTTTTCATGTTTTCTTTAAAGAAAAATTCAACCTCCCTTTTTTATGGGTATTTTGGAATTGAAAATTATGTTTTAAAATAAAATTGTATTTGGGTGTTTTAATGGGGGTTTTATACGAAACATTTGTTTTTAGATACAAAATTGATTTTAATACAATTTTAGATGTATTTATAAAATTTTTTAAGAGAAAAAATGAAAGGATGAAATTTTTTATTCTTGATATGATCCTTGGACATTGTTTATAAATGGTTTATCCCCATTATTGCCCACAGATTAGACTATTATAGCTTATATGATGGGTGCTCCCAAATATAACCAATTATAAAATATAGGATTGGTGAACCCAGATAGACCTAATCGATTTCATTATATCTAATATTATGGGTGTTACCATATAGTTCTCCAATTTATTGGGTAATGATTATGTTCTCTGGATATTTATATTGCAAGTTGTTCGTATATCAATTAAATTTTGTAAGGGTTCATTAAGAGTTCTATGAGATGATATCCCAAGTAACCTACATGGTTTTATAATTTATTTCACATATATTCATTAATATTATTCCTATTAACTTCCATATAACGTTTTAAGGAAAAATGAACCATAACACTTTACAAAGTGGTAGTCTTCCGTACACACAAGCGACATTATCCTATCTCCCACAAAATAAAAAGTAAAAATTAATATGTAATATATTAACTCTATAATTATAAATATGTTCTAAATACTATATATATACTTTAAATCTATCGTCCTAACATTAATTGATTGTAAATGATGGAAAATGGATGACATCAGTTTCTGAAGTGGTAATCCACACTTGTGCAAGAAAAATGTTATTATTTTTCAGTGTATGAAATAAAATGATATATCATCCTTAAATAATGATAAAAATTTCATGAATATCATATTTATTTATGGTATATCACATATATTCATTAACATTATCCTTATTACCTTTCATTTAAACATTCATTGAAAAATTAGTCACATCATATCATGAGAGATTAGTTTGTCATTCATAGAAGCAATGTTATCATATCCCCCATAGAATGGAAATAAAAAACATATAATGTTTACATTAATAAATATTAATATCACATGTGTCATGATTATTTATTCTTATGACTCATTCCATTGTTAAATACTTAAGAAATGTTTCACGGTTGATAATTTAGGTATTTATGGGTATGAGTTCTTTTATGTTTCGACCATGAATTCTCATTACCTAGTTTATTAGAGTGTTATCTAGGAACACCAATATTATAGTATATAATTTTCACTCCCAATGATTTCTAATAACTACCATCTAATAAGCTATAAGGATCTTACTCAGTTCAATCTAGGTGAAGCCAGTAAATATAATGGGCACACTCGTGAGCTATATAATGGGGATAAACCCTTTTTAAAAGAATTACAAGGACTATATAATGAAAAAAATATTTTATTATTTTAATTTTTAATCATAATATAATTGAGAAATTTTTTTAACTTATTTTAAAATCACATTTAGATTTTAGAATACATGCTTCTTTTAAAACCCAATTTTCAATACCCAAATACCCTTTTATATTAAAAACCCCATTTTCAATTCCAAAATATCCAGATAAATGGTATGGAGAGTTTTTAATTGTATAAAAAAATAAATATTGTAAATTAATACATTATTAAAATAACGGTTATGGTGGAGGAGAAATTAATTATTCCATATACGTTAAAATAGAGCATTCATTTTTTGGATTGTAAAGAAAGTAAAACATTTCATACAAATATCATTTTTCCTTACATAAACATTTAAATGAAGAAATAAATTTCTTTTATAAATTATAATTATGTAATAAAATAATTTTGAAAAATTGGACATGAAGGAAAAAGAGAGTTTGAAGGAAAAGATTAAAAGATATTTTTTAAGGAAAATTCCCATATCACTTTTGGAAATATTTAAATCATAATCCCCATGAAAGAATAAAACTAAATAAAACATTAAAAACTGTGGAAAAAGATAAATTAAATATATAACATGTTAAATGGTATATATTTACACCTCATAAAATAATATAGGTTCATAATATCAAAATATGCCTCAACGAAAGAAATTGGGATGATATTCCTTACTATGATTTTGATTTGTCGTGTCGTTCTTTATCATCCTAAACAATGAAATAATGTTAATTATTTAATTTATTGAGAAAAATTTTCATTTTTATTATTCATTTTATTTCACTTATTACCACTTAATATAAAATTAAAAATCAATTAATTTTATGTCTTATTTTTTATGATATTTTGCTTATGTTCTAGAATGACTTTGGTGGGTTGACTATTAGTCTAAGAGTCCATTATTTAAAAATATCCACAATAATAATATTTAAATATTTATCATATTTATACAAAAATATTTATTTTTAAAATAATCAGTAATGATTGTAATGAAAAATGAACTATGTTACGATCTTGTAGAAGGTAGGCTGTACGTATGCATGAGTAATATTTCCAATTTTCAATAATCATTATGAACATGTGATAAATAATAGTTTATAAATATAGATTGATAATTATATAAAATATAGAATATTATTTACTTAAATATAGTTATATATATCCTTCTTTTTTTGTGTTGATTAATAAAAAGAATCACATCGATTCGTGGAGGCACTTGTCCACACATACACAAACTATGTCATCATTTTTCAGTGTAATAATGAAAGTAATATATTATCTATTAATAATTATAAATCAAACATTAATATAATTATTATTTCATTTATATAACATATATTAATTAAATTAATCCTTATTACCTTCAATTTAAAGCATTACTAAAAAACAAAGCGCATAGCTTAATGAGGCGATGGTCCACTGTACACATGAATGATGATTTTGTATCCCATTTGATAGAAGATGATATGTATTTAGGTTATTAAATTAAAATAATAATATATCATTATATGATATATTCTTTTTTAGTTATATAATAATATTTTCATAATATTTTAAGGAGGTGGAAGATGAAATAAGATAAAGATTATTGGTTCAACACAATACTTCTGTTTGGAAAACCTCCTTAGGTAGTCACCAAAATACTTCCTTGGAAGGATTTGTGATTGAAATAAGAGATCTATGATGTGGGTAGTTAATTTAGGAATATATTTTGGTAGTATGTTGTAATGAAAAAAGTTTTTGAGCTTTTTATGATGATTGGATATGGGGTGATCACTTATAAGTGAGGTGAGTGGCACACTTTTATTTTTTTTTAAAGAAAAAGATGTACCACCATTTTTTACATTCCAGATGGGTAAAAAATATAGAATTATAGAGACATAAAACTATATGGTCAAAATATTATCATAACATATATTTAATAAATTTTTATTTCATTTTAACCATTGTCTGTTTTGTTTAACCCCTAGGTAAATCTATTTTTACCTCAACTAAAATAATTATTTTTTACTATTTTCAATATTAATTATTGTAAAAATTTAAGTTGAAATTATTAGATAATATAAATTATTATAATTCAAATATATATTACATTTACAAAAATTTTATTTATATGTGTAGAGAAATGAATTTTAAAATTAAACATATATAATGGACGAATAAGAGTTTGGTCATGAAGTGTATTTTTCAAGAAAAAAAGGAATTTATATTAACACTGTGATTAATAATAATAATTTTATGAATATAAATTAATATTAATTATTATATAATTAATAAATTAAAATTAAAATAATCATCATTAAGGATTATTTTAATTAATTGAAGGGAGAAACAATATTCTCATTAAAGCAATATTTATGAAAATCTTGTTTTTAATCCTAGAAACAAACTTATACTAAAATACAATATAAAGATGATTATAGAGTAATTCATTGGAATAAATATAAATATGTAATACTTATTTTACATTAAGTGAAATTCAAAACATAATTGTAGTTTTCATTTACTTATTTTATTGAAAGTTAGTGAATTTTTTATATAAAACAGTATTTATCACAATTAACCGAAAACAGCAACATTTTTTAAAAATCCTAAATGTTCCCCCTCTTTAAATTTTTTTATTCTTATTTGAAAAATTATAATCATTTTTTCAAATTAAACAGGTAATATTTATAAATTAATCTTTTAAATAAAACCTATACATAGTTTAGTTAAAACTCTTCAATTTTTTAAATAAAAATTTACTTATTTTTTGTATAATGAATATAATTTAATTAATAAAAATGAACGTGATTTATTCTATCATTATTGGGTTGTTAAATTCTCCACCGTAAAATTATATGCTCCCAATTTATTAAAATATTAAACAAGTGTTTATATCTTTATACATCATAGTATTTTAAGATTCAATTTGAATTATTTCATCTATGAGAATTTAACTTCAATGATACCAATTAATAATGTGTTTCTTAACTCAATTTCATTTCTTTGAGTTATAACTATTTTCCATTGAATTTTTTTTCTATTATTATGCGATAATTTATATCTAAATTATCAATTTCTATATCTCCAATTATTTTTTGTGGATTTACAGTTTTTAAACATAATCTCTCCATTTATTCATTATAAATTAAATGATTTGATATTTATAAGGATTATTTGTCTCAAATTCTATTTATTTGGGACATATATTTATTTCATGAACCTAAATCCTATTTTAAGTTTTATATACTTCCCCTTTTACATGTTATATCATGAATCACTTTATGTTCTGAATATTTAAACTATCAATTGAAGTTATTATTTTATGGGGCTCATGATTGAAGAGTTAGCAAAGTGGAAAAGGATTTGTTTTGAAATATCAATTATTTTATGATTTTTTATTTTCTTGGTTTCTTTAGATATAATCAAAGTGTCTTATTTTCTTGAAGCATATCTGTTTAAAAATATATAACCATTGAAAATACATATCAATTTGAAAACATTTATTTGAAAAAAAATCATTTTGACACCAACTATAAAGACCCGACCTTAAACATGAAATAATCATGAGTTTTAAGTCAATAATTAATTCTCTTACATCTGAGGATAATTTCATGTTTACAATTTATATTATTAAATCATAAATCATACATAAAAAACAAAAAATAAAAATTGTAAACTTTCAATTATTATTCATTATTTTCATAATACAAAACATTTCAAATAACATTTTTTTTGCATCCATGAAAAATCATAACAAATTTCAACCTTAATTCTTATTTACAATTACCTATCCTTAAATCCTATTAATTTTTTAAAAAAATGGTTGAGAAAAAAAATCAATGTAAAGGACCTAAAAAATAAGAAAACCATTAGTCTAGTGAAACCCTTAAAAAACCATAAAAAATAATTTTCATAAAAAACATAAATTTTTACACAAAATTGAAGTTTAATTATTTTAAAAATATTTTTTTAATAACTTTTAAGAAGAAAATATTTCTATGAAAAATCACTATCATGTACAAAATGTCTTATAGGGGCCTTGGGACATCATCTCGTAAAACTCTTAATAAATTCTTATAAATTGGCTTAACTATAAAGAAAACATAAAAATAATTATCTGGAAAATATAATCCTTATCCAATGCATAGGAGAACTATCTAGGTAAACCCATCATATAATATATAACGTCCTTCCCCTGCACTATCTAGAGACACTCATGATAAAAGTGATAACAGGCTCACTTGATGATATTTGGGAACACCAATTGTATAAGTTATAACGGGATCACTCGTGAGCTATAATGGGGATAAACCATTTCTAGAAAATTTACTAAGACCGTAAATTCCCAAAATAGGTGCCACTAACCAAGTAACCCAATATGGTTTTCCACAAGGCCTCAAGTGTGCTTCCTTATACACTAGAGGTTGCCTACTAGCAACAACGGTCAAAAGGATGTATGATGGGTATAATATACCATCATATTAGAGTAACACAATAAGAATAACTAGATATCAACCATATAAGTAATAAATACAGTTTGGATGAAATAAATAAACTGAAATAGAATATTCTATAATAATAAATGAAATATCAAAAAATCTCAAAAATCCATACCATACATACAACACTGGTCACCCATTGGTTTAACTATACCTAGAGGATTGCATAATGAAAAATGAAATAAAATTACAAGGATCTACTATTAACTTTGATCCAAAAAAGATACCCTATATCCAATAAACTACTCAGCTACTCTGGCTGAGTCAAAGGAATCCACATGAGTGGACCCATTTGATTATGCAACTCGGGGCCTCTTCCCTATCCACAATGCATCAGTGCTCAACCTAAAAAAGAATACCTAAGTTTTGTATACACATTGAGGTGAAAGTAAAGGGGTATATATAATCTCAATAGTCCACAGTAATTATGAACCTTTAAATCTACTATCATAAGTTCATGTTCATGAAATATGATCAACCGAATTGAGACACAACTAGAAAAGATAAGTAATACAAATAATGTGAAACCACAGCTGATCATTGGGTTTGTAAAATAGATCATCAAGGAAAGTTTCCATTATGAATATATATATATATATATATATATATATATTCCTATGAATATTTATATATATATATACATAAATATGAATATACATGGGTAACTAACCAATAACATAAATAACAACAGTTAATCCTTGGTCCAATAATCCTGATCCTTTGGACATCATGTGAAGAGGGAATTATGTTTGATATCACACCACTCAAGCCATGTAATGTAAAGTCGATCTCTGGGTCATTAATCCCAATCTATAATTCCTTTTTCATCAAGCTTGAGAAATTTTTTGAGTAAAAAACATCACCATAGGTGGATACATGTCATAACCTAGGGTTCACCCGCACTTGCCTTCAATAACTATAAATAAGGTTGTCTTATAAAAATGGACAATCTTATAATGATTGTTAAGAGACACATTTCATGCGATGATCTCCATGTAAATAAAATTAAATGTTTTATCCCTAGGTCCCAATCCATGGGTGGTTATGAAACAAAGAGTGGGATACTACCTAAGGGTATGACCCTTATGTGATGTATAAGGAGAGATCACCGATGAGAAATCATGCCCACCACTTGAGATCTCTATTCAGGGAGACAGTAATCATCCCCATCCCTGGAGAGATGATAATAATCCATGAGTATATATATATATATATCAACTATGTCTAACTCCATGACCAACACCATGATCCTATAATCGATCAGATAGAGCATAATCATCCATATCGCTTGGGAGATCATAATAATCTACATGTATCATTATCAGGGACTTTTCTCCCATATATCATAATCAAGGGACATAATTCCAAAATAGAGGAGAGTGTAGTCATACTACTTAAACCATAAGTATAGGATAGAGGATCCATCCTCATCATTCAACAAACTAAAGATAGAATAATCATTCAAAATAGCATTAATATGGATGTAAAGAACATATAAACATGTATGGCTCAAAATCCAGATCCTATGAAGTACCTATGGGCACCCCAAATATATAATCAAAAGGGATTAGAAGACAATTCCCATGTATCACATATGGAAACCCCAATAAATGAATAATATGGATCCTAGGAAGTGTGTCTTGGAATTCCAAAGATATAAAATTCATCCTGTTAGAATCATCATCCATGAACTAGGAAGCATCTATGGTAATCATCACTATTGAAAAATTAAACAGATGAAATTATAAATAAATATTGAGGGTGGATGAATTCTTGAACCCATCACTACTATCACAGCCCCATGGCCATTCAATTTTGGTACAGGTTCTACGGTTACACTTGTTAGCATATCTACCCAAAACCAATATAGTATCTCAGGGTCAGTCAAACATCAGACCTCCCACAGGGTCCCATATGTTATAACAGAAAAGAGGAATCCTACTTAGGATCCTTGATGTCAACACATAGGTAATGGAATCCTACTCAAGATCTATGGCTATAAAGGTAAATGGCAGAAGTCAATGTGGGTTCCTCTAATGTTAATGGAATATTATATGGGATCCTTGGAAACATAAATTGGAAGATTCATACTATAAGGGAGCCTCATTAATAGTATATGAAGGTAGAGGAATCATACCTGGGATCTTAAAAAGAGTAATTAGGAATAGGGATCCTACATGGGATTCCCTAGGTCATCATGGAAGTGAATGCATCACACAGAGGACCCTTGGTAATGGTAAGAATAAAGAGGCATCTTACATGGAATCCCCTAGGTTGAAATGAAAGTCGAATAATCCTATAGGGGATCCTTGGAAACAACAAACTGCATGGATTCCTGGTCCATACGGGAACATCTCTGAAGGGATATATACCTAGGTGAAGAATTATGAAAGAATCATTCAAAAGTGATATCTCATGGATCGTTTTAGATAAAATGTTCTCACTCTCAATAGATAGATGGATTTAATTACCAAAGAAAATCATCTTAATTAAGAAAAAATCATGAAACACCACCTAGGTGTCCTCAAACCATCTTAAGAGTTTCATCGTCTTGATCTATAATGGAAAGACCATAAAAATTGACTACTCATGGTTCCAATTATTACTCCTATGAGTAAATATGTGAAAACTCCCTAAAATGGTAGTAAAGGTAGTAGTACATGGAATGTATACCAAGTACATGTCATGTACCACCAAATCCCAAACTAGGTTTCTACTACTACAAAACGTGGCAGGTAAAAACCCAAGTACATGGTGTGATGATTTTATACAAGGTGTGTACCCTACATTGGGTACTTACCTATGTACTCATATGGTAAAGCCTTTTACTTCTCCTGCAACCCACACGGGGTTTGGAATTATACACTACACATCCATATGCCCCTACACGAGTAGTTTGGATGGGTACTCAGCTACATGAGAATGTCCCAGTACATGGCATGTATACCCCAAAAATTGTGTGTACCTCTAAAATATCATCTTCATTTAATTTGAAGAACACACAGTATGTTCTTAAATCTAAACACCTTATGATCCGGATTTTTGAACAAGAAACCCCTCAAAGAATCTTGAAACCCCATTTTTATCCCAAAAAACTATATATCGACCATAAATGGGTCCTAATTAGTGATAATTTGGATTTAGAAATTAATGATTATAAATATAATGTAATTTCTATAAAAATATAAAAACAACCTACCTTTGGGTGGAATCTGTCATAGCATCACCCATTCCTGTGGTCCGAGACTACCTTCACTATGATATGGATCATCCCATGTTATGTGATGAAAAATCTATTCCCCCATCCCTATTTATCTCTAATTATCCTTATATACCTCTCCTCTATATGTCACATGATTAAAGAAACCCACAGGGGGGTATATACGAGAATCTAGGGGAGGAAGAAGAATAGAAAAAGGAACAATAAATGGAGTAAAAAAGAAAAGAAAAAAAAAATGGGTAATGTGATGGCCTCGGTGTTCGACATGAGTTTATGCACCACCTATGAAAAAATCTCCATTCCAAACTCAATAGTAGAGATTATAGATCAATATAATGTACTATTCAAAAGATATGGCCAAATGAACTTGTGTAAATCAATTAATATTTAATTAATTAAAAAATAATTTTTAGTTATTACACTAAAATTGAAATGGCTAAGAATACAATAAATTTTTTCCCTAGGATAAGAACCCTATTCTAGGACTATTAATGTAGTAAGAAAAATTATATGATACAATTTTTTGGGTAAAATGCTAATTTTACCCCCTACAAGCGTTTTAAATCAAAAATTCAAATTTCTCCTAAAATTTCATGTCCATGAAACATGTGTCCTTAGAATATCTCCACCATAAATGTTATCATCCCAAAAATTACTTGGTGGTAAACACAGTATAAATTCTCTCATCATGAGCATCTTCATGACTATTTTATCTCGACTATCCAACAACAAGTCCCACGGGTTTAGAAACTCTTCCATCAAGGAATCTTTTCAACTATAACCAATATAGTACTCACCTCCATAAGAGTATCTTTATCATCACCATACAACATCACCTATTCCTACTTCCTGATAATGGTTTCCTTAGAAAACATCACATTTTAACTAAAAAAATGGTCACCACCGCCAAATATAATACTAAGAACTCCCAACTATATGTATTACATTACACAACTCCTTGAGAAAAACCTCACGAAGTTCCTTCATCAAACTAGGAAATACATTTGAAAAGAAAATAATCTCATTGTTTAGTTTGTGATCTCTTAATATACTCAAGATGATGTCATGATATATCATGATCATCTGTAACTTAGATTACACAAATATTCTATAAAAATGAATGTATAGATCTCTTCGATCCATGATCACATTAAAACAGGATATACCTTTCTTTAAGAAAACCCTAACACTATATCACCCAAAAAATGTGTGTCCAAGACCAAACATGGGCCAACCATCTTGTAGTACCCTATTCATTATTAATATATCCTATGCAATGGATGGAATTCATCATTAAGACAAACCTCTCATGATACCATGCCCATGACAATTCATAAAAACATCATTCCTGGGATCACATATATCCATTCAATTGTCTGTGATTTAAACAGAAATACACACATAAATCATGTACCATTATTACCCAATTCGTTCTCCAATGATTCATTCAACAAAATGATAGTTTGACCATGCTACAAGACATGTGATTCCAAAGAATCCATAAGTTCCCTTGGAACTCATCTTCAAAATCAAACATCTTACCCATTTTATGATTTATTCCAAAACAACCCATCACAGACATCATTACAGTCATAAGCATATACCTTTTCTCTATCTACATTATTAATAGTAGAAACATTATTCAATAGGGATAAAGACCTGAATAGTCATACCTACTGAATCATGTTTCTAGAAACAAGCACTCCAAGTGATTCCTTAAAAACAACAGGAATCATCAGGCCTATAAAAAACTCAAGCACTAACCATGAATCAGTCTCATAATGACTATAAAAGAAATCTCATTACCTAAAAATGAATACATAAATTTGGGATAAACCTATTCATAGGTTTCCCTCGAACAATTAAAAATTGACATATAAGGGTATGAGTCAAAACTAAGGTCCACTAGGTCACTCATATATCCCTACTGATCAATTCTAATATTTGGGTCACTATATGTAACAACCTATATAAAAAATTCAATCTTATCCAAGGAAGATAACCAAAAAACTGACTTATAAGAGTTAAAATTGTTAACTTGGCCTATAAGTGCCTGATCCCCTCAATGTATCCCAATAAAGGACTAATACGCTAGAGGTCATGATACCAATTTAAAATAGATAGTGAAATGGCACTCATATGACATTTGAATATGGTAATACCCCCTTGAGGCCTAGTTCACTAGAAACATTTAGGTATCTATTGGAATCGTATAAAGCAACCTAACTAGAAAACCTCAAAAAAGGTAGATAATGTATAATTTCATTCCAAGAAATATAAGAAAAAATTATATATATTATTAATAACACTTTAAATAATGGAACATAAGAAACAACACCCTGTAAGGGGTTAATGATATGGGAATCATGTTCCATATCGACCAAATTGGGTTACATTACCTCTTTTTCATAATGATTGAGTCATTAGACTCACCCTCCAATATCTCAATGTAGATCCATATACTTACCATCAAAAAGAACTATATTTGGAATTCAGGTCATTTGAATATAATTCGAACAAAAAAATATTAGAAAACACCATTGAGGTTTTTATTGAAACTATATAAAATTGACCTCTGTCATCAATAAAATCACACACTAGCAGAACTATAACATTTAAATCTTACATGATAAATATGATACATGAGATACCTCTTTCCTTGGCAGGAAAAAATTAAAAATCAAACTATGGCCTCTTGAAAATGGTCCTAGAAAAAATCCATATTAAATAATCACATTCCCAAAACCTGAGTGTCACTTAAATTGAAAATAATATAAAACTATAACATCAGAGATCAGAAAATAAATCTGAAAACCCTAAAAACCATGACTTCTTTCCAAAATAAATGTCCTAAATGCACTAGTATAATATCCATCATAGGTTATAAAATATTTCTAATACTTCTATCTACCATATCCCAGATATTAATATAATATGAAACAAAATTCTTTGATACCACTTTGTAACATCCTGACCTGGGTTCCACTAAATCAGTTCCCTGAGATGGTTCACCACAAGACCTCAACCACGCCTCCCCATATACAAGAGGTTGCCAAATAGTAGTGGTTGATTAATAGTGGTGTTGTGGCGATACAATGCCCTTATATTAGAGTAACATAGTAAAAATAACAATATATCCACCACAATAGTAATAAATATTGTACAAAAGTAATAAATAAATTAAAATAGAACATTTTGTAATAATAAATTAAATTATGAAAATTCTGAATGGAAATACAATACATAAAACACCGGTCACCCACTAAGTTGACCATAAATTTAGAAGTATATAAAGGAAACTGAAATAAAAAGTACAAGTCTCTATGAATAACTTCGAGTTAGACCACATAACCAGTCTCCAATACATTGTTGAGTTGATCCATCTTTATCAATGGAATCCATATTGGTGGCCTCGCTCATTCAACAAACTCTAGGACTCAACCCTATCCACCATGCATATGTGATCAACATTAAAAGAAAACATAATTTCATCACACACACCAAGGTGCACATATAGGGGTGAAAAATAATCTCACTGGTCACCCTAATGATGAACCTCTAAATCTACTATCATAAGTTCATTCTGATGCAATATGATCAACCTATATGAGATTCAACTGGAAAAAATTAATAAAAAATAATATCAAACCACAGTTGATCCATGGGTCTATTATCCTGATCAACATGGAAAGGTTACATCATGTTTATTTATATTTATATATGTATATAAATATATTACCATAAATTCATATAAATATACATAAATATGAATATACATGAGTAAAGTTAAAAATAACAAAAACAACATCACTCAATCCTTGGATTTGTAATTCTGGTCATCTTGACATCCTATGAAAACGTTATTGATCGGGATGTTATACCACTAAATCCATTAATAGTAAACTTGATCTCTGGGTTTTTAATCTCTATAAACAATATCTTCTCCAACAAACACCTGAAATGTCTATGTTTATGATACTTCACTATAGGGGGGATACATTTCCTATCCCTAGGTTCACCCATACTCACCTCCAATCATAATAAATAAGTATGTTGTATATCGATGAATAATTCTACAAAGATATAATTAATATGGATTTTATTCCTTATTTTTCATGTAAACCCAATCCAATTTCTGGGCCATTAGACCCTGGTTCATAGGCAGTTATGTCACTGTGACTTGGATAATCCCTATGGGTATGATCATTAGTCTATATATATAGAAATACCATTGGTGAGACCTCATTCCCACCCCTCAAGGTCTCTGATCAGCGTGATCATGATCATTCTCATTACTTAAGAGAACATAATCATCCAAAAGAACCTATATATATATATCAATGATGTGTAATTATATGCATGACACCTTGATCCCATAATCAGATAGGGGGAGCGTAATCATCATTATCACTCGAGAAAGTGTAATCATCCATTAGTATCACCAGCAAGGATTCTATTCCCCTAAATCTGAATCAAGAGACATCATGCATGAACTAAGGGAATCATAATAATCCTCCTCAAACCAATAGTCAAGGAGGGTTTAATCAACCTCATAAAAAATTTAAATGAGATAAGAATAATCATCAATAACATCAACCAGGATGTTAATAACGTCCAAACATATATGGATAAAAATCTAGATCTACGGAAGTACATCAGGGTATCTCAAAGACCTAAACAAAATAGATTAGAATGCAGGTCCCAATTAATATGTTTGGATATCCCAATAAACAAATAATATGGATCCCAAGACTTTTTCCAAGGAATTCCAATGATAGAAGACATATATTATTAGGCTCATCATCCACGAACTAGGAAGAACATGCAACATTCATCATTGTATCAGCAATAAAGAGAGGAATATATAAATAAACAGTGATTTTGGATAAATACCTAAACCCACCACTACTTCAACATCTCTATGATATTAAAAGTTTGTTATAATTTCGATGGTGGCACCCACTACCATCCATTCCAAAACACAGCATACAAGCTCAGGGTCCATCAAAAATTATTACCCTAACAGGGTCCCTCATGTCATAACACATGAGAGGCATCCTACTCAGGATATTTAAGGTCTACAGATAAGAGAATGAATCCTACTTAGAATCCTTGGTTGTGAAGGAAAATGGAGGAAACCTACATGGGGTCCTCAAATAGTGATCAAATAGAATCATCCTATACAGGATCCTTGTAATGTTACATAGGAAGAGGCATCTTATATGTTACACTCGTTAAAAGTATATGAAGGCAAAGTAATCCTGAATGGGATCCTAGGAAATAGTAACTAGGTATATGGATACCAAAAGGGACTCCATAGGTCAATATGTAAGTGATGGAATCCCACAGGGGACCCTTAGTAACTGTAAGAAGATAGAGGAGTCCTATATAGGAACCTATGGGTTGAAATGTAAGAAAAGACATCCTATAAGGGATCCTCATAAACAACTAACCTCGTAGTCTCCTAAGTCAGTAGGGAACATATAATGAGGGATACTTCATAAGGGGGATGTTGGAACCAGGGTTATTATTTTCTAAAAATGGAGTAAGGTTTGTGGTTGTTTCCAATCCAAATTGTTTTGATCAATGATTTTTAAAGAAATGTGTTCTTATGAATGAGGATGAAAGCAGTATTAAAGGTTTCATCGTTCCCTACTATTTTCAAAATTTTGGGCTTCAAAATTCGTAATTTATTTTTGGAAAAGGAAGAGTTTTTTCAATGTATGCAAATCGCAAACCACATATCAGGAATAGTTCACATTTCACAAAATATATTATATAGAATGGAGGACTCTGAACCATGTTGTAGGATTGGTTTTTAGTGAAGACTTGCAGTTCATTGGAAGGATCAGAGTACATGGAAGGCGTGATGGTTCATGGGATGGATTTATGTTCATGAAAAATAGATAGAAAGTTTCAGGAAGAGGAATTTCATGGGATGGATTGTTGTTAGTGGGAATGAGGTGGATATTGGTTTGGGAATGTGTTCAAAGACCCCAATTGAATGAGTGGCGTTATGCAGACTGTGTAGGGAAATGGTGCGTTGGTGGTTCACGGTATGCAGTGTAGGAGTTTTTGTTTCAATTTTTTTGTTAATATAGTATTATCAGATTATAAGGATCTATTTTCCAATATAATGAGTGTTAGTCCCATTTAAGGTGAAGATAAAATAACATTAGAGTACTTCATCACTCAGAGAATTTGGCTAAGTCCAAAAGAGGTTCACGAGGAAGGAATTTTTCTTTAGGGTTTTCTATAGTATGTAATGGGAATAGAGGTATGTGTAGAAGAGTCTATAAATAGATGAAGAACTTGGACCATTTTTCTCTTACAGTATGCATATAAAGTGAGGTAGTACATGAAGTAATAATGTATTCATTAGAATGAAATACGCCAAAGACGATTTGCGGAAGAGATGTTTGTCTGTGTTGAAGAAGTGGTGTGCAAGAGCAGAAGAAAATGAATTATGGGAACATTATTTTTGATGGTGGTATGTGTTCATGGTTTGAAGAGCTAATACATGGATGTGGTACAAGGATCATGGTATTACAAGGAGAAATAAGGCCGTCCAGGAAAATTTTGCGAACAAACAGTACCTGAAAAGTAGATTACATATACAAGGGAAAATATGACTTCAACTGAGCATATATCTACAATTAATGATGAATTATTTAATTTAAACTCATTGAAGTTACTTTTTGTTGATAAACTGAGTTCAGATTCTTACCAATGTTGTGAGAGAGGGGGAGTCAACAGAAGTGATCTGATGGATATAGCGTGTTATCCCTAAAACCTTGTTAATACAGTGCACCTCACACATAGTGACTATGATAAACTTTTTTACTCCACATGTAGTTAAGATTTGTGGAAATTGGTACGTCTTAAAACATGTCTATATATGCTCTTTGTGTGTATCCCTTAGTGGTGAGACAAGTAAAATTGTTGTGTCTTCTCTTTTCATGTGATTTTTTTTTCTTATCTTTCTCATCATATAGGTTTAACATGTTCCTACCAAAATGCGAATAAGATCCATCCATTTAAAATATAATTGACTCCCTGATCCACCCCTCCAATATCATGGTGTTCTAGGGTACATCAAGTGCTATCGGAGGGTATGGTTTGGTGGTGTTAAATCTACCCTTCACTTCTACCATTTAGAATACAGTAATTGTTAGAGGATTCCCCCTATTTAATGGGAGAAACATACAGATCTGGAATAATAGGATGAGATCACATATAAGATATCTTCGAATGGGAGTCATGTTCAACACTTCACTTGGAATAAAGGTCACTAATTCAACTGGAATGTTTATGACTAATACAGAAAGGAAAATTATTGATGCAGATGCCAAAGCATAGAATTCCATCATTGCAGTTCTTTCTTATCAGATTTATCTAAAGGTGATGATTTGTATGTCAGCAATTTTAATGTAGGAAAAAATATAGAATATTTATGAAGGTGATAGCAAAGTGAAGGAGGTAAAACTACACATTTTTAAAATAGGATTGATGATTTGAAGATACATTCGGAAGAAACTATAGATACATTTTTCAATTGAATTACTAAAATTGTTGGAGCTATAAGAGGACTTCGTGAAGAAATCAAAGATATTGATATTGTGAAGAAAATATTGAGAAGTCTTTCACCCCTATATATTTCAAATTTTTCATCTATAGAGGAAACGGGTCTTTCTAATCTTTCATTGGATGATCTGTTGAAAATCCTGGTGGCATATGAGATAAGAGTCAAAACAAAATATTCAACGACTCGAGTAACAAAGGAAATGGCATTCAAAGCCATGAAAAAACATAAAACATAATGAGACAATATTGATGAAGATAATGATGAAAAAGAAATTATTTATCTGATTCCAAAGGAATTAAAAATGGGAAAAGGTAAATTTGAAGGAATGTTGCGTTTTGATTGTTTTTTTGGTGAAAGAGTTGAGCACATTCCCTCTCGATACACAAGAATGTTTGATGATGAATAAATTAAATCTCGAGACATGCAAAAACCTCAAAAGAAGTTGTTTAAAAAATATAGATTTCAGTTTGGTAAAAAGATATAGAAAATGGTTTTTATATATGAATAAGAAGATAATTTTAGTTACTTATTTGAGGAATAAAAATTAAAGTTTAAATATGTCACCCATGCATCAATGATGGAAACTGTTTGAAAATCTAAACCATAGAGAGATGATGATAGAAATTATCTGTTGACCAGTGATGTCGATCACTTGTTTCTACTTGAGGATGCATTTGTTAAGCTTGAGAATCTATGAAAGATATGAAAAAAGTGGAAATTAGTTATGGATTATTATTTAGTATATGTTGATACTCTATAAGCTTAAATAGATTGAATTTAGAAACTAGTAAAGAAACATTACACAAATTTTGAAAGATCTAAAGATATAGTAAAAAATAAAGATTAGAATTGATAAATAAGAAATGGTGATTAATGAACTTACATATAGAAAATAGGAGAAGTAAAATATCGTTGAGGGACATAATGAATATTTTTTTACTCTTTAGAGTAAACTTTAAAGTGAATCATGTGCAGAAAAAACAAAGAAGATAATTTAGTTTGAAAATTTCTCAGATGTGGTGCTGCTAGAATGAGCTAAGTGTCATTATGATGGAGTTGAATATTTCTGAATGATCAAAGACCCTCATTCATGGGAAACATGGGAATGGGTTTTAATTCTGAAACATCGAATGGTGGAAGTAAAATGGCCCAAAATAAAGGAAAGCTAAAAGTCAAACATATCACAAAGACACCTAAAGTCCAAATAAATAATGTCTCAAATCAGACTAAAATAAGTACTAAAAACTATCCTCAAGTTTCCCAATATTGTATATAGACAAAAAATACTTCTAATAAATTTTACCTAAGGAGGAATAGAAGTGAAAATACATTTCTACTTATGAAATGTCAATTATGTGGCTGTCTGGGCCATACCATTTCATACTGTGAAGAGTAAAGGAGCTATTTGAAGAGAAACGAACAAGTAATTCATTAAAGGATAATGAATTAATATCCTAATTCTTATTAAATAAATGGTTTCTATAAATTTTTTGATTTTAGGAAGAGGAATGGTAGGAACAATTCATACAAAACTCATAGAAATGTCAATACTCACCATCCAGATGGCATTGTTCATACTAACAAGTTTTCTCCTCTGTAAGAATATTTTGAGCATGATGAACCTTTGCACATGGAAAAGATATTTTAAAATCCATATTTATCCGTCACTCAATCTAATATTTCATGGAAGGAAAATATGAAAATTGAAAAAACCAACCTTGCATAAGTAGCTCTCAAAGCTACCATGAACAACAACACTTGGATTATTTATAGTGGATGCTCATCCTATATTATAGAAAATTCAAACTAATAAACGAATGTCAAAAAAATGTCAATTAAATAGTGAGATTTTGTAATGATGGTTCATTGAAGATAATAGGTAGTGGAAGTACTGAAATGGACAATGATGAGCTAAAGAAGTCTACAGTTCTTTATATGGATTGGTTACGTCACAATCTCCTAAGTGTGATTCGACTTTGTGACTTAGGACTAATAGTTTCATTCAATCAAAATGGGTGAACTATAAAATTAATAATAGAGGATTATCTAATTAATGGTTGTAGAAAATATGGAAACCTATATCAAGTTGATAGTTAAGAGAACATTTTCTACATGACCATTGAAGAAGAAAACAACTTATTCCATCGAAGGATTGGTCACATTAATCAACATGACATGGAAAATATATCTAAGATATAGATAGTCATAGCTATCCCCAATCTGAAGTGTGAATAGGAAAAGCCTTGTAATTCCTACATTCTAGGGAAGTTTGTATCTAGTTCATATTGGATAAATAAAAAAATGTCATCCAATCCTCTTGATCTCATTCATAAAAATGTATGTGGTCTGATAAATGTTGGTGGAAATCATTGATAAAGGTACTTTGTTCTTTTAATTGATGATTATAGTATAATGGATTGTGTTATTATCGTATGAAGGAAAGATCAAGTTCTCGATTTCATAAAAACTTATCATAAAATAGCTTAGAATGATACTGTACAGACAATCAAAATTCTGTGGTATGAAAATGGTGGACAATATACATCCATTGACTTTGAGAACTACCTATAGAAACATGGGATACAACATGAGGTGGTTTTTATGAGAAATCTATAGAAAAATAGAGTTTTTGAGCGTCAAAATTATTAGGGGAACATTATGGCCCAAACTATACTAATTGAGAGTTGTATCTCTCGATAAAAATGGATAGATCTTGTTCAAGATACAGTTTAAACTCAAAACCAAATTGGTATTTATATAGGGGAAACCAAGACACTCTATGATTTATGGCATGGAAGGAATCCCTCTTTGAATTATTTTTTGTTTTTGGAAGTAAATATTTTATCCAAAATAAATAAGGAAATCAAGGAAAGTATGGTGATGCTACGGATGAAGGAAAATTCCTTGGATATTCAATGCATTGAAAATCCTACAAATGTTTTAATAAACAAATTGAAAAAATTGTGGAAAGAAGTTGTGTAAATATCATTGAAGATAAAATCACAGATGGCTCAAGTAATTCATCTACTGATGTGATAGAATATGAGAAAAAATTTAGATATGGAAGATATTGAAATACAGAAGTAGAAGAAGTCCTAAAAAATCCATGATTCTCATAATGATGTTGAATCAAAAGAAGAATCAGAAGAAGAAACAATGGGTGAAGAAAATTCTTCGAATCCTCAAACAAGAAATCGAAGAGCATAAATTGATCGATCCAACATCATTTGGGATTGGACAGCTCTAACATATAAAAGAAGAATGAAAAATATTGCACAGTATGCATTCCTTTTTATTTTGGAACCATCTTCATTTGAAGAAGTTGTAAAGGATGAATCAGGGTTTAATTCCATTAATGAAGAATTGGATCATATCGACAAGAAGAAAACATGAGATCTAGGTAAGAGACTTGAAACACACAATTTGATTGGTACAAATTGATTATTTGAATAAAAAATTATGATAAAGGAAATGTGATAAGAAAAAAAGGCACAATTTTTGTTTAAGGGAAATTCACATATTGAAGGTATTGATGTTGAAGAAATATTTTCCCCAGTGGCTAGACTAGAGTAAATCAATCTATTTTTTCTATGGAAATTTAAATAGGATACAATGTTTATCAAATAGACATCAAGACATCTTTAATAAATGTTTTTCTTGAAAATGAAGTCTATGTTGAACAACCAGTGGGGTTTCATCTTGGTAATGATGAAACGAAAGTTTGAATATGAAAGAAGGATCTATATGGTCTGAAATAGGCACCATAGGCATGGTACTCATGGTTGGATTATTATCTGAAGAATATCAAATTTAAAATAGGAGGAGCATATCATAATCTTTATTTGAGGAATTATTAGAAAGATCAGTTCATGGTTCTTATGTGTGTAGATGATGTTATATTTGAAGGATGCAGGTATGGATTAGTGGATGAATTTTGCAGTCACATGAAATTATTATTTTAAATTTCTATTATTGGTGAAATCACAAACTTTTTCAGGCTGCAAGTGTTTTAGAGGAAATAATAAACATCCATTTATCAAGAAAACTATGAATGATATTTTCTGATTAAATTTAGTATGTATGAATCCAAACAATGGTTGACGCTAATTATGGTTGGAAATAAACATGGAAAAGCATGAGGATAAGACTTATGTAGATCCCACACTATATAATAGAATCATAGAGAGATTATTGTACATGACTACGACACTACCCGATATTGTCTTAGTAACATTCTTAGCGGCCCGCTTTCAATGTAATCCAAAAGAATAATAGATAGCAGCAATGAAAATAATCATAAGGTACATTCAAAGAACTTGAAATTACACCTTATACATTACTGTAGGAAGAGAGATTTAACTATCATCATTTTATGATGCTTTCTGAGCTGGAGATGTTGTTGATAGAAATTCCACAAGTGTTGGAGCAATATTTATTGGATATAAATGTGTGGGTTGGTTGAGTAAGAAACAATAATGTACTTATCTTAGAAATACTAAAGCCGAGTATATATCCATTACAAAGGATTTCACTCAGCTAATGTGGATGAAGCGATAACAAACTAATATTTGTGATGAGGTGAAACAATCAATGATGATTCATTTTTATAACAAGAGCATAATTGATCTTATAAAGCATCATCTTAAACATTATCATTTGAAACACATTGAAATCAGATATCACTTCGTCAAGGAAAAATATGAACAAGGCATGATTAAAATGGATCATATTGGAACTGATGATCATGTGGCTGGCATACTGACCAATCCATTGTCAGCACATGTGTTCTAGAAGCATCGATGGAACCATGGTGTTCAACCACCTCACACTACATGAGAAGTTTACGAAGGTTCCCCTCTCCCCAATTATTCTAAATTTTTTAATATATTTATGGAAGTGTTTTTGTTGATGGGTTTGATACAATCTTGGGGGAGTGTACTTAAAGCTTCACAATTAAAAATTTGATTCTTTGGGTTTATTACCAATAGGGGAGAATGGATAAATTCTATATTAGTAAAGAGATGAATGATATTTATTTATGGTTACAAGATAAATTTAATGATTTATAATTAGGGAGAATGAGAATGAAAAATTAATAATTTGATGTTATGAGAAAACTATTTGAGTGTTCTTGGACATATTTAAAGAATTAAAATGCATGAGAATCCAGTTCATACTTACCCTCTTGTTTTCTATAATGATAATGGACTAAATAGACTTAGATCATTGTTGGCTGAGTTGTTTTTTTCGTTTAAGTTTTTGATTGTCATAAGAGATTCATTGAATTTATTTATAGATATCCGACAAACACAAAGGGAAAGATTATTAGAACAAAGGTTGTTCTTTTCTAGAAATGGAGAATGGTTTTTGTTTTTTATCAATCCACTTTGGGTTGATCAAGGAGTTTTCAATGAATGTGGTATTACAATGGATGCTGAATGTAGTATTGAAGGTGGTGTATTTTCCTACTGTTTTCCATATTTTGGGATGCAAAATCTATAGTTTTTTAGAAAAGGAAGATGTTGGATTCCTCTAATTTTAATGCTCACAAATCATTCTTGAATATGATAATTATAAATTATTAAGATATAGAGTGTTTAATCATGTTAAATTATAATTTTAAACTCTAGTGTTAGTGTTTACATTATAAGATAGATTTAGAGATTTTGGTTAAGTGTGACCTACTGATACTTGTATTATTGATAGAAAAGTCACTAATACATGAGAGACTAATGATATAAGCCGTCAATAATATAATTAACTAACAAAGAACCTCATAATTTCTGCTAAGTAGGAATTACCAATAGCCTGACCTAGTAACATCTGACCTACAGATAGAGTGACTAATGGACACTCAAAATTTCATTATGCCAAGATACTAACAGTGAAGCTACTGATAGTCAAGCTAATGATGCATCATTTACCTACATCTCGATTTTTTGTTATAGGTCTGATATATCGATAGAAATGAGATACCAATAGTCTAATATACTGACAGAAATGAGATACTAATAGTCTGATCCACCGATAAAATTATCTGCTAATAACATGAGATACTGATAGTCTGATATACCAACACACTGAGTCACTGATAATCTATCTCTTAAATTAAAACATAAGACTAATAATAAAATTTATGAAATTTAGTATTGATTATTTTATTAATGATCATTTCTGACTTTTGTAGACAACATTTAATGGTGTTAGAGACTAGTATGAGGTAAACGGTACGAAAAACATTCTTCTTATCTTTATATAATGAATATTTGGATCAATAAAAAATAGAGAATGTGGTGACCTGGAAAAAACAAATAGATCTATTCGTGAACCTTATAAAAAATTACAAGAGAATCCTACTATGTTTACAAGAAGATACTACTATGAACTAAATGTCCACAAATCTCTACAGTGAAAACTTGGAGGACAAAAACACTTCAACGAATCCATCACCTCACTAGGAAAAGAACACATAAGAAATCAAGAGTCTCCATTTTGGTTTCTTTTTCTATAATACAACTCCATATTCACTTCTACAATCCTGAAGTATTCCAAGAGCCTCATAAAACATCACAAAAATAATTCAAAATTCATCTTATCTTTTTATTTTATGTATGTGTACTTTATTTTTCATTTAAGGTGGTGTGTGACTCTATTTTTAAACACATTATAACCCTTTTTCTAAACTATATGATACTTAGATATCTTCACAAACATTCACATTTACACAACCATGGATAATAGTGGAATATGTCCCTATGTGGCATGTATATTTGTTTACACTTCCATGAAAATTGTAGAAGAGTTCTAGTTAGCTAGATAGTTTGTATACTATTGTTACCCTGATCGATGGTGTGGATCAAGTTTATTTAATATAAACTACTTGGGGGTATGTGATCACCAATTGGAGAGTATTAGGTCTCATCTTGAGACTGAACCTCTAGTTTACTTATGCTATGTAATTTTATGTTTAGTTTTCTTCGCTTTTATTTCTATTTCAAAAATCATAACTTCAGTTTTATAGTTACTATTGGATAGTGTTTATATTAGAATTTTTTTAGTAAACTGATATGATATTTTGAAATAATAATGTATATTTCTTTAATATATTACTAATAAATCATTGAGAAATATTTTGAACAAAACAACTTTTATTAATTTTCTACTTTGTTTAACACGACTATTTTGTTTTAAATTGAGGAACTTTTAAATACTCTTTAAATAAAGGTTTTAGATAGAAATGTTAATAGGAACTCAATTCACCCCACACTTAAGTGTCCTACTTTTCCCAACATT
Organism: Viscum album; assembly: GCA_963277665.1. Taxonomy (NCBI): domain Eukaryota; kingdom Viridiplantae; phylum Streptophyta; class Magnoliopsida; order Santalales; family Viscaceae; genus Viscum; species Viscum album. The sequence continues at coordinate 719,903,424 of OY728148.1, forward strand.
TGGTATCAATTTTTGTTTTTAATATTATGTTTTCAATGTTTTAAAATTTTTAAATATTTTTCAACTATGATTTTAGTTATGTTTTAAAGATATTTAAATTTAGGTCAATTATAAATTTATTGATTTTTAAAATTATTGATAAATAGAGAATAGACAGGAAGGTGTTGCTACCAATATACCTCCCTATTTTAATGGTACAAATTATGATCAGTGGAAAATTAAGATGAAAATGCAATTGGAATGTATGGGTTTTGAAATCTGGTCGTCAATTTTAGATGAATATATGATTCCTACTACTTCTAGGAACACTTGGGATTATTCCACTAAGGTATCCTACAATAATAACAATAAATCTATAAATTTTCTATACTTCTTTTATGGGATGAAGAATTTAATAGGATTTCTACATTAAAAACATCACATGAAATTTGGGATACACTAGTTGTTTCACATGAAGGAACCACTAGTGTTAAAGAAATTTGGATTAATACATATAATATTAAATATGATAACTTTAAGATGAATTATGATGAATCTATTTCAGACATGTATCTCGGCTTCAATTAAATTGTAAATATGCTGCTCTCTCTAGTAATGATAATCACATCCAAAGAACAAGTAATGATAATTCTATGATTTTTACGAGAAACATGGATAGGAACCTTAGTTTCAATTAGAGAATCATGTGACATCAATAATCTCCCTATATAGGAGTTGATAGGTAAATGGATGACGTAAAAGGAATAATTGAAGGTCAATAGAGAAGAATATAATGATCCAAAGATATAGTATGTGTCTTTCAAAACCACCACCTCCAAACAAAAAGAAAAAGTTCATGTTTATGTTAAAAGTTCCAAAAATGATGAATCATAAAGTTATAGTGATAAGGAAATGGCTCAGATAGATAGGATATTTAGGAAGTATTACAAAAGAAATAAGTTCTTTAGAAAGCCCAATTATAAAGGGAAATATGATAATAAGGATAATTGGAAAAAGTAAATAATGAGAAATGAAAATACAAATGAAATAGTCTATTATGAGTACAAGAGAAGAGGACATGTAAAGGCTAAATATCCTAAATTAAAGTTCAAAATTAAATATAAAGACAAGGATATAAAGTAGAAAAGGGTGATGAATGACACCTGGAGTTCTTATGGGTATAGCACCAGTGACATATAATCATTACATGATGAGAAGTCCGACAAAGACAATATGTGCTTCATGAAAACACATCTGAGGAAAATCTAGAATCTATTATATAAAATTCTTATTATTATAGAGATGAATCTGATTATGAAAATATGATAAATTATGAAATGTTTTAATATTGTAAAATTCTTGAGGACACATGCAATGAATTTAAGGATAATTATAAATCACTTAAGAAACAACATGCTCTTACTATTTCTGTTGAATCTGAACATACTATTGAAAATGAAAATAATTCTCAATGACTTCATGAGAAAAATGAACTTAAATTGTCTAATGAGAAATTAAAGAGTCATTTATAGAAGTTCATAAATGGTAAATATACATTAGTGAAAATTCTTGGAAAACATATTTCTCCTAAATATACTATTGGTATTGGTATCAACTAGGAAAAATAAATTTTGTTCAAAACAATTCTGTATCAAAATCTAGAAAATTAGGTTTTTTTCCAAGATTTGAAAAATCGGATGGAACTTCTAACATTTGAAATACCATTACTTATCATAGTTTTTTGTAACAAATAGTGTTTATTATTCCAACACTCTACAAATTTATTATAGGAAACCCATGAAGAAAATATGGGTTCCCAAAGCATTAATTACTAATACTAATGTACCTCAGCAAGTTTGGGTACCAAATTCTTTCCTTTTTTGATCTATCTTTTAGAAAAATTGTTTGAGTAGATCCTATAAGAGCTTATAGTACTTGGATAGTTTAGTTTCATGACATATGGAAAGCTACTATTCAAGATTCAATAACTTTATCAAGATTTATGGTGTGTCACCTTTAGTGACAATGGAAAAGGTAAAATAATTGTTATTTTTTAAATTGGTAAGACTAACTCAATTTTAATTCATAAATTTCTTTTTATTGATGGTCTTATGTATAATCTTCTTAACATTTAAAAATTATGTGATGATATATTTCATGTTAAATTAGTAAATAATGCTTTTAATTTTTTTAATTCTAAATATGATTTCGTATTTACTATGTTAATAAATGAAAATGTTTATGATTTGAATTTAGATTCTTTGATTTATAAAAATTTTTGTTTCTTGAGATCTTTTTAAAAAGAGTATTGTATCTCACATAGGAGATTATGACACTGTAATATTCACTCCCTTAGAAGGTTAACTAGGAAAGGACTTGTTAAGGATTTACTTAAGCATGTGTTTTCAAATGACAAAGTGTGTAATCCTTATGAAAAAGGTAAACAACATAAAATAATGTTCAAACCCAAGAACGAAGTTACAAATTCTCAACCTCTTGATCCAGTTCACATTGATTTGTTTCGACCATCTATAGTTTTTAGTTTAAATGGGAATAATTATATCTATATTCTAGTAGATAACTTTCATAGATTTTCTTGGACTTTATTTTTAGATCACAATAGTTATTCTTTTTCCGACTACACCAAGTACTCTAGAACTATAGAGAACATAAGTGGTCTTATAATTAAAACCTTAATTTGTGATCATGGCTGTGAGTTTGAAAACCATGAGTTTGAATATTTTTGTTTTCAAAATGGATATAGTCATAACTTCTATGCTCCTAGGAAAATAGAGTAGAATGGAGTTGTAGAAATAATGAATATAAATTTAAAATATATTTTCCTAACTATGTTCAATGAGTATGACTTGCCTATTTAATTTTTGGAATAATCTTTGAATACATCTTCTTATATTATTAATTGAGTTTTAATTAGACATATTCTCAAGAAAACATCCAAATAGTTGTGAAACAATAGGGAACCTAAGGTTTATTAATTTAATTTTTTTTGGTTTCAATGTCTTTATCCTTAATACAAAATATTATATTGAAAACTTTTCCTCTAAATGTGATGAAGGAATTTTCATTGGTTATTCAACCTCTAGAAAATTCTATAGGGTATTTAACAAAAAAACTATGTGAATGGAAGAATCTGTACATGTCAAATTTGATGAAATAGATCCACATGAAACCAAAAAATCCCTATAAAATACTGAGGATGATCATTCCAATCTAGACATAAATGTTAAACCTTATGACTGTTGTTAAGAAATCCGCAAAATCCACTACTTCTGAAAAATCTCCAGACTCTGACCATAGTGAACCCAAAAAAATTGAAGAACATGAAATAACTATCCCTTAGTTTTATAGATCTATTATAACTCTTAATAACCATCCATTATATATTTTAGTTGGAGACTTAGATAAGTGAGAACATACTATACCTTCTCTTCAGATACATGTTAAACATCAATCATTTTTGTCACTACTTGAACCTAAAAATATCCATGATGTTATTTCATGACCCACCTTCCCCAAGATGAGGGATGTGACAGAAAACTTCTAGACCCTTACTTATTCAAGTTGAAGGAAATATAATGACCCTGAGTCCCTTCTTAAATAGGCCTTGGAGTGATTACTTTCACAAAGGGTATAGAATCTCACATAATATGGAAGGAATTACCCTTTTATAGAACATGTTGGGAGATAAGACTATAAATACCAAACAACTCCAATTACCAAAAGTATAAGTAAACCCAGACCCTTTTTTCCACATACATGTTAAACATAAAGTGATACAAAGTACAAGAAAACTCTGAAGGAAAGTACTAAAATAAAGAAAAGCAAGAAGGAAAACTGTCCTGACCTCCGAGCTAGTATAGTCTAGTATGGTCCTCAATGTCCTCCAGGAAACCTGAAAGCAGTTTTATATAGATAGGTTGAGTCTATAGGTACCCAACGCTCTTGTTCACAAGTGGGGAAACATTATAATTACCTATGAGAAAAAAATAGATGTCACCAAAACACCTAGTAATGGAAACTATCCACCAAACCTCACCAAGGAACACTCCCCAAATAACAGATGTTAGGTAAAATAATAGTAATAGAATGTCGATATTTGGGTACCCCACACAAGTTTCCCCCTGGTTATTTAGAACATCCTACACATCAGACCTCCCCCACAAATCCCACTAATGTCCCACTACAGTCCCACTTCCTCCCCCGACAACAACTATATGGGTTATCCCAACCACATGCGTATCCCGCCCAAAACAACCTGGGCTAGCACAACCACATGTAACCACTCCCGCAGACACCTGGACCACACCAACCACCTCAATACATGAAGACACCAAGTCCTCACCCCGAAGACACCTGGGAAACAAACCTTCCCACACACACCTAGGCTAACACACCATAACACACCCTTTCTAAAGAGTCTTGGGACATAATGAACCTTAGGTTGTCACATATTGACCAGAGATTCTTGAGCTACATATGAGAGGGATAAGAAATAAGCTAATAACCATCCACTCATTGGGATGTAGGTACCCCCCTAATAAAATGGGGGTGTTTTGAATGAAGTGCTCAACATGGGTGGGTGCGTACAAGAAACACAATAATTAAATTTTATACATATAGGGAGTCAAGAACTCATCCCAACCTAAGGGTCCTAATACCAACAACCATCCCACACACAACCACTCTTACTACTACCCCTAAATGTCCAAGTAAAAAATAGCCAAAACTAGATCATAACCCACTTCTGGAAAATAATTCCCCATTGTCCCCATTCTCGTTATCATGTTTAAGTGATTCCATTTAAATATTCCTTCACTAATGGGAAACTAATTGGCGTAACCAAATGCCAAAATAAAAACTGAAATAATATTTCCATACTGGAAATTAAGTATTCAATCATAGTCCTCTTTCAAATAACAACATGAAAATTGGATATGTGAGATCCCTCGAAGTACTGGAACCAAACCAATCCCTAACATACTTGGTACAGAACATTTATCACCATCTCCACACTATCTCAGATTCACAAACCAAAAACCTCTTGACCAGATATTCCATTCCTTCCCCCTATGTCACTCTAAAAACATTAAACAAAACAACAATGAATATCACCATAACAGAAAAAGGATGTTTTCATATTTAGACAACACCATTCATTATGTTCATTCTTTTTGTTTTTTTAACCAAGGAGATCAAACAAGGGTTATTATCCATTAGGAATCCATTTAATCAACCAAGTTAATGTGATTAATTAGTTCTCATGTTTCCATCATTCAATCATAATGTTATCTAGAAAATATATCTACATTAGTGTGCAATAAAGGACCACCAATGGCCATGATTTTTAGTGGACTTGAGCCAATACAATACACAACATAATGTTGAAGGTAAAAAGAAACAAAATCATCTTCTTTCCCAACCCTTAATTCATTAAAATTATATTTCTTATCATTATTAAATTTTGTTTCATCTATGTCCTAAGAGAACATCATCATACCCACCCCGCATGACGCACATTAAAGAGAGACTAAGGAAGAACCTATACTTTTATGATCAATGATCGAATTCCCTTATTGTGATAAGAACAAGGGTTGCACGACATGCAGGAATACCACCAAGGATGAGTGGGAAGGGCTCCATCATGGGCACATGATTCATCTCGGTAGGAAGTATTATGGCACACTGAGAGAAACTAAAAGGAAGAAGGAAAAGAGGATCTTTGCTTAATAAGAGGCCAGATCCTAAAATCAGGGAGACCATTTCAATGTACATAAAATTAGGATCATGGCTCAACCTTGCTGCTCAGTGGTTTCACACATTAGAATTAGTTGAGATTTAATAATTCCCCTCATAAATGGTAGATATAGACCAGTCGAAGACTGTGAGTTGATATATTTCCTTTAAAGGGTGAAAAAACATAACAATGGCCCAATTGGAAAACAAAGGAGACTGGAAAACGTATAAAATGGTGTAATAGAGATAAAAAGACCACACATTTTGGTTTTTCAAGGGTCTCACAACTCTTTGGGGATTTAAAATATCATTTTATGTCTTTAAATATTTTTAAAAGGGGTATTAAAACACTTTTATGTTAAAAGATGTGTTACTGGAGCGAAACTGAAAAATCCGTGATAAGCTAGAAATGACTCACTGATGGGAGAGTCACTGACACCCTCGAACAATCACACTGGCACTGATTTTGATTGGTTCCATTGATGGTCGATCAGTGCCACTGATGGCCTATTAGTACCACTGTTCGTTCAACCTGAAAATTGGAAAACTCTTCAATGGGTCACTGATGGACCCCAAGATACCTAAACCCTCAAGATTTTGGAAATTAATGGACTTAGAGGGTCCATTCCATTACATCAAATACATATCAAACTATTTTGGACCTCATGAATTCAAGAGTAAACCCAAAGAAAAGAGAGGGGTCTGAACAACAACCTTGTAAGTTACCTCCTATGGGAAAACCAACCTAGAGTTGTTTGAATGCCTTGATAAAACCTCGACATCCAGGAACACCTCTCTCACATCTATCTCATGAAAAACTATGGAAACACTACCGCTCCTTTCCCTCATTTAACTACACAAACATAGAAAACTCACACCATATAGACAAAAGGAATAAGGAGATCCTTCCTCATTTTCAATATATTATCCAATTTGGGTATCACTAACTCGTCCACAATGGTTTAATAGCATCCACATTAAATCATATTGATTTGGGTTTGGTTTCTCCCCACTCGATAGTTAGGACATTTCACACAAAGTAGATAATAGGGAAACATCTTGTCATATAGCAAGAAGGGTCAAACATTACATCCTAAGAAAAGCACAAAGAAAACACAAGATCAAAACACAAAACACCTCTGGGTACTGGGAACAAATCTATTCCTCTTGTTCCCAAGTACTATTCTCAAGGAAACCATGCCTCCAGAACACACAAACCAAGGGAATGTTTTGTCCATGATGCCCCTTCTCCTTACGATCCTCAATTCTCACTGATCTCTCCACGAACGTTGCATCATCCTCAATATCCAACTCTCCCTAGTCAAGGATGTGGGAGTCGTCATGTAGATACCAATGGATTTGAGGTACATTGAATACATTGTGTATCTTATTCAATAGAAGTGGTAACACCAACTGATATTCTACTTCATCAACTCGTACCAACACCTCGAAGGGTCCGATGAACCTGGGAGAAAGCTTACTCCCCCTATCAAACCTCCATCGTCCATGTTGAGGGGAGACCATTAAGAACAAATGGTCCCCAACCTTGACCTCCAGGGGTCTCCTCCTATGCTCAGCATACGACTTTTTCTGGTCCCGAGCCATCTTAATTTACTCACGCACAAGCCGAACCTTCTCTGTCATGCTCTACACCAACTCTAGGCCAAGAAAACCTGCCCCCCCAACCTCTATCTAGCACACAGGTGAACGATCCAACCTTCTATACTAGTCATCGAATGGTTCCATTTTAATAGTAGAGTGATAGAAACTATTTTATGCAAACTCTACCAGAGACATGTGTCATACCCCTGATCCTTTGAAGCCCTGAACACATGCTAGAAACATATTCTCCAACATCTAGATTGTCCTCTCGTTCGACCCATCAATATGTGGGAGGAAATCGGTACTAAGGTCTAGTTGGGTGCCAAAAGAAAGATGCAATCCCTTCCAATCATGTGATGTAAATCGTGTATACTAATCCAATATGATGATTCTGGGAACTCCATCTTTCCACCCAACATCACCCACATACATCTATGCTAAGGCATCCACTATGCTCGACTCCTTAACTGCTATTAATTAAGATGATTTCATCAATTAGTCCACTACTACCCAGATGGAATCATAACCTCCCTCATCCCTAGGTAGTCTTGTGATGAAATATATTGAGACTTCATCCCACTTCCACTCAGAAATGTATAATTGAAACAACAGACTGCCAGGAACATGATGACCAGACTTCACCTGATGACACATGAAGAACTTTTCCACAATCTATGCCACTGCCCACTTTACTCTAGGCCACCAAACCAGGCCTCTCAATCCCCAGTACATTATGAATACATCTAGGTTTACATCCAGGGATGAGATATATAAATCATTGAGAACTCCCTCATGAATCGTCTCAGGGACAAACAACTCCCCATAGAAAATCATTCGATTCTGACCATCCTTTGACCACCCTTCTTGAGAATCACCCTATCTAACACAATCACGCATCACTTTAGCCTCTAAGTCTCCCCACTGAGACTCCTCCACCAGTCATTCCATGGAAGACATCACTATAATATGAAATAGATAGCCTCTACCATCCTCCACTCTCATGCCCAGATGTAAACCACCCAACTCCCCCATTACCTTCCAAGCATTTGTTAACTCTCAAACCACATCTTTATGTGACTACCTGCTCAAGATATCATCCACCATGTTTCCCTTTCTTGAGTTTTAGAATATCTTCAAGTTGTAGCCCTAAAAAATTTCCATCCACCTACGTTATCTCAAGTTCATGTCTCACGGGGAGAAGATGTACCTCAAGATTTTATTATCCGTGAAGACCATGAATCATTCCTCGATGAGGTAATGTGGCCAAAACTTCAGTGCGAACACTAATTCTATAAGCTCTATTTCATGGGTAGAATAGTTACATTTGTGAGGGTGTAACTTCATAGACCCATAACAGATCAATCCACGCTGATACATCAGCACACACCCCATGCCAAGACCGGAAGCATCATAGAACACTTCAAACATTACCCCATCCTATGGAAACCGTAGAACTAGGGAAATGACCAGATTCACTTTCAGATAACTGAATACTACATGGCACTACTCACTCTATATGAATGCCTATTCTTTTCAGGTCAAGGTCATCGAAGGCACTACAACCCAAGACAATTTGGGTACAAACCTTCAGTAGTAACCTTCCAGTCCTATAAAATTATGAACCTCTTCTGCGTTCTTGGGTGCTTCCCAAAAAACAACTGATTAGACCTTTGATGGGTCCACCACTATTCCCTACTGGGACACCACATGTCCAAGGATGTGCACCTCTCATTTCCAGAACATTCACTTGGACAACTTTCCAAAGAGCCGGTGGTGTCAGAGGACCTCAAAAACTATCCTTAGTTGCTCAACATGATCCTCCTCTAATATTGAGTAGATCATGATGTTTTCGATGAACACGACCAACAAGTTTTCCTGATACTCATGGAAAATATATCTCATGAGGTCCATGAACACCGCTGGTGAATTTTTAATGTCGTACGGCATGACTATGAACTAAAAGTGATTGTACCTACATCAAAAATAATTATTTGGGATGTCACCCTCCTTCAACCTCAACTTGTGACGTCCCAACTATAGGTCGATCATAGATAACCCACCTTATCCATTCAACTAGTCAAAAAGGTCATCAATCCTTGGGAGGGGGTATTCGTTCTTGACTGTCACCTGATTCAGTCTTCAGTAGTCTATGCACAGCATGAAACGACCATCTACCTTCTTTTCAAACAAGACTGTAGAACCACATGGTGACGTGATTAGTTGGATGCAACCCTTCTTCATCAGGTCATCAACCTGAATTTGATACTCCCATAATTCAGAAGGCGACATACGATTGGAAGCCATCAAAATTGGTTGGGCACCGGGTTGTAAGTATATTCTGAACTCAACATCACGTCAAGGGGGTAGAGTCACAACCTCTATATGAAAGACATCCATGAACTCACTCAAAATAATAGAAACATCGACCATCTCTGAGTCTACCGATTCGACCGACATCTCGGCTGACCAGAAAAGAAGGGGCTTCACACACCGGCTTCCCTCCGAGAATCCCTACTCTCCAATGAAAGATACATGTTGGCCAACCATATCTGAGAACAAAACCCTTCCCCAGAAGTAGTCGATAATAGTGTGCATGGAAAATAGCCATTCGATGCCCAGGATAACATTGTATGGCTGAATATTCAGCATGATGAGATCCCCAATGGACTGATGCAGCACCAACATCAATCCTTATCCTCGAAAAACATCAAACAGGCTGTTCTATCCTCAAATTGGTGTGCTCAACACTAGGGGCATGGAATGTCTCTATATTCCTAGACCCAAGGCATGGGATATACTATGTAAAATGAAGGATTTAGAATCTTCTGGATCAAACAAGGCACATGAAAGATTACTTAATAGACGTATTGTACCTTGAATAACCTCTGTACCTACTGAAACTACTGCCTCTATGGTGTGCAACTACCACCGCCCAACTCCTCTACCCCTCAGCTATCGGTCTCAATGTTGACCATGCCCTAGTCGAGGTCTCTAAGAAGAACCCTGAGGTCGACCTCCTCCTGTAATTCCTGCTCTTGGAGGCTGCTACTACTGCTACTACTGGAATGGTCCGGCTTGCAACTGCTACTACTAAGGTGGGTGTTGAACCTACCCACCCCCACCATACTGCACTCAGACATGGAACTGATTCGGAAAAATACAATGGCTTCCACAGTTAAAGAACCTCGGTCCTAGGCCCATTGAGAAAGGGAGAGGACCTGAAGATTGGAGCTAGAAATACTATGAACTACTCCTTGTCGGTCGAAACCTAGAAGGCCCTGATGCTGGAGGCTTACTACTGACGGCCTTCCCCTTTGATGAACTCAACTAGCTACCCTCCCGCAACACACCTCCCAGTGTGTGAATCCTATCCACTACTTAATCCTTCTTTAGGTCCTCCACATACATAGGTAGAGTGAATGGAGTGACAACATATTGAAGAGATGGTCATAGTGCATCCTCTAAGTGTCTTTCTCATGAATCCTCATCCGGAAAGAGGTTTGGAGAAAAATGAAGGAGATCCTTGAGCTTGAACCCAATTCCCTCATCATCATACTCCCATGCTGTAGGGAGCACAACACTTACCATTTTTCATTCTTCATCATGGAAGAAAGGAATTCTTCCTGGAACTCCTTCTCAATGTTAATCCATGAAACCTTAGCTTCCTTCTTCTCCCCGAGAAAAATCATCCACCACTAACGAACCTCCCCTCACATCTGGCTCACCGCTAGAAGAATCCAGTACTCTTTCGAAGCCCGGATCAATCTAAAAGTGATCACCAACTCCTCGAGCCATCTCTCTATATCCATGATTAAGACACTGACCTCTTACATTAATATATTGTTCCACAAGAAGGAATGAATATTTTTATACCACTGGTCATCATTCTCCACTCGATTATCCCTCCGTTGATCAACTAGATCAACCTTTTAGGCCTCAAAATTCTGTACTACTTGTGGACATCATCCAGGTTCCATAGATGAAAGGAGAAACCATGAATTCCTAATCTTGAGTAGTGTAGAATATTCCTTTTAAAAAAATTTAGACTTTATATTTATTTTAAATTCCAAAAACACCCAAGTGACAAAAGAACACAAGTTACTATGATGCATGTCCCTTTCTTAGGATATCTACCATGTAGTCTATGTAGCCTCACTTGTTCATTATATAGGTTTGGATTCCTTGTATCGGATCATGGGGGGGTATAAAATCTAACTTCCTACCCAGTATTCCCTGATCTATTTCACACACCATGATTTCCTAACATTGTTTCCCTACCATCTCATGCAATCCTCACTATTCCAATCCCTGAACTCTATCCTATATCTCAACCATCACCTTTGATATCATTCTGTCATGACCCACATTCTCCAAGATGAGGGAAGGGACAAAAAACTGCCAAACCCTTCCTTCTTTAAGTTGAAGGATAGATAATGACCCCCAAGTCCCACCTTCAGTAGTCCCCAGAGTGGAGAGTAGCACCAATGTTATAAAATCTCGCGTAATATGGGTAGCATTAACCTTTTTATAGAGAAAGATCTAAAGATAAAATAGTAAATCCCAAACAACACCAAATACCAAAAGTAAATGTAAACCCAAAACCCTTTTTTCCATATTCATGTTAAAAATAAAGTGATACAAAGTAGATGAAAAATATGAAAGAAAGTACCCAAAGAACGAAAACCAGCAACGACAGTTGTCCCGATGTCTGAGCTAGTGAGGTCCTGCCCTGTCCTTAAGGTCCACCTAGAAACCTAAAAGTAGTTTCATATATGCATGGTTAGTATATAGGTAAACTCTATAGGGAAACAAAAATCCCTCGTTCACAAGTGGGGATACATTCTAATGCCCCGTGACAAAAAACGTGATGTAACAAAAACACCTAGTAAGGAAAGCTATCCACCTAACCTCACCAAGGCATGCTCCCAAAATTATGCAAGTTAGGTAAAATAATAGTAATACCACCATGATATTTGGGTACCCTACACCACATTCCCACTATTTATTCAAAACATCCTACGCATCAGACCTCCCCCACAAATCCCACTGTAATCCCATTACTACCCCCAACAACAACAATATGGGACATCCCAAATACACGCTCATCCCACCCAAAAACTTATGGGCCACCACTACCACACGTAACCATGCTCGTAGACACCTAGGCCACAAAAACCACTTCCACACTCAAAGACACCTAGGCCTCATCCCGAAGACACTTGGGAAACAAATGTTCCCGCGCACACCTAGACAACCAACCACAACATGCCCTTCTGGAAGAGTCTTGGGCCATAATGATCCTCAGGCCATCACAGCCTACTTGGAGAGTCATGGTCTACCTGGACGAGGAAGAAGAAAGGATATAATGACCATCCAATCATGGGAATGTTGGAAAAAACCCAACCCCCCCCCCCCCATGAAATGGGGTGTTTAGCACAAAGCTCTCAACATGGGTGGGGTGCATATAATAAACACAATAACTAAATTTTATGCATATAGGTATTCAATAACTCATCCCAAACTAAGGGTCCCTAAACAAACAACCATCCCACACAAAACTACTCTAGCTACTACCCATGCATGCACAAGTACACAACATCCACAATAAGAGCAAATCCCACTTATAGAAAATAAATCATCATTGTACCTGTTCTTGTTATCATGGTCAAGTGATTCTATTTAAATATTCCTTCACTACTAGAAAACTACCAAACATATCTATAACCCAAAACAAAAAATTAAGGAAAACATCCAAGAAGGTGTTTAAGAATTCACTTCCAGTAATATTGTAATTAACAATAACAAAATGGGATCCATGAGATCCCTCAAATTACTAGAACCAAACCAAGACCCAACTTCTCAGGTCCAGAACATTTAATGTCATCTCTACATGGTCTTAGAATCACAAACCAACAACCACTCAACTAGAGATTCCATTACCCCCCCCCCCCACATCACCCTAGAAACATTGAACAGAACAACCATTCATATCACGAGAACATAGAAAAGAATTTTTCATATTTATCCAGCACTATTCAGTAAGTTACTTCTTTCCATTTGGTTAACTAGGGTGTTCACACAAGGGATCCTATCCATAGATAATCCATTTAATAAACCATGTTTATGTGATTAATCTTTTCCCATGTTACAGTAATTCAATCAATATGTTATCTAGAAAACAGAGCTTCATTAGTGTGCAAGAAATGACCACCAACGACCACAATTTTCAGTGGACACGATCCCATACAATTCACAACATAAAAAATTATGGTAAAAAGAAATAACATAATCATCCTTCCCCCACTTCATTAATTAATATTCTATCTAATATCTTCATTAATGTTGGTTTCATATGCATACCAGGGGAACATAATCATACCCACCATGCATGAAGCACAGTAAAGTGAGACAAAGGAAGAACCCCTAATTGGATTATCAAAGATCGAAGCACCTTCTTATGATAAGAACATGGGATGTGCGACTTGTAGAAAGAACTATAAGGATGAGCAAGAAGGGATCAAGCATGGGAACATGATTCGTCTCTAGGTGAAGTATTTAGGTGTACTGAGAAAAACTAAATGGAAGAAGGAAAATTGGATCTTGTCTTAAGAAGAGGCTAGGTCCTAAAATCAGGGAGACCATATTGATGTACATAAAAGCTAAAGCATGGATCGGCCATGCCACTAGGTGTTTTCACACGGTGGAATTAAATTATATTTAATAATTTCCATCTGTAATAGTGGAGATATACCATATGATTGTTGTGAGTTGATAGATTTATTTTAATTAGAGGAAAACACATAACAGGGGCCCAACTGAAAAACACTAGAGACCAGAAAATGAAGAAAATGGTTTAACACTAATAAAAATACCACACGTTTTGGTAATTCAAGGGTCACCCAAATCTTTGGAGATTTAAAATATCTTTTTTGGGCTTTAAATATCTTTGAAAGGGGTATTAAAACACTTTTACATTAAAAGAGGAATTATTGGAGTGAAATAAAAATGTTCAAGAGAAACTGGAAATGACACACCGATGGGTGAGTTAATGAAACCCGAGCACCATCGCCCTGGCCCCAATACCCAGGAATTGAGGTTGATCGGTGCTGTCAATTGGTTACATGGATGCCTATCGGTGCCACAATTCATTCATCCTAAAAATTGGAAAACTCCTTAATGAGTCACTGATGGTCCCCAGGATACCTCAAACATCATGATTTGGAAAAATAATAGACCAGAAGGGTTCGAGCCATTACATTCAGCCAATAATGAATTTGGGGTAATGGATATGCAAGAATAATTAAATTAGTTTTAAATAAATAAATTCTGGAAACATTTTAATAGACATAAATACTTCTTTACTATATGCTCTAAGTGGTTGTTTATAAATAAATTGATTGAATCCAGTACCATGGTGAGAAGTAAGGCTAGACTGGTAGCATAAGGATATATTCAAGAAGAAGGAATTAACTATGAAGAAACTTTTTCACCGGTTTCTAGGATTGAATCCAATAGAATTATGTAAGCATATATAGAACATATGAATTTCAAACTATTTCAAATGGATGTTAAATGTGATTTCCTAAATGGGTATATAGTTTAGGATGTTTTTGTTGATCAACCCCCCAGTTTTACAAACCCCCATTTTCCAAATCATATTTTCAAATTAAAAAATGCTTTTTTTGATCAAAATAGTCTCCAAAATCTTGGTATTATCGGCTCAATACTTTTATAATATAAATGATTTTAAAAAATGCATAGATGATCCTATGATTTTTATAAAAGTAATTTCTAAAGATGTTTTAGTTGTTTGAATATATGTTGATGACATTAATTTTGGATCTTCACAAAATTCTCTATTTATAGATTTTTAAATAATGATGCAAAGTGAATTTGAAATGAGTTTAATGTGTAAACTCAGATTATTTCTTCGATTTTAGATTTATCAAGATAAAGAAGGTATTATTATTAATTAAATTAATTACATTTAATATCTTTTGAAATGGTTTGTATTTAATAGTGAAAAAAGTAGTCATACTCCAATGATAACCACATGTATATTGGATCTTGATTGAAATAGAAAATATGTTGATCAACCCAATTATAGAGGTATGATTGGAAGTCTACTCTACAGGACTACTAGATAGAATGATATTATTTTTAGCGTGTGTATGTGTACACATTTCCATGAAAACCCTAATGAATCTTAATAAACTACTGTTAAAAGAATTTTCAAATACCTCATGTATACTGCCAACAGAGAATTGTTCTATCCAAGAAGAAAACCTCTTAATTTATTTAGTTATTATGATTATTATTTTAGTGGTCTCAGGTAAGATATAAAAGTACCTCTAGAACATGTCACTTTTTGGGAATGTCTCTCATATAATGGTGTAGTAAAAAAGAATAGTTTTTTTCATTATCTACTGCAGAAGCTAAATACATAGGTACTGGTATCTATTGTGGTTAGATTTTTTAGATGAAATACACATTTCTAGATTATGGATATTAGTTTAGGCATGTACCTACAAATTGTGACAACACACAAGTGATACTAACATTTATAGGAAACAATTTTCTCACTCTAGAACAAAACATATTGACGTAAGACATCACTTTTTGATAGATTATTATCAAAAAGGTTATATAACTCTTGAATTTATTAGAACAGAACATCAGCTTGCTGATATTTTTATTAATCCTTTTTAATGTGGGAGGATGATTTACAACATACATGAGTGAGGGATGATCAATTCTCAAGAACTCGTCGATGATGTCTCACCGACGTGACTCACTGATGATCTCTCACTTATCGATATTTAATTATTTCTCTCTCTGCAATTTGGAGCATTGATTTTTTATTTCATTTATTTTATTTTATCCCATATTTAGTATTTTATATTTTCAAATCCCTACATGAAAAAATTAAGGATCGATCCAAATAATTTTTACCCTATCTCTCTTAATCTCAGACTCTTACCCTTAAACCTTTCTCTCCCAAGCTCCCTTCTCTCTCGAGACAAAGCCTTATGACCTCTCTTAATGTCTCATATCAAGTGAATTTTTGAAATATATGAGGATTATTGACATCTTTACAAGAATAAAGGAGGTGAATCTAGTCAGACTAAGACTAATCCTAAATCTTTTCATCCAGAACATGTGAACCATATTGTAACCCCTAAGAAGGAAGAGCATTCGGAATGGTTTTTATCATGTATGTCCCTTTTTATTATTATTTTGAAAACCCAAGGATGGTTATAGTGGTTATACAAAATTTAGAGGTCATATTATCTGAGGCTAGTACATGATTTCTACATAAATGCCATGTTTCTACTGGAAGGATCTAAACTGTTTTGGATAAATGCGATAGTGGATGGAAGGAGAGTTTCCTTTTCTTCTATGTATTGGGTAAATTCTTGAAAGTTCCCCATGAGGATGTTTGTGATGACCATCAAAGAAATTTTAATCCATCAAGTTACCACTTCAATTACGAGGCATCCTTGACTAAGTTGACTGAAAATGGAGAGAATAGGAAGCCTATTGTTATATATATCAATGTTGAGTGTTTTATTTTTATAAATTTCATCCAACAGATGTTATTTCCCAAGAAAAGGTACTTTTCTTCTCCTGTTTTTTTGGATATGTACTTGTAGTATTTGTTAAAGAAAGGATATAAGTAAAATTTATGTAGATACTTAATGGTTAATATCAGTGAGATGATCAAGTTTTATTGTAAAAAAACACTTTCTTTTATCCTGGAAATATATATTTTATGTTGAAGAATAAGGTCTTCGTAAATAAAGGTGAAGAGATTGTCTCTTCTTGTGACATTTTATGTCTCAAAATAGCTATTTCTAAAAACATAAAAAAAAATTAATCCCTAGAAGAATATGTGAGTTGAGGATGATGATATGTTTTATAAATATTTTAATTTGGTTGAGCATCCCCCAAGGCTGAGGAACATGGTTGATCCTGTTCTATTACTAGATGAATCTCATGAGTATTTTGAGTAGGATGTGGCTGAAGAAGGTCAAGGAAATGAGTCTAATATAGATAAAATGAGTGATCCTGACATTTTTGATAGTCCAGAAGGGATGTATTATGGCCCTAAAATTCCTCCAAGAACTTTACCTTCTATGTAACCACTTCAACTTAAGAATGACTGTGATGAGACTAAAGAGACTTTGAATACTAAGTATGAGAGAAAATATGGTAGTGATTTGTAAGAATATAGTGAAGAAGAAAATGGAAGTGGATAAGAAAAATAATAAAATGGAAATAAAGGTGGGGAATATGATGAAGAATCAAGAGAAGATGGTGGATGAGATAAACAATGAAATGGAACATACAAAAATTGATGATTCAGATAGTGGATCAAACCATGGTGATGCTGACAATAAACCTGCTGGAGATGTCATGGATCTAACCGTAGATCATGTATAACATGAGAGTCCTACTAATGCTTATGTATTAGAATAAGAAAAAGAACCTACTATAGAATATCATGAGGCTAAGAAACATGTTTTTATTAAGGACGGTACTCCTGATGCTCATGTAGATCCAGGTATGGTTGAAGAGAGTGCTCCTACTATTCTTGTTAAGGATGAAATTAATTTTGTAATAGATGTATTTGTGACTCCATTTAGGTAGTTGGTTTATTCAATAAAAATTCCATCAGTTGAGGGGTAGATATGAGCTAAAATAGCTAAAGTTGATGTGATTACTCCCTTTGATGATATTGTGGTACCTATCTGGAGGAAGGACCCACGATATGTGACTCTAGGTTTGGACTACCCTGATATAGAGGATAGGGCTCCTAATCCTACTCCTATTGTTGGTTTAGAATTAGTTGAGTAAATCACCAATGTTATTTTTAATGACTTCGTGTAACAACTGTTGCCTTTTATTAAATAAATACATTTAGAATCAACTTCTCCAGTTTCTAGAATTAATGAAAAATATGTCGAGTTTATTACTGAGAGGGTTGTATCTTAGTTTGATCCAAGGTTGATAGATCTTGTTAATGGTATTGTTTCAGATAATCAGATGATGAGAAATGAGTTGACTACTATGGTTTCTTCTCTTAATAGTCTAACACGTGAATATAAAACATCTATAGATAGAGTTTTGAAAGATCCTGGAGACACCACTTTTGAATGTTCAAAAGAAGTTACTCCCACTCAGACTCCACCTCTTGATCTAACTCATTTAATATCATATATTAGAGATATAGTTAACGGTGTCTCCAGATCAACTACTCTTTTTTCTCATTCTCCTAATGTTGAGATAGTCATAAATGTGATTATAGAGAAACTTCATACTATGATGGGTAGAAATGATGAGGGGAGTATCTAAAAAATTAGGCATAATTGATATTAGATTTGTGGTATGGTTTTGTTTTATTCAACTGTTGCTACAAAAGATCAAGGATAAATTACCTAGAAATTAGATTTATATTTTGAGATAATTTAAACCAAAAACTAGTTGACCATTTAATTCAATTATTTGGTGGATAATTTTAGGTTTCCTCTAGTTACTCAAGCTTTCAAAGAGAATGTTATATAGTTAAAAGTGTTTACTCATACTCTTGAGGAGTTCATGGAAAATAAGGTTGATTTTGATAAGGCAATGACTTATGGAGGTGAGTTTATCACAGACTTTATAAATTGAAAAAATCATACATGAACCATCACAACACATATATTGTCACTCCTCCTACTGCTCCTATCAGACCAGTCATGCCTGCTTCTACCTCTTCTTCTTCACCCTTGGAACCTTTTACCATGAATCTTTCACAAGCACTCAATCAGATTCTACCTGTCATCCAATAGGAAATAATAGGACCAGCTTAATTAACTAGACTCACTCTTTCTCCTTCAGTCTTTGTTGTACTTCCTCTGCCATCCCTCTCTATTGGATCTATGCCTTCCACCACTACCTATGATGACCATTCTGCTCCTCCCTCCACTGCTTCTAATAAAGGCAAGGAATTGATGGTCTCTTCTATTATCAAGAAGTAGTTTGATCACTTTTTGATAGGTATTTAGGTACTGTCTTTGTTTTACTATTTTTGTTTCTTCTTTTACTCCTTGATTAATAGAATACCCTTTGTACATTCCTCTCGTTGTTCTTTTTATTGTTTTTTATTTTACTATTTTGTTTTTGATAATCCCAAGAGGGGGAGAAATTATATGGATATAATCTCTATTAGGGGGAGATTAAGATTGATCTTGATATGAAAATAAACAAATAATAAACAAATACTATTTAACAAATAATCTAATTTATCAAGTAATGTTTACTTATGTTTCTTTTAAACATTAATCTCAATAAACTATGTACTGTGTTAAGCATATTTTTTATGATCACTTTTAATCAATTTAATTATTGTTGTATATAATACCATGAATTCTAATCATGAAAAAGACTGATATTGTTGGCCTCCCCTAGTCCTAATACTAAAAAATCATTAATAACTATGATAATTATGACATATTGATATATAGTTTGTTCAGTCATGTTCAATTATAATATTAAACTCTGGTGTCAGTGTTTACATCATAATACATATTTATAGATTCTATTAAAGTATGAGATATTGATAATTGTATTGCTGATAAATAAGTCACTGATACATGAGCTACTGAGTACATAGGATACCAATAAGTTGAGTCACTGATAGAGCAGCTCAGAATTTTCACAATGTATGAGTTACTGATAGTCTGACCTACTGACGTCTTACCTACTAATATAAAGAATGACTGACACTTAGAATTTTTCTATACTGAGCTACTGACAGCCTAGCTACCAACACATCATCTACCGACAACACGATTGACCAATGTAGTTATGAACTACCAATAGAAATGATCTACTGACTGTCTAGTCTACTGACAAAAATGACCTACCGATAGTCTGGTTCATTAATAGAATGATCTACAGATAGCATAAGACACCAACAGTCTGAGCTAACGATATACTGAGTCACTGATGATCTGTTTCATAAATTCAAACATACCTATAATGGTCATATTTATAAAATTTAGTACTACTTATTACATTAAAGAGAATTTATATCTTTCATAGACAACATTTAATGGTGTTAGAGACTAGTGAAAGTCATTAGGTTCCAGAGAACATGCTGCATGTCTATATAAAAGAAATATCTGAGTCAATAATTAAAATATAGAAAGAGGCAACCTGTAAGAAACACACATAGTTTTTCATGAACCTTAGTGAAAAATAAAATATCTTCTTACTATTATTACATGAAGATACTACTAAGAACCAATTGTTAAAAAATCTCAGTCATGAAATCTTAGAGGACTAAAAAACATCAAGGAATCTTTTACCTCATTGGGATCAGGACACCGAAGAAACCATGACTCTCTGTTTTGGTTTATTTTTCTATAAGATGACTCCAAATGCACTTATACCATCCTACAAGAGTCCAAGAGCCTTATTGAACATCACATTGAGCATTCTAAACTCTTATTATCTTATTTCTATACCCTTATAATTTATTTTACATTTTGAACAGTGGGTGTACTTGTTTTAAAAAACACACTGACAACTATGCTAAACTGGAAGGTACTTAGATATCTTCACAAACATTTACATTTTCACACCCACAAATAATTGTGTAAGAGGTCCCTATGTGGGCTATCTGTTTGTTTTTACAATCCAACAAAAATTGTGGAAGAGGTCTAGTGACCTAGATAGTTTTTATACTCCTGTTACCCTGATCTTGGGTGTGGATCAATTTTATTTAATATAATATTTTTTGTGGAATTTGATCACCAAGTGGAGAGGATTAGGTCTTGGATTGAGACTGAGCCTCTTGTTTACTTATTCTAAATTATTTGAAGTTATATTTTCTCTGTTCTTATTAATATTTCTGAAAACATCAGTTCACATTGTTACTTAATCTTAGATAGTGTTTATATCAGAATTTGTTATAGTAAACTAATTTTAAAAGTTGAGATAATTAAGTATTTTTTTTAATTTATAAGTAATCAATATTTAAAAAACTTTTTATAAAATAAAACGTTTATAAATTTGCTAAATTGGTTAACTGGTTTGCTTTGTTTTAAATTTAAAAATTTTTAAAAAATATTTAAAAAATATTTTTTGACAGAAATGTTTATAGGAACTCAATACACCCCCTCTTGAGTGTCCCACTTTGACCAAAAGAATAGTTTCTACAATGGAAGAAAACTACGAACCATATAGTGGGAAAATTTCATAGATCACAAAATATGGTACCCAAAATGGTGGGCTATGAACTATGTTGGGGAAATGGTTCACGGTGATGAGTTGTGGTTCACTAGAAGTCTCGTAGTACATGAAAGGTGTGATAGTTTGCAGAATGGCATATCATTTGCAATAACGATGTGGAGAGGTTCGTGGAAGAGATGATTCATGGTATGGATTATCGTTGGAAGAAACAATGTGGATATTTTTTCATGAAAGAATTTGGCTTCTATGAAGGGATGAGTGGTGTAATGTGGAATGTGTTTAGAAATGGTTCGCGGGAGGGGCACGGTACACAGTGAAGGCAGTATTATATAAAAGATTAGGTAAATATAATTTTAGTGGATTATGTGGATCAATTTCACTATATAAGGATAATTATTCCCATTGTTAAGTTGAAGAAAAAATTTCATTAGAGTAATTAATCACTCCATGAATTTGGATAATTCCAAAAGAGGTTCACATGGAAGGAATTTTTCCATAGAATTTTCTATAGTCTGCCAATGGAATGTGGGTCCTTATAGAAGAGTATGTACATAGAGGAAGTACTCGGTCTATGGTGGTCTTACAGTATGTAGAGAAAGTGAGGAATTACATAGAGTAAGGTAGTATGCAAAGAAAGGCAGTATACAGAAGACAGTTCTCGGATAAGAATTTAGTTTGTGGTGAAGAAGTGTTATGTGAGAGCAGATGAGAAGGTAGTATGTAGACACGGTTTGTGAAGATGGTATGTGGTAATGGTTTGAAAATTCAGTACATAGAGGTGGTATGAGGATTAGTATAGTATGAAGAAGAAGAAGGCCAGTTCGTAGAAGAAAATTTTTCAAAATAATAGTGTGCAAGAAGTATATTACATCTACTAGGGGTAACATGACTTCAATAGAGCATTTATCTACAGGTAAGGATGCATGATTTAATTTCAACCCCATGAAGCAAACTTTATGTCGATGAATTGAGTTCAGATTCTTCCCAACATAGTCAGAAATGGGAGTCAACAAAAGTGATATAAGGGACACAATGTGCTATCCCTAAAACCTTATGATGGAAGTGCACTTAGCATAGAGTAATTGTACTAAACATGTACACTCTATAACTAGTGAAGATTAGTGTAATTTGGTACGTCCAAAAACTCGTCAGCATAAACCCTTGGATATAGCCCTTAGTGGGGAACCAAGTAATTTTTTTGTGTGTTCTCATTGCATGAGATAGTTTTTTTCTACTATTTGTAATTAGATAGGTTTAACAGGGTCATATTAATGGGGGAATCATATCCATCAACTTAAAAGAAAATGTTAACACCCTGATTCACCCATCCCCTCTCAATGTGTTCTAGGGTCCTTCAGGGAAGAGATAAAAAATAATTAATCAAGAGTGATAGATCATGGCTCATTTCAGATCGAAGGGGCTCATTCTTCAAAGATAACTTGATTTACTTACTAGAGGATGAACCTCTTTGTTAGGGAAAAAAATCCAAAAAGGCCACCTAAGAGTCCTCAAACAACATCAATGGTTTCACCATCAAGACTTACAAAATAAATATAGTCCAAAATACTACTCATGGGTCAAATTCTGACTCTTGGTTGAATATATTTGAAAAACCTCCTAAAATGGTAGAAAATGGAGTAGTACACGACCTGTATACCGAATACATGACATGTACCCTCCAAATCCTTACATGGGAATGTAATCTAATCATACAGGAATTGTAAGAACCCAAGAAAAAAACATAATGATATTTTACAAGGTGTTTACCCTATCTGGGGTACCTACCTATGTAACTCGCCTAGTGGTGTGCCTCTACATAGAGTTTAACCAACACGGGTTCTGTTCATGTACTCAACACGCCCATGTTACCCTACATGAGCTGCATGGACAGGTACTAAGCTACAAGGCTCAGTTCTAGTAAATGTAATGTATACCCCACACACAATTTGTACCTCTTAAATATCATCTTCCTCGAATAAGAAGAACATCTCGCATGTGTCCATGAATCTACATGTCGTGTGATTGGGGTTTCCAAATGGGAAACCCCTTAAATCTCCTCGAAATCCTGTTTTTCTCCCCAAAAAATATGGATCGACCCTCAAGGGGTCATAAGAAGTGATAATAGGGGTTTAAAACCTTAACATCAAAAATCAAGATATATTTAGGTAAAAACATAAAAATATACTTTTTGGGAGGAATCTGTCGATGTTTTTCTTGTTTCCATGGTCCACTGCTAACACACAATGATTTCGATCATCTCGAGCTCAATGGTAGTACATATCTTCCCCTCTCCCTTTTTCCCTATCTACTTATCCCTCTCTTATATCAATCGTATGATGAAGGAATCCAATAAGGTTGCATACATGAGAATCCAGGGGTAGAAATAAGAAAACGTAAATTGGAAAATGATAAAAAAATGAAAATAGGGCCCAGGCCCACCTTAAAACTAGACATATGTTTATGTCCCACGTATGAAAAAATCTATGTTCTGAACTCAGCAAAAGAGACAGAATTTGAATACAAAACTCCATTCTAAATATTTGTTCGAATAAATAGGAGTGAATTAATTAATATTTAATTAATTAAATATTAAAATATTTATTATTCTGCTAAAATTCAAATCTCTAGGAATTTTAAAAGACTTTTTTTCTTGGGTAAACACCCTAGAACATGATGAATGGAGTGTTCTAAAATGTATTCTAAGATACCATGCAAGGTTAAAATGACTATTTTACCATTTATTAGCATCTAAAAGTAAAAAATTAAAATTTCATCTCAAATATCTAATTTAAAAAAACAAAATTATTTATAAATACCATATCATGAATAAAATATTTTATGATTTCAATTTTTCATCATAAAACATTTAAAAACTCTTTTAAACACAAATAAACATCACTTGTGGAAATCAAAATACATGCTACTTTTAAAACCCCATTTTCAATACTAAAAATACCATGAAAAATGGGATGTATGTTTTTTCTTCTAATAAAACAATAAATTTTTTTATGGAATCAAAAAATCAAAATTATTTTTATATTTTTAGGAATATTCATTGTCTTCGTATATGTTAAAATAGAACATTCCTTTTATCGTTTGTAAATATAATCAAACATTCGAAATAAAGATTAATTTTTTTAATAGATATTAAAATAAAGACATAAATGTCTTTTATAAAAATATATTTTCCATAATAAAATCATTTTAAAAACATATAATAGAATAAAAATAGATTTATATGAAAAATATTAAAAGATAATTTTTAAAAGAAAAAATCATTACCAATTTGAAAATATTTAAATCATAATCCTCATGAAAGAATAAACATAAATAAAACATAAAATACCATGATAATTGATAAATTAATGATATATAATTTCAAAAGTTATATATATATACATCTTAGAATAATATAGGTTCATAACATCAAAATATGCCTCAACGAAAGGAAATTGAGACGAACTGTCATACCTTGAGTTGTATTCATCCTATTCATTCATTATCTTCATGTATAATAAACTTATGTCAATAATTTACTTTCATAATAAATTTTTTCCATTTTATTATTCCTCTTATTTATTCTTTTATAATGTAATATAGAATTTCATAATAAATTAATTTTATGACATATGTTTCAATGATATTTGGAATATGTGTCAAAGTGACATTGGTGGGTTGAGTATTGGCCTATAAGGTAATTATTTCAACATATCTAAAATATTAATCATGAAATATTAATCATATTTATACATAAAGTATATTTTTTAAACCAATAATTAAATTTTTTTTGGGAAAATAAATTATGTTATGATTATAGAGATGGTATGTTGTACGTACGTATGAGTACCGTTTCCATTTATCAATGACCATTATGGAAAGGCGGTAAGTAATATGTTATCTTTTAGGAATGGAAATTATATAATATATATAATATATTATTCATTTAAATATTATTATATATATATATATCATTCTTTTGATTTTGTGATGAAAAAACAAAATCACATCGCTTCTTGGAGGCGGTAATCCGCACGTACACGAACAACGTTATCATTTTTCAATGTAAGAAATAAAATGATATTTTTTCTTTAAAAAATAATAAATAGGTCATTAATATCCTTACTATTTCATTTATATCATATATACTCATTAAATATATCTTTATTGTCTTCCATGTAAATAATTAGATAAAAATGATTCACATTGCTTCGTGAGGTGGTAGTTTGCTATAAACATGAGTATCATTATCGTATCACCCATAGAATGGAATGTAAGAATATATATGTGAAACTATTAATCCATTAGTATAAATATGTTAAAAATATAACATATATAATTTTAATTCATCATTATAACATGATGTGAGAGGTTATTATGGAAAAAAATGACATGAGTTCACGTGGTGGTAATCCATCATTTAAAAGAATGATGCCTTTGTATCCAATTTGATGGAAGAGGATATAAATATAGGTTATTATATTAAAATAATTAAATCTCAGAATGTGTTATATAATTTTATTATTGTTTAAAAATAAATTAATAAAATTTTATGGATCTAAAAGAATAAATTAAATAAAGACTCACGGTTTACCATGATGCCTCTTCTTCAGATGACCATTTTAATTAAGCATCAAAATCCTGCTTGTGATGATTTTTTTATCAAACTAATGGCTCTAGATTTTTGAGTATGAGATTTTTTAAGATATTTGGGAAGTTATTTTATATGCCAAATTTATTTTAAGTTGTGAAGAAGAGAGGAGATTGGTATCCCTTTATAAGTGAGGTGACTGTCACTCTTGTAATTTTTCGAAAAGAAAAAGGTGTACCCATGTTTTTTAAATGAAAAATTGGTAAACATGATAAATTATCAATACTTATATATAATAAGGTAAAAATATTTCTATTAAATATATTTCATACATGTTTTTAGGTCATTTTAAACCTTATCATTTTAGTTTAACCCTTAGAAAATCATTTCTTACCTTACCCTCAGTTATTATTTTTTACAGTTTGCACTATTAATTATAGTCAAAAATTAATTTCACCTAATTTGATAATATAAATTTTTAATATATAGAATTCGGAATCCATTTTATAAAATTCAATTCACATAAGTGGAAACAAAATTAAAATTAATTTTTCATATGAAAAAATGGGCTTTCAAGAACTGTATTTTTTAAGAAAAAGATGAATATATATTAACTATATGATTAATAATAATAATTCAATGAATATAAATTAATTTTTATTGATATATAATATATATATTTCATTTAAAAATTCCCCTTTATGTATTATTTTAATTATATATCATGTAGAAACATTATGCACTTTAAAATGGTTTTCCAAAAAAACTCATTTCTAACCCCAAAAAACTTATACTAAATTCCAATATAAAACTAATTAAAAAATAATTAAGTGGATGATATATAAATATATAATAATCATGTTACGTTAAATTATATTAAAAATATAATAGTACATTTTAAATAAATATTTTTAAAAAAAATATCTTTTTGGTAGAAATTAGTATTTTTTAACAATTAGAGTTGGACACACTCAAATAGGGGTTTCTGCGATGTTGTATCCCCTTACATGATAGTTATGTAAAATTAGTTGGTCCACCCCCATCCCTACCACCCATTTTTTATATCTAGATACATATTTCTTCTTCTCCCCCCTTTCCCACCCCGTCTTCCTTTCCAATTTACCTCAAATCCCACTTAGCCCTAAAGTCCCAGATCTGTTTGACATATTTCCTGAACATTCAGTTTTGTCCTCAAAATTCAACAAGAACATCGTTCTTCTAAATATTATGATGATTTCTAGGTTAAATAATCATCATCCTATGGGGTATTATTTTGATAGCTTAATTTTCACGTCTTAGGGTTTACATGATAGAGCAACGATTGGTCTTATGGGCAATAGTCATATTATGATTTGGTTTTCATTAGAGGAAGACATGGTCAGGGCTTGGTCTAGTGAACTCTATAGAAACAATGGATCCTAGTTCTACCTTTCTTGGTGGTCTTATGACTTCAATATGATGTATGACACAATAATAGTGATTATTTGTGCTAGTTTCCTAGAACATACATTATTGTTTCAAAATCTATTGATTATTGAATTGCTTGGGAATCATGTTGTTTTATATTTCGGCTATGAAAATAGATCTAGATTGTGGTTTCAATTTATTTATCCTTGAATCTGTGTGTAATTTTTTGTCTAAAATATTTCAATCGTGTACTTATGTATTTTACTGAGGGAAGAGTTCTGATGTAGATAGCTTGTAGTTTTTGAATCGTGGTTTGATTTTTTCTCTTCCTATATAAAAATGAGACACTCAATAGTAGCCAATATATGTGGGATTAAGAACATTGATCAAATTATAGTTGTGGACTAAGTTTTCAGTGGTAAGGGATTTGGTCCTGGTGTTGGTGAATTTCCAATGGGACAGAGTCAATTGGGTGTATCTATTGATCCAAATAATGAAAAAATTGTAAATTATGGGACACTAGAGGGTAACCTAATGCTGGTTGACATTTTCAGTCGCATGAGGAAGGATATATGTGATTTGAAGACATTTGTGAAAGCTCATTTGAGGCCATTGGGAACTGATTCCATGAGTGCTACTGGTGTTCTGTATTCTTGATCCAAAAAATAAATTGAGGGATCTTGTGGTGGGGTTGTGCGATATAGGAGTAGAAACAATAATGAAGTGGACAGACGTGGGGCTGACAAGGGGGGTTCAGGGACTCCCATTGATTCATACTATATGAAGTTAGTTCATTTAATAAATAGAACCACTGGATGAGAGGGATCACAAGAGACTCATCTACTGTGAGTCCATGTAGTGGTGTCTAATGTGGTAAGGGAGGTTGATCCAAAAGGTGGAAAGGATCAGAAGCATGAAATAAGGGGTAGAACATTGATTAGGTTAATCCCTAGAATGGATTTTATAACTATTATGCTTTGACATAACTTTTAAATATTAGAGAGTGAAGGACCATACTAGGAGTATATTTCTTCTTGGGAAGATAACTCCAATGATGAGAAGGGAATCCATGAGGATGAGTCTAGTGATGAGTCTTCTTGTTAGTTTTCTGGAGATAGTGTCGAATATTTTCAAGGTATAGGGATACCCAGTCCAGGGAGTATGAAGGTTCATAGATTCAATATAAAAGCTAGAATGAACTATTCCTACTTACCACTACTAATGGAGAAAAGATATGCCAAACGATCAAAATACAAGGTGATGAACGGTAATCCAAAGGTTATTAGAATCATTGATCAGGCTGAGGGTATAGATTATGGGTTTTTTCCCTCATGATTATTCTAACTAGATAGGTGAGGGAGATAGGTGAGGTTTATGAGAAATATCTAGAGCTTATCATCCATTTAAAAGAATAAATGGTGGGGGAGTTTCATTTTATTTATTCCACTTTTGAGGATTCTGATTGGATGATAGGAAGTTTGATAATCATGGATACTAATAAGGTGTAGTGTTCATGGATTAACAAGAATGATATTATACTAATAAAGGGGATCCAATGAAGGTAATATCAAAAATGAGGAAAAAAATTAAACTTGGGACAAGCTCGTATATCACTTTTAGGACCTTATAAAGGAAGATCCAGAAACATTAATAAAGACTCTCTCCTAGAAATTGTTTATAGATAATGATTCTAGTAGGATTATGTTATTCTCCAATGATTATGTGGTTTCTTTCAGTGTTTTTATGGGTGACCCTTGTGGTTTCTCACTTTTTCCTTCAACGTGTT
Organism: Viscum album; assembly: GCA_963277665.1. Taxonomy (NCBI): domain Eukaryota; kingdom Viridiplantae; phylum Streptophyta; class Magnoliopsida; order Santalales; family Viscaceae; genus Viscum; species Viscum album. The sequence goes on from OY728148.1 coordinate 719,932,778, forward strand.
TTGGTAAAAAAAAGAGTTAAATATCATTCAATATTTTTCACTATTCACTGAAAAGCTAATATATTTGTTAAAATCCTAAACATTATTCCTATATAAAATTTTATCTTATGATTTAAAAAAAGATATTACTTTTTTTAAAATTAAAAATATAATTTTATAAACATAACTTTTAAATAACAAAATAATTATTTAAAGTAAAAATATTTCATTTTCATTTAAAAATTTAATAAATATTTTTATAATGAATATAATTATATTAATAAATATGAAAGTGATTTATTCTATCGTTTCCTATATTTTTAAATTCTTCCTCCCTTTTTGAAATTGTTTCCTCATAATTTTATTGACTTATTAAACATGTGGGGATATGTTTCCCTCATTTAATTTTAAAATTCCCATATTTCCTCTTAAACAATACGGTTTTCCATCAAACCTTAACATGGTGAATCAACTTAGTCTACATCACTTTATATCTATAGTCAAAAATTTGAGTATGTTGTTCCTTATAATAAATATTCTATTCCAACTTAGCTACATTAGGTTTTAAAAAAAAGAGATAAATCTATGACATAATTATTTAACATCGAGACATGGAAAATGATGTGTACATGGGAAAAATCATAGTAAAAGACTTCGATAGGAAACAGATCAAACTTTCTATGATATTTCATACAATACAATGATCCAAATACATTGATTACCCTTTTTCCAAACAAAAAACCCTTCTCTTTGGTGATACATTAATAAAAACATGATCACGTACCATTAAAAGAAAGATCTTTCCTTTAGTTATCTATATAACTTTTCTTCCTAATCTGATCTATCCTCATATGTTTCTAAATAAACTAAACCTTCTGATAAATTTATTCTAATTAAATTGGTCCTATCAACTTCCTTTCTCCTACATCATCCCAAAAAGTTTTTTTGAGAAACGTTTTTCAATAAAATTCCTCAAAAGGATCCATCTGTATAATGAAATCAAACATATTGTTATAAGAAAACACAACTAAAGAAAGAGGTCAATCCCAACCTCCATTATAATCCATTAAAAAATGAAGCATATATTCTGTTGTCTAAATATCCCTCTCAAACTATTCATAATATTTATAAGGCCCCAGCCTTAAACCTTACTTAATCTTGAGTTATTACAAGATTACACATTGAGGATCTTTTCAGGTTTAGAGTTTTAGAGAATTAGATCATGAAACTTGCATTACATTCCACATTTAAACAAAGTGGTTACATAAAAGACAGTATTCATTCTTCCCATCAACGGAAACATATTTAAAATATAACACGGATTCTTTCTTGAAACATCCTTGACACTATCATCAAATCATGTACCTTTCCCTTGACCTATGAAAAACATTTCAAAAACTTGGGATGAGCATAAAAAGCTCAGTAAGGGTTATAAAAATATGGAAAGGAAACATGAGTTCATATATACATAATAATGAAATCATACTTTACCCATAAAACATAGGCACTTTAACATACCTCATCAAACCATGAATAAATCATAGAAAACATAAGACATAAAGGTAACTTGAGGCATTCATAACATTCTTACGTGGGGATTAACCCTCTTGGTTACGTTTGGAATACCCATCATAGTATATTCCCTAAAATCTCTTCGGACAAACCTTAACGTTTCACTCCTTCGCGTTACCCAATGCATAGGAGAGCTATATCGGGCTCACCCGCCCTTAGTTTATTACGGAACCACCCATTTTCATAACAATGCCCAAGAACCATAACATAAATGTATCGCATAAAACATGAATAAAGGAAACATAACATTTCCACATTTCAATCACAATATAACATTTTAGTATATTGAAATAATGAATCCATTCAAAAAGAAACCATTTCCAAAACCATTTAAAACTTTTAATAAAGAGATTTTTGAATCAACGTGTCCCATACCACCTTGAAGCTTAAAATTTTAAACCATTAATATCCATATAAATAAATCCTTAAAACCATTTTGAAAACATGTATATTAACAAGAACAAATAATTAAAACATTTTAAAACGATATTTTGGTTAAAGGGGTTTTACCAAAATTAGAGACACTTGAATACAATAATTGAGGAATAACATTTAGTCAGAACTTTATAATATCATGAGAATAAATGGATTCATTATATAATACTCCAAAGGACAGTATATACACCATATAAGAGTGAATTGGTGTATAACAACAATGAACCCTCAATAGAAATGTCAAATGTGATAAAATCCCTTATAAAGAAGGTATCCTTAAATTAAGGACAAATAAATCTCAAAAATATGTGTGAAAAATATAAATACACCCAATATAAGTGGATATTAAGTGTAAAACAATAAAAGGTCATTCACACATATTCAATGGATGACATATTCAATGACTACATGTTCAACCCAAAGAAATCGAAATTGGGTTAAAAAGTTCCCTTGACAGCCTAACGGCGTCACTTCAAAATGAGTTGATGAGAGACAAAAAGTGTATCTCATCACTTGGACATAAAAATTACATCAATAAGGATATATGAGAACATATCCCAACATAACAATATGTAAATTAAAAGTCCCAACAAATGAAGTCTTTTAAGAAAGAGGAGGGCGAAAGGTTCCTTTACCGACTTGGGTATCTTTCAAAACATACACCCCATGAAAGAAGGACACTAGATCATTGATTTAAATACTCATAAATGAAATTATATTACAAAAAGAGTAGAATAATGGGCAGTACATACACCACTCAAAGGAAATTGTGGCAAATTTAGCATAAATCTCACGGGGATAAAAGTGAGATGAAAAATCCCTTACGAAAACTCGGCAGCCTAACGGCGCCACATAAAACGTCCAAAAGGATTTATGAGAGAGAATAGGGTCTCTCATCAGATGAACATAAAAATTACAGTAGGATTAATATAAAATAACATCACAATCATAAGAAAGATGAGCTTAAAATAAATTACATAAAAGAGTGTACTTAAAAAGAAAGAGAGTTGTAGGATCCCTTACCTCGGGTCCGACTTGACTCGATCGTTCTTTAATCTCCTGAATAATAAACTTGAGTTAATTTCTACTTGATTATGACCCTTTTTCAAGCTTATTATTCCTTTTATATCACTTATTTCCTTGTTATAAACACTATGTAATCATTAAGTTAATAATGATTGTTTTGTCGATATTTGGTTCTTAAGTCGAAAGTGGACTTCTTACAATTACATGTTGTTCGTGTGGCCATATGTTTATTATATCCAGAATTGTATTCATGATGTATATATAATATATGTCATATATATCCAGTAAATGCATGCATTTATAACATTACATAATCATTTGGAGGTAAGAAATGAAATGCACCGTTCATGGAGACGGTAAGTCGTACGTACGCATGAACGCTACTTTCATTTCTATTTCGAATTTTATAGAATGGAATAATAATGATATAAAGTTATATTATAATTCCACTATAATATCATATATAATATCATAGTTCCATCCTTTATACGTCCCACATATGGTTTTTTAACGAATCAAATCACTTTGAGGGGGCGGTAGTCCGCACTTCCTTAAATGAAGATATCACGTTTTACCCATAATGGAAACCATAAAGGTAAGACACAAATGAAAAATACAGAAGCATAAGTAAAACATAAACATATTATATATCATATATAAAAATAGTGACATCATAATGTCCACATTTGAAGGTGTTAAATGAGTATTGAACAATCATCGTTTCGGGAGGCAGAATTTTGCCATCCACGGAAACCGTATGTTCTTTAACCATTTGATGTAGTTGTGTGAGAGTGTAGCTCAAATAAATCCTATAACAAAATCCTAGTATATTTAAGATACTGGTGTTGGTACAAAAGAAGTAAATAAAAAGAGTTTAGGGGGTTGGAGAAGCAAAAAAATACAAATGAACATGACAGAATGAATTACCTTTAAAAGTGTAACTCCTTTTGATTTGAGCCTAAAGGCTTCCTTAGTAAGGATTCTGCCCAAAGGGAAACCTCTAGGATGATGAGAGGGATGTGTAGAGAGTAAATGTTCAGGGTTTGGCCGAGCCAAAGGCTTGAGGAGTGTGGGAAAAGAGGTAGAGGTGGGGGCCTTTTATAAGAGGAGAGGAGGGGCACTTTTGGAAAGTAAGAAATATTACTTTATTTGAAATGTGTTTCGGTTTCAAAAGGTCCCACATTGATATAATTCGTGGATAAGGTGATAAGGCCTAGAAATCCACTCATACATTTGGTTTTGGCCATGTTTAGGTTGTATAGTTTTCATTATCTTTCCATTTTAATTAAATCGTCAAATAATGATGTCATCGCTGCATCATTATTATGTCATAAATAATTTAATTTCTTTAATGTAGAAAAATTATAAAAAAAATACTATGAAATAGGAAATCATTTTATCTTTCCAATGAATATTTATAATCAAAATTTGGACTTGTATAACCCCACTTAAAAATTGTTTCTGTAAAACATATTATGTTTGTGTCATTTTCACTTCAACATAAAATAAAAAGTAATTTATGTCATTTCCCAAAACAAGAGGATCCATGGGGTCCCCATGTTGACCCATGGCTTGTCATGGTCGGCCATGACACAACCAATGAGGTTGGGACATTTTTCAAGTTCATTTCATTTTATTAAAACATTATTTTTACCTTAAACTACACTAATTACCACTAAACGCGATTAAAAACTTAATAAGTTACTATTCACCAAAAAATTATTTTTATCCCATTGAACCACATTTTACTTCTTAATGACAACCATGTATGTCGGATTTTTAAAATTCAATACACATTAGTAGTAAACTTTCATTTATCTGAAAAATCAGTTTGCTTGATTACCACTTAGTGGTTTCACTATTCATCAAAAATTGAAGTTTTTCAGAAAATTACCAAAAATTCACCCTAAGCTATATTTGATATTCCGAATTCAAAAATGAAGCCAATTTTACAAAATTCAAAACATATAAGTCAACTTAATTCATTTAATAATTAATTCCCGCTGTCATGACAAATAGCATGTTTTTATAAAACAATAAGTATCAAAAGATTGACACTAGTTTAAGTCTGATTTCAAAGTGAAATTAATTCCAACGACCACTATTGGATTTAATGGTAAAAATATTTTCTAATTTCACTTTAAAACCAATTCAAAATATAATCTAATCATATAAATAAATTAGATTAAAAAGTGGTTTTGAATTAAAATACAACATTTTATACTATTCATTAAAAAATGAACTTTATCGGAAAGATACCAAAAATTTACACAAAGTAAATTTTGATGTACCGATTCTTAATAAGAGTTTTATTTGGTCCAAAAAAATGTTCAAGAGTGAACAAAACTATATTTAATGACGGTTCTCCATCAAAAGGTGATAAGTGAACCTTTAGTGAAAACTAGGGCATATACGCCTAAAATTGAATTCTTTCCGTATTTTAATCCTCTATCCTTTATTGGATAAATGTAAAAACATTTAAAAACATATATAATAATATTTTAGTTATTTATATCCATTCCCGCCATTATAACAGCTACATGTTAACTACCATTTAAAATAATATTATTTTATTATTAGAGTGCAACGTAAGATTCCCAAGAAACTCGTTGTTGCGTGTTGGGTACGCTATTGAGCATAGCGTCCCCTTTAAATTAATATCAATATTTTATTCACAAATTTGAATAAATATGAAAATGTCATATTCTTTATTTACCTGGGGTGTTACATCTTTCCCCCCTTTTGGGAATTGCGTCCTCGCAATTTTTAAAATTGAGCTTGGAAACATCCTTGAAAGTCCCACATCGGAACAAAAGTCGGTAAAACAAACACTTTAAAATAAAGAAAGATAAATACAAAGGTCACCCGAGTTAACCCATACTAGGATTCCAAGTATGAAAATATGGACATGGAGGAAAAAACAAAGGGTCATGTTCTGATGGAGAGTGATAGAAAACACGTTTAGGAGAAAGTTAACCACGAGAAAATCACAAACTTGTGATGGGTTAAATGGTATTCGATTCCCCAGTAGGAAAAGTTAATAGACAAAATTTTTGTTTTAAGTTACTTTTTATTGAGGAATTTATTCATAAGGAGACATAATCACTTATCATGTTGACTTTCAACTTTTACTAGATTCCTTAATCAAACTCATATTTTTTCCAAAAGACGAGTATTGAGGGAGACTTGTTCGCATTAAGAGTACTATAATCAACTTCTAGAGAATCACCTAATCCACAAAAGAGAACTATATACATCCCATGTCTTTAGGATTTAACCAAAACCAAAACCAAAAATGTTAGTACAAGGTTAGATAATCCAGAAAATAATAACCCTTTATAAAAAAAATCTATTCTTAATCTCGAAAATTTGTCCAACAAAACCCAAAGTTCCACGAGAACCATTCTATAATCAATTTGTCCATAAAATTCTTCAAAGTAAAACAATCTAAGATTGAAACCCAAATATTTTAAGGATTTAGTCACATAGTCTTCCAAATTAAATCGTAACATTTATCTCCAAACAACATCAGTTGCTCCTAAAGTCTCGTATTGAAAAGTAATTAACCTAATCACATATCCTCCATGATAGGTTAATCATTTTCATAAATAACCCAAAATCAACTTACTCTTAATTCATAAAATCATATAACTAGAAAGAATCGGTCAAACTAACCAGGGACTTCACGTAGTCCAGTGGTAGGCGATAAATACCAGTCGCACTTTGGTTGTGGGTTCGATTCCCGCAGCTTTGTCCGACACGACGGGTTGTCACACGGTCTGCGTGTTGTCCTTTTCCCAAAACTATATAATTCTTAAAACATTCCCCAAAATGAGATAAAATCTTCAAGAATAATCATAACATATTTTAACCTCAAGTTTATCTCATGCCTTTCATTTTCCATCATATCATATAATAACCCATAATTACCTCAAAAGTAAGGATCATATAAACCCTAATGGTTACCTTAATAATTATTACCTGAATTTCCACATCGAGTTAGCCATCTCGTACATGATGCATTAGAGAACTCACCAAGGTTGAAGTGATTGATCATGACTCCTTGATAGTTGGTTTAGAACAACTATGAGATTCCTCATTGAATCCCCCATCTCATCCAGTATCTTAATCAGAGAACCACCACAGTTTCCTTCAAACCCATTGTCACTTTGGTGCCTGCTAGATCCAGCCATTTACTAAAACTAAAAAGGTCAGTGTGGGTATATCAACAAAACCATCATGTACTAACGAGTAAGGTAAACACTAAGATATACTTACTCATTCACTTTATCTAAAACTAGGACTCTTTCTGAAATCCTAACCATTATGGTAATGTCACTTATGATTAAAGAATACCCTAACCTCTAAAGTGATCTAAACCGTCCTTTGATACCAACTATAAGGCCCCAACCTTAAACCTTACTTAATCTTGAGTTATTACAAGATTACACATTGAGGATCTTTTCAGGTTTAGAGTTTTAGAGAATTAGATCATGAAAATTGCATTACATTCCACATTTAAACAAAGTGGTTACATAAAAGACAGTATTCATTCTTCCCATCAACGGAAAAATATTTAAAATATAACACAGATTCTTTCTTGAAACATCCTTGACACTATCATCACATCATGTACCTTTCCCTTGACCTGTGAAAAACATTTCAAAAACTTGGGATGAGAATAAAAAGCTCAGTAAGGGTTATAAAAATATGGAAAGGAAACATGAGTTCATATATACATAAGAATGAAATCATACTTTACCCATAAAACATAGGCACTTTAACATACCTCATCAAACCATGAATAAATCATAGAAAACATAAGACATAAAGGTAACTTGAGGCATTCATAACATTCTTACGTGGGGAGTAACCCTCTTGGTTACGTTTGGAATACCCATCACAGTATATTCCCTAAAATCTCTTCGGAGAAACCTTAACGTTTCACTCCTTATAACATATTTTCATTCATTTATTAACAATAATTACTTATTTACACATTTTCATGTGCATCCATTTTATGGTTTCCATGGTCGGTTTATTATAGAATTCCTTGTCAAAAATAAATGAAAATCTAAAAGTGAGAACATATATATTTGTTTAATTTTTAACAATTATGATTTAATTTTAATTTTTTATGAATGTGGTAAACATAAATGAAAACTCATCATCCATGAAGATGGTGAATTGACACAACTTATACATCAATTTTATTTTTAAGAATAAAAGTAGAAAATAAGACATTATATGGTTTATATACCATTAACACAGTAATGTTATAGTATATATATGATAATATTGTTATAATTAAACATGGTATAGGATTTGAGAATAATTTATAAGTGATAAATAATTTTCAAGAGAAAAAGAATATATTTACCTCGTCAAAAATTTTCCTTGAGAACATCATTAGAAACATTAAAGTTGTATTTTTGTGGTACTGGAAGCATTAAAATGTGGAAAGGGATAAGGATAAGGGTAGAGTGAGATAAACTGTGGTAATGAAATAAAATTAATAAATTACTCCCCTTATATAATTGGGGTGAGGAGAAAATTTGGAATTACATAAAATTTTAAAATATTACTTAGTCTAATATTAGATTAACGACTTCTGAAATGACTCAAAATCACAGGAGATTACATCATTAAAGTATTATTATAATTTTTCTCCTTGTTAAATATTTTTTTTATTTTTAAATAATATAATAATATTATTTTAATTGAGATCATTTTTTTCAAATTACATAATACACAGAACTAAGCCATTAAAACATCAAAACAATATCTCAAATTCAAATCCATTTTTTTATTATAACTATTAAATATCATATTAATCTATAGAAATCTTGAATTAACTTAAAAATTATTATTATATTTATTTTTTAATTTTTTTAAATCATTATTTGTTTTAATTAATTAACTAAATAATTAATAAATCATCATTGTGCAAGAAATTAAGTTAATTTTTTATTCCATAAAAATTTAAAATAAAATTTCATCAAAAAGAAAATTTTATTAGCTTTCAAAAAAATATTGATTTTTGAAAAAACTTCTATAAAACCATATATTGAAATATCATACACATTAAAAACTATAGTGTTAAAAACTTGTCTTCCTTTTAAATAAAATATTATATAGGGATTAAAGTGATACATTTGGGTTCAGAATTTCCAAAACTCAAATCAACTTAAAATAATGGTTAAACATTTCTTATAGAAAACTATTTAGCCATGTTTTGGGTTATTTCAAGATATTATAATTTAAATTTTAAAAAATATTAATTTTTCTTCTTTTTTGTCACGACCCATCCTCGGGGCCCATGCCGTGACTATCCTAAGCCCGCCTTCCATAGTCCAGGGGCTGACGACTAGTACCAAGGCGTAAATCCCAGAAAAAGGGAAGACATTTCCTTTGTAAAGTAAACAAGCACCACAGAGTAAGCAAGCGAAAAAAAAGTAAACACTATGTAAAAACTGTAACAAGCTGTGGTGAAAGTAAAAAGGGGCCGGAAATACAAGCCCAACTGTAAAGTACAACTAAAAGGGGAAAACAACAACTGAAAAGAAAAGCCGCAGCGTCGAGCCATCCTCTAGAAGTCCCACCTGAAGGGTGAGCACAGATAGCCTCCACAGCTCCTCGGTCCAGCCGTCCGCTCCGAGTACGTCCCACCCAGTGGTCCACCTCCAGGTACCCTCCTACTCCGCAAGCCTCCACCAGGATCAGCATTGTCCATCGTCTGCAACCAACACAACGAAGTACGGGCATAGCCCATGCAGGGGTGAGTATAAGCTACTCATTAGGGACCCCGATACCCTCGAAGGACTCCCAGAATCCACAAAAGATAAACCACAAAGGAAAGATACAAATCACGAAGTAACATCCGACACGTCTTAGGTATATGCCCATACATATACCTAAGTCATCAATTCTCACTCGGCTCCAACTTCCAAGCTCAAGTACAACCCAGTCCACACAGGAAAGCAAAACGTAAAATCCACACAGGATAGCTCAACACAATCCACAAAGGAAAGTAAAAATTAAATCCACACAGGATAGCTCAACACAATCCACAAAGGAAAGTAAAAAAAAGAGTTTCACCTCACACAGGTATACTTCTTCAAATGATGATAGAGATGACCACTGATCCATCAAAGTCGTCGGACCCACAAAGGATCGATAGGTACTAACCCCCGTAATGACCCACAAAGGATCCGACCCACAAAGGATCGATAGGTAACTAACCCCCGCAAAGACCCACACAAGATCGGGCCCACAGAGGACCTGTAGGCGCTGGATCACACAGAACCACTGAGCGCTGACCCACATAGGATCGGACCCACACAGGATCGGTAGCACTGAACCACAAAGGATCGCTGAGTGTTGTAGTCGTCGCAGTCCACTGAGGATCTTTGCACAGTCATCATCATCATAGTAGCAGTCGCAGCCAGCTCTAGGGTTCCCGCACACAACAAGCTCGTTCGGGAGGGTCCGCTCCACGAGCCGAGAGGCTGATACATCAACTGACACATAGTCTAGAGTTGATGTATCCAAAAGTTCCGTATCGTCATGAGGAACTCAATGTCGTAGACGGCGCGTCAATCGGACGCCCGGTCTGAGAGTTATTGGCTTTTTCGTCCCAGGGGCCCGGTTGGTTTTTAAGGTAAAACCAACCCGACCGTACTCCACCTGCGTCCAAACCTCGGGCGGAGTATGCCAAAAGATCCGTCTCACTTAGAGGAAAACAATAAAGTCGAAGGCACGTCGATCGGACGTCCGAAGCTCAAGATATGAGTGTTTCCGCTCCGAGGGCCCGATTGGTTTCGTGAACGAACCAACCCGGCCGAACTCAAAGTAATCCGAAACTTTAAGTGGGATATACCGAAACGACCGTCTCGATCCAAGGATTGCATCGACACTGACGGTTCATCGTTCGGATGCCCGTAGCTCAAGTTATGAGAGAAAGACCGAAAATGTCCCAAGACGGGGGGGTCTGGGCCCGGACCGACCCGGCCCAACCCCCCTGGGTCGGCCCGAACCGGGTCTACCCGACCCGGGTCCGGGTCGGACCCGGTTCGGCGCAGCCCGGTCTGGCTCGGCCGAGTGGTCAAGCGAAGGAGCCGCGAGGCACTGCCCCCGCGGGAAGATGGTGTCGCGGCCCCGCGTGGGGCCGCGCTGGAGTCAGCGGACGCGGCCTTTGCCGCGTCCCGTGCATGTGAGCCGGACCCGCGCGGCCGCAGGTCCACTGGCCGCCGTCGGCGCCGCCGCGCCGGCGACCCGTGCCACTGGTGGCCTCCGCGGGCCCCCAGAGTTTCTCCGGTGGTCCGTTTTCCTTCCCGTCTGAGACGAAGCTCCTCCCGGGTCCCGTTCTTCACTGCGGAAACAACGGATCGTCCCTACGGCATGTTTTGTCATCTCCCTCCAATTTACGCATCAACGAAGAACAGTGGAGGGTAGTCGGGCCGTGTTTGTTTGGCCCGCACCCTCTGCGTTAGGTGATAACAGTTGGAAGAAATTATCAACACATAGAGAACATATCAAAAACAATTTTAATAAATTAAAATTGTTCTTATGAAACCGGGTTCTTTGTTTTGAACGGAAACATCCACGGAGTAAAATCATTCCCAATAAAACCCCTACCTCGTCAAGTCGTCGCACGCGCATTCTTTGCGGAAATGATCGTCGCGGAAGGAGGGGATCGTCGCGTCATCGCAGTATCTGGCGTTGTGTCGACGAACTCCGAGGACCAAGAAACAACATATTTAATTAATAATAATTAAATCCATATTGTTGTTTTAATCCACAATGTAAATTTAAAAAAAGAGCACAACCCCCTACCTTGTCGATGTCGATCGAAGGTCGTTGCGGGGTTGGATTGTCGCGGAAGAACGTCGCAGAAGAAAAATCGCCGGCGTCGCGGTACGTGGCGTCGCATCGTCGATCTCCGAGGGCCCGGCGTTCTTCATCACCCTTCGTCGAAGACCGGCGATCTTCGCATTCTTCATGAAGGAGGATGAAGATTTTGAGGTTTATGTCAAATCCTCTCAACGATCAACACTTAAGAAGAAAAGTGTTGGTCTTATTTTATTTACACGCCAACAAACTAAAAAAAGAGATAAGTAATGACCCATTAATTCGTAGAATTAATTCAACGAATAAAACCGCCCAATCATATGGTGTGTTAAGAAATTAAGAAAATGCGTCAGTTGACTTTCATAATGACGCGTTTTCGCGGGTGCGTTACTTAGCGGAAAAGAAACGGTGGGGCTCGTGCGGGCTCCACCTCACAAATATCCTACCAAGAGGGTAGGATATTTTTGGATAGCACCTTATCCGCATCAACTCAGCTTAAGTAGCTTTAAGTGGCTTTCAAGTGGCTTAAGCGAAATAAAATATAGTTTGTCGAACAATTTATTTTATTTCTTAACTTTAAGCCCAAAAATTAAAAACCACACCTGAGAAAACGCAACTCTGGAAGAGGCATTTCTAAGCAATTACCGGCGCTACGATTCCATCAGTGCCCTCAGAATTCGATTCCGAGAAACGGTTCAATAGTTAGAAAACCCCGCTCGTCCGTTCACTGAATGTACCCAAGCCAATCTTCGGAAAATGATTCCGGGCACACTGGGCCTCGGAATCAGGTGCCGTCAGAAACTGCATTCTTGTAAAATTCTAAAGAAAATTAAGAAAAAAAATTTCCTTTAAATTTACGGGTCTTTACATCACTCCCACCTCAGGGATTTACGTTCCTGTAAAGATACATCATAAACTAGGGAAACAATTGTGGGTACTGAGGACGCATCTGAGCCTCCCGCTCCCAAGTGCTCTCCTGGAGGTTCCTGTGCTGCAATCTGATGCGTACAAGAGGAATCGATCGTCCATGTAGGACCCGCTCCTGTCGATCCTCGATATCCGCCGGGACCTCCAAAAAAGTTGCCCCATCATCCATGTCTAGCTACCCATGTTAAGTGATGTGTGTCGGGTCGTGCACGTATCTCCTCAGCTGAGATACGTGGAAGACATCGTGCACCCGGTGCAACTGAGGTGGTAGAGCCATGCGATAAGCCACCTCACCAATCCTGCTGAGGACCTGGAATGGTCTGATGAAGTGTGGAGACAACTTGCCGCCTCGGCCAAATCTCCGTAATCCACGTCGAGGTGAGACATGCAAGAAGACGTGGTCACCATCCTCAAACTCTAGTGGCCTCCTCCTCCTGTCAGCATAAGACTTATGCCGGCTCTGAGCTGTCCTCATCCGCTCCTGCATGACCTGGACCTTCTCTGGTCCCACAGGTGCTGACTCCCCAGGGTCTGTCCAGCACAAAGGAAATCTACAAGGTTATCCGTACAACTCCTCGTATGGTGCCATCCTGATGGTGGAGTGGTAGCTGTTGTTGTACGTGAACTCCACCAAGGGTTGGTGGTCCTTCCAGCTACGACCAAAGTCGATGACACATCCGTGTCCTCGAGAGTCTGAATGGTCCTCTCCGTCTGACCATCCGTCTGAGGGTGAAAGGCGGTGCTCAGACGTAGCCGCGTTCGGAACGCCTCCTGCAACCCCTTCCAAAGCCGGGAAGTAAAGCGAGCATCTCGATCGGAGACGATAGATTATGGAACACCGTGAAGCCATACAATCTCCTGGACATAGAGATGCCCCAAGCTCTCCAATGAGCTCTGCTCTCTGATGGGTAAGATGTGAGCCGACTTGGTGAGTCGGTCAACAATCACCCAGATGGAGTCACGACCTCTGGAAGTGCGTGGAAGTACAGTCACAAAGTCCATAGATATCCCATCCCACTTCCACTCTGGGACCTCCAAGGGCTGTACCAAGCCTGATGGTACCTGATGCTCTGCCTTCACCTACTGGCAGGTGAGGCATCGAGAAATGAACTCTGCCACAGCCTTCTTCATGCCTGGCCACCAGTGGTGTCGTCTGAGATCTTGGTACATATTCGCCACTCCAGGGTGTACCGCCAAAGGAGAAGTGTGAAAATCTCTCAGCACGTCCTCTCATAAAGCGACTGGTACCAAGGTACGTCCTCTGAAAAGGATGTCGTGCTCTGCTCCAAAGGAGAAGCCATCAGGTTCCTATCCCGAGGAAAACTGCACACGCCGCGTCTCACAGTCGGCGTCCCCACGCTGTGCCTCTCTGACTCGCTGCAGTAGTGGAGGAGTGACTGTGAGAGACTGAAGGAAGGATGCTCCATCCCTATCCACGAAGGATATCTGCAAAGTGGCTAGCTGCTCTGTCGCCTCCTCAAGTAGTTGAATGCCCGTCCTCCTGCTGAGAGCATCGGCTAACACGTTCCCCTTCCCAGGAGTATAGACTATCTCAAAGTCATAGTCCTGGAGGAACTCGAGCCATCGCCGCTATCTCAGGTTCAGGTCCTTTTGCAAGAAGATGTACCTAAGACTCTGATGGTTAGAAAAGACTGTAAAGCGCTCACCCATCAGATAGTGTTGCCATGTCTTCAGAGCGAAGACCACTACTGCTAACTCCAGGTCATGGGTAGCATAGTTCTGCTCATGCGGCATCAACTGACGTGATCCATAGGCAATCACTACCCGATCCTGCATCAAAACACATCTGAGTACGGTCCCTGATGCATCGCAGAAGACTACGTACCCTACTCCCTCCTCAGGAAACCTCAAGATAGGTGCGCTAGTCAATCTCTGCCTCAGTTCCTGGAAGCTCTACTGACATCTGTCTTACCACACAAAGGGTTTCCCCTTCTTCTTCAAAGCTGAGAGTGGTGCTGCAACTTTGGAGAAGTCTGGCACGAATCTCCGGTAGTATCTAGCTAGTCCCAAGAAACTCTGCTCCTCTGTCACGCTCCTGGGTGGCTCCCAAGCTAGAACCGCCTCAATCTTCACAAGATCCACTGCAACTCCCGCCTAAAAGATGACGTGCCCCAAGAAGTGGACCCCACGTATCCAGAACTGACACTTAGAGAGCTTTCCATAAATCTGGTTCTCTCAGAGTGTGTCTAGTACAACCCGCTAGTGATAGGTGTGCTCCTCCTCAGTCGTCGAGTATATCAAAATGTCATCGATGAAGACCACAATAAATCGATCGAGGTATGGCTGAAATATCCTATTCATGAGGCCCATGAACACTGCTGGAGCATTGGTTACGCCTAATGGCATAACCAAGAACTCATAGTGGCCATACCGACATCTGAAGGCCATCTTCTGCACGTCCTCGTCTCGAACTCTGAGCTGATTATAGCCTGACCTGAGATCTATCTTCGAGAACCACCGTGCTCCATTGAGATAATCGAAGAGGTCATCAATCCTCGATAGCGGATACTTCTCCTCACTGTCACTTGGTTCAGGCGATGATAATCGACAGAAATTCGCAAGCTCCTGTCGCCCTTCTTGGCGAACAATATCGGTGAAGCCCGGGGTGAAACACTGGGTCGGATGAAACCCTTGCCCTGCAAGTCCTCCAACTGTACCTGTAGCTCTCGAAGCTTAGCAGGGGCCATCCGATATGCTGTAGTGGATATCGGGGTTGTCCTGGGGTACAGATCAATATGAAAGTCTACCTCTCTACGAGGAGGTAGCCCTGGAACGTCATCGGGAAAGACGTCCGCGTACTGATCCACCACTGTAGGAAAACTAGGACTCCGCACATCAACAGCTCCTAGGATGAGTCTAGCCAACTAATGAGTGATGGGATGTCCTCTCCTCTGCGGAAGTCCATCCTGTGCTTTGAAGGATCCCTTCTCACCGGTGAAGGTGAACCTGCTCCCGTCGGTGCGTACACATCGCACCTTGCGCCTAATACAGTCAATCTGTGCATGGACTGTAGATAACCAATCCATGCCCAAGATGACATCGTAAGGCCTCGACGCCGCTACAAGAAGATCACAGCCGAAGCTCTCGCCTCCTAGAGTAAGCTCACACTGCCGGCACCAGTGTGTAATCGTCGAGTCTGCTCCTGTAGGAGTCTCTAGCTGTAAGGATCGAGCCAACGGATCTGTCAGAATCTCCGAGCTCCGAACACGGGCAGCGGCTATGAAAGAGTGACTCACTCCTGTGTCTATAAGAACTACAGCAAGGGTGTAATAGACACAGATCGTACCTCAAATCATCTCGGGTGCACCGTGGTCGTAGGACTCCGCTGCCTAGAGCTGGGCCTGTCTCTGCCCGCCAGCTCCCTGTGGTCGGGGTGGACCTCTTGGTGGTGGTGGTGGTAGAGCCTCAAAGCGTCTCCCACCACCTGCTGCTCGGCCAGCTCCTCTGCCTCGTTCACCTCCTCCCTGTGGACCTCCACGGTCGACCCTCTGCCTCTGCCTGGGTGGCCCCTCAACTATTTTCTGCTCCTCAGCATGATGGTTCGGGCAGTCACGGGCCATGTGACCCTGCCCGCCGCAAGTGTAGCACTGCCTGCCTCTCGAAAGACTGGCTCTGTGCTGTGTGCCTCGCACCGCTGAACCAGTGTCCTGAGGTCGTCTGCGTGAGGGTCTAGTCTACCGGGACCCCTGAGTCATCTGTCGATTGCCTGCTGCGGAAGATTCTGCTACGTGTCGCCCCGCGGTTGGTCTCGCCGCTAGAGAAGTCTCAGCAAGAAAGCTCTCGATCAAAAGGGCTCACTCCAGTACTCCCGCCTGGGTCGGGATGCTGAGGGAGATCAGCGATGCCCGAATCTCATGTCTCAATCCCTGCTCAAAGGTTCGGGCCCGGAAGAACGGTTCCTGTACCATGTCGGCCGAGTAGCGCGAGAGATCGGTGAATCTCGCCGAGTACTAGGTGACCGTCAAGCTGCCCTGCCGGAGCTGAAGAAGCTCCTGGATGCGCACCGCACGGGGGTGGCCGGGACTAACTCTTAGCAGAAGAGGAACTCAAAATCTGTCCAGATGAGAGAGGCCTCATCGTGCACCTGGAGCATCAAGATCCACCATCGTCCTGATGCTGCGTGCAATAGGCTCGCTGCGAGGATCACCATGAGGTTTGCTGGTGTCCTCACTAGCCGGAAGACTCGCACCACTGCCTCCAGCCAGTCATCGGCTGCCTGGGGGTCCGTCTCCCCGCGGAACATGGGCGGTCGCTGGCACTGGAAATCATGTAGTGCACTGAGGCGATGTGCATCGTCAGCAGCTGGTGTTGGAAGAATCGGTGGCTCAGCAGGTAGAGGTATTGCCGGTGCCTCTGCTGTCAAAGGGCCCGGTACCGAAGCCTCGTCGCTCAGCGGGCTGTCATCACGTACCACTCTCGGAACCCTAGCTGGCTGCCGTCGTGGGGAAATCCTGAAAGGAAACAGGTGGGCCACGGTCAGAATAGTATACCTAGTGAGCTGATATAAAGTAATCACAAAGAAAACTTGAAATACACATGCAATCAATGTTTTCGCGCATTAAGTCGGAAATCAGAAGTCAGGGTCCTGGTGTATAGATACGTTGGCCGCCGCTCCAACACTGGACTCCCTGAACTGATAACCACAACCAATACACTAAACACTATTGCTTCACATAGAAGAAAGATCAGAGTCTGTGGTAGAACCGACCACCTCTGATACCAATTTGTCACGACCCGTCCTCGGGGCCCGTGTCGTGACTACCCCAAGCCCGCCTTCCACAGGTCAGGGGCTGGCGACTATCACCAAGGCGTAAATCCTGGAAAAAGGGAAGGCATTGCCTTTGTAAACTAAACAAGCACCACAGAGTAAGCAAGCGGAAAAAAGTAAACACTAAGTAAAAACTGTAACAAGCTGTGCTGAAAGTAAAAAGGGGCCAGAAATACAAGCCCAACTGTAAAGTACAACTGAAAGGGGAAAACATCAACTGAAAAGAAAATCCGCAGCGTCGAGTCGTCCTCTAGAAGTCCCACCTGAAGGGTGAGCACAGATAGCCTCCATAGCTCCTCGGTCCAGCCGTCCACTCTGAGTACGTCCCGCCCAGTGGTCCACCTCCAGGTAATGTCTTGCTCCGCAAGCCTCCACCACGATCAGTGATGTCCATCGTCTGCAACCAACATAATGAAGTGCGGGCATAGCCCATACAGGGGTGAGTATAAGCTACTCAGTAGGGACCCCGAGACCCCCGAAGGTCTCCCAGAATCCACAAAGTATAAACTACAAAGGAAAGATACAAATCACGAAGTAACATCCGACACGACTTAGGTATATGCCCATACATATACCTAAGTCATCAATTCTCGCTCGACTCCAGCATCTGAGCTCAAGTACAACCCAGTCCACATAGGAAAGCAAAACGTAAAATCCACACAGGATAGCTCAACCCAATCCACAAAGGAAAGTAAAACGTAAATCCACATAGGATAGCTCAACACAATCCACAAAAGAAAGTAAAACAGAGTTTCATCTCACACACATATACTTCTTCAAATGACGATAGAGATGATCACTGATCCATCTAATTTGTCGGACCCACAAAGGATCGATAGGTACTAACCCCCGCAATGACCCACAAAAGATCTGACCCACAAAGGATCGATAGGTAACTAACCCCCGCAAAGACCCACACAGGATCGGGCCCACACAGGACCTGTAGGCGCTGACTCACACAGAACCACTGAGCGCTGACCCACACAGGATCAGACCCACACAGGATCGGTAGCACTGACCCACAAAGGATCGTTGAGTGTTGTATTCGTCGCAGTCCACTGAGGATCTCTGCATAGTCATCGTCGTCACAGTAGCAGTCGCAGCCAGCTCTAGGGTTCCCGCACACAACAATCTCGTTCGGGAAGGTCCGCTCCACGATCTGAGAGGCTGATACATCAACTGACACATAGTCCAGAGTTGATGTATCCAAAAGTTCTGTATCGTCATCAAGAACTCAACGTCGCAGACGGCGCGTCAATCGGACACCCGGTCTGAGAGTTATTGGCTTTTTCGTCCCAGGGGCCCGGTTGGTTTTTAAAGAAAAACCAGCCTGACCATACTCCACCTGCGTCCAAACCTTGGGCGGAGTATGCCAAAAGATCCTTCTCACTTAGAGGAAAACAACAAAGTCGACGGCACGTCGATTGGACGTCCGAAGCTCAAGATATGAGCGTTTCCGCTCCGAGGGACCGGTTGGTTTCGTGCACGAACCAACCCGGACAAACTCAAAGTAATCCAAAACCTTTAGTTCGATATACCGAAACGACCTTCTCGATCCAAGGATCGCATCGCGGCTGACGGCGCATCGTTCGGAGGCCCGTAGCTCATGTTATGAGCGAAAGACCGAAAACGACTGGAGACGGGGGGGTCTGGGCCCGGACCGACCCGGCCCATCCCCCCTAGGTCGGCCCGAACCAGGTCGACCCGACCCGGGTCCGGGTCGGACCTGGTTCGGTGTGGCCCGGTCTGGCTCGGCCGAGTGGCCGAGCGAAGGATCCGCGGGGCGCTGCCCCCACGGGAAGATGGTGTCGCGGCCCCGCGTGGGGCCGCGCTGGAGTCAGCGGAGGCGGCCTTTGCCGCGTCCCGTGCGTGTGAGCCGGACCCGCGCGGTCGCGGGTCCGCGGGCCCCTGGAGTTGCTCCGGTGGTCCGTTTTCCTTCCCGTCTGCGCCGAAGCTCCTCCCGAGTCCCGTTCTTCACTGTGGAGACAACGGATCGTCCCTGCGGCATGTTTTGTCATCACTCGCCAATCCGCGCATCAACGAAGAACTACGGAGGGTAGTCGGGCCGTGTTTGTTTGGCCCGCACCCTCCGCGTTAGGTGATAAAAGTCGGGAGAAATTATCAACACATAGAGAACATATAAAAAAAAAATTTATTAAATTAAAATTGTTCTTATGAAACCGGGTTCTTTGTTTTGAATGGAATCATCCACGGAGTAAAATCATTCCCAATAAAACCCCTACCTCGTCAAGTCGTCGCACGCGCATTCTTCGCGGAAATGATCGTCACAGAAGGAGGGGATCGTCGCATCGTCGCGGTATCTGGCGTTGCGTCGACAAACTCCGAGGACCAAGAAACAACAGATTTAATTAATTATAATTAAATCCATATTGTTGTTTTAATCCACAAAGTAAATTTAAAAAAAGAGCGCAACACCCTACCGTATCACTGCCGATCGAAGGTTGTTGTGGGGTTGGATTGTCGCGGAAGAACATCGCGAAAGAACAATCACCGGCGTCGCGGTACTTGGCGTCGCCTCGTCGATCTCCGAGGGCTCGACATTCTTCGTCGCCCTTCGTCGAATACCGGCGTTCTTCGCGTTCTTCGCGTTCTTCGCGTTCTTCGCGAAGGAGGACGAAGATCTTGATGTTTATGTCAAATCTTCTCAACAAACAACACTTAAGAAGAAAAGCATTGGTCTTATTTTATTTACATGCCAACAAATGAAAAAAGAGATAAGTAACAACCCATTAATTCGTAGAATTAATTCAACAAATAAAACCGCCCAATTAAATGGTGCGTTAAGAAATTAAGAAAATGCGTTAGTTGACTTTCACAATGACGGGTTTTCGCGGGTGCGTTACTTAACGGAAAAGAAACGGTGGGGCTCGTGTAGGCCCCACCTCACAAATATCCTACCAAAAGGGTAGGATATTTTTGGATAGCACCCTATCCGCATCAACTCAGCTTAAGCATCTTTAAGTGGCTTTCAAGTGGCTTAAGTAAAATAAAATAATGTTTGTCGAACAATTTATTTTTTTTCTTAACTTTAAGCCCAAAAATTAAAAACCACACCTGAGCAAACGCAACTCCAGAAGAGGCATTTCTAAGCAATTACCAGCGTTGCGATTCCATCGGTGCCCTCAGAATTCGATTCCGAGCATCGGTTTAAAAGATAGAAAAACCCGCTCGTCCGTTCACTGAACGTACCTGGGCCATACTTCGGAAAATGATTCCGGGCACACCGGGCCTCCGAATCAGGTGCCGTCAGAAACTGTGTTCTTGTAAAATTCCAAAAAAAATTAAGAAAAAAATTGCCTTGAAATTTACGGGTCTTTACATTTTTTCACAAGAAATACATCATCATTGCCTTAGAATTAATGGTAATTATTTCAATATATAAAATTTAAAAATAAATAACTATTATAAATATTAATTAATTATATTAAAGATAAAAGTTTTATTCATTTAATAAGTATATTTACACATTTCTTTAACAAGACAACTTCTTTAATTTTTTATTTTGTCTTTTCATTCCTTGTGCAGGCATTGAATAAGAATTTCGATAACATTAATGCTATATATATCTCTAAAATTATAAAATATCAACCCAAAACATAACCAATAGATAATAATTAATAAGAAATAATCAAAAAAAAATTATCATTAAATTATTAACTATAAGGAATCCAATTTGACATTTTCAATACTGTAAAGGCTCTTTATCAATAGGGACAATAATTTTTATACTTATCATGAATAATTTATAATTTACATGCTATGAATTTTTTTGTAAAATTTTACTCTTATATAATCAAAATTCAGTTATTAAATAAATTTTATAAATTTTATGTCATATTTATTTCTTTAATTCATCAAAAAATAATGTGTTTTATAAAAAGAATGTATTTTTAAATATTCGCCAAAAATTTAGATTTTTCAAAAAATTATCAAAACCTCATGCTAAGATAATTTCAATATTCTGAATTAAAAAATGAAATTATTATTTTCAAATTAATAATCAATAATTGAAAAATTAATATTTTAATTAAATAACATTATAATACATTATATATTGTAATAATTACTTAACATAATGAATGCAAGTATTTAATTCATGAATAATAAGAAATATAAAAAAACTTATTCTATTTTGACATGGATTGTTACAAAAATGATCTATCAATGAAAAAGTTGTCTATCAATGATAGTAATCTAACAGTGTTTTCCCAATAGTAGTTTAATCTATAGTTGAGCAATCTACTAGGGAAGGTAAACAACACTCCTGACATGATTGAGATGAAATACTAATGATAAATCCACTGCGAAGACACATTAAAAATGGTAAAAATTTTATCTTCCTAATAAGAATAGATCAACTAGTTTCATTAATCTACCAGTGATGAAAATAATATATTTATGGTGTTAAATCTACCGGTAGAAGATAATCTTCTGGTGAAAGATAATCTACCAGTGAAAGATAACCTATCAGTGGAGGAATATATATATTGTTCAATAATAATGGTTAAAAAATGAAAAACAACTACCTATAATTGGATGTTAACCGATCATAAATAGATACAATATGGTTGTTGAAGATTAAAGGACTAGAAGAACTAGATAATAAATTAAATTCTCAAACTATAAACTTGATATAGTGAAAATTCGAGGGGTATGTGGATGAAGAAAACAAAACTTCATGATGATCTCAAGACACAAGAAACCAAAACATGACATGATGGTATAATGAAATATGAAAGGCACTGGTGAACTAGAAAATCACCCGAAGAAAGAAGATGGGATATTTTGAACTTGAGATTCACAGGGAAAAAAACAAATGGTGGGATATCAAAACATGATCGAATGGTTCATGTGGCTTTGATTAGATAGTTTAAGATCTATCCATGTTTTATTGAACCAGATAAAATTTGAAACCAAAATATTGTCCAATGTCAATTACAGGATATGGTCATCGAACAATATAATAATAAATCCATGACTCACTAACATTCGATCTCGCTACTGAGGATCAGTACTGGTTACACTACACACACAAATTGCTATTTGTATTAGCGGGATTACCAATCCCAACACATGTGTCTTTTAGGTGTTTTATGTGGGCCTTAAGAATGGGATCAATTGTATATAGTTTGAACTATGTATGGATAGAGATCTATTTCTTCCATGTGGGCTACCTATGGCAGGCTCTCCCATGGGGTTGGCCCCTTGGGTCCCCTAAAAGTGGTTGAGGGATATCCTTGATGGCTCATAATGATGGCCTAAATTTTTGGATAAGTTAACACTTATGTAATAAATTATTAATAAACATGAATTGAATAAATTATAACAATCATTAAACAATTAACATTATCAAAATATTTTCATAAACATTGAAAATTTGAAATCTTAATAGTTACTTATAGAAATATAAAATGATTAAATTATTATAAAAATGTTGAATTTCAAAAAATGTAATGAGGTAGTAATTTATCATTAAAAATATGACTTTTAAAATAATAAAACAAATTTAAAATACTTAAAAACCCTGCTATTATATTAATTACAAAAGATAATATTTTTTAAAATTTCAACATTATTATCCCTCTATTTTAAATTTATCAGAAAGTATATTATAACTCAATATATAAAATGAACAACCATTTTTTAATCAGAATCAACTACTTTAAAATTACTGTGTAATATATTTCATAAGAGTAAATAGATAGATACATAATTCAAATAAAGTATAATTGAGATAGTGTAATAGTTTAATAATTCATACTAGACAGTAATTGAAAATACTAATTCAATCATAGTATAGAAGTAGAATTTAATTACATAACACATATAAAAAAGATATTTTTGATCACTGATTATACTAACAAGATATTTCAATCTTCCATCATACCAAATTCAAACTTTATTTTCTCAAATTTAACTGAATTTAATGGTTTATTAAAAATGTCTACTAACTATTTCTAAGTAATAACAAATTCTAAATAAATTTCACATTTATATACATGATCCCTAATAAAATGAAGGTTATCATCTATTTTTTTACTCTAAAGTATTTAAGATGGTTTTTAGAGATTTAACTAGCACTTAAATTGTCAGATTCATTAAAAGTTTTATTAAATATAATATTAAAATCATACATTTTTTGTTTTATAAATATTCTTTTTCAACAGTATCTAGCAGTATAAAAATATTTTTCCTCATCTGTTGATAGTGTTATTGAATATTTTTTCTTGCATCTCCATTAAATTAATGATTTTGAAAAAAAAATGATACATACCTATAGTTCTTATCTAGTCAATTACACAAATTCCAAATTCGGAATCAAAGTAAGACAAAATATAAAAACAATTATCATTATAATAAAACCATGAAGTGAAACCAATACCCTTGTTATATCTAATTACTATATAATTGATTTAAGGTGAATTTATTTAGGTTTGGATAAAAACCTACCACACAAATATACTATTAACATTATTTCCAGTCTATATGTAGTGAGATATAAAAGACTACATATCACACCACTATATAGTTTAACGTTAACTGACATTACAAACTCATATAAATTCAATTTGGAATTAGTATTCATTTTTTATTTCATATACTTACTAGAATCAAGCCCAAAACTTTTTACAAGTTCTTTAACTTAATTATCTTGATTTAAGAAATTGCCATTTTTCCTTTGATTAATTTATAAACCAAGGGAAAAAATTAGTTCCCAGATTAAGCTCATTTTAAAATAACTTGTCATAATTTTATAAAAATCACTACATTGAGAATTATTTTTTTAACTAAAAATTATATCATAAATATAAATCTATGTAATCATTATATCATATGAAACTCTTTTTATAAATAATATTTGTTCAATCATACCTTTAACAAAATAATGTTATAATAAAAACTATTTTAGTCCTTCATACTAAGATCTTGGAGATTTATTAAGGCCATATAAGGCTTTATTAAATTTAGAAATATGATTTGGAAACTTATCATTTTCAAATATATTGGTTTTTTAATAGAACTCCTCTAAAATAATTCCATTTAAAAAGTAACTTCTTTCAACCATTTTAAATAATTTGATGTTTTGAAAAAAATACAAGGCTAATAGAATTATAAATTCTTATATCCTAGAAATAATAGAAATTGAATTTAATAATTCAATTCCCACTTCTTGGGAATAACCAAGAGGTATTAGTGTAACATCCCAGGTAAATGAAGAATAATGAATTTTCATATTTATTAATATTTATGAATTAAATATTAATTTTACTTTAATGGGGTTTTTATGTTCGATTGCTTACCCGATACGCAACAAAGAGTTTCATTGAAATCTTACGTTCCACACTAGTAATAAAATAATATTATTTTAAATGGTAGTTAACACATAGCCTTTGTATTGGCGGGAATGGATAGAAATAACTAAAATATGATTATATATGTTTTTAAATGTTTTTTACATTTATCTAATAAAAGATAAAGGCTTAAAATACGGAAAGAATTCAATTTTAGGCATATATACCCTAATTTTCACCAAAAGTTAACTTACCACCTTTTGATGGCGAACCGTCATTACATATAGTTTTTTTCACTTTTATACATTCTATTGGACCAAATAAAATTCTTCTTTAGAATCTGGACATCAAAATTTACTTTGTGTAAATTTTTGGTATCTTTCCGATAAAGTTCATTTTTTTAATGAATAGTGTAAAATGTTGTATTTTAATTCAAAACTTCTTTTTAATCTAATTTATTTATATGATTAGATTATCTTTTGAATTGGTTTTAAAGTGAAATTAGAAAATATTTTTACCATTAAATCCAATAGTGGTCGTTGGAATTAATTTCACATTGAAATCGGACTTAAACTAGTGTCAATCTTTTGATATTTATTGTTTCATAAAAACACATTATTTGTCATGACAGCGGGAATTAATTATTAAATTAATTAATGTGACTTATATGTTTAGAATTTTTTAAAATAGACTTCATTTTTTGAATTCAGAATATCAAATATATCTTAGGGTGAAGTTTTGGTATTTTTCTGAAAAACTTCAATTTTTGTTGAATAGTGAAACCACTAAGTGGTAGTTAAAGAAACTGATTTTTAGTTTAAATGAAACTTTGCCACTTCTGTGATTTGATTTTCAAAAATCCGACATACATGGTTGTCATTAAGAAGTAAAATGTGGTTCAATGAGATTAAAATAATTTTTTGGTGAATAGTAACTTATTAAGTTTTGAATCGCGATTAGAGGTAATTAGTGTAGTTTAAGGTAAAAATAAAGTTTTAATAATATGAGATGAGCTTAAAACATGTCCTACCCTCATTGTATGTATCATGGCCGACCAATAAAATACATGAGTAAACTTGGGGACCCCATGGGGCCACTTTTGTTGGGAAATGACATAAATAACGTTTTATTTAATGTTAAAGTAAAAATGACACAAACATGAGATGTTTTACTAAAAACATTTTGACATGGGGTTATAAAAGTCATATTTTTGACTATAAATATTCATTAGAAAGATAAAAATATTTCCTAAATCATGATATTTTTTTATATTTTTTATACTTTAAATAAATTAAATCATTTATGACATCATGACGATGTAGCGATTACCTCATTAATAAAGGATTTAAATAAAATGAAATGATAATGTAAAATATATGACCTAAACATGTCCAAAACCTATTGTATGGGTGTATTTATAACCCTTATCACCTTACCCTCAAATTATATCAATGTGGGACCTTTTGAATCCGAAACTCATTTTAAAATAAAGTAACTTATCTTTACTTTCCAAGAGTGCCCCTCCTCTCCTCTTATAAAAGGCCCCCACCTCTACCTCTTTACCCACACTTCCAAAGCCTTTGGATCGGCCAACCTCTGCCCATTTTGTCTCTCCACGTCACTCTCTTACTCCTTGAAGCCTCACTTTGGGAAGAAGTCTTCCCAAGGAATCCTTTGAGCTCAAACCAAAGGGAGTTACACGATTTTAAGGTAATGTATTCACTTGATTCCTTTTGTTTTATTTTGTTCTCCAACCCCCTAAACTCTTTTTATTAATTTCTTTTGTAACAACTCCAGTATCTTCAATATACTAGGATGTTTTTATAAGAAGGATTCGAGCTACACTTACACACACCTGCATCTAATGGTTAAAGAACATACTTTTCCGTGGATGGTGAATTTCTGTCTCCCGAAACGATGATTGTTCAACATTCTTTTAACACCTTCAAGGGTGGCCATTAAGATGACACTATATTTATATATGATATATAATATTTTTATGTTTTCCTTATGCTTCTGTATTTTTCATTTTGGGCATACCTTTATGGTTTCCATTATGGGTAAACGCGATATCTTCATTTAAGGAAGTGCGGACTACCGCCCCTCAAAGTGATGTGATTCGTTAATGCCATATGTGGGACGTATAAAGGATGGATTTAAAGTTATTATATATGATTTTATACTGGAATTATAATATACCTATATATCATTAATATTTCTTTCCATTAAAGTATGAGATAGAAATTAAAGTAGCGTTCATGCGTACGTACGACTTATCGTCTCCATGAACTGGGCATTTCATTTCTTATCCCCAAATGTAATGTACTATTAAAAGTACATGTATATAATAAATATATATGATGAATGATACATCTAAATGATGAATATA
Source organism: Viscum album (assembly GCA_963277665.1). Classification (NCBI taxonomy): domain Eukaryota; kingdom Viridiplantae; phylum Streptophyta; class Magnoliopsida; order Santalales; family Viscaceae; genus Viscum; species Viscum album. The sequence goes on from OY728148.1 coordinate 719,960,058, forward strand.
ATTCTGGAATTAAAATATACATACCTCTCATTTAGTTTTAATTCCATTAATATGACAAAGAAATGAAAGTAGGGTTCATGCGTACGTACGGCTTACTGTCTCCATGAATGGTTTCATTTCTTACCTATAAATGATTATGTAACATTATAAATACATGTATATGCTGGATATATATGATATATATGATATCCAAATCATGAATGTCATTTTGGATATAAAGAAACTTTGACCACACGAACAACATGTAATTGTAAGAAGTCCACTTTCGACTTAAGAACCAAATATTGACAATATAAACATTATTAACTTAAATGATTACATAATGTTTATAACATGGTAATAAGTGATATGAAAGTAATAATGAACTTGAAAAAGGTTCTTAAGTAAGTAGAAATTAACTCAAGTTTATTATTCAGGACGTTAAAGAATGGTCGAGTCAAGATGGGCCTGAGGTAAGGGACTTCGTCTTAATCTCCTTTCATTGAGGCATATTTAGTTTTATACACAACTTTCTTTAATACAGTGTATAAAACCCTTTGACTTTTAATTTTATACAAAAGGAATATTTTTCTACGAAGCGTTTTACAAAACGAAAAAAAGGAATGTTTCTTTTAACGTACGTGGTGACAACGACCGTTTCCACCGCCACGAGTATTATTTGGTCATTGGCTTCCTCAACAAGCCGTAATGTTTTTAAAATGAAATAAATACCATATACTCTTTTATGTATTTTGGTATTGAAAATGGTTTTTATAATGCATTTGTTATGTCAATATATTTATGTGATATGTTGTGATCAAAGTGTGGAAATGTTTTCTTTCCATTATATTTGTTTTATGATTTTATATTGGTACTTGGACATTTGACTGGTGGTTACGTGGCAAACCATATGACGAGTGGTGTCGTGAATACCAGGACGGGTGGTTACATTATAACCTCTAATTAATTGGGTATGGAAGTCGGCCATATGGCTATTCCATTAAGTATGCATTGAAGTTGTTCGTATGGCTATTCCATTAAGTGATATGTGTGGAAGTCGACCATATGGTTATTCTACTTAAGTATGTTTATGTCCCAAGTTGCCTTTATATGTTATGTGATCTTTTTATGGGTTTTATGGTAATCTTTTGGTTACAAAAGGGTAAGTAATGATCTTTTATTCAGTGAAGTGTTTTTACTACTTCATAAAGGTGAAAAGTATTACTTTGATAAAGTATACATGGTTTACTTTTTGTTTTGATAAACTAACAATTTTAATTCTTTGTGTATCCCTTACTGAGCTTTTTATGCTCACCCCAAGTTTTTTTGAAATGTTTTTCACAGGACTTAATGTGGAATAGGGTCAAGGATGGGATCAAGGTAATGTCATGCTATATAAAACATGGAACTAGACATGTTTCTTTTTAAGAGTTTTATTTTATTTTATGGAAACTTGGTAGAAGTGTCTACTCTTTAAATATTTTGAGATGTAATAGTTATGTTCTAATTCTCTAAAACTCTAAACCTAAAAATATCCTTAATGTGAATTATTCATTTAATTCAATATTAAGTAAGGTTTAAGGCCAGGGCCTTATAATTAGACTTTCTTTATTTTTAACTATGTTTACAACTTCATCTTGCTATTACAATAAACTTATATAATTCCTATAACATGTTTGCATTTTGTCAAATCAACTAAATCCTACACCTTATTCTTTTAAAATTGATATAATTCATCATGCATATAATTAGTCCAATTGTTTTCAATTAAATCATTTTCAAAATTTATAGTAATAAAATCACAAACAAAATTAGAGTTTGTATAGTAAAGTTAGATAGATTTTTTGGTTTGAATACTAGATTCTAGACTACCAATTACTCATTAAATGGGATGATCTTTAAGATTTTTACATTCCATTGGATCAGTTTGAAAGAGATATGAACCACCTTAACTGATGCATTCACATTATCTTGTTCTTTATCCTCACAAAAAATATATTCTCAAAATTTATCATTTTTTTGTTTGATTCATAATTCTGATTTTTGAATTTTTTTCATTAAACTTGACATGTAAATATTATTACAAAAATAATTTTTTATTGAAAACAATATAATATTTTTTATAATAGGTATAACTTAAAAATATCCCTTCTTTTGATTTAGAATCTAATTTTTCTAAACCATATATTGTATTTTAGATGTACTCCTTATAGCGAAAGACCATGAAATTTCCAAATTAAGGTTTATATGCTTTAAAAAGATTATTAGGGGTCATATTTGGGAAAGGTATAATAGAAAATATAATTAAAACATGGAAAAATGTTTTTATAGCTTCTACCCAAAAGTATTTAAGTACACTAAATTCCATTATCATTGATTTAGCCATTTCATAAATAGATCTATTCTTTTTATACACCACACCATTATGTTGTGGTGTCCTAAGGGCTAAGAAAAATTGTTCATATCCATCTGTTTTACAGAATTTAACAAATTATAAATATAAAATTTCACCACCTATATCACTTATGACAGAGATTATTAACATATTTTTGATGTTTTTAATAAGTCAACAAAAGTCACAAAATTTGGATAAAGTTTCATTTTTATATTCTAAGAAATAAAACAATAAAAATCTTTTTGTAATCATCTATAATTATAAATACATACTTATTACCACAAAAAATAACATGTTTTGAATGTAAAAACAATTTAATATGTAATAATTATAAAAATATAGCAGTACTAACAACATTTATAAATATAAATCCTTCTTTTAGTTTCTTACCTTTCAAAGAAGAATCACACATGAATTTATTAATTATATATAGTATGGGAAATTATAGAACGTATTAATTATTTAATAGTTTTATAAATACTAGTAAATTTTCATTCCCAAGTATCTTATTCCATTTAATGTCATATGCCACTACAAAATTCAAACACTTATCCTTTTTTAGATCATAAAAATAAATAGCGTATACATTTTCTTTTTTATTTAAAGAAAAAATAAAAATTAACTTTTCATAACTATATATTTACCATTTTAAAGTATAAAATTTAATCAATCATCACACAACTGTGATATAATAATAAGATTATCTTTTAAACCAATTACATATAATAATTTTAAAATAATAAATATTTTATAAAAAACTACTTCACTAATACATTTAATTGGACCATTAATGTTGTCTCCAAATGTAAGAATGCCTTTAGCACATGAATTAAATGATGAAAATTTTGAAAATCACATTTCATATTCCTAGAGTAGCCAATATCAAAATAAAATGATTCTTTAAGACTTTATATAATATTTAATGAAATTAAACATTCAAATAGATTGGTTGGGTACCCATGATAACTTGGGTCCAGCTGGATTAGTAGCATAATATTTTTCCACCCATATTGATTTAAATCATTTGTTAATGGGATTATTAAAAAGTAAATATATATTAATGAAATTTATAGCATGAAAAATTTATTTTCTAAATATTACTAATCACTCATTGGGATAATTACCATTTAATATATATTTAAAATTGATTACAGTAGAAATAATTATTTTTGACCATTTAATAAATTTAGTCTTATTTAAACTTGTTATTAAACTACTATATCTAAAACCTTTATTATTTTTGTTTATTTTCTTTTATGAAAAAATCTAATAGTATTTTTCTTTTCCTTTAAAAAGTAAAAAAAATATCTTTAATACTAACAACATAATTTTTTAATCCATATCTTTTTAATAGTTTGAAAATATGTAAAAACCTTTTCATTGGATATATAAGCTTTGGTTCTTGAAGTTTAATTTTGTTTCTTTAATTTTTTGAAATAAATTTCTACATTATTTAATCATACAAAACTAAATTCATCCTTCTTTCTTGATATTTATTATCTACTAATAGAATTATTGTAACACTTTCATTTTCCTCTTTTAGATTCAAAAAATCATATTCATAATCCAATTTAGATCTATCAGTTCGGGAAACATAGAGTTTAATATTATCAAATTGCCTTTTTTTATTATTCTATATAATCAAATTAATTTTTTAATTTTTAAATATGTATAATTTTATATTATAAAAACCCCCAACCCTTTTTAATTATTTATTCTCTTGAAGTATTTTTTTTACTTTGGGTTTTACATAATCAAAATTAAAACATGAATCCGAAACAATTTCATTTTCATTTTCAGATAAATAATTATGATCAAATATTTAAAGAGTTATTAATGGAGTTAACAGTGAATAAATTACCTCAAAATGAATACACATCACAGAAATATTCCCTTTCACTCATTCATTTATATAATCACTACTAGAACTATAACTTTTTGACCAATCCCAACCTCCAAACAATGATTTTTTTATTTTATCTTTTTCAATTTTTATTTCATTGGATTTTTTAGTTTAGAATAGTCAATAATTATGTGGCCATTATTCCGGCACTAAAAATATTTTAATTCTATATAATAATTATTTTTAATGGTATTACCTTTATTATAGTCCTTTATGGACTTCCTCTTGAACTACTTCTTTATACCATTGTTTTTCAAGAACTTGAAAAAATTTTAACTAAGGTGATACATATACTTTTCAGTTTCCAGGAACTAAGATTTAATGGAATTAGAGGTATAAATAACATTATATTTTAATATAATACATTTTCCCTTTGTATACTTATCATTCGAAATATTATTCATCTCAAACACATACTGTAGTATAGAGAATATTTGTTCATCTAAAGCAAAGTCTTTAAAATTATTACTCACATTGATGGGTTCCTTATTTTCATGCCATATTTTTGAAAGATCTCTTGGTATTATTTACACTTGATTTTTGTATCCCAAAACATCTCCAAGATTATTTTTACCATTGGTAATACTAGTAAAGTGATAGAACATTTGGTTTACTAATTCTTTATCTCCCACTTGAAGTCTTGATATTTTTCTCAAAGCATTCTTCACTTTGATCTCTTGATATTTTTAGTACCATAATGAGTCACTTTATGTATCCTTCATATATCATGGGATATAATACAAGATGAAACCTGGATATAGACACTTCTACTTATATCATAGTACAAAATATTATTCACTTTATAATTCGAAATATATTTTACCATGTCGTTACATAAAAGTGTCTCAAGATCCACTTTAGGTAGCTCATTTATCTTATCCATGAAATTATACTAATCTAGACTTAATTGTTTAAATTATGCATATATTATATCTTTAAAATAACCATAGTCACTTTCATCAAATAATAGTGGGTTTTTTGAGTCCATCAATCATTCGCATTGACACTATATATTTTAAAATAATTCTTTTCTTTTATTCTTTAGACCATTATTTCTTAGATAGTAGGTTAGAATAGTGTTAAAATTAAACAAAAGAAATTATTATAGATGCTAACTATCCTTTATGTATGTTTATATTCTCTAATAATAATATTGTGATCGACAATAATGACAATATTGAATAGAGGGGGTGAATAATTATTTAAAATTTTAAATTTAAAACAATCAAAATTTATAAATTAATGAACATTAGTGAGTGAAATGTTCTTGAGATGAGGTGTTGTGGAAATCAAAAAAGAGAGAACACTGAGATTTATATCGGTTTGGATCACAAAAATCCATTATAATTTTTCAACATTCTCTACTCCTCGATAATACCGGTACCCACTAATAATAAAACTTTTAAAGGCGTGAGTACCTATTATAGACATTTCCTTTTACAAGAACCCAGAGTCATAGCCTAGTATTTTATAAGAGACTAAACAATAGATTGTAACCTAACATTTTATCAAGAGTCACAGCCCAAAATTTCATTTGGTGGTGGAATAACATGACAATTAAAGACAATCTTTTGATTAGGAAAATCACAATCTATACATGAAGAAAAACAAATCTAACAATAAACATTACATGAAGGAAAATATATATAGAGAAATTAGTTTGTCCTAAAAAATTTGAAGATGTTGAATCTTGATAACCATTTATCAATTGAAAGAAAAAATGATGAATTTTGAAGTTCTTCTGTGATCATATCCATAGTACATAAGTCACATAAATTTCTTGAATGAATGAGAAATATAAATAATTTTTCGAATTTGTGTCACAAAAAAACTTCTTTTGAATGATCTGCATTTGAATTTTTATTATTATTTGAAGATGTCTCTTGTATCATTAAAAGATAGTTCTTCAAGGAGTGTTAGAATGTCCAATAACTTCATGAAATTTGTTATTTTATAACAATATTATAATGTTAATGTTACCTTATTTTGTAAAATCCACATTGAAAACCCAAGAAAATTTATTTTTTTTATTTCTTCATGAAATATTAATATAAATAAATTAAAATAATAATTTTAAAAAATAATTAATAATTATAAAATAGTTGAAATAAAATAATCATCTTCTAGAATATAAAGAGAGTAAGGTTCTTTAAAACAAATCATTGAAGGAAATACAACTATATGTATATGCGAACAAAAAATTCATACAATTATTTATCACACAACTTGCAATTATATATCAACAAAATAAAATAAAGATTTTAACTATCTATTTATGTTAATAAAAAAATTAATAATTAATAATAAAAAATTTCGAAACATTTTTTTGGAACTAATGGTTGATTTAAAAACCAAACAGTAGATTGATATACCATTGGTTTCCAATAGTGGATTGATCTATTATTGGTGTCTCGTAGTGTATTGATCTACCATTTATATCAAATATTAAATTTATATATCATTGGTGTACAATGGTGTATTGTTGTATCATTGGTGTCCAATTTTGTATTAATCTTATAGTTAATCATAGATGTATCATCGAGGAACCAGATAAAATTCTATAGAAAAAATAAGAAATCAACTCAAAACATGAAAGTATCCTAATACAACTATAGCACCCCAAACATTTTATGGTATGTTTTTCTTAAATATTTTCAATTAATTAAATAGATAATATTTCCTAAAGAAATGAGTCTTTCTGAAAAAAAAAACTTGGTTATTTATAGGATATAGTCATAACCTATCCATTAAACATAAAATTTTCACTTCTGTGTTTTGAATTTCAAAAAACAGACATACACAATTGCAATCAGGATGATATTTAGAGTCCAATTGAATCAAGATAATTTTGTATGAATAGTAACATACCCTTATGAATAAGAAAATACCCTTATAAATAGTATCCTACCCTTATGAATAGTAATATGACTCTTATGAATGGTAACCCTACTAATAAAAGTGTAAATAAAATTTAGGCACCTTAAAAATGAAGATGAATATTTTAAGTATTGGTATTTTTTGATTAAATTGTGAATTTATTTAAAATTTAAATTTCTAAAAAATTAAAATATTATTTTTGAAAATTGGAGTTAATTTATTGATTATACACATCAAAATGGTTGGGATTAATTGTTTTGATTTGTCAAAATACTTGAATTTTTGTGAATAGTAAAATATGATAAATTATGATAAATGATAAATACATGATTTATTTAGTCGTAAATTATTTCCTACTTAGGTAAGAACATTTGGTTCGAAATCAAATGCAGTTATTACTTTTTTTCCAGGGAATCATCATTATTTGTTGTCCTAGGGTAAAAGCATAAACTATTTATTAAATTAATAAGAAAACCCTCCTCCCCTTCACTATATAGACCACCCCTCACCCCCTCTTCCTCCCACAACAGTCATACTTAGATCCTTTACTATGTTCTTCCAAATACACATTCCAAGACCTCCCCTATGTACAAGACCTTCTGGTATCACAAAAAGGCTAAAACAAAGGCCTTAAGTAGATTCTCAAGTTGAGTACTCAAGAGGTGAACCTCTCTTCCTTTTTTATTTCAACATATTTTAAATGTTCCATTCTTTTATTGCTCTCTCCTCACCTCGCCATATCCAAATTCTATGATAATTCAATTACATTACATAAACTATAATTTTATTATTCAGATGGAATATTTAATCGTTATCTCTCTTTTCCCCCTTCTCTTACCAAATATGAAAATACCGTCCATGATGTGTTAATTTATCACATTCAAAAATAACGAGTTTTCAATATATATCATTATCTTCAAGACATGTCATGAAAACTTTTTAATATTTGAAATATATCATAATATATTTATTTTATATTATTCAATTTTATGGAATCCTTACACACTCATAATATAAAATAATAATACAAAACATGCTCATTAGGCAGAAAACCGCCATGTTATTCACAGTATTTATCATTAACTTTTAACTAATGATTCCTCCTCATAGTTTATAACCCAAAATTATTATAAGATAATTTATATATATATAATTTCAATAATAATATATATTAACAATTTTATATGTTTAACCATATTTCAAATGAACTTCCATTCATTAATATAAGTAAACTCATCCGGAAAACCAAGGAAGAAAATGCCTCCAAAACAATAAAATTGAACATCTTAAACCCATAAAAGGCCATTAATGAACCTAATAAGGTTAAACATAATCAATTACATTTATAGGAGGTTCTATAATTTTTTATTATTTAATCTAAATTTGATTATTCTGGTCATTAAGATCAATCGAGAAAACATTCGAGCAAAACATAAGGGGTTTCTCATGTCACTTTAATTTTCAAGAGATTTCAATTTTTCGCCACTTATTTCTTGTAGGTGGTGTATTTTTACATTCATTTTATATATAATATAATTATTATATTTATATTCATGGTATTCAATGATTCACTCATGATTATTGACTCGATTGATTATAATATTGTAAGGGACTTTGTTTCGTATTCCATTTCATTGTGATTTAATTTGTATTATGCACCTAATCATACTTATTTGGTGTACCTATTTCCCATTTGATATCTTTTTTCATTTTAAATTGTAAATATATTATAAGTACATATTCTAGTTTCATGGATATTATTCATTTCTTATGTCGTATACCCTTTTACATATGGGGTTTTTTCGGAATAACAATGAAAATATTGATGAATATGTATCTTATACTCTATATAGAAATTAAAAAATCATATTTTAATTGTATTAAATCTATGTATAATGAATGATTTTGAATTTAAGTGATGTTTGGGGCCTAATTTATCCCCTTGATGCATCGACAACTCTCATGAGACAAATCAGTTGGCGGAAAACCCATTGAGTTTGTTTCCAAAAAATAGACAGGTTTCTACCCACATACTTAAACCGTCTCAATGGTATAATGGTTCATGTGCCAGATATGTGACATCCAAATAATAAGAATTTTCTTTATTCATTATTCAGTTATTAATATCCATGAGTTTTTTACTATGACAAAATCTATGGATGAATTTTTATTCTTAACTTATTTATGTAAAGTGTTTTCATTTAATCATCATGACATATTAGTTACGTCTAATTGATTATGATTCAATTATTAATGATTCATGATTTCACTATATGTAACCCTTACTGAGTATTTTAGATCACACTTATTATGTATCATTTCCCCAAGTTATGAAGAAGATAACCTTGAATAATCTTTCAACGTCGTAGTTTATTTCAGTTAATTATGTATCATGTTTTATTTTCTATATTTATATATATAATTTAGGTATCTTGTATTTAATATGGTATTCCAAAAATTCTAAACTAATTTTTCCTTTGGGATTTTATTTTTTGTAATCATTCCAATATAATAAGATAATGTGCTAGATTTGGGCTTTTGGGGTTGGGGCGTTATAGATGGTATTAGAGGAAGTTTAGCAACAACCTTGGAAACTAGGATTAGTAAACATAGTTTAGAGGATATAACTCTAAGTTATATTTTGAGGATAATAATAGAATAACATACTAGAATTTTGATAAAGTGGATATTATGTGGGTCGTACTAGAAAATTCATCCTTTTCTGGATACTAAAAGTAGATGTGGTTCTTGCACCCATGTACCTAGGGTTAATAACTCCGACAAGGAGTTTTGGGCTTTACCCTGGGGTATCCTGGTACATGAAAATGGGCCTTACTAGGCACCTGGTTTGACACTCATTGTAACAACTGGGCCCCGCCCACAAGTTACCCCACAGACATGTGGTCCCCACCCTGGGGCCCACCCACATGCCCGAATGGGTCATCTAACTAATGACATCCCCACAGGCCAACACATTTCCTTTCCAGTGTGATTTGTCCTCTCTCACACACACCCTGGGAAACTTCCCAAAAGGTCACCCATCCTGATCACTACTCCATTCCAAGAATGCTTAACTATGGAGTTTTAATCAAACAGGCTCCTGAAAATATAGTTTCACCTTGTTGACATGATTCGTATCATTTAGTCATTTAACCCTTTATCATTTCAGGGTGTTACAATAGAGATCAGGGTCATGGTGTATGGATACGTCGGACGCCCACACCAGCACTGGACTCCCTAAACTGAAAACCACACTTAGTACCCTTTTCACTATTTCTTTACAGAAAATAAATATCAGAGTCTTATGTTCTGCAACAGAACCGACTCCTCTAATACCAATTTTTCACGAACCATCCCCCAAGGCCCGTGTCGTAACTACCCCAAGCATGCCTTCCATAGGCCAGGGGCTGGCGACTAACACCAAAGGTATATATCCCTAAACTGGGAAGACATTGCCTTTATAACTGTAAAAAACACATCATATTACACAAATGTATGTAAAAAACTAAATAAAAACCATATAAAAATGTGTGCTGGAAAGTAAAAGGGGCCAGAAATATAAGCCCAACTGTAAAGTACAAGTACAACTAAAAAAGGACAAATAGTTGATAGGTAAAGAGAATCTCTTCGATTGTCATCTGGGTTTCCTACCTGAAGGGTAGGTACAGATGGCCACCTCAGCACTCCACTTCTGTTAGACTCTTATGTGTACCGAATCGTCGTAAGGTCCACCTCTGGGTACCATCCAATCCTGGCGCTCTCAGCCTCTACCAGCATTGTCTGTCATCTACATCCAACACAACGAGGTGCGGGCATAACCCGTGCAGGGGTGAGTATAACGATACTCAGTAGGGACGCCGAGACCCTCAAGGTCTCAAAAAATCCAAGAATCATAAAACACAAAGTACAAAAACAACGGATAACCATTACATTGGTATATGCCCAAACATATACCTAAGTAATCTAATAACCCATATCAATCATGAGGAAAAAACAAAAGTCATTGACTCAGCTCAAACCATGATTTTTATTATCGAAACCATGGCTGGTGGAGAACTCCTCCTCTGTCGAGTACAGTGGTCCCATCATGACACCAAGGCTCTTCTCACTAACCTTGGACTACTGAGGTTCTCCTCCTGTCGAGTACCATGGGTATGCTGCCATCTACCAGGTGCGCGTCTGCTGTGGTTCTACTGCAAACTACCAGGTGCTCCTCCACCATGGGTCTGCCGCCAACTACCAGGAGCTCCCCACTAGGCTAGTCAAATCACTCTGAGTCGAATCAGTCAAGAAATCGTCAGGTCTGCCAGCTACTAGCTCTCCACACTCTGTCTGCTCTTCACTGGAAGGATCTGCTCCACAAGTTACTGGGAAATACTCCAACTATCACGAAGTTCCACGAATATGATCTCAAAGGTCCACCACGTCATTGGGGTCTCAACGCAATAGACGGAATGTCAATCAGACGCCTGCTCTGTTAGTTATTAGTCATTTAGTCCCAGGGGCCCAGTTGGATTCGTGTACAACCAACCCGACCTTATCTCATCTATACCTCAAACTCTAGTGGGTTATACTCAAAGGGACCATCTTTCATAGTGTTTACCAGCACCACTGACGGATCATCAAACGGACATCTGGTACCACAGATATGGCCAAAGTAAGCAAAGGGTCGGTAGTGGGCCCAGGTTTGGTCCGACCCGGTTGGACCGACTCGGCCAAACTATGTCTGAGCCGACCCTGTCTGGGTCAACCCGGATAGAACCGATGGGTCTGACCCAGCCCGTTTGAAGGTCATCCCCTTATGATAGGCTTGGCCCACTGGGCCCGGCCCAGCGGACTGCGAGGGCGGTTTGGCCCGGATGTTGCCACACTGGTGACTCGGCTCGAAGTCCAGGGCCAGTTCGGCCAGTGCCGCGAGGGGCGTGACTCGAGAGGTCAGCGGCCGAGAGGCCAGTGGGCAGGCTGGCTGGATGTCGGGTAGGCTTCGGGTGCGCCGGTCATGCTTTAGTGGTGCGCGATCAGCGCGTGGGGGCGTCAGGCAGGCCGTCGGTAAGGCCGAGCAAACCACAGTGGCGCACCGGGGCGCTGACCAGGCCGCTGGTGGAGCTGGGAAGTGCGTGGGGCACGCGGACAGGGCACCGGCGGAGCCGGGCAGCACGCAGGGCGTGCGGGGAGGCGAGCGGGGGGTGGCAGCGCATGGGCAGGTGGCGTATGTGTAGACCCCAGGGCGAGTCGGAGCACGCGGGGTAGCACGCGGGTAATCCATAGTTCGCGTGGTGGGCCCCGACGATTTTCGGCCAGAAGTATAGGTGCCCCGCAGTGGCGGTGCATTTCTCGGAGGTTGTGGGTAGTGCGGCCTTCGTCGTTTCCACCTTCGTTGTTGTCGCCTCATCACCTTGCCGAAAAAACAACACAACAAGAATGGCAGAGGAGTCGGGCCATGTTAGTTTGGCCCGCACCCTCTACGTTTAAAGATGATATCATTTGGATCATCAGAATAAAGATCAACAATTAATTACAACACTTTCTATAAATTTTTCATTCGATGATGAGAGGAAGAAAAGGTAAGCATGAACATGCAATAACCTCCCTATTAATGATAGGGGTGCGGACCACCCGACCCCAATTGATGTTGGAGGATGAAACCTCGCCACTCTCCCTCATTAATGAGGGAGATCCTCTTGACCCCTTGTGCAATTAATTGCGCCAATGCATGTGTTTTATTAAGTAGAGCCTCTTGGAATCCTCCATACTAATGAGACAACACTCTGGTATTTAATTCGGTGGAGCCAGGTTTTTAATTCTCCTTTTTGAATTTGTGTTCCAACGTAATATTAGATGACTAATTTATTATTATTTCATTGGAATTTCACTTTTGGTGGAATTGAGAGGAGCGTGGGAGAAAAGTGTGCCCAACGAAGAATGCGAAGAACGCCAGATTTCTTCTTTGACTTCTTTCCTCGAATCCTACCGACATGGAGCGCCTTCATTGGCTGACTCAACATGAGATTCGGAGAGCGTGGCAGACGTGAAGAATGACGAATTATTTTTTATTCTTCCTGCGACTTCAAACATCAACGAACAACGAACGAAAAATAATAAGGTAGGGGGTTATTGCTTGTTGATTCTTCCCTTTTAATCCTCTCATCATCGAATGAAAGATTCATACAAAGTGTTGTAATTAATTGTTGAGCTTTATACTAATGATCCAAATGATATCATCTCTATATGTGGAGGGTGTGGGCCAAACTAACATAGCATGACTCCTCCGTCGTTCTTGTTGTTTCTTTGGCATGGCAGTGAGGCGATGACTATGAAGGTGGCAACAACGAAGGCCACGCTACCCACGGCCTCCATGAAATGAACCTCCCCCACGGTGCACCTATACTTCTGGCCGAACACCGCCACGCCCCACTGCGGGAACCACGGCTTACCCGCACACTCTACTCTGCCACGAGGTCTGCCCGCGCATCGCCGCGTCAACTGCCAGCACCCCACCGCGCACTTCCGCACCTGCTCATGCTCCGCTACGCCCTGCGCCACCTTCCCATGCACCGTTGCACCTCGTGGCGCCGGCCCATGGGCCATCGCGCCCAACGCTGCTTGCTCGAGCGCCGCCACGCCCCCACAACACCTGCCCGGGCACTGTCGCGCCACGGGCCGCCACTCCTGCCGGCCCGTGCGCCCCGTACCCTGCTCGGCGCCACCGCACGCTGCCTGTGTGCCCCTACGGTCTGCCTGGCTCTGCCGACGCCCTGCCCAGTACCCCTGCATCCTGCCCGGTGCCCCTGTGAGTTGCCCGCGCACCACTACGGCCTACCCAGCGCACCTGCAGCCTGCCCGGTGTCCATTCGGCATGCCCACGCCCTGTGAGGCCTTCCTGCTGGCCTCTCAGCCACCGACCTCTCGATTTGATCCCCTCACGGCGATGGCCAAACCGGCCCTGGCCTTCGGGCCGAGTCGCTTGCGTAGCGACATCCGGGTCGAACCGCCCTCACAGTCCACTGGGCCGGACCCAGCAGACTTGGCCTAACTTAGAGGGATGAATTGCCCAGAAGGCTGGGTCATACCCCTCAGGTATGTACGGGTTGACCCAGACCAGTTCGGACCAGACTGGGTTGGGCCGAGTTGGTCCGACCGGGTCAGAACGGACCTGGGCTCACTACCGAACCTTTTCTTACTTTGGCCATATCTGTGGCACCGGATGTCCATTTGATGATCCGTCAGGGGCACTCATAATCTCGATGAGAGACGGTCCCTTTGAGTATATTCCACTATATTTCGGGGTATTGTTGAGACATGGTCATCTTGGTTCGTACACGAATCCAACCGGGCCCCCAGGACTAAAAGGCTAATAACTAACAGACTGGGTGTCCGATTGATGCACTTCCTGTTAAGTTGAGACACCTATTACATGGCGGACCTTTGAGATACTTCTCTGTGGCACTTTGCGATAGTTGGTGTATTTCCCAGTAGCTCGTGTTGTGGATCCTTCCAGTGACGAGTAGACAGAGTGCAGAGACCTAGTAGCTGGAAGGCCTGATGAATGCTTGACTGATTCGACTCGGAGCGATTCAACTAGCCCAGTAAAGATCGCATGGTAGTTGGTGGCAGACCCATGGTGGAGAAGTGCCTGGTATTTTGCGGCAGACCAGCGGTACTCGACAGGAGGAGTACCTCTACAAGCTATTAGTGGGAATGCCTAGTAGTTGGTGTCAGACCCACAATAGATGAGACCATGGTAGTTGGAAGTAGACCCGCAGTACTCGATAGGAGGAGTACCTCAGCAGTCCAAGGTTGGTGAGAAGCGCCTTGGTGTCATGACAGGCCCACTGTACTCAACAGAGGAGGAGTTCTCCCGCAGTTGTGGTTTCGATAATAAAAATCCTGGTTTGAGCTGAGTCAATGACTTTTGTGTTTTCCTCATGATTGAGATGGGTTACTATATAACTTAGGTATGTGTATCGGAATATACCTAAGTAATGGTTATAAGTTGTTTTCATACTTTGTGTTTTATCCTTGTTGGATTTTGTGAGACCTTGAGGGTCTCGGTGTCCCTATTGAGTATCGTTATACTCACCCCTGCATGGGTTATGCCTGCACCTCGTTGTGTTGGATGCAGACGACGGACAGCGCTGACGGAGGCCGAGAGCGCCAGGACTGGATGGTACCCAGAGGTGGACCTTACAATGAGTCCGTACACAGAGGATTCTGACAGAAGTGGAGTGTTTAGGTGGCCATCTGTACGTACCCTTTAGGTTGGGAACCCAGAGGACGATCTAGGAGCTGCTCTTTACCTATCAGTTGTTTGTCCCTTTTTCAGTTGTACTTGTATTTTATAGTTGGGCTTGTATTTCTGGCCCCTTTTACTTTCCAGCACACTTTTTTTATACAGATTTTATTTATTCTTTAACTTCTAGTTGTATACTCTGATGGGTTTGTTTAAAGATATAAATTCAATGCCTTCCAAGTTTAAGGATATACTCTTTTGGTTCTAGTCGTCAACCCCTGTCTTTCGAAGGCGGGCTTGGGGTAGTTACGACCCGGGCCCCAGGGGATGGGTCGTGACACTCATGGGGTATATGCTTAACATAATTAAAATATTATTCACAGACCATTATGATGGATTTAAATTAAATATAAACAATGTTTGTTATTATAAGATTAGTTGTACAAAAATTTTGAGATTATGTTAAGTGTTTTCTAGTTATAAATTATTAACTATGACCTAATTTAGTGTTTTCCATTGTTTAGTGATGGAACCTAATAGAAGAAGGTAAATCAATACCTCTGGACAATATAGGGATTTCCCAATGATAAAGTCAACATAGTCACTATTTTAGTGGATTATATTACGAATATATTGTGACAACTTACTTTGACTATATCTAATAACCACGATACACCTATATTGTATCGTTTCATGTGGTAGAAGCCCCCATATTTTAGTGGTACTACTAATCCAGTGGTATCCATGGAGTGGATCAAGTCCCTTGAAAAGATATTTCTAGCATTGAGATGAAATTAAAATTAAAATTTTGTACTAGAAGAATATTGCCTCAAGGGTGATATTGATCAATGGTTGTCCTTGATCCAGAATACCATGAAGGAACAAGAAATAGAAGATATGGAATGGAGAACATTTAAAGAAATATTCTTTGACAAATATAAATGGAGAGGAAATTACATATCATAAATCAAGAGGAAAGATAGATCCATGAGGCTATGCATTGATTACACGGAAATAAATGCTATTAAAATAATGAATAAGTATCCTCTTCCACAAATTGATGATTTATTTTCTCAACTTCATAAGGCCTAATATTTTTCAAAGATTGACCTTTGATATGGATATCATCAACTATGTGTGAGGAAGGAAGATATTCCAAATATAGCATTTTAAACTGGGTATGGGAATTATGAGTTTACAATAATTCCTTTTGGACTAACAAATGAAACCTCTGTATTCTTGGATCTAATGAACAGATTTTTGAAGTAATATCTTGACGATTTTTAAGGTATTTATTGATGATATCCTGGTATACTCTACAAGATATGAAGACCATGAGAATCACTTGCGGATTATTATGAAAACTCTTAGAAGAAATGAATTATATGGGAATATTATCAATTGTGAATTTTGGATTTAATCAATTTATTTTCTTGTCCCGGTTTTCTTGAACAATGGAATCATGGTTGATCTTACAAAGAAAAAGACAATCCCATAATGGCTCATGCCAACGAACATAACCGACGTATGTAGTTTTATTGCCTTAGTAGGTTACTATCAGCATTTCATTCAGAATTTTGTCTGATTGGATAACCCACTAATCAAGCTCACACATAAAGTGTTTATGTTTGTATGGAAAATAGAGTGTTCATAATGAATTGAAAAAATGAAAAAAAGATTTGTGAATCCTCCAAACTTGACTCTTCCCTCTGGAAATGATAGATTTGTGATATACATTGGTGAATCAAAGAATAGACTGTGTTGTGTCCTTATGAAAAATGATAAAGTTATTACTTATGCATCAAGGCAGCTGAAGAAACATGAACAAAATATCCAAATCATGATCTTGAGCTATCAATCGTAATATTTACTCTAAAAATATGGCTACATTATCTCTATGGTGAAATATGTGAGATATATACAGATCATAAGAGTTTGAAATACATTATTACATAAAAATAACTCAACATTAGGAGAAGGATATGGGTCTTGTTACTCAAATATTCAGATTGTTCAATACACTACCTCCAAGGAAGGAAACATAAGGTGGCAGATAAATTAAGCATGAATGATCATGGACATCTGACCCAAATAAGGATTGAGAGAGATCTGATTTTCATGGATCTGTTAAAGATGGATATATGAATTTTTAATGAAGGGGAAACATCTTTACTCTTTAAAATTATTGCTAAACCATATTTAATAGAGAATATAAAAAACTGTTAATCTAATGATGAGAATCTACAAAAGAAAATTATAGATGTTATGGAAGGAAGATTGGCAGAAGTCGTGTATGAGGATGGAGTTCTAAAATTTTAAAGGAGGTTATGCATTTCATTAGTACCAGAGCTAAAAAGTGAACTATTAGATGATGTTCATAGCTCAAATTTCTCTATACACCTTATTAGCACCAAGATGTATAGATATCTAAAGGAAAATATTTGGTGGGATAACATGAAATGAGGTATTACTAACTATGGGTCAAGGTGTTAGTTTTCCAACAAGTGAAGGTCAAGAGACAACATCCTAGAGGGTTCATGCAACCTCTTCTTATTCTTATGTTGAAGAGGGATGACATTAATATGGAATTTATCATTGAACTACCAAGTACACCTAGAAGTAATGATGAAATATGGTTAATTGTTGACTGTTTTAAAAAATCATCATATTTCCTTGCTATAAGAGAGTAATTACCACTTGAGTGCCTGGAAAGACTTTATATTAATGAAGTTGTAAGAATTCATAGTGCACCAAAATCAATTGTGTGTGATCAATATCCTGGATTTACATCAAAATTTTAGAAAATTATCCAAAAGGATGTGGATAATGAGATTTATATGAGTCTTTATAATCACCCTCAACCCGACAGATAGTTTGAAAGGACTATTAAAACATTGGAAGACATGTTGAGATCATGATCTCTTAACTTTCAAGGTATGTGGGATCAATAATTACTTTTGGTGGAATTTTCCTAAAATAATAATTTCAATTATAGTATTCAAATGTTTCCATATTAATCATTTTATGGTAAAAGGTGTCGAACTCCAACTTGTTGGGATAAAGTTGGTGAGAGGAATCTTATTGGCCCAAAACTTATCGAGGAGACAACTGCATAGGTGAAGAAAGTTCAGTCCTATATTAAAGCATTCTAATGTAGGAAAAATATTTATAATGGAAAATGGATAAAGGATTTGTAATTTCAAGTAGAGATAATGTATTTATAAAAGTATCTCCGGGGAAGGGTGTCTTAAGGTTTAGTAAGGAGTGGAAATTGAGCAATAGATACATCAGACCGTTTGAAATTCTTGAAAGAATTAGAGTTATACCTTACTATTTATAAATTCCACATAGTCTATCCAAAGTTCATTATGTGTTCCAAGTGTTGTTGTTGAAGAAATACATGTCAAAACCAATGCATTTACTCACCGATAAAGAAATAGATCTAGAACCTTATTTGTCACACTATGAAGAGCCTCTCGAGATTATTGACACAATGGAGTAGTTATTGAGAAATTGAACAACTTAACTAGTAATGTTTCATTGGAGAAACCATAAAATAGAGGAAGCAATGTGTGAACCTGAGGTTGTTATGATAAATAACCACCCACATATTTTTAATTTTCTTTATACATGAAAAATTTTGAGGTCTAAATTTACAAATATAGGAAAAATATAGAACCCCAAACATTTTATTTTATGTTTCTCTAAAATACATGCAATTCATTAGATAACCTATATTTAAAAAATCACTCAGTCTTTTTTACACAACACATGGTTATTTATAAGATATATTCCTAACCTAGCCATTAAACTTTAATTTTCTACTTTTGTGTTTTAAATTTTGAAAAACAGAAATACACAGTTGCGGTCAGGGTGATATTTGGAGTCTGATCGAATCAAGTTAATTTTTAGTGAATGCTAACTTACCCATATGAATAGTAACATACCCTTATGAATAGTAAACTACACTTATTAATAGTAATATGACCCTTACTAATGTTAACCATATGCATGAAAGTGTAAATAAAATTTAGGCACCTTAAAGATGAGGGTGAATATTTTAAGTGTTGGTATTTTTCTATTAAAAGATGATTTTAATTAAAATTTATATTTATCATATTTAGAAAATTAATTTTGAAAAATTGAGTTCATTTTTGGATTCTACACATCAAAAATGGTTAGGGTGAAGTTTTGGGTTTTTTTCTGAAATAATTTAATTTTTGTGAATAGTAAAATATGATAAATTATGACAAATGCTAAATACATGATTTATTGAGTCATGGATGATGTCCAATTGAGGTAAGTACATTTGGTTAAAAATCACTTACACTTATTACTATTTATTCATGTAATCATAATTATTTCTTGTCTTAGGGTAAAATATTAAGAACCCCCCCCCCCTCGTCCCCTATATAAACCACCCTCACACCCTCTTCCACCCACACCACTAAAGCTTTGAGCCTCGATTAATTTATTCCTAATAAACATTACAAGACCTCCCAAACATGTAGAGACCCAAATATTAACGTACATGGACATTACATTAATTTTTCAGAATACTTAGTACATAAAAAAACACACACACACAGGGACCGTAATAGTTTAGTGTCTTTGGAAACTTGGAATATAATCTTCTATTCATGGTGAAAGATCTTCAACATCTCCCATAAAGATCTTCCTTTTTTTACCTAAAACCTTTCTTTATATCCTGGGTAAAAGAAAACATAAAAGGGTGAGATCAAATGCTCAGTAAGGGTAAACAAAAGAAATATCAATCACATCATATACATAAGAACACAACACTTTGGAAATCTTAACCTGCAAAAGAGATCATGATATCATAACATGGGATAAATCATAGTAGTGAAATGCAATCCCAATAATCATAACATAAAACATGAAACTTTGTGGCATACACACATAATCATAGAGAATCATTTCTTATTAGTCAAGACTCATTGCCAAGACTATCTTAGTGGACAAAGTCCATTTCTAAACCGAGTTCATTCCTCATTTCAGTCCTGTTTCACTGAACCTGTTTAACATGCCGTTCCAGCCATGTCTATCTCATGAGATATAAAATCATTACACAATGAATTGGAGGGATATATAGGTCCCACCCATCTCATAATGATACCATTCTTATTTGTGCCACAAAATCATAAACCATACATCATAGCATAACCCATGTAATAAAAATGGGAATCTTAAACATCGTGACATCATAAAACAACTCATATAAGATAAAGGAATTAATAAAAATAATTCCATCACCACATAATCAAATCTATGTAATAATAGAGATAGAAATAGAACCCTTTATTATCTTAGATGGAAAATAATTTTGATAAAACTCTTGAACTCCATTCTTGAGGAAAATATCCATTCTTCTTCAAAAACAATTTTCCTTTCTTAACATGCCATAGAATTTTAAACTAAAATAAGTTGATTAAAAATAAACTTGAAAACTTGTAAAGGAAGATTCTTGGAAATAATTTTTTAAAAATCCATTCATGCCGTATAAGTTAAAAAACATTCTTCTCGTCCTTTTGTCAGAAAAGTCAAAAAGTACCTCGTACAAAAAAAGACAAAAGATTCCTTTCATATCTTTTACTAAAAACTCACCGAAGGGTAAAATTGGATTTAAACAATTTTAGGTGGATGTAAATAATATTACATATTGAGGAAACATGGATGTGGATGATAAAATACACCCCAGTAAATTTCAAAGTATAAACAATCTCGGATAAAAATGAGATTGTGATATTTTCCCTTACCTTAGGTCCGATTTGCTTCGTAAGTATCTGAACCTCCCGTATAATGATTTAAATAATGTCATTTAATTATTCCAGAATCATAATCATTGTTAATATATCATATATGGTTCACTTATGACTTTATTTTACACGTTCGTTTGTAAATTCCATGTTAAAGAGTGTTTTGGGTAAAATCATTTTATTTGTCATCCGTGTTTTGACTTATAATTATTCATATGATTACTTAGATCATGATTAAATAATTCCAGAATATAAAACATGATTTATATATAATGCATATTCAGAATATACATATATATAATAGATCAGTAAGTGGAATGAAATACACCGTTCATGGAGACAGTAGGTCGTACATACGCATGAACGCTGTTTTCGTTTCCTTATTGAGTTGAATGGAATTAAGTAGATGACATACATATATATACACATAAATCTAGTATCATTATTATTTTATATAATTAATTATTACTTATTATATATACTTTATAATCATTCATGAATGGTTAACGTGGAAAATGAATCTCATCGCGTCGTGGAGACGGTAGTCCGTACATACGCACGAGTGATGATATCGTTCTCATGATCGTGGAATTGTATTGGAGTGTATGTATACTATTTAAGAATCAATATAACGTTAAAATAATCATATATAGTTATTATGTACACCATTATAACCATCCTATTATGGTGGTGGTTGAAAATAGATTACAGCACAGCGTGGAGACGGTATTCCGTACGTATGCACGCGCGGTGATTTCGTTTTCCGTAGGATGGATAGATGGTGAAATAGGTTTTTTTCAAACTTATAATAACATATCAATAAATTAGTGATACTGATGTTATTACTTAATAATGAAACAACCTATGAAGAAGAACTGTAAGAAGAAATAAAGTTGAAAGAATCGGTAACAGACATTACCTCTTCTTTAAAGCTACTCATTGAGTCCTCCTCTTAGGGCACTAAAATTGGTCTTTGAAGAAGACCCTGACCTCTAGGATATTTCTAGGGAAGTGTAGAAGAGAATTGTTTAGGGTTTTTTCGAGCTTGAAGGGTCAAATTGGTGTGAGGAAGAGAGGGAGGGGGTTCCCTTTTATAAGGGATGAGAGGGGCTCCTTCGGAAAAACTAAAAATATTATTTTATTATAAAGTCAAATTCGATTTTAAATAGCTCCAAATTGATTTATTTCGAATATATGGTAGGGATGGGTCGAAATCCTCTCATAAAATAGAATTTAGACAAGTTTAGGTTCCTATTTTAACCTTATCATTTATATTTAATTTTAAGTTAGATAATTTTACTTTTACCATGTCCTTTTGTGTTCTTACACTATATGGTTAATAAAATTAAATAAAAAGCCAAAAGAACCCCTAGTTGTTTATTATTAATATATATAACCTTATCTAAGTCATTGTGCTGAACCTCAGATTTTTAGGAATAAAATAACAATTAATAATATAATATTTGTTTTAAAAACTATTTTATGTCAATTTTGACACTATTTAGTAATTGATTTTTGAAAAAATCATAACAGAATGATTAGTTCAAATAAAGTTAATTAAATAAATAATAAAATGTTATATTAACCTATAAAATTAGTTTAATTCATAAAAAATCTCAAATTTCATTTATTTGGGTATTTATAACATCAATTATGTCAATATTTCATTAATAAGATAATTATTGCATCATCTTTGTGTCATAAATAAATTAAATTGTTTGATGTCTAAAAATTACAAATAAAATACCATTATGTAGGAAATCATTTTATATTTCTAATGAATATTTATAGTCGAATTTATCTTATGTATAACCCTATATTAAAAATGATTTTCTTATTAAACATTGATTTTAACTATTTTAACCCTTCTTTAAATAAATTAATAATAAATGTCCTAATCTAATCCAAGTGGGCCTAAATGGTCATATTTTATTCCTAAAGTTGTTTTTTTTCGAATTACACTTATTAAATAGAATTAGAACATGTGTTAGGGTAATAATAATATCATTTTTACCCTTAATTACCCTATTTACTTTTAACCGTGGTAAAAAAATAGTAAAAAGTTACTATTCACCAAAAATCATTTTCATCTCATTGAACCACATTTTACTTACTGACATCAACCTTGTTTCTCGGATTTTTAAAATTCCAATCATAGAAGCGGTAAAATTATGTTTTATGAAAAATTCATTTTTTTTAACTACCACTTAGTGGTTTCACTATTCATCAAAAAAATGAAAGTTTCCAGAAAAATACCAAAACTTAGGCCTAAGATATATTTTATATTATGAACTGAAAAATGATTTCTATTTTACCAAATTCAAAACATATCAGTATCATTACTTAATTTAAAAATTAATTCCCGTCGTCAAAACAAATAGCGTGTTCTTAAGAGATAATAACTATCAAAAGATTGACACTTGTTTATGTCTGGTTTAAATGTGAAGTTACATCCAATGACCAACATTGTATTAAATTGTAAAAATATATTCTAAATATACTTTAAAACCACTAAAATTAATAATTTATCACTATTAATTATTTTGATTAAAAAGGTTGTTTTTAATTAAAATTTCGTAATTTTCACTATTCATCAGAAAATAAAAGTTATCCGAAAAGTACCAAAATTTCACCCTAAGCTAATTTCGATATTCCGAATCCAAAAATGAAGTCCATTTTTAAAAATAAAATTTAAAAAATTTCAAAAAGCGGTTATTACTATTCATAATGGCTAGTTATAATAATATTTTAATAGCATATTGTTGTTTAGTGTAACTCGTTATTGCGTACTACACACGCTATCGAGGAAGGTCGTGATTACGTGTAATGCAAGGAAAGTCAAGGATGCGTGTTGTGCAAGCTCCTTTTGGTGTAGCGTACAACACAAGACATTAATGAAATTAAAAAGAATATTTTTCATAAAATCTCGGGGTGTTACCTTCTACCCCCCTTAAAATGAATTTCGCCCTCGAAATTCGTCAGGGTTATAAATGGTTTACTACTCAAAAGATTCTTTAATAGAAACCCAAATCATAAAAAGAAATACTAAAACCAATCTTTAAAAACAAAAGTATGAAATGTAACGGTTACCCAAATAAACTAATCACTAGGTTTCCACATAGGTGAAAATATGGATATGGAAGAGAAATCTAACCATCATGTTCTGATGGAGAGTGGTAGAGAACATGGCTATGGAAAAGCCAGCAATCACAAGGCCATAAATGTGTGATGATCTAAGGTACCATCTGATTCATCAGATATAAGAGCACTAGGACAACATTTTTGGTTTTCAATATCATTTCCCTAAAGTTGATGAAATTGGAATTAGAAGAAATAATTTCATGATTTTGGAATAGTCTCACTAATGGTTGTTCTTTGGACAATTTCTAGTTCATCTCTTAAAGAAATGAAGTTGAATTTTTCATTCATGATGTGTTAGCAGATCATGTGATAGAATGATGGGTCATTCCATCTGTCTCAAAAAAAGTTAGAAAAGTAATCAAAACTTAAATAAGTCAATCTATAGTGAGATTAATCATATATGGTTCCTAAAATGAACTTATACTTCATATATCATACTGCTTAATATAATAAAACTAGTTTCTACTAAACAGGGACTTCCTGTAGGCCAGTGGTAGGTGATAAAGGCCAGTCGCACTTCGGTTGTGGGTTTGATTCCCACAGCCTTGTCCGACGCGATGGGCTGTCGCCCGTCCTGCATGTTTTCCATTTTCTAAAACTATATTACTATAACATCCCATCAATAATATCGAAAAAATTTCTATCCTAACTTATGTCCAAGAGAATCCATTCCAGTGTTTAGGCTTATCCAAAATAATGCTGTCTAATCTCATATTATAGTGAAAATGATTACCAAAGAGTTCATACAACTAGCATGTAAATACCATTTTTGATCCCCATATATCATGAGATATGTCTTGTTAGTCACATTCCAAATATTCTAAGGCCTTAATCATGAATACCCATTGAACCTTATTGGAAACATGAATGCTGTTAAAAGTTAACTCTTTCCACATACCAAAATCCTCAAAATTCTATATACTCAAACCATGATATCACTTAGTCCTTATATCAATCATGAGCTCATGAATACTATCAAACATTTCATTTTCTCGTTTTCCCTTCATTATGCGCATATCATATTTTTTTCCAAAAATATCTCAATCACTTTCCATGGTTACCGGTACCATAAAATTATTGAATACCACAATAGACCAATACATAAATATTCCAATATTCCATGATACTATATACAACATTATTTTGGAATCCCCTTACATAAACACTTAATCATTCCACCACATTTTTGTCATATTCAACATCGCCAATAGTGATCGCATGTGACTTCCCTTAGTCCTTTTCCTTAAGTAGTTGCTCATGTTGATCATCACTAACCCTTGGATTAGGGCATTTATTATCATAATGCCCCATTTCCTTTCACTTGAAGCATTGAAGTTTTGGTGGTGCGTTATCTGCAGTCTTTTTTTTATTCACATCATTAGAAACCCTTTTATCATTACTTCGACACTCACCTGCTCGATGACTTTCTTTTCCACACTTAAAACATTTTCTAGCCCCTTTAAGACAATATCCACCATGCTTCTTTCCACACTTTGAGCATAAGGACACATTCATCTTCTTTTCACCATTATTCTGAGATTTCTTCTTGAACTCCATCTTTCATTTCTTGTCAAAACTATGAGATGGATAAGTAACACAAAATTCCATTTCTACCTTGATAGCACAACACACAATTTCTTCATAGCTACTGAAGTCTCTTATAGCTAATGCCCTTTGAAGATTTGGTTTTAAGCCACTGAAGAATCGATCAACTTTGCTTTCAGGTTGGATGATAAATCCAGAAGCATACCTTGCATGCCTTGTAAAATTCGCTTCGTATATACCAACAGATTCATCATCCTTTTTCTTTAGTTCAATAAACTTTTTCTCCATCTTTTTTCGAAGAATACGAGGGAAGTACTTATTGAAAAATAAGTTCTTGAACTCGTCCCATTCCATGGACACGATTTCATCTCTTGGCCTCGTATTCTTGATAAGATTCCACCATTGATCAGCATCACCTTCCAAATGATAAACTGCTAAGATGACTTTATCATGTTTAGAACATTGAAGAACTGAAAATATCTTTTCAGTGGTACTGATCCATTTTTTGGCAACAAGTGAATCAGAAGACCCACTGAAAAAAGGTGGGTGTTGCCTCATGAAGGACTAAATAGAATATTGTTCCCTTCTCTTCTCATTTGGAAGTCCAGAATGATTCATAGTTTGTGTGATTATAGCAATAATATTTTTCACTCCATCTCCCATAACATTTGTTTGTTTAGGAGGACAATCATTGCATTGTCCATTACATTGATCAACACGGTTCCTTCGGGTTCTAGCCATCGTCTAAAGCCCAAAAAGAATAGTGTGAGAGGCAAAAATCACACTAGGTAAAACAACATAATAAAGGGGGAGTACCTTCAATATCTAACTTCTTAGGTTACCATAATTCTAGTACTATAACCTATACTTATACTTAACCTTAGGGACATCCCTATACATACCTTAGAAATATCTATAGGGATCTCACTAAAGTTATCGCATCCTAGTTTCTAAAGGTTGACTAAACCTTTCCTCTAATACCAACTGTAGATACCCGAAGCTTAACGTACATGGACATTACATTAATTTTTGCGGAATACTTAGTACATAACAAAAACACACACACACAAGGACCATAATAGTTTAGTGTCTTTAGAAACTCGGAATATAATCTTCTAATCGTGGTGAAAGATCTTCAACATCTCCCATAAAGATCTTCCTTTTTTACCTCAAACCTTTCTTTATATCCTGGGGAGAAGAAAATATAAAAGGGTGAGCTCAAATGCTCAGTAAGGGTAAAAAAAAGAAATATCAATCACATCATATACATAAGAACACAACACTTTGGAAATCTTGACCTGAAAAAGAGATCATAATATCATAACATGGGATAAATCATAGTAGTGAAATGTAATCCCAATAATCATAACATAAAACATGAAACTTTGTGGCATACACACATAATCATAGAGAGTCATTTCTTATTATTCAAGACTCATTGACAAGACTATCTTAGTGGACAAAGTCCATTTTTGAACCGAGTTCATTCCTCGTTTTAGTCCAGTTTCACTGAACCAGTTTAACCTTCCGTTCTATCCATGTCTATCTCATGAGATATAAAATCTTTACCCAATGCATTCGAGGGAGATATAGGTCCCACCCATCTCATAATGATACCATTCTTATGTGTGCCACAAAATCATAAACCATACATCATAGCATAACCCATGTAATAAAAATGGGAATCTTAAACATCGTGACATCATTAAAAATATCATATAAGATAAAGGAATTCATAAAAATAATTCCATCACAACATAATCAAATCAATGTAATAATAGGGATAGAAAAAGAACCCTTTATTATCATAGATGGAAAATAATTTTGATAAAACTCTTGAACTCCATTCTTGAGGAAAATATCCTTTCTACTTCAAAAACATTTTTCCTTTCTTATAATGTCATACAATTTAAAACTAAAAGAAGTTGATTAAAATAAACTTGATAACTTGTAAATGAAGCTTCTTGGAATGAATTTTTTAAAAATCCATTCTTTCCGTATAAGTTAAAAAAACATTCTTCTCGTCATTTTGTCTGAAAAGTCAAAAAGTACCTCATACGAAAAACGACAAAAGATTCCTTTCATATCTTTTACTAAAAACTCACCAAAGGGTAAAATTGGATTTAAACAATTTTAGGTGGATGGAAATAATATTACATATTGAGGAAACAATGATGTGGATGATAAAATACACCCCAGTAAATTTCAAAGTATAAACAATCTCGGATAAAAATGAGATTGTGATATTTTCCCTTACCTTAGGTCTGATTTGCTTCATAAGTGTATGAACCTCTTGTATAATGATTTAAATAATGTCATTGACTTATTCCAGAATCATACTAATTGTTATTATATCATATATGGTTCACTTATGACTTTATTTTAACCATTCTTTTGTAAATTCCATGTTAAAGAGTGTTTTGGGTAAAATCGTTTTATTTGTCATCCGTGTTTTGACTTGTAATTATTCATATGATTACTTAGATCATGATTAATTAATTCCAAAATATAAAACATGATTTATATATAATATATATTCATAATATACATATATATAATAGATCAGTAAATTGAAAGAAACACACCGTTCATGGAGACGGTAGGTCGTACATACGCATGAATGCTGTTTTCGTTTCCTTATTGAGTTGAATGGAATTAACTAGATGACATACATACATATATTCAAATAAATACAGTATCATTATTATGTCATATAATCAATTATTACTTATTATATATACTTTATAATCATTCATGAATGGTTAACGTGGAGAATGAATCTCATCGCGTCGTGGAGACGGTAGTCCGTACGTACGCACGAGCGATGATATCATTCTCATGATCGTGGAATTGTATTGGAGTGTGTGTATACTATTTCAGAATCAATATCACTTTAAAATAATCATATATAGTTATTATGTACTCCATTATACCCATCCAAGTAAGGTGGTGGTGGAAAATAGATTACACCACGGCGTGCAGACGGTATTCCGTACGTACGCACGCGCGGTGATTTCGTTTTCCGTAGGATGGATAGATGGTGAAATAGGGTTGTTTCATACTTATAATAACATATCAGTATTTGAGTGATACTTATTTTATTACTTCATAATTAAACAACCTAAGAAGAAGAAGTGGAAGAAGAAATAAAGTTGAAAGAATCGGTAATGGACATTACCTCTTCTTTGAAGGGCCTCTTTGATTCCTCCTCTTAGGGCACTATAATTGGCCTTTTAAGAATACCATTACCTCTAGGATGTTTCTAGGGAAGTGTAGAAGATAATTTTCAGGGTTTTTCCAAGCTTTAAGGCTCAAAGTTGTGTGAGGAAGAGAGGGAAGAGGTGCCCTTTTATAAGGGAGGAGAGGGGCTCCTTTGGAAAAACTAAAACTATTATTTTATTATAAAGTAAAATTCGGTTTTTAATAGCTCCAAATTTATTTATTTCGAATATAAGGTGGGTATGGGTTGAAATCCTCTCATACAATAGAATTTAGACCAGTTTAGGTTCCTATTTTAACCTTATCATTTATATTTAACTTTAAGTTAGATAATTTTACTTTTACCGTGTCTTTTTGTGTTCTTACACTATAAGGTAAATAAACTTACTATAACAAGACAAACGAACCCCAAGTTGTTTATTATTAATATATATAACCTTATCTAAGTCATTTGGCTGAATCTTAGATTTTAGGAATAAAATAACAATTAATAATATAATATTTTTTTTAAAAACTATTTTATGTCAATTTTGACACTATTTAGTAATTGATTTTTGTAAAAATCATAACAGAATGATTAGTTAGAAAAAAGTTAATTAAATCAATACTAACATGACATATTAACCTATAAAATTAGTGGAATTCATAAAAAGGCTCAAATTACATTTATATGGGTATTTAAAACATCAATTATGTCAATATTTCATTAATAAGATAATTACTGCATCATATTGTGTCATAAATAAATTAAATTAATTAATGTCTAAAAATTACAAATAAAATACCATTATGTAGGAAAGCTTTTTATCTTTCTAATGAATATTTATAGTCGAGTTTATCTTTTGCATAACCCTATATTAAAAATTATTTTCTTATTAAACTTTGATTTTAACTATTTTAACCCTTCTTTAAATAAATTAATAATTAATGTCCTAATCTAATCCAAGTGGGCCTAAATGGTCATAATTTATTCCTAAGGTTGTTTTTGATCGAATTAAACTTATCCAATAGAATTATTACTTGTGTTAGGGTAATAATAATATCATTTTTACCCTTAATTACCCTATTTACTTTTAACCGTGGTAAAAAAAGTAAAAAGTTACTATTCACCAAAAATTATTTTCATCTCATTAAACCACATTTTACTTACTGACGTCAACCGTGTCTCTCTGATTTTTGAAATTCCACTCACAGAAGCGGTAAAATTATGTTTTATGAAAAATTCATTTTTTTTAACTACCACTTAGTGCTTTCAGTATTCATCAGAAAAATGAATGTTTCCAGAAAAATACAAAAAATTAGGCCTAAGATATATTTGATATTATGAACTGAAAAATGATATCTATTTTACCAAATTCAAAACATATCAGTTGAATTACTTAATTTAAAAATTAATTCCTGTCGTCAAAACAAATAGCGTGTTCTTAAGAGATAATAACTATCAAAAGATTGACACTTGTTTATGTCTGGTTTAAATGTGAAATTACATCCAATGACCAACATTGTATTAAATTGTAAAAATATATTATAAATATACTTTAAAATCACTTAAATTACTAATTTATCACTATTAATTATTTCTATTAAAAAGGTTGTTTTTAATTAAAGTTTAGTAATTTTCACTATTCATCAGAAAATGAAAGTTATCCGAAAAGTATCAAAATATCACCCTATGCTAATTTCGATATTCTGAATCCAAAAATGAAGTCCATTTTTAAAAATAAAATTTAAAAAATTCAAAAAGCGATTATTACTATTCATAACGGCTAGTTTTAATAATATTTTAATAGAATATTGTTGTTTAGTGTAACTCATTATTGCGTACTACACATGCTATCGAGGAAGGTCGTGATTGCGTGTAATGCAAGGCAAGTCAAGGATGTGTGTTGTGCAAGCTCCTTTTGGTGTAGCATACAACAAAATACATTAATGAAATTAAAAAGAATATTTTTCATAAAATCTCGGGGTGTTACACAACATCTATGACCTCTTGGTGTCACCAAAATTCCAAAAAACATAGGCCTTAAGTAGATTATCAAGGACTGCTCAAAATGTGAACCTCCTTTCCTTTTTCTTTCAACTTCTTTTACAAGTTCTATTCATTTGTTAATCTCTCCAAACCTCCCCACATACAAATTATATGATAATTCAATTACTTTACATGAAGTAGAATTTTATTATGCTAATATAATATTTCATCATCATATATCTTTTACCCCTCCTCTTATACTAAAAATGAAAATACCATCCAATATGTGTTAATTTATCATATTCAAGGATGACAGGTTTTCAATTTCTATTACTATATTCAAGACTATTCATGAAAAAAATTTAAGGGGTGAAAAATATTATAATATATGTATTTTATTATATGAAGTTTTCTGTAGTCCTTACACACTCATAATATAAATTAATAATACAAAACAAATTTATTATGCCCAAAACTACCATGTTAATTCAAGCATTTATCATTAACTTTTAACTAATGAGTCAAGATCATTGTGTATAACCCAAAATCATTATAAGATCAATTATATCACTATAATGTAACAAATAATATATATTAACTGTTTTGTATGTTTAAATATATTTCAAATGAACTTATATTCATGTATACAAGTAAAATGATTCTAAAAATAAAGGAAGAAAATGCTTCCAAAACATTAAAATTGAACCTATTAAACCCATAAAAAAGAACATTAATAAACCTAATAATTTTATAATAAATAAAATAAATATAGAGGTGTTTCTATACTTATTAATTAATGAAGCTAAATATTATTATTCAGGTCATTAAGATCAATCGAGAATACATTCAGGGATAACTTAAGGGGTTTCTCATCTCACTTTTATTTCCCTGAGATTTCCATTATTCTCCATTTATTTGTACTATGTGGTGTATATTTAATACCATTTGACATATAATATCATTATTATATTTTTATTAATGGTTTTCAGTGATTCAATTGATGATTATTAACTCGATTGACTACAATGTTGTGGGGGAATTTGTTTCAGTTTCCATTTTATTGTGATTTAATTGGTACTGTGCACAAAATCATTCTTATGTGGTGTACCTATGAACCCTTTGAGATCATTTTTCCTTTAAAATTGTAAATATTATATATATATATATTCTGGTTTCATGCAAATGATTATTTTCTTAAGTCGTATACCCTTTTACATACGGTGTTTATTTGGAATAATTATACAAATATTGATGAATCATTATCCTCTACTCTATACGGATATTGAGAAGACATATTTTACTTGAATTAAATATATTTATAAATAATGATTTGGAAATTCAGTGACAGGTGGAGCACACTATATCCACTCTATGCATCGATAGGTCTCATGAGAAAAATTAGTTTATAGTAAACCTTTTGAGTTTGTTTCCAAAAATCAGACTGGTTTCTAACCACATACATAAACCATGTCGATAGTATAATGGTTCATGTGACAGATACATGAATTCCAAATAATAATAATTAACTTTTTTCATTATTCAGATTTTAATGTCTATGAGGTTTTCAGTATGACAAAATCTATGGATGCTTTTTTATTCTTAGCTTATTGATGAAAAGTTCTTTCATTTATTCATCATTTAATTTTATTTATGTCTAATTGACTATGAATAAATTATTACTGATTCATGGTTACACTATATTTAACCCTTATGAAGAATTTGATCTCACCCTTATTATGTTTCCTTTCCCTGAGTTATTATGAATATAACCTTAAATAATATTTCAAGGAGACATTTTATTTCAGTTTATTATGTATCATGTTTTATTTTATATCTTTACAAATGTACTTTGGGTATCATGTATGTAATTTGTTCTTCCAAAACTGCTAGACTAATCATTCATTTAGGGTTTTATTTCTTGTAATCATACCAATATAATAAGATAATTCACCAGCTCCAGGCTTCTGGGGTCGGGGCATTACAAAAACCATTGAGAACAAAATGAAATAGAAATAATATTCAATAT
This sequence comes from Viscum album, assembly GCA_963277665.1. Lineage (NCBI taxonomy): Eukaryota > Viridiplantae > Streptophyta > Magnoliopsida > Santalales > Viscaceae > Viscum > Viscum album. Next base: position 719,993,119 of record OY728148.1, read on the forward strand.
AAAGAAGACTATTATAATGTCATTGGGAACCCAAAAGTGGTCTACTGAAGAAAATGGATGGATCTACTATCAGTGAAAAGATCTACTGATGAAAAAGATATCTATCTATGATGTTGATATACCGATGGATTTCCAATGGTAGATTAATCTACCATTGAAAAATCTATTGCTGAATTCAAAAAACACTACCGATGTGAATGAGGTATAATATTGATGATTGATTCATTCCCAAGAAACATTATAAATGGTGAAAAAATTATCTTCCCGAGAAGGATAGATTGACCAGTGTGAGTGATCTACCAATGGGGTTCAATCGACTAGTCGAAGATAATCTATAGGAGAAATATAATCTAATGGTGAAAGATAATATAATATGGGATGAATAGATCTACTATTAAAGACCAAATATATACTATTGAAAGAGAACTACTGGTGATTCGATATCAATCGATCATATAAGGAGACACCCTGGTTGTGGAAGATCGACCGAATGGAATAAATAGATGACTATGTAATATCTTAGAGTACCAAAATTAATATAGTATAATCTCAAGGGACTTATGGAAGAAAAAACATCAAGATAACCTAAAGACATAAGAAACCATCAATTTACTTGATATGATAAATAAATATGAAAGGAACTGGTTAACTAGTTGAGCGCCTGAAGGAATAATATGAGATATTTCTAAAGGGATATGCATGAGAAAAAAGATTCAAGAGATCAAAACAAGATATAATTGTTCATATGGATCTGATCAAATAGAAGAAGATCTCTCCATTTTTTTAAACTAAATGAATAGTAAAAAATTAATTGTATCCAAAATTGATTACAGGATGTAGTGTTTGAGCGGTATAACAATCAAGTAGTAGCTTCCCAACTTTCGAGCTGGATATCAAGGATCATCATTGGTTATAATACATGCACAAAATTGGATTCAGACCAGTGGGCTTACTAATCTCAACCTATATATCTTCAGTTCGATATATGTGTGCCTTATAAATGGGCTTGGTTACACCAAAAATTCCCTATTAATGGTTTAATATCCATTTTCTCCATGTTGCATACCTATGGAAGGCTCTCCCATGGGGTTTACCCCTTGGGTCCCCAAAAGGTGGTTGAGGGTAGCCTTGGTGGCTCATAAGGATGACCCAAATTCTTAGATAAGTAAACACTTAAACAAAAAAATATTAACAAAAAATAACTGAAAAAATACATCAGTCATTAAACAATTAACATTATTAATAAAAATCATAAAAATTAAAAATTTAAATTTTTAAAAGTTACTTTTGTAAATATAAAAAATTTATTTTTTTATAAAAATTTTTAATTTAAAATAAATGTGATGATACATTACTTTATAAAAAAGATAATACTATTAAATTATTAAAACCAATTTCAAATATTTACAACTCTTTCATGGGTCTTATGATTAAAAAAACTTACTAAAGTGTAAAGGGATTTATTTTACAATCTTCTTTATTTTTTTTCATTTTGAAGGTTCTTTTTGAGGAAATCATATGCTCTTGTTTTCTTAAACCATATATATTTCTTATCCAATGGTTATGAATATTTTTAACATTTTTTATTTCTATTTCATCCCATATTTATTAAATATTGATGTATAAAGTCATTTTTAGTGATATCAGCATTGTATTTTCTATTAGTTCAATTTTCTTTCAGTTCTATATCCATGTTTTCTGAAATGTTTTCAAAAATGTTCTTTTCCAAAAATAAATTATTTCCCCAATCCATTTTACATGATATTTTAACTTCATAAAAAAACTTATAAAAAATCTTAATTTTTTCCAAATGGGTCACTTTTGACTCATTTTTACAAAATGTATGAAAATAATGTTTATTTTTAAAATTTATTAAATGAATGGATTTTCCCACTATAATTTCCATTATTTCCCTCTATGTTTCCTTCATATGTTTATGTTCTTATTTTCAAATAAAAGGTTTTTCCTCATATTTTATAAATTTAGTGTTTTTATATTTTATATTCAATAATAAATTTTTATTTTCCTCAAAAAAAATAATGATCATTTAATGGTATTTCTATTCATCAACATCAATATCCCTTCCTATTATTTATGCTTTAATTAGGGTATTTTTTAATGAAATCATTCCCATTCTTTCTATGTATGTATTAATATTGTTTCAAAGAGATTTTTATAGAACTTGTTTATTTTCTAGGGGTTAATTAAGTTTCATAAGGATTATTATGCCACCTGTTTTTTCCATGGGTTAATCATGTCTGAAATGGATATTTTTAACCCATTTATTTTACATGGATTAATCATGTTTTAAAGAGATTATTATGAAACCTATTTCTTTTACATGGCCTAATCGTGATCTGAAAACAATAAAGGTTGTATCTAGAAGTTTATGATGAAATTTAAGATCTATGTATATAATTTATGTTGTGTTTCTTGGAAATTATATGAAATTGGTGAACTCAGATAGTATAGGGTGGGCCCGATATAACTTATACTACAATTGAACCTATATATGCCTCAAATTCATTGGTTAATGATTATTTTATCCATATAATTAAATTATAAGCCAGTTGTATGGTTATTCCAATTGTAAGGGTTTTCAAAGACTAGTATTATTATAATGATCCAAGATACCAATACATTTTATCTACAATTTCTATGGATTTATAATGTTTCTTATGATAAATATTTGTATCACACGGCTCAAGATTATTGATTCTATTGGCTCTTTATTTTTTTTAAATCCCTATTTCTTGTTTTCATGTTTTATGTTCTATGTATTGATGGGTATGATTATTCTTATGTCTACCCTTACTGAGATTTTGAGATCACTTTTATTATGTTTTATTTTTCCTTATTTTATCAAGAATTATATTAAATGAAGTATTTATAGAAGTTATTTTATATAGATAATGATATTGAATTAATGTGAAATAAGAAAATTTGGGTTAAGTGGTAGAAATGCTCATTTAAAGACATGAAAATTTTTTACATAAGAGTTTTTCCTAATTATCTAAAACCTTAAACATAAAAGGTCCTTGAAAATTTATTTGTTCCAATGTTTCTTTTTGATAATATAAATATTTATTAAATAATTAATCAATATTTGGTAAAGTTGTTTTATTATTTAAAAATTCATTTTCTTCAAGAAATGATTTTTATTTATTTTCTAGTAAAAATATTATAAAAAATTTATAAAACATATATAATGTTTATTTTATAAAATTACATTCATTTTAAAAATTGGAATTTATAAATTTACAATGGGTGAAATTTTGGGATTTTTCCGAAAATAGTAATTTTCTGTGAATAACTAAAAATATCTATTTTTAAATTGTCATTTGTTTTCATTAAATTAAGAAAATTTAAAATTTTCATTTTTTTGAATATGATTTGAAATTACATAAGTATTAATTATTTATATTAAATCCAATTAATTACATTTTAATAATATATATATATCAGATTTTAGTATAACTATATTTTTTAATTTGAGAACAGTTTTTTTCTAAAAACTAGTTTCATGTGCACGGTGTTGATCGATTTTAATTAGTTAAAAACATGTAATTATGAATGATTAAAATTAAATGTATATATTATATATAAATAAATATTATTTTAAATTCATAAAATAATTATTAATATTTGTAGTGTTAATCTAAAATCGTCTTTTTCTCAAAAAATACACTATTTGAAAACCTGGATTTTTATCATGTATGTGGGTATTGTTCCTATTTAATTACTAAAATAATTTGAATTTAAACTATTAAAATGGATTAAATATTTTAAATCAACGTAATTTATATTTTATAAAAATTTCAACTTAATATTTTATCATAATAAATAGTTAAATAGTAAAATTTAATTTCTGAGATTAAGATAAAAACGACTTTATTTAGGGTTGAACTAAAAAAGATAGGGATTAAAATAACCTAAATACATATCTAAAATATATTTTATTCCCATATTTGGACTTTATAATGTTTAAATATTAGTAATGTTCTATTTGTATCCTTTTGAAATGTGAGAAATGTGGGTACACCATTTTCTTTTCAAAAATTACAAGTGTACCACTCACCTCACTTATAAAAGGTCACAAAATTCCCTATATTATTCACACCATAAACTCCCATTATATCATCCAATAACAACTAATTTTACTTCCTAAATTACCTACCCACTACCTATAGCCCTTATTTTTATCAGAAATGTATCTTAAGAGGGATTTTGGTACTTACCTAAGAAGGTTTCCCGAAGAAGATGCATCATGCTTAACCGATCATCCTTATTTTTTTATTCAATGTCCTTCATATATTCTTCAATTATTCTTATATAATAACACCATTATCTATCATGTACTTATATGTTATTATTTTAATATCGTCACATATCACAAACTAGTTTGGGTACCCTGGTAACCCAATAACTAAACCGGATCTGACATAGCATGAATGGTGTTCCCAACCCCCACAGGTTAATGACTAGAACCTTAAATCACAAAAAATGAAATTGGAAATGATTTTTCCACGAAATATTTTGGAAGTAAAATAAACAAGGTAGTATGAATATTAAAATAAACCCCACTGGTAGTATTGTACTAGAAGTAAAAGATGAATTAAATACTAATGTACAACAACCAAAGTACCAAAATAGGGGAAAAACCCAAGTCTCTAAGGACACAACTCACCAAATCCAAGGTTCAATATCTCAATACACCTGTAAGATATCATTTTCCCTTGTTCAAAACAATAAATATATAATCTAAAACACCCAAAGTCATATGTAGGGTGTACACCAAAGACCAGTCGGATTTCACCAAAAATTCCATAATAATATCCCAATATCAAAATAACTAATAAAGTGATTTCAATTTTTAAAATAAATAGGTTAGTAATTTATAAAATCATATTTAAAAAGAAACCTTCTTTATAATTTAATATTTAGAAAAACATTTTTAAATTTATGGTTCACGTTTCAATTATTGAAAATATATTTAAAAATATAAAATTTACCATTGATGAAAGAGTTCTTCGCATTAATGGAACTTTTCACAAAAATGGATTAAATAAAAACTTTTATATAAAATATTTTATATAAATTAATAAGGCATGTAAAACAGTTTACAACAGTGTGATATAAGTATAATTAAAATAAAAAAAAGCAAGAAACATGGTCATGTGCCAAGTAGGTACCATAGTTCTAGGATATAGGGACACAACACCATGAATATGGTAAAGTATGTACATACATCACCTAAACCATGGCCAAGATGATTTATCACCATTTCCAAATGAATGGGATGTGCTCATATGTGGTTTTTGAACATTTTAATTCATACGGTTTTTTCTAATATGACACACTTAGTACCTAAGTCTTGTGTGTGCTCTAGTAAAAAAACAATAGAAAAACTATTTTAATACTTCATAAACTACATCTAAATCAAATAATCTATTTCAATATACTCATTTTCCCTTTATAACCCATAATATATTTTTAATAAAAATCATTCCCTTTTCAAAAGATAAAACCACTAGGTTTACATCAATAATATTTTTACGCTATTTTTCATAAACAAGTATTTGAAACCAATTCACGAAACTTCACAATCTGACACACAATTAAATACAACAATTTAATTTTTAAATAATTCCATAAAATTCATCACAAACCCACAATTCACTAGGATTAGGGTTTTCACAAATTTTCCATCAAATTAATTTCTACAATTAAATACAATAATTTATTTAATTCAATTTCCTAAAAACAAAAAATTAAATTAAATAATTTAAATCTCACTAATTTCCAATTTCCTGCCAAAACCCGTTTTTCTCAAAACCACTATTTCACCAAAATTTGGTTTTTCCAACAACCAATTGAAATTAATACAATCAATATCCAAAAAAATTCATTTAAATTCAAATAATTTGAATTTAAAATACCCAATCTGGGTTAATATAAATTGGGCATCATAATAGAACCACCTACCTTCGGATTAACAAATCTCAGATGACCAAACCTAAGTTGGTGTTCGTCAACGAAGAAGGATGATCAATGAGTCCTGGAAACAAGGATCAAAACATGGTTTAATGAACCAAAATAGAGGTTATTGGATCCATAATAAATAAAAAATATCCATAAAAACCCTATAAAAAAGAAGATAGATCATTGGAGATCTATATCGAGATGATGAAACTAACTGTAAGGAGAATAAATGGAATTCATCTAGGTTCAGATCACATATAATAGGGATCTAAGTATCCAAAAATATTTTTTGGTATATCTATGGAATAGAAAAATGATTTTGGGTTGAATAAGGTTCATTGGGGACCTTAGAAATGTTTTTAAACATTTTTAATAAAATTTCAGATCTCTTAAAATCATGTATGACGGTTTCCTTGGCAGACCAGCTCAGTTAGACCAAACCATGTGGACAAGACATACATCCATTTTAAATGGGCCACACTGTTTCTACACATATGGTCCATGTATTGACTAATTTTGGGCCAACTGTGAAAATCCCACAACCTTGGGTTGCATAGTTTTCTCTGATATGATGCACAGTTTGGGAAAACCATGTGCCAACTGTGCACTAGCGTAGAATTTTCCAAACACTTAAAAGGTAACCTGAAGCCACACCAAATGAAACCCAACCAAATCTCAAAAAAAACTATGGTTTAAGAATACCTAAAAAAGGTAATGTGATGTTAAAACCTCCAAACCATAGAATTTTTTCCCCCATGAAATCAAACAAAGAATCATTCTCAACAAAAAGATGAGTCCATGGCTATCTTATCAATGCCTCACTATCCCACATCTCTTGAAAATCAGAACTGTGCTGCCATAGTACATGGAAAAAGGTATTTTACGCCCATTAATTACCTTATTCTCAGAATCAAATATCCTACTTGCTTGTTCAATCATATATAAATTTGGTTCAACACCAACATCATACCAACTCATAGCATGATATAGATCAGATAAATATTTCTGGAGCTGATATACATGAAACAAATTATGAAACAATGTATCCTGCGATGGTAGTTCAAAATGATATGAAAATTTTCCACCTTCTTAATAACCTAAAAATGTCCAAAAAACTGATGAGAAATATTCCCTTTCCTCCCATGCTATTGACGACCCAACTGAGGTGAAGCATTTAAGAACACCTTGTCACTAACTAAGAAATATAAGGGTATATGATGATGATCATCATATGGATTATATCGTCTCTGTTCCATTAACATTCATTGATAAATAAACCAGATCTTTTTTGTCATCTCTTGCACCAAACTCAATCCAACTATGAAACATTTACCAATCTTCAACCAACAAAATAGATATTTATAAGGTTGACCATAAAATTCTTCAAAATGATATATTCTGGTCAAAGATAGGCAACTATTGTTATAAGAAAATGTAACCATCCAGAAATTATCTTCCCAAACTCCACCAATGTCTAGAACAAAAGTGTAAATTATATCCTCAAGAATATGTTGAGTTTTTTCTACCTAGAAAACCAACTATATATAGTATGTCATACTTAGAAGGATGTGAGATCCCAGTGCTTCCTGAAGGACTCCCCAAAAATTAGAGGTGAACTGTGGATCCCTATCAAAGACTATTGCAAGTAGAACTCTATGAAACGAAATGATATTTTTTTTACATACAGGTTTTCCAAATCCCCAACATTTGTTTTATCACAAATGGGTATAAAGTGATCCAACTTGGTCAGACTATTGATCATAACCCATATCACATTTTTCTTTCTCTGGGTACATGGAAACCCAATCACCTAGTCCATATAAATCCCACCCAACTTACAATTAAGGTCTAGAAGTGGATGAAGAACACTCTAAGGTTTCTAGTTCTTGGAAATTACCTACTAGAATGCATAAAAATGAGAAAATACTCAAAAATTCCTCATCTCATACCTAGCCACCAAAACTAACACCACATTTCATAGAACATATTTATGGTTCCTGGTTGAACTACCTATAGGGAACTATGGAAATCCCCCATCACAACTTTTCTTACTTAAGATAGTACCAATAACTGATTCTAAAACCATAGAATTCTCTCTTTAGAGAATGACCACTGGGAAACTATCTCCCCACCATTAAAAGAGTATCTAATTCCATATAACTATTAATTAATTTGTTCTTCTGGATGAATCAATTTGAGAAGAGCAAATGTAAACTGAACACTGGACAAAGACAACTCATCCCCATTATCTTGAACTCCAATATGAAATTTTTCAAATAGAGCCATCAAATTCCACTCATCCAAAGATTATTTCACAGCATGGGTCAGAAGTTTCATGCTCAAAACATCCACAATGACATTACCTTTCCCTGTGGTATAGGTGATGTAGAAATCAAATGAATTTAGGTATTCCACCCAACCCCTCTAGAAGATGTTCATATTTTTTTTTTAGAATATATAACTCAAGATCTTATAGTAAAAAAATATGGAAAAACTTTTTCCATAAGGGTAAATCCACCAACTCTTAATTTCATGTATCAGAGCTACGAGTTCAAGGCCATGGGTTGGATAATGTTTCTCGTGATGCATAACATGATGAGATCTATAATAAACAACTTGATTACCTTCCATAAGAACATATCTCAAACTTGAACCTGATGCATCAAATATGACCACAGAGCCCTTCAGAGCCTCTGGAAGAGTCAACACCATTACAGTGGTCACAAGATATTTCATCTCAAAAAATTAACTCGTACATTTATCATTATAGTAAAACTTTACTCCCTTTCTAGTTAGAGAATTAATCGAAGGATTAAAATTCGAGAAGTCCTTCATGAACTGGCTATAATATTTGGCTATGCCCAAGAATCTCCAAATCTCGAAGACATTTTTTGGTTATTCCCATGTCATAACAGCCTTCACCTTATTAAGGTCAACTAGAATACCATGTTCTTACACCACATATACCAAGAATTTCACATACCTAATCCATAAATCGTACTTCAAAATATTTTCATAGAGTCGATGATTTCTCATCAAACTCATAACTAATCTCAGGTGATTCACATTATCCTCCTCAGACTTAGAGTAAATGATAATGTCATTTAAAAATACTACCAAAAAGTATCAAGATACTCATGGAAAATTATATTCATTAATTCCATGAAAACTATAAGAAAATTGGTCCAACCAAAGGGCATAACAGGGTACTCATTATGGTCATACCTGATCCATAAGGCAGGTTTCATAATGGGATTTTACTTTATATTAAACTGATGGATAAAAGAGAGAAGATGAATCTTCAAGAAACAATTCTCCCCTTTCAACTGATCCAATAGATCATTGATCCATGGAAACTGATACTTTTTCTTTACCATCAGTTGATTTATCATTTTGTAATCAACACATAGGCAAAGTGAGCCATTAAATTTCTTATCACAGAGAACCTACACCACCCAAGGTGAGACACTCTGGTGTATAATGCCTTTCTCTAGAATACCATCTATCTGGGACATAAACTCTTTCTTATTATATGGTTCCATGTGGTAAAAAGGACTAGAAACCATTTGAGTACCAGTAATTAAATTAATGGAATATTAGACCTCCCATACTAGTGTTAAACTTGATAAGTTAAAAGGAATTATATCGAGAAATTCGACAAAAATTGGGGGAGATAAGCACCCAAATATTCTCGCTCCAAATTAAAAGAAAACCCATATATCACTTTCCCCAACTATGGATAAGAAGTTATGTCTCTTCTCGACCTTGGGTCTTATTCTACTTGAAATACGCGGAACACTTTACTAGGTGTAGTAAAGAAGACCCATCAAAGATAACAATAAATCCAGGGGTTTATTGGAAATGATTGAATCTATATTGAATATTTTGTCAAGATATTTCATGTTAAAAACCTGAAAATTCTAGTAAATCTCCACATATGATAGAGATAAAACACAAGAGGGACTACGTACACCCTTCTCTGTCCTCATACCAAGGGGTGTGGTAATATCAATTGCACAAGGTAAAATATCCATAGATCGGTTTAAAAGATTCACAATACGAGTTAAAATAAACAAATGAGATTCACCCATATCAAATAATGTAGTAACTTATGATGAATCTATTGAAATGGTACCTCTCACAGTCAATGGACCTATATCTACTTCCAATAGAGACTCATCCACTGATTGAAAAGGATTTGTTATAGATGTCTGTGGATGGAACCCTATTTCATAAGAAGCATTTGATTTCCCTATAGTTTTAGAAGGATTTAATGATCTCATTCCACTATTTTGAGTATAATAAATATGGAAAAATCATTTCAAGATCCTTGAATGTCCATAGGAGATATATTTATTGAGTTACTAAGTGCATCCCCTCTCTGAATGTCCTTTCTTTCCACACCAGTTGAAAACCCGAGGACCTCTACGAGGAACTAAAGGAGATCATGAATGACCATGTTATCGAGAACTACCATGAGAACCATTATGCTTTTTTTCCCTCTAAATGAACTTATTCTTATAATGGGAGAAAAATAATATACTGAAAATCATGACCTTTCAGATAGTTCTATCTTGACCATCAATACACTATCTAGTACATCAATATAATAAATAATCATCAGCAAGAAAACCTAAGAATGACTATATGGTCAAAGTCTGAAATCGAACCTTTGAGCATTAATCCTCTCATTTGATGCTATCTCAGGTATAAAGTTCAAGAGCTTAGTAAAATGGTTTGCATACTATGTCACACTTCTGTTATAATTCTTGAGTTTTAAGAACATAGTGTACTCGGCTAACAGCATCGACTATGGATAAAACTAGTTAGTGAAAAAAAAACATGAAGTCCTGCTACTCTAGACCCTTATGTTTCTTCACCATTATCATCATGTCTCATAATCTTATGGTTATACCTTCTGGCACAAAGTTGGAGTACTTCACTTTTATTTTGTCAGGTGTGTCGAAAAACCCAAACAAATGATCCATTCTACTCAACCACTCCTCATAATCTTGATGATCATTTGAACCATTGAATAGTTCTCGATTGTGGCGAAGAATCACTTGAGTAAAAATAAGGAGAACGTCCCTCTGAGGTTCTATAGATTGATCCTAAATGAGAAATAAAGGTGGTGTATGTTCCGAAGAATGTATAGTGCACACAGTAACCTCAATTATATTCGGATAAACAATAGGATTCACTCAATGAGGTTCAGTAGCAGCTTCCTCTTGGATCAGATTCACACATCTTCCCACATACATGATGATACACAACATCAGAAAACAACAAGGATGAAGTTATATTCTCAAACATAGAAACAAGGTAAACTATTCCCTACAAATAGAACAATAATTTGTATATTTCAATCCATCCAAATCAAATTAGTGAAAAGAAAATAACTAATACACAAGGCATATTTCCCTTACCACCCCTAGAGACTTAAGGTTCATTAAGGTGAGAACTGACATGTCACTCAATCACAACAATCACCTAAGTCCCAATATGATTTCACAATGCATACTAAATTCAAGACAAGAAGGTCGACCTAAACCTCTGATACCACTATTTTATGAACCAGCTCGGGTACCCTGGTAACCCGATAACTGATCCATCCCTGACATATCCTGAAGGGTGTTCCTAATCTTTATAGTTTGACGACTAGTACATAGCATCATAAAAACTGAAAGTGGAGTGATTTTCCCAATAACGATTATGGAATTAAAAGAAAAATCCAGTATGAATATCAAAAGAAACACTATTGGTAGTAATGTACCATAATTCAAACAAGAATTGAATCCCTAATTACAGTAACCAATATACCAAAACAGGGAAAAATATCCCAATTACTTAAGTAATCAACTCACCAAATCAAAGGTTTAATAGATAGATCTACCTCTAATATATCCTTTTCCCTTATACAAACCTAGAAGGAGATAGTATACAAACACCTGAAGGCACATGTTTGGTGCGATCCAAAGCCCATTAGAATTTCACTAAATATTACATAACAAGTTACCAATTTCAAATTAACCAACAATTTTTTTTGAATTATTAAAATAGAGGTTGAGAATTTAAAAAATAATCTCTAAACAAAACATCATTTATAATTTAAAATATAGAAACACAGTAAGCAATTCGTGATTTTTATTTCAAATAATGAAAATATATCTCAAAATATGGAATTTACCTTTAATAAAAGGTTCTTTTTACATAAATAGAACTTTTTATAAAAAATGACTTAAATAAATCCTTGTATACAAAACAGTTTATATAAATGTACAAGGCATGTAAAACAGTTTACAATAGTGTCATATATATATATATTAAATAGGAAAAAGAAAAAAATGTGGTCATGTGTCTAGTAGGTAAGATAGTTCCAAGACATAGGGATCTTACATTATGAATACAGAAAAGTATGTACATATATCCCCTAAACCAAGGCTAATAGGATTAATCACCATCTCTTAAGGAATGTGATTTGTTGATATGATGTTTTTAAATGATGTAAGTAATGAAGTGTTTTCCAATAAAAACACTAAATTCCTAATTATATCATGTGATTTAGAAAAAATATGATGGGAAATTTATTTTAATACTTTTTAAAATATAATTAAATCCCATACTCCATTTCAATATTACAATTTTCCCTTTAAAACCCATAATGGAATTTTAATAAAAAAACAATCCCTTTTTAAAAGATAAAATCAATGGGTTTCTATAAAAACCCATTTTTACATCATTTTTCATTAAAAAGGATTTGAAACCAACTCATGTAATTTCACAATCCATTACATAATTAAATACACCAATTTAATTTTTAAACAATTCCATCAATTTCATCACAAACCTCCAATTGACTAGATTTGGGGTAAATCACACGTTTTTCATCAAATTAATTTCTTAAATTAAATTAATTTTTTTTAATTTATTCAATTTACATCAAAGAAGATATTTAATTAAACAGTTTTAATCTCACCAATTTCCAATTCCATGACAAAAACCCATTTTTCTCAAAAACCCCAGTTCACCAAAATTGGGTTTTTCCAACACCCAATTGAAATACATACAATAAAAATCTAAATAATATCATTCAAATTTAATCAATTTATATGTAAAAAATATACTTTGGTTAATATAAATTGGGAAGCATAACAGAACCACCTACCTTGGGATCAACATATCTCTGATCACCAAACCCTATCAATGGTTTGTCAAAAAAACAATTATCAATGAATCTGGGAAACAAGGATAAAACCTAGGTTTATTTACCAAGAAGAGAAGGTATTATATCCCGAATATATCATAAGGACCTATAGAACTATATATAAAATAAGAGATAACATGAGATATCTAGATCAGTACGAGGAAACTGACCATGAGGAGATTGAAGGGTGTTCTTATAGCTTTGGATCACATTAAAGAGGGATCTGAGGGTCCAAGAATCCTTAATGGGAGATATAAAGAAGGGAAAAATGATTTTTGTTCCATGTTCCTATTCTGGACACCCAAAATCGGGTTTCTTAAAATTTTAATAAAAACATGATCTCTTGAAATCTTATACGCACAGTTTCTGAGGCAGACTAACACGGTTAAACTAAACAGTGTGGCCTGGACATGTGGAAATTTTAAATTTTCCACATTTTTATACTAATAGTGTTTATGTATTGACTAAATATATTCCAACCATTCCAAATCCCAATTCTGTTGGCTTCATGGTTTTCTTTGAAAGGGTGCATGGTTTGGGAAAACTGTGCGCCAATAGTGTACTAACCTAGAATTTTTAAAACTCTTAAAATATCACCCGAAGATACCCCAAATGAAACCCCAAAAAAATAAAAAATGGAGGGTTTAGTAATACATTAAAAAATTTAAAGAGGTGTTACATAACCTAAAACTGTCACCTTATCCATCAAATTGGATATGAATTTATCATTTGTGTGTATGGAGGACTACCACCTCAAGAACTGATGTCATTTGTTTTCCATATTTTCCTCTCATTGATTGATATAATGTTGTATTAAAATTTGTTGACCTCACCTATTTTGATAATCTCAATCATGTATTCATATTTGTTGAAAATCCCAATTATGTGTTCATTCTCTATGATATTTTTAAGTATCATTGATCTATACTTTAATTCTTTCAAATCTGTGATCAAACCAATAACAATTTTTAAAATAGTCTTTGGAATATGTTAATCCCCATTTATCCATGTTCATACAAGTTATAAATTAATTCTAACACAATCGGATGTGTTCTGCATAAAACAGATAAGTAATCTGCCTATAGCTACTAATAAAGAGCTACCGGTACCCAGTCTACCGATAGACTTAGTCTACAGACAGACAGAGTCATCGATATACTTTACACAGAGCTACCGATGTACTTATAAATGTAATCTACTGACTTACAGACAGTTACCGATACAAACATAGAGCTACCGGTGTAAGTATAAATAGCTACCGATGGAATAAGAGTTACCGACGCATGGAGCTACCGACGCACGGAGCTACCGACGCATGGAGCTACCGACGCATGGAGCTACCGACGCATGGAGCTACCGATGCATGGAGCTACCGACGCATGGAGCTACCGATAAACAAAGTCACCAATACAAGCATATACCAACCGACGCATAGAGCCACCGATAGAGTCAAAGCAACTAATGAAATTGAGCTACCGATGTCCAAGCTACCGATGCTGATTACCTACCGATCACTCGACTCACTGTTTGAATTTCTTTATTTCCTATCTTTATTTAATCTATCCAACGGTCATATCATGTACATTTTAATGATTTGTCAAATATCTGATAAAATTTGTCGGATGTCAGGAACTCGTACCTCGTACCTGCAGAAAGGAAATCTTTTCTGTCCCCTGTTGCACGTGACATAAATACAAGAAGACTCTGCTGAAGAGAAGGGGAGACAACACACACAGAGACAAGGAAGACATACGACATACTCAAGAAGAGCTCTGTGCATACAAGAAGAACCAAGCAAGACAGAATCACATATACAATCAAGACTACTCAAGAAGAGTTCTGTGCATACAAAAGAATATCTAAGAGATTCATCGACTACATTTTCACTGTCTGTGAACCTGGATCATACGACACTCTGTTTCTCAACCAGAAACGAGAAGAGGACTCAGATTCACTTCTGATCGAATCCAAAGGAGTCCAGAGCTACACTGAAATCACCAGAACCATTTCTAAACTCTACATCTCTTGTTCTGTGATTTATTATTATACTTTTCGAGCAGTGTGTGTTATCTGTTGTATCTAACACATACACTGTCTTTTGTACTTAAACTGGAGGATTTGTAAATCCTTACCAAACTCTTTTATTCTTTCTTTCCCACGAAGAACAGTGGTAGAGGTCGTGTGTGACCTGGACAGATGGTTGTTGTTGTACTGTTTCCCACGAAGAACAGTGGTAGAGGTCTTGGACCTGGACAGTTGTAAACTGTTGAACCCCGATCCAGGGTGTGGATCATTTTTATATAAACTTTTGAGAGGACTAAGTCTCGGCTTGAGACTGAACCTCTTGGTTACATTTGTTGTGCCATCTCTTTCAAAGTTTTATTCCGCTGCTAATCACTTTAAAACCAATACTGTTTTTAAAGTCACTTTGATAATTAAATTAGCATGTTTTTATGTTAAGTGTAGATTAGTAAGTTAGTTTCAAAAGATAATCACACACTCCTGTGTTGATTAACTGGGAATTAATCAATCCCTTGAGAATCTAACAGAACCTCTACTTTAATATAAATTCACTACAGTTTAATTTATTATTTTATTTGGGGGTCTTTAAGACAGTGTTTTTAAATACAGAAATTTTAATTGGTACTCAATTCACCCCCCTCTTGAGTAAACCACTCCGACCAACACTTGGTATCGGAGGATTGAAAATACTTTCTAAAAGTACTCTGCTTTTGAACTGTGATTTTGGTTGTATTTTAAAAGTTCTTAAAATTCCTGTTATATCTAAATTTTTATCTCTTTAAAATTTTCTCATCATGGACAATAGACTTGAGGGTGCTGCTACTAACCGGCCACCTTTCTTCAATGGAACTAATTATGATCAGTGGAAACTGAAAATGAAAATTCAACTAGAAAGCATAGGTTTTGATATTTGGACTGCTATTGAATCAGAATACAAAATTCCCACTACTGCTAGATCTACTTGGGATGAAACTATAAAGACTGCTTACAATAACAACTGTAAAGCTATGAATGCCTTGTACTGTGCTCTAGGAGATGAAGAGTTTAATAGAATTTCGTCTTGTAAAACTGCATATGAAATTTGGGATACCTTAGCTGTTTCTCATGAAGGAACAACGAATGTTAAAGAAATGATATTGAACACTTATACTATCAAGTATGATAATTTTAAAATGAAGCCTGACGAACCCATTTCTGACATGTATCTCAGGTTCAATGAAATTTTCAATACAATGAGCTCGCTGGGAAAGGATGTCTCATCGAAGGAACAAATTATGAGAATTCTGAGATGTCTACCTGATAGATGGAGAGACACATCTGTCTCAATCAGAGAATCATGTGACATTGCTGCTCTACCTGTCAAGGAACTAATTGGCAAGCTGATGATGTATGAAGAAGAGCTTAAAGTGAATAAAGTGGAATAAAATGAACCTCCAAGAAAGTCTGTCGCTTTCAAATCTTCAACTTCAAAGAATAAGGACAAAGAAAAGCTTCAAGCTGTAGTTGAAAGTTCAAGCTGTGAAGACAGTGAAAGTGATTCTGACAGTGATGCTGAGATGGCTCACATTGCTAGAAGATTTAAGAAATTTTATAGGAAAAAGAAGTTCTTCATAAAAACAAATTATAAGGGTAAGTATGATCACCAAGGTAAATGGAAAAAGGATTGGAAGAAGAATGACAAATCAGATGATGTTGTCTACTATGAGTGCAAGAGAAAAGGACACATTAAAGCCGACTGTCCAAAGCTGAAGTATAAAAAGAAATATGAATATAAGGACAATAATTTTAAAAAATCCATGAAGGATACTTGGAGTGCTTCTGAGGATAGATCTACTGAATCTGAAAGCTCTGAAACAGAATACAAAAATAAGGCAAACATGTGCTTTATGACAAACACTTCTCAGGTAACTGCTGAAACTCCTGCTTTAAATTATTATTACTCTGGAGATAATGCAGAATCTGACTCTGATTCTGGAACAATGTCTAAAAATGAATTGTTTGAGTACTGTGATATGCTGTAAGAGACATGTAATGAACTTAAGGATAAATACAAAGGTTTAAAGAAACAGCATGCTCTCACCACTATAGTTAAAACCGAACTCACTATTGAAAAAGAGAAAATTTCTCAACTGTTAAAAGAAAACACTGAACTGAAACAATCTAATGAGCAACTCAAGAAAGACTTAGAGAAGTTCACCAATGGAAAAAATACACTAACACAGATTCTAGGAAATCAAATAGAACCTAAATATACTACTGGTATAGGATACCAACCTGGACAAAGGAAAATTGCCAAAACTAGATTCATTTCTAAATCTGGACAGAATGAAGGTAATTCTGGAACTTCATATGCTTCAACTAGTTATATACATAGCTATGGATCTAACAAAGTTTATCTTTCAAAGCATGTCAATTCTACAAATTATATGAGACCCATTAGACAAATATGGGTACCTAAAGTGTTATTGGCTAACCTATCTGGACCCAAGAAAATCTGGGTACCAAAATCATTTCCCATATAAATCTGTTTTGTAGGAGACCTGCTTGAAGAGCTGTCACAAGAAGATATGGTATTTAGATAGTGGGTTCTCAAGGCACATGACTGGAGATTATTCTTGTTTCAAGAGTTTAATAAAAGTTGATGGAGGCTTTGTCACCTTTGGTGATAATTCAAAAAGAAAAATCATCGGCCTAGGCCAGATTGGTAACACTGATTCAATTTTGATTTCTAATGTTTTATTTGTTGATGGCCTTGAATACAATTTATTAAGTATTTCTCAGTTATGTGATGATGGTTTTCATGTTAAATTTGAAAAAGATTCCTGCAAAGTTTTTAATTCTAAGAATGTTTTGGTATTTTTTTCCTTAAGAAATGAAAATGTTTATGCTGTTAATCTGAATTCTTTAGCTAAGCAGAATATCACTTGTTTGAATGCTTTTCATAAAGAATATTCGCTATGGCATAGAAGATTGGGACATTGTAACATTCACTCACTTAGAAAACTCTCTAGAAAAAACCTAGTTAGAGACCTACCTAAATTAGAATTCCCAAATGATAGAGTGTGTAACCCCTGTCAAAAGGGAAAACAACACAAAGTTTCTTTTAAATCAAAGAAAGAATTTTCAACTTCTCAACCACTTGAATTGGTTCACATGGATTTGTTTGGACCATCAAGAGTTTCTAGTTTAAATGGGAAGCACTATGTTTATGTTCTTGTAGATGATTTTTCTAGATATACTTGGGTATATTTTCTAGCTCACAAAAGTGAAGCCTGTTCTTCTTTTGTTAAATACTCTAAATCTATAGAGAATCTTAGTGGACTTAAGATCAAAACTTTGAGAAGTGATCATGGTCGTGAGTTTGAAAATCAAGATTTTGAATCTTACTGCTCACACAATGGATATACTCATAACTTTTTTGCCCCTAGAACACCCCAACAGAATGGTGTAGTCGAAAGAAGAAACCGAACCCTTCAAGAAATTGCTAGAACCATGCTCAATGAATATGACCTGCCTATTTATTTTTGGGCTGAAGCTGTAAATACAGCTTGTTATGTCATTAATAGAGTCTTAATTAGACCTGTTCATAAGAAAAACCCATATGAATTGTGGAACAATAGATAGCCTAAGGTTAATTACATTAAAGTTTTTGGTTGAAAAGTATTTATTCTGAATACTAAAGATAATCTGGGTAAGTTTGCTTCCAAAAGTGATGAAGGAATTTATCTGGGTTACTCTATTTCAAGTAAAGCCTATAGAGTATTCAATAAGAAAACTAAATGTGTGGAAGAATCTGTTCACATCATGTTTGATGAAACTGATCCACATGAGTCTAAAACCTCTCTTGAAAATATTGAAGAAGACTTATCTGTTCTGGAAATTAATGATAAATCTAAAGAACCTGTTATCAAAACATCCAGTTCTGGACTTTTTCCAGAATCTGCTTCTGTTGAACCCGAACCTATAGATGAACCTGAAATTTCTAGTCCAACCTTTACCAGATCAACGAGGATTCTAAAGAATCATCCTTTAGAAGCTGTTGTTGGTAATCTTGATAGAGGAACACAAACTAGAGCTTCTCTAAGAAACCAGGTTGAACATCAAGCTTTTCTTTCACAGCTAGAACCCAAAAATATCAATGATTCTATCAATGATGAATTCTGGGTAATGGCTATGCAGGAAGAATTAAATCAGTTTGAAAGAAACAAAGTCTGGGAATTAGTTGACAGACCTAAGGAAACTTTGACAATAGGCACAAAATGGGTTTTTAGAAATAAAGTAGATGAATCTGGAAATATAGTTAGAAACAAAGCTAGACTAGTTGCACAAGGATATAGCCAAGAAGAAGGTATAGACTATGAGGAAACCTTTGCACCTGTAGCTAGACTAGAAGCCATTAGGATCTTACTTGCATATGCTGCACATCTGGATTTCAAGTTATATCAAATGGATGTGAAAAGTGCATTTCTAAATGGTTTTATAATTGAAGATGTTTTTGTAGAACAACCACCTGGATTTACTTACCCCCATTTTCCAAATCAAGTTTTTAAACTTTCTAAAGCTTTGTATGGTTTAAAACAAGCTCCAAGAGCTTGGTATGATAGACTTAGCAATTTCCTTATCTCAAATGGTTTTACTAAAGGGATTGCTGATCCAACTCTTTTCATTAAAAGAATTTCTAAAGATGTTTTAGTTGTACAAATATATGTTGATGATATTATTTTTGGATCTTCTAAACACTCTTTATGTACTGATTTTTCAAAAAGTATGCAAAATGAATTTGAAATGAGCTTAATGGGAGAACTTAAGTACTTTCTTGGATTTCAAGTATTTCAAAATGAAAATGGTATTATTTTGAATCAAAGTAAATATACAAAGGATCTTTTAAAACGTTTTGGTCTGGATAGTATCAAGGAAAGTGAAACTCCTATGAGTACTACCTGTAAATTGGACGCAGATGAAACTGGGAAACCAGTTGATCAAACAAATTACAGAGGTATGATTGGTAGTTTACTTTATCTTACTGCTAGTCGACCTGATATTATGTTTAGTGTGTGTATGTGTGCTAGATTTCAAGCTAATCCAAAAGAATCTCATTTTCTTGCTGTTAAAAGAATTTTTAAATATCTCAAACACACGGTTAACTTAGGTTTGTTTTACCCAAAAGGACAATCCTTTGAGTTAATGAGTTATTCAGATGCTGACTTTGCTGGTTGTAAGTTAGATAGAAAAATCACATCAGGAACATGTCATTTTCTTGGAAAATCTTTCGTTTCTTGGTGTAGTAAGAAACAGAACTCAGTTGCATTATTTACTGCCGAAGCAGAATATGTAGCTGCTAGTAGTTTCTGTGCACAAATTCTGTGGATGAAACACACTCTTTTGGACTATGGATATGTTTTTAAACATGTTTCAATCAACTGTGATAACACCAGTGCAATAAACATCTCTAAGAATCCTTTATCTCACTCTAGAACCAAACACATAGATGTAAGACACCATTTCCTAAGAGATCACTATCAAAAAGGTGATATTTCTCTTGAATTTATTGGCACTGAACATCAATTGGCTGATATTTTCACTAAACCTTTAAGTTCAGATAGGCTAAGTTACATAAGACACAAATTGGGAATGTTTAATCACATCCGATGTGAAAATCCTCACTGATGTGAAAATTCTCACCGATGTGAAAATTCTCACCGACGTGAAAATTCTCACCGATGTGAAATTCTCACCGATGTGAAATTCTCACCGATGTGGAAATTCTCATCGATGTGAAAATCCTCACCGATGGTGAAATTCTCACCGATGCTATATTTTAAAACTTCTGTCTGCCTCCAAGAATACGAATCGTTTTATTTTATTTTGTCCTACTCTATTTTAGTCGTTTATTTGGAATTCCTAAATGATAAAAACTAAGTCTAAGCCACTTCCTACCTCACCGAGCTCAAAATATCTCACCTTCGATCCTTTGCTCCCAAATCGACCAAGAACCCTAAACCCGCGATGGAAAAAACTAAGATTCCTACCGTCAGAGGTGAAAGTGTAGAACCAAACGCTAAGAAGCAGAAGACACAGCATAAAGCCAGTGTTAGTGAAGTCAGAACTAGATCGGGAAAGCGACCAGTGAATCCTCACTTGCAGAATAGAGACATAGTAATCGAGAAGGAACTGTGCGTGAAATGGCTACTGCCTAGCAAATCATTAGTACTCGAGATTCTGAAGGACCAGAAATGGGTGGATTGTTTCTCGAATAACAATGGCCCATACTACCCGAAGTTGGTAAAACAGTTCTACGAGTTTGTAAGCTTCGAGAAGTCTGAAAATGAGAATCGGGTAAGCTCGTTTTTAAATGGAAAAGAGATGTCTTTTTCTTCAGTGGAGTGGGCTGAGTGTTTAAAAGTACCACATGAAGGTGTCTCTGGGTATGTATCAAGAGAAATGCCACCCAGCAGTGACATCTTTGATTATGAAACCGCCTTAAAAGAGCTGACCGGTAATGGGAATCAAAGGCAAGTGGTTGCTACTGAAATGGTTGGAGAGAATCGACTGCTCTTCAATTTTGTTCAGCATTTGTTGATACCGAGGCGAGGAGATTTTGCAAATCTGAGATATCAAGATATCTATCTTCTTCATCTGCTAAGACATGGTGTAAAAATCAATCTGTGCAGATTGTTAATGCTTCAAATGCAAGACATGATTAGACCAAAGTCAAAGACTAATGCTTTATTATTTGCCAAGCTGATTTCAGTAATGATAAAAGTGAAAGGAATAGCTGAGTCTCAGGATGAGACAGTTATAGTCAGGAATAATTTCTGCATCACCTCGACTGTTTGTAAGTACATGAAAATTAACTGGAACCCATGGAAGAGAGAATGGGTCAGTGATGATCAGAAGATATATGATAGGTTTAATCCTGTGGATCATCCCTCAAGACCAAAGGATATGAGAGATCCGAGTCTGAGACCTGATGAAGAGGAACCTATTTATAGTAATGAAACAGATGAAGAAACAAAAGAAGAAGAAGAAACTCCTATGGATGTTGGAGGAGATCCTGACTTGCCCCCAAGTCCTGTTGCAGAATTGGTTTATTCTAGGAAAGGAAAGGTAGAGGAAATTTTGTCTACATATGAGGAAGACCAGTCTGTACCTCACCAAGAAGAAGAGGAAACGGAAAATGTATCTGAATCATTTGTTTCTGGTAGGTTAAGTATGATTCCTTTGATTGGAAGCTCAGCTATGCCGACTGCTGAAGTAGAAAAAGATACAGAAGAAGTTGTACCTATATCAGAAGATCTTCTAAATGCTGCACTGATGGAACTTGTAGTAGATGATTCTGATGAAGAGAATCCAGCACTGAATGTTGTTGTGATACATGAGAATGCACCCATTGAGGGGGACCATCAATCTGTTCTTGGAAATGTTACAGTAGCTGTTGAGTTTGGAGACTGGGTAGAAGACCCAGGGTTTATAGTATGTGGATTGGATTATCCGGATTCTGATAATGAGATGTCTGTGAATAGACCGAAGACCAATTATGATCTTGCTTCTGAGTTGTTGCCCGATAATGTGGTCAGATTTCATGATCTGAATAAGCTGAAAGAGGACCTCAAAACCAGTTTTGTTGAAGAAGTGAAGTTAATGGAAACCTCCCTTGCATCCTCAATTCAATCAATAATGACTGATTCTGTAGTTAGTTTGGCCTCAGTAAGGGGATCTGCTGCAGTTGTCCCTAATGATTTTGTCTCTAAATCTAATCTTGAATCCATGAAGAATGAGCTGAAAGAATCATTCAGTGTATCAGTTGCTGAGATGAAGCAAAGCTTTAATGAAGAAATGAAAATGTTAGAGAGATCCTTCGAGCTATCTCTAGGTTGTAATTTATCTTCTTTTGTGTCTGAGCTTATGGAAGAAGTGAAAGAGTGCCAGACTCAGTCTTCTAGAATCAAAGCAGATCTTGAAGCTCTCAAGACATCAGTTGTTGCTTTGGATTCTTATATGAGCTCCAAGTCTCAAGCTGACAAGGACTTAGCTTATGTGAAGAGTGTAGTAAGCCAGTTTGTCTCGGTGTTTGAAAGTTTCAAAACCTCAGTGAAGGATCATATTCAATTACAGGACTCTCAAGTTCAAAGCCTAATCAGTGGTTTGTCTAAGAGTTTCAAAGAAACTGTTTCCTTCCCTCTTGGCCCTCTCACATCCAAACTATTTGTTGATCTAAATTTAGTTCGAGCAATGTTGAAAGAGGATATTGGTTCTATTTCAACCAGTGGCTCTGTGGACTCATCAAAGTTGAGCCGAGTGGTGCTTTCTACAAGAGATTCTCCTAGAGAAATAATGAAGACTGTTCAAGATTATATGAGAGAAGCCTCTGCCTCTCAGGAATCCATAAAGAGCAATGTGGACCACTACTTCACCAGAATTTTCACCAAGCATCAACTCGAACACCACTTCAAGCTGATGTTGGAACACATGAAGCTACCTCCAGTAACTGAAGCTTTTAGAGAACAAGTGAGCCAACTAAGACAATTGACTCCTGCCTTGGAGAAATTCATGGAGAACAAAGATGATTTCATCTCTTCTATGAAAAGAGGAGGAGGAATTATTATGGATTTTAGAAATTTGTTACCGCCATTCTTGCATGTTGATGCCAGACCAGTCATCGTACCTCCTGCTTTGCCTGCTTCTGCCTCAGCTGCTTCCACAGTCCAGCTGACTCCTGCTCAAGCTATTCGAAGCCTCACACCAATGATCACCCAAAGATCTTCAACCTACAGGCCTGACTCTGTGTCAGTAGCCCAACCTCCTTTGATTATTTCTGGCATTCCAAAACCTTCATCTGTATCCTCACCACCCGAACCTTCTTCTGATCCCAAAGGAAAATCTCACGTGGAATATGTGGATTGATCCAGTGGCCAGGATTTTTTTGATAGGAATTCATTTGTATTATGTTTCTGTACTTTCTGACTGCTCTAATACAGAGGAACTCTTTTTACTTCTCATGTTTTTTTTGTCTACTATATATACTTTCCCACTTTTTGATTATCACAAAGGGGGAGAACAAAATGAGAGAATGAGAAATATTTTTCAATGGAGAAAAATAAGGAATAAGAGGGAGAACAAAATGAGAGAATGAGAAATATTTTTCAATGGAGAAAAATAACCTTCTTTTCAATTTTATCTCTGATATTATTATGTTTCTTTTTACCTTTGGTACCTTATGATTGTTACCTCTGATAACTAATGTCTATATCATACTATTTCTATTATCTCTGATGCTGTATTCTCTGAGAAAATTGTTTTCAATATTATACTCTTTACTATTATATTTTCACTATGTTAAATGCCCATATCATAAATTGTGATTATCAAAAAGGGGGAGATTTTTGACCTCACCTGTTTTGATAATCTCAATCATGTATTCATATGTGTTGAAAATCCCAATTATGTGTTCATTCTTTATGATATTTTTAAGTATCATTGATCTATACTTTAATTCTTTCAAATCTGTGATCAAACCAATAATAATTTTTAAAATAGTCTTTTGAATATGTTAATCCTCATTTATCCATGTTCATACAAGTTATAAATTAATTCTAACACAATCGGATGTGTTTTGCATAAAACAGATAAGTAATCTGCCTATAGCTACTGATAAAGAGCTACCGGTACCCAGTCTACTGATAGACTTAGTCTACCGACAGACAGAGTCACCGATATACTTAACACAGAGCTACCGATGTACTTATAAATGTAAGCTACTGACTTACAGACAGCTACCGATACAAACATAGAGCTACTGGTGTAAGTATAAATAGCTGCCGATGGAATAAGAGTTACCGACGCATGGAGCTACCGACGCATGGAGCTACCGACGCATGGAGCTACCGACACATGGAGCTACCGACGCATGGAGCTACCGATGCATGGAGCTACCGATGCATGGAGCTACCGACGCATGGAGCTACCGACGCATGGAGCTACCGACGCATGGAGCTACCGACGCATGGAGCTACCGATAAACAAAGTCACCGATACAAGCATATACCAACCGACGCATAGAGCCACCGATAGAGTCAAAGCAACTAATGAAATTGAGCTACCGATGTCCAAGCTACCGATGCTGATTACCTACCGATCACTCGACTCACTGTTTGAATTTATTTATTTCCTATCTTTATTTAATCTATCCAACGGTCATATCATGTACATTTTAATGATTTGTCAAATATCTGATAAAAGTTGTCAGATGTCAGGAACTCGTACCTCGTACCTGCAGAAAGAAAATCTTTTCTGTCCCCTGTTGCACGTGACATAAATACAAGAAGACTCTGCTGAAGAGAAGGGGAGACAACACACACAGAGACAAGGAAGACATACGACATACTCAAGAAGAGCTCTGTGCATACAAGAAGAACCAAGCAGACAGAATCACATATACAATCAACCCTACTCAAGAAGAGTTCTGTGCATACAAAAGAATATCTAAGAGCTTCATCGACTACATTTTCACTGTCTGTGAACCTGGAGCATACGACACTCTGTTTCTCAACCAGAAACAAGAAGAGGACTCAGATTCACTTCTGATCGAATCCAAAGGAGTCCAGAGCTACACTGAAATCACCAGAACCATTTCTAAACTCTACATCTCTTGTTCTGTGATTTATTATTATACTTTTCGAGCAGTGTGTCTTATCTGTTGTATCTAACACATACACTGTATCCTGTACTTACTGGAGGATTTGTAAATCCTTACCAAACTCTTTCATTCTTTCTTTCCCACGAAGAACAGTGGTAGAGGTCGTGTGTGACCTGGACTGCTGGTTGTTGTTGTACTGTTTCCCACGAAGAACAGTGGTAGAGGTCTTGGACTTGGACAGTTGTAAACTCTTGAACCCTGATCCAGGGTGTGGATCATTTTTATATAAACTTTTGAGAGGACTAAGTCTCGGCTTGAGACTGAACCTCTTGGTTACATTTGTTGTGCCATATCTTTCAATGTTTTATTCCGTTGCTAATCACTTTAAAACCAATACTGTTTTTAAAGTCACTTTGATAATTAAATTAGCAAGTGTTTATGTTAAGTGTAGATTAGTAAGTTAGTTTCAAAAGATAATCACACACTCCTGTGTTGATTAACTGGGAATTAATCAATCCCTTGAGAATCTAACAGAACCTCTACTTTAATATAAATTCACTACAGTTTAATTTATTATTTTATTTGGGGGTCTTTAAGAAAGTGTTTTTAAATACAAAAATTTTAATTGGAACTCAATCCACCCCCCTCTTGAGTAAACCACTCTGACCAACAAAATTATATATATATGATATTTTTAAAATATATATAATTATTTAAATCAAATATAACTTTTTACCTTCCATTATTTTGGTGATACGATAATATCACTTGTGTGTACGGAGGACTACTGACTCGCCATGCGATGTGATTTTTTTCACTAACGCTTGACATGGAAGGTAATAAGGAAAATTTTAATTAATATATGTGATATAAAAGAAATAAATATGAAATAAAGGAAATTTTTATCATTGTAAAATATAATATATACCATTTAATTTTACCATTCCACCCACAGTGAAATGGTAACATCATTCATACATACTCGTGGGCTACCACCTCCAAAAATAGATGTGATTATTTTCTCAATACCACATCACATGGATGAGATATATATAATTATATTTAATAAAAAATATTTTATTTATTATATTATTATAATTATTTAAATATAAAATATTACTTTTCTTCATTCTATAATGATCATTGAAAAATGAAAATGTTACTCATGAGTACGTACAACCTACCATCTCTATGATCATATCATAGTTCATTTTTCATAAACATATTTTATGGTTAGTTTTAAAAAATTTATTTATGTATAATTATGAAAAATATGAAATTATTATTACTTTATAGATGTTGAAATAATGAAATCTTAAACCACATTGAACATACTAAATTTTTATTGAAACAATGAATCAAGCAACCTAAAAACACCTGATGTGGACTTCACTGATTAAGTATTTCAATATGTAATTAAAAATAAATAAAATAAATTATTTAAGTAAAAGTTATAAAAAATGGAAATAGTTATTAATAAATCAAATAATTTATTTAAATTATTATATCATAGTAAATGTATTTACAAGTAATGTCTAGACTCAATGTAAGGATTTCACGTCTTACTTTTATTTATGTGAGACATATTTCTTGTTCTATACTTATTTTTATTTTATAGTGTATATAATTTCCATGAATTACTTTTATTTTTAATTTCATGAAATTTATTGGTATTTAAATATCCATATGATGTTCCCTCTTTTATTGGTTTGGGATCCATATATTACCAAAGTCGTAAGTAACATAGTTTCAATTTTCATTCATTAAGGCATATTATAATTCTATGTACCAAATTTGTTTTATATGGTGTATAAAATACCTATTATACTTGTTATATCAAAAATCCTTTATAATTCATGGTATTTTACATTTTAATTCTAATTATTTAATCTAAGGGGATTTGAATTGATTTTTACAAAGTGGTAATGTGTTTCAAAACTCAATTTCCATTCATTAGGTTATAAATCTTTACCATTGACTTTGTTATTTTATTATTATGTCTGAATTGATATATAATTTGATTTATTCTGTATTTATACTTTTTTATGGATTTAAATTTTATAAATATAATCACTCCATTTAAAAATTATTCATTCAATTATATGATCTTTATATGGGTCATTCATCTCAAATTCTCTTTCATTGGGATATATGTTAATGTTATGAAACAACCCTATTTATGATGTTTATATAAATTCACTTTGACCAGAAAGACCATGAATCCCATTATGTTAATGATATTTAAAGTTTCCATTTATGTTATTCTTTCATGGGGCTTACAATTAAAGAGTTGCAAAAGTGGCAAAGGCTTTATGTTACAACCTCATTTCTTTTATGATTGTTTATCTCTAAGGATCCTATTAAGGAAATCATATGATATTATTTTCTTGAACCACATGTATTATTTCTCTACTAGTTTTGAATTTTTTTATCATGTTTTATTTTCATTTCCTCCCTAATTTATTAAAGAAATATCAAGAGAATACTTTTTAAGAGATATTGATCATGTATTATTCTTCCTGGTCCACTCTCATTTTCTTC
Source organism: Viscum album (assembly GCA_963277665.1). Lineage (NCBI taxonomy): Eukaryota > Viridiplantae > Streptophyta > Magnoliopsida > Santalales > Viscaceae > Viscum > Viscum album. Next base: position 720,021,504 of record OY728148.1, read on the forward strand.
CATATCCATTTTTTTTGAATTTAAAAAAAAAATTGTTCTTTTCTAAAAATATATTTTTTCCTTAAATATTTTTAAATTATATTATAACTTATTTTAAAAGGTTTTAAATGATATTTTCATAACATTTACCCAATGGGTCACTTCTGACTTCCTTTTACAATTTTTTTTCAAAAAATGATTATTTTTAACATTTATGACATGAATTGATTTTCCCACAATCATGTCCATTATTTTCCTTGAAGATTCCTTTATATGTTTTCATTTTTTCTAAAATAAAATAATTTTTAAAATTTTTGCTAAATTTTCAGTTTTAAAAGATGATTTTATAAATTAAAAGGTTATTTTCGTCAAAAGATGTTTTTAATGATATTTTAATGGTTTTTCCATTCATCAACACTAACAAACCTTGTCTCTATTTATTATCTAATGGGGTATTTTTTTCATGATACCGTCCCCTTTTTATGAATGTAATATGTTTGTTTGAAAGATATTTTTATAGAACTTCTTTTTTTCATGTGTTAATCACATTTCAAAGACATTTTTTATGGAACCTGTTTCATTTCTATGGGTTAATCAGGTTTTATAGATATTGCTAAAGATTCCCATTTATTTTCTATGGTTTAATAAAATTATGAATCTAAGATTTTCTTTGTATTTAAATTTGTTTCTATGATTTTATGATGACATTTAAGATTTATGTACTTTATTAATGTTTAGATTGTTGGAAATTATATATGATGGGTGCACCTAGATACGGCTGAGTGAGCCTGACGTAACAAATATGATGGGTTCACCTAAATAAAACTCTAATTAATTATGTAATAATTAAGTTATTTTGATAGTTATATAGGAAGTTGGTCATATGGTTATTCCAATTTTTAGGGTTCTGTAAGGGTTATATGATGATGATGTTCCAAGATACCATAACATTTTTTCTTTTCATTCTTTGGGTTTATAATGTTTCCTCTAATCAAGATTGATATCACATGGTTCATGATTATTGATTCTTATGAATATTTCCTTTAATTAATACATATTAAATATTCCATGATTTATGATTCATGTATTTATGGGTATGATTTCTTTTATGATTTGATAATATTTCCATTATGCACTTATTATGTTCATTGATGACCTTAAATTTCTAATAATTATGTTTACTCTTACGGAGAATTTGAGATCACCATTATAATGCTTCCTTTTTACCAGGTTATCAATAATTTTGTTGAATGATTTATTTCTAGAAGAGTTTCATTTGTATGATGTTGATGACCTAATATGGTGTATGAAAAGATGGGTATAGTGGACAAAATACTCTCTTAAAGTCATGGGTATCATTTAAATATATGTTTCTCAAAATTATATAAAAATATAAACCAAAAAGGCATTTGGTATGTAAGTGATCCAAAATAATCCTTTTTACTTTTTAATTTTTGGATATAAAAAATTGGGTCACCTTTATAGGTATCAAAACAATAAATGTAATGATTATGATTCTAGAATCGGATCAGGGAGTGTGGATTTGGGGAAATTATAGTTGTTATTAAAAGATAGTTTATATAACTTTTTATATTAATATTTTTTTAATGCACGGTCATATTATGATTTATGGATACCATCATAGGTATATAATATTAAGGATGATCATAAGCTTAAAGTCGTAAACACCCCTTTTAGGTTTTAAGCGATGTTATCTTAAAGTGATTAATAACATTTTAGGAGATGATTTAGTAAAATAAAGTATTTTTAAAGCATTGGTTTAATTTGATTTAGGTATTTACATTTTTTAGAAATAATATTTAAGATATTTATAACCTTTAGGTTTTATATAATTTTAGATATTGAGAACATAAGTTTTATCATATAGATAACCATGATATTGAAAAGTGATTTGGTGTCTAAGGAATTAATATTATTTTAAAATAAGATCAATGTTATTTCTAGGAATATAAGTTTTAGGTTATGAGATAACATTTGAGGTTAAAAAACATTCCAATGTTGTGTTTATTGAGGTTATTTAGGATATATGTCTATTTATTTATGAATGGTTTAGTTTGAAATTTAGGTATTAAAGTTAAATTTTCTAGATTAATGTATAATTTCATTACATAAAGGTTTGTTCATTTTAGGAAACATATTAAAATATTCTATCCTTTTTTGATAATGTCCAAATACTGGTGTATCATCTTGATTTTACATTTCATGGTTATTTGCACCTTTAGAATTTTATTTTACTTCTCCAGGAATGAAAAAAAAATATTGAATACTCATCATTTAGAGAAAAAAATGAAATAATGTCTGAAATTGATAAAAGGATGAATTTGTAATGATCAAGTACATATTTTTAAATTTTTATAGTAATAGAGATGTAAAATTAATTCCCCAACTCTTGGAAAGGGATCTTAAAATAAAAAAATTAGTACATTTATTTCAAATGAATCGATGGCCTTTTCACCCATTGTAGATTTATGGTTTTCAGGTCCTTAACATTCTATTGATAATTAAATTTCAAAAGATCAATGGTATTTAAGACTCTTAAAAATAATTTACACATTTATTTCATAAAAAAAATACTCACTTATCACTTATATTCTCATATTTGGAAACCTATTATGTGTTATTTCAGATGACTCATGAAAATATTTTTCTCTCTTATTAAGAGGATGTTTTATCAACCCTTTTTATGATGTGGGTTTCCAACATTAGTATTTTTTTCAAATTTCAAACCATTGATTACCAATTTAAATTTAAAATTGTGAGGATTCTATTTACTAATGTTGTTTATGATGTAACATCCTAATATTTTAAAAGAGGAGAATTATTTTTGATAGCGTATTCGACACGCAACACCAAGATAAAATAACCCGTGAAATATATAATTTTAATAGCCTAGCCTTTATATTAAAGGGTCTGAATAGTGTTAACTAATTTATATAATATATATGTATATTTATATTTACTAATATATATAAATTATTTATAAATTTTTACTAAATAATAAATAAATTTTTAGTCAAGTAATTTTATTCTTCAAAAATATGTATCCTTCAAAAATGATATTTATTACTTTTCATCAAAAAATATTATAATTAATTTTTAGCAATATAAGAAAATTTATTTGATAAAATCCACTTATAATTTAAATTTTGAGATAAAAAATTTAAAATGGGTTGATTTTCAGGATTTTTTTTGGAAAATATTTATTTTTTAATGAATAGTGAATAATGCCTATATTTGTAAAAATGTCATTTCATTTCAATAGATTATTTAAATTTAAAAATCTCATTATGATTTTAATATGATTAATAATGTAATAATTAAGCATTATTTATATTAAATTATTTTTTTTCATTTTAAACATATTTATATTGGATTTTATTATAATTATATTGTTTGGTTTAAGTAAGAGTTTTTCTAAAAATTGTTTTAAAGTGCATAATATTTCTCCTTTTTAATTAATTAAAAAACAAATTATAATGGATTATTTAAATTAAATTTATATATTATATTTCAATTTATATTAATTTAAATTCATAAAATTTTTATTGCTTGTCATATAGTTAATATAAAATTTTCTTTTTTCTCAAAAAAATACACTTCTAGAATACCCGCTTTTTCATTAGTCTGTAGGTTTTGTTTTAAATTAAAAAAATTTCACTTCTATGAATTTAATTTGATAAAATGTATTGAATATTTTAAATAATAATTATTTTTATTATATAATATTTTCAACTTAATTTTTACCGTAATTAATAGTGAAAATAGAAAAAAGAGTTATTGTGGTTAAGGTGAAAACGATTTTATCGGGGGTTAAACTAACAAGATATGGGTTTAAATAACATATAAACTTATATATAATATATCATATGACCATATTTAGACCATATATTTTATAATTACCAATAATTTAATATTGTGTATCCTTTTGAAATGTTTAACACATGGGCACGCCTTTCCTTTTCAAAAATTACAAGTGTGCCACTCACCTCGCTTAGATAAGGTCATCCCATATCCTCTTATATTAACACCATAAAATCCATTTGGATTAGAGACACCCTACCTAAATATCTTAAAAACCTATGTAACAACTACTTATACCACTTATTTTGATTATAAATCCATCATAAGATAGATTTTGGTGCTTACCAAAGGAGGTTTCCCTGAGAATAAGTATCATGCATAACCAAATGTATTTAGTTTATTTCTTCTTACATATCATTAAAATATTATTAAATTTTTATTCTTAATAACAAAAAAATATTTAATATACTAAGATGTCATTATGTATATTTTATAACCTAAATCCATATCTAATTCCATCAAATGGGGTATGAAATCATCATTCGTGTGTACAACAGACTACCGCCTCATGAACTGATGTCATCTGTTTTCCGTCATTACCGATCATGTATTGATATAATGAGGGATTAAAATTATATATTTTATATCTTAACATATTTTTACTTATATAAATATTATATTACATATACCTTTTTTTACTTTATATTCTACGGTGGATATGATAATATAACTCGTGTATACGGTGGACTACTATATTGCCATGCGATGCGATTCATTTTTCACTAAAACATCACATGGAAGGTAATGAGGGAAATGTTAATTTATATATTATATATATAATACATAATTATTATATTAATGAGATTTTTATAATTATAAAATATAATATATACAATTTTCATTTATCTTTATACTCACTGAGAAATTATAACATCATTCATGTGTATGTGTGGATTGTCGCTTCCATGAAGCGATGTGATTATTTTATCATCACCAAATCACATTAATGATTTATATATAATTATATTTAATTAAAAAATATTATTTATCATATGATTATTATTAAATAATGGTAAAATATTACTTACCTTCTTTCCATAAGGATCATTGAAAAATTGAAATGTTACACATGCTTATGTACGTCCTACCATCTCTATAATTGTAACATAGTCGATTTTTCATAACCATATTTGATGATTGATTTTAAAATTATTATTAATTTATAAATATTTTATATATTTCATTATTATTATGTATATGTTGAAATAAATTCCTATTTAACCGTGGTCAACACACCAAATTCATTTTGAAAGAATGAACCGATCATCCTTAAAACACCATATGTGGACTTAAATGAGTAATTATTTGAATATGTCATTAAAATAAATTAAACTAAATGATTTAGGTATAACTAATTCAACTTGGGAAAGGTTGTTAATAAGTAAAATAATTAATATAATATTGTTTTAAAAGATTTAAAGGATATACATAGAAATTATTGACTTAAGGTAAGGGTTTCTCATATCGCATTTATTTCCATGAGACATCTTTCATATTCATCACTTATTTTTGTTTTCTATTTTATATAATATACATGAATGTATTTAATTTTTATTTTAATGAAAATTAACATGATTTATAAAACCAAATTAGGTTCTCTCCTTTATAGGATTTCTATCCAAATATTATAAAAGTATTAACGGATTTTATCTGAATATACATTCATTGTGGAATATTATAATATAAATCACATATTTTTTTATATTATATATAAAATTACCCTTTAATAATTTATATCAAGAATCCTTTATATTTTCAGAGTATTTTATTTTTCAATTTTAATTATTTAATCTAATAAACTTTTACTTCAATGTTACTAAGTGGTAAAGGTTTTATTAACTTCATTTCGTTTGGTTGGGTTATAACTCTTTTACGTTGAATATGTTTTTCTATGATAATGTGTGAATTTATATCTAAATTGTCTTAGTACATATAAAAACATGGTTTTATTTACATTTATTTCACGTAATCACTCTATTTATTAATTATAAATTCAATGATTTGATCTTTGTAAGTGTTATTCATCTGAAATTCTCTTTATTTGGAACATATGTTGATTTTATACACCTAAATACTTTTATAAAGGTTATATAATTACTATTTGACATTTAATATCACGAATATAGTTATCTTCATGATGTTTAAATTATCATTTGATGATATTATTTCATAGGTATTACAATTGAAAAGTTCCCAAACTGTAAAGTGTTTATGCTATAGTCTCCTTTCTCTCAGGATTATTTATAGTCAAGGTTCCTCTCAAGGAAGCCATATGATCTTTTTTTCTTAAACAACTTATATTTATTATCCACTAATTATGAATTTTTTTAACATGTTTGATTTTTATTGACTTCCATTTTGATTATATAAATATCGGGAAATTCATTTGTAATTGATATTTATCTTGTACTTTTATTCTATATCAGTTATCATTCACTTCCATATCGTTTTTTTCTAAAAAAATTAATTTTTTTAATAAAAATAAATGTTTTTTTAAATACATTTTACATGATATTTTAAATACTTTTAGAAAAATAAAAAAATCTTAATTTTTTCCAAATTGGTAACCCCTTTTGCAATTTTTTTAACAATGTTTTAATTTATAACATTTATGACATTAATGGATTTTTATACAATCATGTACATTATTTTAATTGAAGTTTAATTTATATTTTTTCATTTATTTTTTTCAAATAAATGTATTTTCACAATATTTTTTGAATTTTTAGTTTATAAAAGTGATTATCAAAAAGAACAGTTTATTTTCCTCACAAATGTTTATAATGGTATTTTAATGGTATTTTCATTCATCAAAATCAATAACCCTTTTTGTTACTTATTCTCTGATAGGGATATTTTTAAATGATACCATTCTCATAAATTCTATATGTGGTTTAAGATTATATCAAATATATTTTTATGGAACCCATTTCTTTTTATTGGTTTTAATCATGTTTCAAAGAAATTTTTATAGAACCCATTTATTTTCCAATGGATAATCATGTTTCAATGATATTTTTATAGAAATAGTTTTTCTCATAGGTTAATAAATTTCGAAAAATAATAAACATTATTTATATTATTTTCTTATGAAATGAAATATCAATTTACTTTATTTATGTTGTGGTTATTGGATATTATATATGATGGTTGTGCCCATATAACATCAGGTGGTCCTTTTATAGCTTATAAAATAGATGCACCCAAATTGTGCTCCAATGATTTGGATAATGATTATGTTCTTTGAAGTTTTTTTTTTGGAATTAATCCTTAAGGTTATTCGAATTTTAAGGCTTACATTAATTAAATATATTTTTAAGTGTTAATGATCTTTAATTTTCTTTTAGATAAAATATATTTATCTTTCATATCAATGTTTTATGAAATGTTTTCAAAAAAATAATCATTTAAAATAAATTATTTCCTAAATCCATTTTACACAATATTTTTCAATATTTTAAAAGAGTCTTAAAGGATATTTCTTAATTTTTTTCATAATGGTTCACATTTGACTCCCTTTTACAATTTTTTTTGAAAAGAATATTTATTTTTAACCTTTTTAACAGGAATGGATTTTCCCACCTTTATGTTCATTATTTTCCATGAAGTTTCCTTTATATATATATCTATTTTTTAAGATAATTATTTTTACAAAATTATCTGAATTGTTTGTTTTTAAAAGTTATTTTCAAATTGAAAAGGTTATTTTCCACATAAATGTTTTTAATGAACTTTTAATTGTATTTCCATTCACCGACATCGACAACCCTTTTTGTTACATATTATATAATGGGGATATTTTGTAATGATACCATACTCATTATTTCTCTATATCAATTAAGATTGTTTCGTTGTGTTTGAAATGTGACTCATTTTTTTCCATGGGTTAATCATGTTTAAAATATATTGTTATGGAACCCATTTATTTTCCAGGAGTTAATTATATTTCCAATAAATTGTTTTGGAAGCTATTTATTTTCTACAGTATAATAATGTTCTTAAAATAATAATGTTTTTACTATGATTTTATGATGTAATGTAAGCTCTATGTACTTTATTCATATTGTGGTTATTGGACCAACTATAATTACCAATATTCAAACATAACATAATCTAGAGTTTCAATCCATGAATTCATTCTATTACATTTTATGATCTTTTTGTTTTTATAGTTTTATAGAATTCCTTCATAACTCATACATATAATCATATAATAAAAATTGGGAACTTATATCCAGTATCTATTTTTTATAATATAAAACATTTTAAAATAACACTTGATTTATTTTCATGAAAAGTCTCCACAGAATTCAACTTGAATTATTCATTTCCATTAACCATCCTTAAATCCTATAAAAAAATTTAAAAACATAGGATTATAAAAAAAAACTTAGTATGGGACACAATAAAGAAGAAAATCATTAGTCTAGTGATAAACATGATAACCCATGAAAACCTTTTCTTAAAACCATACCTTTTTACCCAATAAAGTAATTTTTACTCTTTTAAAAATATCATTTATATTACCTATATATAATAAATTATTACCATGAAAACTCATTATCATGTAGAGAAAATTCATGTAGGTTCCTTGGGAGATCATCTCATAGAACCTTTACATGACCCATAAAATTTGAATAATAATACAGTAAACATAATATATAAGTATCCATAAAAAATTATAATTATCCAATTCATCATAGAATGATCTTGATTCACCCACCATATAATATATAACAAGATCAACTAGTGTTATCTGGGGTCACCCATCATATAAACTATAATGGGCTCACCCGACGCAATCAGGGAACACCCATTTTAGAAGATATAATGAGATCACCCAAGAGCTAGAATGGGTCTCAACCATTCATAAAAAATTTCAAAGTACTATATCATGAATAGAACATTTTATTCTTCCACATTTTCATCATAAAACATTTGAAAAACTATTTTAAAATGGTATGAATTTCACTTTTGAATATCAAAATAATCCTTTCATTTAGAAAACCATTTTCAATACTGAAATATAATTTTCATTTAAAAACACACATTCAATACTAAGATACCCTAAAAAGGTAAGGTGTATTTTTATTTGAATAAAACATGGAATCTTATAAAGTTATCCAAGCTTCAAATAATCATTATTATGGTATGAAATTTTATTATTATCAAATACTTTAAAATATAACATTATTTTTATCATTTGTAAAGAAAATATAACATTTCATACAATAATTAATTTTTCCCAAAAACATTTAAATAAAATTACTATATATAAATTACATTTCTATAATAAATTCATTTTAAAAAAATGGATAGGGATTAAAAAAATAGTTAAAAGGAAAACATTAAATGACATTTTTTTAAAACAAAAGTCTCTTATCACTTTGTAAATATTTCAACCACAATACCCATGAAACAATAAAATTAAAGAAAAAATAAAATAAAATTATAATAGAGAAATTAATGTAATAACATGTTAATTATTATTTATGTAAACTATTGGTTGGAGTGGATACTCAAGAGGGATGGTTAATTGAGTTGCAATTAATATTTCTGTTAAAACATTTTTATTAAAATCCCCCAATTTAAAACAAGTTAAACTGTAGTGAATTTTTAAATATGTAAAGGTTTAATTAGATTCTCAAAAGATTGATTAGGTCTCAGTTAATTTAATTAGAGGAGTAAATTAAGTTTTGAAGCTAATCTACAGATTTAAAAAAGTTACAAACACTTGCTAATTTGACTATCATAGTATCTTTAAAATAGATTTGTATTTCAAAGTAAATAGCAGCGGAATAAAAAATATATAAAATATGCTTTAAACTTAATCTAAGATGCACAACAGATATAACTAAGAGGTTCAGTCTCAAGCCGAGACTTATCCCTCTCAAACAATTTATATAAATTTGATCCACACCCTGTATTGGGGAAAAAATAGTACAGAGACCGTTCAGATCCAAACACCTCTACCACTGTTCTTAGTGGAAAAAACAAAAGCAACAGCTCTCAGGATGTCTAGGACACACTTGACTTCTTCCACTACTCACAGTGGGATACAAAAAGGTATAGAAAGTTTGGTGGGAGGATTTAATATCCTCCAGTTCAGCTCAGGAGACAATGTGTATCTAGAGTAGAAAGATGTATGAACACACTTCTCAGAATGTTAAGAAAAATGATACAACAGAGGAAATAATAGAGTTTATAATGCTCTGTGTAATTGCAGATATGATCTGGACTCATTTTGATGTTGTAGATGGAAGTCAAGTCCTTTCTAGTGAGGATTACTGAAAAAAAATATTATCATTGTTCTTCTCAGCTACAGATATTCAGACTTGTGCATATGATTTTCATTAAGGCACAACTAATTGTCTTTGTGTTTATTTCAGGTGAAACATCTGATTGAAGCTCTCTGGTTTTTACAGGTGTTCTTTAATTTCTTCTTATGTTCTGTGGGACTTTATACACGTGTAGCTTCATTCATGTGTTTTTATTTCTTTTTGTTCAGCACCTGCTTTTTACTGCAAATCTTATTTTTTATTCCTTGAGATCTGGAAAAAATAATGGTTACCTTTTATAGGTACGAGGTACAGTTTCCTAACATCCAAAACCAACATTAATTAAGAGCAGGTACATTTGACTATGGAAATATGACCGTTAGAATTAAAAAGGGTTAGTAGAATGCTCAAACAGTTTTTATGACTATCGGTGAGTCATGAGATTGGTAATCCATTTTGAATTTGCATCGGCATCAGTGGGTCATGTGATCAGCTTTGGCTTTGGTAGGTCATTTGATCAGCATCAGTTTCATTAGGTCATTTGATCAGCATCATTTTCGGTAGGTATCATCAATGTGATTGTTCTTCATCAGTGTGACTGTTCTTCATCAGTGCGATCATTCTTCATTGGTGCAACTATTCTTCATCTGTGCGACCGTTCTTTATCAGTGCGACTGTTATTCATCGGTTTTAACTAACATTGACTCATGAATATAACTAACGGTGAGTCAAAAACATGGAATACAATCCAAGCATCTGTTCATACCAAAACACTTCCAGGACAATAGAAAAACTTAAATAATCATAGATAAACATATGTAAACATGATTAAACATGTATAAACACATTTAGAACAGAATGAATAGTTGACTAAATTTACTTATAAACACAAATAACAATGATTTGTGATTATTAAAATAAATATTTAACATAGGGTTCAACAATCTCCCCCTTTTTCATAATCACAAATCTATGGCATAAAAAAAGAGAGGAAAGGATGTAACATTCAGTATGCTCCCCTATGTAAACAAAATATATAACCAAAGATAAACAGATCATCATAGAATGCACCAGATCATAAAAAATAGTGAGAGTATATCAACATAGCAGTAGTCATCATTTAAGCAGTCATCATTTCTCCCCCTTACTTCATACAATCTGACTGTATGCTTGTTCTCCCCCTTTGGGATTATCAAAAAGAAAAAGAGAGTAGAGAGAGAAAAGAAAATAAATTTCTATTGAAATAACCATTGAAATAAAAGTACAAGAAAAGGAAACACATAAAAGACACCCTATCGAAAATTATAGGCAAGGCTACTTCTTGGGAGGCATAGGAGTTTTTCCTTTAGCATATGGATGAATAGATGGGCGAGAGGGTGGATTGGTGGAAGGTTGATCTGGCCGAATGGAGAGAGGTGGAAGGACAACTCCGACTGAAAGGAGAGAGGGTGCTAGGGTCACTTATGGGTGAGTAGAAGATCTTGTTGAAGGAGGTTGTTGAATGACTGGCTGAATATTAGAGAGAGCTTGAGAAATGGATAACTGACCAAGAGAAACACTGGATGGACTAAGAGGCTTAGTAGTAGGAAAACAATTACCTTATCTTACACATGATGATGGGGTATGAGCAGATTGATAAAATGTTGAATGACTTCACCACCATATTTAAAGGCCTTCTCAAAATCATCATTGTTCTGCATGAAGATCTCTAGAGTATGAGTAAAATATTTCAACTGTTGTACCTGATCCTTAAAAGCTTTAGTGACTGGAGGAAGAATCAAATTTTCAACAAAGACTTTAAACTGATGATTCAAATCATGCTTGGTATAGATTTTAGATAAATAGGGATCCACCTTTTCTTTGATATCTTTCTGAGCCTGAGTAACATCATTCGAATAAAGCTTCACCATCTTGTGAATATGTTCATTGTTTTCTTTCATATTTTTCAACGAGTCCAAATCCAAAATCTGTCCAAGTGCAGCTAACTCTTCTTTTATAACATCCTTTAAGGTGTTGATATCATGTCTAGTAATCATGGTCACTTTTGAGGAGCTATCTTGAGAAAAAATCGGAGTAATATCAGCCTTCAACTTTCTCAAATCTTACTTCTTCATATGTTCTATCAAATTTCATAGAACTTCCATCATACTAGTGATGGTTGATATATATTCTCCTGACAGAGAAACTAATTCATTGCCTAAATCCATGAGAGCTTGATTTTGAGAGGTAATGTGCCTACCAATAATTTCACCAGTATTGCACAAGTCTGGCTTGATAATACTTACTACTCTTTGAGTTATAGCATCCATAGCAGCCTCAGATAAATTGACAGGAGTAGGAGCAGGAGAATGAGATAATTCCTCTTTCATTGTCTCTCTAACTGCATAGAGCAACTCATCTTTAAATCTGTCTAATTCTGATCGAGAAACTGAAGGACCGGGTCTTTCTGATATCACTTGCACATTTTCAGAAACTAGTCTAGCCTTAACTAAGAGGCTTTCCTTTGCTTTTTACACCCATTACTCTTCTTCCTTTGAATAATCCAAACCAAGAACAAAAAATCCTGGGTGTTCTTCCCATCCATCTTTACAAGAGGTATACTGGGGATTTACAAAATCAGCTTTTCCAGAATTTTCATGTGATATTTCTTCACCTACATCAATCTCTATCTGCATTGTTCTTTCAACCTCTAGAAAATATTCTTCTTCAACTTGTTGTGGTTTTGGATCATCTTGGATCACATTTTGACCATATATTGGTCGAATAGCAGCATCATCATCACCACCATCATCATTATTTCCATCATCATCATCACCATCATCATCATTGTCATCATCATCATCATTGCCATTATTATCATCACTATCATCATCATTGACATCATTATCATCCCCATCATCATCATTTCCATCATTATTTACTGAAATTTCATCGGTACTACCTTTTCTACTGGATTCATACTTCTCAGAATCTGATTCTTCAGTTTCAGCTTCTTCTTCATCACCTACAAGAGGTTCTGACTCAGGTAACTGAAGATTTGGACTAGCTGGTCCATATTCTATTCTTCTTTTCTTAGGACTTACTATATTAGGATCACTCCTTTCATCATGAGGTGACTCAGGTTCCTTTTCAGTATCTGCATCGTTATCAGCTTTAGCTTCCCCTGTTTCTTTCTAACTTGACTCTCCAGTTTTTTTAAGAACTTCTCTCTCCTCTTCCTCATCAGAATAAGCAACTTCTTCATTAGGTTTTAAACCAGGATCTCTCATCCCCTTCGGTCTCTTAGGATGGACAGAAGGATTAAAGGAGTCATACAACTTATCTTCATCACCAACTCATGCATTAGTCCATGGATTACAGATGATTTTTATTCTTTTGCAGATGTCTATGTTAATAAAAAACTACTGCTGGATGAGATACACACATCTACATTATCAACATAGCCCAAAAACATTAACATAGTAGATATTTTCTTATAGAAGAACAAGGTTGTAGCCTTCTTGGATGGATTCACCATCTCAGAAATATGGATAGTGAAATATCTACACAAATTGATCTTATCATCAATTAGCAATAAAAACAACAAGAAAACATCATGATACTTCATAGTAGAAAAATCACCCTTTCGAGGGAAGATTTGGTACTGAATAAACATTAACAAAATTCAAATTTAACCATCTAACTCAGCAGCTGTTATTCTTCTTGATTCAGAATTACCAGTCAGCATCTTCAGAGAAATTTCATATGAAAAATATTCAGTGGTAGGTGGAATATTACCAGAATAGTCTTTATATCTACCTTTATGAGGTACTCCCAAACACTCAGCCCATTGCTCTAAAGAAAAATAAATCTTTTTCCCTTTGACCACTGAAGATAGTCTTGCAGCTTCTTCTCCATCCAATATAATAGTTATGTTCAGATAAAACTCATGCACAATCTTTGGGTAGTACGATCGTTCATTATTACAGAACCAGTCTTTCTATCCTTGCATCTATAATACTTTTAAAAGAGTAGACTTACTGGTTAACACCCATTTGGAACTCACATCCTTTTCTGTGGTGACCACCCGAGTTTCCAACTCCAGGTTCACTGACCTTTGAGTCGTGCTGCTCGATTCTCCTCGTTGACATTTCACAGGAGAGGAACCTTCAGATTCCTTGATTTGTCGCGTTTTCTTTTCCATTTGGAGATTCGAGAAGTTTTAGATGTTGAAAAGGTCCAATGGGTTTAAAAAGGTTCGAGAGGTTCATGAGGTTCAAGTTTCATAGAAATTAAGGTTCGGCGGGAGATGGAAAGTCACAGTTCTTGGGAAAATAAATAGGTACGGGTCATTAAATTTGTCATTAAGGTTTACAATAATAAATATAATATCGATTAAGTAAAACAATGTCGTTTTGATAATCACCGAAGGTGTTAAACACTGTAAGACAGAAATGGTAGAAAAATATATGTTTCACTAATCGGTTTCACTGATCGGTTTCACTGATCGGTTTCACTGATCGGTTTCACTGACGGGTTTCACTGATCGGTTTCACTGATCGGTTTCACTGATTAGTTTCAGTAATCGGTTTCACTGATCGATCATACCTAATTCTTTTTTATTAAAATTTAACATTTTCGAGCTCAAGGGTTTGGTGAAGATATCATCTAATTGATGTTCAGAGTCAATAAATTCTAGAGAAACATCACCCTTTTGATAATGATCTCTCAAAAAGTGATGTCAGACATCAATGTGTTTTGTCCTAGAATGAGACACAAGATTCTTAGAGATACTAATTACACTAGAGTTTTCACAATTTATAGACACATGTCTAAATTGATATTCATAGTCCAATAAAGTGTGTTTCATCCACAGAATCTGTGCACAACAACTACCAGCAGCAATGTATTCTGCTTCAGTAGTAGAGAATGCAACAGAGTTCTGTTTCTTACTACACCAAGATACCAGGGACTTTCCCAAAAGATGAAATGTTCCAGATGTGCTCTTCCTGTCTAACTTGCAATCATAAAATTCAGCATCTGAATAACACATTAAGTCAAAGGATTGTCCTTTTGGATAAAACAAACATAAATTTTTAGTATGTTTATGATATTTTAAGATCCTTTTAACATCAGGTAAATGAGATTCCTTAGGATTAGCTTGAAATCTTGCACACATGCATAAACTAAACATGATATCTGGTCGACTGGTAGTAAGATAAAGTAAACTTCCAATCATACCTCTATAATTGGTTTGATCAACTGATTTCCCAGTTCCATCATCATCCAACTTACATATGGTACTCATAGGTGTATCACTTCCCTTATTAATATCCAAACCAAAACGTTTCAAAAGATCCTTTGTATATTTACTTTGATTGAAAATAATACCATCGTTCTTTTGAAAAATTTGAAAACCAAGAAAATACTTGAGTTCTCCCATTAAACTCATTTCAAATTAATTTTGCATAATTTTTGAAAAATCAGTACATAAAGAATTTTTATAAGATCCAAAGATAATATCATCAACATATATTTGTACAATCAAAATATCTTTAGAAATTCTCTTAATAAAAAGAGTGGGATCTAAAATTCCTTTAGTAAAACCTTTAGAAATAAAAAAATTTGTAAGTCTGTTAAACCAAGCTCTTGGATCCTGTTTTAAACCATACAAAGCTTTAGAAAACATAAAAATAAGATTTTGAAAATGGGGGTTTGTAAATCCAGGTGGTTGTTCATCAAGTACATCTTTAATTATAAATACATTTAGAAAAGCACTTTTAACATCCATTTGATATAACTTGAAATTCAGATAAGCAGCATAGGCAAGTAAGATCCTAATGGATTCTAATCTAGCTACAGGGGAAAAGGTTTCCTCATAGTCTATTCCTTCCTCTTGACCATACCCTTGTGCAACTACCCTTGCTTTTTTTCTAACTATATTTCTTGATTCATCAACTTTATTTCTAAAAACCCATTTAGTTCCTATGGTCAAGGTGTCCTTAGGTCTTTCTACTAATTCCCAGACTTTGTTTCTTTCAAATTGATTTAACTCTTCTTGAATAGCCATTACCCAATATCCATTATTGATTGCATCATTGATATTTTTAGGTTCTATCTGTGAAATAAATGCTTGATGTTCAACCTGATTTCTTTGAGAAGCGCAAGTTTGTGTCCCTCTATCAAGATTACCAACAACATCATCTAAAGGATGATTCTTTAGAATCCTAGTTGATCTAGTAAAGGTGGGACTAGAAATTTATGGTTCTTCTCTAGGTTCGGATTCATTAGAAGCAGGTTTTGGAACATTTCCAGAGCAGGTTTTCTTTACAACAGGGTAACTATTTTTATCATTAAGGATCAGAAAATACAAATCTTTTTCAAGATTTTCAATGGAAGATTTGGGATCATGTGGATCAGTTTCATCAAACAAGATGTGAACATATTTTCCACACATTTGGTTCTTTTGTTAAAGACTCTATAGGCTTTTCTAGTTAATGAATAACCAAGAAAAACTCCTTCATCACTCTTGGATTCAAATTTTTCAAGATTATCCTTTGTATTGAGAATAAAGACTTTTTAACCAAAAACTCTGAAGTAATTAACCTTAGGTTTCCTATTATTCCACAATTCATAAGGGGTCTTTTTAAGAATAGGTCTGGTCAAGACACTATTAATAATATAACAAGTTGTGTTCAAAGATTCGGGCCAAAAGTAAATTGGTATTTCATACTCATTAAGCATAGTTCTTGGAATCTCTTTAAGTGTTCTATTTCTTATTTCTACTACACCATTCTGCTGAGGTGTTATAGGTGTAGAAAAGTTATGATTATAGACATTGTGTGATAAATAAGATTCAAACTCATGATTTTCAAACTCACAACCATGATCACTTCTCAGTGTCTTAATCTTATGTTCAGTAAGGTTTTCTATAGACTTGTAATACTTAATAAAGTGAGAACAAGATTCAATTTTGTGAGCTAAGAAGTATACCCAAGTATATCTAGAAAGGACATCTACTAAGACATAGACATAGTGCTTACCATTTAAACTATAAACTCTAAAGGGTCCAAAAAAGTCCATGTAAACGAACTCGAGAGGTTGAGAAGTTGAAACTTCTTTCTTTGATTTAAAAGAATCTTTGTGTTTCTTTCCCTTTTGACAGGGATTACAAACTTTTTCGCTTGGGAATTCAAGTTTAGTTAGGTCTCTAAATATGTATTTCCTAGTCAGTTTTCTAAGTGAATTAATGTTTCAATGTCTTAATATTCTATGTCATAGCCAAGACTCATTATGAAAAGCATTTAAGCAAGTAATGTTCTATTTAGCTAAAGAATTTAAATCAACAGCAAAAACATTTTCATTTCTCAGAGAAGAAAATACTATAACATTTTTAGAATTAAAAAACTTACAAGACTCATTTTCAAATTTAACATTGAAATAATCATCACACAACTGTGAAATACTTAATAGGTCATATTTAAGTCCATCAGAAAATAAGACTTTGGAAATTGAAACTGAGTTAGTGTTACCAATCTTTCCTAAGTCGATGATCTTTCGTTTAGAGTTATCACCAAAGGTGACATAGCCTCCATCAAATATGATTAAAATCTTGAAGCACGTGTAATCTCTAGTCATATGCCTTGAACATCCATTTTCCAAGTACCATATCCACTTATGGGAACTATTCAAGAAAGTTTCCTACAAAATTGGTTTAGATAGAAAATGATTTTGGTACCCAGATTTTCTTGGGTCTAGACAGGTTATCAATCAAAGCTTTAGGTACCCATATTTGTCTTATGGGTCTCAAATAATTTACATATTAATTATTTTTTAAATGATAAACATTATTTTATCTATAACCAATTGAATAACTAGATGAAGTATATGAGTTTCTAGAACTATAACTAGAATCATTCTTTCCAGATTTAGGAATAAATCTAGTTTTAGTAATTTGTCTCTGTCTAGGATGATAGCCTATACCAGTGGTATATTTTGGTGCCACTTGTTTTCCTAATATTTGTGTAAGTGTATCTTTTACATTTTTGAATTTTTCTAAGTCCTTCCTTAATTTCTCATTAGAAAATTTCAGTTTAGTATTTTACTTAAGTAATTGAGCATTCTTTTCTTTCTCTATATCAAGGGAAGATTTAACAGAGCTGGTCAAAGCATGTTGTTTCTTCACGGTCTTATACTTATCCTTAAGATCATTACAGGTTTCTTCTAGTATATTACAATACTAAAAAAACTCTTCACTAGAAATATTTTCAGATTCAGAATCAAAATCAACATCAGAATAATACGAATTTAAAGTAGGAGTATCCAATATTACCTCACGTGTGTTTGTCATAAAACAAATGATAGATTTTTGACATTTTTCATCCTGAGAGGAATCAGAATCACTTGAACTATCTTCTGAAGCACTCCAAGTTTCTTTTATAGATTTCTTATACTTATTGTCCTTGTAGTCATATTCCATCTTGAACTTTAATTTTGGATAGTCTGGTTTTACATGTCCTTTCCTTTTGCACTCAAAGAAGACAATGTCATCACTTTTATCAGGATTTTTCATGTCCTTCTTCCAATGACCTTTTTTGTCATACTTTCCTTTATAATTAGATTTTCTGAAGAATTTCTTCTTCCTATATAACTTCTTGAATCTCTTGGCTATTTGAGCCATCTCAGCATCACTGTCCAAATTTGAACTTTAACTTGTTGAGCTTTCAGTAGGTATGTGAACTTTTTCTTTATCCTTTCTCTTTAAGGCAGTAAACTTAAATTCTACCAACTTCCTTTTGGGTTTATCTTATTCTTCCTTGTTTACCTTCAGTTCTTATTCATGCATCATAAGATTACCAATTAATTCCTTAATAGGTAGTGAATTTATATCACTTGATTCTCTTATTGAAATAGATGTGCCTCTCCATCTTTCTGGAAGATATCATAGTATTCTCATAATCTGCTCCTTTGTAGGAACAACTTTTCTAAGTGAGCTCAGAGTATTGACAATCTCATTGAACCTAAGATACATGTCAGAAATGGGTTCATTAGGCTTCATTTTAAAATTATCATACTTAATAGTATAGTTATTCAATCTCATTTCTGTAACGTTGGTTGTTCCTTCATGATAAACACCCAAGGTATCCCAAATTTCATAGGTAGTTTTGCAAGCAGATATGCGATTAAATTCTTCAACGCCTAAAGCATAGTACAGGGCATTCATAGATTTAAAATTATTATTATAAGCAATATTAGTAGGTTCATCCCATGTAGTTCTCTCGGTGTCTGGAATCTTATATTGGGTTTATATAGTTGTCCAGATGTCTAATCCCACACTCTCTAAGTGAATTTTCATTTTAAGTTTCCATTAAGCATAATTTGTACCATTGAAGAAATGTGGCATTTTGGTAGCAACACCTTCTAGTCTATTATCCATAACTACATTTTAGTAGATATATTTAAAGAGATAACATTTTGAACTAACAGAAATTTAAGATATTTGTGATACAACTAAAATCACAGTTTAAAAACAGAGTATTCGAAAATCCTTTATAAATAATTTAATCATCAGATACCAAATGTTGGTCGGAGTGGATACTCAAGAGGGGGGGGGGGGGTGAATTGAGTTCAAATTAAAATTTATGTTAAAAATTTTCTATTAAAATCCCCCAATTTAAATAAAAGATAAACTATAGTGAATTTTTAAATCTCTAAAGGTTCAATTATATTCTCAAAAGATTGATTAGGTCTCAGTTAATTTAATTAGAGGAGTAAATTAACTTTTGAATCTAATATTCTGATTTACAAAAGTTACAAACACTTACAAATTTAACAATCAGAGTAACATTAAATAGATTTTTATTTCAAAGTAAATAACATCAGAATACACAATATATAAAATATGATTTAAACTTAATTAAATATGCACAGGAGATATAACCAAGAGGTTCAGTCTCAAGCTGAGACTTAGTCATCTCAAACAATTTATATAAATTTGATCCTAACCATGGATCAGGGAAAATAACAGTACAAATACTGTTCAATTCCTAAGACCTCTACCACAGTTCTTAGTGGGAAGAACAAAAGAAACAGCTCTCAGGTTGTTCAGATCACACTTGACCTCTTCCACAACTCACAATGGTATACAATAAGGTATAGAAATTTTGTTGTGAGGATTTAATATCCTCCAGTTCATCTCAGGAGACAATGTATATCTACAGTAGACAGATGTACACACTCACTACTCAGAATGTTAAGAAAAGGGATAAAATAGAATAAATAATAGAGTTTAGAAAGCTCTGTGTAATTACAGATATGCTTTGGACTCGTTTTGATGTGGAAGATGGAAGTCATGTCTTTTCTGGTGAGGATGACTCAAAACAGAGTATCGTTGTTCTTCATAGTTACAGCTATTCAGACTTATGCATATAATTTTCAGTAAGGAACAGCTAATAGTCTTTATGTTTGTTTCAGGTGAAACATCTACTTGAAGCTCTCTAGTTTTTACAGGTGTTCTTCAAGTTTTTCTTATGTTCTGTGGGACTTCATACATGTGAACATTCTTTCATGTGTTTTTCTTTCTTTTTAGTTCAACACATGATTTTTACTGCAGATATTCCTTTTTATTCCTTAAGATCTTGAAAAAAGAACAATTACCTTTTTACAGGTACAAGGTACAGTTTCCTGACATCCAACAACCAACATTAATTAATTTCAGGTGCATTTAACTAATCAAATATAACTATTGGAATTAAAAACGGTTAGTAGAAATCTCAAACAGTTTTCATGACTATCGGTGAGTCATGAGATCAGTAAGTCATTTTGAATTTTCATCAATATCATTAGGGAATGTGATCAGCATCGGGTTCGGTAGGTCATTTGATCAGCATCGGTTTCGGTAGGTCATATGATCAGCATCGTTTTCGATAGGTATCATCAGTGTGACCATTCCTCATCGGTTCAACCGTTCTTCATCAGTGTGACTGTTCTTCATTGGTGTGACTGTTCTTCATCGGTGTGATTGAACTTCATCAATGTGATGGTTCTTCATCAGTGTGACTGTTCTTCATCAGTGCAACCTTTCTTCATTGGTTTTAACTAACGGTGACTCGTGAAAATAACTAACAGTGATTCAAAACATAGAATACACACCAAGTGTCTGTTCAAACCATAACGCTTCCAGGACAATAGAAAAACATAAATAATCATATGGAAACATATGTAAACATGATTAAACATATATAAACACATTTATAATATAATTAATAGTTGACTGAATTTACTTATAAAAAGATATAACAATGATTTGTGATTATTAAAATAACCATTTCACAGAGGGTTCAACATAAACCTCATAAAATAATATTGGTGCATAATATCAAAATATTCCACAATGAATGTAAATTGAGATTAAGTCCCTTACCTTGAGTTCAATTGATCACATTTGAGGAGGTAGCAGGATTAGAGAAGCAGTAGTTTCTCTCTCTACGAATCGAGCTTGGTTTTTGGACTAAGAATGAAGAAGATTTTCATTGATGATCTGCTTCCTCAATGTTGTTTCGATTGTTATAGATCTTCTATGGATAGTGTGTGTGGTGAGATCCTGGAATTGTGTAAAGTGACACTGGTGTCCAATTTTGATGGAAGTGTGATCTCAGTGGATATGGTTGACACATGAGGCATGGAGGCAGTGAGGTCATGTGCGGTGAGAAGGGTGAGGTCCATCGCGGATGCAGCGAGTGGAGGGTTGTTGTCATCTAATACGGTGAAGGTTCATGTGAATCAATAATGTGCCTCGATGGTGATGAATGAGGTTGCGGGTAAAGAGATGGGTGCGGGCGCGCCTTCTCTATTTCAGATAAAAACTGTAGGCGAAACGAGATCATTAATGTTGGGTGCGACAGGCTACGCTGTTGTGATGCCTGTGGTGGGTGGTTTTAAAATATTTTCCATGGTGGTGGCTACTGGAAAGGATGACACATATGATGTATCTATGACCTCAATGTGAGATAGATCAGTTTTTTCTGGAGCATGTAATCTCGATCTAGTAATGGATCCTATGGCTATTCACCAGGAGGGCAGTGGTGGCTTCTCTTTTTCTTGTCTCAAAAGAGGAATTGATTCTTCAATATGAAGAAAAGAAAATATTTCAAACACCAAAGAATATCCCATTGCAGTCTCCGAATGGCATAAAATAGGTGAGTTCTCAATCAATGCTCGAATTTTCCTTCCTAAAGGTTCACAACCTATAAAAATTGATGAAATTAAGGAACATATCTCATTGATTTAGGGTTCTCAACATGGAAGTGTGTCTCACTTGGCCAGGGATACTATCATATGCTTTTCCCCATAGATGAATTAAAAGTTTGACCATGGAGCTTTGGTTCCATTGTATTCAAACTGAGAACTATTCACCTGCTAAAATGGGAAAAAAATTTCAATCCCTTGGGGATTGGTAACACTACAACTCAAATTTGGGTAAGGATTTATGGGTTAAATTGGATACTATGGCATCCCAAAATATTGTATGATATTTCCATAACTATTGGTATCCCAATTAAAATTTATAAGGGAACAGAAGTTACCCATTTTTTCACTTTTCTAGGTTTATGGTTGAGGTTGAGCTAGGTTCGACTCTTGTTAACAATGTGATTCTTGCAACTGATGATGGTATTGTTGAGCTGAGGATTGTTTATGAAAAAATTCCTAAATTCTGCAAAGACTGCAATGTTATTGGTCATGAATTATCCTCTTTTTAGTGTTCTATAGTTTAAAGATTCTATGATTTGTGTGGTCATAATATGAAAAATTGTCTCAAGAAGAACAAAACACAGTTGTTGCATGAGGATGATAATGACTTGTGTACAAGTTTGGATGATCTGGGCACTATTTCTAATCCTACTGAGAAAGAGGTGCAATGTTCTTCTTATGAAGAGGCTCTAAGGTCGATTAAAAGGGAGACCACATAGACTTTCCCCATGTTTATGCTTCCAACTCTGAAAACAAGAAGAATTATTTGGTTGATATTTGTACGTAAGATGAAAATGTTTTCCAAGATTAATGCTCCTAGCAACGGAAAAAAGAAAGTGAGATAAGAAGAAACACATTTTGAGGTTTATAAACAACTCTTACAGGAAAGGATGGTATCCTAAGTGAACCATATAGGTAAAAAATATTTAGAATATGACTCCTCAGCCATCTCTAAGGCATGTCATTCTTCTTCAAAGCCAATTGTGGATAAATAAGGCTTTTATCTTTTTTCTTACAATAATATGCATCTCCTAGTTATTTCCCCAATGGTGGTTTACCTACCGATTACAGAATCATTAAAGATGACAGTAACAAAAGAGGCTTCTCCTAAAAAAATAGGAAAGAAAAAGAGGATTGCTCAGGCTCAGAGAGCACTGATGTAGAGACACTTTATGAAAGAATTCTATCTCTCTCTAGTAGGGAACGTTCAAGCAGATGGAGATCGAGAAGTCAGGGACGAGGGCATGGAAGAGAGGAGATAGATACAATTATAGAAGAAGAACAAAGGCTAACAAAGTGACTATTGAAAAAGATAAACAAATAGTTTTTTGTTTTGGGTTTTCCTTGTTTTTTCCTGTACTTCCTCCTTTGTTACTATCTTTTTCTTGCTTTCAATAAAATAGGCATAGCCTCCACATTTTCAAAAAAAATCATCGCATTGGTTTTTTATCTTCCAAATTAAAAAAATTATGTTAAATATTTACTTTATTAAGAAGATTTTTAAATTTTATTATACCATATATTTCACTTATAACCATGTCCTATTCAATTACCTAATCAATTAATTTTACATCACATGTTTCAATGATTTTTGGATTGTGTGTCAAAATGACTTCAGTAGGTTGACTATTAGTCTAAGAGGTCATTCGTTAATCATATATAGAAAAATAATAAATAAATATTAATCATATTTATAAAAAAATTATACTTATAAAACCAATCATGAATCATGGTTATGAAAAATATACTATATTATGATCATCGGGATTGTAGGTCGTACGTATGCATGAGTACCATTTCCATTATTCAATGATCATTATGGAAAAGAAATAAACAAAATTTTATCCTTAAATAATGATAATTATATAATATATTCCCTATTATTTCTTTAAATATACTTATATATATCATTATTTTATTATGCTGATTAAAAAAACACATCGCTTTATGGAGGCAGTAGTCCACAAGTACACGAACAACATTAGCATTTTTCATTGTATGAAAGAGTATGATATATATTTTTTTAGATTCATATATATGTCATGAATATATTTATTATTTAATTTATATCACATATATTCATTAAAATAATCCTTATTACCTTCCAATTATAGTGTTACTGAAAAATGAATCACATTGCTTCGTGGGGCGGTAGTCCGCTGAACACCCGAGTAATGTTATTTTATCCCCCACTGAATGGAAAGTAATATGTTATATGTGAAATAATAAATTAAAAATATAGAAATGTTAAAAATTTAATATATTTATATATATAATGTAAATACATCATTAAAATGATATGTGATAGGTGATGATGGAAAATGAATGACATCGGTTTGTAAGGTGGTAGACTGTTGTACATAAGAATGATGATTTTGTACCCTATATGATGAGAGAGAAGATGGATTTATGTTATTTAATTGAAAAAAACAACATATAATTATATTTTAGATAATAATTTTATTATATAATTATAATTTAATAATATTTTATAGGGATGGAATAAGAAAGAAAATAATGAAGCTTGGTTCAACACGAAACCTATTCTTTAGACAAAATCCTAAGTTATGCGCCAAAATCCTTATTAGGATGGATTTGTGACCAAACTAAGGGATATATGTTTTAGGTAGGGAATTTTTAAATATATTTGGGAAGTTATTGGTTGATCAAAAGGGATTTATGGTGTAAATATAAGATAATAGGGGTGACATTTTATAAGTGTGGTGAGTGGCATACTTGTAATTTTTAAAAATAAAAACATTGTACCCATGTTTTTCACTTTTAAAAAGTGTCTGAAATGAAAATTTATTGAGCCTCAGACATTATAAGGTCAAAATATTTCCAAAAAATAAATTTTATATAGGTTTAAGTCATTTTAACCCTTATCAATTTAGTTTAACCCCCCAATAAAACTGTTTTCTCCTTAGCCATGGTAATTAATTTTTATTGATTTCACTCTTTATTATGGTTAAAATTTTAGTTGAAATTATTAGATAATATATATTTTTATTATTTAAAATATGGAATAAATTTTACCAAATTTGAATCACTAAAGTGGAAAATTTTAATTTAAACTGAATCACGAATATCTGAAGAAAAATGTGGTTTTTAAGAAGTGTATTTTTCAAAAAAAAAATATAACTTTATGTTAACATAATTACTAGTAATAATCATTAGATGAAATTAAATTAATATTTATTAATATATAATTTAAAAATTAAATTTTAATCAATCCAAATTAGTGGTCTTTTTAATTAATTAATACAGAAAATTTTTATTCACTATTAGATATTTTTAGAAAAGAAACTCCTTTTTAAACCCAAAAATAAACATTTACTAAAATATAGTATAAATATGATTCAAATATAATTATTTGGATTAAAAATAAATAAATAATACATTTTTTACTTTAAATCATATTCATAACATTATGAGACTTTTAAAATACTCAAATTACAAAAAATAAATGACATTTTTTTGAAATTTTTTATTTTTAACAGTTCACTAAAAATCGATATTTTATAAAAAAATCCCATAATCTCACTTTAAGTTGAATTTTATATAATGATTTCAAAAAATTAATTTAATTTTATGAAATAAATTTTCTAATATATCTAAATAAATTTTTAATATTTTCTCTGAAAAATAAATAAAAATAATTTTTGAAGGAAACGTATTATTAAAGAATAAAATTACATTACTAAAAAAATCTATTTATTATTTACTAATATTTTATCAATAATTTTTATTATGTATGACATATATATATATATATATCATAAAGTAATTAATATTATTCATTTATACTAATTTAATGGATAGGTAATAATGATTATATATTTTGTTGGTCATTTATGATCAGGGTTATTCCAAATGACCTTTATAGTTACCTTTATCTTTTATCAAGTTGGTTTTTTATTAAGCCTTTCTATGATTTAGGAATTCAACAAAGGTATTTCTGAATGTCCAACTTTTAATTACCAATATAAAGTTAAAATTTTGAGGATGAAATTTTTAAAATGGGTGACTAATGTAAAAAATCAAGGTAATGATAGAATAAATAACTTTCATGTCTATTAATATAATTAATTTCCTTTTAAAAATATTAAGTAAAATTTTAAATCAAAATGGAAATGGTTGTAATTAAACACTTTTAAGGTTATATTTTATAGTTTAATTTAAAAAATTTATATTTTTAACTATAAAAATTTAATATAATTTTTAAAATTATAATATCAAAATATAAATAAGGTGAAATTTTGGGAATTTTCTGAAAATATTGATTTTTCTATGGATAGCGAAAATACCATTTTTTCTAAAAATGTCAATTATTTTCAATAAATTAAACTCTTTAAAAGTCCAATTAGAATTATAATATTATTTAAATTAACATAAGTATAAATTAGGTATATTTTATCTACTTTATTTATTTTGAATTCACTTCATATTGGACTTTAGTATAAGTTTGTTTTTTGGGTTTAAAATCTGGATTTTTCTAAAAATTGTTCTAAAGTGCATATTGTTTCTTCTTTTAAAATAGTTAAAAAATCTAATGAGTAATGATATAAATAAAATTAATAGATTATATATCAATAAAAATTAATTTTTATTCATATAATGATGATTATTATTTATATATTTTATATAAATTCCTATTTTTCTTGAAAAATACACTTCTTGGGAACCATCTTTTTTCATCGCATCTGCATGTTAAATTTTAAATTAATTTTTGACACTTTGGTGAATTGAATTTTATAAAATTGATTAAATATTTTGAATAATAATAACTTATATTATCTAATATGGTTAACTTAATATTTTATCAAAATGAGTAGTAAAAACTGTAAAAATTAATTATCACAGTTAGGATAAAAACAATTTTCACAGGGGGGTTAAACAGAAAAGAGAAGGGTTAAAATGACTTAAATACTTATATAAAATATATTTTATGGTCTTATTTATATATTATTATGTATAATTATCTATAATTATCAATTTTGACCCTTTCTTCAAGTAAAACATATTAGTACACCTTTATTTTAAATATTACAACTGTACCACTCACCTAAATTATAAAAGGTCACCCTCTCTACTCTCCTATTCACACATTATAATCCATTTGGATCAATAAATTAATAATATAATATATTCATAACATCACTATAAAAAACCTATATACATTATTTTGATCATAAATCCATCATAGGAATTATTTTTGTGCCTGCCTAAGGAGGATGTCCCAATAAGAGGTATCGTGTTAAACAACACAAATTTATTTTATTTATTTTTACACATCATTCAAATATGATTTAATTATGATTATATAACAAAACCAAAATACACCACATAATGATTTGTTATTAGTTAATTTACATAACTTATATCTATCTCCAATTTCATCAAATGGGATACAAAATCATCATTCATGTGTACTCTAGATTACCGCTTAATGAACCGATGTCATTTTCTTCCATCATTGCCTCTCAAATTCTATTTTAATGATTAATATAAATTATATATATTATATTTGTAATATATTTATACATTTGGAGTTATTATATAACATATAACTTCTTAAATTCTATTCTATGGTGAATATGACAACACCTCTCTTGTGTATAAAGTACTACATCATCATGAAGCAATGTGTAACATTTGTTTATAATTATTTGCATGGATGGTAATAAGGATAAAGGTAATTAATATAAATTATATAAATTAAATAATAATTATTTTCTTGACATATTTATCATTATGAAAATATAATATATCATTTTATTTATTACACTGAAAAATGATATGGTTGTTTGTGTTTGTGTGGACTACCGCCTCCACGAAGCGATGTGATTCTTTTTTCATACCCAAAAAACATGCATGGAATGTATAAGTATATTTAAATAAAAAAATATATTATTTATGTTATAATGATAAATCTATAAATATAAAATATCACTTAACTCTTTTACATAATGACCTTTCAAAAATAGAAATGTTACTCATGCTTATGTATGACCTATCATTTACATAATCGTAACGTATTTCATTTATCATAACCATAATTAATGATTAGTTTTAAAATTATAATTGATGTATATATATGACTAATATTCCATTGTTATTATTATTTATATGTTTAAATAATTAGCACTTTGACCATGGTCAACACTTTAAAGTCGTTCTGAAACAATGAACCAAATGTCCTCAAAACACCTGATGTATAACTAACAAATTAAATATTTAAATATGTAATTAAAAATATATAAATTAAATGATATAATTATAATTTATTAAACCTATAGAATTTTCTTAATAAATAAAATAATTTATTATATATTATTATATAGTTTTTAAAAAGATATACATGGAACTTATTGACTATAAGTAAGGGTTTTCTCATCTCACTTTTACTTATGTGACACATATATCATATTCATCACTTATTTTTATTGTCTGGCTTATTTAATTATCATGAATATATTTTATAATTATTTTAATTAAAAATATTTTGATTTGAAAATCCATATCATTTCTTCTCTTTTCATGGGGTTTTGATCTAGAGATTACCAAACTTGTAAGTAACTTCATCTCAATTTCCCTTCATTGAGGCATATTGTAATGTTACACAGCTATCATCTTTTAGCAGTAATGGTTTTCTCACTAGTATTTTATTTCTTAGATAAATTTTTCATATTCACCACTTATTTTTATTATGTCATTTACATAATTCCCATGAATCTATTTTAGAATTATTTTGATGAAATAGTTTGGATTTAGAAATCTATATGAGTTTCTATATGTTCATGTAGTTGTGATCTTGATATTCCCAAAGTAATAAGGGACTTCATATCAATTCAATTCATTGAGGCATATTGTAATGTTACACACCTATATTCTTTTATAGGTAAGGGTTTTCTCATCCCACTTTTAATTCTATGAGACAAATGTCATATTTACTATATATTTATATTTTGTGCCATATAATTCCCATGAATGTATTTTAAATTTTTTTAACTAAAATTTTTGGGATTTAAAATTCATATTAGTTTCTATCTTTTCATGGGGTTTTTGATCTATAGATTACAAAATTAGTAAGGGTCTTCATCTTAATTTCCCTTTATTAAGGTATATTGTAATGGTGCACACCTATATTATTTTATGAGGTGCATCTACTACCCCTTTTAAAAAAATCATTAAACTCTTTATATTGATGATATTAAAATTTTATTTTGAATTTATTCTTTCATTGGTCATACGATTGAAAATATTACTAAAGTTAAAAAGGATTTGTGTTATAATCTCCTTTATTTTTAGAATTTTTTATATTATAAGTTATTTAGGAAATCGCAGGCTCTTATTTTCACAAACCACAAATCATTCTTCTATACTAGTATTAATTTGTTTAACATGTTTAATTTCTATTTCCATCTTAATTTATTCAAGAAACATTAAAAAAATCATTAGTAAGTAATATAAATATTGTATTTTCTTTTAGATGGGGAATATTTCTCTACCATATTCATGTATTCTAAAATATTTTCAATAATTTTCTTTCAAAAATTGATTTCCTATAGATATTTTACATGTAATTTTATCATATTTTAAAAGGATTTTAAAATAAATTCCTTAAAATTTTCCAAATGTGTACCTTTTAACTCCCTTTTAAAAAATGTGTTGAAAAGTGTGTTTATCATTAACATTTACATCATAAAAATATTTTCCATCCATCGCAACCATTATTTTATTTGAATCATAATTTATATTTTTCCAATGTTATTTTCAATGAAAATTGTTGACAAAAATAAATATTTTTTTGTTTTTAAGATTTTTTTTAAATGAATATTTTATTTCCCTATATAATGTTTTTAATGATATTTTACTTGTATTTTTCATTCATCAAAATAAACAACCATTTTTTACTTATTCTCTAATGGGTATATTTCTTAATAATACTATAGAGACCCCAACCCCAATAGCTTGAATCTAGTTTCTACTTTATTAAATTACTATAAGATATAAAGAATCACATCCTAACTTACAAAATAGTTTAGTAGTCTTGATAAACTAGATACAAACTTGAAATTATTGTTACAATTGAAAACATAAAATTCAAAATTATTTTCTTTGATAACACCATTATTACCTCATAGTGTATCCCGTAATATCAATCGCAAAACACTATAAAACATATTAAAGGAGTGAACTCATATGTTCATTAAGGGTAAGAGTATAACAAAAGAAATAAATAAATACGGCATTATCAATACAGAAATTTAAATAACTGAAACACATGTAATTTAATTAATAACTTTACCATAATATGATAAAAATAAATGATGATAAAATAATTTCATATAAGTAATCACATGAGCTTGAAAAAATAACCATGGATATTCTAACTAATCAGGTAATCACATCGAATATCAATAAATAAATTTTTTATCATTTAATTCATAATACATGACATAAAAAATAACATTGAGGCATTGTTCCAAGAAAACTAAATAATTTGGTAAGACTTCATCCAAAACCCAATATATTTCTCATGAAACCTTCTTATGTATAAAGGGGATATAGTGTACCCCCCCCCCCATAATATACTAAGTATAATGCATTCCTCATATCAAAGGGATGAAACATAGTAAATATAAACATTAATATTTAATGAATAAAAAATTTAATGTTAATACTTACCCTGACTCAATAAACATAATCATAAACTGTCCAGAGTAAAATGAGGAATTGTAATAAAGTTGTACATCCCAAAAAAACATATCATAAACCCTTTCAAAGAAATAATAATGATTTTATCAAACAAAAATACCCACATTTTATCTTATGTAAAATAGATGTTTGATATTATTTATGAATATAAATACCATGAAAGGATCCTTAAAAACATTTCTGAGAAAGATAATTTTCTTATTTTGAGATTCCCATTTTAAAAAAAGTTCAAAAAATATTTTGAAATTAATTTTAATTGAAAATAACCATACAAAACATATAAAACATTCATTAAAACATTTATTGTTCCTAAAAATGTAAAATTCTATTCATTTCATACATGTTAAAACAATGATTCCATTTACATTTTCAGTAAAATCCAAATAGAAATTATTTTTAAAAAGACATAAAGATTATTTTCCAAAAAAATGAAAAAGTAAAAATCAGTATAATTTTTTCAATAAATAATTTTTAAATGTTTAAATACATTTTATAAAACATTTTCATATTATAAGGGTTTTAATTAAAAAGTATTCATGACAGAAGAGAGAAATAAATTCAAAATTTCATTAAAACATTTTCATAATCATTTTTGAACCAAAGAGTGGGAAACGGTACTATTACTTTAGAAAATCATGAATAACGAAAGTATAATAAATTTAAAGGTTTTTTCATAAAATTGTCAAATAGGTTCATTCAATGGAAACTTAAGTATAAACAATCCTGATTAAAATGAGATTATGAAATAAAACTGTATCACATTGGTAACTACTGAATCGTGAGTCTAATAGAGGAAATAACTCAAAATGAAACATTAAATACCATGATGATAAATATATTAATGATATCACATTTAAATTGGTTATTATATAAACCAAATGAATGTAATTAGTGGTGGATATGGCATATGTCTCGTGGAAGTAAAAGTGAGATGAGAAACTCTTACCTCAGGTCTGATTTCCATCATACGTGTATGTAACTCCTATATAATGGTTTTAAAAATGTTTTCAATTTATAATAAAACCATAATAATATTTATAATATCTTTTATGATCATATTGTAACATTTTACCAACCGTGTGTTAATAATATTTCATTATTTTCATTATTTTGGGAGTTAATTACCTTGCTTTTGCATGTTCATTTTGTCATGTAATTTATGGTTATTGTGCATAAGAGATATATATATATATATATATATATATATATATATATATCATCTAAATAATTTTAAAAAAATTATAAATACAATATTTACTCATTATATACATTTTTTAGAACCATTTTTTGAATATTAGACAAGGAAAATGAATCACATCGCTTCGTGTATACGGTAGGTCATACATACGCACCAACTATAATATCATTCCATTAATAAGTGAAAGGGAAAGAAATTGTATAACTACCCATAATTTATATAAATTTTTATTACTTCATAATTGAAGCATACTTATTACAACATATAACAAAACCACAATAGGACCGTATAGGTATAGTGTCTTTAGAAACTGGGAAACATAAACAACTGGTTCATAAAGTATCTACATTGTCTCCCATTTATTTCATCTTATCTAGAATTCCTTTATGGAATATCCTACTTAATACCATTCTTCCTGACCTGGGGAAAATAAAACATACAAAAGGGTGAGCTCAAATTCTCAGTAAGGGTAAACAAAAGAAATATCAATCACATCATATTCATAAGAACATAACATTTTGGAAATCTTAACCTATAAAAGAGATCATAATTTTATAACATGGGATAAATCATATTAGTGAAATGTAATCCCAATAATCATAAAAAAATAGGAAAATTTGTGTCATACACACATAATCTAAGAGAATCATTTCTTAGTAGTCAAGACTCATTGTCAAGACTATCCTAGCAGACAAAGTCCATTTCTGAACGGAGTTCAATCCTCATTTGAGTCCTGTATCACTGAACCAGATTAACCTGCCATTCCATCCATGTCTATCTCATGAGATATAAATCATTACCCGGGGAATTTGAAGTAGATATAGGTCCCAACCATCTCATAATGAAACCATTCTTATGTGTGACACAAAATCCTAAATCATAGCATAACCCAAGTAAGAAAAATGGGATTCTTAAACATCATGCCATAATAACATAATACATATAAGATAAAAGGAAATCATAAACATAATTCCATCATAACATAATCAAATCAATTAAAAAAATATGGATAGAAATAGATCCCTATATTATCTTAGATGGAAGATAATTTTGATAAAACACTTGAACTTCATTCTTGAGGAAAATATCTTTTCGACTTCAAAAACATTTTTTCCTTTCTTAACATGTCATACAATTTTAAACTAAAAAAAGTTGATTAAAAATAAGCATGAAAACTGTTAAAGGAATCTTCATGGAAATAATGTTCTAGAAATCCATCTGTGCCGTATAAGTTAAAGAAAAACATTTTTCTCGTACTTTGGTCGGAAAAGTCAAAAAAGTACCTCATACTACAAACAACAAAATATTCCATTCATATCTTTCACTAAAAACTCACTGAAGGATAAAATTGGATTTAAACAATTGTAGGAGGATATAAATAATATTACATAGTGAGGAAACATGGATGTGGATGATAAATATTCCTCAGTAAATTCTGAAGTATACATAATCTCAGATAAAAATGAGATTGTGAGATTTTCTCTCACCTTAGGTCCGATTTTCTTCGTACGTGTCCGAACCTATTGTATATTGATTTAAATAATGTTATTGACTTATTCCAGAATAGTGATCATTGTTATGATATCATATCTCATCATATTCATAGCTTCGTATTAGTAATATTTCATTGCTACTTGTTATTCAGGTGTTTATTGCGTTTTGTTCTTATGTGTGTTTTGTCGAATAAATTATTATTCTTCTTTTTGGGTTATAGATACCTCATTTCAAGAATAGTATTAGTGTAATATATATCATATTTATTCATTCAATTACTTTATATAATCATTATTCATTGAAGATCATGTAGAACGAGTCTCATCACATCGTGGAGACGGTAGGCCGTACGTACGCACGAGCGATGATATCGTTCCCATGATCTTGGAATTGTATTGAAGTGTATGTATACTATTTTAGAATCAATATAAATTTACAATAATCATATATAGTTATTATTTACACCATTATACCCATCCAAGTAAGGTGGCGGTGGAAAACAGATTACACCACGGCGTGGAGACGGTATTCCGTACGTACGCACGCTCGGTGATTTCATTTTCCATAGGATGGATAGAAGGTTAAATAGGGTTGTTTCATATTTATAATAACATATAAGTATATTAGTGATACTTATTTTATTAATTCATAATGAAAAAAATAAAGAAGAAGAAGTAGATGAAGAAATAAAGTTGAAAGAATCGATAACGGACATTACCTCTTCTTTGAAGCGCCTCTTCTTAACCTCCTCTTGAAGCATTAAATATGGTCTTTGAAGAATACGAGGACCACTAATATATTTCTAGGGAAGTTGAGGAGGAAAATTTTCAGGTTTTGGCCGAGCATGAAGGCTCAAAGTTGTGTAAAGAGGAGAGGGAGGAGGTTCCCTTTTATAAGGGAGGAGAGGGGCACTTTAGAATGAACATAAAATATTGTTTTATAATAAAGTCATATTCACTTTTTAATAGCTCCAAATTGATTTATTTAGAAAATAATGTGGTGATGGGTTGAAATCCTCTCAAAAAATGTATTTTAGACAAGTTTATGTTACTATTTTAACCATATCAGTTAGATTTAACTCTAAGTTAAATAATTTAACTTTCACTGTGTCTTCTTGTTTTCTTACACTACATGGTTAATAAACTTACTATAACAAGCCAAACGAAACCAAGTGGTTCATTATTAATATATATAACATTATCTAAGTAAATTTGCCGATCCTTAGATTTTTTTTAATAAAATAACAATTAATAATATAATATTTGTTTTAAAAACTATTTTATGTCAATTTTGACACTATTTGGTAATTGATTTTTGTGAAAATTATAACAACATGATTAGTTCGAAAAAAGGTAATTAAATAAATAATAATAAGTCATATTAACCTATAAAATTATTTTAATTCATAAAAATTCTAAAATTAAATTTATTTGGGTATTTATAATATCAATTAGGATAATATTTCCTTAATAAGGTCATTACTGCATCATCATTGTGTCATAAATAAACTACATTATGTAAAGTCTAAAAATTATAAATAAAATACCATTATATAGGAAATCGTTTTATCTTTCTAATGAATATTTATTGTCGAATTTATCTTATTTGTAACTCTATATTAAAAATATTTTAGTTATTAAACTTTGAATTTAACTATTTTAACTCTTCTTTAAATAAAATAATATTAAATGTCCTAATCTAATCCAGGTGGACCTAAATTGTCATATTTTATTCCTATGGTTGTTTTTGGTCGAATTAAACTTATTCAATCTAATTAGGACATGTGTTAGGGTAATAATAATACCAATATTACCCTTAATTACCCCATTTACTTTTAACAGTGGTAAATAAAAGTAAAAAGTTATTACTCACCAAAAAATATTTTTATCTTATTAAACCATATTTTCTTCCTTGATATAAACTATGTATCTTGTAATTATAAAATTTCACTCACAGAAGTGGTAAAATTAAGTTTTATGTAAATTTTCAAACTCTCCTAGTAGGTGGGTAAAAGATGGTGAAATATTCAATAATATTTTTATATATCTAAAATTATTATAAAATGACTCAAATAAATTACTTTGAACTTATATAGGTATTATATATCAATTTTGACATAAAATAAAATTCAATAAAATAAATTATTATTTAAATAAAAAGTCGGTTTTTAAATAGTAACCCAGTGTTTTCACTATTCATCAAAAATTGAAATTTTTCAGAAAAATACCAAAAATTCACCCTAAGATAATTTCAATATTCTGAATCCAAAAATGAAGTCCATTTTCAAAGATAAAATTTATAAAATTTCAAAAAGTGGGTATTACTATTCATAACGGCTAGTTTTAATAATATTTTAATAGCATGTCGTTGTTTAATGAAACTTGGTATTGCGTACAATGCAAGCTATCGAGGAAGGTCATGATTGCGTGTATATCAAGTCAATCTAGTGTTGTGTGTAGTAAAAGATTCCTTTAACGATGTATATAATATAAAAACAAAATATTTCTCATAAAAATCTCACGTTTTATATTCTACCCCCCTTAAAATTAATTTCGCCCTAGAAATTCGTCACTTTTTAACAAATAGATGAGGATACCTCTCCCTCATCATATCCTCAAGCTCCCGTGTAGATTCTTCTAATTAGTGGTTCCTCCATAAAACATTCACCAAGCGAGTAGTCTTTTTCTGTAGGAATTTTTTTCTACGATCCAGAATCTCTATCGGCTGTTCTTCATAAGAAAGTTCTTTCTCCAGCGGTACAACTTCTGAGCTGAGTACATGTGAGGGACCGGGTATGTACTTTCTCTGGAGATATAAATAGAACATATCATGAACTTGAGAGAGATTCAGTGGAAGCACCAATCAGTAAGCTAACTTCCCAAAATGATCTAGTATTTCAAAAGGACTGATATCCCTAGGGCTCAGCTTTCCCTTCTTTCCAAATCTCATTACTCTCTTCCAAGGAGATATTCGTAAGAACACTTTATCACCCACTTCAAACTCTAGGCCTTTTCTTTGGTTATCGTCATAACTTTTTTGTCAACTCTGAGATTCTCTTATCTGTTTTCGAATAGATTGGACCTTTTCTGCCATCTCATCAATAAGATCAGGTCCTAATAGCTTTTTTTCCCAAACTTCATCCCAGCAAGTTGGAGTTCGGCATTTATTTCCATAGAGAGCTTCATAAGGAGCCATCTGAATACTAGAGTGAAAGGTATTATTATAAGAAAATTCCACCAATGGTAGGTGTTTATCCCAACCACCTTTAAAATCCATAGAGCAAGCTCTTAACATATCTTATAGAGTTTGAATTGTTCTCTCAAACTGACCGTCTGTCTGAGGATGATAAGTAGTGCTGAAACTCAACTCTGTATCTAGAGTATGCTGAAGACTTCACCAAAACATTGAGGTGAACCTCGGATCCCGATCAGATATAATGGAAAGTGGTACTCCATGCAATCTTACCACTTCCTTTACATATATCCCGGCAAGCTAATCAAGAGATAAATCATCTCTAATAGAAATGAAGTGTGCCAACTTCATAAGACGATCAACTATGACCCAGATAGCATTATTTCCTTTGGATGTTGTCATAATTCTGGTGACAAAGTCCATAGTGATGTTTTCTAATTTCCATTCGGGTATAGGTAATGGTTGTAACATCCGCTTAGACTTATATCTCTCAGCATTAACTTGTTGAAAAACCAAGAATCGAGAGACATATTCAGCTACCTCTCTTTTCATGTCATCCCACCAGAAGTACTCTTTCATGTCCCTATACATCTTCGTGCTTCCAGGATGAATAGAGAATGAAGAACTATGAGCTTCTTCCAATATTTCTTTCTTTAATTCTGGGATGGGAGGAACACAAACCCGATTCCAGAACTATATTATTCCATCATAATCAAAGTTTAATTCAGGAACATTTCTCACCTTCTTTTGTAACCTTACATATTCTTTTTATGCCTCTTTAATCTTCATATGTATAGATAGTTGAACATTCATTTGAGAAAGATAAGATTTTTACCCTTAAAGAATAATTCCAAAATCCATTCTTTGTAAATCCATAAATATTGGATCTTTTGTGATCCTCATCATGG
Organism: Viscum album; assembly: GCA_963277665.1. Lineage (NCBI taxonomy): Eukaryota > Viridiplantae > Streptophyta > Magnoliopsida > Santalales > Viscaceae > Viscum > Viscum album. The sequence continues at coordinate 720,059,384 of OY728148.1, forward strand.
ATAAGCTAGCATTTTCTTTTCGACTTAATGCATCTGCCACCTTGTTTGCTTTCCTAGGGTGATAATGAATTGAGAGGTCGTAGTCCTCAATAAACTCCAACCATCTTCTTGGGCTCATACTCATCTCCTTTTGTGTGAAAATATACTTTAAACTTTTATGATCAGTATAAATATCACACCTTTCGCCATAAAGATAATGCCTCCAAATCATTAATGTAAAGATTACCACAGCTAACTCCAAATCATGAGTTGGGTAATTTTGCTCATGGATTTTCAACTGTCATGAGGCATAAGCTATCACCATATAGTTTTGCATGATAACACACCCCAATAACTTCTTGGATGAATCACTATAGATCACAAACCATTCTCCACTACAAGGTAGTGTGAGCATAGGTTCACTGGATAACCTTATTTTTAACTCCTTGAAATTCTCTTCACACTCATCTTTCCAAGCGAACATAACTCTTTTTCGAGTCAACCTGGTGAGTGGATTATATAATCATGAAAAATATTTCATAAAACGTCGATAATATCTACCCAAACCAAGAAAACTTCAGATCTCAGTTACTGTTGTTGGTCTCGACCATCTTTTGATAACCTATGTTTTTTATAGATCCATAGATATCCCCTCTTTTGAGATTATGTGACCCAAAAATGGAACTTTTTGAAGCCAAAATTCACTCTTGGTAAATTTGGAATAAAGCTTCTCCTTTCTCAGGGTCTTCAATACAATTCTCAAGTGATCTTCATGTTCTTCCTTTCTATTTTAATAGACAATAATATAATCTATGAAGACTACCACAAACTGATCAAGATAGTCTCTGAAGACTCTATTCATTAGATCCATGAAGATAGCAGGGGCATTAGAAAGACCAAATGGCATCACTATAAATTCATAGTTTCCATACCTTGTACAGAAAGCCGTCTTTGGTATATCCTCCCTTTTGACCCTAAATTGATGATACCCTGAACAAAGATCAATCTTGGAATAGTATTGAGCTCTGCGTAGTTGCTCAAATAAGTCATCAAAGCATGGGAGAGGATATTTTTTCTTGATAGTGATCTTGTTATGTTCTCGATAATTAATGTAGAGTCTCACTGATCCATCTTTCTTCTTAACAAACAGAACAGGTTCTCTCCAAGGTGATTCACTAGGGCGTATGGATCCCTTATCAAGATTCTCTTTTAGTTTATTCTTCAATTCCTACAACACAATTGGGGCCATTCTATAAGGTGTCTTTGAAATAGGCATAGCACCCGGTATGAGTTCTATTGAAAACTCAACTTCACGATTAGGTGGAAGACCTGTCAATTCTTCCAGAAAGACATCATCAAACTCCCATAAAATGGGCATATTATTAATCATGAGTTTCTCTCCAACCATTTGAGATAAATAACCTTCATTTAGTTGAATCAAGACCCATAAGACAGAAGAAATTTCCACTTGAAGGTTGTGTTCATCCTTGCATCGATAGACGATCATAGATTGATCTAGAATATGAAATGTGACTTCCCTTCTTTGGAAATTGATATGATATCTATATAAAGAAAGCCAATCCATGCCATGAATCACATGAAATTCCACTATAGGAAGGATCACAAGATTTGCAGGAATCACTTTCCCACAAACTTCAACCGGAGAAGAATTGTAAACGTTTTATGTTACTGGTGTGCCATTAGGTGTTGTCACAGCTAACTCAATATCTAACTGCTGAGGTAATATGGCGATACCCTTAGAAAACTTTTCAGAAATAAAAGATTGGGTGGATCTAGAATCAAATAAAACATTTTATAATTTATAGTGGATGGTAAGTGTAACTTTCACCACTTCATTATCATACTCCACATCACTGATAGAAATTTCATGTGACTTCCCTTTGTCTTTAGCCTTAAGAGTTTGTTGACGTCGATCATCATCAACAACCCTTAGATTAGGGAATTTATTGGAATAATTCCCCATTTCCTTGCACTTGTAACATTGAAGTGTAGAAGGTGCACTTTGTGTAGCCTTTTCTTTATTCTCATCACTAGATATATTCTTCCCATCATTACATTATTCAAATTACCGATGACCTTATTTTCCAAATTTGAAACATTTACTTGTCCCTTTAAGAAAACTCCATCCATGTTTCTTTCCACACTTTGAACGTAACGGAAAACTCATCTTATTTTCATTGTGGTCTTTATATTTCCCTTTGAATCCCATTTTCCTCTTCTTATCAAACACATATGACTGATGGGTTACTCCAATATCTGTCTCAACCTTGAGAGCACATCGAACAATTTCCTCGTAGCTATTGATGTCCCTTATGGCTAACGCCCTTCGAAGACGTGGTTTTGAGCCACTAAAGAATCGACCAATCTTACTCTCAGGTTGGATAATAATACCAGAAGTGTACCTTGGAATTCTTGTAAAATTTGCTTCATAGGTACCAACATATTTATCATCCTTTTGTTTCAGTTCAAAAAACTCCTTCTCCATCTTTGTTTGGAGAATATGAGGGAAGTAATTATTAAAAAATAAGTTCTATAACTCGTCCCATTCCATGGATTCAATTTCATTCCTTTGCCTCGTACCCTTGATAAGATTCCATCATTGATCAGCTTCACCCTCCAAATGATATACTACTAAGGTGACTTTATCATGTTCAGAACATTGAATAACTGAGAATATCTTTTCAGTGGTACTTATCCACTGTTCAGCCACTAATGGATCAGTAGACCCACTGAATGAGGGTAGACGCTGCCTCATGAAGGATTCAATAGAATTTTTCTCCTTCTTTTGCTCGTTTGGAAGTCTTTCCTGATTCATAGCTTGAGAAAGTTGTGTGATCATGGCTACAAGATTTTGCATTCCATCTCCCATAACCCGTCACATTCATCATTAACACGATTCCTTCAGGTTCCGGCCATTGACTAAAACCAAGAAGAATAGTGCAAGCAACACTAATTATAATAGGAAAATCACATAATCAAGAATAAAATTTCACACTTAAGGTCTTATCATAGGTTTTTCATGGCCATTTCTAAAACACTAAGATTGTATTCTATTCTTAGAAATATCCTTAGGGTACATACTAAGGCTTTCACATCCTAGTTTCCAAAGGTTGACTATACCTTTCCTCTGATACCAACTATAACGAACCATACTTTACATACATTGTTATTACTTCATAATTGAAGCATACTTATTACAACATATAACGAAACCACAATAGGACCGTATAGGTATAGTGTCTTTAGAAACTGGGAAACATAAACAACTGGTTCATAAAGCATCTATATTGTCTCCCATTTATTTTATCATATCTAGAATACCTTTTTGGAATATCCTACTTAATACCCTTCTTCCTGACTTGGGGAAAAGAAAACATACAAAATGGTGATCTCAAATGCTCTGTAAGGGTACACAAAAGAAATATATATCACATCATATTCATAAGAACATAGCATTTTGGAAATCTTAACCTGCAAAAGAGAACATAATTTCATATCATGGGATAAATCATAGTTGTGAAATGTAATCCTAATAATCATAAGTTAAAACATGAAACTTTGTTTCATACACACATAATCATATAGAATCATTTCTTAGTAGTCAAGACTCATTTCCAAGACTATCATAGCGGACAAAGTCCATTTCGGAACCGAGTTCACTCCTCATTTTAGTCTTGTATCACTGAACCGGATTAACCTGTTCCTCCAGCCATGTCTATCTTATGAGATATAAATCTTTTCCCAATGCATTGGAGGGAGATATAGGTCTCACCCATCCCATAATGAAACTATTTTTATATGTGCCACAAAATCATAAATCATAGCATAACCCATGTAATAAAAATGGGATTCTTAAACATCATGCCATCATAACATAATCCATATAAGATAAAAGGACATCATAAAAATAATTCAATCATAAAATAATCAAATGAATTAAAAAAATAGGGATATAAACAGAACCCTATATTATCTTAGATGGAAGGTAATTTTGATAAAACACTTGAACTTCATTCTTGAGGAAAATATCCTTTATACTTAAAAAACATTTTCTCCTTTATTAACATGTCATACAATTTTAAACTAAAAGAATTTGATTAAAAATAAACTTGAAAACTTGAAAAGGAAGCTTCATGGAAATAATATTCTAGAAATCCATTCATGCCGTATAAGTTAAAGAAAAACATTTTTCTCATACTTTGGCCAGAAAAGTCAAAAAAGTACCTCGTACTAAAAACGACAAATAATTCCTTTCATATATTTTACTAAAAACTCCCAGAAGGGTAAAATTGGATTTAAACAATTGTAGGATGAAAATATAATATTATATATTGAGGAAACATGGATGTGGATGATAAATATTCCCCAGTAAATTCTGAAGTATAAACAATCTCGGATAAAAATGAGATTATGATATTTTCCCTCACCTTAGGTCCGATTTGCTACATACGTGTCTGAACCTCCTGTATAATGATTTAAATAATTTTATTGACTTATTTCATAATCGTACTCATTTTTATGATATCATATATGGTCATATTCTTTGCTTCATGTTAGTAATATTTCATTGATACTTGTTATTCGGGTGTTTATTGCTTTTTGATCTTATGCGTGTTTTGTCGAAATAAATTATTATTCTTCTTTTTAGGTTATAGATACCTAAATTACATAATGTTAATAGTTTAATATATATCATATTTATTCATTCAATTTATTTATATAATCATTATTCATTGAAGATCATGTAGAACGAGCAGCATCACATCTTGGAGATGGTAGGCTGTACGTACGCACAAGCGATGATATCGTTCCCATGATCGTGGAATTGTATTGAAGTTTATGTATAATATTTCATAATAAATATCACTTTAAAATAATAGTATATAGCTATTCTTTACACCATTATAACCATCCAAGTAAGGTGGTGGTGGAAAACATATTACACCACGGCGTGGAGACGGTATTCCGTACGTACGCACGAGCAGTGATTCCATTTTCCGTAGGATGGATAGAAGGTGAAATAGGGTTGTTTAATATTTATAACAACATATTAGTATATTAGTTATACTGATGATATAACTTCATATTGAAACAACTAAATAATAATAAGTAGAAGAAGAAATAAAGTTGAAAGAATCGGTAATGGACATTACCTCTTCTTTGAAGCGCCTCTTCTTAACCTCCTCTTAGGGCAATAAATATGGTCTTTGAAGAAGACCAGGACCTCTATGATGTTTCTAGGTAAGTTGAGAAGGAAAATGGGCAGGGTTTGGCTGATCTTGAAGGCAAAAAGTTGTGTAAAGAGGAGAGGGAGGAGGTTCCCTTTTATAAGGGAGGAGAGGGACATTTTAGGAAAAACTTAAAATATTAATTTATAATAAATTCATATTCAGTTTTTAATAGCTTCAAATTGATTTATTTATAAGCTAAGGTGGGGATGGGTCGAAATAATCTCAACAAATAGATTTCATACAAGTTTAGTTTTCTATTTTAACCTTATCATTTAGATTTAACTCTAAGTTAAATAATATAACTTTTGCCGTGTCTTCTTGTTTTCTTACACTATATGGTTAATAAACATACTATAACAAGAAAAAAGAACCCCAAGTGGTTCATTATTAATATATATAACTTTATATAAGTCATTTGGCCGAACATTATTTTTTTAGGAATAAAATAACAATTAATAATTTAATATTTGTTTTAAAAACTACTTTATGTCAATGTTGAAACTATTTGGTAATTGATATTTGTGAAACTCATAACAGCGTGATTAGTTCGAAATAATTTAATTAAATAAATAATAATATGTCATATTAACCTATAAAATTAGTTTAATTCATAAAAAGTCTCAAATTACATTTATTTGGGTATTTATAATATCAATTATGTTAATATTTTCTTAATAAGGTAATTAATGTATCATCATTGTGTCATAAATAAACTAAATTATTTAAAGTCGAAAAAATATAAATAAAATACGATTATGTAGGAAATCATTTTATATTTCTAATGATTATTTATTGTTGAATTTATCTTATTTATAAGCCTATATTAAAAATGTTTTTGTTATTAAACTTTTATTTTAACTATTTTAACTCTTCTTTAAATAAAATAATATTAAATGTCCTAATCTAATCCAGGTGGACCTAAATGGTCATATTTTATTACTAAAGTTGATTTTGGTCTAATTAAATGTATCCAATAGAATTAAGACATGTGTTAGGGTAATAATAATACCATTTTTACCCTTAATTACACTATTTAATTTTAACCGTGGTAAATAAAATTAAAAAGTTACTATTCATGAAAAACTATTTGTATCTTATTGAACAACATTTTCCTCCTTGATATTAACTGTGTCTCTATGATTTTCAAAATACCACTCATAGAAGCGGTAAAATTATTTTTAATGTAAATTTTCAAACTCTCCAAGGAGGTAGGTGAAAGAAGGTGAAAAGTTCAATAAAATTTTTTTATATCTAAAATTATAATAAAATGACACTAATGAATTACTTTGAACTTATATAGGTATTATGTATCAATTTTGACCTAAATTAAATTTATATAAAATAAATAATTATTTAAATAAGAAGTTGGTTTTTAAATAGTAACCTAGTGTTTTCACTATTCCTTAAAAATTGAAAGTTTTCAGAAAAATACCAAAAATTCACCCTCAGCTAATTTCGATATTCCGAATCCAAAAATGAAGTCCATTTTGAAAAATAAAATTTATAAAAATTTAAAAAATGTGTATTAATATTCATAATGGATAGTTTTAATAATATTTTAATAGCATATCGTTGTTTAGTGAAACTCGGTATTGCGTACAACGCAAGCTATCGAGGAAGGCAGTGATTATATGTAAAGCAAGCTAAGCTAGTGTTGTGTGTAGTGAAAGATTCCTTTGATGATGTATATAACATAAAAACAAAATATTTCTCATAAAAATATCGGGTGTTACAAAGTGAGTGATAAATTAATTTTAAAAATTCAATAAAATCTCATTCTTATTACATATATTCATTAATTTTATCCTTATTACATTTCATTTAAAGAACATGTGAAAAATGAATTTCATCGCTTAATGGGGCGATAGTCTTCCATATACATGATCGATGTTATCGTATTAGAAACAGAATGAAAATTAAAAAGTTATATGTTACATTAAAATTATATAAGTATAATAATATTATTAATATCATATAAATTTGGCAAATACATCATTATATCAATCCTTGAGATGTATTGAGCGAAAACAAAATTAATCGGTTCGCAAGGTAGTAGTCTGCCATAAACACGATTGATGATTATTTTCATTTGATAGAAGTCATGATGGATAGATATTATAAACTAAGAAAAATAATATCTAATTATATTTAAGATAATTGTTTTATTATATTTAAATTGTTAATACACAGTTCATGTAGTAAGAAAAATAAAATGAAAGAGCTTTGTTAAGATAATTACATTCTCTAAGAGAAACCTCCTTTGGATCTCATTTTAGGGACCCTATGGATGGCCTTTTGTGAGGACCAGGATATCTAGAATATGTATAATAATTTTGGTGATATATTTTTTAGGGTTTTATTGAGTCTAATTTTTTCATGCATCTGAATATTTAATGATAAAAAGTACCATTTTATAAGTGGGGAAAGGGAACCCTCTTTGAAATTACTTAGAAATTTCCCAAAATATTCCAAAATGATAAAGTCGTTCACATGATAAAAGTTTAAAAATAACTTTATTTAAGAATTTTAAATTTTATAATTTGGAAATATGGGCATAAAATAATATTTTGACAAGTTTTTATGTCATTATAACTCTAATATTATAAGTTTAACCAGATGGTAAACCCATTTTTATATTAACTCCAATAATTAATTGTTAATGTTTTAACTAATAATTTTTCAAAAAATTTATGTTTAAAAAATTAGCTAATATAAATTAATATTATTATAAATATGTAATCCATTATTCTAAATTAAATTTATATAATTGGTAAATTCAATATAAATTTTTACCCGAAGACGCGACGAAAAGCGGGTTTTTAAAGAGAAATTTCTCATATGTATAAAAGGATTTAATATAAAAAATCATTATAAAAATGATTCCAATGAACTAAATTACCTAAATATTGGTATAATTGAACTAATTTTGCTTTAAAACCATTTTAAAATATAATATAACTGTTTAAATATTTTAAATTTAAATGTTGTTTTTAATAAAAATTAACATTTTTCACTATTCATTGATAAATAATGCATTTCAGAAAAATATAAAAAATCACCATAAAATAATTTTGATTTTATAATTCTAAAAAATATTATATTTTTTGAATTAAATTTTCAATAAGTGGTAAAAATTAATTATAAATTATTTGTGTAAAGCATGACTAACAAACTTGTAAAAAAATAATGTTTTTTAGAAAACACTTCATTTACTTTCAAATGATTATTTTTTTTCTAACCAATATATGACCATTGAATTTATTTTCTACATTATAAACCAAATAAATAATAATTTATTTAGGTTTAGTTATGCCGTAAAACATAATCTCTTTGTTCTAATGGTAATTCTTATATAGTAATATTTAAATACAATATCATGTTTCGTTTAAAATCGATGTTGTGGATGTCACAAGATATCAAAGAGATTGAATTTTCATTAAAAATAAAAATATTATAATGTATTGGGATGTTATATTCTCTTATAATTTTTGTGTTTTTTCATACAATCTATCAAGTATGATGATCCTTTTTAAAAAATATTGTGGTGTTTTCTTCTCCCCACTTAAAAATTTGTTTCCTCATAATTTAATCTTGATATAGATAATCCACTACACCAGAATAGGAATTTAGCGGTGGTTATTTTTTCATTTAGCTGCGGTTATAACCGCCTCTAAATGGTGTGGCGGCGGTTTCCAAAAACCGCCGCCTAATACAACGTCACCAATATTTTCATGGTGGTTATTTTCGTTTAGCGGCGATTAAAGGAAAGCGTTGTAGCTGTCTCATTTCGGGGCGGTTTTAGCGGCGGTTATAACCGCCGCAAATAAATTCTAATCCATCTCCGTAAACCCACCGATAAATCCAGAAGAACAGCCGCGGGATGAGACTACCATGAAGTGACTATTTCGCGGAGGTTATAACCGCCGCTAAACATATATTTTATTTTACGTTTAGCAGCGGTTTTGAACGTTTAGCGGCAGTTTAAACCACCACGAAATAGTCACCAAATTTCATTTAGCGGCGGTTTAAACCGCCTCTAGAAAATTTCCCAGAAAAAAAAAATTTGTTTCTACTACCCCACAGCCTGAAAACCAAATCAAACCACATATAACAGATAAAACAAGTATAATACATGAAAACAATGCAATATCATGGTTCAGTATTAGGATAACATAACATAATGTATTGGATACCTTGTTAAAATTTATCAAATAACAATCAACGTAGACCTTGAACATTATGCTCTAATAATGTTAGAAATTAATCATCAAACAACACTTCCAAGTGCCATAAACATTAGTGCTAATGATTACAAAACTAATATAAGATTGAGTATGAAAAAAATCGATCATTTTGTGAAGTCTGCAAAATAATTGGGAACAACTTCAATAACTATAGGATCATTAGAAAAAAGTTTTTGAACCCCATTGGAAATGAATGGAAAGAAGTAAAAAATAGGAAAAAGGGAAAATATAGATAGATGACATACCTGAATCATCCAAAAGTTAGAGTGAAATGTTGGTGAAAAGAAAAAATAAAATTGCTCCCTTAAAAAGTACCTTAGGTAGAACATGGGGTGAATTGGTGGAACAAATAGAATATTAGAAATGATATTTATCTAGATGAGGAGCTAAGAGCTCTTGTATTAGAAACAATTCGTAGGATGTTTGAGAATGGCTTGTCGTTCCCTTTTCTAGGCCCTATTTCCTCAAATCATAATGCAGATAAGGGAAAGAATGTATGTAGGGCCACTGACTACAACACTAATGTTGTATTCACCCCTCTTGTTCAGCAAGGCAGTAACATAGAAGACAACTCAAATAAATAGATATGTGTACCTATTGCTACTCCCTTACTGGCTCTATGAAGAAAATAACAACCATAACCCTTGATGGGTAGGCTTCCACCTCTTTTTTAGATGTCCCCGAGGAGACCCTTAGGAAAGCCCATAGTTTAATTATTTATCTTTAGGAGACAAAGTGTTAAGAGAAGTTTTGTATGAGTCCTTTTCCATTGGAATATGGTCCAAATTGGAATCCCTTTATATGACTAAATCTCTTATTTTAAGACTATATAAGAAAATGAGATTATATACATTCAAAATGCACCTTGGAACTGCAGTCAGGATACACATTGATGAATTTAATAAAATCTTCTTAGATGTATCCAACATTGACATTAAATTGGATGATGAGGATCAATCCATCATATTGTTAACATCATTGGATGATTCATTTTACTCTATTATGTATGGGAAAGATACATTAACTCTTGAAGAAGTGAAATATCCTTTTCTATCTAAAGACCTTCAAAGGAAGGGTAGTGTGAAAACTGAGGCTGAGGGTTTGAATGTTAGGGAAAGAGGTGAATCTAGAGGTTGAAGTGAGTCAATGGGTTGGAGAAAAGATAGGGGACAGTTCAAGAAATAGAGAAGTTAATATAGAAACAAGGTAATCAAATGTTTTAAATGTAAACAACCTGGACATAGCAAGAAAAATTGTACTAATAGGAAGGGTGACTATAAAGATAGTAATAATGACCATTCCCTATTAATTGAACAAGACTTCAACACAACTAAAGTGTTAAATGTCGCTGATATAGCCATATTATATGAATAGAACTAGGATTCATGATGCTCATTCCACATGTGCCCAAATAAGGAATTCTTTACTGAATTAAGGGAATTCAATAATGGTGAGGTATTTCTAGGGAATAATATGAGCGGTCACATCATGGGCATAAGCTCAATTTTACTAGAGCTTCATGATGGGTCTATTAAAACTCTTGAATAATTTAGGTGGGTACCTAAATTAAAAATAAACCTAATATCCCTAGGAACCCATGACCAGAAAGGGCACGACTTCAAGTATGGATCTGGAAGCCTTAGAGTTTCCCAAGGATCCCTCACTGTAATAAAGGGAACCCTTTGCAATGGTCTGTTTTTGTTAGATGGAAAAGTGTATAGAAATCAGTTGAATAGTTATTCTGGTTCATAATGTGATTCCACCACCTTATTGCATAGGATACTAGGGAATGTTAGTGCCATGGGTCTTAGTGAGCTTAAGAAACAATGCCTTCTAAGTAATATCACTCCTAATAGTTTACCTTTTTGTGAAGACTGTGTATATGGGAATTCTAGGAGAATCGGATTCAGTATATCCATGTTTAAGGCTGAGGAACCTCTTGAATGTGTACATTATAACTTGTGGGGTCCTTCTAGGGTTACCTCCCATGGTGGTGGTTTATACTTTGTAACCTTTATTGATGATTTCTCTAGGAGAGTGTGGATTTATATTATTAAGCACAAGTCAGATGCCTTTTAGACTTTTATGAAATGGAATGTTGCTGTAGAGAGTGAGACTAATAAGAAACTTAATGCCTTAAGAACTGATAATGGTTTAGAATATATATCCAATGAATTCCTTGAATATTTTGAATCTGAAGGAATTATGATATATCGGACTGTTTTGGAAACTCCGTAACAGAATGGGTTAGCAGAGAGAATGAATAGGACTGTTCTTGAGAGGGTAAGGTGTTTGTTATCCCACTCAAAACTCTCTAGGTCCTTCTAGTCTGAGGATGATTCAACAACAGTGCACCTCATTAGCTGTTGTCCATATTCTGCTAACTCTTTTATGACACTTGAATAAATTTCAAAGGTCACACCCCCAAATCTATCTCACCTTAGGATATTTGGGTGCATAGCTTACGTGCATTCATGTAATGATAAGCTAGCTGATAGGGCTATTAAATGAATATTCGTGGGATATCTAGAGGGTGTTAAAGGGTATTATTTATGGTTAGATAAACCAAGTTACTAGAAATGCATCGTTAGTCATGATGTGGTCTTCCATGAATCTGGTGTGACCAGCGACAAAGTACCTAAACCTGTTGTAGCTCCTGATGAAGCTGCAGGACCCTTAGAGGTCCCAACACCTTTAGGTGTTGATGTTCCTTTAGGATCAGGTGACCAACGTCAGTTCAGTGTTGGTCCTGCTCCTTTGGTTACCCAAGCCCAGCCTAAATCAGATCCCAATTTGGAATCTAAACCTGAGGACCAAGAACCTGTTGGCCTGATCAACTATCGGCTTACTTGAGATAAAGAAAGGAGGGTTATTAAACCTCCAGCTTACTTCAACTAGTCATACATTACTACATATTCTTTCAATGTAGCTTAGGAATTGTTTAATGATGAGCCTAAAACTTTTAAGTAAGCTTTTAAGTCCAAGGAATATAGTAATTGGCTAAGATCAATACAAAAAGAAATGAATTCCCTTCTTAAGAACAACACCTGGGTTGTTTTTCTGAAACCCAATAACCAGAAATTTATAGGTTCAATATGGATTTATAAGAAGAAATAAAGGAATGTAGGAGAGTCTAAAATCAAATTCAAAGCATGCATGGTATCTAAAGGTTTTCTAAAATGTGAAGTCATTGATTATAGTGAAATATTCTCTCTTTTTTTAAGCATTCATCCATTAGAATTATGCTTGCATTTTCTACCAAACTTGATTTGCATGTTGAACAACTCGATGTAAAAATTACTTTTTTACATGGTAGTCTTGATGAAATAATTTGTATGAATCCTCTAGAATGATTTTAAAAATTGTTCAAACCAAACCATGTTTTTATTTTACATAAGTCTTTTCATGGGATTAAATAGTCTTCAAGATAATGGTATAAAAGGTTTGATTCCTTTATTATTGAGAATCAGTTTTCTATAAGTAGATTTGATGCATGTGTGTATTTTAAAACTGTTAAACATGAGTCTTTTTACCTTTTATTATATGTCGATGACATGTTTTTAATATGTAAAAATATAAAGATCATAAATTCCATTAAGCACCAGTTGAACTGTGTTTAGGGTGTGGATACTAACCACATACCGTATGAGAATGCAACAGAAGAATACATTATCAAGTATTGGAAAAAACTATTGAAAACATAGTAGTCATTATAATTAAAAAATGACAACAAAACTGACTATCAGGATTAGTAGATACAGTAGATGATAAAAACAGGAAGTAATCCATATCATCAATTGTCAATCAATAAGATTCAACACATAGTAATATCATGAAAATCCATAAAGTACAAGAGAGTCACTTTTTTATTCTAATTTACTCTTAACTAGTTTACTATCTTTATTTAGTTTGTTCTTCTTTAAAGAGTGTTCCCCATGTTCTCATTCCTCATAACAATGAGTAATAAAGTAGTCATAACAAAACACATAAAAATAATAATATAGAACCCTTGGAAAAGTTCTTAGTAGGCTAATCATACAATTTATTCCTAAATGATGTATACCACACTCGAGAAATCAAGACATAAAAAGAAACCTCAGAAATCAATAAAATGCATAAAAGGAAAATGAGAAATGAAGGAAATTTTAGGACATGAAAATGTGTGGTGGAAACTATGTGCCACAAATGTTACATATACAAACCAACTGTTTTCATATTACAAATCAAAAATACAACTACTAAGGGTCTGATGATGCATCATCACCCTCTCCACCTTCATCTCCACATTGTGTTGTCACCTATAATAACATTATATTGAATATTAAATACGATTGCATATTTATATTAAAACTTTAAACCAATGAAAGTTATCAAACTAAATGATTTTGATTTTTTGTGATTTACCTGCATACCACCAGTTGATGCAATACCACCGGGGGCATATCTACTCATCTGCTAATGTATTTCAATCAACTCTTTCTGCAATGCAGATATCTGATCCCCCTGCTGGTGAACTGTGCTTCGTAAAGAATCAATCTCTTTCTTATCATCTCCGGGTATGGGCTGACTAAAGTTAGGAGTAGATGCAGTTGCTATCCCCGATGGCATGCTAAAAATCTCAGATGGTACGGGTCCCAAACCCATCCCACGCACTCTCCCAGCATGCTCCTTCCCAAGGACCTTAGCAACCAGGTCATCCTGGGAGAATGAGTAGGATTGCGCAGGATTGGCATCCCATAGCTCTTTAATTTTTACCTATAAATCAAATATCAAAATATATTAACATAGTAAAAACTGATAATAAGTTATTATGATGAAAAATTGACTTCATACCCCCGACTTCTTTAGCAGGCTCGTTAACAAAACTTCCATCTAATTTCTTATAAACATCCAACCACAGTTCAGTCCTGGATGCTTCATGCCCTAAACTCTGTGACTGCATTAAAAAAAGATAAATCAACAATTAAATATATTAAACAGATAATATTGTCTTATAAATATTTAAACTAATTAAAAGATTACCAATGTCGTTCGGCTTCTAGAAAATCTTTTTGAGCCCGTAGTGTGCGGGATGACTTGCTTTGCTCTGTTTGATGCATTTTGTCTTGAAAGATCCTGAAATAAATAAAAGGCAATTTAATACTGATGTATTTAATGTCATATCCTTTTCATATACATGTATAAATGTAAAATGAGGATAATATAATAATATATATTTCAATACCATCCGCTTCTGATCACGATGTCTATCAACAAACACTTTCCACTGCTCTTTTGGTACCCCACTTGGTAGCTTCTCATACATTTTTTGTGTGGTCAACGAAGTATCATTGACATCACACCATAATATCCTTTTGATATCTTTCCACTTCTTACCTAGATTTTTCAATGTCCACTTCCGTGCTATCACATCGGCAATGGTAAAGTGGAAGAACATATGTATACAGAAATTCATTTTGAACATATTAGTAACATGACATTCAATTAAACCATAATGTAATAAATTTACCTTTATTTGAGAATCAAACACTTCATTTATCCATCTTGAAGGAATATGTCTCTAATCGTCATATGAAATGGGAAGGGAAATTGGCTCCGCTTCCAGCTGGCCTATAATCTGGCCAAGTAACCACGCAACATCATCCATAGGGACCTCGTAAGAATCAAATGGCACAACAATCTTCTCACCATTCAGATTCCAAACATCTAAACTTTTTATATTTTTCTTCACGATTTCATTTTTTTCATATTCAATGAGAAAACAATTAATATAAAAAAATGCAATAAATTTATTTAATTAAAATTTGTACCTATGATAGTGACACTCCAGTGTGTCCGGGATGAACTGGAAGGGGCACGACGCTGCCCCACTGCTGAGCCTCCTGAAAGGGGAGTCGACGACTCACCCACTACTAGGACATCCACGAATGGTGTGAGAGATGGTACAGGGGGATGTTGCAGGGGTGTCGGCACCTGGCATCTCAGATGTCGTGGGGAGGGAGACAAATGGATCGCCATCTTTCGAGAAACTAGACGAAACAATATACCGCTTCTTACTTGGAATTCTTGTCTTTTAATCAAATAAAATTAAGTTCAGAATATATATTTCAAAAAAATTATGCAGAAAAAAAATTAAAAATGATAATAGATTCCCAGTACTGACAAACAAAATATATATAACAATGATAATGAATGACTGTAGAAATGAAACAAGTGGTTGCTGAATAAATAAATAATTGTACATACAATCATTTTCTCTTTCAAACATGTCGGTTTCCTGCTCCATTGCTTCATCCACTTCATTCATCCTTGCTAGACTAATATTTTCAATATCATGATCAACAACTAATTCTGCTTCCTGTTGCTGATTAAATTCAATTTCAGAGCTCAAATTTTCCACTTCATCACCCATATCATACAAATCTCTTTGTATTACATGAGAAACTACACTCCACCCTTCATTGGAAATATCATTCACATAATACACCATTTTTCCATGCAATGCTAAGATATATGGATCATGCAGTTTACGATCACCAACATCCATCAAGCGAGAGAAGTTCACAGAAGTAAATTTCAAGGAATCTCTTTTAACACCTCTGATAATATCGACCCATTTTCATTTGAATAATACAACCAAAAAATGTCTGTGGTAGTTTAATTCCATAATATCATACAACTTTCCAAAGTATTCCACTTCAGCAAATGTAAATATACCACTATTCTATGTTTTCAGACCCACTTATCGATCGACTGTACAAAATCTAAAGCCATTCACATTATAAGCGTCGAACATTCTAAATTCTTTTAGAGGACCTCTAGCAAGAAACTTTAAATCTTCTGACACCTCTGCTCGAGTATCAGTATTCATGATCTGAAAAAAGAAATATACGTTATTAGATTCACAAAATTTATATTTCAAACTAATATTCGTATTTATTTTAATATTTATGAACTTACACGTCGTGCAAACAATTCTACAAGCTCTTTCTTAACATCTTTCATTATATCTTTCTAATTTCTTGTTTGGCCTCTCATTCGTCTCTTTGTTTGTATCCACAACTCTTCAATAAATGGATCTGCAATGTCATTATTCAGCAGCACATATCTATGTGGCTATAATAATTCCAATTCAGTCAGTGTCGTATTTGAGGTCCTCCCAACTGATCGGCCCATAGCAGGAAATATTTTGGATTTCTGATGTACTTGAGATTGAGTCGATGTGTCATCAACATTTCCAACTCGATTAAATCTTGTCTCAATATCATCCAAGTATCGAGAACAAAAGGTAAGACACTCCTCAACCAAATAGCCTTCAACAATTGAGCCTTCTGGTTGAGCTTTATTTCTCACATATGATTTCAAATGTCCAAGATATCTGTGAAATAAAATAAACATAATTATGCATTTAATTAAGTACCAAAAATTGTTTACATAACTGGAAAACATATAAATAAAATACCTCTCAATTGGATACATCCATCGATAATTAGCTTCCTCAACTAAATGCACAATTAAATGCATCATTACAGTAAAAAAGGACGGAGGAAAGATTGTCTCCATTGCGCAAAGGGTCAATACAAACCTCTTCTACAGGTTGTCAAGCTAAAATGGATGTAGACATTTCTCAAATAGTTTACTGAAAAATGTGCAGAACAGAAGTACAATAGTAGTAATTTTTTCAGGTAATAATGTATGCAATGCCAATGGTAGTAACTGTTGTAACAAAATATGTGAATCGTGACTTTTCAATCCATGTAACTTACGATTCTTCAAGTAAACACACCTCGAGATGTTACATGAATACCCATCAGATAACTTAACATTCTTTAACATTCAACGGAATGTATCTTTATCCCTATTTTTCATTGAAAAAATTGCCGGAGGATACTTTTCATTCTCATCTGGCCAGAGATCACATTTTATGTTCTTTGCTTGTAAGTCTTTGCGAGAATTGAGATGATCCTTCGACATTCCATGCTCCTTAAGCAATGTGAATATCAAATTTTCACAGAAATTCTTCTCAATATGCATCACATCATGATTATGCCGCAACAAATTTAATTCCCAGTACGGATGTTTGAAGAATATACTTTTTTCTTCCATTGTTGCGTTCCGATTTCGCTTGACGATGCACTTCGGACCCGTTTTCCACTATCATTCAAATGGTGAACCTTCCCAAATTCTGTTTCAACATTTTCAAGGTGTTTCAATATTTCAAAACCATTTAACAACTTTGGAAGTGGTCTACGATCAATGCAACCATTAAATTTTGATATGTTCAGCCAAAATCTATGAGATGCATCGAGAAATCTTCTATGACAGAAGAAGCACCATTTTCTACTGTGAGGTAGCTGTTTGGGCTCAAAATCAAAGTTACAAACGGGACAAGCCAAACCCGTGTAAGTGTTCCAACCAAATAAATTCCCAAGCCCAGGGAAGTCACTAATGGTCCACATTAAAGCAACATGTATTATGAACATTGTTTTAGAAGAAGCATCAAATGTCTCAACATCGTTTCTCCATAACTCCTGCAAATTCGTCAATCAAAGGCTGCAAGTATACATCAATATCATTTCTAGGCATTTGTTTTCTAGGAATAATCATCGAAAGGATAAAAGATGTTTGTTTCTTACACATCCACAGAGGCAAATTATAAGGGTTCATAACAACTGGCCAAATGCTATAATTGGTACTCAAAGTCCCAAATGGGTTGAATCCATCGGAAGCCAATCCCAATCGAACATTCCTAGTATTAGCTAAGAAATCGAGATGTAATGAATCAAATGTCTTCCACAATTGAGACTCACATGGATGTCTCATTAACCCATCATTTTTATTATCTACAGAATGCCACTTCATGTGTTAGGCAGTTTTCAATGACATGAATAATCTTTGCAATCGAGGATTCAAAGGAAAGTAACGCAAAACCTTTGCAGGTGTGCTCTTTTTCTTCTTCTTCTCCATGAAATTATGTTCATTCATACTTCCAACATCACCCTTTTCCTACCATCTCGAAGAAGAACATTTCATGGAATTATGTATACTTGAATCCTCTCTCCAATAAAGCATACTATCATTGGGACATGCATGTATTTTTGTATAATTCAGACCAAGCTTGTTAACAACTTTTTTTATATCATAAAAAGATTCAGGGATTTTTTCTTCAAGAAATGCATCATGTATCAATTCCAATATCATGGACATTTCCTTATTTGTAATTCCATATAGACATTTGATGTGATACAACTTCAACAGAAATGAAAGTTTTGGATATTTCAAACACCCACAATGCAACTCTTGATTTCCATCATCAACTAAATCATGAAACACATTTTCCTCAGTGAAGTTTTCTCTTACATTTGGCTCCACAGAATCAAGAGGAGGATCCAATGATATGTGACAATCTTGATCTGCCTGTGTTACAGTCTCAAAAACATCACTTGTCACGTTGCAATTTGTAGCACCCTATTCTGGTTTTCTTGATATGTTTTGATGCTGATAGTGGTGCCTTGCAGTGCCGAATGAATCATTTATTAGGTTTTGAATTTCATTTTCCATTTTCGACGAACATGGGACCTCATTCTGTGGATTAACATCAGTGCTCAATATTTCTGTAATGTTCGATTCTCCAAGCCAAATCCAACACAAATATTGATCAAGGAATTGCTTCAGTATTAAATGTTTATAAACCTCATCTCTCTTCAACCATGTTCTAAATTTACATTTAGGACATGGACATTTTATTCTCACTTCAATGGATTGATTAGAAATTGCAAAATCTAAAAACTCATTCAAACCCTTAACATACTGAGGTGTGTTCCTCGGTAATGTGATCCAAATTTTATCCATGTATATCAAAATGTGCCTACACAATAATAAAAAAAATTAAAACACATAGTTACTACTAAATAGAGAAAGAGATTCATATATATGATAGTATAAGATTACAGGAACATAATATAATAAAGATGATCCCCTGAGTTAGATATGAACCCTTAGTGTTTGGGAGAGGAGAAGTTTCTTTGGTAAAGAGAAACAGTGTGCTAACAATGTTGTAGCTACTTTACCATGAAAACCAAAACACATTGTTAATTTGGAATAACCCCAACATATGTTCTCTATAGATTCATCATATAAAACTCTAATATCGAATAAATCTATTATAAATAATTTTTACTTTATATTTTCATTATTTATTTGTGAAATATTTAAATATAATCCAATAGAATCTCATTTAAATGATGCTAAAAATATTTTGAGATTTTTAAAATGAACTATTTTCCTATATCTAACTTTTTCAAAACCCTCTGATTTTAATTAAAATTTATATTTGGATACATATTTTGTTCGGTATAGACTGGATAGAAAGATAATGTCAGGAACCCGTAAAATTCTTGCTAAATTCTTAGTATCATGATATAGTAATGAAAAACACATTATATAACTATCTAATACTAAAGTTGAATATAATATAGCCATATGTTTCTATGCATACGTGTTATGAATGAAACACACCCTAACTAATTTTGGATTCATTTTTAATCAGGTTTAAATCATATGAGACACAAAATTTCAATAAACATTTAAAAAAATTGATAAACCATTATAGGATGAAACACATATATTTAACACATAATTTATTAATATATCATGCAGATTTTTTGAGTTTTTTTTTCATAGACAATCAATTGTCATAAATTTTTACTGAACCACTTCCTAGTTATAGATTAAATTTTATCAAATCGAAATTAAGATTATTTAAAATTATTTAATATCATTTCTATTTTACTAATTTTATATTGTGAATTTATTATTAGTAAATATTTTATTTGAGTTATTTCATTTGAGATTTATCACCACCATTTTGAGTATTAGTCATATCTCAATAGGACTTCTATGTTTTTCTGACATAATTATCATGCATATCACTCTGAGCGGCCCTTTTCTTACTATAAAACAAAATAAAATAAGTCAGTTAAAGGTTCATTACCCTTAAAAACCTTTTAATATTAATAAAATAGTCATAAATTTTTTTCAAATAGTTCAGTATTTCGAACCTAGTTCAACAATGTAAAATATAAGAAAATAAAGTGAGATACCTCTAGTAGATTCATGTGCTCAAGGACCTTAGGAAAAGTGTTGAGTGTAAGATCCATCAATTTCAACTGGCTAGATGCCATGAATATTTTTGTTAAGAAATCCATAAATCATCAAGGATAGTAATTTGAGTTCGATGAAAAGACAAAACATTTATTCTATGATAAAGATGTATGAGATTTATATAAAGCGGTTGTATTTAATTTTGGTGATAATAAGGATCTGTTTCCAACAATAGTAAACTAGAATAATTTTTTGATGTCATATTTAATAATGGTTGATGTCTTTGAATGTACTTATGGTGGAAATTATGATTTCGACACTTCCTCAATGGAAATCAATTAAGTAATCCCTACAGAAATAATTACGTCTTTTTTGAAAATCCAAAATTGGATAACAAACCTATAAAAGAAGTGGAACCAGATAGAAAGGTTCATTTGAATTTCATTCAGTCTTCCATTGCTTGAAAAATGGTGAGTTTGAAAAAAAAAATCCTTTTTCAAGATGTTGAATTAATATATCGGTTTATAATAGATAAGGGCCAGCTAAATGTATGATTGTTGAATAAATGGGATAGAAATTAATAAAATCCATATTCTCCATTATTAGAAAATACACAATGATTGAATCAATGTGATAAAAATCAATGCTATTTATACACCTTGGAGAAGGATATTTCGGAGGAGGTCATAGATTACTTTATTAATATGCATAGGGATTATGGGAAGGAAAACACATCAATGATGATTAGTAACATCCCTAACTGTATTGATGATCATCAGAACTATAATATTGTCAAGGATTCGAACAAAGATGAAATCCAAAAGTCCTTATTCTCATTATTCATGGAATGTTCTCCCTAACCATATGGTTTTAAAATCAGTTTTTTATCCTATTAGGATATCATTCATGATCACCATGTATGTGGAGATACATACTTTTCACACATTTATACCTACCATATAGAATGAACTCAAACTTCATTGTGTTGGACCCCAAAAAAATGAATTTGATATTAAGGACATCATGCTTGTTTCCCTTGGAAACATTATAAATAAACTCATTAGTAGAATTATAGTTTCCATGATAGGGAAAATTATCAAGGATATTATTACTCTATATTAGTATGGGTTAAATTTTGGAATATGCATTCATCACGGTCTCTTCATAGCTTTCAATAGTGTTAACATCCTGAAAAGGATGGATAATGAAGGAATTATTTCCCTGAAGATTGATATTTCTAAAGCATTTTATACCCTTAAATTGAATTTCCTACTCAAAATTATAAAAATATATGAATTTTTATAAACATTTATCAAATTGAACAATAATATCCTTTCATCTTCAAGGATTTCTATATTAATTAATGGGACTCCAGGAGGGCATTTCCCGTGCACCATAAGAGTGAGGCAAGGAGATCTAATCTCATGAATCCTAACATAAGGAAAGACTACCAGTTATCCAAGAAACAATAATAAAAAAACTAATATTAAAACAATTAAATAATTATAAATCAAACCCTATGGTTTGTATAGGTTGCCGGGGAAGCAGGGTCGCTGGGGTCGCGGGGTCGTCGGGGTCACAGGGGGCCGGGGTCGACGAGGTCGCGGGGTCGCCGGGGAAGCAGGGTCGCCGGGTTTGTGGGGTCACCGGTGTCACGAGGGGCCGGGGTCACAGGGGAAGCGGGGGGCCGGGGGAGAGCAGGGTGAGAAAGAGGGTCGGGGTGGGGGAAGGGTGAGGGCTGTTAAAAAAAAAATTGGCGGTTTATTATAAACCGTCGTGAATCCTTTTTAAAAACGGTTTACCGGCAGTTCCTAGAACCGCCGCTACAAAACCGCCACTAAACGGCGATTTTTTTGTAGTGATCAAGGAATTGAAATTTTAAAATACATATGTTTAAACCTATATTATGAATCTTTTAATAAAACAACATCTTAACAATTGATAAATGGAAGTATAAAGGTCATATGAAATAACACATAAATAGGTTTCTAGGTTAGAGATCATTAGTGGAAAGTGAAGATATAGACATGGAAGAAAAGTATAAAAAAATTATATAGAGTCATATAGGTCATTGATCCAAATAAATTGAATGGAAAATATAAATTTAAGGGCTGAAAACTATAAATATATGAATATTTAGAATAATATCATTTCAATATAAATGAATGTATTTGAATAAAATTTATTTCAATATCATTTTCCAAGAGTTTATGAATTCTTTTTCCATCCAAACTGAGAAAATATGAAAATATAATTAATGGATAACTTTATATTTTATAGGTATAATTTCATCTTTTTGTTAATCTTTGATCATTTTAAAATTCATTTATTACTATATGAAATGAATATACAAGATGATTTATTTTCCAAAGTACTAAAATTAAATTTTAATGGATCATATGATCCATAAAAGAGAGAAACGTATTTCCATGTATTTATAAATATTTTACAAAAAATAATATGCTTATAATAAGTTATCAAGTATAATATATTAATCTATAAACCCCAATAAAATTTCCACTAGTTCAACATTAATATTTAATCATCAAATTTTTTAACTAAAAAATAAAAAATTAACTTGGATGTCATGTAGGAAAGTGGTAGGCACTAAAACCTTATCATCCTTCGGTTGTGGGTTCAATACCCATGGAATATTAGATGTGATGTGTTTTCACCTGGCAAGCATGTTATTATTTTTCTAAAACCAAATTTATATAATTCTTATAATGTTATCAAATTTAAATATCTCATGATTACCTTAACATCAAAGATTAGATACACCATAAAGGATTTCAATACCTTTATAAAACCACTTTATATTTAATATCTCAATATTGGAAATATATTAATTATTACACTCACTCAATCATTTTTTTAATATGTTTAAACTACCACTGACTCACTTTTCTTAGTACCATTCAACACATGGTTTAAATTTCTAAAATAACTAATAATACGGTACAATCCTTAGACATTTCATAATTTTTATAACTAAAATTACGTTGATTAAAATACTCCTATAAAATAATTCTTGAATACAAACACCAGAGCATTATAATTTCTCCTTTATCTGTCGTAATATCATAACATTGACCATGATCCCTTATCTTGTTTTTACATATATTCTCTTGAAACTTTTGTTATTTCTTTACATAATGTCCCATCTAGTTAATGTAGAAGAATTTTATATTGGTATATTATTTATTTTCCTTAGAATCATGAGCATAATGGACTTTTTCTCCACACATGAGGAAAATTACTTTTACTTTTAATCGTGTACCAATTTATTTTCTTCCACAAGTATCACATGTTTAAAAGTTTTTCCTTTCCTTTTTCCCTTTATCTAACTTTTTCTATTCCTTCCTCTTCTTGTCTTATTTCAATTTGAATTCATAAAAATTGGATATTTCTTTATATATTATTATATCACATGATATTATATCCTTATATGATGAGAAATTTTAGTAGGCCAGTTCCCTTAGGAGGATTGTATTAATCCCATAAAATAAATATTCAATCATTCTATTTGGATTATGTATGTATTCTACAGCATGCCTTGATAACCATGTAAATTTGGCTTCATACTTAGTAATATTTTACTCTTATTTCTGTCTTATACATAAAAAATATATTTCCATATCTGATTGTTCCTCATGAGGAAAATAATTTTCAAGAATATTACCTTGATATCCTTCTACTATATGCTTGTTATTTCCTCCATATCCTTAGTTTTTTGAACTAGTATTCACCATTGATCTATATCTATTAAGAGATAATAAACTATCATGATAACTTTATCAATTTCCCAAAATCCTAGAGTGATATAACATTAGTATATCACATGGTGGATCATCAGGCTTCTCAATATGAAAATTTTTATTACTCATAACTATATTCAACTACCCCAATATGGTTATAATTTGATCTGTTCTATCTCGAGATCCATCATCATTATCTTACCCCCGAGGAATACATACATTGAATATGTGCATTGATACAATTCTAATTCCCTCTATTCTGTGAAATGTATAAATAATTTTATAGACTACATTAAATCATAACATTAAAAAATATAATGTATATTCTTGAAACTAATGAAATAATTAACATAAATTTGAACTATTTATACATAGATAATCTCAAAATCATAAACATGGTATATTTTAATATATATTTATTTTAAACTCCTTTATTATTTTTTATGAATAAAATTTGATTTATCTTAATCACATCCTCTAGTGGATTCAAACCAGTTGCGTAGTAAGGAATATGTTAGTTCACCAGGTGACGATTGGGTCAAGACTAATACACCCTTTTCAGGGTTAGTACTCCTAGGTACATCTATTCTTGAACCACAAAGACTTTTACTATCCAAACTAGGATGTACTTTATAAGGAAAACCAAATTATATATTTCTTAAAAAAACATTAATATTATCTTCTCTACATATCCTCAAATTATCTTATAGGGTAATGTTACCTAGTATATGATTTCATAAAACTAGTTGACAAGGTTTATACAAATCTTCCTCTGATACCAACTATAGTGACCTCATCCCCAGTAGCAAAGAGTTGATGCATAGTTTATTATATTAGCATAAGATACAAGGAATGGAATCCTAAAGGATTGAATATTTTAATAGTCTTGATAACCTAGATACATACTTTAAACATTTATTACAATTTAAAATTTAAAATAAAAAAATTATTTTCTTCTAAAACACCACTATTCTTCATAGTGTATCCCTTCACATCAATCACAAAACACTTCTTAATTTATTTAGATAAATAAAACATAAGAAAGGTTTGAGATAAGATTCTCAATAAGAGTATGAATACTATGGATGCTATGAATAAATAAGGCATTGTAAATATTTATTGTGAAATAGATGGAACACATTCCATTTAATCGATAATATGATCATAATATAGTACAAATAAATTATAATCAAATAATTCCATATAATTAATCACTTGAGCTTAAAAACATAACCATGGATATTTTTAATAATTGAATAATCACATGGAATATAAATTAATGAATTCATAATGATATAATTCATAATTCTATAAATATAAAACATATCATTTTGGCCTTGTGAAAGACAACTAAATAAAATTTTAAGGCCTTGGCCAAAAACTAATCTTGTTTTTCTCATGAGACCTATCGTTCCATTGAGGGGCTATAATGGTCTCTTCTTATAACATACTAATTCTAATGAATTCATCATATGAAAGGGTTGGAACATAATCAATAGAATAGTTCATATTGAAAAACTAACTTATGAAATGTTAATATTAACCTTAATCAATAACATAATCCTTAATCATCCAAAGAAAAAATTTGAGTGGTTAAAAAATTGTATATCCCTAGTAAAATTGACCATAAACCAGTTAAGGGAATAATAAGGAAAGTATTAATACAATATATTCTTACTACATCATATGTAAATTAGTGGGTTGAAGTTGTTAATGAATAGAAATACCATGAAAAGATCCTTAATAATATTTTTGAGAAAAATAACCTTTACATTTTCAAAATATCATTTTAAAACAAAAGGTTCAAAAAATTTGAAAATACATTTCATTTTAAGTAAACTTTTAGAACTTTTAAAATAATAATTAAAAAATTTAAATGTCATGATTTGTAAAATTACATTAATTCCATACAGTTTAAAGAAGGATTAATTTCACATTTTCAATAAAAGACAAATATGTGTTATTTTGAGAACAACATGAATATTCCTTTAAAAAAATTTATAAAAAAAAATTAAAATATTATTTAAGAAATCATTTTTAAAAGTTAAAAAAACATTTTAGAAAACATTGGTTTTGATGAAAATGGATTTCTGAATGAAGAGAGAAAAAAAGTCAGAATTTATAAAAACAATCACAATCATTTTAGGTAACCAAGAGTTTAAAATGGTAATATTTCTTGGAAACACCATGAACAACAATATTATAATAAAATTAAATTGTTTTATTATACATTGATCAAATAATTTCATTTACTGGAAACTCATGTATAAACAATCCGAATTAAAATAAGATTGTAAAATAAACCCTTTCCACTTTGTTAAATTTTAAATCATAATACTTATAATATGAATGACATCAAGTGAAACTTTAACTATGATAAAGATAAATATATTCATGATTTAAAATATTAAAGGTTTAAAATATACACCACACAAATTAAATAATTGTTGAATATGGGATATGTCTCACAGAAGTAAAAGTGAGATAAGAAACCATTACCTAATGTCTAATTTCTTTCATATGTGTTTCTACCTAGATTATAATGGTTTTAAGCTTTCTATTAATTTATATAAGAGCTGTAATGACTCAAAATTTTTGAATGATAATTTATTCTCAAAAATGTGAGATGTATTATTCAAAACAAAACCGTATATTTTTTAATGAAGTGAATATAAAGGTAAATGTGACTATATGGATTCAACTATAATATGAATGTTGGTCAATTATAACCATTAGATAATATGTAATTTGGTATATATTCACTTGATAATAATTTTAACATTATCATTATAGATGATAGGTAAAATTTTAATGAATAATATTTGATACAAAAAGAAGACTTGAAGACCTTAACCAGAATAGTCATGTCAATTGAAGCCCATTTGTCAAATATTGAGAGGGAAATTTTATCATTGGGTTTCAAACTTGACCATGACTGAGACAAGATTCAATAATTGAATCTCAAATGAAATCAGCTATGGGATAATATCAAGTTAGTGGAGATTACCACTCAGTCGATGTTAGCTGAGGCACCTCACAAAACTACCCACATCGCACACCTTACTCTTAGGGTGTATGTGGGTGTAATAAGGGGTTAAATGTACAAACCATAGTGTGTAATTTCATTTTTTAAATAATTTTCTTCCCATAATTTTCATTTTATGAAAAGTTATGCTTAATAAAGTAGAGATATAATTTGATTTTTTAATTTTTTGGATATAAATTGGATTTCTATATTGATATAAAAACATGTAATAAACTATGATATTATGAATAATACTTATTTTAATAAATATACTATGATAAAAACACTTTAATTTAAATATAAATCCTAAAATAGTTTTTTTCAAGTTTTAGAAATTTTACTATGAATTTTCAATCTGCTATTATTTTTACTAAATAAATATTTTTATAATTAAAATTTAGATTTTTTGTATTTATAATATTATTATAATAAAAGAAATATCATTTTTTAAGTCATCATATCGAAATTAGGTTAGGGTAAATTTTCTAAAATACATTCATTTTGTGAATAGTAAAAGTGCAGTTTGAGTTTTTCTGTATGTTGATGACATCACAATTATTTCATAATGATGTTATAATAAATTAACCATAATACATGACTTAAAATAGGTTATTTTATTATTTCCAATTAATTTAATATATTTTAATCATTTTCCAAATATATAATTTACTTTCCAAATTCTAAAATGGGAATATTAACTTTAAAAATGTTATTTTGTGAAAACATTAATTTTCCCTGAAAAATTAATTAAAATAAAATTGTGGTCGTATAATGTGGATTAAAATAACATAAAAACTATACTAAGTGTCCAATGCCATTAGAAAACACCATGGTAATGTCTGTGTTTTTTTATTTTCCAATACCAATGTGTCGAAGGCCTAAATTTAGGAATTAATAAACAAATCCCCCAATTTTTCTATAAATAACAACTCATTTCTCCATTTCCATTAACTACTAATACATCCTCAAAAAATATCTTCTATATTTACCTCCCATGGTGTCCTCCCAAGTTTTCCTCAATCCCCCTAGGTCCAAATCCTCAATTTTTAAGAGTTACAATTTAAGGTAAGGTAAATATCCTTCTTTTCTCTTTGTTTTAAGAACAACTTTATAAATATATCTTCTTATTATTATGGTAACTCTACATTATTTCCTTTTTATTCATTCCCTTACTGTAAAATTATGTTTTATCAATGTGACACCCATTTCATCCCTCTTTTTACCCTTTTCTAAAACCACATTTTATACCTGTTGTGCTATTGATTTTACTTCTCAAAATTTCTCTCTTCTCCTCAATCAATTCCCATTGATTTTATTTATGTGAATATCCAAACCTCTTTCTCTTACAATTTTATTCAATAATATTTAAAATTTATTTATTTAATTCTTTAAATTTCATACATAAAACCCTTTTTCCCTTTCTGTGTGTTATAAATGACATAAAGATCTTATCTTTAAACACTTTTTAAAATGCCATGATTTTTATATGAAATCTGTTTCATCTATTCTCCATAGGGTATTTATAAAATGTCTTATTATTATCTATGAAGCTCATATTAATTAATACATATAATGGGTGTACCCTAATAGTTCTATAATTCATTGGGTAAATAATTTAATCCCTATAGATGACATGTTTTATGATACCTTGGTGAATAAACTTTGTAATTTTTATAGCACCTCAGTGAAAAACCATGGTGATATGCTTATGAATATATCATTTAAATGTTGTAGCCAAATTTCGATAATATTATTCTTGTTATTATTATTTTTATATTCCCCCTTTTCCTTATCTCATGCCTTTATTATTTTCCTCATGTTCTTATTGATATTTCTAAAGATCACATATAAATTGTTTCCATGGATTTCCTTTAATAGGCCTTATTCTCTCCCTTTCCTTTGATGTATGTACCTGGGTTATGAGATATAGTAAAATTACATAGAATGAACGAATGAAAATTTATTTCACGTTTCTAATAATAATGTTTTAATTTTTCTTGTATTGTGTACCTTATTTACAAGAAAAAAACTTTTAAAGATCCTCTATTTGTACAATGTCAAGAAAAAGTTATATGCTAAAATGGTTATATTCCACAGTTGGTATCAAATTATAGTTTTTTTTATTTGTGGAAATTATGATGTTCAAAAATTTGGAAGAACCTTATGTCCAATTTAAAATATAGGAAAACATATTTTGGTAATGTATTAAGTATGTGGTTTCCTAGGAAACAAATCCTTGCTTAGATACAAACAATTAGATGTGGATGTGGAAAAAATGTATCTAGGGGTAAAACTCTAAAACACCACTTTGAGATAGACTCGAATAGTAACTGGTGCATGACAATGGTCCTTTCTACACACCTACATTGACACAATCAGGGGATATTTTTTGGTTAATCACAATATTTTTATAAACCATTATGAATGATTTTTACAAAATGTAATTTTTTTTAATGATTAACATAATTAAGCATGATTTTTTAAGTCATAAATTTTCATTAGAGTGATAATATTATTAAAATAAACATGTTTCTAACTATTTTTTTCTATTTTTAGAAAATGTAAGGAAATATGAGAAACTATGTAAATGGTGACCACAATAGACTAGGTGTTGATTTACCTCTTATAGAATCCAAAATGGAAAAATTCCTGACAATAATCATCTTACATGAGTTATGAGCAATAACATGAATAAATCTTAGATATAGGATTCACATAGAAGGGAAAAACATCCTATTGATTCATTTATATATCAACAACCACATCCTTTAAATGGATATACTGACCCATTGATTGTTGGGTAATGGATATGCTCTATAAAAAAGATCATTTTTGTACTTCATTGTTTAGAGAATGAGAAAGTCACCCTGCATGTGTACCACTTAGATTGAGAATCTAATTAGTTGTATATACTGGTTAAAACACAAATTAAAGGAGTAATATAGATTCTATGAAGTGGGAAGATTTCAAGGGATCCTTTTCAAAAAATCTTTTCCCTATTCGATGAGAAGAATTTGAGAAGGAATTCCTAGAGCTGAAGCTTAAGGAAAATGAATCTGTGGGAGTCTATGAGATGAAATTTACAAGGCTTTCTTTCCACACTTATAGCTTTGTCATGTATCCTAATGTAATGGTTTATAGATTCTTTGGTGGACTAAGACGCCATCTATAGAAGAATCTATCCAATATATACTATGATAGTTATAAAGAGATAGTGATAAGTTCTATGAAGGTTGATTTAGAGCTTAGAGAGACGTAGTGGTCTCGAAGATAGAATGAAAAGAAGAGATATTTGGAGCCAAACATGGGGAGGAAATTTAATCATGGAAGATTGGGAATGAAATTGAAACTTACCACATACAACAAATGTGGGAAGAATCAATTGGGGAATTTCTTACTCATGAGAGGGAAATGATACAAGTCTGGAAGAGATGGGAATATTTCTTTTAAATATAATAGTAAGATCAAGCCTCAACTTCTCAACACTAATGAAAAATGGAATATGGTTTAAGCTCGTATTGAAGTAAAATTATTCAAGTTTGGACATCTTGGGAACTTGTCCAATCATTTTCCAAACCCAATGTTATTGGAGGGGAATCACCATCAACCTCAATATAGGACAAGGGAAAAGTCAATATTTTCTATCACAACAGATAATGTTTAAGATCCAAATGATGTGGTGAAAGGTACTCTATTTAATCTCTCAAAGTTATCTAGTTCTTTATTTTATTATAATTTTACACATTTCTTTATTTCCTCAATGTTTATAATGAATATAGAATCAATACCTGAATTACACGAATTATAGTTACTAGTCAAGACTCTTAAAGGTATTATCCAAAAAGGAACAGTGTATAAAAACTATAATATTCACTTGGGAGAAAAAAATTTAATCACAAATCTAGTAGTAATTATCAATCTAGAATTTGAAACTATATTAGGGATGGACTAGCTCTCAAATTATAATACTACGATCAACTACATAAGTAAAGAAATATCAATAGTCTTGAATGATAAACCTATTTTTGTTTTCAAAGGATATATATCTCTAACTAAGAATTGTATTGAAGCACCCCCCATAGCCTTATTTATGGAAATAATCCAAGAATACTAAGAAGGAAATTAAATTATATGAAAATAAAATGTCCCCATCATTCATGAATACATTGCTGTATTTTCTAAGGAGTTTCGTGGACATCCCCCAGATATAGAGGTAGATTTATCCATTTACCTCATTTATGGATCTAAGACAATATCAAAGAACCCATATATAATGGAAAATGTGGATCTGTATGAATTAATGAAAAAAACTCCAATATATTTTGGATATGGGGTTTATCTAATCAATTATGTCTCCTTGGGATTACAGTGAAGAATAGGTACTCTCTTTCAAGGATTGATGATTTAATTGACCAACTTCATGGGGCTCAATTCTTCCCAAATATTTATATTTGATCTTTTTATCATTAATTGAGGAATAATAAAGGGGATCTTCCAAATAATTCCTTCTGATCAAGATATGGAAAATATGAATTTTTTGTTATTCCCTTCAACTTGACTAATCCTCCAGCTATATTCATGGATTTCATGAATTGATTCTTTAAATACTACCTTGATAACTTTGTGATTGTATTATTAATGATATTTGTTATATTTTAAAATTATTTAGGAGAATAAGGATTCTCTAAGGGTTATATTGAAAATTTTGAGGAAAGATAGGCTATTTGGTATGTTTGAAAAATGTAAATTTTGGTTACAACAAGTTGCTTTCTTAGGGAACATTGTAATCAATGAATGAATATCAGTTGACCCTACAAAGAAATAGGTTTTAGAAGAGTGGCCTCATCCATCAACATTAATTGAGATTCATAGTTTCCTTGTATTAGTAGGATATTATAGAAGGTTTGTGAAAAAAAATTCATGGCTATCTAATCCACTAACAAAAATTACTTGAAAATGGGTTGAGTTCTTCTTTAAAAAGAATTGTAAATAAAGTTTCTATGATTTGAAGAAGATATTGGTTACTAAACCATTGTTTACTCTACCCTCTATCCGAGGAGGATTCATTATTTTTAGTAACACATCTATGAATGGTCTTGGGTGAATCCTCATGAAAATCAATAAGGTGTTTGCTTATGCATCTCTAAAATTGAAGACTTATGAGTAGAATCATTCTACTCATGACCAAGATTTGGTTGTAGTTGTTTTTTCTTTGAATATATGGAGGCACTATACGTGTGGGTAGAAATGTGATATATACATAGACCATAAATGTTTTATGTATATTTTCACAGAAAAGTAATTGAACATGAGATAGGGGAGATGGTTGGAACCTCATAAAGACTACTTTTATTCAAATAATTATCACCCTAGAAGAGAAAACAAAGTAGTTAATTCATTAATTATAATATACCATGTTGTTAAGGAAATGATGAGGATTCATGAAGATCCTTTGATCAAGGACCTAGTAATGTTGGAAATGGAAATCATGAGGGAGGGACATAATCAACCCAATCCAAAATTATTTTTCAACCATCATTACTATAGATGAGAAATAAATTTCAAATATAAGATCTATTATTATAGATCAAAATAGATTTTGTGAAGAATGGGAATTTTCCTGAGTTTTCTATTGATCAATAAAGTGTAATGAAATTTCATGTAAGGTTATTTGTTCTTATTTATTCTGGATATAAATAAGGAGATGATGGAAGAAGTTCATAGCTATAAATTCATAATAAATCATAGAAGCACTAAAATGTATAGGTACCTCCATGATCATTATTAGTGGGATAACATAAAAAGATAGATTTTCAACTAAAATAGAAGGTATATTGTATGTCAAAAAGTGAAGGAAGAGTGAAAACTTCCTAATGGGGCATTACAACCACTACCCATACCAACATAGATATGGAAAATATCATTATAGACTTTTTCACTACAC
Source organism: Viscum album (assembly GCA_963277665.1). Lineage (NCBI taxonomy): Eukaryota > Viridiplantae > Streptophyta > Magnoliopsida > Santalales > Viscaceae > Viscum > Viscum album. Next base: position 720,092,689 of record OY728148.1, read on the forward strand.
TACTGGAAAATGGGTCTCTACCCACGGTTTTCATGAACCATGGGTATAGGTGACATTTTCTGACCTATACCCATAGTTCTTACTAATCCATAGGTATAATGTACCCACGTAAGAATGGAAACCCAAAAAGCTGGTTGGAGAATTCATGGAAAAATCTATAACAATGTTTCACACTTAATCGTGTGTATAGTTGGCATATATATGCATGATGTTTTTGAATTTTGGATATAATATTCATTATATAAGCCTATACCCATGGTTCATGAAAATCGTGGGTATAGGTGACATCAGTACCCATGGTTTTATTTAACCATGGGCATAGGATCACTTATTTTTTCCATCCAAATAAGTATATATACAATAATATATGTATATAAAAACATAATTGCAGTTGGTATAGTAGTAGTGGGGGTTTATCTATGTAGAAACAGTGCTTGTTCGAAAGTAACTACTGATTTTTTTACTAATCTGACACTTTAAATTAATATATTTAGATAAATATAGATATTTTATAGCATAATATTGGTGGCTAGGATTGTGAGGTGATATATAATTTATTTGGAGGTCATGGGATCAATACCCACCGCATTTTTTGTTCAAATAAAAACAATAACATTAATAAAATTAAATACATTTAGACATGTATAAACATAAATAATTCAGGTTGACTGGTTAGGCATGTCATTATTGAAGGGAAGGTTGAGGGATCAAAATCCATGGACCTATTTGTTTTCTAATTTGGACCAAATAATTAATATAAATAGATAAATTTAGATATATATATATGTGAATGATGAAGTTTGGTTGGTGAGTCTTCATGTGATTGAATGTCAGATCATGGGATTGAAACCTGTTGGTATGTATTTTTTCTAATAACGACAATGATATAAATATTATTATATAAATTTTAATATATATAAATGTATACGATGTAGCTTGATTGGTTAGGCTTCCCAGGATTAGAGGCAGGTCATGGGATTGAAACCCACTACTTTGTTTTTACTAATATTTTTAGCCACATTTTTTAAAATGTCGGTGTAAGATTATGAAAAGCTAGAAAGTGTGTGTAAATCTATGACATTGTGGAAAAAAATTCTATACCCATGGTTTATAAAACTGTGGGTATAGGCCATGGAGCCACACTGACGCCTCAGTTTCCCATGGTTCCCAAACCTATGGGTATAGCCTATACCCACAATTTTGGGGGCTATAACTATGGTTTCGAACCTTGGGTATATATCATTTTTTTAATGGTGCTAGTCTCCTTAGAAAATCAAAAGAAAACAATGTGATAAGGGTTATAATGAACCATCTCACCAGACTGCCCATTTTATCTCTATCCAGGAAGACTTATCACTTTATCAACATTCCATGATTTATATAAAGGAAGTGGTGAGGTTGCATGGAGTTCTACTTTATATCATTTTTTATTGTGATACAAGGTTTACATAAAAATTCTGGATAATTATTCAACATGATCTGATTACCAAATTGAATTTTAGTATGACCTATCACCCCAAACTAATGGACTATATAAAAATACTATTCAAACACTCAAGGAAATACTAAGAACATGCTCAATGGAATTTACAGGCATATGGGATCAACATCTCCCATTAGTTGAGTTCTCATAAAATAGTAGCATCCATTCGAGTATTAAAATGGCACCCTAAAAAGATCTATATGGGAGGAATTTTATAAATCCTACTTGTTATGATTATGTTATAGAGAGAAATATTCTTGGGCCTGATCTTGTGCAAGAGATAATAGAAATGGTTCATTCTATCCAATAAAACATTAAGGAAGTGTAGATTCGATAGAAGATCTATGCTAAAAACCATCATATTTACTTGGAGTTTTGTGTTGGTGACAAATTATTCCTTCAAATATCACCATGGAAGAGATTCATATGTTTTCTAAATAGAGGGGAGATTATCCCTAGGTATATTTCCCCCTATGAAATCCTTGATCACATAGGAGAATTTTCCTATAAGCTTGTACTTTCACCAAATCTACCTCAAATTCATGATGTATTCCATATATCTCTCTTGAGGAATGAAATACATGACCCTTCACTTGTACTGAATCTAGGGTTGGTGAAACTGGAACATGACCCCTCTTTTGAGGAGTAGCCAGTGGAGATCATGGATAGCACAGACAATGTTATACACAACAAGACTACCCAACTGTCAATGTTTTGTGGAGGAACCATATATGTGATAAAACGATGTGGGAACCAGATGAGATAATGAGGAAGAAGGACCCATGCCTTTTATCAATCGAAGAAATGAGTTGAAATTTTGGGGACCAAATTTATTAAGGGGGAAGAATGTAACAACCCGAACTTTTGTAATGATAATTATTTATTAGAAATTTGTGTTGTGTTATTCCAAAAAAAAACATGAATTTTTTAAATTAAGTGAATATAAAGTGAAATTTGACCTTCCAGATTCAATTGATATATAACTTTTGAACATTATGGTAACTATAAACTATACTCTTGATATAATTTTAATGATATCATTAGAGTTTTAAGTAAAATTTTGATAAAGGATAATTGATATAGAAAGAAGATTACATATCCTAAAATAGTATATATGTACAATTTGAAGACCATTTTTTTAGAGCTTGAGAGAGAGGTTTCACCAATGCATCTCTCCCTTTACCAATCCCAAGATAAGGTTAAACAAGTGAATCCTGAATTAAATAACCTATAGGAGAAGTTCAAGTTATTTGAGATAACTACTCGGTTGTTGTTAGTCGAGCCACCCCATAAAACTACCATTATCATACAACATACTATTTGGGAACACACATTTATCATAATAGGTTCATTTCCTGACATTAGTGTTTGATAACTTTTTTCAGATAAAATTTTTATTCCATCATTTCTATTTTAAGAATATTTTTTCTTAATAAAATTGAGATAGAATTTGATAAAATAATTTTTCAAAAATAAATTATACTTTCCGACAAAGATATAAATAATTATAGTATAATAATTTATTGTGGATAATACTTATTTTAATAATATAGTGTGATAAAATCTTTTTTATTTAAATATAAATGATAAAAAAATTAATTTTTTCAAGTGTCGGATATTTTACTATGCATTTTCAATCCACTATTATTTTTATTACATAAGGATTTTTATATTAAAAGTTATAATAATCATATTTATAAAATTATTATGACAAAATAAATATGATTCTTGAAATTAGAATATCGAAATTAGGTTAGGATGAATTTATGGTAATTTTCTAAAATACTTTATTTTTTCATGAATAGTAAAAATACAGTTTGTGTTTTTATATATGTTAATTCCATCCTAATTATGTAATAATGATGTAATAACTAATTAGAAAAAATCCAAGAATTAAAATATGTTATTTTATTTATATTAATAATTTTAATATACTATAATGAATTCAAAAATATATAATTTACTTTCAAAATTCTAAAATAAAAGCTTTAGCTTTAAAAGTGTTATTTTGTAAAAGCAATAATTTTACTTAGAAAAATAAATAATATAACATAATATTAGACTCTTGTGGATTATAATAAAATAAATTTTTCCCAATAATCTGATACCATGGGAAATCCCGTGGTTTTTCATTGACCAATATCAAGGTGTCCAAAGCATAAATTTAGAAAATAATAAACTAATCCCCTAATGTTTTATATAAATACCCAACCATTTCTCCATTTAACTTCACTCCCAATAAATAATCTATGAATATATGGTATTTTTACCTCCCATGGAGTTCTCCCAAGGTTTCCTCAATACCCCAAGGTCCAAATCCTAATGTTTTAGGAGTTACTTATCAAGGTAAGGGAAATCCTTCTTTTCTCTTCATTTCAAGAAATTAATTATGTATATATCTTCTGTATATTATATTAAATATAAATTATTTACTTTTTATCCATTACCTTAATATGAAATTATTTTTTATCAATTATATACCCATGTACCCTCTCTTTTCACCCTTTTCAAAAACCACATTTTATACTCATTATGCTTTCGAATTTACTTTTCAAAATTTATCTCTTCTCCTAAAGAAATTCCATTTTAATTTCTTTAATTGAATACCCAAAACTCTTTATTTTAAAAAATAATTAACCAATATGTAAAAATGAATTATTTCATTCTAGATTTCACATACATAAAACCCTCAGTCCCTTCTCATGGTATATAAATGATATAATGTTCTGGTCTTTAAGCCCTTTTTAAAATGCCATGATTTTTGTATAAAACTAGTTTATTCTATTATCCATGGGTTATTCAGGATATTTTTTATTATGATATATGTGTATCACATTAATTAGTACATATTAATGTTGTACCCTAATAGTGATTCAATGAATTAGGTAATGAATCTAATCTATAGAGATGACATGTTTGAAGATACCTTGTCGAATAAACTTTTTAATGTTTATAACACATCAGTGAAAAACCTTGGTGATATTATTATGAATGTCTCATTTAAATTCTTTCTCCAAATTTACACGATATTATTCAAGTTAGTTTAATTATTATATTACCCCCCCTTTTCTTTTTCTTATGGCTTTATTATATTCCTCGTGTTCTTATTGATATTTCTCAAGATCACTTGTAAACTCATTCGCTTGTTTCCCTTTACTGCGCCTTATGGTCACCCTTTACTTTGATTTTTGCCCCAATGTTATGATATTAATTAAAAATAATTATAATTAACCAATTAATAATCTTTACACATTTTTTAGAATAATTTTTTGTGTTTTCATGTATTATGTGCCTTTTTTTAAAGAAATAAAACATTAAAATATCCTCGGTTTGTACCATGTAAATTAAAAGTTATTTAACTAAAATTAGGGACTAAATAAGAACAATAATAATATTTATAATATCATATATGATCCTATTCTAACATTTTACAACCTGTTTTATAATATTTTATTATTTCATTATTTCGGGTGTTAATTGTCTTGTTTCTCATGCACATTTTTACCAGGAAAGATACAGTTCTTGTGAACTTGATATATATATATAATATCAATAATTATAATAATTTTATAAATATCATATTTACTCATTAGATATATTTTTAGAAACATTTATGAATTTTTTATATGGAAAATGAATTACATTGCTTCGTGGAGACGGCATGTCATACGTACGCATGAGTGATGATATTGTCCCCTAATCGAGTGAATGGGTAAGTAATTTGGTGACAAATTAATTTTCTAGAGTCAATATAATTTAATATATATCACATATATTCATTAATGTTTTCCTTATTACATTCCATGTATATTGTAAGTGAAAGATGAATTTCATTCTTTTCGAGGCGGTAGTTTTCCATATACACAAGTGACGTTATATTATTTGAAATGGAATGGATCATAAAAATTTATAAGTGATATTAAAATTAATGAATTATAATAATATCATAAATATAATATTATTTTTTTTTAAAAATGATTATATACATTTGTGATTTATTTTTATGGAAAATGAAGTACATTAGTTCATGAGGGGGCATCCCACGGTATACACAATTGATGATTTTGTTTCCCATTTGATGTTAGTAGATATGGATAAATATTATTCCATAAAGATAATAACTTTAAATTATATTATATATAATGGTTTTATTATATTTTAATTGTTAATTTATAATTGAAGGCAGAAAAAGAATAAATAAAATGAAATAGTATTTTTAAGATAATTACCTTCTCCAAGAGAAAACTTTTTTTGATCTCCTCTTATGAACTCTAGGGATGGTATTTTGGTATGAATAGTATATTTAGGTTATTTATAAGTATATATTGGTGTGATATTGTTATTTTTTTTTCAAAAAAAATTCATTAGAGGTGTGAAGAAGTGATGGGATGGAGTTCCCTTTTATAAGTTGGGAAGTATAACCCTCTTGGAAATTACTTGGAAATTTCCAAAAATATTTCAAAATGATAAATTTATTCACATTAAAAAATCCTTATATTAACCTTGTGTTGTAATTTTGGATATAATAATTTAAAAATATTTCCATATAATTATATTTTTACAAGTTTTTAGGTCATTGTTACTGTTATCTTCTTAGTTTAACCTCATGGTAAACCCAATTTTACCTTAACCGAGGTAACTAATTTAGTATATTCACTATTAATTTTGGTCAAAAATTAATTTTAACTTATTATATAATATATATTATTCTAATTATAAATATGGAATACATTTTTTGAAATTCCATCAATATAAGTGGACAAATTCAATTTAAAATTATACTTGTATGCGCAATGAAAAAGAAGCTTTTCGAAAATTAAATATTCATAAGTATAGAAGGTATTAGTATATAAATTCAACATGAAATTGATTCCAATGACATAAATTAGTTAAATGTTATATAATTGAACTAATTTTACTTTAATACAAATTTAAAATATAATTTACCTTGGTAAATAATTTAAACAAAAAGGAAGTTTTTATTAAAAATCTATATTTTCACTATTCATTGAAAAATGAAACATTTTAGAAAAATCATAAAAATTCACCCTAAGATAATTTTGATATGATAATTTATAATTTTAATTTAATTTTTTCTAATTAATTTTATAAATTTTTTAAAGTTAAATCTAAATAATGTGTTCAAAGGAGGATTAAACCACCTTTTAGTATTTTACTTTCAAATTATTCTTATTTTATTTCTAACCAATATATAACCGTTGAATTTATTTATATATGTTTAAACCATAAAATTTTAATAATTTTTTTTTATTATTCATTATATCAAACTTAATAACTAATTTTTAATGTTCAAGTTTAAATAATAATAAGTTAATAGATTTTTATGTTTCATTTAAACCTGGTGTTGGGTGCATCACACGATATCAGAGAGATTTAATTTATTTAAAAATAAATGTATCCCAAAGTGTCAAGATTTTATATTCTCTTCTATTCATTATATTGTATTTTGTACACACTATCAAACATGATGTTCCTATTTTAAAAATATTGGGGTCATATAAATTACATCATCATTATTTCTCTATATGGATTATGATTATTATTAAAAGTTTGATATGGAACTTGTTTCTTTCCCTCAGGTTAATAGTGTTTCAAATAGATTATTATAGAACTCATTTATTTTCCCTGGGTTGATCATTTTTCAATGATATTTTATGGAAGAAATTTATTTTCCTTGGGTTAATAATATTTTAAATATATTGGTATGAAACCCATTTCATTTCCATAGGTTAATCATGTTTCAAAAAGATTTTCATGGACCCATTTCTTTTCCATGGGTTAATCACGTTCTAAAAAGTATAAAGATTTGTTCAATGAGTTTTTGATAAAAATGAATCATTTGTATGCTTTATTAATGAAGTGTTCTTGTACATTAGGGATGAAAGTGGGTGTGTTCATATAATGATAGGTGATCACATTATACCTTATAAGATGGGTTCACCCTTGTAGCATAGATGAGCCTGATAAATCTTATACAATGAGTGCGACTAGATAGCTCTCCCATGCATTGGATAATGATTATGTTCACTAGAAAATTATTTTAGAAGTGTATTTTATAGTTATTACAAATACAAGGGTTCTTTAATGGTTTTATTATGATGATATCTCAAGATACCAATGGGTTTTAGTTATGCTTTCTTTGGGTTATAAATGATTCCTTTGATCAAGATTGATATGACATAGTGCATGATTATTATTTCTGATGAATATTTCATTTCTTAAAGACTTATTCCATTTTTTCATGTTTTATGATTGAGGTATTGATGGTTATGAGTTCTCTTATTTTATTCTCATGAAGTTTGATTATGCCAACATACCCTAACAGGCCTTTTGGTTATTACCTAAGAAGGTTGTCCGAAGAAGATGTATCTTGCTTAACCAATCATATTTATTTTATTTCTTCATCCACATACATAAATATTATTCAACTATGATTATAAAATAACACCGTTGTTTAACTTATACTGATATGTTATTATGTTAATTTCAGAACCTAAATTCATATACTCTTCCATCAAATGGGATAAAAAATCACCATTGGTGTGATTGGCGGACTACTATCTTACAAACTGATGTCATATATTTTACATCATCACCTCTCACGGTTTAATATAATTATGGATTTAAATTATATATACGATCTTTCTAAAAATATTTTTACTTTTTAAATTATTATATCACATATACCTTTTTATTTTCTATTCTATGGTTGATATGATAACATCTCTCACATGTACCGCCGCATGATGCGACTTGATTCATTTTTCACTAATTCCTTCCATATAAGGTAATAAGAATAATGTTCATTAATATGTGTGATATCAATGAAATAATTATTATATACATAACATGATTATCATTATGAAAATATAATATATCATTTTATTTTCCTATACTAAAAAATGATAACATCGTTCTTGTGCACATGTAAACTACCGCCTCCATGAAGAGATGTAATTATTTTTCATCATCACAACACATGGATGATATATATAAGAATATTAAATGGAATAATATGTTATTTATGATATTATTATAATTATATAAATATATAAATTTTACTTACCTTCTTTCCATAATGGTCATTGAAAAATGGAAACGTAACTCATTCATATGTACGACCTACTGTCTCCATGATTGTAACGTAGTTCATTTTTCATAACCATCATTCATGATTTGTGTTAAATGTATAAATTCTGTAAAAAATATGATAAGTAAATAATTAATATTACTATATATGTTTTTAAATAATTCTCTCCTTGAACATGGTCATCATACAAATTTCATTTTAAAACAATGAACCAAGAATCCTCAAAATACCCGATGTGGACATGAGATGATTAAGTATTTAAATATGTCATTAAAATGAAATAAAAAAATTATTTAAGTATAATGTGTTCAAACAGTATAATTATCTTCATAAATCCAATAATTAATTTAATATTATTATTTTTATATTAAATTTCATGCAAGGAAAGTCTGGACTCAGTGGAAGGGTTTATCGACACACTTTTATTTCTATGATACATATTCCATGGTGGCCACTTATTTTAACTGTATAGTGTATATAATTAATATGAATTTATTTTATGTTCATTTTAATAAATATTATTTTGATTTAAAAATCTATATGAGATATATCTTTAAATTGGTTTTGATCTAGAGATTATCAAATCCATAAGGGACTTCAGCTCAATTTCCCTTCTTTAAGGCGTATTATAATTATATGATCCTAATTTAGTTAATATGCTATATACAATGAAAATGTTTCCTGATATAACATATATCCTTTATATTTTATGGTATTTTATGTTTCAATTTTAATTATTGCATGAAATGAGATTTGAATTGAAAGATACCAAGTGGTAAAGGGTTTTTTAACTCAATTTCCTTTTATTAGGTTATAACAATTTTCCATTTATGTTTTTATTCTATTATTATGTGTGAATTGATCAATAAATTTATTTTCTATGTATTTACACTATTTTATTTTGGATTCAAATTATTTGCACATAATCAATCCGTTGATTAATTCTTAATTCAATGATACGGTCTTGGTAAGGATTAATTGTCTAAAATTATCTTTCTTTGGGACATATATTGATATTATGAACCTAAATAATTTTATGAGGTTTATATACTTAACATTTTACATGTAATATCATGAATATATTTATTTTTATGATATTTAATTTATCATTTGAATTTATTCTTCCATGGTGATTACGATTGAAGAGTTACCAAAGTGGAAATGGCATTGTGTTATAATATCTTTTCTTTCAAGAATTAATATCTTCATGGTTCCATTGGATGAAATCATATAATATTATCTTCGTGAACCACGTATCTTTATTATCATTTTGTTATTAATGTGGTTAACATGATTTATTCTAATTTTTTTACCTTATTTATTAAATAAACATTGATAAAGTCATTTGTATGTGATATGGATCTTGTATTTTCTTTTAGATTGTCTATCTTTCTCTTAAATATCCATGTTTTCTAAAAAAAGTTAAAAAATATTATGTTATAATTAATAAATTATTTTATAAGGCCATTTTAAATGATATTTTAACTTCTTTTAAAATGTTTGAAAATGAAATTTCTTAACATTTTTTAAATGGCCACTTTTGACTCCCTTTTACAGAATTTTTTTGAAAATAATGTTTATTATTAGTATTTATGACATGAATATATTTTCCCACCATCATGTACATTATTTTTCATGGAGTTTACTTTATATGTTTCCTAGTTTTTTATAGAAATATATTTTATCAATATTTTTGTGAATTTTTAGTTTCTATAAGTGATTTTAAAAATGAAAATGTTATTTTCCACCAAAATGTATTTAATGAAATTGAAATAGTATTTTCATTCAATAGCATCAACAAACTTTGATGTTACTTATGTACCAATATGGGAATTTTTTAATGATACCTTCATAATTATTTCTCTGTATGGATTAATATTTTTTTTAACGTTATTGTTATGAAACCCATTTATTTTCCATGTTCTAATCATGTTTCAAAGATATTGTTATGGAACCTATTTCTCTTAAATATTTTAATCATGTTCTAAGGTTATTATTATGAAACCTATTTTTCTTAATGGTTTAACCACGTTTAAAAGAGATTTTTATGTAACCATTTTCGTTTCCATAGTTTAATGAGGTTCTAAAATGAATAAAGGTTTTTTTATGAGATTATGATGAAATGTAAGCTTTATGTACTTTATTCATGTTGTGGTTCTTGAAAATTAAATATGATGGGCATTACCATATATAATGAGTGAGCCCAATATAGATTATATGATAAAATATAAGTTCTATGTAATTTCTCATGGGTTTTCATGTTTTTAAATATACTTATGGATTTATTATTTTTAGGTCCCTTAATGCGATTTTTATGCTAATCCCACATTTTTTAAATGTTTTTCATACTTTTTAAGGATAGTTAAGGCAAAATAAGAAGAATCGTTGATGGTCAGGAATATTTTTCATGAAATGAAATCATGAGTTATTTTAAAAAGTTTTATATTATAGGGAAAATTGATACTGATCATCAGTGTACACTTATTATTATATGGTTTTTTATGTATGAGTTATGATATAATTATATGAAACTTCAAACCTAAAAATATCCTAAAATATAAGATAATAAATTCTGGGATTAAGATTCAGGATTATTTTATGATTTAAGGTATGTCCTTTATAGTTTGTATCATAGGTTGGTCTTGATAAATTTAGAGTTTAGGATAATAATAATACTAAACATGTGAAATTTTTTAATTTATAGTTACATTGAAATGATATATAATTTAACAATTAATATATTAATTCATATAAACTATATCTATTCAGAATTCTTTTTCATAGGGGAAATAGGGAAGCTATACTGGGGATGCACCGAGAGGAAAATATCATTCGAAATCATCATCAAAATATGGTTGGAATTAGAACAAAATAGTTTGTTCCAGTGATTGTTCATTTGAAACAAGATATAAATGCTTCTAGAATCCATGAAATGGAGCATCTAGATCTACAACATAGGAACATGTCAATAGTGGATCATTTCATGAGAAAACATCCCCCATAATTTAGTGGAGCATATGACATTATAGTAGCTAAAGATATTATCAAAGAAGAAGACATTTGAAGTATTGGGATGTTTGGAACATCAAAAGGAAACTTTTTTAGTTTATCATTTTGAAGGTGAAAATGATCGATATTGGTTTTTGGTTAATAATACTAGAGTGAAAGATAATCTTCATTCAATGGAATAAAAAAAGATAAGGATCATTTTCTTTGAGAGATATTTCCATATGGTTTTTTGACTTTGGTTTGAAAAACTATAACTAGAAAAAAAGAAAAAAATATTAATTTTTTTTCAACTTATATAAAGATAATTTTACAATATTGTCCATGTACATAAAAAATTTTATTCTGAAAATTGATATTAAAATTAATAGATTTTACTCAAGATTAAAACCAAGTCTATGAAGAGATTTGGACTAATTATAATTTAAAATATATGATAAAGTTATTTGTTGTGATAAAAAATTGAGAAAGTGTTTTATGACACTTATATGCCTTGTGATGATGAAAGTAAGAAGTAGTTAGGATTACAGGTGATGGGGAAACATAAATAAAATAAATCTAGAAGTAAGAAAATTAAGATCCCATCTTGTGGGGAGTGTGGTAAAAAGCACCATAGATAATGACTTACAAAATTAGTTAAGTGTTAATAATGTGTAATGTTTGGTCATATGGCCCCCAATATCAAGGAAAATAATATTTAAGAATCCATGAATGGGGTGACAGATACCCATCTGATGGTGATATATTTGATTATTAATGAGTTTGGTAATTATTCGGAAATGTGCCTAAAGTTAGTTACTCAATATTGATATCATAGATATATTATGAAAAAGGGTGTGTAAAAATATTTTTCTACTAGTATGGTTATTTTGTCCCATTAAATAATGTGGTGAAATATATGTTACTTTTTCATTTGAACTATGTAAATACCATTCTTAACTTTGGATATTCACATTCTTTCATTTCTATAAAATTTTCAAGTAATATGGGAATATAACCACCAAAATATAGGATAGAAATTTTTTAAAAACTCCTAGAGGAAATATTAAGGGACCGAAGATTTATAGTAATAACTCAATTGTTATCATTGTGATGGTCTTTCCTATAATTCTTGTGAAACTAGTCATAGTAGAGTTTGATATCATTCTTGGTATGGATTAGATTTTATATTATCATGATTATACTGATCAAATAGCTATGAAATTTATGATCAATGATTTCATGACTTTTGTTACTTAATAATATGTTGGGAAATTGATTAGATATGGCAGTGAATGTTACCTATCTCATATTATTAAAAATAAGTAAACTATTCAAATTAGTGATATTCTAGTAGTGAATGAATATATGGATTTATTTATTGATGATAATCATAATTTATTCTTTATTGGTATGTTTAATTTCTTATTTATTTTGTTTCTAATGATAAGTCTATTTCTTAACCCCTAATTGAATGGATAAAGTGGAACTCTAATAATTGAAATATAGACTGTATAAGTTATTATATAAAGGATTCATTTGATCGACAACTTCACCTTTGGGTTCTCTTATTTTTTGTATTAAAAATAATGATTGATTAATTATACCTTTCATTGATTATAGAGCTTTAAATAACATCACTTTTATGGATAGGTATCCTTCACCACAAATTGATTATTTATTTGATTAGCGTCAAGGAATGTAGTTTTTTCAAAGTTTGATCTTAGTTTAGGGTACTATCAATTAAAATTTAAGCAACAATAAATTTCAAAGATTGTGGTTTGGACTATATATAAATACCCAGAGATTTCAAGGAATTTTTTTAAATACTTTCTAATTTTACGAGTCTACGGTTTTTTATGGCACTTTATTCCGAGGCCCAGTGTGCCCGGAATCAATTTTTAGAGTTTTTTTCAGGTACATTAAGAAAACGTATGAGCAGGTTTTTTTACCTTTTGAATCGGTGCTCGGCATTGAAATCTGAGAACACTGATGAACTCGCAGCGCCGATATTCTCTTAAGGGGACCTTCACCGTAGTTGTGTTTTATATAGGTTGAAAGTTAATTTTTTGGGATTTAGAGTAAATTAAATAAAATTTTTGTACACAATTTTATTTATTTTTGGTAGTTATGACCTACAAGAGGAAGTTAAGTGTGGGAACAAACCCCACATAACCACCCCTGAGGGGATTTAGTGTGGTGAGACCCACACGAACCTGCACCCTTCCACCTCCCCTCAACTCCCCATTAATTCCCTGATGTTTATCTTGGAAACTACTCATATTTATTATTTTGGAGCCTCTCCACCTAACACCCATTAAAAGTTCCAACCCATCTATTTAATATTAGCATTAATTAATTGACACCTCTTTTGAATTAATATGAATTTCATACAAATTATATTAATTGGACAGACTTATTTATTTTTGTGTTAGCAAGGGAAAGGCTATAGAGAATTAAAAGAGAGGTGATCCTTCTTCAATGAAGAACACAGTTCTTCAACGAAGAACATCCCCGATGAAGAACGCGTAGGGCTTCTTCCAATGACGCTTCTTCCTCAGACGCACCTCGATGTCAAGGAGTCTATGTCACCTATGACAACAAATCTTCTACCATCGTTGATGTAACGGCACCATTATACTGCAACGCACGTCTTCCACGGCTTGACAAAGTACGAGGTCTTTTGTGAGGTAGGGGTTTTGTATAATTTATACATGAATAAATTATCTCAATTGTGTTGTTTTGTCTTTGAAATAATCTTGGCCGTATGTTACCGCCTAACGCAGAGGGTGTGCGCCGAATAAACATGGCCCTCTGACCCTTCGTTGTCCTTTATTTTTTTTTCGTAATGGGAAGTGGTGACGATCGAAGGTGACGGCCGCCCGCTGACCACGTGCGGAGGAATCGTGGCCCCCAACTGTGAGCCGCTTGGCCGGACCAATGAAACCGCGACGCCACAAGGGCGTCCCACTACAGAGGACCACGGCCCGCAATCCGCGGGCTGCTTTGGCGGCGGACCGGTCGGCTCGTCGGTCGGCCGGGTGAAGGAGTTGCAGCACTCGAAGGTGTCACGTAGTAGGTCTATGGCCCTCCCAAGGGGGCCTCTTACACCGGGAAGGCCGGCCGTCTTCGGCCGTCTAGTTTCGGAGGGAGGCTTCACCTGGCACCGCCAGTTCGAGAAAGCCCCCCCCCCCTGGAATGCTCGGCAGCCGGCCGAGCCGCAGCTAGCTGGGTCATGCCCCTCGAGCAAGGGCACGTGACTCATCAGGCCGGTCTGACCCTCTGCCGGGTTGGACCCTCCAAAACTGGGTCAACCCGACCCGTCGGCCCACTAGGCTTGACGGGCTGGGCCCGCTACCACTTAAATGTTAATATCTTGAAGACCGCGTGTCCAATCGACGCGCCATCAGTGGCACTGAGACCCTCGTGACGTAGAGGTCCTTTTTCGATACTCTATGTGAGTTTTTAGTGACTTTAGAAAACATCCGGGTTTGGAACAAGCATATTTCTAACCGAGCCCCTTGAACGGAAAAGCCAATATCTCTCAGACTGGGTTTCCAATAGACGTGTCGTCTATCGCGTTGGGTTCCTTTTTGACGAGATGGAACTTCGAGGTACATCAACTCTAATCTTCATGATAGTTGATGTGATGACCCCTTTTCTTGAGGAGTGAACCCTCCCGAAATCAATCATGTTGTGTGCTGGAACCCTATAGTTGGTTGCGACTACATCGACTACAGTACTGGAATCCTCTGTGGGTTCGACTACGTCGAATACTGTACTGGAATCTTCCGTGGGTTCAACAGCGATGACTACTGTATTGGAATCCTTTGTGGGTTCGACAACAATGACTACCGTACTGGAATCCTCCGTGGGTTCAAAAACGATGACTACTGTTCTTGTATCCTGTGTGGGTCCGGAAGTATTGTCCTCTGTACTTGTATCCTATGTGGGTCCGGCAGATTATCTGATCTTGTATCTTGTGTGGGTCCGACAGCTTAGCTGGTCTTGTATCCTGTGTGGGTCAAATAGCTTAGATGAATCAGTTACTACATTTGATAATCTCTATCTCTATAAGAAAGATGTATACTTGTGTGAGCTGATTCTTGACTTTCATTCATTGTCATCGATGTGATTGGCTTCTTTCTTATGTCGACTAGGTTATGCTTTGGCTTGAGAGTTGGATTCGAACTGAGATTGATGAATTAGGTGTATGTATGGGCATATACCTAAGAAGAGTTGGTTGATACTTCGTGATTGTATCTTTTATTTTTGGTTTATCCTTCGTGGATTCTGGGAGACTTTCAGGGGTCTCAGGATCCCAACTAAGTATCGTTATAATCACCCCTACACGGGAAAATCCAGCACTACGTTTTGTTGGATGTAGATGACGGATAGCGCTGATCGTGGTATAGGCTTGTAGAGCTGGACGGTACCTAGAGGTGGACCACTTAGTGATACGTACACGGAGCAGATAGACAGACCCATGGCACTGGGGAGACTATTTGTACCCACCCTTCAGGTGGGATTTCTAGAGGATGACTTGATGGTTGCGGCTTTACTTTATTGTTGTTGTACTAGACTTGTAGTTGTACTGTACTTTCAGTTGGGTTTGTATTCTGGACCATTTACCTTTCAACACTTACTTTTGTATTCTTTTTACTTAGTGCTCACTTCATTTTTGTACTCTGTTGTGTTCTTTACCTTTATGATGGCAATGCATTCCCTTTTTGTTAGTTTTTACGCCTTTGGTGCAAGTCTCCAACCCCTGGCCTATGGAAGGCGGACTTGGGGTAGTCGCAGCACGGGCCCTGAGGATGGGTCGTAAAAAATTGGTATCAGAGGTGTCAGTTCTACCGCAGAACTCAGGACTCTGATTTTTCCTTTCTGTGAACCAATAGTGTTAATAGTATTGAGTGTGGTTTTTAGTCCAGGGAGTATATTTTTGTTGCGGTGGACGGCGTATCCATACAACAAGACCCTGACCCCTGATTTCTGACTCAGTGCATGAAAACACTAATTAAATGTGTGTTTCAAAAGTTTTATTTTTTATTAATTTGTGTCAGCTCACTGGGTATACTGTTTTGACCGTGACGCACCGGTTTATTTTCAGGATGGCCCCATGAAGGCAGCCAGTTAGGGTACCGAGTCGCGTATGAGATGGCAGACCACCGAGTGACAAGGCCTCGGTGCAGGGTCCCATCACAGTGGAGGCACCAGCGGTACCACTGCCCACTGAGCCACCGATACTACCAGCCCAAGTAGCAGAGAGTGCACGCTTCTTGAGTGTGTTGCACGAGTTTCAGCGACAGAGGCCGCCCAGATTCCACGGAGAGACGGACCCACAGGTAGCCGAGGATTGGCTGGAGGCTATCGTCAGAGTCTTCAAATTGGTAGGGACACCAGCCTACCTTATGGTGATCCTTGAAATAATCCTCCTCCACATAGCAGCAGGTAGATGGTGGATCTTGATGATCCAGGTGCACGACGAGGCATCTCTACTTTGGACAATCTTAGAGAGTCTCTTCCACTCGGAGTTTATTCCATCCACCCTTCGTGCGGTGCGGATTTAGGAGTTACTACATCTGCAGCAGGGAAGCATGAAAGTAGCTCAGTACTCAGTGAGGTTTACTGACCTCTCACGCTACTCCACATATATAGTACGGGACCCGTTCTTCAGGGCTTAGACCTTTGAGTAGGGACTGAGGTACGAGATCAGGGCTTCGATGATTCCCCTCGGCATTCCGACACAGGAGGGGGTGCTAGAGAGAGCCCTTCTAGTGGAGAGATTTCTTGCTGATCATTCACCAGCGGCAAGACCCACCGCAGGGTGACACATAGCAGAGTCTTCTACAGCCGATAGTAGACAGATTTTACATATTTCCAAGTGAGCCAGGCCATCAAGAGAGTGACCTCAGGATATAGGTTCGATTGTGCGGGGCACCCGAAAAAGAGCCATCCTTATGAGGAGAAATTAGTGCTATGAATGCAGTGGGCAGGGCCATATGGCTCATGACTACCCGACCCACCATGCAGATGACCAGCAGACAGTAGAGGGACCTCCCAGGGAGAGACAGAGGTTTGACCCGTGGTGGTCTGCCGGGAGCGGGCGGACGAGGCAGAGGGGCTGTCTTAGTAGCAAGTCATGGACAATGTTTTGAGGCTCTACCACCACCACTACCAGGAGGTCCACCCCAACCACAGGGAGCTGGCAGATAGAGGTGGGCACAGCTCCAGGCAGTCTAGGCCTATGACCACGACACACCTGAGATTATTCGAGGTACTATCTGTGTTTACTCCACCCTTGATGCAGTTCTTATAGAAACAGGTGCGTGTCAATCTTTTATTGTTGATGCCCTTGTTCAGAGCTCGTAAATTCTGAAAGATCCATTGGCTCGATCGTTACGGCTAAAGACTCCTATGGTAGCAGACTCGATGATTACGCACTGGTGCCGGTAGTGTGAGATTACTCTAGGAGGCAAGAACTTCGGCTGGGATCTTCTTGTAGCAGCATCGAGGCCTTACGACATCATCTTGGGTATGGACTAGTTATCTACAATCCATGCTCATATTAACTGTATTAGGCGCAAGGTGCGGTGTATCTACATGTATGGGAGCAGTTTCACCTTCACTGGCGAGAAGCGAGCCTTTGCAGTTCAGGAAGGACTTACGTAGAGGAGAGGGCATCCAATCACATATCAGTTGGCTAGTCTCATCCTCAGAGCGGTTGATGTGTGGAGTTCGAGTTTTCCTGTTGTGGTGGATCAGTATGCGGATGTTTTTTCGGATGATGTTCTAGGACTACATTCTCGAAGAGAGGTAGACTTCTACATTGACATGTACCCCAGGACCGCACTGATGTCTACTCCAGTATATCGGATGGCTCCCACCGAGCTTCGTGAGCTACTGGTACAGCTGGAGGACTTGCAGGGAAAGGGATTCATCTGACCCAGTGTATCACCTTGGGATTCTCCGATTTTGTTCGCCAAGAACGAAGATGGTAGCTTGAAATTGTGTGTTGACTACCGTTTCCTGAATCAGTTGACCATAAGGAACAAGTATCCAGTTTCGAGGATTAACGAACTCTTTGATCATCTCAAGGGGCACGATAGTTCTCGAAGATAGACCTCAGGTCAGGCTATCACCAGCTCAGAGTTCGATATGAGGATGTGCAAAAGATGGCCTTCAGGTATCGGTATGGACACTACGAGTTCTTGGTTATGCCCTTTGGTGTAATCAATGCTCCAGCAGTGTTCATGAGTCTCATGAAAAGGATCTTCCAGCCTTACCTTGATCTTTTTTTCATTATCTTCATCGATGAAATACTGATTTACTCGACTACTGAGGAGGAGCACACCTACCACTTGCGGGTTGTTCTGGATACACTCTGAGAGCACCAGATTTATGGTAAGCTCTCGAAGTTCCAGTTCTGGATTCTATAGGTTCACTTCTTGGGACACGTCATATCGGGGGAGGGGGTAGTAGTGGATCCAACAAAGATCGAGGCAGTGCTTGCTTGGGAGCTAACCAGAAGTGTGATGGAGGTTCGGTGTTTCCCGAGCCTGGCTGGATACTATCGGAGGTTTCTGCCAGACTTCTCCAGAGCTGCAGCACAGATTTCAGCTTTGACAAAGAAGGGAAAACCCTTCATGTGGTCAGATAGATGCCAGCATAGCTTTCAAGAGCTGAGAAGGAGATTGACCAGTGCACCCATCTTAAGGATACTAGAGGAGGGCATTGGGTACGTAGTTTACTACGACGCATCAAGGACCGGGATTAGGTGTTTCCTAATGCAGGAGAAAGTGGTGATCGCTTATGGTTCATGGAAGTTGAGACAGTATAAGTAGAACTACGCTACCCATGACCTGGAGTTAGCAGCAGTGGTCTTCTCCTTGAAGATGTGGCACCAATATCTAATGGGTGAGTGCTTTACAGTCTACTCTGACCACCAGAGTCTCAGGTAAAACTTCTCGGAGAAGGACCTGAACATGATACAGCAGTGATGGCTTGAGTTCCTCCAAGACTATGATTTTGAGATAGTCTATACTCATGGGAAGTAGAATGTTGTAGCTCATGCTCTAAATAGGAGATCGGGCATTCAGCTGCTAGTAGAGGCGATGGAGCAGCTAGCCGCGTTGTAGATATCCTTTGTGGATAAAGACGGAGAAGCCTTTCTTCAGTCTCTCATATTCACTCCTCCACTTCTTCAACGAGTTAGAGAGGAATAACGAGGAGACGCTGACTGCAAGACATGACGTGCTCAGATATCCTCAGGGCTGGCACCCGATGGATTTTCTGAAGGAGGGGAGCACGTCATCCTCTTTAGGGGACGCACGATGGTACCAGTTGCACTACAGGAGGAGGTGCTGATGGAGTTCCACACTTCCCCTCTAGCGGTACATCTAGGAGTGGCAAAGATGTATCAGGACCTCAGACAATAGAACTGGTGTCTGGGTATGAAGAAGGTTGTATAAGATTTCATTTCACGATGCCTCACTTTTCATCAAGTGAAGGTAGATCACCATGTACCAGTAGGCTTGGTACAGCCCTTAGAGGTCCCAGAGTGGAAGTGGGATAAGATCTCCATGGATTTTGTGACGGGGCTTTCACGTATATCTAGAGGACATGACTCTATCTGGGTGATCATAGACCGAATCACCAAGTCGACCCACTTCCTATCGATCAGAGAGCAGGGATCAGTAGATATATTGGGATGCCTCTATATACAGAATATTGTACGGCTTCATGGTGTGCCATCGATGATCATCTCTGATCGGGATGCAGGTTTTACTTCCCGACTTTGGAAGGGGTTTCATGAGGCATTTGGGACGTAGCTACGTATGAGCACCGCCTCCCATCCTCAGAAGGATGTCCATACTTAGAGGACAATTCAAACTCTCGAGGACATGCTCCGTGCATTTTTCCTCGACTTTGGTCGCAGTAGGGAGGATCACTTACCCTTAGTGATGTTTGTGTACAACAACAGCTACCACTCCCCCATCGGGATGGCACCATACGAGGCACAGTACGGTCGACCTTATAGATCACCTCTGTGCTAGACTGACCTTTGGGAGTCAGCACTCGTTGGACCAGAGATGGTTCGGGCTATGACAGAGAAGGTGTAGATCATCCAGGAGTGGATGAAGATTGCACAAAGCAGATAGAATTCTAATGCTGATAGGAGGCGGAGACCACTAGAGTTCGGGGATGTCGACCACGTTTTCCTATGGGTCTCACCTTGACGAGGTCTATAGAGATTTGTCTAGGGTGGAAAGTTATCTCCACGATTCATCGGACCTTTCAAGGTCCTCAGCAGAGTAGGCGAGGTGGCTTACCACCTGGACCTTCCACCTCAGTTGCATCGGGTGCACGACGTATTCCATGTATATCAGCTGAGGAGATACGTGCACGACCTGACCCACATCATCGATCATGGGGAGCTGGACTTTGATGACGGGGCGACATTCACAGAGGTCCTAGTGGAGATCGAGGATTGATAGGATCGGGTCCACCCTGGACGGTCGATTCCTCTGGGGCACGTTCGCTGGCAGCACGGGAGCCTCCAAGAGAGCACTTGGGAGCAGGAGACTCAGATGAGTTCTAAATACCCCCCATTTGTTCCCCTTGTGTGTGTTGTATCTTTACAGGGACATAAATCCCAAAGGTGGGCATAATGTAAAGACCCAAAAAATTCAGGGGATTGTTTTAAATGCTTTTTAATTTTACGAGTTTGCGGTTTCTGATGGCACTTGATTCTGAGGCCCGGTGTGCCCAGAATCATTTTTTGAAGTTTTGTTGTGGTACGTCCAGTAAACGTATGAGCGGGTTTTTCTATGTTTTGAACTGGTGCTTGGAATTGAAATACGAGGACACCGAAGAACTTGCAGGACCAATATTTTCTTAAGGGGACCTTCACCGTAGTTGCGTTTTATGCAGGTTGAAAGTTAATTTTTTAGGATTTAGAGTAAATTAAATAAAATTTTTGTACACAATTTTATTTATTTTTGGTAGTTATAACCTACAAGAGGAAGTTAAGGGTGGGCCCACACCCCACATAACCACTCATGAGAGGATTTAGTGTGGTGGGACCCACATAAACCCGCACCCTTCCACCTCCCCTCAACTCCCCATTAATTTCTTGTTGTTTATCTTGGAAACTCCTCATATTTTTTATAGTGGAGCCTCTCCACCTCCCAACGATTAAATGTTCCAACCAATCTATTTAATATCAGCATTAATTAATTGACGCCTCTTTTGAATTAATATGAATTTCATGGAAATTCAATTAATAGGAAAGACATATTTCTATTTGTGTTGGAAAATCTCTTTTGGGGAAAGGCTCGAAAAAATTAAAAGAGAGGTGATCCTTCTTCAATGAGGAACACCGTTCTTCAACAAAGAACATCCACGATGAATAACGCAAAGGGCTTATTCCTACGATGCTTCTTCCTTGGACGCACCTCGATGTCAAGGAGTCTTCATCGCCTACGAAAATGACTCTTCCTCTATCGTTGATGGAATGACACCATTCTACCGTGACGCTCTTCTTCTGAGGCTTGATAACATACAACGTCTTTTGTGAGGTAGGGGTTTTGTGTAATTTATAAATGAATAAATTTTCTCGATTGTGTTGTTTTGTCTTTGGAATAATCTTGGACATATGTTACCACCTAACGTGGAGGGCATGGGCCGAACAAAGATGGCCCAACGACCCTCCATTGTTCTTGATTTTTCTTTCGCAATGGGAAGTGGCGACGATCGAAGGCAGCGGTCGCGTGCCGGCCACATGTGGAGGAACCACAGACCAGAACCGCAAGCCTCTCGGCTGGACCAAAGAAGCTGCGGCACCATAGGGGGTGCCGCGCTATGAAGGATAGAGGCCCACAATCCACGAGCTACTTCGGCGGCGGACCGGTCGGCTCGTCGGCTGGCCGGGTGAAGGAGCCGCAACACCTGAAGGTGCCGTACAGCAGGTTCGTGGCCTGTCCAAGGGGACCGCTTATGCTGGAAAGGCCTGCCGGCTTCGATCAGCCGGTTTGGGAAGGCGGAGCTACTTGGCGCCGCCAGTTCGGGAAAGTGGGCCCCCCCTTAGAATGCTCGTCCCGTTGGCCAAGCCGTGGCCAGCCGGGCCTGGCCGCGCCAGGCCGGGCCGCACCGTGTCGGGCCGGGCCACGCCCTGTCGGGCCGGGCCGCACGACTCATCAGGCAGGTCCGACCCTCTGCTGGGTCAGACCCGCCAAAATTGGGTAAACCCAACCCGTCAACCCACTAGGCTTAATGGGCCGGGCCCACTTCAACTTAAATGTGAATATCTCGAAGACCGTGCATCCAATCGACGTGCCGTCAGTGGCCATGAGACCCTCGTGAAGTAGTGGTACTTTTTCAATACTCTAAGTGAGTTTTGGACGACTTTGTAAAATGATCGGGTTTAGAACGAGCATGTTTCCAACTGGGCCCCTAGAACAAAAAATCCAATATCTCTCAGACCGGGCATCTGATTGATGCACCGTCTATCATATTGTGTTCCATTTGATGAGACAGAACTTTAGGGTATATCAACTCTAGACTTCGTGATAGTTGATGTGACAAACCCTTTGCTCAAGGAGCAGACCCTCCCGAAATCGAGCATGCTGTGTTCTGGAACCCTAGAACAGGCTGCAACTACGTCGACTACTATACTAGAATCCTCTATGTGTTCGCCTGTGTCGACTACTGTACTGGAATCCTCTGTGGATTTGATAGCGATGACTAATGTACTATAATCCTCCATGGGTTCGACAACGATGACTACTATACCGGAATCCTCCGTGGGTTCAACGGTAATGACAACTATTCTTGTATCATGTGTGGGTCTGGCAGTATTGACCTTGGTATTTGTATCCTGTGTGGGTCTGGCAGAGTAGCGGGTCTTGTATCCTATGTGGGTCTGACAGCTTAGCTGGTCTTGTATCTTGTGTAAGTCCGACAAGTTAGATGAATCGGTGAATACATCTGTTCATCTCTATCACTATACGAAAGATGTATACCTGTGTTTTCTTTGTGGTTTATCCTTCATGGATTTTTGGAGAGATTCGGGGGTCTCGGGGACACTACTGAGTATCTTTATACTCACCCCTACACGAGCAATTCCAACACTACGTTGTGTTGGATATAGACAATAGACAACGCAGATCGTTGTAGAGGCTTGTAGAGCTAGATGGTACCTGGAGGTGGACCACATGGTGAGACGTACACAGACAAGACGGACGGACCCATGGCGTTGGGGAGACTATTTGAACCCACCCTTTAGGTGGGATTCTCGGAGGATGACTTGGTGGTTGTTTCTTTACTTTACTACTGTTGTACTAGACTTTTAGTTGTACAATACTTTCAGTTGTGTTTGTATTCTGGCCCATTTACCTTTCAACACTTACTTTTGTACTCAGTTTACTTAGTGCTTACTTCATTTGTGTACTCTGTTGTGTTCTTTACCTTTATAAGTGAAAAACCTTCCCTTTTTTTGGGATTTACGCCTTTGGTGCTAGTCGCCAGCCCCTGTCCTATAGAAGGCGGGCTAGGAGTAGCCACGGAATGGGCCCCGAGGATGGGTTGTGACACTATATATGGTAATTATGAGTTTTTAGTTTCTTCATTTTGGTTTCCCAATTCACCTACTATATTTATGAACCATATGAATAAAGTTTTTCATGATTTTTAGAAAATTTTGTAATTGTTTTTGTTGATGAAAATTTGGTGTACTATAAAAGATAAGAGGAACATGAAAGACACTTAAGGAATGTTTTGATAACCATATAAGAAAATAAATTGTATGGGAAATTTATTCAGTGTGAATTTTTGTTATAATTTTTTTTTCACCTAGACATATTGTATCTAAATATGAAATAACTATTGACCCAACTAAAAAAATTTATTGAATAATTTCCAATACCCAAAAATATTGTATTTATTCATAGTTTTTTATTATAGGGTTACTACCATGAGTTTTTGGAAAACTTTTCTTGATTTTCTTGCCCACTAACCAGTGTAACATGAAAAGGAGTTATAATCATCTAGGAAAAATAATGTGATGATTTATTTTAGAAACTAAAAATAAGATTAGTGAATACTAAAGTTTTAGATATGCCTTCTAGAAATAGAGAATCCATCATCTATAATGATTCTTCACTAAAGGTACTTGGTTATGGCATGATGCATAATAATCAAGTAATTGAATTTGTTTCATGTTATTTGAAACCTCATGAGTTAAATTACCTAACACATGATCTGGAAATATATTTTCTATTTTTTATTTGAAATTTTATAGGAATAATTTATATAGAGTAAAGTTTGAAATCTACACTAATCAAAAAATTTGGAAGTATATATTAACATTGAATTTATTGAACAGGATATAGAGAATGTGGATATAACTAATCAAGGATTAAGATTTCATTATACATTATCATCCAAAAAAGAAAACAAAGTGGTTGATGCTTTGAGTTGGAAAAATAATAACACATTAACCATGTTAGGTTTGGAACAATAACCATTAATTAATTATTTGATGAATTATTTCCCAAAAACTTTGGACGTAGGGATATCCTTCATTTTTCTTCAATTTTTAGTTCAATTGTCTCTGTCAAAAAAAATTAAGTAAGATCAGAAGGAGGATCTTGATTTGTAGGAAAATTTAGAATCTATTAAGAAGGTTATGCTTCATGATTTTAATATTTATGAATAAGGTTTTTTTAATTATGTAAAAGATTTTATATTCCTTGTGATTTCTAGTTGAAGAATGATTTATTGAGTGAACCTCAATGTTCACCATTTTCTATTCATCTGGGAACCACTAATATGTACTGAGTTTTTAGAGAGGGTTACTAGTGTGATGGAATGAAAAAAAAATTTGTTGAATTTACCTTGATATTTTTTATTTGTAGGATGTTTAAAGAAGAATTAATGTTATCAGATGGAGTGATTCATCCTTTTCTAGTACTATAGAGGAAATGGGGAAATATATTAGTGGATTTTATATAGGGATTACCAAGATTTCTCAAAGTAATAATGTGATTTAGGTCATTATAGATCTATTTACTAGATATGTTTATTTCATTCTGATTCAAGATACTATGTATTTAGACCATCCTTCTCAAATGTACCTAAAGGAGACAGTCAGGTAACATAGAGTGTCTCTCTCTGTTATCTATTACCAAGATCCCATATTTCCTTCTAATTTCTAGAACAAACTTCAGAATTCATTACGTCTTGAATTATATTTCTATAATACCTTTTATATTTAACATAATTTAGTTTATGAGTGTAAAATTAAAACCATTTTAGATATTCTTCTTTATCTTTAAATGGATTACAAGTTAAGTTGGTATCAACATCTTTCTTTGGATGAGTTTTATTATAACAATAGTTTTCTTTCAAGTATACATATGGCGCCTTTCGAGGCATTATATCGAAAGCGATGTTGGACATTAACTTTTTGGGATAAATTAAGAGAATGAATGTTTATGGGGGTATATTTATTAGATTAAATGGCTATGAAGGTTCATTGGATTCAGTGACATATGAGGATTACTTAGTGAAGGAAGAAAATTTGGGTGGATAACTAAATGAAAGGTCTTTCTTTCAAGGTAATTGATCATATTTTTATTAATGTACCTCCACATAAAAGTGTTATAAGTTTTGGTAAAAATTGGAATATAATTATTTGGTTCATTGGAAAATATTAAATCCTAGATAATGTTGTATTAGTTGTCAATTGAATGGCATTTTTTATGTGTCTATCCTTATTATACAACATTTTTCTTGTCACAATGTTAAGAAAATATGTGCCAGATTAATCTTATGTTTTGAGCCTTTAAGTAGTTCAGTTGGAATAGAATATTGATTAAGAGGAATAAATTATTGATATTTTTTACTATAGAGAGAAAGTGTTGTAGAATAAGGTGGTTCACCATCATAATGTTTTTTTTGGAAAAACCATATGGTTGAAGAGGAAACATGAGAAGATAAAAATGCTATGAGGAAATTATATCCCCAAATGTTTAATAAGTGACTAATATTATAAAAATGGAATTTAAAAAATGTTAAATAATGTAACAACATGGGTAATTATAGAATAAATCACTTTCAAGTTTACTATTTTAAATATATTCATTATAAAAATATTAAGTAAAATTTTAAAACAAAAGGCAAATAGTTTTAATTAAACACTTTTATGGTTTTATTTAAAAGTTTTATGTCTAAATTAAAATATATTGTTATTAGAAAATGAATAAATTTTTTTAAATAAATATTTAAAAATTTACTTAGGGTGGAATATTGGTATTTTAAAAAAAAAATTGGTTTTTAGTGAATAGTGAAAATGCTGATTTTTTATAATAAAAAAAATTCTTTTCAACAAATTAAATAATTTAAAAGTCTCAATATGTTGTGAATAATATTTAAATTAACATAATTATTATATATTTTTATTTTTTACACTTAATTGTTTATTTATCAACTTTATATTTGATTTTATTATAGGCTTGTTTTTCGGTTTATAAACTGGATTTTTCTGAAATCTGTTTTAAAGTGAATGATATTTCTTTATTTTAATAAATTAAAATAACACATAATGATAAATATTTTAAATTAAATTTTTATATTATATATCATTAATTATAAATATATATTCATACAATTATTATTATTAATCATATATTTCATATAAAATTATTTTCTTTTAAAAAATACACTACCAAGAAAGCCCTTTTTTCGTATCATCTTTAGGATTAATTTTAAATTATATTTTTTCACTTATATGAATTTAATTTTATAAAATGGATTATAAATTTGTAATTATAATAATTTATAATTTATGATAATTTTAAATTATTTTTTTACAATAATAAATAAAAAAATAGAAAAAACTAATTACTATGGTTAAGGTAAAAAAATTTTATCGGGGGATAAAGTAAAAATATAGGGGTTCAATTGACCAAAAACTTGTATGAAATTTATTTTATGATAATATTTATACCTTATAATGGTTAACACATAATATTAATTTATTTTGGACAATTTTATCAAGTAAAAAACTCGGATACACCATTTTCTTTTCAAAAATTACATCTGTGCCACTCACTTCACTAATAAAAGTCCATCCCCTATCCTCTTCTAATCACACCTTAAAATCAATTTTTCATGAAACATATAATCCCATATATCATAATAAATTTACTATATATATATACCTTATTTTTTACATAAATTCATCCTAAGATGACTCTTGTTGCTTACCTATAGAGGATTTCTGGATAAGAGGTATTATGCTGAACCATGAATCTTTATTTTATTTCTTATTACACATCATTAAAATATTATTAAATTATAATTATATAATAAAATATTATCTAAAATATACATATTTTTAATTATTTTAATGTAATAACCTAAATTTTTCTCCTCTTCCATCAAATTAGATATGAAGTAATCATTCGTGTGTACGACGAACTACTGCCTTGTGAACCAATGTCATTCGTTTTCCATCATAGCCTCTCATGGATTGTTTTAATGATGTATTTAAAGTATATATATGTAATTTATAATATATTTAAAAAAATTAGTTATGATATCACATATAACTTATTACTCTTTATTCCTTTGGGGATACAATGACGTCACTCATGTGTATGGTAGCCTACCACCTCGTGAAGCAATGCAATTCATTTTCACTAACACTTTACATTGAAGGTAATAAAAATAAAGATAATGAATATATGTGATATAAATTAAATAATATTTATATTAATTACATATTTATTAATATTTTATGTTTATATATCATTTTCTTTCTTACATTGAAAAATTATAACGTTGTTCGTGTATGTGTGGACTATCGCCTCCACGAAGCGATGTGATTATTTTTTATCACCACATCAAAAATATTAAAATTTAAAATTTTATTTAAATAAATAATTTTTTATATATGATATAATTATCATTATGTAAATATAAAATATTACTTACCTCATTTTCATAATGACTATTAAAAAATTGAAATGTTACTCATGCGTACATATGGCATACCGTCTCCATGATCGTAATGTTGTTCGTTTTTCATAACCATATTTTATGATTAGTTTTAAAAGTAAAATTTATGTATTAATATGGTTAATATTTAATTATTATTATTTTGGAGATGTTTAAATAATGACCTCTTAATAAAATATTCATCCTACTAAAGTCATTTTGCCTCATAAGACAAATATCATCAAAACATATAACGTGAAGTTTATTGATTATGTAATTTTATATAACATGGTGATAAGGGAAAAAAATTAATAATAAAATTTTAAAAGGATATTAATAAATTAAATAATTAACATAAGTTTATTATTAAAGAATATAAATAACAAACGTGATCAATCAAAATCAAATTAAGGGACTTTGTCTCAATTTCTTTCATTAAAGCATATTTTGATATTATATGCCTATATTGTATTATTAGGTGTATATAAAACATATTTGAAATGTTTTATCATGAATCAATTCATTATCATGGTATCTAAATTTTTTATTAATTACGTTGTTTCATGGGGCTTATGATTCAAATATTTCTAAAGTAATAAGTGAATTTTCATTAAAAAATATTTTTTAATCTTTTCCTTCTATCTATATTTTAATTTCATGTATATGTTTTTAAAATGATTTTATTATGGACATGAGATATTTATAAAGGAAATTTATGTCAATATCTCAATTTTTTGGGAAAAAGTAATATTTTTATGGAATGATTGACTTTATTTACAAATGATAAAAAAAATATTCCATTTTAATGTTTAAGTGACAATGAATTTTCCCTTCCACATAACCATTATTTTATGGTTGGATTCCTATATATAATTTCATGTTTTCATTAAAAAAACCCCATCCCTTTTTATAGGTATTTTGGTATTTAAATTTTTTTTAAAATAAAATGGTATTTTGGTATTGAAAATTATTTTTTAAAATAAATGGGTATTTTGATATCAGAAAGTGATTTTCATGCAATATTAAATGAGTTTTTCATATTTTTATTATGAAAAATTGGATAAATAAATTGTTTTATTCATCATATATTTTTTGGAATTTTTTTCTATGCTTTAAGCCACATAATAGCTCAAGGATTATCCCATTATATATTATATTATTGGTGTTCCCTAATAGCATTGGTTGAGCCCATTATAGATTATATTATTGGTGTGTCTTAATAGAAATGGGTGATTATGTTATAGATTATTTGATGGGTTTTCCAAGATAGTGATTTAATGTAATGGGTAATGATAATTTTATGAGTATAATTGTATTTGAATTTGATTATATGGTTATTATGATTTTTTAAGGGTTCTGTATGGGTTTTATGAAATGATGCACCAATGCACCAACATGGAATTTCTATGTTTTCTAATAATATTTCATGGAAATAATTTATTTTCAAAAGTTAAGATAAATGATCTTTTTAAAAGAATGGAAATTTTATTTTTTGGTAAAAATTTATGTTTTTATGAAAAAAAATTTCATGGGAATTCTTATTTTTCACTATACTGTTGTTTTTCTTTTTTTATGTAATTTATTTAGGATTTTGTGTTAATACCATGTTTTTAAAAAAATCCTAAGATTTAATGATATTTAAGGGAAAATAATAAGTTAATTTTAATTTTGGGAAGTTTTTTCATAAAAATAAGTCAGGTTATATTTTAGAAGTTTTATATTATAGTAAAAATGGATATTGATCAGAAGTGTTCACTTTTTATTATATGGCTTTGTTATGTATAACTTATCACCTAGTTATCTAAGACATTAAACCTAAAATTATCATAAAATAAAATATAATGGTATATTGACTTAAAACTCATGATTTTGTTATTTTTTAGGCTAAATCCTTAAAAAAACATTCTATTAAATTTGATTTCCATAATAAAATTATTGAAGACCTGTTGGAATAGGATTCTTGATGTTGAATATCACTGGAAATCGCCTAGGGTAGCCCTATAAGTCAGAAGGAGAATAGTTTCCACCACAAACATGGATTTACAACTGTATGATTGGATTTTATACCTAGAATATAAACAAAATTCCATTGCCCATTCTACCCACCATAGTGCAGAAATGAGGGAAAAACACCAGACCATAGTGTAGTGATTGGGACCATTCCACTGTAATCAAACAATAATGTGTGTCTCATATCACCACACTATAGACACCCATGTCTCGTCTGTGCTATGGAGTCCAAATCATTAAATGCACTCAGTTTCTATTTAGCCGAGATAAGTCTATTTCATAGCCCACAAACTATGCCACATCTACCCATAAAATTATAGAGACCCCAAAATAGGATCCATTTCCCATCTCCCCTATACATCATAGCCACGATTGAAATGGTAGTGGATATAAACCTATCTATGACATAACCCTATCTCTATGGCACAATAACTCCACAATCAGATATACCACCAAAATACTCTTCCCAAGACTCCACACCATAGATAGGTCTCCAAAATTCAATCATTCTAAATAAGGAAGAGGCATAAAAACTCCCTTATCATATCCCTACTCCATACTCATTCCATTCTACATTGTAGAGCTCAAATTCATACACTCTATCCCATGATCCTTGGTGTAACATTTCCAAAAAAAGGTATACCCCCTTCCAAAACCCCTTCAAACACACCAAAGACTTCTGAAACATAACCCAAGAATTATATGAGATGAAAATACATAATAAAATTTTAAATTACCTACAACTAGGGGTATTACACCTTTTAAAGAGGTATAACCTATTTTTAAAAACGTTATTTTAAAATGAAATGAAAATAATGTGGGGATTGAAATGAAAAATAGTAAAAGAATTTAAAATATTAAAATTGTATTAAAATAAATAAAACAAATAAAATTTTATTGAGTTTATTCCAATATAGAAATTCAATATACAAATGAAACAATCATATGATCACGGTGTTTAGTTCATTGGTAAGTGATAGTTCTTCCATATTTTTCTTCTTCTATAATCATCTTCTTTTCTATGGTAATATCTTTTGTGTTTATAAATCTATGAGTTTCTTTTTAGTTCAAAATGGTTAAGGATAATGGTTTTAAAACTATTAAATATTTATTATTTTATGTTGATGAGATCACTTCTCATGTCCTTAATCGATTATACATTATCTTAATTTCATTATTATATGGTATCTCAGTTAAAATATCAATTTCATTTTACTCACTTATGATCAAAAAAGTAAAGTGATAGTTTATCAATTATTTATTTTTTTGATTCATATTAATTCATTAAAAATTCCATATTATCCACTTCGACATAGTCAATATGGTGCTTTATTTTCCATGATATCAATATTGACCTGATTGTACAGTGTTTTCTCTTTCACTTCTATTGTTTCTTTATAGTAATATATGGACTTTTATTAGTTGAAATAAAAAAAATATTAATATAATAAACCTTAGTAATATGTCTCATTTTTTTACTAAATTATTTCTTAAGTTTTATTATACATGATGTTGTATAAACCCTTGACAGATCATCTTTTACTTTATTTTATGAATAATTTTAAACCATTAGTATTCCTTGCAAAAAAAATTATAAAAAATAAATAATACTTAATGTTTTAATTAAATGTAATTATAAATCAGTTCATAAAATAGAGTAATTATAATTAATTAGATAGGATTAAAATTTTAAAAATAGAATATCATGACGTATAGAGTGATATGTTGTGATGATATCTTGGGTTAGTTTCCAAATAATAATCCATGAAGAATGAAATGTTACACACACTATTGTGGGGGGGGAACATAAGGTGTATATCATATGATACATTACTTAATAAAAACATTAAAATATGCCTAAATTAAACCAAAAAATTAAATATCAATAATAATGTATATTGTAATAATCAAAATAATGAGATAGTAGATCATGGATCCAAAAAATGATACTAGATATTTATTTTTAAATAAAGTTGAAGTATAAATTAAATAAAAAATATACATAATCTTAATAAAAAAACTAAGGATTACATCACATAACTATAAATTTTTAAGTATTAATGATGAAATAATTAGTAAAATACATTTTAATAAAGAGGATGAAGACATTTTCTTCATTCGTAAATAAAATTACCTTCCAACAATCTAGTATCATTTAATAATATAATTGATAAATCCTTGATAAAAGTAAAATATATTCCTCTCAGGATGATGAAACTAAGTGGTAGGGATTGAAAAAATTAAAAAATGATATGAGGGAATATAAGAGAGAACATAAATTAGATGAAAAAACCAAGATCTTATTGAAATATATTTATATTTCTAGACATTCAACTAATCATGAATTCTATGATAAGAATATGAAAATATAAGGACTTTGGTTTACAAGCACCCCAAGTGACCTCTATATATTTAAAGGGGAGATAGTATGTTTTCATATATAAATACTTTTAAAAATTAATGTGCATATTTATATGATATAATTTCATAAAAATTCAATTAATCTCCAGATATTAAATTATAAAGAAAATCACTTTACCAACTCGATCCAAAAAAATCATTTTTATTTTTTAAGATATCAAAAATTTATATTAGTAAAAAGAAAAAGGTCATCAGAACTACATAGATGAAATATTAAGGGGTAACCTCTATGAAATAAATAATAAAATATAAAACCATATTCAATTATATGGTAGAATCCTATACTTAAATAATCCATATCTAAAATGAATAAAAGGGTAGAAATATGGTTTCCTTCATGGGATTCTCTATAAGGATTGAAAATATCTCAAAGAGATAAATTGAATAGAATATAAAAAATATTATAATATAGAATGTTACTATCTAAGATTACCAACATCCTAGAAAATTAAAACTTACATAATAAATAAAAAAATAATCCTTGGTCGATAAAGTCAAAAGAGTTATGAAAATATGCTTCACAATTGAATTTAAGACACTTCTTTAACTTTTAAGAAGATAAATCATTTCAATAGAAAGAATAATGGTATCTTTAATATATATACCTTTAATAAATATATCTTTTTTAGGTTAAATATTAAAATGATGAAAATTTTGGATCTAAATCCTTAGGATCTTAGATATGGTCTTACTAACAAAAGTGAAAATATAAATCAGTTGGTAATCAAATATGGAATGGGTTGACTCTTTTTTATAGATACACTCAATATAAGAACTAATTATATAAGTATGTATATAATGAAACCCAATATAGCTGAATAAATATATTTTCCTTTTATATACTAAAAATAAGTAAAGAAAACACCCAATAACTTTTCCACCCCAATGTACTATATGGGTCAAGGGAAAATGTCTTCCTTTACCTCTCTTGGTTAAGGAGGGGAAATTAAAGAAATGTTTTCATTATATTTAAATATATAATTTATTTAATTAATTATAAAATTAGATTCAACCATTGAAATTTCATAATAAATATTATTCAAATAAGATACAACATAATATTTGAGAGTGACTAAATCCTCAATAGTATTATCATTATTAATATTAATAAATTTTATATAAGGATGTTTACAGAGATATTTTACAGAGGCAGAAAATATTTTTTTAAATAATCATCTCTAAGATAACTTACTTTTGAATTTTGGAAATAATAATAATTTTTCTATTTAAAATATTTAATAATAAAATTTATTTATTTGAAAGAGAAACTATATTTAAATAAGAAGAATCCAAATCAAAGGCCACCATAAAGGAAGAAGTAAATTTATATAATGATTTCATCCGATAAAAGATATTAATAAATGTATATTTATTTTAAACCCAAAGATGATGTTTGATAGGTTTAGGATTATTATAGAGACACCTCAAGCCTTCTCAAGTGTAAGGAGGATCCCAAAATGAAATCATAGTTTTGTTTGAAATTATTATGATCCATCAACATATTTTGGATTCAAAGTTATATAAAATGGAAAGGAATAGATATCAAACATTTTATAATAATAAGACTCTAATTTGAAAAGGTTATTATTAAATATAAATCCTTAAAAAAATCATGTAAATATAAAATAGAATATTCAAAAAAAATCTATATATTTTCCTTTATATCCTCCCATAGACCAGTTTCAAGTCCAAGTATATTGGATTCTAATAGTTGATGAAAATTAAATAAATTAGAGCATATTAAATCATTAAATTTCTCTATATAGTTTTATTCATAGGATATAAGAACACAATATTCCCCCATCACACTAATTATCATTAATGTCCCCATTCAGAAACTAATTCAATGATGATTGTGAATTGAAATTTAAACGATTATCCCATAACACATATAGAAACCCCAACTCCATTAACCCATAGATGATATCTACTTTATTACATTCTAATAAGATACAAGGGGTCACATCATCAAGGAATGAATAGTTTAATAGTATTGAAGAACAAAATATAGATATGATTACCATATTATATTGTAAATATAAAATACATAGAATAAGAAATATTCTGACATCTTTGATGTTATTCACAATATCTTTCTTTATATAATGGGGAAAGGAAAACAAATAAATGGTCACCTCAGATACATATTAAGGGTTACATATAGGGAAATCTATCATTATTCAATAAGAAATAATCTATACATCAAGGTAAATAATTGAAAACAAATTTCATTTAATCAATATCAAGAATATGAAATGAATCCATGAATAATATCAATGTGGTAATCTAATAGATAATAATATCTAAATTATAAATTAAAGAACTGCTTACTTTTTGACACCATGAGCTCTAACATCAAGATATATTTACCATTAAGACTTTATACAAAGACAGTTTAATCGATAGATATGTATACACTAAAAACTCATTTAATAACATTGGTAATATAGTTTTTCTCATAATAAATATTGATGAATCAAGGGGATATCTATAATGGGGCATCACCCATACCAGTATTTCTAATGCATTTCTCATATATTGAATGATCCGTTTAATTCATAAATAATATGAAATATTAATAAAAAATTATTAAGAAAAGAATATGGAATATTCATATTTCCCTCGTTAATTAAATAACATTAATTTTAAAACATAAAAAAATAGAAATGGTTTATGGTTTATGAAAAAATAATATCTATGATAAAAAAATATAGATATTTATTAGAAATTTGAATTCCAAGAAAAAATTAACATAATAAATTGAATTTTACTAGAGAAAGTTAATGATCACAAAAATTTTAATAAGAGATATAATATGACCATCAATTCACCAGAAATATAAATTTTGTAATGAAATTATATCCTTTTATAAATAAAGAAACTAGAAGAGAATTATTAAAATAATTTTTTCTTAAATTTTCTTTTTTAAAATCAATAAAGGAATTCATAAGAAACTAAATATAATAAAATGGTTGTGGCAGTAATAAAATATGTTAAGTTGTATACATTAAAAAAGAGAACATTACTTTTAACTTTTTATAAAGAAAATAAAAAATGAACCTTTTGAAAAAAAATAACAATATTTTTAACAACATTATAAAAAATCAAGAATAACGTAAAATTTCATCCATAAATAATTTTACTAAATAAAAATAATTTTTTTAAAAACAATTTTAAAAATTTGGATATGGATGAAAAAATATCTAATCAAAAAGTGATGTAAGATCGATTTAACATTAAAATTATATTTTATTGATTATTTTTCCAAAGAAATAATAAAAGTTTTAATAAAATATGTGAAAACCTTAAATATCTAGAGGATATGATAATATATGGATATTAAAAAGGATATATGACAAGATTCATTCAATTAAAATATGAGCAATCCCAGAAAATGATTTTATAAATTTAAATCCTACCACTTTAGTAACATAGAAATTGTAACCCATTAAAATAATAAAAATCAATTGAAAAATTAATATTCATGAATAATTATATATTTAAATTAAATACAAAATTTTTTTATTATTTAAACCACATAAAAGTAACAAGGGTTCTAATATCAAATATGTCTCAATAGAGTGAAAATTGAGACGAAATCTCTTACATAAAGATAAACATTCCTCATAAGTGATTTTAACCTCATGTATAATAAAGTTATATTTATTATAATTACATATCATAACCATATAAATAAATTTATTATCATATATAATCCATTTATAACATTTAAATTCCCATTTCATAATAATTCCTTATTAAAATTGTTGTTTTCAAGAGCTGACTATTTCGTTCTTTGAGAGAATGTTTTATGTAGATCTGATCCTTTAACATTAATTATGGTTCAATAATATCCATAATTTTCACAATTATATAAAAAAATATATTCGTTATATATATAAATAAATTTATCTATAAAATATAGAGATAGAAAAATTAATTGCATCATTCATAAAGACAGTAAGTCATACATACGCATGGACATTGTTTTAACCTTTTGATGAACGAAACAAAACAGAGGTAAATAATAATTTACCATTACAAAATCATTATAATATCACAAATTTCATATATATTTAATAAATATATCTATATTTCCATCCATGTAAAGATGAAATGGAAAACAAATCACATTTCTCTTTGGAGGTGGAATTCCACATGTACGCATGAGCAACCTTATCATGTTCCAAAGGATTGAAAGGTAAGAACGTAGGTATGATTTTATAAGTTTATAAGAATAATTAATTCATAAATATCATATATATTCATTAGTTTCATCTTTATAACCATTCAATTAAAGTGGTGATTAAAAAATTAAACCACTATGTGTAAATCGTAAGTCGTATGTACACCTGAGCAATGTTTTAACTTATCATAATATGGAACAAAGATATAAAATAGCTTTACTATAATAATAATTATATCTCATTATATTTATTATAAAATATTTATAATTTTATTATGCTCAAAATAGATTTATAGGATGTGGCAAAATAAATAAAATTGAAATTATTCATTTAAGAGTTATTCCTCTTTGTTGAGGAACCTATTCTGTCTTACACCTTAAAGCTTAAATAGATGGAATTTTGGAAAGAACAAAATCTCTAGGAAATGGATAAATAATATAAGAAGGTATTATTATTTTTATTTTTTTATAAATTAGGCTCATTATTTGTGGATAAGAGATGATAGTTTGGATCCTTTTATAGGGGAGGGAAAGGACATAAATAGGATTTCTTAAAATATTATAATAAATATATATATATATCATAATAACATTAAGCAGAACCAAGGCACCCCAAATTATAATTTAAGATGTTATGGGGTATAAATAAATACAAAAAATAAAATTTTCCAATGTTTTGGATACATTTTAAGCCTTATCTTCCAGTTAAACCACTTTAATCCCATTTTAACCTTAACCTTAATAATTTAACTTTTTTCCATCATAACATAACTCTATTAAAAAAAGGCCTTATAAACTAATTTTTACATGATAATTCCAAAAAGAATTATTCATTTTCATAGATTTAATTTCTATATGTTGTATAAATTAATTATAAAATAATATCATAAAACGCATGAAAAATAAATTTTAGTAAAATAAATAATTTAAGAGTAAAATAAATTTTAACATTAAATAAAGTAATAAATTGGTTTCTGGAAATTTGTTTAATTAAAGAATAAAAAAAGTTTTTAAATGTTTTTTATGAATACAAAATGAAATTTAATCTTCTAACCATTCCCTTAAATAAAAATACCTAAAAATTGTTTTTATTTTAATAAAATATTACTTTTCATTCACAAAAGACGATTTTGGGATACATAATTCAAATTAATGATATAAAATTAATTATTTAATTCATTGATAATAACTATAGTATAAAACTAATTATATAATATTATAAATTCATTTCAATGAAATATTTTAATGTTTTAACCTACGGTTTTAACCCCATTTTCCCTCTTTTACCGAGGTCTCAAATATTAACTATGGTTACTATTCATAAGGGAAAAAAATTAAATTAACCCTATTAAATATTATTAATTATTCTGATTACATATATGGAATCCATTTTACCTAATTTAATTCATAAAATTCACATAATTGTTTTTTAAATTCAACTCAAAAAACATAATTGAAATCTATCTTCCAAAAAAATGTTTTCTTAAGTATAATAAGTTTTTTTACAAAAATAAAATATAAAATAGATTCCAATGGACTAAATTGGATTAAAAATAATATAAATTCACTAAATTAACCTTGAAAACATTTTAAAACAAAATTAATCTTTATAAAATTATAAAAAAGAAAATATAGTTTGCAATAAAAATTGGTATTTTCTTCTATCAATTAGAAAATTGAATTTTTTATAAGAATCCCATAATTACACCATAATATTATTTTGATATGCTGATATTAAAAATTATAAGATTTTTATAAAATAAAATTTTCATAATTGGTAGAAATTAATTGTAATATTTTCTCACAGAAAACAATAAAGCCCATTTTTAAGAAAATGTATTTTTGGAGCATAAAATAATTTTACTGAATATTATGTAATTATTTATTAATATATTTTATTTATCTAAAAATTTTATATCTAATTTAAAAATATATTCTTATCCATACCATAAATTTTAATGTTTAGGTTATAATGGTCATGATTAAATAATAATATTTTAAAAGTATAGCATGGTTTATTTAGACTCGGGGTTGAATACATCATAAGGTATCGAAGAAATTAAATTTATTTAAAGAGAAATATATCATAAAATATTGGGTTATTATATTCTAACATATATAATAATTTCTCTCATAAAATTCCATCACTTTGATACAAACAACTAAGGGTACTTCTACCTCATCACATCCTCTAGTTCCCATATAGCTTCCTTAATTTTATGATTTCACAATAAAGCATTGATCAGGTGTGTGGTCTTATTCTGTAGAACTTTATCTCTATGATCCTAAATCGTGTCTAGTTATACCTAAAAAGATATATCTTTTTCTATATTTATGAACACTTGGTTTTTTAGATGTGAAGGATCGGGTATTTACTTCCTTAAGAGATATACATGGAACACATTATAAAATTTAGAGATATTTTGTGGAAGCACCAAGTGGTAAGCTACCATCTAGATACTTTCAAAAATTTCACATGGGTATATATATATAGTGCTAAATTTTACTTTCTTTCTGAATATTATAACCTTATTATAAGGATATGTTCATAAGAACACCTTTTCACTAACTTGGAACTCAAGATCTTACCAAAGATTGTCATCAGAGTTTTTTTTTCAATTATAAGATACAATTATGTGTTATTTAATAGATATTATCTTATATTATATTTCC
Source organism: Viscum album (assembly GCA_963277665.1). NCBI lineage: Eukaryota > Viridiplantae > Streptophyta > Magnoliopsida > Santalales > Viscaceae > Viscum > Viscum album. Next base: position 720,132,562 of record OY728148.1, read on the forward strand.
TCATCTATACCAAGCCCTAATAGCTTTCTTTATCCAAATTCATCCCAAAATTTTGGATTTTTCCACTTCCTTCCATTGACAGATTTATAAGTATCCATATTAATACTTGATTGAAAGCTATTATTTTAAGATAATTATACCAAAGTAAAGTGTTAATCCGAAAAACCATTTCAAAACATAAAGAGTGGTATCAAAATGTCTTCTACCATTTTAATGTTCCCATCGAACTAACCATCTATTTGTTTATGATAAGCAGTACTAAAACTCAACTTTATATCATGATCTCGGTGAAGGATTATTTATAAGATTACGGTAAACCTCATATCCCAATTAGATATGATTGAGATTGGAACTCCATGAAATATCACAACTACCTTAATGGGTAACCGAGTAAGCTGGTCAAGATGGAAATATTCTCTAGTAGTGATAAAATGTATTGATTTCATAATGAGATTCACTGCAAACAAAATTTCAATATTCACTTTAGATGTTTTGGGGAGTCTAGTGAATAAATCCATGTATATTTTTTTCTATTTCCATTATGGTATTGGTAATGGTTGTAAAATCCCCTTAGAATTTTGTGACTCAACCTTTATATGATGACATAGTATACATCAGTATAAACACTAAAAATATCCATTTTCATGTTATGCCCCCATAAATATTCATTTAGGTCCTTATATATATTTTTACTTCCTATATGAATAGAGAATAATAAACTATTATCTTCATCCATTAAATACTTATACTCTTGTTTTTATGGGACACATAATCGGTTCCAAAACCTTATCATTCCAGCATGATAATGGTTCAACTATATAAATTTTCCACACCTTCTTTAATAATTCCACATATTCCTTATGTTATTTTTTAATCATCTCTTGGACATATGGTAGAAAATTCATTTGAGAAGGATAATATTTTTCCCCTTTCATCAATATTTCAAGATATAAATTTTGAAAAAATATATATTTTAGATCTATTTCAATCCTCTTAATAGAAAAAGTAAAATGGTCTTTCTAACCTTGATCATTAGTCACCATGTTCACCTTCCCAAGGTTGAAATGTATTGTGATGTTATAATCTTTGATCAACTCAAACCATCTTCTCTGACACATATTCAACTCTTTCTATGTAAATATATAATTTATTATTTCTTGATTAATATATATATCACAAACTTCACCATATAGATAATTCTTCTACATCTTCAATGCTAAAATTACCATTTCCATCACCAAGTCATGATTTGGGTAATTTTTCTCATGAATTTACAATTTTTGGGAGGTACAAGATATCACTATATTATTTTATATAAGTATTCATCAAAACCTCTTATTTGATTCATCAGTATATATAACAACCCCTTATCAATTGTAATATTGTGTAATCATATGCACACAGAACAAACTTCTATTAATTTCTTTGAAATTATTCTCACATTCATATGTCTACAAGAACATAATCCATTTTGAATCAACTTGTTTAGTTGATTAGATGGTTGTGATAAATATCTCAAAAATCATTGGTAGTATATTTTCAACCAATGAAAACTATAGATCAAAATTATTGTGTTTTTTCTAGTTCATTACTAAATAACTTATTTCTTTTAATTGTGTCCATATATATACCCGCTATTGAAATTATATGACCCAAGAATGAGACTATTTATAATCAAACATCAAAATTGGTAAATTTGGAATACAGATTCACCTTCCTTATGTCCTTCAACACAATTCTCAAATTTTCTTCATGCTCTTCCTTTCACTTTAAATATATATAATAATAACATGTATAAAGACTTACTCAAACTAAAAAAGATAATTTCTAAAGTCTATATTCATTAAATCTATGAAGATAGTAGGATAATTGGAAAGTCCAAATGGAATTAATATAGATTATTAATGATACCACATCATATAGAAGGTTTCCTTATGTATATACTCTGTATTTCCCCTAAGTTGATGATGCCTAGATGAAAGTTCAATATTTGAAAAATATTTAGCTCCTCGTAATTGATCAAATAGATCATCAATATGTGGTAGAGGATACTTGTTCTTAATATTTGTTTTGTTAAGTTATTGATAATCACTGAAATGACACCTTAACCTATATTTCTTCTTAACCAAAAGAACAAGTGAACCCTATAGTGAATAATTCAGCTAAATGAATCCCGTATCTAGATTCTCCTTGAGATAATTTTTCAATTTCTGTAAGTTAATGTGGTCTAATATATATTTATTCTTTGAAATATTTGTAGCACTAGGTTTTAGTTCTATTGAAAAATAAACTTCATTATTCGATGGAAGACAAGGTAACTCTTTAATAAAGACATCAAAAAACTCCCATACAATAGTCATATCATCAATTTTTATTTTATTCCATACCAATTGAGATAATAATCCCTTATGGATAGGTAGTAAAACCTATATAATGGATGTAATTTACATTAGGAGTTCAGGATCATCCTCACATCGTTTTACTATCATAAGTTGATTAAAAGTGTCAAATATAACTTCCTAAATCCAATAATATCTTTTTGAGAGAATTAATGTATTTTATATATACCCATAGATTAGTATCTCTATTAAAATATATATTCTTTTATAATAAGATGTGATCCAACATGGGAGAATCACACTATCAAACAACAGGATGCTCAATATGGGAAAGGTTATTTGTCATAACCTGAGTTAGCTACCCTAATATGACCGTGATATACTCAATTCCAAAACCAGTTATACTAGCTTGTTCCATAGAATAATACATACATTGACTATGGTTGTTGATTATGTTTCTTACATTAAACTTCATAACTAAATAATGGCACACAATGAGTTAGACCATAACCACCATGAATACTGAGCCATAAAATTAAAAACCCTCTAATGGTAGATATATCAAATACTATATAGTATTATCATAATTATGATGTTAGATTTTTTTTTTAAAAAAAATCTAGTTCCCATGTTTTCTACTAAGCTTTATTTGATACCAATTGTGGAAACCCAAAGTCTAGTTTCCCTGATTCGATGTCTAATTTATTACAACGGAATAAGAAACAAGGTATTACATCACCAAGGATTAATCATTTTAGTAGTTTTGAAAAACCAAATACATACATGATTCATATATTGTATTAGAAATATATAATACATATTATAAGATACATTATCATATATTTCATATTATTTCCAATATCCATATTCATATCCTGGGAAGAGGAACAAAAATAAAGGTTGAGATATGATTCTCAGTAACGGATAACCACAATGAAAGTTATCATGAATAAATAATTCAAAATCAATATGGAAAGGTAAATAACTAAAAATAAATTCCATTTAATCAATAACAAGAGCATAAAATTAATAGATAGATAATATCAATGATGTGCTATAATGGATAATAAAAAATAAATTCTCAAGGAAGGAAATAATTAATGTTGGATTTCATGATATCAAAAATCTTGATACATTTACCATTAAGTCCTAATAAAAATATACTTTCATCAACGGGTAGGTATACACAAAAAAACTATTTAATAAATTTGGCCAACTAGTTTTTCTTATGGGACATGTCGATTCATCGATGAGATATCCCTAACGGATATCCACTCATCATTTCATGTCAAATTCATTACTCATATATTGAATGATAAATTTAATTAATAAAAAATATTACTTGTCAAAAATATTTATATTGTGTATGGAATATAAATTATCAATATTTCCCTAGTCGATCAAATAACATTCATATTAAAACACCATATGTTGAAATGGTAAATTGTTTAGGCAATAAGAATATCCACGATAAAAATAATATATATAAAAGGATAATTTAAATTATAATGAAACATGGTTACAAGAAATTGAATATTTCAATTACAAGTTAATGGACACAAAATTAATAAGGCATATAAGATAATAATCAATCCATCTGAAATATATTTTTTATAATAAAATTATGTCTTTTGTATAAATAAAAAAAATCAAATAATGATAATAAAATAGGATTCTATTAAATATTTTAATTTATAAAACTACTGAAAACATATATAAGAAAAAAAAATTTATAAAACAGTTATGGTAGTAATAAAATTTTTTGACACTATATAAGTTAAAAAAGAAACATTCCTTTTGACCTAATATAAATAAAATAAAAAAAACCCTTTCAAAAAACATGAAAAATATTACTTTAAAACCATGTAAAAATTCAAGGATAAATTCAAATATCCTTAAATCATCATCTGAGTAAATAAAAAAGGACTTTTTAAAATCAATTTCTAAAAATATGGATATAGAAGAAAAATATACTCGATCAAAGTGAGAAATAATATCAGATTTTATTTTAAACAATTACTTACTTAATTTAAGATCCAATGAGAATAAAATTTCGAATGAAATATTAAATATAATTAAATATATATATTATAATAAAATATATAGATCTTATAAAGGATATATTATAATATTACTTCAATGAAAATAATAGAAACCCCAAAAAATGAGATTGTAAAATAAATTCTTACCTCTTTGGTAACTTTCAAATTATATCCCCTTGAAAGAATAAAATTGAATAGAAACATTAATCATAATTAATAATAATATATTTTTTCTAAATACATAAAATTGGATGTATATACACCACAGAAAAGTAAATAATTTCATAATACCAAATATGTCTCAATATAGAGTAAATTGATATGAAATCCCTTGCCTCATGTTAAAATTTATTCATCAATGATTATAAGCTCATTTATAATAAATTTAGATTTATTATAATTATATACCAAATCCATATACATGACTATAATATTATATGTGGACCATTTATAACATTTCAACAACTATTTATTAATAATTTCTTACTAAAATCATTGTTTCTGGTTGTTAATTGTTTCATTATTCATGAAAATTTTTGTCTGGTAGTTACGGTCCTTGTATTTAATTATGATTAAATAATATATAATATGTTAATAATGATATAAATATCATATATATTCATCATATATATATTAATATCTGTCCATAAAGGTTATATATAGAAAAAATAATTAAATATTTCATGGAGATGGTAAGTCATAAGTACACATGAACATGGTTTTCACTTTCCAACAGATGAAAAAAATAAAGGTAAATAGTAATTAACCTTAATATAATAATTATTATATCATATATATTTAATAAATCTATCCTCATTACCATCTGTTTAAATAATAAATGAAAAAACAAATCACATCGCTTCGTGGAGGTTATAGTCCACATGTACGCATGGGCAATGTTACCATTATCCAATAGATTTTAAGGTACGAATGACGATATGGTATTATAATTTAAGAAGAATAGTTATTTCATAAATATCATATATATTCATTATTTAAATATTTATAACCATCCAAGTAAATTGGTGATGAAAAATGAATTAAATCGTTATTTGGATACAGTAAGTAGTACATACACATTAGTGATGTCTTCACTTTTAATATTTTGGAAAACAGATGTAAAATGGTTGTCCATAAATTATAAAAACATCTAATTATATTTATGATATTATTTTAATTATTTTAGTATGGTTAAAATATATTTATAGAAAGTGTATGAAAAAATAGAATCTAAAGTGTTTAGTTAAGAGTTATACAACTTCATTGAGAAACCACTTTTGTCTTACACCTTTAGCCTTGAAAATATAGTCCTTTATAAATAAAGAAACTTCTATAACATTTTTATAGAATATAGGATTTTATTATGGAAGGTATTTTTTGAGATAGAATTCCCATTACGTTTGTAGAATAGAGGATAGGTGGATTCCTTTTATAGGGTAGGAAAAGGACACACTCGGAATTTCTTACAAGTTTAAATAATATATATCCTGATCATGCCAAGTTAAACCAAGGACCCTAAAATTATAATATAATTTATTATATGGTATAAATATTCTCAAAAAAATAAATTTGGGAAATTATTGTATGCATTTGAAGACTTATCTTCTAGTTAAACCACTTTAACCCCATTTTAACCTTAACCCTCATAATTTAACTTTTAATCATGATAACTTAATTATATAACCAAAAATAAAAGAGGTATTCTAAAAAAAAATTAAATTTAAATTAAAAATTAAAAATTAATTTTATCATATTTAATTTATATAGGTGGTATAGTCTAAATTTGATATAAGAACACAAAATGCATTAGAATTAGTTTTTAGGAAAATACCTGATTTACGAGTAAAAATATTTTAACTTGAAATATTATTATAAATTTGTTTCTATAAACATTTTTTGTAAAATAATAATAATAACCAAGGTTTTTAGACTTTTGTATCAATATAAAATCAAATTTAATCTTACAATTTTTCCATTAAATGAAAAAAATCAAAAAATAGTTTTTAACTTAAATAAAATATAACTTATCTTTAACAAAAGTCAATCTTGGGAACCAATATTAAAAATATTGATTTCAAATTCAGTATTTAACCCCTTAATAATATCCTTAGTCAAATGAAACTAAGAAAATAGTATAAATACATTTTAGATGGATTTTATTGTTTTCCCTATGTTTTTAATCCAATTTCACCTCTTTACCATGGTGACAAATATTTATTATGGTTACTATTCATAAGGACCAAAAAATATGTTCTCCTAATTAAATTATATTAACATTAATTATTTAAAATATAAAATCCATTTTATAAAATTTAATTCATTGAATTGTAAAATTTTAATTAAAAATCAATCATGCAAAACCTCAAGAAAAGTGGTTTTCAAGAAAAAAAATATTTTCTTAAATATAAATAATTTTTTTTCCAAAATCCAAAAAAAATATATTCATGTGCAAATAATTAGATTAATAATATTATATATGAACTAATGTTACCATTTAATAATTTTAGAACAAAATGAAACTTTTTAAAACTCTTGAAACAAAAATGCAGTTTTCAATTAAAATCATTTTTTCTACTATTCACTGAAAATTTGGACTTTTTAGAAGAATTCCAAAATTTAACCCTAAGATAATTTTAATATTGTGATTTAAGAAATGAAATAATTTTTATAAAAAACAATTTCATAAAGTGGTATAAATTAGTTATAATGTTTTCTCAAAAAAGAAAAAAATGATTTTTGAATAAAAATTATTTTTCAAGCATCAAAAGATATTAATGAAAATTAATTACATATATATAAATATATTTGGATTTTATAAAACCATTAAACATAATTTTTAAATTTTGTTAATTACTATTCATACCCCTAATTTTAACAGTTGGGTTATAATAGTCACATTTAAATAATAATATTTTAATATTATATTTTGGTTCATCTAAACTCAGTGTTTTGTGTATCAAAAGCTATCGAATAAATTAAACTTATTTATAGATAAACATGTAATAAAATCTTGGGGGTATTAAAAAACATTCATATCCACTCTATAACTTATTCCTAAAGAGTCTAAAAGAAATATACATATAATTTTTATGGTATATTCAACTATTAGTTTAGATAATAATGATCCTAAAGAAAATATAACTAAAGAAAATCCATCTAAACCATTAAATATACATGTTAAATTTTCCATGGAAAAAATATATCCATTTAAATTGAGATATAATTTTTTATTCTTGTCGACTCACTGAAAATTTATAACCAAAAGTAACTATTCCATTCTTTGATATAATTTTATTGATGAAATCACATCATCACCTTTGACTATGTTAGATCCATCTAGCTGAAATCCAAAAACATAAAATGAAATATAAACCTATGATTAATTTATTAATAATGATGGTTTAAAATAGTATTTTATATATTGGGATCACTACACATTCAAAATCAGGGAAGAAATTCTTGTAATGAAATGCTATTATTTTAATAAGAAGGATCTACAAAGGCATTATGATCAGATTTTTTACTGGAATTAAAATACATGTGGTATTAATTATTTTATTCTAAAACAATATTATCTTAAATCCTTATTAGAAAAACTATAAGAAAAAAATTTATGCCTTTTAAAATGTAATAAAATAAATCCAAGGTATCTTTCACTTGGAATCTAGTTAATAATTCATTTACTAGTTTGTATAATCACTATAATGTCTAAAATTTTCTCCAACAAATTAATTGCGATAACAAGACTCTTATACGTGCTTGGGACCATTAGGAATTGAAGCTAAAATATTCAAAATAACATTCATACTAGTATTCTTCATAAATAAATGCCTTTCTCTCGTGATTTTTTACATTATTTTTCTATATGATTAAATAATTAAAAGAAAAGAAATTTTTTCTAAACATATTCTAAAATAAGTACTAAAAAAATTAATCATGCATTATAATAATCGCTAAAAATATTTTTTCTCTAAATATTTTCATAATCAAAAGTTCAGTATAAAGACTTTCAACAAACTATTTATGGTTTATGATTTCAAGTTTTTTAATTCTGAAAGTATTTTATATATTTATGGCGAAGTAATATACTTTATTATATTAGAATTAGATGAACATAGATAAAAAATAAAACTATCATAGATTAATTCTTTTCTTCTAGAAATCAATATATTTGAGACACCCATCATGATAAATTATTTTATAAAAAATTAGAGAAACTTCTTCAGGTATATCCAAAAAAATCATAAAAGACATTTAAAAGACAAAATCTAGGAAATTTTTTTACCCAAATGGATAACATATGTCAAATGATATGTATTTCACAAAGTTCTAGTACAAGGGTTATCAGTTCATCACTCATATCCTTATATTAAGATCATAGGTATTAAATATTTCTTTTATTACTTTCTTCCTGAATAAATATTTTCATTTATCATGAAGTTGTAAGATGGATGTTTATTGGAATGACATATGATAGAAATATATTATATAGGTACTGATAAGGTTATATTATATTTAGGATTAATTTTTATGTTAATTCCTAAAATTATAGACATTCCCTTATGTACCAATATGAGGTAATATTTTTTTGGAAATTATCTTAATATATAATATAGAAATAGTATGAAATGTTCTCAAACTATGTATATAAAATACTTTTTATAAATATAAAATTATATCATAGTTTTTTATTATGGACTCAAAATCTAGAAGGACTTGGTATGTAAATGAATTTTTTATAGCCATATTTAGGACATCTTAAGAAAGATAGCTATGATTTCCTTTATCATTATTAGTGGTATTATGATCCCCATGATCACCCAATTCATCATCTCAATGCCTTTGGTTTTTTATCACTAGAACCACCACATTATTCTCCCTACTATGATTATGGGACATTTTTTAACTTAGATTATGGCTCTGATTACAGATTAGTAAGATAATCTGTTTTAATTAAGGGGAAGAATACGTGTATGTGCAATATATTTTCTATCAAGGATATGAGTTATGAATACCTATAATTATTAGGTTTTGTGTGAGGAATGTTTTCTGGTAAAATATTTGGAACTTCCTAAGAATGACTTTTATAAGTACACTTAAGGGAAGAGATTAAGAAAACTCACTTGACACTGTAAGGTCTTAAAAAACAAAAATTGAAGAAAATACAAGGTTTAATGCATAAGGAACATTGTTCATAACAAATATACTTGGGGAGAATAGAAATTTTACATTAAGTGGTGTTGATGGTTCCCCAAAAAAATTACAAATGTTCTATATGAAATAGGGAACTAATTCTGGTGAAAGAGGATATAAAGGATTTGATAGATATTTCATTAGAGTATCCTTATAGTTTCAAAGACTATTATTTATAATATTTTTCCAACCCATGAATATTTTTTTTCAATAATGAACCTACTTTCCAAAAGGAATATAGTTTTTGGGATATAACAATAACACCTTAAAATGTGTGTTAGTCAAGAATATGGGAGGTCAAGATCATCTCACCCTTTAAGGGGACTTATTTTCTACTCCAGAACTCTCAAAAAGATTTAAAAATGTTCATAAATCCTTCCAAAATCCTATTTTGGGAATGGTTTCCTCCTTGAAAATTATCAATTGAATCCATGTTTCGATGTGGACATATTTATATAATATTGGTTTCCCATCCTACTCTTATTAGTTTAATATATTATTATTAAATCCATACAGTTGAGAACTCTAGAATTTATCATCATCCAAAGAGATAGTTAATGTGGTGGAGTTTGGATAAAACCCATTAAAGGGGATTCCTATGAGCCCTCATGAAGGGAATCAGAACCTGTATAGTTTGGCCCCACTTAATAGAACGTTTCATTCTTTTTCAGGTCATTTATAAAGGACTAATGGGGTGCATTTTAATGATGTACATCTATAACTAGATGAAGTAAATTTTATGTTATGCGTCTAGGACCCATGGGGTGTTGGGATTGAAACTCAAAGAGGCATATAGTATATCATAATTAATAGGAATCAAAGCCTATATAGTACGAGTATCATGGTTTAATGTCATGTGATGGTACTGATCCAAGAAGTTTACCATTATATGATAAAGACTATAATTATATAATTTGAAGTCATGTAGTTAGTACTACTATGAGAGGTAACCATAACAATTTTCAGTGTTTGACTTATATATGGATGGAATTTCTAGCCTTTTCTATTTTTTGGGAATAAAAAAGGATAATGTGTGATTACGAATATGCAACATAGCCTCAATATCGCATCATGATTCACTGTTTTATTTTCACCCTTACACCACTGTTTTAAACATACTTGGTATTGTAAATTTAAAATATAATTAAAAATTAAAATTCATGTTAGATTCAATTATTTTGTTTTTATCAATTTTTAAAAGGGAAATGTTACTTGTTTTGATAATTTCATTTTAGGTGGAGGTGATTTAGAGGCCCCAGAGATGATCTAGTAGTAAAATGGGTCAAACTGCATGGCATCCCAATGACATATGTCCACTATTTTAATAATTCAGTGCAATTTATATCTCCAAATGGGATGAAATTTTGTGGTACAATCCAAAAAATTATTTTTACAGAACTAATATCAAAGAACCCAGGCCCAATTCATCCATTAGGTGGCCCATCCGGTTGATCTATCCAGCACACTGAATAAGCACTAAATCAAAATAGTTGTGATGTTATATGTCCATATCTTCAGATGTGACTGTCCAAATGGTTCCAAACATTCGGTGGAGATGTTATGCAGGTAGTTCTACAACTTTTTAGTTTTGTCAAAACTGGGATAATAGTTTCTAGACATCTAAAACCATGGGACAATTGGTTTTAAGAAATATGTGTTCCCAAAACCACCGTCCAATTTTCCTATAAAATGGAACCTTAGGATCCCGATTTGGGAGTTTTAACCAGAAGAAAATATCTACCATTTTGGAGTCCTAGAGAATTATCCCCATCATCCTAGAAGTTATGGAGTCCCCTATCCTCTTAAGGGGATCAAGAATTAAGGAGTTCCACCCAAAATTTCTCCTCCTCCCGATGTCGAGCTAAGTGGTGGGTGATCATTTCAAGAGAGATAAACACATGAATAGGGAGTTCTAGAACATAATTCTATTCTAGTTTGGTGTATATTGGGGTTTTAATTGTTATTACATATGTATCTTAACTTTTTTTGATACATTTAATTGGAACACTTTTTATTTCATAACTGATTGGTGTGTGATTTTAAGTGTGTGTCTTGTGTTGTTCTAATTGGACAACATAAGAACCCTTTTCTTTCACAAACAGTTGATATTTAATATTTCTTTTCAAACCGTAAAGCATTATAAGGGGCTATAACTTGACTACACTATTGTTATGTCAATGTTTAGTTCTAATAACATCATTTTAATAGGCATGTGGGTACCCAAGATCTTGTCTAACCCTCAACTAGAGGATTACACACAAAACCTAATAATCAATTAAGAATTAGGAACTCTTCAAGTGTTGTAGTAACGTAGAAATGATCACTTATTTATCTCATATTTTTTACAATCCCCTTGTTATTTAAACATTATAACTCTTTAAATTATGTTACATTCTTGAAACTCTTTTCAACCCCCCCCCCCCCTTTTATTAATTTTTATTAAAAATACACACTCAAAACCTATCATAGCTCCTACAGAGACGACATAGGGTCTTACTGAGACTACAAAATCTTCTTTAAATCACTATCAATTTGACGTGTCATGAAAACACATTCAAATTATGCCTCCATTGATGGGGAGCGCTTTTGTTTTTAGTGTGTGTTTTTATAATATTTTTGTAAATTTTGTGAATATTTATTTGTTTTAGCTTATAACTTTGCCTGTATTTTTTTTGTTTTCATTTATTTATTTTTTAGGTTCTGTACATGATACGTCTGAATTTGGGAGACCTACCACCATTCGAACCCAAACCAAAGAGGATATTATGTCAGTGACACTAAGACACAAAAAAGAAGGCTTTGGAGGAGGACACACAAAACAACAACACTCCTCTTGGTCCTTATACTTCTCCTTCAAGAACTAACATAAAAACTGAAATAAACTTGTATAACATGGATGCAAGTAATAGGACCTTAAAATAACTAACCTCTCCTGATTTGGATATCCAAGACACCTATATTCAAATACAAGGAGAGTCACCTAATTATGAACTAAAATCTGATCTAATCCACATATTCCAAGATTCCATGGACTCACAGGAGAATATCCACATAAGAATTTAAAATAATTCCACACTGTTTGTTCAACATTTAAACTTTCTAATGTGGATGAGGAACAAGTAAAGCTTATATAATTAACCTTTTATTTATAATATTTAGAAAAATATTGGTTATATTATTTTAATTCCACAAAAAGAGGCAGGGCGGACATGAAACACATTTTTTATGAAAAATATTTCCCAGACACTCGAACTCAAACTATAAGAAAATAAATATGTGATATAGAGAAATCAAAAGGGGAAACATTACATAAATATTTGGAATGATTTAAAGGGTTATGTTCAAGCTTCCAACACCACTAAATAAGTGGTCAAATTTTAATTCAGTATTTTTATAAAGGTTTAATTCCAATTGATCAACTTATGATTGATGTTGATGCAGGTGGTGTTCTAGTTGATAACACCCCAATTGTTACAAGAAACTTGATTGAGAATGTGGAAAAAACACTCATCAATTGGGTACAAGGTTCAGTGTACCCATTTGAGGTGTCCATGAGGTCAAAAGTACCAAACTCAAGAAGAATATGGACACGAAGTTCAAAGAGGTAAGTACCCTTCTTCGACAACTTGCTCTTTCCCAAGGAAAATCCCAATCTTCTCCTCCCATCCATTGTGTTATATGTTCTTCTGACACCCACTACTCTGATCAATTCCCCCAAATAATAGAAACATCTAAGAGTTGTGAAGAAATATTTCCAGGTTACCCTTATAACAAATCCATTAACCAAGAACCTTACAATTTATTCATCCCTGGGTGGAAAGAAAACCATGCTTATAGGCAAGGGGGTATTCAAACCAACCTCAACAACAATGGAACCAACAAGGTCTAATTAGTCATCCACCACCACCACCCAGAAATCCCCAACTACCCAAAGGCCTTTCCAGAAAACCCCACCAAAACCCAAGCCTATACTAGAATATATGATGAAACAAATGACTACCAACAATCTCCAATTCCATAAAAACCATTTAGACAGCCATACAAGACCTCAAAACCCAATTAGGCCAACTATCTAACTCAGTGGGTGAAATTAAAAGTCATGGTTTGGGTAAACTACCCTCTCAACTAGTAGTTAAACCAAGGTATAAAAGAAATGTTAGTTCCATCAGCCTTCAGAGTGTAAAAAAATGTAAAATCCAAATGAACCCTCCAATAGAGTCATCCCCTCTAGGGGAAAACGCCATCCCAACTGTTTAAATTAGACTAAATGTTGAAAAACCTTTTCCTGAGAGAAGCCCTTCAAAAATAAAGAGTGTGCCTATTAATGAGTCACCTAGCCCAAACATTCCTATTTTATTCTTGCAAAGGTAAAACCTACCAAGAAACCAATAGAAAACTGAACTTGATAAGTAAATATTGTAAACTTTCAAAAAAGTGTAAGTTAACATCCCCTTGACTGATGCCTTGAAGCAAATTCCATGATATTCCAAGTTTCTAAACGAGATGTGTACACACTGAAGGTGACTTCATAGATATTAAAAGTTGAGCTTGGGGAAGAACATATCAGCATTCATAGATCCATCAATTCCCACCAAGTGAAACGATCCTAGGTCATTTTCAATTCCATGCACCATACGGGAGTATTCATTTTCCAATGATATGCTTGATTTAGTTGCTTCTATTAATGTGATGCCTCACTCCATTTACTCTATATTTCTGGTCAGGGAACTAATTTCCAATAGAATTTTTTTTCAACTAGCCAAATGGAGTACCGCACATCCCTTTGGTGTGTTAGAGGATGTTCTTGTGAGGGTAAAACTTTTAATTTTTCCTGCTTATTTTTATGTGTTAGAAATGAAATATGATAGGATAAATGGAAATTACCCAATTATATTGAGTAGAAATTTCTTGGAAACTACCAAAACAACAATTAATCTTCATAATGGTACATTATCTATGAAATTTGGTGGTGTCAAAGTCTATTTCAACATCCTTGATTTCATGAATCACCCCTCTGAAGAACATTCCTCTCTCTTAGTAAATTCAATTGATGTACTCTCTTCCCCTGAAAACAGTTATTTTTATACACCTGATCCCCTTTCTAAGTTTTCATCCTTGATTGAATTTCTTGGTAATGAATCATGCATTGATTTTTTTAGTGGTCTAGAAAAGTTTCATGCATGTTTACTAATTGATAATTTCCTGAACAGTGAGGATCCAATTACCATCAATGATACTGCTAAACTTGTAAAAGCTCATTCCTTATATGATGATGATACTATTTATTAGTTAGATGAGATTAGTGAGCTCTCATGTTCACACACACTCCCATCAATCCAAAATCTCCATAAATTCGAACTAAAACAATAACCTCAAGATTTAAAATATTCATATCTTGAGAATAGAAACAAGTTGACCGTCATCATTGCTAGTTCACTCCCTCATGTGTATGAATTGTGACTTCTTGAACTTTTGAGGGAGTAAAAAAAATAATTGTGATGGACACTTCCAGACATTCTTGGTATTATCCCATCAGTTTGTACACATCATATTTTGTTAAATGATGAGGCTAAATCAGTGATGTAGGCACAATGTCGACTGAACCCAAACATCATAGATGTAGTTAAAAATGAAGTAACAAAATTATTGGCTACTAGAATAATTTACCCCATCTCTTACCACCAATGGGTTAGTCCTATTCAAGTAGTTTCTAAAAAACTGGTCTTACAGTAATAAAAAAATGATAAAAATTAATTGGTTCCAACTCGTGTGCAGAATAGTTGGTGTGTTTGTATAGACTATCACCAACTAAATCAACACACTAGGAAGGACCATTTACCATTGTCATTCATTGACCATATGCTAGAGAGGCTAGTAGAGAAGTCCCATTATTTTTTCCTTGATGGGTATTCTGGATACTTTCATATCCATATATCCCTCGAGGATTAGAAAAATACAACCTTCACTTGACCCTTTAACAAATTTTCATATAGGAGGATGCCATTTAGTCTGTGTAATGATCCAGGTACTTTTTAGGGATGTATGGTTAGTATTTTTTCAGATTATCTATATAATTTCGTGGAAGTATTCATGGATGATTTCACTGTTTATGGATCCTATTTTTATTAATTTTTTAGTAGTCTTGATTCAGTCATACGTCACTGTATTGAAAAAGAATATTGTATTAAATTATTATAAATTCCATTTCATAGTGAAATAAGGTTTAGTTTTGGAACATGTAATTTATGGAGATGGTATCTAAGTAGATCAATCAAAAGTGGATGTCATTTCTTCCTTACAATTCCCCAAAAATGTATGGTATGTTTGGTCATTCTGGATTTTACCGTCATGTCATTCGTGATGTTAGTAAGATTGTAGTCCCCCTCTCTCTTTTACTCCAAAAAGAAAAAGAATTTGTTTTTGATAAATAATGTGAGGAAGATTTTAATAAGTTAAAATGAAGCCTCACGTCACCCTTGGTAATCTAACCACCTCTATGAAATTTACCATTTTAGCTCATGTGTGATGCTTCTAACTATGTAGTTGGGGAAGTCTTATCACAAAGGGTTGATCGAGCTTCGCATGTAATATCCTATGCCTCACATACACTAGACCTTACCCAAGAAAACTACACCACAACTGAAAAAGAATCTCTTTCCATTGTTTTTTCAATGGATAAATTTAGTTCATACCTTTCCAGGTCCAAAGTCATTATGTTATCAGGTCATTCATATATTCAGTATCTCTTTAAGAAACTGAAAGGTAAACCATGTCTCATTCAATGGATACTCCTTCAGAAATTCAATTTAGAAATTCGAGATAAAAAATGAGTAGGGAATGTGGTGGATGACTATATCAGTTTGATTCACTCATCCTCAGACATTGACTCATCCCCATATTTTCCCATAAATGACATGTTTCCTATTGAGAAACTATACTGAGTGAAATATTATATTACTTGGTATTCAGAAATTGTAAATTTTTTGGTTGTATCTTGGATTTCTACTGATTTCAATAAAAACTTGGTCGACCATCTAAAACATGAGACTCATTGGTACATTTGGGAGAACCCCTAACATTGGCACACATATAGTGATCAAGTCCTCAAGAATTGTGTCCCCAATAGTGAGTTTCAATATTTTCTTAGGTTTTTTCACACTCTTTCTTCTGGGGCCCACTCTGGTCCCCAACAGACTGCTCACAAGGTCCTTGATTCTAGTCACTTTTGGCTAACACTATTTTAGGATACCCATGATTTTTGTAAATCTTATCCTCACTGTTAAATAATGGTGAATGTATCTATAAGAAATGAAATAACATAACAACCATTTCTCTTGCATGAAATTTTTGATGTTTGGGGCATTGAATTTATTGGACCATTCCCCCAATTCATTTGGAAACATTTACATTCTTCTGGCAGTGGATTAAGTTTCAAAATGGGTAGAGGAATGCGCTACAAGGACTGATGATTCTAAGGAAGTTGTAGAATTTTTTAGAACCCAAATATTCTATTGGTTTGGATTACCTACGTTAATCATCAGTGAAAAGGGTTCTCATTTCTACAACCGATCAATACAATCACTTTTTCGTCAGTATGGGGTCGGGCATGTAGTGTCTACTGCTTATTAACCATAAACCAATGGTCAAGCAGAGGTGTCAAATCATGAGGTAAAACATGTTCTTAAATAAACGGTTCAACCAAATAGAAAATATTGGAGTCTTAGACACGATGATTTTGTATAGTCTTACCATAATATTTTTAAAACTCTCATTGGCATATCACCATATTGGCTAGTGTTTGGAAAGAGTTGTCACCTCCCTATTGAGATTCAACACCGGGCATACTGGGCCATCAAATAATGAAATTATAATCTTTCGTTTGCATGTGTTCAAAGTAAGTTTAAGATTTATGAGATAGAGGAAAAGTAAAGAGATGAATATGAGAACTCTAAGATGTATTAGGAGCGAACCAAGGCTGACCATGACTGTCTCATCCTTCATCGCTAGTTCCACATTAGTAATAAGGCCCTTCTCTACAATACAAGGCTGAAGTTTCATCCAGGTAAGCTTTATTCCCACTACTTTGGACCATTCACTATTACAAACATCTCTCTATTTGGTGTTGTCGAGGTTCAAAATGAAGAAACCAAGAAAACCTTCACTATCAATGGGAAATGGCTGAAGTACTTCCATGAATCCATTATGGAGGAACTCCATGTTCAAGAATAAATCTATGAATGAAACTCACCATGTTTTATCCTTCATTGCCATATTATCTTTTATTATAGTGAGGAAACTGAACAATTTAAGTGTGTGGGTGGTTATATTCCTTGGTTAGTATGGAATTTTCATCATATTTCTTCCTTTTCTCTTTTTAGTTTGTTGAATTGTATTGTTAATTTCCCCCTTCCCTCCATGTCACCTTTTTTCTAGAATATTAAATTTTTAGGCCCACTTTATCATGGAAAATGATGCGTGTTTAATCACAGATGTTATTGAAATTGCACATGGAATGTTCGTATTTCATGTTGTTTTAACATTCAAAAAAATCTGATGAAATATGCATTTCAGGATGAATTAAATAATGTGGTGTGACTTTCTTTTGAAATTTATTTCTTTGTTGATTATATAAATGGTTGTATCATTTTAAAACTGTTGAAAGGATTGGTTCCCTTTTTGTGAATGGTTTAAAGGAAAATTGTGTCGGTTAATCTCTCCACACATTTTTTTACCCAACCATGAAGTGTGAAAATTTATTAATTAATAGAAGGTAAATATAATTTAGTTTGATTTTTCACTACATTCCAAAATCATTTTTCCATACATTTATTCCTTATCTGATCTATTTCATTACTGTACCAAATTGACCTATGTGTGTGTACCTACTATCTGATAGTTGTACGCCCTTAAGAAAAAAAACTAAGGGTTGTATATTTGGCATATCAAAACCAGACTTCCTTGACTTTTGATCTTTTTATAACTATTAAAATTAGTGTCATGAGTTGATCAAAAAACGGTTTGGAGAAGAGTGTTTGATTTCTTCCAAGTGAAACTTTTGAAAAAAATTTAATAAATAAGGGGAGTGATGAAATTTATAGCATATGGGGATATCTTGGTTGGTAGATTATGGTTCGATATCTAGGAATTCTTAAGTGAGTGGGTCTTGATATTCGATTACTAATGATGTGGGTAATGTTTGGTGGAAAAGATATTGTAATTAGAAAATTATTAAAATAACTTATATTTACTCGATATAAAGTGGAATTAATAGCATGAAATTGTTGTCACACATGCATGTGGAGAATTAGTGACATGATTATCTTTTGAATTATTGTATTTGATTGTTATCATGCATCTCTTGGAATTTTGTTTGGATACAATTTTTGAGATGTCTTTTTTCATGATCATTGAGAATAACTCCTCGGTGTGGTTTTTGCATCGATCACATTTCTATCAGGAATTAAATTTTCAATGAAGGTTAAATCTTTATGAAGTTTTAAATATTTACATGCATAATTTTTTGAAATATGAATTTTCCTAGGAGTAAAAATTATAAGGTGTGGGGGTGTGATCGCACTTCAATTCAGTGTTTTGTTTTCACAATTACACCACTGTTTTAAACTGAATTTATATTGTAAATTTAAAATATAATAAAAAATTGAACTTCATTTTAGATTTAGTTATTTTTTGTTTATCACTATTTAAAATGGAAATGTTATGTGTTTTGATAATTTCATTGTGGGTGGAGGTGATTTAGAGGCCCCGAAGATGATCCAGAAGAAAAATGGTCCAAACTGCATGGGATCCCAATGAAATTTGTACACTCTTTTAAACATTAAGCACAATCTATGTCTCTAAATGGGATGAAATGTTGTGGGCCGATCCAAAACATAATTTTATACAACTATTCTCAAGTGAACCAAGCCTAATTCATTCATTTGGTGGCCCATCCAGACTGATCTGTCCAGTATACCTAATCTGCACGAAGTCAAAAGTGGTGTGATTTGATCTGTCCATATCTCCTATTGTGATTGTCAAATGGTGCCAAAATTTTGTTTTAATTATTATGGAGGTGGGATACAAATTTTTTATTTTTCTAAAAAGGATATAATACTCTCTGGCCATCTAAAACCACAAGACAAGTGGTTTAAAGAAATCTTTGTGCCCAAAAACACCATCTAATTTTCTTATAAAATGAAACATTCAGTTTCCCATTAGTGAGTTTGAACCAGAAGAAAATATCTTAAATTTTGGATTCCTAGAGGAGAATCTTTCTCATCCAACAATTTCTGGAGGCCCCTATCTTTATAGTCGTATTAATAATGAAGAAGTAGTTCCACCTAAGCTTCCTCCTCCTTCTGATGTCAAGCTAAGTGGTGGGTGATCATTGTTAGAGAGCTAAACGCATTAAAAAAGAGTTTCATCACATATTTCTCTATTGTTTTGGTGTATATTTTTGTTTTAATTGTTCTTTCATATGTATATTAACTTTTTTTATGCATTTAAATGAAACACTTTTTATTTCATAACTGATTGGTGTGTGATTTTAAGTGTATGTTGTAACGACCCAAACTTTCATTGATGGAAATACCTCTCAATATAATTAAATGTATCTTTATGTAAAATTTTTATATAAAATTTCAACTTATTTGGTTTTATGTTAAGAATTTTGATTGTTTATAATATAGTCATTGAACAGTGATCACATGATTAGTATAAATATAGGGCTTTAAAAAATATAATTTACTCAGAAAAAGGAAGTGATGGCCTCATCCCGTAGACGTTCCACATACGAAGACCATTTGTCAGAGCTCAGAAAGGAGGTGGAATCATTGGGATTCACTCTTGACCAAGCCCAAGCTGAGCTTGAATATGTTAAGCTCGAGCGGGACCACCTACGAGGGAAATGGATGTTGATAGAGATTAGCACTCGAGCAATGTTATCCGAGCCACCCCAAGAGTATGTCACTATCGCACACCTTACTCTTCGGTCTTATGTGGGTGTTATAAGGGGTTATGTAACAAGACCTTAGCACTATGGTTATGTAAATTATTTTTTTATATAAAAATTAATATACATTCATTTTATTATAGTTACTTTGTAAATAGTTTTTAAAGCACAAATAGTGTTTTTAGTTAATATTAAACTAAGAAATATATTTTGATGAATTAATGGATTATTGAATTAAATAATATTTTAGTAAAATATTATAATAATTATTATTAAATTAATTTTTATTTAATAAAAATGATTGTATAATTTTATGAATGCAATCGTAATTGTTACTAAGGTTTGAAAACCATTTTTGTCAAAACCTGTGAATTTTCGATAAATGTGAGTTTTTATTTTAAAAAAGAAAATTAAAATATTTAGAAAATTATTTAGATAAAATAAATATTATTTCTAGAATCAATACGTTGAAATTATCCAATGGTGAATTTTTCATAATTTTCCGAGACAGTCCAATTTTAGCGTAAAAATTAAATACCGTTTATATATATAATGTGTTTTATGACATCATAATGACCAAATAGTGATGCAATAAAATACTATAAGCTTTATTTTCGGCCAAAATATGTTTTAAAATTAAAATAATGTGATTTTTGGTTTGTTTGACTTATTTTACAAAGCATTAATGGGCCCTTCAAGACTTATTAAACATCTTTTCTTTTTAAATTGTTTTCCTTGGGAGTGTGAATCATGTCCACATAAGCAACCCCATTATTTTAAGAAGTCTGTAATTTGTACTTATAAAATATTGTTTTACACTTCCCTTTTCCAAAAACCATGGTCAAAAACCATGGTTTGGTTTTTGGTTTGGATTAGTTTAATGTGAGGGTCCCAAACCTAAATAATAAAAAATTCCCTCACATTTCCTATATAAAACCACCCAAGATCCCACTTCCTCCTCATTCAAAACCTTTAAAGTTTTTCGAACCTATGAAATCCTCTCTCTGTAATCCTCCCAGGGTTCCACAAGATCCCAATAATCCTCTCTCAAGCTTTTCTCAAGCCTTTGGAAGCACACTTCCAAGTAAGGGTTTTTTTTCTTTCTCATTTTTGTCAAATATTATTTAAATTATTATGACCTTGTAATTTAAATTATAAATGTTGGGGTATGTCTTTTCAACTCCCCCATACTTCCCTCATTATGTTTTAATGATGTGAGGCCCATTTCTCTCTCATTAAATGCCTCCCATGTACACCTGTTACTGTGCTGAAATTCCAAAAGGAATTTCTCTCTCCTCTTCTACATTCAAGAAATTATTTTGTATCATGACTCTAAATTACATTAAAATTGTTGGGACATGTATCTATATGAACCCCTTACTTTCAATTTCATTTAAATATGATGATACACCCATTTATCTTTCATCAACCATTTTTATGAATTTTTATGTCACGTCGTTACGCTGCCGAAATTGCACCGATTTTCCAAGCCAGTGTCATTGTGTAGTGAATACCATGGCCATTTCTCTATCAATGGTATTCACCTTTATGCACATTTACTTATTGATTATAAAGTTCCATATATGAATTCCTCATTCCTTTATCATGTAATAAATGATACTTTTTATGAATCCATGTTATATGATCCATGTGGCACACTTATGCCTGAAATGAAATGTTTAAGAAGGGTGTGCCCTTATAGAACTACAATGCATTGGTTAAAGTATGGTATCATGATACGTCATGTGTTATGGGTGTTTATTCATTATAATTCAATTTCAATTATGGTTTACTTGTGCTTCATGTGCAATGAAGATTTACTCATGCTCTATGTGCAATGAGCCTTGGCTCATGCAAATTCCATGTTAAGTGTTGTTTCCACATTTCCATGTTATGATTATCATTCTTTATCATGCCTTTATGTTTATTCTTATCTTGTGCTATATTGATATGCCTATTGTCTAACATGTATTTTATTCCTCATTTTATACCATAATTATTCCCTTACTTAGCTTTATAGCTCACCCTTTTCTTATGCATGTCCTCAGGTTATCCCATGCAGTGCTAAATATAAGGGAATGTAGTAGTCATGTAATGGAATTTTTCAATAAAGATGTTGTATTTCAAATTTTAAGTTGTTATGTAATAATCCTAAGCCCCAAAGACACTAGAATTATCGATCTTCTATATTGTATCATGTGAATTTTATATAATAAATCATGTTTAATTGTGTAATAAAAGATCAGGGTTGTCATAGTTGGTATCAAAGGGAGGTTTAGTTATTTTTTAGATTATGATTACAAAAACCTAGTAAAGCCTTAGAGACTAGACTAAGTATAATAATAACATCCTTAAATTTTTTTTGATTATTGAGTTATTTTTTTATCAATCAAATACATCCTTTTCTGGATACAAGCAGGTAGAGGCGGCTCTAGCACAGATGTATCCTAGGGGTAAAACCCAAAAACACCGCTTTGAGCTAGACTCGAATGGGAACTACTACCTGACAATGACTCTTGTTGCACTCATAATTACGACACTTCCGGGGGATATGATTTGGTAAATTGACAAGCTTAGTATGAAACATTATTAAGGTACCAAAAATGCCCTATAAATATATTTTAAAAAGTAGATCATGGATAACATAGACTGAATACAATGGATTCGCATTTTAAAAGAAATAAAAGTTATTTATAAGTCATCAGTTCTGTCCTTGTATTACCCTTTATGTGTTACCTCAAACTTTCCTTTTATTCTAGCCAATGGCCGGTAATAGGAGGACTCAGGATAACAACTGATGTGAAGATCAATGTGATTAATGTACTAATGAGATACTCAATCCAATGGAAGTGGGAATCACAATATTTGTCACGTTTTTCTCTCAGCTAACTCAAGATTTGAATAGAAACATGGGTCAATAGGAACGTTCAACCCCCTCTAAGAAAGAACAAGTCGCTATAGAGAGATTCATGAGACAAAGGCCTCCTACTTTTAATGTATAATCTGATCCCTCAATAGATGAACAATGGATCTAATCCATTGAAAATATATTCTTTATCCTTCAATGTTTTGAACAAGAGAAGGTTCTCCTGGATGCTTATCATATGGAGGGTGAAGCTAATCAATGGTGAACGTTGATAAAAAATATGAAGCCTAAGGAGGATATTGAGGCATTGGAATGGAAGGATTTTCAAAAGATGTTTTTTGATAAATATTTTCCGCGCACCCTCCGGCTTAAGATGGAAAGGGACTTCCTTTCCCCCAAGAAAAAAGACGGCGTATCTATTGAAGCCTACAAGGAAAACTTCAAAAGGCTTGCAGGATATGCTTCCATCATTGTCATTACCCATGAATGTAAGGTTGACTACTTCTTTGGTGTGATGAAACCTAGCCTACGGAAAGCGCTGGTGATCCGTGACTTTGACAGATATGAATAAAATTGTCTGATGTTCCCTCAAGGTCTAAATGGAGATAAAAAAATATCAGGGGTATCATGGGGATAATAAGTGTAAAGTGGACATCAATTTTGGCAGTCCTATGGATAAATCCAACGGTTCTATGAAGATCCAACACCCCACTTTCCAATGGTATGAAAAGAAGCACCCTGAAAATTGCCTAAAGGGAACGAGGAAATGCTTTAGGTGTGGAAGAGAAGGGTACCTAACTGTTAACTGCCGACAAGAAAACCCCATGGCTACAATAGATGAGAGGAATGCTCTATTCGAACCTCAATGCGTTGTTCATTTCTACAACTGGAAATAACCAGGGCATCTTACAAATCAGTGCCCTGGGCCAAGGGTTTTCGGAGGCAACCAAAAACCTCCAAGGCAGCAAGGGAGAGCTTTTTCCATCACTACTGCAGAAGTGAACCCCAACAACTAAGTGGTGACATGTACGCTGACTATTCTTTCAAGAATAGTGAAAATACTTTTTTATTCAACTTCTACGCATTCTTTTATATCTCAAAAGTTTAGTAGAAAAATCCCAGCACCACCCGAAATCATAGAAGTGAATATTTCAGTGAGTATGGAAAATGGGGAAATCATTGCATCTCATGAATATTACTCCTCACCTGTCATAATCTGTGGATTAAACTTCCTGGAAAACTATGTCATACTCCCTCTGGTGGAATTTGATTCAATTCTTGGAATGGATTTTATTTCCTTACATAGAGCCAACATAAATTGTCGTGAGAGGGAAATCACTCTCCATGAGGAGAATTGACCCCAAATTATTTACAAGTGAAAGGAGGAAGATGAACCTTCTTTAGCTCCATCATCTCAAACATGGATATTACTACCCTATTATAATGTGTATCTAGCTTAGATGATTGAGTCTAAGGATGAAACCACCCTAGAAGACATGCCTATTGTGAGGGAATTCACTAAGGTATTTCCTAAGGAATTTATTGGTCTTCCTCTTAGAAGAGATGTTGAATTATCAATTGATCATATACTTGGGGCGTTGCCAATATCCAAGACTCCATATAGAATGGCTATTGGGGAGCTTGAGGAGCTGGAGAAACAACTACATGAGAATCTGAATAAAGGGTTTATACACCCAGGTGCTTCACCATGGGGTGCACCAGTCCTCTTCATCAATAAGAAGGATGGGTAAACGTGCCTTCGCATCGATTATCGTGATCTTAAAAAAATCATGATAAAGAAAAAGTATCATTTCCCATGAATTGATGAATTTTTCGATCAGTTGTGTGGAGAAAAATACTTATCCAAGGTGGATTTGCGGTCGGGATATGATCAAGTAAGGGTGAAGAAGGAAGATATCCCCAATACTGCTTTTCATACAAGGTACATACACTATGAATTCATATTAATTCCATTAGGACACACCAATCCTCCATAAATCATCATGGAATTGATGAATAGAGTATTTATATATTACCTAGAAAAATTTTTGGTAGTCTTTATAGATGATGTTCTAGTATACTCCAAAACCAAGTAGGATAATGAGGAGCATTTAATAAAGATACTAGAGACCTTACGGAAGGATAAGATCCATGAAAAGTACAACAAGTGTGAGTTCAGGTTGAATGAGGTCTCATTCTTGGGCCATATCATCACAAGCAATGGGATATCTATGTATCCCTATGAAACAGATGCAATTGGGGGATAGTAGAGGCCAACATCGGTAACGGATATCCATAGCTTCTTGGGATTAGCTTGATATTATCAATGATTTGTGAGAAATTTCTCATGATTGTCCAACCCTCTTACCAAGCTAACTCAGAAGGGATTAAAGTTTTTTTGGAGTGGTGAATGTGATGAAAGCTTCAAGGAGTTGAAAAGGAGGCTTATCACTGCGTCTGTGCTCACTTTACCCATAAGTGGAGAACATTTTGTGGTATTCAGTGATGCTTCAAAGAAGGGAATGGGATATGTGTTGATTTAAAATGACAAAGTCATTACCTATGCTTCAAGGAAATTGAAAGGTCATGAACAGAACTATCCAACACTTGACCTCGAGTTGGCTGTATTGATCTTCACTTTGAAATTTTGGTGGAATTATCTCTTTGGGGAGAAGTGTGAAATATATACAGAACACAAAAGCCTCAAGTATATATTCACATATACAGAGTTGAATGTGTTCCAACGAAGATGGTTAGATCTGATCAAACACTATGACTTCTCAATCCATTACCACCCTGGGAAAGAGAAGAAGGTGGCGAATGCCCTATGTAGAAAGGACACAGGGATTCTATCATTGATCATAATTAAAATGGATCCAATATTCTTAGATTTGATAAATATGGACATGGTAATAATAAATAAAGGAACATCATCAATCCTTTCTCAAATTATTACTCAACCGTCACTTTTTTAAAGGTTAAAGGATTCTCAAAAGGATGATGTGGGAATTCAGGAAAAAGTGGAAGCTATTGGAA
Organism: Viscum album; assembly: GCA_963277665.1. NCBI lineage: Eukaryota > Viridiplantae > Streptophyta > Magnoliopsida > Santalales > Viscaceae > Viscum > Viscum album. The sequence continues at coordinate 720,158,989 of OY728148.1, forward strand.
AAGGAAAATCCTCAGAGATTAATGATAATGAATAAGGAATTGTGAGATTTTCTAAAAGACCATGTGTTCCATCAAGTTCGGAGCTGAAGAAGGAACTTTTGGATGATGCACATAGTTTGAATTTCTCAATTCACCCAGGAAATACAAAGATGTATCAAGATATCTAAGAGAATTATTGGTGGTATAATATGAATAAGGATATCATTGAATATACATCAATGTTCCTGGTGTGTCAGCAAGTGAATGCAGAGAGGCAGAAGTCTAAGGGGATGATGCAACCATTCCCCATAACAGAATGGAAATGGGAGAACATCACCATGGAATTTTTCACCAGATTTCCAAAGACATCCAAAGGCAACAACGCAATCTGGGTTATTGTGGATCATCTTAAAATGGTTGCACACTTCATTGCTAATCAAGAGTATATCCCACTAAATCAATGGCATATATATATATATATCAGGTAAGTGGTAAGGATGCATGGAGTACCACTATCTATTGTGTCTGATCGAGATCCAAGATTCACCTCTATGTTTTGGAAGAGTCTTCAACATGCTCTGAATACTGAACTGAACTTCAGTACGGCCTATCATCCTCAAACTGATGGCCAATCCAAGTGGACTATCCAAACACTTGAGGACATGTTGAGAGCATGCTCAATGGGCTTTAAAGGAGGATGGGATCAACATATTCCTCTGGTTGAGTTCTCTTATAATAACAGTTTACACTCAAGCATCCAAATGTCACTATATGAAGCCCTTTATGGTAAAAGGTGGAGAACATCGGAGTGTTCGGATGAGGTAGGTGAGTGTAATTTTCTTGGACCAGAAATGGTTGAATAAATGGTAGAGAAAGTGAAAACCATTCAGCATCATATCAAGGCAGCCCAGAGTTGATAGAAGATTTATACAGATAACCGTCGATAAGACCTTGAGTTTAAAGTTGGAGACATGTTATTTCTATACATATCTCCATGGAAGAAGGCTATGAGATTTAGAAATAAAGGGAAGTTAAGTCCAAGGTACATCGGCCCCTTATAAATTCTTAATATTGTTGGGGTTATGGCCTATAGACTAGCACTTCCACCAACCATGGCCAAGGTACACAATGTCTTTCATGTATCCCTCTTAAGGAAGTACATATCATACCCTTCACATGTACTATCTTCAGAGGTGGTACAGTTAGAGGACGATATTTCTTATGAGGAGAAACCAATGAAGATCTTAGATCATAGAGAAAAAGTTCTACGAAATAAGACAATTCCCATCATCAATTTGTTGTGTCGAAACCACAAGTTTGAAGAAGTGATGTGGGAATTAGACGAAATGATGAAGCATAGTTACCCACATTTTTTTTAGTGTGGGAAAAGAAAAATTCAAGGGAAAAATTTTATAAGTGGTGAATATTGTAACGACCCAAAATATCATTAATGGAAATCCATATTAATCTAATTAAATTTATCTTTATGTAAAACATTTATATAAAATGTCAAATTATTTGGTTTTATGTTAATATTTTTGATCGTTTCTAATATAGTCGTTGAACAGTAATCACATGATTAGTATAAATATAGGGCTTTAACAAATCCAATTTACTCAGAAAAAGGAAGTGATGGCCTCATCTATTAGACGTGCCTCAAACGAAGCCCATTTGTCAGTGCTCGTAAAGGAGGTAGCGTCATTGGGCTTCGCTATTGACCAAGCCCAAGCCGAGCTTGAATATGTTAAGATCGAGCGGGACCACCAACGAGAGAAATGGATGTTGATAGAGATTACCACCCGAGAAATGTTATCTGAGCCACCCCAACAGTCTGTCACCATCGCACACCTTGCTCTTCAGTATTATGCGGGTGTTATAAGGGGTTATGTAACAAGACCTTAGCACTATTTTTATGTACATTATTTTTTATATATAATAATTAATACACTTTCGTTTTATTATTGTTACCTTGTAAATAGTTTTTAAAGCACAAATTTTGTTTTTAGTTAATATTCAACTAAGAAATCTATTTTGATGAATTATTGGATTTTTGAATTAAATAATATTTTAATAAAATATTATTATTATTATTATTAAATTAATTTTTATTAAATATAAATGATTTTATAATTTTATGAATGCAATCGTAATTTTTATTAAGGTTTGAAATCCATTTTTGTCAAAACCCGTGAAATTTCGATAAATGTAGGTTTTTATTTTAAAAGTAAAAATTAACATATTTAGAAAGTTATTTATATAAAATATATATTATTTCTGGAATCTGTATGTCGAAATTAACCAACGGTGAATTTTTCATAATTTTCTAAGATAGTCAAATTTTTGGGTAAAAATTAAATACCGTTTAAATATATAATGTTTTTTATGAAATAATAATGACCTAATAGTGATGTAATAAAATAAAATAAGATTTATGTTCCTCCAATACATGTTTTACAATTAAAATAATGTAATTTTGGGTTTGTTTGACTTATTTTACAAAGCATTAATGGACCCTTCAAGACTTATTAAACATCTTGTTTTTTTAAATTGTTTTTCCTCGGAGTGTGACTCACCTCAACATAAGAAACCCCATTATTTTAAGAATTTTGGACTTTGGACTTATAAAATATTTTTTTACACTTCCCTTTTCTAAATACCATGTGCAAAAAACCATGGGCTGTTTTTTGTTTTGGATTAGTTTAATGTGAGGGTCCCAAACCTAAATAATATAGAATTCTCTCACCTTTCTTATATAAATCAACCTAAGCTCCCACTTACTCCTCACTCAATGCCTTTGGGGTTCATCCAACCTCTACCCTCCTCTCTTTAAAATCCTCATAAGGTGCCCCAAGCTCTCATGAATCCTCTCTTAAGCCTCTCTCAAGCCTTTGGAAGCACACTTCCATGTAAGGGGTTTTTCTTCTTTTCTCATTTTTTTCCAATATTATTTAAATTTTTATTACCTTTTAATTTTAATTATAAATGTTTGGGTATGGTTTCAAACCTCCCCCATACTTCCCTCTTTATGTTTTAATTATAGTATACCCCTTTTTCTCTCATTAAATTCCTACCACGTACACCCGTTACTATGCCGAAATTCTAAAAAAAACTCTCTCTCCTCTTTTACATTCAAGCAATTATTTTGTATCATGACTCTAAATTCCATTAAAATTGTTGGGACATGTATATATATGAAACCCTTACTTTCCATTTCATTTAAATATGATGAGACACCACTTTCTCTCTCATCAACCATTTTAATGAATTTTTACGTCACACCGTTACGCTGCCAAAATTACACTGATTTCCCAAGCCAATGTTATTGTGTAGTGAATACCATGCCCATTTATCTATCAAGGGTAATCACCATTATTCAAATTTACTTATTTATTATAAAGTATCATATATTAATTCCATATTCCTTTATCGTGAAATAAATGATGATTTTTTATGAATCCATGTTATATGATCAATGTGGCACACTTATGTATGAAATGAAATGTTTAAGAAGGGTGAACCCTTATAGAGCTCCAATGCATTGGGTAAAGTATGGAATCATGATACATCATGTGAAATGGGTGTTTAATCATTCTAATTCAAGTGTAACAAGGTTTTACTCGTGCTTCATGTGCAATGAGGATTAACTCATGCTCTCTGTGCAATGAGGCTTGGCTCATGCTAATTCCATGTTAAGTGTTGTTGCCACATTTCCATGTTATGATTATCATACTTTATCATGCCTTTATGTTTATTCTTCTCTTTTTCTCTATTTATATGCCTATTTTCTAACATTTATTGTATTACTCATGTTATTCCATGATTATTCCCTTAATGGGCTTTATAGGTCCTTTTTCTTATGCATCTCCTCAGGTTATCCCATGCAATGTTAAGTATGAGGGAATGTAGTGGTCATGTAAAGGAAGTTTTCAATAAAGATGTTGTATTTCATGTTTTATGTTGTTATGTAATAATCCTAAGCACCAAATACACTAGACCTCTATATCTTCTATATTTTATCAAGATAATTTTATGCAATAAATTATGTTTAATTGTGTAATAAAAGATCAGGGTTATCATATATGTCTTGTGTTGTTCCGATTAGACAACATAAGAACCATTTTATTTCCCAAACATTTGAGATTTAAATGTTCCTTTACAATCCATTAATCAATATAAGGGGATGCAACTTGACTACATTATTTTTATGTCAAGGTTTAGTTCTAATCGCATCATTTCTAGAGGCTTGTGGGTACCCAAAATCTTGTTTAACCCTCATCCAAAGTATTACACCCAAAACCTATAAATAAATTAATAATGAGGAACTCTTCAGGTGATGTAGTAACTTAGAAATTATCACTAATGTTTCTCATATTTTTTACCATACACTTGGTCTTTAAACATTATAAGTCTTTAAATAATGTTACTTTCTTGAAACTGTTTTCAAAACCACCCCCTCTTTTAGTAATTTTTATTAAAAATAAACACTCAAAACCTATCAATGGTTCTTGGGAGACAACCTAGGGTCTAACCTAGACTAAAAAATATTCTTTAAATCACTATAAATTTTAAGTGTCAGGAAAACACGTTCACATATTTAAGAAATGATTACTCACAATGGGTATGTAACTTTGAGGATATAATGGTTCACAAGGAATAAAGCCCTTCGAGGGATGATGGACTCGTAGGGAATATGGAACTCTAACAAATTCATCATGAGAGACATGTCCCTATGTTGATGAGTTTCGGATTACACATGTGTTACTCATATTGGTGTGACACGTTAATGGACCATTGGGATGAGATCATAATGAGGGTATGATTCGGACTTACACCTAGTAAGATGCCTATACGTGTGTCTTTTTCCTTCCAAGTGATGGATAAAAAGGGAATGATGGCTAGAAGCATGGGTAATATAACCCCATAAGAAATTTTTCAAGGTTTATACATGATATTTCTAAAGGTTCCTGGGGGAATAAGGATGGATGCTTCCCCAAGGTTCTCATATAAGTAGGTGAGAAAGGTTAAAGAAGACTTTTGAACATTAAACCCATCAGGATTTCATAATTAAATGCCCAAAACTACTTGAGTGGACCAAATGGATGGGATGATTAATGAGAACCAAGTTTGGGAAAACACGTGCTGAGGATTCATGGATATAAATGGAACATTGAGTGGTCTAAGGTGGGAAACTCAACATATGGTCAGTCAGGATAAGAACATTTATCTACGAGAGGATTTATAGGAACCCTCATGGTATAATTCTTTGATGTCATGGGAGAAAATGATACTGACTACTATGAGGTTTTTATCAATTGTGGAGTATTTCCTAACAGAGGTTAGTTATTTAGCTAATACATGATTAATGAAGTTCAAATTATTCTTCATTTTCCAATAATAAATTTTAAAATGTCGTGGAGGAGGCCATGATAAGTAGGAACCTAGTTGGGAGATCATGGTGAGAGTGGTGTCCATGTAAATGGCTTGGGTGAGGGTGGTGCCCTAGTAGGAGACCCAAGTAGAAGGGGTTATCCTATATGAGGGTCTTAATAGAGGCTCGTCATGGTATAAGATAGGAAAAATATGCCACCCTTTCTATGAGTTAGGAAAAACATGGTTCCCAAGGGGGTTCTTAGGTGAAGTGGTCACCCCTAGTATAGGGCATGGGTGCAACTCCACCCAAGTATAAGGTAAGAATATGTGGTACCAATAATATGGGGTATGGTGAACATTGTGCCCCAGTGGTAGGCTCGAGTGATGGTTTACCCTAGTATATAGTCCTACATGAAACTTTTCCCTAGCATAGGATAGGAATAAGTGATCACCATAATATGGTGTGGGGAGAAGTTTTCTCTCTAATGTGGGTGCTTGGGAGAGTGTCTATCATAGTGTAGAAGTTGATGGGTGTAACATGGGCATGTGTTTCCCTGGTGTATCATCTGGTATGGGGTCCTTCACCCTATTCTTATATAAAAATAAAATAAGTACTCACCCGTTAATTTATTAATGTGTTCAGCCTTTGGGTAATGCAACTATCCTGAATTTCGTTTTTTTCTTAATTAAGCTACCTGAAGGGGGTTGGAGGCTTGGGAATGCATAATTGTTCCCTATTAGAGAGTCTCTTCATATTTATATTTGTGTCTCTATAATTGTGTATAATTTATACCCATGGGATTTATATATAAATAAATATGTGGTAATAGGGTTTATGAAAGATAGACACAAAAGGAAGTTCGTGTAAGTGACAGGGAATGGAAGTCAGGCATACATGTGCACTCATGTAAGGAATCTATGCAAATGAGGTCAGTGTACTAGTGAATTCATGAAATTTTGAAGATTATTGATTTGATATATGAGTAAATTAACCTTTTTCATATTATATTACTAGGGTCAAGTGATATAGAAATATTCTCTGGGTCTAAGGTGATGTGATTTCTCTCTCCCCATGAATTTTTCCATCACCATATCATGTTTTCCATATTTTCAAAAAAACTATGGTCCAAAAAATGGCCCTCATATAAATTTAATTTAATCGGTATAAATAGGATCTAATTCTATATTAAATTTCACTATATTGTATAGGTTTAATCAAGCATAGAATATTTGAGCTCTAAATTTACGATGATACAGTACACACATGGTAATACATATCTAAGTGTTTTGCATATTTTTGGTTAGGATATTTGTACTGGTGATGTACTCTATCATCTAGGAAATATATATGGATTTTTCTTGGAAAATAATGTGGATATTCAATAAATATTTATCCCTCCATATGTTTTCCACTCTTCTAGCCTATGAAAATCTTAGAGTTTTTCACTCATTATTCACTCAAGTATTTCACATTACCTAGGGTAAGTTTGATATCCTTACTCTTCAATTTTTTCATACTGAAATGATCTAGGTATGTCCAAACATAGTACATATCTTTACATAGGTAAAATAACATGGGTTAAGGAGCCTAAGAAAAGTGATCGAGGTAAAGGTAGCTAAAAAATCGACCTGAGAAAATTTCCATCCATTTTTGAATTGCTTCTACTTGAATCATCTTCTAACCTAGAAATTTTTTAATAAATTATACTCATTCAACTGATCCTTTTAAAATTTTAAATTATAGTAAAATGGTCAAACTTTTGAAACATGTCCCATATATTTAATTTTTTTCACATTGATCATATTTTCTAATATATTAGAAAGGGTTACCATCGGTAGTGCATGGACCACCTATCATCCCTCGTAATAATTATATAGAAGAACCATAAAGGATAACTATTTTCTAACTTCCTTCCATTATATGGCATGGAATCCTCGACGAATTTGGCATATCATGGCCAGATGACAACCTTCCATACTCCTGGTTCTCCAAATACATGAACCAATGAAAGCATAATATATTTTAAAATGGAACTTATACAATGAATTAGAAACCATCATTATTTTTATATCACTTAAAATCAACCTTATATGACCATCCAAACATATCGTAACCTCAAACACATTTATGATCATCCATATTCTGCCACTTTTCCAATGATAGATTGTAAGGTTGGTTGAATCAGTTCCCTAGATGTATAATTATGCTTGATTGTATGTGGTAATATGAGGATAGTTAGACATATGTATAGTTTGAGTACCAACATGAATTTGTAGAGATCTATAAATATGTTTGGATATCAAAAAAAAATATACAACAACTCTAAATTGATCCTAGATATTTTGATCCATAAGATATTTCAAACAAATACATTCTATTTGATACGTGGGGATAATGTAATTATTCTATAGGGTATATAAAATTTATTTGGGGATCCAATTCTCAGGTTTATGTAATAATAATTTCTCCCACTAAAGGATTCATGGGGATAACTTCAATGAGCACCCTCATTATCCCAATTACTAATATGGGAAATTTCCATTGCCATGAGGAAGAAAAAATTTCCATAGATAGATATCTATTTTCATATGTGGATGAAATTATTCCTAGTGTCTTGAAAAAATAGGATAACCTATGAATTCCCAACATAGCGTCCTTCAATAAAGAAGAGAGAAATCCTTGGTATATATTTGCTAGGATTGGAGTCAGAGCACTAAAAGGAGTTGGGTAGGATTTTAGCCCTCACATCCCTCCCTAAACTTAGTTGGAATGATTTATAGTGACATGGTCAAGTGAGTACCTTCTCCCAGTCTAAAATTCCCACAATAATGTTAAGTAAATTGAATTTTTGATGGCGGAAAATGTATTATAGGGGGGTCCCATAGGTCTAGTGGTTATGGTATTGTTGAGGATACATTTTTATTATTATATATTTACCAAGGGAATTCCCTATTCTTAATTTTGAGGATATTATAAGTGATATATGGGTTTCTAGTGGCACACTACAATGAATATGTGATCCATGGTAAGGTGCATATCTCAAATTATAGATTAGGTCATTTTTTAAATCAATTTCTGGCACCAATCCATTATCAATGAAGAATGATATTTCTCCAAATCTTTTAAGTATTTATTCAAAATTTCAACTACATCCCCTACTATCTGCCTCCCACTCTGAAAATAATAATCTATGTCCATGAAAATTATAATGTGTTATCATACATAAGGGTTTTGATAGATTTCATCCAAGTTGCATGGGTAGACTACAATATCATTTCTGAATCTTATGTTCCTTATAGATTCACACATAAATTATAGTGCCTACAATAGTAAATTGTGGTGCTACTAATGGATGTTGGGAAAGAGATTCATCCCATGGTGGTGTAGAATCTCTATATGATGATTTACCAAGAGATTATTAAAGTAATTATCAATCTATATCCCCAAACCACCTTCATTGAGTTAATGAATGGATGCACCTACTTATAGACTTATTTATACACATGGGAAATAATATCAATTAGTATTCCCAGGGTCACTATGAAATTGGAACTAGACATAGAGAATTGGGATATCAAAAATTCACAAAAATAAATGAGACTAATGAGGTACCTGAATAGTAAGATTTTCCCCATCCATGGGTCGATCGGCAACTCAGATTCAAAAATATTACTTATTGTTAAGCTTAATTCAGATGGTCCAATTGTGATAATGTGGTAATGCTCAAGATGAATATGAGAGTCCTAGGAAATAGTTGAAATAACTAGTTCCCAAGTCATCTTCAAGACCCTAATGAGGGTTGGATTATTTCTTTTCACAATGCAAGTTTTTTTAGGTTGTTCGCTTTTGGAGAAAAAGGATTTTGGTTTTGGTCCTCATTATCATATGGATTTCCCTTCAAGGTGGTTTGAATCCCCCATATAATTGTAATATATAGGTTAATTAGGACATAAACCTTCATATTAACCATTTTAAGAGAATAAAATGCATTAGATATCTAAAGATGATAGTATTTTATAATGAAAATTTGGTCCTTGTCATAAAGTGGGTGGGAGATAAAGAATACTAGGATACAATCAAGGGGTCAAAACTAGTAAAAAGATGATAAATAGAATGAGTTCATCAACCCCCATGATATATATCTATGGTTAACCTTTAGGAATATTACATTAATTTATAAAACCACAACATAAAATCTTTAATCATTCCATCTCTTGGAGAGAATGGGGATGGAAAAATTACTCATGAAATCCTAAAAGTACACCATCGGTGGAACCACAATAGCTATCTTGGGATTTAGTCCCCCAAAAGAAGTGTAGGTTTATTCTAGTGAATGTGTGGTGAAATAAGTTGAAGGACTCGGTCCACTTTCTCTCTCCCCACCTCTAGGACCCTCTTCCCTAGTGAATATTCTAAAAACCCCTATGTGTGATGTAACGCCCCGACCCCATCTACCCAGAGTCGGTGCATTACTTCGTAACATTGGCATGATCACAAAAGATCAAGTCTCGAAAGACCGATTAGTTTAGTAGCCTTGGAAACACTAGATACATTCATAAACGTTACATTACATCATAAAGTGAAAAACTACAATAACAAAGTCTCCATAGTCCACACTCATATCCTCTTCTGACTATCCCTGCAGGTCATTCATAAAATACTTCTTCACATCCTGGAAAATATTAAAACATTGAAAGGGGTGAGCTCAGATGCTCAGTAAGGATAACTATATTGCGGAAGCTTTCGTAAATAAACATAAACAATTAAGGCAATGTATAAATAAAACAAAAGCCTTTTAAACATGAACTTCATCATAATATGGCAAAAGTAAACTGAGATAATGCCATTCACTTCTTCACATGGATATTCTACTGGTCGAATAATCACATGCAATAACAATAACCACTTTCATAATGAGGGAATGTATAATGCCGGACATTCTGAAACATTTTGTCAAGGCCTCGGCCAAGACGTCTAAAATGATTAAGGCCTCGGCCAAAACCATAAATCAAATTGGGAAAGGGCCTCGGCCAATTCCACGTCTAGTTGTCTCATGAGACCTGCCGATGCATCGAGGAGCTATAGCGGGCTCCACCCGTCACTTATTAAGTCCAATACATTCCTCATATGAATAGGTTTAAACATATCATAAACCATAACATAATCATATCACATAAAACATGCATAAAGGAAACATAACATTTCCACATTTCAATCACAAGATATCAATAAGACATATTGATATAATAAAAACTCTTTCAAAACCATTTTCAATACCAAAATAAAAGAAAGTTAAAACTTTGTATTTATTTTTCATTAAAAAAATGATGGCTTGTAGAGGAAGCCGAAACTCAAATAATGGTCACGGCGGCGGAGAAGTCGTTGTCGCCGCATACGTACGACAAAAACATTCCCTTTTTTCGTTTAGTAAACGCTTCGTATAAAAAAGATTCCTTTTGAATAAACTTAAAAGTCAAAGGGGTTTATACACCGTATAAAAGAAAGTTGTGTATAAAACCAAATATGCCTCAATGAAAGGAGATTGAGACGAAGTCCTTAAAAGATCATTTTTAAAATAAAATAGATATATTATGTGTATTCACTATAGGTACACATAAAGAAAGTAAAAATACAAAATAGGACATAATAACATCATGACATAATTTGAAAGTAGTAGATTAACCCAAAGAATGGAAGTTGGGTTAAGAAGTTCCCTTACAAAGATCATTTAAATAAAATAGATCTATTATGTGTATCCACTATAATTACACATAAAGAAAGTAAAAAATACAAGATAGGATATAATAATATCATGACGTAATTTGAAAGTAGAAGATTAACCCAAAGAATGGAAGTTGGGTTAAGAAGTTCCCTTACCTTGTGTGCGACTTGACTCAACCGTTCTTTAACCTCCTGAATAATAAACTAGAGTTAATATATACCTTATTAAGAACCATTTTCAATTTCATTATCCTTATTATATCACTTATTACAATGATATGAACATTATGTAATTATTTAAGTTAATAACGGTCGTTTTGTCGATCTTTGGTACTTGAGTCAACAATAAGCTTCTTATAATTACAAGTTGTTTATGTGGTGAAATATCCATTATATCCAGAATTATATTCATGATTTAGATGTCATATATATCTTATATATCCAGTATATACATTTATTTATAATATTACGTAACATTTAGAGGTAAGAAATGAAATGCACCGTTCATGGAGACGGTAAGCCGTACGTACGCATGAACGCTACTTTCATTTCAATTTCATATTTAATGGAACTAAATCATAATGATATAAATGTATAATATAATTCCAGTATAATATAGTGTATAATACCATTTACTCCATCCTTTATACATCCCACATATGGCATTAACGATTCAAATCACTTTGAGGGGGCGGTAGTCCGCACTTCCTAAAATGAAATTATCGCGTTTTACCCATAATGGAAATCATAAAGTATGACATAAATGAGAAATACAGAAGCATAAGTAAAACATAAACAAATTATAAATCATATATAAAAATAGTGATATCTTAATGGCCACCTTTGAAGGTGTTATATGAGTGTTGAACAATCATCGTTTCGTGAGGCAGAAATTCGCCATCCACAGAAACCGTATGTTCTTTAACCATTAGATGTAGGTGTGTGTAAGTGTAGATCGAATCCTTCTTATAACAACATCCTAGTATATTGAGGATACTGGTGTCGTTACAAAAGAAATGAATAAAAAGAGTTTAGGGGGTTGGAGAAGAAAAATAAAACAAAACAACATTAGAAAAGACATTACCTCCAAATCGGGTAACTCTTTTAGATTTGAGCCAAAGGCTTCCTTGGGAAGAGTTCTGCCCAAAGTGAGGCTTCTAGGAGTAAGGGAGGAATGTTGGGAGAGTATTTGGGCAGAGGTTGGCCGAGCCAAATGGCTTGAAAGTGTAAATGAGGTGGGAGAGGTGGGGGCCTTTTATAAGTGGAGAGGAGGGGCACTTTTGGAAAGATTGAAATGTTACATTATTTCACAATGCTTTTTCGGATTCTAAAGGTCCCACACTTATATGATTCGAGCCTAAGTTGATAAGGTTTCGAAATCTCTTCATCCAATAGGCTTTGGACAAGTGTAAGCCTTGGATTTTGCATTATCTTCTCATTTTATTTAAATCGTTAAATAATGAGGTCATCGCCACATCATAATGATGTCATAAATAATTTAATTTATTTAATGTCTAAAAATTATAAAACAAATACTATGATGTAGGAAATCTTTTTAGCTTTCTAATGAATATTTATAGTCAAAATTTGGACTTGTGTAACCCTACTTAAAAATTGTTTTAGTAAAACACTTTATGTTAGTGTCATTTTCACTTTAACATTAAATAAAAAGTAATTTATGTTATTTCCCAACAAAAGTGGATCCATGGGGTCCCCAAGTTAGGACATGGCTTGTCTTGGTCGGCCATGACTCAACCAATGAGGTTGGGACATGTGTCTAGGTCATTTCATATTATTAAAGTATTATTTATACCTTAAACTACACTAATTACCACTAATCGCGATTAAGAACTTAAAAGTTACTATTCACCAAAAATTATTTTGATCTCATTGAACCACATTTTACTTCTTAATGACAACCATGTATGTCGGATTTTTGAAAATCAAATCACAGAAGTGGTAATATTTCATTTAAACGAAAAATCAGTTATTTAACTACCACTTAGTGGTTTCACTATTCATCAAAAATTGAAGTTTTTCAGAATAAGGCCAAAATTTCACCCTAAGCTATAATTGATATTACGAATTCAAAAATGATGTCTATTTTACAAAATTCCAAACATATTAGTTGCATTAATTAATTTTATAATTAATTCCCGCTGTCACAACAAATAGCGTGTTTTTAAGAAACAATTTATATCAAAAGATTGGCAATTGTTTATGTCCAATTTCAATGTTAAATTAATTCTAATGACCGCCATTGGATAAAATGGTAAAAATATATTCTAATTATACTCTAAAACCACTCAATATTATACTTTATCACTATGAATTATTTTGATTAAAAAGGTTGTTTTAAGTATTTTTCACTATTCATAAAAATTTTGAAGTTCTCAGAAAATTACAAAAAATTCAACATAGGCTAATTTCAATATTAGGAATACAAAAATGAAGTCCATTTTGAAATATAAAATTTCTATAATTTTAAAAAGTGGTTATTACTATTCATAACGGCTACTTTGATTTGTCGCGATGTTTTAGAACTCGAAGTTGCGTACAATGCAAGCTATTGTATTATTGAATGAGAAGCGTATCGTGGAAGCTCGGGGTGTTACATTCTCCCCTCCTTCAATAAATTGCGTCCTCGCAATTTGTTATTTTTCTTTAAAAATAAAAGGTTGAAAATAGAAAATACCTTTGAGGAAAACCCACATCGGAAATAAGGTTAATAAAATTTAGCCTTAATAAGAGGGAAAGGGAAATGAACAAGTCACCACCCAATTATGATCTCGATTAGGAGAACATTGGTGGCAATTAGAGACATATAATTAGAGGAAAAACGTAAATATTTGTAGGGAGTGATTGAGGTCATCAATCACAATCAACTGTCAAATTGAGGGCCTCAAAGCCTTCAATCTATGTTGATTTAAAATATCATCAGTTCAACAAGACATAAGGTATTAGGATAACACATTTTTTGTTTTAATATCCCTTTACTAAAGTTTAAGAATTAATTTATTCATTGAATAAGAGATAGGTATATATATATTTATGCTTGACAATTAGAGTTTCAACCATCAACTCATCTTTCACTCAAAAAGATAATAGAACTCAAAAATATTATACTTATCCTAATTGTATAAGGTTCCAAATGTTAACACATACTATTTAGATTAGTAAAATTATTTTGTAATAACCAGGGACTTCCTGTAGGCTAGTGGTAGGAGATAAAGGCTTGTCGCACTTTGATTGTGGGTTCGATTCCTACAGCTTTGTCCGACGCGACGGTTTATGCCCCACCCTGCAGGTTGTCCTTTTCCTAAAACTATGGTATTATAATATTCCAAAAATAATCTTCAGAAAATTTTTTAACCTTAAACAATACTATCCAAATATCAACTTAATCCATTCCAACCTTTATAGTTATCCAAAATACTTCTGTCCAACTCACAGTCCAAATTTTATAAGGAAGGTAAACATGATGAAGATCCTTTTTCCCACGTAACAACATGTGAACACCTTCATCATGTATTCTTTTTAAACATACTGAATTACCATGATCCCTTATTCCTTATAGAATACTAGATATACTCCTTCTATCCAAAAATGTATACAAAACATCAATCAGTTTCAAGGAAGTTAAGTATATCCAATATAATTTATCCAAATCAATCACGTATTATTACAAAATCACAATCTCAGTATCAGAACCATATTATGGTTTATCTTTCTCTCAACCATATATTTTCCAAAAATTTAACCTACTGTGGAGTCACTGTTCTTGGTTCCACACAATCTCAAGTCCTTGATGAAATAGTACTGCAGTACAATCCTTATATACTCCATAATTATTATAACCAGTACATCATTGATACAACACTCAAATTACAAAATTCTTTAATAACAACATAAGAACTCTAATCATTACTCCTCATCTGTAGTAGTATCATAACTTGATTATTATCCAATAACATCATTTGGGGCATACTTTGACGATTTGGACATTGGTTTGCGTAGTGTCCCCAATCCTTGCAGAAGAAACATTGTACATTTGAAACCATTTTCTTACCCTTGCAGTCACGCACTTTGTGTCCTTTTTCTCTACACTTATAACAAACTCCCATTCCCTTTAGGCAAGTTCCATGATGTTTCTTCCCACAATTACCACATATTGGAAAATTCTTCTTTCCCCTTATCCCTTTATCCATCATTCTCTCTTCCATCCCTTTCGTCTCTTGCTTCGTTTCAAAGCCATAGGACTCAGAGAATTCCTTACTTATCTTATTGACACATGATACTATTTCTTCATATGTTGAAAACACATGGGAGATTATTTCCCTTCTAAATGTTGGCTTAATACCGTGAAAGATATGATCCTTCTTACGCTTTGGATCATACGTATTGCTGGAGTTCACATTCCTTCCACTGGGCACCATTTCTATACAATGGCATAAAATAGGTTAGTTTATGAATCAAAATACATAATTCCATACTTGTAGAACACTTTACATAAATTGAACTATTTATGGATATAATCATAAAAAGAAAAGTTTTCTTTGAGGGAGTATATACTCATAACCCTTCATAGTGGTTTGTAAATAAAATGAGAATTTTCCTAAGCATATCCCCCGGGAGTGTCGTAACCAAGAGTGCAGCAAGGCCCGTTGTCGTGCACCAGTTCCCGTTCGAGTCTAGCTCGAAGCGGTGTTTTCGGATTTTACCCCTAGGTACATCTGTGCCAGAGCCGCCTCTACCTGCTCGTATCCAGACAGGGATGTATTGCTCGGAAAACTCACAAAATCTCTATATTACCAAAATTCTAGGAAGGTTTTCTATTCTAATCCTCAAAGTCTATCTTCGGGCTATGTGCTCTAATCAGAGTTTATCTAAATCTAGCTTCCAAGGTTAGTACTAAACTGCCTCTGATACCAACTGTAACGCCCCGACCCCATCTACCCAGAGTCGGTGCATTACTTCGTAACATTGGCATGATCACAAAAGATCAAGTCTCGAAAGACCGATTAGTTTAGTAGCCTTGGAAACACTAGATACATTCATAAACGTTACATTACATCATAAAGTGAAAAACTACAATAACAAAGTCTCCATAGTCCACACTCATATCCTCTTCTGACTATCCCTGCAGGTCATTCATAAAATACTTCTTCACATCCTGGAAAATATTAAAACATTGAAAGGGGTGAGCTCAGATGCTCAGTAAGGATAACTATATTGCGGAAGCTTTCGTAAATAAACATAAACAATTAAGGCAATGTATAAATAAAACAAAAGCCTTTTAAACATGAACTTCATCATAATATGGCAAAAGTAAACTGAGATAATGCCATTCACTTCTTCACATGGATATTCTACTGGTCGAATAATCACATGCAATAACAATAACCACTTTCATAATGAGGGAATGTATAATGCCGGACATTCTGAAACATTTTGTCAAGGCCTCGGCCAAGACGTCTAAAATGATTAAGGCCTCGGCCAAAACCATAAATCAAATTGGGAAAGGGCCTCGGCCAATTCCACGTCTAGTTGTCTCATGAGACCTGCCGATGCATCGAGGAGCTATAGCGGGCTCCACCCGTCACTTATTAAGTCCAATACATTCCTCATATGAATAGGTTTAAACATATCATAAACCATAACATAATCATATCACATAAAACATGCATAAAGGAAACATAACATTTCCACATTTCAATCACAAGATATCAATAACACATATTGATATAATAAAAACTCTTTCAAAACCATTTTCAATACCAAAATAAAAGAAAGTTAAAACTTTGTATTTATTTTTCATTAAAAAAATGATGGCTTGTAGAGGAAGCCGAAACTCAAATAATGGTCACGGCGGCGGAGAAGTCGTTGTCGCCGCATACGTACGACAAAAACATTCCCTTTTGTCGTTTAGTAAACGCTTCGTATAAAAAAGATTCCTTTTGAATAAACTTAAAAGTCAAAGGGGTTTATACACCGTATAAAAGAAAGTTGTGTATAAAACCAAATATGCCTCAATGAAAGGAGATTGAGACGAAGTCCTTAAAAGATCATTTTTAAAATAAAATAGATATATTATGTGTATTCACTATAGGTACACATAAAGAAAGTAAAAATACAAAATAGGACATAATAACATCATGACATAATTTGAAAGTAGTAGATTAACCCAAAGAATGGAAGTTGGGTTAAGAAGTTCCCTTACAAAGATCATTTAAATAAAATAGATCTATTATGTGTATCCACTATAATTACACATAAAGAAAGTAAAAAATACAAGATAGGATATAATAATATCATGACGTAATTTGAAAGTAGAAGATTAACCCAAAGAATGGAAGTTGGGTTAAGAAGTTCCCTTACCTTGTGTCCGACTTGACTCAACCGTTCTTTAACCTCCTGAATAATAAACTAGAGTTAATATATACCTTATTAAGAACCATTTTCAATTTCATTATCCTTATTATATCACTTATTACAATGATATGAACATTATGTAATTATTTAAGTTAATAACGGTCGTTTTGTCGATCTTTGGTACTTGAGTCAACAATAAGCTTCTTATAATTACAAGTTGTTTATGTGGTGAAATATCCATTATATCCAGAATTATATTCATGATTTAGATGTCATATATATCTTATATATCCAGTATATACATTTATTTATAATATTACGTAACATTTAGAGGTAAGAAATGAAATGCACCGTTCATGGAGACGGTAAGCCGTACGTACGCATGAACGCTACTTTCATTTCAATTTCATATTTAATGGAACTAAATCATAATGATATAAATGTATAATATAATTCCAGTATAATATAGTGTATAATACCATTTACTCCATCCTTTATACATCCCACATATGGCATTAACGATTCAAATCACTTTGAGGGGGCGGTAGTCCGCACTTCCTAAAATGAAATTATCGCGTTTTACCCATAATGGAAATCATAAAGTATGACATAAATGAGAAATACAGAAGCATAAGTAAAACATAAACAAATTATAAATCATATATAAAAATAGTGATATCTTAATGGCCACCTTTGAAGGTGTTATATGAGTGTTGAACAATCATCGTTTCGTGAGGCAGAAATTCGCCATCCACAGAAACCGTATGTTCTTTAACCATTAGATGTAGGTGTGTGTAAGTGTAGATCGAATACTTCTTATAACAACATCCTAGTATATTGAGGATACTGGTGTCGTTACAAAAGAAATGAATAAAAAGAGTTTAGGGGGTTGGAGAAGAAAAATAAAACAAAACAACATTAGAAAAGACATTACCTCCAAATCGGGTAACTCTTTTAGATTTGAGCCAAAGGCTTCCTTGGGAAGAGTTCTGCCCAAAGTGAGGCTTCTAGGAGTAAGGGAGGAATGTTGGGAGAGTATTTGGGCAGAGGTTGGCCGAGCCAAATGGCTTGAAAGTGTAAATGAGGTGGGAGAGGTGGGGGCCTTTTATAAGTGGAGAGGAGGGGCACTTTTGGAAAGATTGAAATGTTACATTATTTCACAATGCTTTTTCGGATTCTAAAGGTCCCACACTTATATGATTCGAGCCTAAGTTGATAAGGTTTCGAAATCTCTTCATCCAATAGGCTTTGGACAAGTGTAAGCCTTGGATTTTGCATTATCTTCTCATTTTATTTAAATCGTTAAATAATGAGGTCATCGCCACATCATAATGATGTCATAAATAATTTAATTTATTTAATGTCTAAAAATTATAAAACAAATACTATGATGTAGGAAATCTTTTTAGCTTTCTAATGAATATTTATAGTCAAAATTTGGACTTGTGTAACCCTACTTAAAAATTGTTTTAGTAAAACACTTTATGTTAGTGTCATTTTCACTTTAACATTAAATAAAAAGTAATTTATGTTATTTCCCAACAAAAGTGGATCCATGGGGTCCCCAAGTTAGGCCATGGCTTGTCTTGGTCGGCCATGACTCAACCAATGAGGTTGGGACATGTGTCTAGGTCATTTCATATTATTAAAGTATTATTTATACCTTAAACTACACTAATTACCACTAATCGCGATTAAGAACTTAAAAGTTACTATTCACCAAAAATTATTTTGATCTCATTGAACCACATTTTACTTCTTAATGACAACCATGTATGTCGGATTTTTGAAAATCAAATCACAGAAGTGGTAATATTTCATTTAAACGAAAAATCAGTTATTTAACTACCACTTAGTGGTTTCACTATTCATCAAAAATTGAAGTTTTTCAGAATAAGGCCAAAATTTCACCCTAAGCTATAATTGATATTACGAATTCAAAAATGATGTCTATTTTACAAAATTCCAAACATATTAGTTGCATTAATTAATTTTATAATTAATTCCCGCTGTCACAACAAATAGCGTGTTTTTAAGAAACAATTTATATCAAAAGATTGGCAATTGTTTATGTCCAATTTCAATGTTAAATTAATTCTAATGACCGCCATTGGATAAAATGGTAAAAATATATTCTAATTATACTCTAAAACCACTCAATATTATACTTTATCACTATGAATTATTTTGATTAAAAAGGTTGTTTTAAGTATTTTTCACTATTCATAAAAATTTTGAAGTTCTCAGAAAATTACAAAAAATTCAACATAGGCTAATTTCAATATTAGGAATACAAAAATGAAGTCCATTTTGAAATATAAAATTTCTATAATTTTAAAAAGTGGTTATTACTATTCATAACGGCTACTTTGATTTGTCGCGATCTTTTAGAACTCGAAGTTGCGTACAATGCAAGCTATTGTATTATTGAATGAGAAGCGTATCGTGGAAGCTCGGGGTGTTACATGTGAGATTAGGTAATACAAGAATGCTGATCATTTTTTCAAACATGTTTTTTTAATAAATGTTGGTAATTTTTTAAGTTCATCTTCTACTTATTTGTTACACATATATAACATATCCCTAACGTAGTGAATCATTAATCATATCTCCCTTCTCTAATAGGGATCCCATAAAATATAATCCAAAGGATATTAGATAGGGTCTTTGGATTAATTCTTTCTTCCCACTATAGAAGTAGCTAAAACTATAGTGAATAGAACATAAATATAATCCACTCCAACCATACCTAGATGTGGAGGAGTGGATGGATTGTTTATGATTACTATATGTAAACTCCATAATTCAGGTCACCCTAGTACTCTCTACTACTTAATATATATGATTTCAGTTGCTAAAGTTACGAATAAAATGGATGATATATTATCAATGATAGACTCACACGCTTCCCTATCAAATTTTCGTGACTTCAATAAAGAGATATATTTTCATAATTTCTCCCTAATTTTCGTATTAAATCTTTAAAAAACATAATGACATGAAATTTTAGATTATATAGATTTATGTAATGGAAATATATCTAGACTAATCCACTTGTGGGAGAATATAATTATATCACCTATTCTGTAAGATCAATGAATTCCTCAATAACTGGAGTGTTTAGATGAATTTTATATGCCTAAATTAGGTTATTAATTTTTTTCTAAGGGTTTTCCTTTCTCAGAAATACCTATTCAACAAACTAATGGGGTGGAAATCATGAAAGGGGTTCAAATCCATTAGATTACCAAGACATAAAAAAGATTATAAATCCCATATAGATCCAAAATATGGGATAACATGAATGAATAAATCTCCTTCCATGGTAAACAAGAGAACACCCACTGGAGGAGATTCTCATATTGCTCCACTAAAGGAATTGGTTCAGATTAGAGAGACTCATACTCCAGTATAAGTGGGTGAGTATCAATAACACCTTCCATTAACATTGGTGATCAGTGAGTAATATATATTTATACTACTTATATCACTTGTATACCTACTATAAAAAGAAGAGGTGTTGATCATAGATGTTTTCATCCCTATACTCTAAATTCCAGAGTGCTCAGAGTCTATGACAATCCTAGTGATAATGATATCAGAGGTGGTGACTAGATATTCTCTCAAAGTGATATAATCCCAAAATATATCTTAGTTTCTCATAGTGACTCTCATATTGGCCAAGAGTCCATGGAATTCAAACAAACCACATAGTACCATGTATAGAAGTATATTTCCAAGATGATTCATGAGACTCATTATAGATGAATTAAGAAATAGTTATCATCATATTTACTTGGTGTTCATGTATCTAGGATATGGGGAAATCAATTATTATGTTATGAAAACTTTATACAGAATTTCATCTAATAATGGGAGTAAGATAAAATATCCATGTTATGCCTTTCTTAGGTAGAATTATAATTGAAATCAATATACCTCATGGTTTCATTACTTCAAGAAGAGTCACATTGCGTATAGGTGAAATAAAAACAAAAATACTAGGTTAAGGAGAGAACAATTCAAGTAGATCACTATTATCAAAAATTGAGTGCATCCAAGGGAGGATTATTTGAGCATAAAAGGCTACATGAATATTACAAGAGTAGGGATATTGATGACAATACTATATCAAAAGAGTTGTGTCATACTAAGTAAGTTTAGGCCGTAGAAATAGATAAACTTATACGTCACCTTGATGAGTCTACAATAGTAATTGATGAAATTTAAACTTTGATAAAACGTATGCTATAATTCATCTCTATTTATATGCTCTTCCCTATTTTTATTTTGAGAACCAATGGGATACACTATTTCTTGGATATTCTTCTTCCTTTTAATGAATTATAATAATTTATTACTTGAACTATTTCCAATCTTATATCCTATTCTAATTATTTATTCCTAAAAATTAGTAAAACTCATAAAGAGTAATACTAATACTAATTAAAACCACTTAAAAATTATATACAGATTGATAAATTCAATCATAATTTCAAGAATACTTGAGTAAAAGATAAAATATGAGGAAATCATTTATCCTAAAACATGTACCCTTGTGAGGATATATATAGGCTAAATATGGAGTCATTTATTTTATCACAATAATTTGGTGTCAATTTATGAGATTAAGGGTTATAGTATTTTTTTCTTCTACTACATACAAACATAGATACATATTGGTAGGTCAGATATAGTGCCATATATTCTGTCATCATATGATAAGATTAGCTCATTTGGATATGAAATATTATCTCCTCCTATATGTTTTCACTTTGATGGGTATAGGTGGGGCATATATTATATAATATGTACCATCACCATACATTACATTTAGTCAATTTAAGTATGGATGGTGAGTGAATTATTATAATGGATATGATTAAGGGGCTGTTTGGAATGTGAATTTCAACCTTTGAGAGTGATTGAGAACCTTGAGAATACACCCTCATGCATTTTTTAGGCATCATATAAACTAATATATAGGAGGAAGAAAAGAGAAATATGGTTTTTCTATGTTAAGTGACCTAGAGAGCATGGATTTACTTTTTCTAGGGTCATATTATATACCCAAAAAGATTCATGTCGCTTTATTTTTCCCTAAATTTTGTATAAACCATAAATGGTGGAGTCCAAGATGGAAGGAAGTCAAATTTATTTGCACACCAATTTTGGATTTTCAACCTTAATATTTTTGTGCCTTTTCCATTTCCAAATAGTAATTTTTTTGAATTCATGAAATGTGCATTCCTAGAGAGTGGAAGCTTGACATTTTATATAAATTTCTTTTCTTATTTTTTATCCTAGAGAGTATTCTGTATCTTATCCTATGTAATTTAATGTCATGCAGGCTATAATAATGTTGATGATGTGTATGGTCATGTAACTCTAGAAAAAATATTTGGTTGTTTACTCAGTATCATGGGTAAGATTAATCCATTGTTGATTATTTCCCAATGACATAAACAGAGGCTTCCATGGGGGAATGTGCCTTCATTTTAGGGTTGTGATGATTGGATAAAAAATTATTATTTTTTAAGGATGGAAATATTTGACAAAACAATAAATGGTATGGTTGTTTATATGATACAGAGGCAATGTAAACCCGACATGAATGAGTAAGGGACTTTATTAGTATATACATTAATGAAAAAGGTTTAAGTAGTTTATATTCATAGTGTTCAGACCAGATATTATTATTTTTTGTGTTCAAGTATATTAGATTTATAAAGGATGAGATAATTCATTTAGAAATAGTGAAGCAAAACACAGCACTAATAGATGTGCCTAATGTGGTTATGGACCATATCATGGGTATAGAAACATATATTAAGCTCATGGTTTCCAAACTAGTGTGTTGTGTAGTTTAGGGTCACCTGAAATGGAGAAGTAGAGGTTTAAGAATATGATGTCATATTCTTTTGTGAAAAGTGGGTGTGATGCATGAATATGTAATATATTGTGTATCTGGATCCACTTAAATATATAAGGTATGGGATGTGTAAATCATAACTCAAAATATTTTAATCAGTCAATTATTAGATAAAATAGGTAAGTGATGGATGAATGTTTTCCATTTTTGAATGGTTTGGTTTCACTATGATGACATCAGGGGTTTATGGTGATTATAGGGCCTTAGACTTATGATGAGATATACCTCTTGGTTATAAATGATAAAAATGGTTTTATAAAAAACATCACTAAGAATAGGTGTCCCCTGTAGTTGAATTTGATCATTATCTATATCCATGAGAGGTTTATAAAGATTAAAATAGATGAGGAATAATGTTTAATTATAGATAAAGGGATATATGATAAGGTTTTGATAACCCTATAGGTTACTCAATCATGTACAAAACATATTATCAGGGTGAATTAATATAAAATGGGATCACCAAAAAATGTGTTCAAGGGGGACATATAATGTCTTCTCTATCTTTTATTAGACTAACAGTTCTAGAAAGTATGGATTGGATTTTACTAGGGTTAAATGGTGGTCCCCAAAATATTTTTTTCCTTCTTTTATTTCAACTATAATGTTTTTCTAAGTCATGAAATAATAAAAATTAGTAAAAAAGACTTTAATTTTCTCACATTAAACTACATAGGTTTTTTACCGAATAATCCTTTCATGTGTTTTTATTTTTAGTTTGGTGGTAATGAAATTTATATCATTAAGGGATTGATTTTAAATATATATACATTGACCCAATATTTTTAGAGTTTAATATTGTTCATATTCAACCCAATGGTGATTTATACTATCTAAATAGGGAAAGGTAAAACCTAACATGAACAAAATAGTCTAATTCTAGTATAGAATATATCCAATGGGTATGCACAAAGTTTATGATCTTAATTCTTAGACTCGAATAGTGAGATATTTTATATAGATAGGCAATGACAAAAGATTATTTGAATTGAATAGACCAATGCTATTATAGATCTATGGAAAATGGTGGGTGTATGAAATTTAATGTTATAGTTCTTGAAGCATTGATAAGGGTATGATATGACCACCCAGATGGGGCTCAATATCTTAGATCATCCCAACACCATTGAATAGAGAAAGATGGAGATTTAAATCATGACCTTTGGTATTTAAATCTGGAAGTTGAGCTAGAACTAGTATTTTGAGTATGAACAATGAACAAAATTAGAGTTATGGGTTCTATATTTTTTTACAGTATACAAATATTATAGGACCATTAACATAGGATGAAATATTCCTCTAAGTTTGTATTGATGAATATAAAGGAATAAATATAATTAAAAAATATATTTTTCCCTTTGAATTAAATTTTCTTGTTATCGATATAAATGAAATGTTTATAGTGATTTAGAATGATTGATCCATGAAGTTTGGCATATGAAATTAAACAAATCAAGAGGTGGTTGGAACATTCTATACCCTAACTAACTATAGTTTGGTTAATTATGGATGAATAAGTGGAATATAGGTAGATGGTGTAGAAAGGCTCAAAATATATGTTTTAGACATCACTATATATCCTAAAATGACATAAATCAATCTACATGTAGTTATTATAAATATTAATGATCCCAACATACTGTCTGATATAGAAATACTTGACATCAATAAGGACATCATACATTGGGAGAGGTTTGATGATGATCAAATTTTTTTAGGTCCAACAAACATGGTGAAAATGTCACTAATTATCTAAAAATAACAAGAATAAATCCACATATATTTCGTATAAAATATATTCCATTCATAGATCCAATCCATATGTAGTGAAGGGGAATTTTTATTTTTGTATGATATTGGAACCAAGAGAAGCTCTAGGACAAGTACAAAAAATTGGAAATGCATTCATGTATTGTATATGGATTACACTACCCATGTGAAGGATTATAGATAATAACCTAGTGTCAAACACCCTTATATGGTATTGATGTAGGGATGTTGGGTTGTATAAGATGAACCACTCTAAAAATTCTAACATCATATAGGATGAACCATATGTCATGTAGTTTAATATCATGTGATAAGAACGTATGTACTATGTATTTTAAGGTCGTATGATATAGAACTTTATATAGGGTTATTTTCTCAAGTTTGGATTATGAAAAAAATTAAATATCTTCATATAAAAGTTGATCCCATGGAGAAAAAACAGAGGCTAATGAAGGTGACCAAACACTAGGATGAAGCAAGGGTTTAATGCTGATAAATACAATAATCAGTCCCATGATGGATGATATGATCATTACTTCATATCTAATAAAAATAATAAAAACACATATAGTTCTTGAATATGGAATTTCTTTATATGAATATATCTCATGTACAAGAGATGAAGAGGAAAATGTATGGGTTTTCTTGTTAGAGAAATATGAAAACCGAACACGAATTAGGAAAGACTTCATTAACATTTTAGAACTCAGTATGCAAGTTGAATTTGTATTTTATCCTTGGATAGAAGATCTTGGAATCACTACATATCATGTAATTATAAGAATCAATCCATACGTAGTTCTAATATATGGGGGTCATTATTATAGCCAGGGGTTAGTTGAACCATGACACTGGGATAGAAAAATGTAACATGTGGCCATAAAATATCTAAATAATGAGAGCATCTAATTAGGGTTATATATTACACATGGGGGAATTTTCAATTAAATATATCAAGATCCTATGTACGGAGATATATATTGACTAGAGGTAAAATGATAAATATTTCTTTGAGTAGTTTAATTTTATAATGGATAGATCATTCCAAATAGTTTAATGTTGTATGGATATACTATATTTCATGAAGACTTATATCATGTGATAAGAAGTCAATTACATATAGTTTATGGTTATATGATGAATACCTCTATGTGTAGGAATTTAACGTGAAACTAGATCATGAACAAAGAGAGATAACCTCATATTAGCACCAAGTGTCTGAGTAAAGGTTTATAAGAAATTTAACATTGATTGTATGATTAGAATTTTTGGTTAGAATCATAATATAGAATCCAATAGTCACTATATATCCACTAATAATAGGAGGTTATCCACTCATAGTTCTTAGAAAATCCTAGTTTATGGGACATTAGGGAAAACCAAAAACTGATTAAAAGGACCCAAACACTTGGATGGGAAGGGGTGGATTGGGACATATGTTAGGTAAACCATGACACTAGGGCTGGTTGGTATAGCCATAACTATTAAATCCTTGAATAAAGAGAACTAACCTCTCTATAAATCAAGTTCTTCCATATGGGAGGGGTATCTTTTCTTGAAATAGTTCCATGGATAAGAAACCATGTGTGAGAACTCTTATATTGAACTTTCTCATATATAAGGAAGATACGTCACATGGAATGGACCACTCAAAGAGATTTAGGGACTTACATGTAGTATTATATATTGTAAAAGTAAAAGTAATGAGGCATAGAATCTTCCTTTCTGCAAATAAATAAAGGGTCATTGAGGGGCCCGATGTAGACGATAAGGCCCAAATACTAGTGTGGAAATCCTGAAAGTGGGGGAAATTTTTGTCTTAACATAGGATTATGGATAAATAACCACATGCTAAGGATTATTAAATAGACATGGGTCATATGTAAGGTAAGAAATATCTCATGTAAGTGTACCCTCTATGAATTTTATTATCTTTCATAATGGATAATATGTTATCTAGTTAAAAATCATGAAAAAAGGACTCATATGACATTTATTTTTGGGGTATATGATGAGGATATATTCTGAGTAGTTTAAAGTCATTTAGGGTGGGATTTGTGTCATATATTTTAACATCATGTGACAGGGAAATAATACTTCATGGTTTAAATCTATATAGTTGGAATTATATCCTATGAAATTTATATTCATTCATTAAAGACTATGTCAATATATTTTATATCAGGAAACAAGAACATTTGAACCCATACTG
The DNA here is from genome assembly GCA_963277665.1 of Viscum album. Lineage (NCBI taxonomy): Eukaryota > Viridiplantae > Streptophyta > Magnoliopsida > Santalales > Viscaceae > Viscum > Viscum album. Next base: position 720,186,346 of record OY728148.1, read on the forward strand.
AAGTTATAAAAATTAATTATTGATAAACCTTACATTGGTGGAAGGTGTGTTATTCTCTCTATAAATTGCGATCAAGGAGTATGATCCATCGGAGTAGACCTAGTGTATAGTATAAGGCCCTTCCTAATTCATCTCTTGTTTTGGAGGTTTCCTTCTAGGTATCATGGAGATTCTCAAAGATATTACCAATTATCCTTGTATAATTAAGCGGAATGGAACCTTCTTGTATAACACTCATGCAACTATATTCTAATGTATTTCAAGGTTGTATTGTGTGTGTAACCCTTTCTCATCAATTCATTCCAAATCATCAATTCATATCTGGGACTGTTAATATTCAAACAGCAAATTGAAAGTATAAATGTATAGTGAGGTTTATTGAAAATAAATGAAAAAAAACATATATCCCATGTACAATTTAATATGGGGTTGTCAATATATAAATATGGATTGTAGTGTGATAATACCATATATCTTCCATGATTCTTTTAGCCAATATTTTATTTCCTTTTATACCATATTTTGAAGGACATTAGACAATGTTTTGTTAAAATCCTCTATCTATCCATTTTACACCTCATAATAGTAGGATGAATAGTTATATTAGATATTGAATTTCTATTAATGTTGTTTTGATTTAGAATCATAGAAAATGGTGCCATATCCATCGATATTGTGTGAGAGACGCCAAATCGGTAATGATATTTTTCTTCAAAAAGTTTATTATAGCATTTATTCTAACATCCTTAAGGTATATATCCTTAGACTACATCAAGAAGAAATCAATCCTAATAAGGATGTACTTGAAGTACATGGATATAGATAGGGGATATATCTCAATGAAATCAATTCCCCCATAAGGAAAATGAATAATAATATTTGGTAGTGTGTATTAGATTTAGGGGTTGATGGGTGAAAATGGCATGTATCTAGAAAGAATGAATATTTTTTGTGAAGCATATATATCATGTCACTATTTATGGCAAGAAGTATCCATATATCATGATTTGATGGATGCTCTTGTCTCCAGACTGGTTGGCACCATAGGCACCAGTATGGACTTCTTATATAGTAGTGATGGTTTCTTCTCATTCAATGCATCTGAGGAGGGATCTATCAAAGCCTCACTATAGAGATATTTATAGGAACTTAGACTTTCACAAAGGATTAAATTTACTAACAAATGATGGATATATTCCTTCTTGGATCAATTTAATGGTATAATTTCACTTTATAGGTAGTCTATTATGGAAAAAATCCTTCTAATTGTGTTATCAGTCGATGAGGATATGGGATCAACTTTATTAGAAGTGGAATTAACTTCTTTGATCTATATTATATCATTTTTTATTAATGGATAGAACACCAAATTATGTGATATGTGAATGAAAATATCATCCTGGTTATGATATTCCATGGTTATGGTTTCATTCGTTAAGGAATTATATTTGGTTTTTTATGAATTTGGAATGTGAGAAATTATTGGATAATAGGGGAATTAATCCATCAACCCTCATTCATTATCAAGAATGGGGATCAATTCTTCATACTTAATATAATATTAACCATTGATCTACTTTATTACTAACACTAAGACACATTTTATATTCTATATGGATACTGATATCTATAAATATATATCCAATATGGTAGTGAGGGTTTGGTATTATACCTCATTATTGGTGAATCTTTCAAATAGAAGGAAAGAGTAACTCAAAAATTATTTTTTGGGAGGAGAAGATAATAGTTCCGAAGACAATATCATTGTTATTTAGTTTTTACATCCTCTTTAGTTTTAGTCTTCTAGCATCCCTATAAAATTATATCTCTTATATCAGGGGGTTCAGGGATATAGAAAACCCCTACATCATGTAGCTCTATGTTCAGCAATGACTTCTTTATAGTATGTTATATTTGGTGATTATTGACTAACACTTGTCCTTTGGTCACCTTATTAGACATGAACATGATGTAAAACTAGTACCGAATGACTTACTATCATTTCATATGCCCTATTATCATTGGGAAACTATGGATTTACTTTACGGAATCAGTATGAGAAACTAGATGAACCACATGACATAGTTGATAATGTCTTAATTTCTACATTATGAAGATCAATGTTAGGAGGTTATTTTCAAAATCAATTTTTTTTTGTCTTATTATATAAGATGGTTATTATGAGATAATAGATACTTTACCTTGACCAAATCATTGTTTTGAGCATTGAGAGGGCCAATTTATCACTCTAGGTTCAATACAAAAAGGATAACAATCATTCCATTTACAGACATCATCATCACTAGTGGGTGACGAAGATACTAATTGAGATCTTCGATATATTTCTGCTAATATTTATCCCACTAATAAATAACACCTTTCTTTATCATATTTGTGAAGGGATGCAATTTTTTGTGATATTATCTTTAAAGCATATGATGTAGTCATGGAAAATATAGAATACCCTCAACCCCTTCAAATTCTAAGGTGGTGTTATATCAAGTATCACATGGTTCTTCTTAAGGTTTACTTCAATACCATGATGGTGTATCACAAATCCAAGGAATTTCATCAATGTTTCCCTAAATGAATATTTCAAGGGGATTACCTTCAAAATGTATTATCGTATTTTATTGTAAATTGTCTAAATATAGATAAGATAATCATAGTGGTGTTGATACCTAACCTCCAAATCATCCACATAGAATTCTAATAATTTACCTAGAAATGGATTAAAGATCTTGTCCATGGATTTTTGATATTTAAATCCAAAATCTTTCATGATAAAGGGAAACACATGATTAATATATACCCATTTGGGATCCTTGAATGTAGTGGCATTATCATTATTAGGAACCATTCAGATCTAATTATATTTACAATATCAATCTATAAATAATAAATCCAAGAAACGATTCATTTCATTAATTAGTATCTCTATGATTGGGAATGAAAAATTATCCTTCGGAGAGTGATAATTGTGATATCTAAAATTGATCTGAACTGAAATTTCCCAATTCAAATTATTGACGGGAACATATTTCCAAACAATATTATGTATTGACCCTTTTTGGAAAAAATTGGATTTATTGAGTTTTTCAACTTCAACTTCAACTTTTTAAAAATGAGTCAAATAAATTCTCCTCGCTACCTACTTATAATTGTGATGGTTATCTAGAAAACCCAAATTATGGATATCCACATCAATATCCAACCTATGAATCTATATAAATTTTTATACAAAGACATCATAGTGTAATTTGAGGAAGTATATATTTTCCTATTTTTCCTCAAGATCCATATAAGTATTGATTAATGTAGGATGAGGATATTATTTTGAAATAATATTCAACTTTTGGAGTTCATTGATGGTGGTAGAGACATTGTCCTCAAATATTGGGTGGATAAATCTAATATTTTCTTCTTCTTATTTTTGCTCTATTTTTTCCATAAGTGGTTGATGATTGGTCAGTATTGTATTTTACAGATGATGTGGAGACCTATTTAGATCCAAAATATGATTCCAAGACATCATTACCTCTATTAAAATAACACCCTCCCCTAAATATTCATACTCATCTAATGAAACTAACACCATAAGAATATGAGAGAATTTTCATAATACTATTATTGTATTCTTGTTTTGGGATTCATATCTAGTTGTTTTAAGAGTATTAAGTGCACTAACTAAGACCAAATATCAATTACATATTCATTGTGATAAATACGCTAAAGGGATAATTTGATTTGTATAGATGGTGTAGTAATCTTTTCTTTCCTTGGTGAAGATTATTCTATGGGAATGTCTTCTTGAAAAATATATAAAATAAATTTGATTGGTTGATTTATATTATCATACAATATAACCCACATAACCCAATTTCAATCATGATAAAGAATATTTTCCTTCATTAAACTGATGGGAATCATGTAGTCTTTACTGAGTGTGCTCTATGGATTAAAAGGTCCAGCCTCTTGGATTTTTGGGGCATTTGGCTTGATGGATTTTTCTATCATAAGCTACTTTACATCCTTCTTATTGAAATGTGTGTTTATATATTAATATTAATAGGACCAAATTGGAGTAATTATCACCATATGGTACCCTAACATTCAAATAAAATGGGTATTTCAAGCATTAATGGTAGGATTATGGCACCATTATAGGCATGTGGAGTTGTGACCTTACTAGTAAAATGTTAAATCATGTGTCCTAAAATCTACCATGAATTTAGAGTTAGATATGAGATCACTAAATTGGGGCCCTGATTTAATTTTTATAAGTGTATTCCTCTCACTTTTATCATATGCCGAGATGGTCAAGTTGGAAGGAGTCGTGTTAATTTCACTATAACCCAAGAATTGTAGGGTTCATACAAGTATGATATTGATCCAAAAACCATTATCAATTATATCCTAATGGTTATAAATATTTAATAGATTTTTAGATATATAAAAGGTACTAATGTGCCTAGATATGGAATCTTCCCATTCTTTCATTATGAAGGATATGACCATTTAACACTTGGTGGAACTAATCACCCCAAAATATGTCTTAACTATGACAATTTCAGCCTTAAAATCTTAAAATCTTAATAGGGAACCAATAATAGATTCTCCAAGAAATATTTATAGATTCAGAGTACCTATAATAGAGAGTTTTTTCATGGTGATGGTGAGATATTTTATGATTTCGTATTCCAGTTACAAGGTTATGTGATTACTATATTGAGGTGGTTCCTTGTATTGTCGTTTTGAGTTCATTATTAAATATTCTAATGACTCTATCTCTCTTGGATGAAAGTGGTGGGAAATTTATTCATCTACATTTTAGATTATATTTCCTTTACATAGTATGAAATTTATTGGAAAACTACATATTTTTAAGTCTATCTTATAGTATTAACAGATCTAAATGATTCTTCAATGATTTAGGATTAGAGTGATTCTCCTGTAAAGATAATTGGAAAAATTTACTTTAGGTTTTTAAAACATATATATAGCCTCAATAGAAATGTATTATGAACACCAAGTTTAATTATGAATTTATATTCTTAGACATCCTTAGCCTCTGTGACCTCCTATATTTTGTATTGGGATCTCAAGTTTAAATGTTTATTTTTCTTCAATTAAGGTTTCACTCAAGTGGAAAACATTAACTATGTTACATTACATTTCTATATCTGATAAGGATCCCATTTTGTTGGGTGGTACCCATTATCTTATTTAGTGGAATGGTTTTCATCCTCCTGGTGATGGAGGTCGGAAGTCTAAGAGGGTCTAGACGAGCTTAGGTACCAATAAAGTCCCCTCCTCTTGTAACTTTAATTTTTGGAAATGATTATACTAGATATTGGAGGGATGTGATGATGAGGATTCCATCTTAGACTCCATGGTGGGAGACTGGGTCACAATAAAATGATTCAATTTCTTGATAATTTTTACATGCATCTTATTGATCAATTTCCTGGTCATCCGGGAAGCAAATTTCTTCATACATCTATTTAATATTTCCTATCATTTCCCTTCTTCTTCAGGTGGGATGATAGAAATATGTGACAAATGTGCTAAAGGTTTTCATAGTTTAAAATACCTAGTGTCTACCAAAGTCTAGAGTATATATATTAAAATGAAATATTCTGGGGTATCATGTGCTAAAATAAAATAGAAAGGGGATTAATTAGGGTTTTTATTCCAAATGGCATCATCAAGATTCTTGACCTTATATAATTTCAATGGTTTATTTTCTTAAGAAATAATGTAGCATCCCAGAGAATTCTATTTAAAAAATAATATATTTTATTCCTTCAATACTAGAACATTTAATGATTTTTCTATTTCATTATCTTTAAATAATGATGTCATTGTTGTTGATTTCATTCAAGGGGAACTACATGATTCTTCGTGGGTCTGGTTTCTTGATCTAGAATCAGTTATAACTTGGGAGTTATGGTTGTGATCTATACACAACTAAGTTTTTTTACTTTTGTTGATGGTTTTGATCAAGACATGGCCTGTCACAACCTACCTTCTTCAATATGAGGGAAGCGACAACAAACTTCCAGACCATTCCTTCTTCAATTTGAAGGAGAGATAATGACCCCTGAGTCCCGCCTTCAGTAGGACCCAGAGTGGCGACTAGAACCAAGGGTATAAAATCTCATGTAATATGGAAGTCATTACCCTTTTTATAGAACAAGATCAAGAGATAAGATGGTAAATCACAAAAAACACCAAAATACCAAAAGTAAAAGTAAATCCAAAAACCTTTTTTCCACATGCATGTTCAAAATAAAGTGATACACAGTACAAGAAAACTCGAAAGTAAAGTACAAAATGAAATAAAAGCATCAACGACAACTGTCCCAATGCCCAAGCTAGTAAGGTTTGGCACTGTCATGAAATTCCTCCTAGAAACCTGAATGAAATTTTATATTTGTAGGGTGAGTAAACAAGTAAACTTAGTAGGGAAACCAAAAGCTCTTGTGCACATGTGGGGAGACATTCTAATATCCCGTTAGAAAAAAATAGATGTACCCAAAACCCCTAGCAAGGAAAACTATCCACCCAGCATGTAACACCCGAGACTTTTATGTTATATAAATCATCAAAGGAATATTTTTCTACACAACACTTTCTTGGCTTTCTTTACACAAAATCGCGACCTTCCACGATAGCTTGCGTTGTACGCAATACCGAGTTTCACTAAACAACGATATGCTATTAAAATATTATTAAAACTAGCCGTTATGAATAGTAATAACCACTTTTTGAAATTTTATAAATTTTATTTTTCAAAATGGACTTCATTTTTGGATTCGGAATATCGAAATTAGCCTAGGGTCAAATTTTGGTATTTTTCTGAAAACTTTCAATTTTTGATGAATAGTGAAACCACTAAGTGGTAGTTAAAAAACAAATTTTTTCATAAAACTTAATTTTACCGCTTCTGTGAGTGGAATTTTAAAAATCCGAGAGATATGGTTGATGTCAGTAAGTAAAATGTGGTTCAATGAGATGAAAATAATTTTTTGGTGAATAGTAACTTTTTACTTTTTTACCGCGGTTAAAAGTAAATAGGGTAATTAAGGGTAAAGATGATATTATTATTATCCTAACACATGTCCTAATTCTATTGGATAAGTGTAATTCGACCAAAAACAAACTTAGGAATAAAATATGACCATTTAGGCCCACTTGGATTAGATTAGGACATTTATTATTAATTTATTTAAAGAAGGGTTAAAATAGTTAAAATCAAAGTTTAATAAGTAGATAATTTTTAATATGGGGTTATACATAAGACAAATTCGACTATAAATATTCATTAGAAATCTAAAAAGATTTCCTACGTAATTGTATTTTATTTATAATTTTTAGACAATAAATAATTTAATTTATTTATGACACAAAGATGATGCAGTAATTATCATATTAATGAAATATTCACATAATTAATGTTATAAACACCAAAATAAATGTAATTTGAATTTTTTATGAATTCCACTAATTTTCTACGTTAATATGACATGTTAGTATTGATTTAATTAACTTGGTTCTAACTAATTATTCTGTTATGATTTTCACAAAAATCAATTACTAAATAGTGTCAAAATTGACATAAAATAGTTTTTAAAACAAATATTATATTAGTAATTGTTATTTTATTCCTAAAAATCAAATGTTCGGCCAAATGACTTAGATAAAGTTATATATATTAATAATAAACAACTTGGGGTTCTTTTGGCTGCTTATAGTAAGTTTATTAACCTTATAGTATAAGAACACAAGAAGACACGGTAAAAGTAAACTTATTTAACTTAATGTTAAATCTAAATGATAAGGTTAAAATAGGAACCTAAACTTGTCTAAATTCTATTGGATGAGAGTATTTCGACCCATACCTACCTTAGCATCGAAATATATCAATTTGAAGCTATTTAAAACCGAACGTTGACTTTATAATAAAATAATATTTTTTAGTTTTCCCAAAGGTGCCACTCTCCTCCCTTATAAAAGGGCACCTCCTCCCCCTCTTCCTCACACCACTTTGAGCCTTCAAGCTCGGCCAACCCCTGAAAATTCCTCCTCTAAACTTCACTAGAGACATTATAGAGGTCCTGGTCTTCTTCAAAGACCAATTTTAGTACCCTAAAAGAAGGTCTCAAAGAAGCACTTCAAAGAAGAGGTAATGTCCATTACCGATTCTTTCATCTTTATTTCTTCTTCCACTTCTTTTTCTTCCACTTATTATTCTTTAGTTGTTTCATTATGAAGTAATAACATCAGTATCACTCATATACTGATATGTTATTATAATTATGAAACAACCCTATTTCACCATCTATCCATCCTACAGAAAAAGAAATCACCGCGCATGCGTACGTGAGAAATACCGTCTCCACGCCGTGGTGTAATCTATTTTCCACCACCACCTTACTTGGATGGGTATAATTGTCTAAATAATGACTATATATGACTATTATATAGTGATACTGATTCTGAAATAGTATAAATACACTCCAATACAATTCCACGATCATAGGAACGATATCATCACTCGTGCGTACGTACGGAATACCGTCTCCACGATGTGATGCGACTCGTTCTACATGATCTTCATTTCATAATGATTATATAAATGACTTTAATGAATGAATATGATATATATTACACTAATACCATTCTGGAAATGAGGTATCTATAACCTAAAGATAAGAATACGAATTTATTCGACAAAACACGCATAAGAACAAAAAGTTATAAACACTCGAATAACAAGTAGCAATGAAATATTACTACTAAGAAGCTAAGAAAATAACCATATATGATATCATAAAAATAATTATGATTCTGGAATAAGTCAGTAACATTATTTAAATCATTATACAGGAGGTTCGGACACTTACGAAGCAAAACGTACCTAAGGTAAGGGAAATATCACAATCTCATTTTTATCCGAGATGGTTTATACATTAGTATTTACTAGGGTGTATTTTATCATCCACATACATGTTTCCTCAATATGTAATATTATTTCCATTCACCTAAAATTTTTTAAATCCTATTTTACCCTTCGGTGAGTTTTTAGTAAAAGATATGAAAGGAATCTTTTGTCGTTTTTCGTACGAGGTACTTTTTTGACTTTTCCGACAAAAGTACGAGAAGAATGTTTTTTTAACTTATACGGCATGAATGGATTTTTAAAACATTATTTCCAAGAATATTCCTTTACAAGTTGTCAAGTTTATTTTTAATGAACTTCTTTTAGTTTAAAATTTTAAGACATGTTAAGAAATGAAAATGTTTTTGAAGTAGAAAGGATATTTTCCTCAAGAATGGAGTTCAAGTGTTTTATCAAAAAAAAAATCCATCTAAGATAATAAAGGGTTATGTTTCTATCCCTATTATTACATGGATTTGATTATGTTGTAATGGATATATTTTTATGAATTCATTTATCTTATATGAATTTTTTTATGATGTCATGTTGTTTAAGAATCCCATTTTTATTACATGGGTTATGCTATGATGTATGGTTTATGATTTTCTAGCACACATAAGAATGGTATCATTATGAGATGGGTGGGACCTATATCTCCCTCCAATTCATTGGGTAAAGATTTTATATCTCATGAGATAGATATGGCTGGAACGATTGGTTATACCGGTTCAGTGAAACAGGACTGAAATGAGGAGTGAACTCGGTTCAGAAATGGACTTTGTCCACTAAGATAGTCTTGGCAATGAGTCTTGACTAATAAGAAATGATTCTCTATGATTATGTGTGTATGCCACAAAGTTTAATGTTTTATGTTATGATTTTTGGGATTACATTTCACTACTATGATTTATCCCATGTTATGAAATTATGCTCTCTCTTGCAGGTTAAGATTTCCAAAAGTTATGTTCTTATGAATATGATGTGATTGATATTTCTTTTGTTTACCCTTACTGAGCATTTGAGATCACCCTTTAGTATGTTTTCTTTCCCCAGGTCAGGAAGAAGGTTATTAAGTAAGATATTCCAAAAGGGACTATAGATATGATGAAATAAATGGGAGACAGTGTAGACGCTTTATGAACTAGTTGTTTATGTTTCCCAGTTTCTAAAGACACTATACATATGCGGTCCTTTCGTGGTTTTGTTATATGTTGTAATTAGTATGCTTCAATTTTGAAGTATTAACAATGTATGTAAAGTATGGGTCGTTATAGTTGGTATCAGAGGAAAGGTATAGTCAACCTTTGGAAACTAGGATGTGAAAGCCTTAGTAAGAACCCTAAGGATAATTCTAAGCATAGAACACAATCTTAGTGTTTTAGAAATGGCCATGTATAACCTAGGATAAGACCTTAAGTGTGAAATTTTATTCTTGATTATGTGGTTTTCCTATTATAATTAGAGTTTCTCACACTATTCTTCTTGGTTTTAGTCAATGGCTGGAACCCGAAGGAATCGTGTTAATGCGGAATGCGACAGGTAATGCAATGATTGTCCCCCTGAACAACCAAACGTTATGGGAGCTGAAATTAAAAATCTTGTAGCCATGCTCACACAACTTTCTCAAGCTATAAATCATGCAGGACTTCCAAACAAGCAAAGGAAGGAGCAACATTCTGTTGAATCCTTCATGAGGCAGCGTCCACCTTCTTTCAGCGGGTCTACTGATCCATTAGTCGCTGAACAATGGATTAGTACTACTGAAAAGATATTTTCAGTTCTTCAATGTTCTGAACATGATAAATTCATCCTAGAAGTGTATCGTTTGGAAGGAGATGCTGATCAATGGTGGAATCTTATTAAGAATACGAGGCAAAGGGATGAAATTGAGTCCATGTAATGGGACGAGTTCAAGAACTTATTTTTCAATAAGTACTTCCCTCGTATTCTCCGAACAAAGATGGAGAAAGAGTTTCTTGAACTGAAGCAAAAGGATGATGAATCTGTTGGTACCTATGAAGCAAATTTTACAAGACTTGCAAGGTACGCTTCTGGTATTATTATCCAACCCGAGAGTAAGATCGATCGATTCTTTAGTGGCTTAAAACCAAGTCTTCGAAGGGCGTTATCCATAAGGGACTTCAATAGCTACGCGGAAATCGTTTGATGTGCTCTCAATGTTGAGATGGAGATTGGAGTAACCCATCAGTCATATGGGTTTGATAAGAAGAGGAAAATGGAATTCAATGGAAAATCTAAAGAGCACACTGAAAAGAAGATGAGCTTTCCCTTATGCTCAAAGTGTGGAAAGAAACATGGAGGGAGTTGTCTTAAAGGGACAAGTAAATGTCTCAAATGTGGAAAGGAAGGCCATCAGGCATTTGAATTCCACGATGATGGGAAGAAGATCTCTAATGATGCAAACAAAGGAAGGGATACATAGAATGAACCTACTACACTTCAATGTTTCAAGTGCAAGGAGATGGGGCATTATGCCAATAAATTCCCTAATCCAAGGGTTGATGATGATGGTTGACGTCAACAAACTCTTAAGGCTAAAGACAAAGGAAAGTCACATGCAATTTCTATCAGCAATGTGGAGTACGATAACGATGTGGTGAAAGGTACACTTACCATCCACTCTAATGTAGCAAATGTTTTATTTGATTTTGGATCCACCCACTCTTTTATTTATGAAGAATTTTCTAAGGGTATCACTGTATTACCTCAAAAATTAGATGTTGAGTTATCTCTGACAACACCTAATGGCACAACAGTCGCATCAAAAGTTTATAATTATTCTACGATCGAAGTTTGTGGGAAAGTGCTTCCTTCAAATCTTGTGATCCTTCCTATAGTGGAATTTGATGTGATTCTTGGCATGGATTGGCTTTCTTTATATGGAGCTCATATCAATTGCCAAAGAAGGGAAGTCACATTTCATATTCTAGATCAATCTATGATCGTCTATCAATGCAAGGATGAACATAACCTTCCAGTGGAAATTCCTTCTATCTTATGGGTCTTGATTCCACTAAATGAAGGTTATTTATCTCAAATGGTTGGTGAGAAACTCACGAATAAGAATATTCCCATTGTACGGGAGTTTGATGATGTTTTTCCAGAGGAATTACCGGGTCTTCCACCAAATCGTGAAGTTGAGTATTCAATAGAACTCGTACCGAGTGCTTTGCTTATTTTAAAGAAACCTTATAGAATGACCCCAATTGATTTGCAGGAATTGAAGAAGCAAATCCAAGAGAATATTGATAAGGGATTCATATGCCCTAGTGCGTCACCTTGGGGAGCACCTGTTCTATTTGGTAAGAAGAAAGATGGATCAATGAGAATCTTCATTGATTATCGAGAACTTAAAAAGATCACTATCAAGAACAAATATCCTCACCCACGTATTGATGACTTATTTGACCAACTACGCGGAGCTCAATACTTTTCCAAGATTGATCTTTGTTCAGGGTATCATCAATTAAGGGTCAAAAGGGAGGATATACCAAAGACGACTTTCCGTAAAAGGTATGGACATTATGAATTTATAGTGATGCCATTTGGTCTTACTAATGCCCCTGCTATCTTCATGGATCTAATGAATAAAGTCTTTAGAGACTATCTTGATCAATTTGTGGTAGTCTTTATAGACGATATTCTTGTCTATTCAAAGAGAAAGGAAGAACATGAAGATCACTTGAGAATTATATTGAAGACCCTGAGAAAGGAGAAGCTTTATGACAAATTTACCAAGTGTGAATTTTGGCTTCAAAAATTTGAATTTTTGGGTCACATAATCTCAAAAGAGGGGATATTTGTGGATCAAGCAAATATAGAGGTTATCGAAAGATGGTCGAGACCAACAACAGTAACTGAGATCTGAATTTTTCTTGGTTTGGCTGGATATTATCGACGTTTTGTGAAATATTTTTCATGATTATCTAATCCACTCACCAAGTTGACTCGGAAAGGAGTTAAGTTTGTCTGGAAGGAGGAATGTGACGAGAATTTCAAGGAGTTGAAAAGAAGGTTATCCAGTGCACCTGTGCTCACACTGCCTTGTAGTGGAGAAAGGTTTGTGATCTATAGTGATGCATCCAAGAAGGGATTGGGGTGTGTTCTTATGCAAAATGATATGGTGATAGCTTATGCCTCACGACAGTTGAAAATCAATGAGCAAAATTACCCAACACATGATTTGGAGTTAGCTGCGGTAATCTTTTCATTAAAGATTTGGAGGCATTATCTTTATGGTGAAAGGTGTGATATTTATACTGATCATAAAAGTTTAAAGTATATTTTCACACAAAAGGAGCTGAATATGCGTCAAAGAAGATGGTTGGAGCTGATTAAGGATTACGACTTCTCAATCCATTATCACCCTGGGAAAGTAAACAACGTGGCAGATGCATTAAGTCGACATGACCATGCCAGTTTATCCATGATGAGGATCACAAAAGATCCAATATTTATGGATTTACAAAAGATGGATCTTGGAATTATAATGGAAGGGGAAAAATCTTATCTTTCTCAAATGAATGTTCAACCATATATACATGTGAAGATTAAAGAGGCACATAAAGAAGATTTCGAGTTACAAAAGAAGGTGAGAAATGTTCCTGAATTCAACCTTGATTGTGATGGGATAATAAAGTTCAGGAATTGGGTTTGTGTTCCTCCCATCCCCGAATTAAAGAAGTAGCTGCTGGATGAGGCTCATAGTTCTTCATTCTCTATTCATCCTGGAAGCACGAAGATGTATAGGGACCTGAAAGAGTACTTTTGGTGGGATGGAATGAAAAGAGATGTTGCTGAATATGTCTCTCGATTCTTGGTTTGTCAAAAATTTAAAGCTGAGAGATATAAGTCTAAGTGGATGTTACAACCATTACCCATACCCTAATGGAAGTGGGAAAACATCACTATGGACTTTTTCACAGGACTTCCTAAAACATCCAAAGGCAATAATGCTATCTGGGTCATAGTTGATCATCTTACAAAGTCTACACACTTCATTGCTATTAGAGAGGATTTCTATCTGGATCAGCTTGCCAGGATATATGTAAAGGAAGTGGTAAGATTGCATGGAGTACCACTTTCTATTATATCTGATCGGGATCCGAGATTTACCTCGAAGTTCTGGCGAAGTCTTCAGCATACTCTGGATACAGAGTTGAGTTTCAGCACTGCTTATCATCCTCAGACAGATGGTCAGTCTGAGAGAACAATTCAAACTCTAGAAGATATGTTGAGAGCTTGCTCTATGGATTTCAAAGGTTTTTGGTATCAATACCTAGCTTTGGTGGAATTTTCTTATAATAATAGCTTTCACTCCAGTATTCAGATGGCTCCTTATGAAGCTCTCTATGGAAAGAAATGCAGGACTCTAACTTGCTGGGATGAAGTTGGGGAAAGAAAGCTATTAGGACCTAATCTCGTTGATGAAATGGCAGAAAAGGTCAGATCTATTCAACAACACATAAGAGCAGCTCAGAGTCGACAGAAAAGTTATGCCGATAACAGAAGAAAAGACCTAGAGTTTGAAGTGGGTGATAAAGTGTTCTTACGAATATCTCCTTGGAAGAGAGTCATGAGATTTGGAAAGAAGGGGAAGTTGAGCCCTAGATATATCAGTCCTTTAGAAATACAGGATTGTGTTTGGAAGGTATATTACTGATTGGCGCTTCCACCGAATCTCTCTCAAGTTCACGATGTGTTCCATGTATCTCTCCTGAGAAAGTACATACCTGATCCATCACATGTACTTAGCTTAGAAGTTGAACCGATGGAGAAAGATCTTTCTTATGAAGAACCACCGATAGAGATTCTGGATCGTAGCGAAAAAGTCCTATGAAACAATACCACTCGATTGGTGAAAGTTTTATGGAGGAACCACCAATTAGAAGAAGCTACATGGGAGCTTGAGGATATGATGAGGGAGAGGTATCCTCATCTGTTTGTTACAAAGTGACGAATTTCGAGGGCGAAATTCATTTTAAGGGGGGTAGAATGTAACACCCAAGACTTTTATGTTATATAAATCATCAAAGTAATCTTTTTCTACACAAAACTTGCTTAGCATGCTTTACACTAAATCGCGACCTTCCTCGATAGCTTGCATCGTACGCAATACCGAGTTTCACTAAACAACGATATGCTATTAAAATATTATTAAAACTAGCCGTTATGAATAGAAATGACAACTTTTTGAAATTTTATAAATTTTATTTTTCAAAATGTTCTTCATTTTTGGATTCAGAATATCGAAATTAGCCTAGGGTGAAATTTTGGTATTTTTCTGAAAACTTTCAATTTTTGATGAATAGTGAAACCACTAAGTGGTAGTTAAAAAACTGAATTTTTCATAAAACTTAATTTTACTGCATCGGTGAGTGGAATTTCAAAAATCCGAGACACAAGATTGATGTCAGTAAGTAAAATTTGGTTCAATGAGAAGAAAATAATTTTTTGGTGAATAGTAACTTTTTACTTTTTTTTTACCACGGTTAAAAGTAAATAGGGTAATTAAGGGTAAAGATGATATTATTATTACCCTAACACATGTCCTAATTCTATTGGATAAGTGTAATTCGACCAAAAACAAACTTAGGAATAAAATATGACCATTTAGGCCCCACTTGGATTAGATTAGGACATTTATTATTAATTTATTTAAAGAAGGGTTAATATAGTTAAAATCAATGCTTAATAAGTAGATAATTTTTAATATGGGGTTATATATAAGATAAATTCGACTATAAATATTCATTAGAAAGATAAAAAGATTTCCTACATAATGGTATTTTATTTTTAATTTTAGAATTTAAATAATTTAATTTATTTATGACACAAAGATGATGCAGTAATTATCTTATTAATGAAATATTGACATAATTAATGTTATAAACACCAAAATAAATGTAATTTGAGACTTTTTATGAATTACACTAATTTTATAGGTTAATAGGACATGTTAGTATTTATTTAATTAACTTGGTTCGAACTAATAATTCTGTTATGATTTTCACAAAAATCAATTACTAAATAGTGTCAAAATTGACATAAAATAGTTTTTAAAACAAATATTATATTAGTAATTATTATTTTATTCCTAAAAATTTAAGGTTTGGAAAAATGACTTGGATAAGGTTATATATATTAATAATAAACAACTTGGGGTTCGTTTGGCTGCTTATAGTAAGTTTATTAACCTTATAGTATAAGAACACAAGAAGACACGGTAAAAGTAAACTTATTTAACTTAATGTTAAATCTAAATGATAAGGTTAAAATAGGAACCTAAACATGTCTAAATTCTATTGTATGAGAGTATTTCGACCCATCCCCACCTTAGCTTCTAAATATATCAATTTGGAGCTATTTAAAACCGAACATGACTTTATCATAAAATAATATTTTCAGTTTTCCCAAAGGTGCCCCTCTCCTCCCTTATAAAAGGGCACCTCCTCCCCCTCTTCCTCGCACCACTTTGAGCCTTCAAGCTCGGAAAACCCCTGCCAATTCCTCCTCTCCACTTCCATAGAGACATCCTAGAGGTCCTGGTTTTCTTTAAAGACCAATTTTAGTTCCCTAAAAGAAGGTCTCAAAGAAGCACTTCCAAGAAGAGGTAATGTCTGTTACCGATTCTTTCATCTTTATTTCTTCTTCCACTTCTTCTTCTTTAGTTGTTTCATTATGAAGTAATAACATCAGTATCACTCATATACGGATATGTTATTATAAGTATGAAACAACCCTATTTCACCATCTATCCATCCTACGGAAAAAGAAATCACCGCGTGTGCGTACGTACGGTATATTGTCTCCACGCCGTGGTGTAATATATTTTCCACCACCACCTTACTTGGATGGGTATAATGGTGTAAATAATGACTATATATGACTATTATAATGTGATACTGATTTTGAAATAGTATACATACACTCCAATACAATTCCACGATCATAGGAACGATATCATCACTCGTGCGTACGTACGGAATACCGTCTCCACGATGTGATGCGACTCGTTCTACATGATCTTCATTTCATAATGATTATATAAATGAATTTAATGAATGAATATGATATATATTAAACTAATACCATTCTGGAAATGAGGTATCTATAACCTAAAGATAAGAATAAGAATTTATTCGACAAAACACGCATAAGAACAAAAAGTTATAAACACCCGAATAACAAGTAGCAATGAAATATTACTACTAAGAAGCTAAGAAAATGACCATATATGATATCATAAAAATAAGTATGATTCTGGAATAAGTCAATAACATTATTTAAATCATTATACAGGAGGTTCGGACACTTACGAAGCAAAACGGACCTAAGGTAAGGGAAATATCACAATCTCATTTTTATCCGAGATTGTTTATACTTTAGTATTTACTGGGGTGTATTTTATCATCCACATACATGTTTCCTCAATATGTAATATTATTTCCATTCACCTACAATAGTTTAAATCCTATTTTACCCTTCGGTGAGTTTTTAGTAAAAGATATGAAAGGAATCTTTTGTCGTTTTTCGTACGAGGTACTTTTTTGACTTTTCCGACAAAAGTACGAGAAGAATGTTTTTTTAACTTATACGGCATGAATGGATTTTTAAAACATTATTTCCAAGAATATTCCTTTACAAGTTTTCAAGTTTATTTTTAATCAACTTCTTTTAGTTTAAAATTGTTAGACATGTTAAGAAAGGAAAATGTTTTTGAAGTAGAAAGGATATTTTCCTCAAGAATGAAGTTCAAGTGTTTTATCAAAATTATTTTCCATATAAGATAATAAAGGGTTCTGTTTCTATCCCTATTATTACATGGATTTGATTATGTTGTAATGGAAATATTTTTATGAATTCCTTTATCTTATATGAATTTGTTTATGATGTCATGTTGTTTAAGAATCCCATTTTTATTACATGGGTTATGCTATGATGTATGGTTTATGATTTTGTGGCACACATAAGAATGACATCATTATAAGATGGGTGGGACCTATATCTCCCTCCAATGAATTGGGTAAAGATTTTATATCTCATGAGATAGACATGGCTGGAACGATAGGTTATACCGGTTTAGTGAAACAGGACTGAAACGAGGAGTGAACTCAGTTCAGAAATAGACTTTGTCCACTAAGATAGTCTTGGCAATGAGTCTTGACTAATAAGAAATGATTCTCTATGATTATGTGTGTATGAAACAAAGTTTCATGTTTTAAGTTATGATTATTGGGATTACATTTCACTACTATGATTTATCCCATGTTATGAAATTATTCTCTCTCTTGCAGGTTAAGATTTCCAAAAGTTATGTTCTTATGAATATGATGTGATTGATATTTCTTTTGTTTACCCTTACTAAGCATTTGAGCTCACCCTTTCGTATGTTTTCTTTCCCCATGTCAGGAAGAAGGTTATTAAGTAACATATGCCAAAAGGGACTATAGATATGATGAAATAAATGGGAGACAGTGTAGACGCTTTATGAACCAGTTGTTTATGTTTCCCAGTTTCTAAAGACACTATACCTATACGGTCCTTTCATGGTTTTGTTATATGTTGTAATAAGTATGCTTCAATTTTGAAGTATTAACAATGTATGTAAAGTATGGGTCGTTATACATCATTACCAAGGCACACTCCCAAAATAACGAAAGTCGGGTAAAATAATAGTAATATCACATCGATATTTGGGTACCCCACACTGCTTTCTCACTGGTTATTTAGAACATACTACGCATCAGACCTCTCCCACAAATCCCACTGTAGTCCCACTAACACCCAAACAACATCCATATGGGGCGTCCCAACTTCACATTTATCATGCCCACAAACCCCTAGGCCACCACAACCACACATACCCATGCCAGCAGACTCCCGGTCCACAATAACCAATTCCATGTCCAAAGGCACCTAGGCCAAAACAACCACTATCTCACCTGAAAACACATGGGACTCATACCGAATACACTTGGGAAAAAAATTTCCTACACACACATGGGCCAACCCATCACAACATGCCCTGCCCAAAGATTCTTGGGCCATAATGAACCTCAGGTCATCATAGCCTAACATGAGAGTCTTGGACAACCTGGGAGAGGTAGCTGAAGGGAGCTAATAACCAATCACTCATAGTAATGTTGGAAAAAACACCCTTCCCCATGAAATGGGGGTGTTTAGCACAAAGTTCTCAGCATGTGTGGAATGCATATAAGAAACACAATAACTAAATTTTATAAATATAATTAATCAAGCACTCATCCTAATATAAAGGTCCTGAAACCAGAAACTTGCCTGCATATAACCACTTTTGTTGCTACCCCTACATGCACAGGAACACAACAGCAACAACCAGAGCATAACCCATTTCTGGAAAAAAATTCTCATTTTACCCATTCTATTGTTGTGTTCAAGTGATTCTATTTAAATATTCAGACACTACAGAGAAACTATAAGAAATAACCACAATAAAAAAGAAAACTACTAAAAAAATAGCCAATATTCCATTTAATCATTCACTCTTAGTTCTATGGTAAGTAACAAAATCAAAATGGGATCTATGAGATCCCTCAAAGAACTGGTACTAAACCAAACCCTAACTTAGAGGTCAAGAACAATTACTGCCATCTCCACACAACCTCATATTCAAAACCAAAAACCTCTCAACCAGAGATTCTATTTTCATCTACGTTACCCCACAAAGCATCAAATATAACAACCATGCATATCACCAAAACAGAGTAGGGAGGTTTTAAGATTTAGCCAACATTATTCATTAAGTTCCTTCTTTCCATTTGGTTAACTAGGGTGATCACACAAGGGGTATTATTAATCAGGAATCCATTTAATAAACAATTTTTATGTGATTAATCAGTTTTCATGTTACATTCATTAAATCACGAGATAATTTAGAAAAATAGATCTTCTTCAGTGCGTAAGAAGGACCACCAATGACCACATTTTTTTGTGAACATGATCCCATAATATTCACAACATAAAAATAGAGTAAAAAATAAACAACATCATCATTTTACCCACCCCTTCATTATTTAAAAGTCCATTTATTATCTTTTTTATAGTTGGTATCATCTAATTTCCTAGGTTACATCATCAAACCCACCCCGCATGATGCATAGTAAAGAGAGACAAAGAAAGAACCCATACCTAGATGATGATCAATGATCAAAGTTCACTCCTTGCACCAATAACTAGGGCCAATCAATAGGAAACTCTAAGAATAATAGAACAGTAGGGATCTCACGCGGGCATGACTCATCCTTAGAATAGGGACTCAAAGCGCACCAATAGTGAACAAAAGAGACTGAGGAACAAGATATCGGTATGATAAAAATGCTAGATCCTAGAGTTACAGGACATGTGACTTCAAAGTGCTCGAAAAGCGGATCATGGTTTGACCACATAGGGGCGTGGTTTCACACATTGGAATTAATTTATATTTAATAATTCCCTTTTATCTAGTGTGATAGACCATCTCACGCTAGAGAGTTGATAGGATACACTTAAATAAAGAAAAACACAAAATAGGGGAGTAACTGAAAATGCAGAAAAGGTGTGAAACTGATTAAAAGGCCACATGTTTTGGTAATTCAAGGGTATCCCCACTCTTCTGGGATAAAATATATCCTTTACCAGCCTTAAAATGATCTTAAACCCCTTCAAAAGTGGTAATGAAAATTAAAAGAGCCATTACGGGGAATCTTTTAAATGAATCCAAACACATTGTGGTGGCACCATTTGGGTGTGGCACCGATCGGTGGCACTGATAGGTGACACCACGGTGACACCCTACCACCAACACAAATGCCCTCCCTACTCACCAATGGGGTCCAGGATACCCCAAACACTAGAATTTGACAATGTAATGGACTATGAGGGTTTGTTCCATTACATCAGATAGCTCTCAAACTATTCTTGTCCTCAAGAATCAAGACTAAACTCGAAGAAGGATGGGGTCCCAACAACCACCTCGTAATATACCAATTAGGAATAATCCACCCTGAGTTTCTCAAAAAATCAGGAAATAAAACCATGACATCTGATAAAACCTCTTGGTAGCTATCAACCCAAATAGCCCCACGAATCTCAAAGATCACACTATCATGACACATGGATTAAGGAGTTCTTTCCTCCATTTAAAGATACTATCCTCTTTGGGTGGCACTTACTCATATTCATGGGGTTAATTTCATCCACATTAATGCATCTCGATTTGGGATCATGTTCTCCACTCCCCATAATAATGAATTTTCTCACAAAATAGATAACATGGAAACAACTTATCATAATGTAAGTAGAGTCAAACATTACATCACAAGAAATGCATAAGAAAACACAAGATCAAAACACATAAAAACTCTAGGTACTGGGCATGTATTTGTGACTCCCATTCCTAGGTACTCTCCTTGAGTCCACCATGCCTCCACAACACATGAACCAAGGGAATGGTCTCTCCATGAAGCACCTTCTCCTTACGATCCTCAATTCTCACCAGTCGCTCCACAAAAATCACATAATCCTTGATATCTAACTCACCCCAGTCGAGGATATGGGATACATCATATAGATATCGAAGTAGTTGAGATACATGAAAGACGTTGTGGATCCTCTCCAACCACAGTGGTCACGCCAGCTGATATTCCACCTTGCCGACTAATCCCAGCAACTTGAAGGGTCCAATGAAATTGGGAGAAATCTTACTCCCCCTACCAAACCTCTATTTTCCATGCTGATGGGATACCTTTAATAACATGTGAAACTAAACCTCCAACTCAAAGGGTCTTCTTATATGATTAAAATATGGATTCTGCGGGTCCTGAGCAGCCTTAACCCTTTCACGCCCAAGATGTACCTTCTTTGTCGTGCTCTAGACCACCTCTGGGCCAAGAACACCTGTCTCCCCAAACATTGTCTAGCACATAGGTGAACAATACGGTCTTCCAAACAAGGCTTTTAATGGTGACATGCCAATGATATAGTGATAGATATTGTTTTAGAAGAACTCTACCAGAGGAAAGTGCCATACCCATGATCCTCCAATGTCCAAAGCATAGCCTTGCACCATATCCTTCAAGGTCTGGATGGTCCTCTATGTATGCCCATCCATATGAGGGTGGAAAGTAGTTCTAAGGAAAACATGGGGTACCAAAATCATGTTGCAATCACTTCCAGACTTGTGATGTAAAACATGTTTCCCGATCCAAAACGATGGTTATGGGAACTCTATGCAACAACACAACTTCTTCCACACACTTCTGTGTTAAGGCATCCACTATGCTCGATTCCTTAACCACTAAGAAGTGAGAATATTTCACTAATCGATCCACCAATAACCAGATGGAATCACAACCTACCACATCCATGGGTAGTTCTATGATGAAATCCATCAAGACATCATCCCACTTCCACTTTAGAATGTATAAGGGCTGAAACAGAACGTTGGGAACACTATGTTCAGCATTCACCTGCTGACACATGAGGAAAATTGCCACACACTCCACCACTACCTACTTTGTTCTCGGCCACCAAAACTAACCTCTCAATCCCTGGTAAATCTTGGATACTCCTTTTTGTACTTCCAGGTCTAATATATGGAACTCATAGAGAACTCCTTCATGCATTGTCTCTAGAAAAACAAATTCCTGTGGAAAAGCATCTGATTCTGACCATCCTCCAACCATCCTTCCAGAGAATCACCCTGGTTAACACGATCATGCATCACTTCAACCTCTAAGTCTCCCCACTGATACTTCTCTGCCTGCTGTACAAAGGAAGATTACACTGCCATCTAAAACAGACATCCTCTACCATCCTCCTCTCTCATGTCTAGATGTAAAGAAGCCAACTCCTCTATTGTCTTCCAAGCATCTGATGACTCCTGGACCACATCCTTATGTGACTTACTTCTCAAGGTATTATCCACCACGTTACCCATTCCTGAGGTGAATGATATCTTGAATTCCTAGTCATGAATAAACTACATCCACCTTCATTGTCGCAAGTTCAGGTCTCACTGGTAGAAGACATACATCAATCTCTTGCAATCTATGAAGACCACAAAGCATTCCCCAATGAGGTAATGTCTCCAGAACTTCAGTTCGAATACAACCGCCACAAGATCCAAGTCATGTGTGACATAGTTAAATTTTTGAGGTTATAATTTCCTAACCCATAAGAGATCACTCCCCATTGATGCATCAACACACACCCCAAGCCTAGACCAAAAGCATCACAGAACACTTCAAACATTACCCCTTCCTCTGGAAACCTCCGCACTGGGGAACTGACCAGCTTACCTTTTAGATACCTAAAATCCACATGGCACTGGTCAATCCATACTAAAGCCTGGTATTTTTTGGTAAAAGCTGTAAAAGGAGTGGAAACTCAAGAGAAGTCGGGCACAAACCTTCGTTAGTAACCTACCAGACCTAGGAAACTATGATCCTCTGTTTCATTATTGGGTGCTTCTCAAGAAAAAAATGTTTCCACCTTCGATTGGTCCACTACTATTCCATGTTGGTACACCATGTGTCCAAGTAAGTGCACTTTTCATGTCCATAACATGCACTAAGAGAACTTCTCATAGAGGTGGTGGTGTTGGATGACTTCCAAAATTGTCCTTAGATGCTCTCCATGATCCTCCTCTAATCTTTAGTAGGTCAGGATGTTTTTTATGAACATGACTATGAACCAGTCTAGATACACATGAAAAATAGAGTTCATGAGCCCCATTAATATGACTGGTGTGTTCGTAACACCAAACAACATGACCACGAACTCAAAGTGCACATACCTCCATCTGAAAGCAATATTTGGGATTTCACCCTTTTTCACGCTCAATTGGTGATATTCAGACTATAGGTCGATCTTAGAGAACCAACCTTCTCCCTTTAACTAGTAGCAAATTTTCTTTGATCTAGAGAGGGGATAACGGTTCTTGAAAATCATCTAATTCAGTCTACAGTAGTCTATAAACATTTTAAGAACGTCGTCTGCCTTCATTGTGAACAAGACTGGAGTACCACATGGTGACATTCTTGGTTGGATAAAAACCTTGTTCATTAGTTCATCAACCTGAATATGTAAATCCTGCAACTCAAGAGGTTCCATATAATAGGGATCCATCGAAATCAGATTGGTACCGAGCTGTATGCTTATCCCGAACTCAACATCACGTCGAGGGGGTAGAGTCACAACCTCTTTGGGGAAGGATTCCAAGAATTCAATTAAAATCCCCATAAATTCTCCCATCTCTGAGTCTGCTAATTCCACTGACAAATCATCCAAATAAATAAAGAAGGGGATCCACATGCCAGCTGCCCTCCTAGAAACCCCGCTCTCAAATGAAAGCTACACGAGGGCCTCCTATATTTGATAACACAGCCCTAATCTAAAAGTAGTCGATAACATATTTCATGGAAAAAGCCATTCGATGCCCATGATGACATAGTATGGCTACAGTTGGAGTAGAAGTAGATCCCCACTAGATTTATGTGTCCCCAACATCAGTCTTCACCCTCGAAAAACATCATGCAGGATGGTCTTACCTCTAATTGGAATACTCAACACCAGGGGAATAGAAAGTCTCTCTACATCTAAACCCAAAGCATGGGATAGACTGGGCACAACAAAGGAGTGAAAAACTCCTGAATCAAATAAGGCACAAGAAAGGGTACTAAACAGACTGATCGTACCTCAAACGACCTATGGACCTACTGGAATTGCTACCTCTGTGGTGTTCAAATGCCCACACCCATCTTCTCTACGCCTCAGCTATCTGCTACCTCCTCTACAACACCTTGATCAAGGTCCCTAAGGAGTTACCTTATGTCATCATAATCCAACAACAGCTACTATTTAAGGGGAAAGGTCCTACTATTATTTCTAAAAGGGTATGACCAACAACTGGTGCTGCTGAGGTGGGTGCTGAAACAACCCACCCATAGTGTACTGAGCTCGAACTTGGCACTAATTCCAAAGATGGACATGGCTTCCATAGGTAAAACACCTCAGTCCTATGCCCGTAGAGAAAGAGAGAGGACTGTGAGATTGGGATTGGAACTACTGAGGCATTCTCCCCATTAGTCGAAACCTGGAAGGCCCTGATGATGGAGGATTACTATTGATGGCCTTCCCCTTTGATAAACCCAGCTGGCATACCTCTCACGGATCACATCCCAACGTGTGCATCCTCTCAACCACTTCAACCTTCTTATAAACCATCAAGTATGTCAGTATAGTGAAGGGAGTAACAACATACTGAAGAGAAGGTCAGAGTGCCTCCTCCAAGATTCTTATTATAACTCCTCATCCAGAAAGAGATTTGGAGAAAAATGAAGGAGATCCTTGAAATTGATTTGAAATTACCTCACCATCATACTCCCTTGTTATATGGAGAGTGTCTCTTTCATATTTTTGTCCCTTTATCATGGAAGAAAGGAATTATGTCTGAAACTCCTTCTGAAATTCAGTCCATGAAACCTCATCTTCCTTCTTCTCCCAAAGATAAATCATCCACCCCTGATGCACCACTCCTCATGTCTGGATCACTTCTAGAGGAACCCAACACTCTATCAGAGCCCAGATAAAGGTAAAATTTATCACCAGATCCTTGATCCATCTCTCTATCACCATTTCCAAGATGTTTCTCTCATACTTTTCTAGATCCTACCACTGGTAGGCACAAAGCATCTTCTTCCACTGGTCATTCTCCTCCTATCGATCAGCCCTCCACTGATCAACCAAATCAACCAGCGGGGCCTCGACTACCTATACAACTCATGGACGCATCCGGGTTCTATAGATGAAAGTAGAAACTAAGAATTTTTAATCCCTAGTAGTGTAGAATATTATTTTTAATTTTTTCTTTAAATTTTTATTTATTTTAAACCCCTAAAACACCTAAGACATACAAGAACACAAGTCATTATGATGCATGTACCTTTAATAGGCTCCCTACCCTACAATCATTGTAGACTCTATTGGTCATTTGGTAGGTCTAGATTCCTTGCATCAGATCATAAAGGGCCCTAAAATCCCATATCCTAGTCGGTCTTCCGTGGTCTATTTCTGGCACCAAGATTTCCGAACACTATTTCCCTACCATCCCATATGATCCTCATTATGCCTAACCCCAAACCCCATCCTATCTATCAACCATAACCTCTAATAACATTATTTCATGACCTACCTTCTCTAAGATGAGGGAAGGGATAAAAAAACTTTCAAACCCTTCCTTCTTCAAGTTGAAGGAGAGATAATGACCGCCATGTCTCGCCTTCAATAGGTCCTAGAGTGGTGAATAGAACTAAGGGTATAGAATCTCACATAATATGGAAATAATTTCCCTTTTTATAGAAAAAGATAGGTATATAAGATGGTAAATCTAAAATAACCCCAAAATACTTCAAGTAAAAGTAACTCCAAAAACCTTTTTTCCCCACATACATGTTTAAAATAAAGTGATAAAAGTACAAGAAAACTTTGATGGAATGTACCAAAAGAAATAAAAACAGCAATGAAAACTATCCTGAAACCCAAGCTAGTATGGCCTGGAATGATGCTCAAAGTCCTCCTGGAAACTTGAAAGCTGTTTTATATACATAGGGTGAGTAAATAGGTATACTCAGTAGGGACACCAAAACTCTTGTGCACAAGTGGGGATAAATTATAATGTCTCAGGAGATAAAAAATATATGTACCCAAAACACCTATCAAGAAAAACTATCCACCCAGCCTTACCAAGGCACACTCCCAAAATAACACAAGTCAGGTAAAATAATAGTAATAGCACATCAATATTTGTGTACCCCACACCACTTTACCACTGGTTATTTAGAACATCCTATGCATCAGGCCTCCCCCAAAAATCTCATTGTAGTTCCACTAGCACCCCAAAAACAACCATACGGTCCATCCCAACCTCAATTTTATCCCACCCACAAACACCTAGGCTACCACAACTACACATAAGAATACCCACAGACACCTCATCCACAAAAACCACCACCACTCGTAAAGACACCTCGTCCAGAACAACCACTTCCATACCCGAAGAAACTCGGGCCTCATCCTAAAGACACTTGGTAAACAATGCTACTCGCACACACTAGGGCCAACCCACCACAACATTCCATGCCCAAAGAGTATTGGACCATAATCAACCTTATTCCATTACAACCTACCCAGAGATTCTAGGGATACCTAAGAGAGGGAGAAGAAAAGAGATAATAACTAGTCACTCATAGTAATTTTGGGGAAAACACCCTTCTTCATAAAATTTAGGTGTTTGACATGAAGTGATCAACATGGGTGGGTGCGTATAAGAAACATAAGAACTGAATTTTATACATATTGGTAATCAAGAACTCATCCCAACCTGAGGGTCCTAAAACCAAAAACCATCCCACACACAACCACACCTTCCACTACCCCTACATTCCTAACTACACAATGGTCACAAACAAAGTACATCCCATTTTTGGAAAAATATTCCCATTTTACCTGTTCTATTATCATGTTCAATTGATTCCATTAAAATATTCCTTCACTACTGGGAAACTAAGAGGTGTAACCACAAGACAAAAAACTAAAACAAAACAACCAAGGAGTATTTTCAGCATTCACTCCCAGTTCTCTTGTAAGTAAGAACATCAAAATCGGATCCATGAGATCCCTCTAAGTATTGGAACCAAACCAGGCCCCAAATTATGGGTCTATTACATTTATTGTCGGCTCCACACAACCTCAGATTCAAAATCAACAACCTCTCAACTAGAGATGCCTTTTCCATCTACGTCACCCCACAAAGCATCAAACAGAACAATGAGTAATGCCACCAGAATAGAGAAGGGATGTTTTTAGATTTAGCCAACATCGTTTTTTAAGTTCCTTCTTTCTGTTTGGTTAATTGGGGTGATCACACAGTGGTTCTTACTCATAGTTCATTCATTTAATCAACCAAGTTTACATTATTTATCATTTTCTATGTTATATTTATTCAATCACAAGATCATCTAGAAAAACATGGCTTCATTAGTGCGCAAGAAAGAACACAAACAACCACAATTTTCTGTGGACATGAGCACATACAATTCACAACATAAAAATTTAGTTAAAATGCAACAACATCAACATATTACCCACCCCTTCATTCTTTAAAAGTTAATTTATTATCATCTTTAAAGTTGTTTAAATCTATTTTTTGAGGGGAAATCATCAAACCCTCCCCTCATGATGCATAGTAATGAGAGACAAAGTAATAACCCCTACATGGATGATGATCAAGGATCGATATTTTCTCTTTGCGCCAAGAATTGGGGTTGGGCAATAGGAAACTACAAGAAGAACCAAACAAGAGGGGTCTCACATAGGCCTGACTCATCTTTGGAAAAGGGACTTCAATGGAACCAAGAGGAAACAAAATAGACTGTAAGAAGATCTCATCGTGATAAAAAAAAGTTTTATCCCAGAGTTATGGGATATGCGATTTCTAAGTGATCGAAAAGCCTATCGTGTTTTAACCATGAGACTGGGTGGTTACACATGTTGTAATTAATTGATATTTAATAATTCCCTCTAATCTAGTGATATATACCATCGTATGGGGGATATTTGATAGGTTACATTTAACCAAGAAAAATGATCAACATAGGTGTAACTGGAAACACGACAAAGGTGTGAAACTAATAAAAGGCCATATATTTTGGTAAGTCAAGGGTCACCCTACTCTTAAGGGATCTAAGATATCCTTTAAAATCATTAAAATAGTCTTAAACAACTTTTAGATATGTAATAAAACAAAAAATATATGTTATGGGAAAACTGGGGAATGAAACTCGACAACCCGTGGTGGCACCATTTTGGTGTGGCACCGATCGGTGACACTAATAGGTGACACCACAGTGACACCCTTACACCGACACCGACGCCCTCACGACTCACTGATGGGGTCCAAGACACCCCAAACTCCATAATATGACAAATTAATTGACTAGTAAGGTCCGGGATATTACAGGGGAAAAGATATCCATATGGAATCTTCTAACCATTGTGAATATACTAAAAACTTTTGGAAGATGACAAGGTAATTCAGGGGAATTTGTTTTTTCTATACTTTAAATCAAATATACAATATACATATCCCCAATATCCTCTTAAAAAGAATCTACATGTTTAAGGAATAGTTTATACTCTTCCATCTTGTGATGGAATTAGTGACCCTTTCATTTTTAGGTTTTTTTTTGTTTTAAATGTCAAGAATAATTTCTTTATTTATCATTGATCTTAAATGATCAAAATAAATTAAGGAGGTATAACTTATTGGAAATGGATACTTCTGTTATATTTATAGACATGATGAATTTTTTGTACTTATAGGGAGTTATTAAACTTTTTGTTGCTCTAATTTCCCCATCATGGGGATACACTGAAACATAAAGTGTTTTAAATAATTCTCTAATTCACCTATTAAATTTATAATGATGAAGAAGAGATTAATAAAGTTGGGGGAGTAAGAGTAGTGTCCACCCAATCAGGATATATATTTATCTCTAAATATATTGGCACATCTCATCCCTTTATTACTTCTATTTGAGTGGTGAGGGATTCAACAAAGTCATGAAATTCTGAATATAGTTTCTCTTAAGATGATTCTCTATTGGAATTCATGGGTCGATCATGATATGTTTTGTTAGATATTTTTTCAGTATATATATCATTTGATATATCATGTGTTATCTCTTTTGAAAAAATGGTAGTGGTTTATCTATTATGGGAAAATATAGATATTCTTCATCCATCGGGTTTATATAAATTTATGGTCTGAATTTGGACCTAGTTGAGAGATAGAAGAATGATTTTATTGGATGAGAAATCCCTTCCTATTAAATATATATTAGAGGAGATAGACTGTACTATTTCATAAAATTTTACCTAAAATTAATATTTCCCATAAGTATTTTTTCATTGATTCCCTCCATATCCACATGCTCAGCATCATATCAAAAAAAATCCCTTTATTCTAATAGGTCATGTTTCCTCAGATATAGGGTGGTTGGTGTATTTATCCATGACTTTACCTTTATCTTCAACTGAATATCTCCATTGAGGTGGTACTTAATTATTTTTAGGAACTCCTATATATAGATTATTCCTTTGATTCTAAGTACGCACACATTCTTCATGAATCATGATTTAGACCAAATTTAGAGTGAATATCACTTTATTTCATCCATCTATGTAAATGTCTTCATATAGGTTATCTATGATATTTATTCCATTGAGAAAAATTTATTATTCAACTTATTCCCCTACATCATGCCTCATATTGGTACAATCATCAAAGATGACCATGACAACTATGAAGTGTGATTATACATGATGGTTCTAAGGGATTGCATCCTAGTGGACTAGGCATACTATAATATCACCTGTATACTCATGTTTTTTATATATTTTCACATCAATTTTGGTTCCTACAATATCTAATGGTGGTAATACAAATGAATTAAAAGATATATAAGTATCCCATGATGGTGTGAAAGATATGGGTTGTGATGGCCTATGATATTATCAAAGTTAGGATTATGATTCTTCCCTCAAGTTCCTTGGTTTGGAAAGTAACTAGGTATACCTCTCATATATTTCTTCAAAACATTAAGGAATTATATCAAATATTGTTCTAGTGTCACTTCTAAATCATCCCCATAGATAGGGAATATGGTGACCAATAGGTCTTACAAAAAATATGAGATCGATGAGGTTCCTGAATAGTCGGATCATTCTTATCCATGGGCTACTCGAAAACATATATTTGATGGTTCAACATTTTATGAAGTGGGTTCAAGATGGTCTAGTAAAAAATAATGGGGTGTGGCTCTAAATGAGGATGAGTGTTTCAGGAAAGAGATAAAATTACAAGAACCTCAGTCATCATTGACATTTTAAGGAGGGATAGTTGATAAGACCTCAAATAATAGGTTTCAAGAGGTTGTTATCTTCTAAAAAAACATTCCTTTGGTTTTATACCTCATGATTTTGTAGACTATATTTTAAAATGGCATCCATCTTCATCAACCTATGAATATGAAGGTGTATCAGGACTACAGTCATAATAGTAACCTTATTGAGGCTGGAAAATGCATCAGATAATTGGATATACTAGAATTTTTTACTACTAATGGGATCCCCATTACAAAGTAAATGTGAGGTATTAAAAATGGGGGTAATGAAAAGGTTATATTTAACCAATCCATTGATGATAAATGGGATGAATTCTTCAACCCCCAAATTTTATGTCTATGGTTCCCCTTTTATAATATTTTATTTAACTGTCAAACTAATCTTAAAAATATCAACTTTTTCTCTCTCTTCTAGAGAACTGTAGTGTAAAACATACCCATTAAATATAAATAGTGCACTAAGGTTGGTACCCAAATAGGTAATTCCTGATTTAGTACCCCCAAAATAATAGGTTGTGTAATCTAATGGAAGAGAGATGTGGGAAGAAAAAGGAGTAAATTCACATTCCTTCTTCCTAGGTTTTGGACCCTCTCCACTAGAGAAAAGGATTATTTTTTCATGAGATTAGTCATCAAAAAAATAAGGATGTTTGGCAAAAACAAATTCTCATTAGTGATAGAGGATTGTATTCAAGATCATCCTCTACTTTATTACTATTCATATATATATATCTGAGAACTAATGTCATGACTCCTTTATCAGAATCTCGCTTCTTTGAGAGGGATCACATTGAGATGAACTGAAAGGATATCATAGTAAAATTATAGGATGATCTCTCATATACTACTATATAATTAGATATAACTATGGTGGAGGGAACATTGAAAGCATCTACTATACTATACTTTCCAAAGAAAAAGAAGACATCTTGGGTATGATTACTTAGTAAAACTTCCACACTATATGTCATCCTACTAAATTTCAATTCCCTTGTAGGTATGATTATTATTGATGAATCTATGACCTCAATGTATTATATATTTACATAAATATATACCCACTCATCCTTATAAGAGTTTAGAGACTTCATAAAGTGCTATATAGGAAGATGTTATTCCTGATTTTCTAATTACAACCTTACATGACATGTCAATCTAAACTTCATGCTTATATAGTTTTTTTATCATAGAAAAAATATTTGTAATGATACATTAGTGGGAGATTATAAAAATATTACCTATCATATATATTAATCTAAATCTCAAGAAATGGTGGGGTGGATCCATATAACCTGCCTGAAGTAGGCCATGAGTGTTCCCCCAGAGGTTTTCTTTACCCAAACTTCTATGTTCAACAAACCAATGATGTGGATATCAAAAAAAAGGGTTAGGATCCTGTAACTGATAAATATATAACAAGAGGTGATAATTACATCATGGTGGAAAAATATGGGAGGACATCAATGACTAAATATACTATTTTGTAAGAATAGGAAACACCTATTAGAGGAGATGCTCATATGGCTCCACCAGAGGAAGTGGTACCAATTTAATAAGCTAGTGTTCCAAAATAATTGGGTGTGTATCCATAATTCCTTAAATTGAATTGGTACCCATTTAATAATATATATATATATATAGTTATTATATCACTAATTTAACCACTATCATAAGTTAATGTAAAGATCAAAGAGGTTATTTTCCCAACACTCAAACTATCAAATTTCTTAATTTTTTGGATTTTCCTAATGCTGGTAAGTTCAAAGGGGCTGACCAAATACTTTCCCTAAATGACCCAGTACTATAATATATGTCAGTATCTAGAACTAAATTAGATCCAGACTAGGAGTCCCCAGACTTCTAATATACTTCTTGAAAAAATGTGTGGAAGGCTTTATAGAAATGGATTTATAAGACCATCATGGATGATCTAATGAAGTAGTTTCATAAACTTTATTATTTATTCGTGATTCTAGGATACGGGGGGTTAAATTATCAATCTATCCATGAATCCTTGAAAGAGATCATCTGATAAAGTAATAAAGAGAATATTTACTAGTTTTTCATTTCTTAGGTACAATCATTAGTGAATTCTATAGACCTCAAGGACATAGTACTTCAAGAAAAGTCTCATTAGGTAGAGGAAATATTCCAACATTAACTCTAGGTTAACCAAAGGAAAATCCTAGCGAATATCCTTTCTGAATAACTAAATAAATATAAAGATTATTTCTAGAGAATCAAAGGATACTTGAATATTTTAATTGTAGGCAGATATATTTTGATACTATTGAGGAATATTTACACCCTATAGAGGAATATGAGGATACCTAGTTAAATAAAATTCAATGTTTTATTGTTGATTCCTAGTGATCAATCAATGAAATTTCAGCCTTAGTAAATCATAGCTAATAATGAATCATTATTTTAATTCTATTTTATTTTTTGAGAACTGAAGGGAGAGTCTAGTTTTTTATATTCCTTTTACTTTTAATTAATGATAATAAGTATTTCCTTGAACTATAATCAATCCTCTATCCCATATAAATCATTAATTCATAATAATTAATTAAACTAGTGATGAGTAATTCCATGAATAATTAAATCCACTTGAAAATTTTATGAATATGTATAGATTCAATAATAATTTCCAAAATAATTGAATCAAAACATGAAAAGTTATGAAATCATTTATCCCTAAAACATGAACCCTCATATGGATATAGGAGGGATGGATATAGAGGCATATATATGATCATTATAGTACATGTTTAATCCATAAGATAAAAGATTACAAGATTTGGTTTCTTCCTGAGAATTCACACTTAGATAGATATAAGCAGGTTAGATATAGTGTCATGTGCACCATCATCATAGGGTGAGGTTAGTATATTTCGATATGAAATATGTTCTTCTCCTGAATGTGTGCTCCTGGAAGGGTATCAATAATATAGATATAAGGAAATATATATTTTCACCACACACTAAAGTTAGTACATTTAGATATGAGAAGTGACGGAATCAACATCATGATAATAAAGAATATGATATTTGGAATGAGGATTTAAATGAAGGATCTAGCACCCTGATACTACACCCTTGTAAATTTTTCATGGGGTTATGAACCAATATGTGGGGGGATATAATATTTCCCTATTTTTTATTAGGTTAAGAGACTTAACAAGTATGGATTGAATTTTTTGGGGCAATATGATGGACCCCAAAATCTTTTTTTCTATTTCTACAGCCCTATGTTTTTTCTAAGCCTCACATGGGGGGAAAGTGGGAATGAAATTAGATTTTTCTCTGGATTCCTTATGCATGTTCTAATCATGAAATTTTATTATTCATTTTCCATTTTCAAGTTATTGGGTTTTCTTAGGTCATGTGAGGGACATTCCTAGTGATCAGAGACTCAAAAAAATTTCAAGGATTCATTCTATGATTGTTTAACTTTGAAAATACTATGTCCCTTCTATTTTTAATTTTCAAGTCATGAAATCTTGACCAATACAAAAAATGTTTAGTTTAGGATAGATCAAAAAAAAGATAAGGAAGTATACTCAATGGTAGGGGTGAGAAAGTAAAAATGTGGATGAGTACCTAATTCTATGAATGTAGGTATCATCTATGTAAATTGTAATTAATTTAGATTCATTATTCTAGGGTCAAAATATTTTTAGGTTTAATATAAAAAATGGACAAAAAGATAAAGGGTTAGGTTGTGTCTATGATATGGAGGTAAGGTTGACCCATAATTAATGTGTGAGGGACACCATCAGTATAGAAATCCAAAAAAAAGTTTCATGTAATTTAATTTCAAATTTCTTGGACCAGGTGTTTTTGATGTTTACAGTCAAAAAACTTTGACCAAAAAAGGGTGAGATAGTATATTAACTAGGGAGAGGCAAAATGTAAAGACCCCATCCCTAGTATCCCTGAACCAGTGACTTACTTAATTTCTATGGAATAAGAGACAAGAATCACATATCAAAGGACATAATATATTAGTAGACTTAGTAAATTAGATATATAAATGATTTTCAAATTCATTTAAAAAATCGAATTATAACATAATTTTTTTACAATATATTTATTCCATATATCATATCCTTGTATAACAATCATAATACACTTCATGGTTTCCAGTGGAAAATAAAACATAAGAAAGGGGTGAGATTAAATTATCATTAAGGGTTGAGTATAGAGAAAGAAAACATGAATCAATAAAAATAATCAATATAGTAAGTTATATAACTGATCAAACATTCAATTTAATAAATAAATTGAGTATGAAAATCATCCATATATTTTTTTCATAGTGAAAATCCCCTGGATAATTATTTTAAAATTATTAATGAAAGGAATGGTTAATTATTAGATTTTATGTATATAGAAAATTAACCACTATATTTTAAATACCATTCACAATGTAGATTAATTTTTTGTGTAAAAACACTTCGGATTCTTCGTGAAAAAAACACAAAGGGTTTGTCTCCAACTGATTTTCTCTCATGACACTATCGATGCATCGAGGGGCTTGTATTAACCGGTCCCCAACCTGTGTCCCTAATTTCCAAAAAATTCATCACATATCAAAAGGATAAATTTAATTCATGAATAAATAATCCATACCAAAAAATCAATATTGAGTAAAAGATATTTATTTAACATTATTTCCCCAATTTTTTAAAAAACCTTAAAAGTAATCACCATATATAAAAATGGAATAACACATAGAAAATAATCATATCCATGATATAATAATCATAGATATCCAATTATCACAAATGATGGAATCATTTCAATATATAACCATTGAAGATATAATAAATGGTTTTTTCATTGATTAAAATAAATACCATAAAAATATCTTTAAAACATTATTGAGGAAAATATCCTTTTTTATTTTAAAATTTCCTTTTAAAAACTAAAATATCACAAAACATTTTGAAAATAATTTTCTTCAAAAATAACCATATAAACTTATGAAATAATATTTAAATATTTTGAGTGTTCATGATTACTATAAATTCTATTCTTGTTGTACATGTTAAAACAAATATTCCTTTCACTTTTTCAGTAAAATCCAAATGAGAATTATTTTGAAAATGACAAAAAGATTCCATTGAAAACATATTTTCAAAGTAAATAATAGATAAAAATGTCTTTATTAAAAAAAATTTGAAGATATTTTTGGAAAATGTAGACATAAAATATAAATATTCTTCAGTGGATACTTAGAAAGAAACAATCCCGAACAATGATGAGATTTGTGAAATAAACCCTTACAAATATCATATCATTAAAGTAAGAAATAATTTAATGAATAAATTATCTATATTCAATATAAATACACATAAAACAAGTGTAAATACTATATAAGATAACAAAAAGTCATTCAACACATAACTGTAGCATTACATAATTAATGAAATAGTAGTTTAATCCAATGAATGGAAATTAAGTTCATAATTCCCTTACAAAATATAATAAGTTGAATTGTATACCAAATAAAAGAATAACATTTTAAAAAACATTAAATATCATGATAATAAATAAATTCAAGATATTACATGTTAAAGGTTCAGTATATACACCACAAAAAATAAATAAGTGGTGAATAAATCATATGTCCCACAGAAATAAAAGTGATACAAAAAACCCTTACCTTGTGATTTACTTTAGTTGAACATGATTCAAATTTTTGTATAATGGTTTAAAGAATGAAATTAATTTATAATAGAACCATATTATTATTTATAATATTATATATGATCCTCTTATATCATCTTATCACCCATTTTTTAATAATATTTCATTATTACACTTGTTTAGGGTGTTAACTACTTCATTTTATTATGCATGTTTTGTCGTGTAATCAATGATTTCTATGCATAATATATAGTGATATAATATAAATAATGATATTAAGTTCATAGATATAATATTTATTCATTATATAAATTTTTATAATCATTCTTGAATGGTTAACATCAAAATTGATTCACATCACGTTGTGGAGATGGTAGGTCGTACGTACGCCGGAGTGACAATATCATTCCATTAATAGTGAAAGGTTAAGAAAGTGGATTATATATTAATTTTTAAATAATAAATATAATTTCATAATCATTATATATATATATTATTTCTATCCTTATACCTATCCATGTAAATTGGTGACGGAAAACAAATTACACCACATCGTGGAGACGGTAAGTCATACGTTAGCATCCACGGTCATTTTATTTTTCATTTGATGGATAAAAGGTAAAATATAGTTGTAACATGATCATTATAAAATTTAATAATATATATTATACTATAATTATTATTTTATAATTAAAACTACATGTGAAGAGAATGTATAAGAATAAATATACTTGAAAGAGTCGGTAAAGATGATTACCTCTTCTTTGGTGAACATCCTTTAGGTCTCCTCATAGAGACACTATAGTTATTATATTGTAAGGATAATAACCTCAATAACTTTTATAAGAGAAATTTTTCTAGGTTTTTTGATCTGGAAGGATCAATTTGATGTGAAGAAGTCTGGGAGGAGGTGTCCTTTTATAATTGATTTGAGGGGCACTTTTGAAAACTCTCAAAATATTAAATTAATATAAATTATTTTATAATTTCTTATGGATTAAAAATGATTTATTAATAATATAAGATAATTATGGGTTTAAATACTCTTATAAAATAATTTTTAGACATGTTTAGGTCACATTATTACCCTTATCTTTGGGTTTTAACACTTATTTAATCCCTTTAATTCTTACCATGAAAACATGGATTTGTACTAATTGAGGGTTAATATAATTACTATAAAATGAAAAAATACCCATATATGGATCATGGATGATATGTTAAACCTTATGAAAATCATTTGTAACAAATTAATATTTTTTATTAATTTTATAAAATTTAGTAAAATATTATTTATTTTAAAATATCATTAATTTCAATTTTGACACTATTTATTACTTTGACTTTTAAAAATATAAATTAAAAAAAATAATTTTGAATAAACTATTTAAGTACATCCATAAAAATTCAATTTCATAGAGAAAATTTTTTATGGCATTAATTATATAAATTATATTTATTTATTTTTTTAATGTTAATTATATAATATTTCAATTAATATAATAAAATTGGATTTCTTATTATCTTATACCTATCAAATTTATTATATGAATGTAAAAACATTTTAATTAATATATATTATTTAAATTTTATAATTTGGTTAATACTATTCATTCCTATCAATTTAACAACTTCGATATAATGATCGTGTATTAATATTTCATTGTTAATTTAAGATGGTTTTTGGTGAAATATAAGCTATTGAAGATATTAAATTAAAAAATATACATTCCATAAAATCCTTTGGTATTACATTTCCCACTCATTCACACAAAATTGCCATGGAAAATTTGAATTTCACTTCTAAAATCAAGAGTTGATACTTGAAAAAAAAATTGGGAAACCCACATCATAAATAGGGTTAATAAAAATCCTCTTAATAAGAGGGAAAGGGAAATTTTAAGGTCACCACAAAATTAGGCTTTCAAATGTGAGAACATTTGTGGAAAGTTAATATGGAGAAAAATATTTATAAATAATTACATATATCATTTATCATAAGAAATTAAATAATCAATGGAAAGTTACGGGCCTCAAGCCATAAATCTATGATTATTTAGAACACCATCTGATTCATCAGGTATAAAGGTAATAAGAAAACATTTTTTTCAAGATCCTTTTTTGAATGTTTAGGAATTTCATTATCATTTTGATAGAGAAATCAAGAAAATAAACTTACTTGATTATATTTCATGTCAAAATCATAATCTAATCCTTTTGTTGTGCTGAGATTTATCTCCACTTAATTTATTGCACCAAGAGATGGATATTCAAGTGTAATTTTATTCCTGGATCACTTTTAATGAATCATAAGATAAAAAAGTTATTCCTTTAACCATTAAATATTTATCAAAACCAAAATTGTTAGAACAGGTTATCCAATATGATAAATCATAATTTATCCTCAAAAAATAACCCTATCCAATTTCATAAGTAGTTAAACTTAAGACACATCCAAAATAAAAATGAGAAAAAAAATATAAGAAGGTCGCTAAATTTCCAAAATCAACTTAACATTATATTCTTCAAAAATAATGTATCTCTTTCTATCACATACCAAATACATGAATACCTTGATCACCTTTAACCCTTATTGAAAACATGCAATATTTCTTATTCCTTATGTAAAACACATGTTCTTGGATATATTCTTTACATCCAAAAATGTTGTTAACTCTTTCAATGAGAGTATAAACTACTTTTTCAAAAAATCAATAATCAGTTCCCAGGTAGTCGTCACTATCAAATTTAATTTTTCTATATCAATCATATGTTTATCCCAAAATAGATATCGCAACATCAGGATCATATTAAGGGTTATATTCACCTTAATCATGTATTTTCCAAGAATCTCAACTTTCCTCTGAATCAATTTTTCTATTCATTGGTACCATTCAACATATGATCTCAAATATTTAGATAATAAGTAGTATAGTATAATAATTTTATATTTCATGATTCTTATTATGAGATCATAATTGATAAAATAATTCCTGAATCCAAATACACATGCACTTTATTCATTCTACTTCATTCTTAAACCATTAACTATGCTTTATCATATTATTCCTTAATACCTCCTTCCATTTATATTTCATTTATAGTTTCTTTATCATTATAAGTATAATCTTTAAATATATAAATTTTCTAACTCTATTCATGAGTTTCCCGCATGCGAAATAGATTTTCATAATTCCCATATTCTCAACATTTAAAACATTCAACTATCTATAATCCCTTATAAATATCATTTTTCTAAACTTTTCATTTTTTCCTATAAAATTACATAAATTATATATTTCTTTCACACACCCAAAAAAATTATAGTTCCTCTAGGAAACTTACTTAGGTTTTTATTCCCACACTCATAACATATAAGAAACTGAATCTTATTTACTTCATGGTCTCCACCACCCGATCTCTCAGCAAACTCTACACTTCTCTTATTTGGTGATTCTGAGAGTTAGTTAAGGTGTATGGTGTTAATAATATTTCCTGATAACTAGTTATGAATAACCACAATATCCTTTACTCTAGTCATCATTCCATTTGGTTTCTCATCAACACATTGTCTATCACATTAATTGTTAACTTAATACCTTCTGGTTCTTACCAATGAATAAAACCCAAATCATAGTGTGAGGAACACTAATCATAGTGATATATTCAAGATTAATCATTTATAGGATGTATAAATAATGAATCTTTCTCAATATATGAGTCCTTATGTTTAACCTAGGTTATCTAATATCATTGCCAAATCAATATAATGATATCTTATATTTTAGGATTATTTTCAAAGTATGTCATAGGGTTAAGTTTCCTAATCAATGTTTTCTTAAATATGGTTCCCAAGTTTTATACTAAAATTTATCTAATATAAACTTTAAGGACCCCAGTATCAATAACCCTGAATTAGTGTCTTACTATATTAAATTAGCATTAGAAACAAGGAATCATATCCCAAATGACCAAATATTTTATTAGTCATGGTAAACTAGATGCATAAATGATTTTCATATATATTTTAAAACTCAAATTACAATATAATTTTTTTAGAATAAATTTATTCCCTCTAGAATATCCATTCATAACAATGATATTACACTTAATTGATTCCTAGGGGAAATAAAACATAAGAAAGGGATTAGCTCAAATGCTCAGTAATGGTTAAGTACTGCAGAAGTCAACTTGAATCAATAAGTATAATCAATATGTAAAGGTAAATAACTAATCACACATTCAATTTAATCAATAATTTGAGTATTAAAAGAAAACATATATTTTTTCATAGTGGAAATACACTTGATAATAATTTCTAATTTCTGAATAAATGAAATGCTTAATTATTATAAGTCTTGTATTTGGCACATGAACCATTATACCTTCAAGACCTTTCATAATAAAACTTACATCATTGGGTAGAAACCCATATAATTATTATTGGAAACAAATGTGAAGGGTTTGTCACCAATTGATTTTATCTCATGAGAATACTGATGTATCGAGGTGCTTGCATTAACTAGTCCTCAACCCATGTATTCCTTGTCCAAAGAATTCCTTATATATCAAAATGATCAATTTAATTCATGAATAAATATGAATTATAAAAAAATCAGAATTGACTAAGGGATATAGATTTAACATTATTTCCCTAGTCATTCAAATAACTTTCAAAGTAAACACTATGTATAAAAATGGAATATGAATTAGGTAATAATCATATCCATTATATAATAAATATGGATATCCAGTGATCCAAAAGGATGGTATATTTTCAATATAGACTCATTTGATTATAAATAATGGTATTTTTCATTGATTGATTCAAATACCATAAAAATATCATTAAAAACATTCTTGAGGAAAATAACCTTTTGTTTTTGAAAATCTCTTTTAAAAACTAAAAAAATTAAAAACACATTTTGAAAACATTTTTATTTGAAAATAACTATTTAAAATTATAAAATAATCCATAAAAAATTTTAGTGGTCATGTTGGATAAAAATTGCATTCACTCCATACATTTTAAAATAATGATTCCTTTCAGCTTCTTTGTAAAATCCAAATGGCTATTATTTTAAAAATTACATAACGAATCCTTTGAAAAAAAATAAAAATTAATACATGGATAAAAATAAATTTATTAAAAACCTTTTTTGTGAAAATACTTTTTAAAACATATACTTGGAATAAAAATATTCTTCAGTGGATACCTAGACAAAAAAATCTTGAAAAAAGATTAAAAAAAATTATGTAAACCCTTAAAAATATCATATCATTGAAGCGAGCATTAATAAAATCAGCTGATTGTGTGTATTTATTGTAAATACACAAAAAAAGTTTAAATAAAACTTATGATAATAAAAAGTCATTTTAAATATAATCATATCATGAAATAATCAATTAAAAATTATTTTAACCCAATGAATAGAAATTGAGTTATGAGTACCCTTACCACTTGTAATTAGTTTAATTATATGTCCAATTAAGTAAATAAAAATTAATAAAACATTAACTATATTGATAATAAATTAATTTATGATATAAAATTTCAACGTTTTAGTATATACACTGTAGAAAATAATTAAGTGTTGAATAAAACATATGTCCCATTGAAATACAAGTGAGAAAAAAACTCTAACCTTGTGCTTTTCTTCAGTTGAACGTGATTTAAATTTATGTATAATGGTTTAAATGATGTTATTAATTTATACCAAAACCATATTAATATTTATTATATCATATATTATCCTATTATATCATTTTATCACCTATTTATTAATAATATTTCATTATTACCCTTGTTTGGGGTTTTAACTGCTTCATTTTCATATGCATGGTTTGTCATGTATGTCCTAGTTCTTGTGAATATGATAGAGTTAATTCATATAAATAATTATATTAAGTAAGTAGATATAATATATATTCATTATTTACATTTTTCTATTTATTATTTAATGGTTGACATAGAAAATGAATCGCATCGTGTCGTGGAGACAGTAAGTCATACGTACGCACGAGGGACAGTATCATTCCCTTAATGGTGAAAGGGTAAGTAAGTGGATAGTATATTAATTTTTTCAGAATAAATATAATGACATAATTATTATATATATCCATTATTTTAGTAATTATACCCATCAATGTAAATTGGTGATAAAAACAAATTACACTACAGCATGGAGACGGTAAGTCATACGTACACATGTGCAGTGCTTTCATTTTTTATATGATGTATAAAAAGTGAAATATAGTTTTCTAATTATCATAATAACAACTAATAATATATATTATACCTTTTATTACTTTATAATAAAAACAACACATTAATATAATGTGTTAGTATAAATATACTTGAAAGAGTTGGTAA
The DNA here is from genome assembly GCA_963277665.1 of Viscum album. Taxonomy (NCBI): domain Eukaryota; kingdom Viridiplantae; phylum Streptophyta; class Magnoliopsida; order Santalales; family Viscaceae; genus Viscum; species Viscum album. The sequence goes on from OY728148.1 coordinate 720,229,322, forward strand.
AAACGATTAACTATTCTTCAGTTTAATTCCTTTAGATATCCTCTTAGGGATAATATGGTTGGTCTCTTAGAAGAAAAAAACCTCAATAAATTTTTAATAAAACATTTCATGGTTTTTCTAATATATAAGGCTCAATGTGATGTGAATAAGTGAGGGAGTATGTGTGCTTTTATAATTGAGGTGAGGGGCACTTATGGAGAATATATAATTTAATTTAAATTTTAAAATGAATCCAAAATGATTTAATTGAAATATTTTATTATTATTGGTCTCAATAATTTTATAAAATAATATTTAACCATATTTAGGTCACATTCTTACCCTTATGTTTTAGTTTTAACCATTATTTAATCCCTTTAATTCTTACTATGACAACATGGATTTTTACTCTTTGAGGATTAATATAGTTACTATAAAATGATAAGTAACTCATAAATAGATTCTTTATAAAATTTTAAACCTTATACCAATACTTTTTCCAATTTTAATATTTTTATGATCTTTATATCATTTAATAAAATAATATTTATTTTAAAATATCATTATTGTCAATTTTGACACTATTCGTTATTTTGACTTTTAAAAATATCAATTGAAAAAGATAACTTTGGAAAAAATAATTTAATACATCAATTACAATTCAAGGTAATATATAGAATTAATTGATGACACTAATTATATAAAATAATATTATTTTAAGATTTTTAAAAATGTTTATTAGATATTTTTATTAAAAAAATAATTCATGCATTTGTGTTGTATAAGAAGTTAAGGTAATTATTTATTTACTAAAAATTATAATTAAATTACCCTGATATAGATAAATATTTTATCTTTAAAATTACTATCTCTTATCAAATATATCTATTGTGTATCCCAATATTAAAAATATTATACGTATTAAAAATAAGAGTACCACATTTTGTCCCTTTCTTTTATTTTAATAATATTTATGTCTTTTTCATGAAAAAATTGTCTATTAAATGATTAAACTTAAAACCTTAAGTATTAATGGTCAAATTAAATTCATCCAATAAGATTTTGGAAAGTTTTAGTGTATTTTTTTGGTTCTGATCATAATATTTATACACTTAATTACATGATTTACCTTTGACCATGGTAACAAAAATTTACCAAGGTTACAATTAATATTAACAAAAAATAAAAGGGAAATATTTAATTAATTTGGACCTATAGAATCTAAATATGGAATCTTCTTTTCAAAATTAAAAACACATATTTGTCATAATGTAATTTAAAATAAATCCCTTAGAACGAAATGAAAAAAGAGTTTCATTGATAAATGTATTTTTAATCCCAATAATGTACTCATATTAAAATAAGGTTATTGACGCTCCTTTTAGTCATAGAGTTTAACAACTGAAAAAGGGAAAATACCTTAGCACAAATAGATTCATCCTTTGAAAAAACATCAAAAATTGACAAAGGCATGAACACGGATCTGTTTAAATATGGGTCGCACAAGTTTCATCATGGTCGTGCAAGTATACTTTCATGCCACATATTGGTCGCGTAGGTGACTTGCGCGCCCTATTTGATTTTCACCCAAGGTCTTCAGTAGCCTATAAATACCCCTTGTAGGACCCCAATTATGGGGATGGAAAATTCAAAAAGTCATATTTAAGCTCTCGGTGCCCTAGTCTCTACTTGAAGTCATCCGAACACTTATAAGATAATTTCATACCTATAATGGAAGATCTAAAGAGGGGGAACAAGGCCTGAGTGTTGAAATTCAGCAACACTTGTGCGCCTAAGTGTCTAACCCTTAAAGGAAATTAAGACACTTGTGCGCCACCATATCCCTTCAACAAAACATGCACGCCACACTTTTGGAAGCCATTAGGGATAATACTAAGGGCTTGATCCAAGCCTCTCCCAAGTATTACCCTATGGGTTGACCGTCGTGCAAGTATACATGTGTCGCGCAAGTATACTTACGTGACCATGACTTGCATGCCCAAACAATACTTGCGCGCCTGCCTCTTTTTGGGTGCCCTTCTTTCCTATTAAACTCTTTTATTTAAATCCACCTCTCCTATTCGAGGTTTAGCATTCAAAACCCTCTTCAAATCCATTTATGGCATGGTTCCTTTGTTGGATTCATCATCTCAAAGGAATTCTGTGGAACATCTCTCAAAACCTATTGATTAACATAACTTTATGTCACTAAGGTTAGAGATTTCATTCATTTCATCCTCATCCTTTAAGATGAGAAGATCACTAATCTGGGCCTCCTTTTTAGGAGTAAGCCCCATTCCATGTTCCGAAATATGGGAATCCTCCTCAGGCGCAAGCCCCAAATTCCAAATTCCCTTATCCTAGGCATCCTCCTTTTCAAAAGTAATCCATAATCACAATTCCTTTAATCTGGGAAACCTCCTTAGGAGTAAGCCCCAATCATAAGTTAAAGTCAACCTTTAATCTGGGCATCCTCTTTAAGAGTAAGACCCAAATTAAAGATCTAAATCTCCATAAAGCACGAATACCTTTATGGACCCTATTAATGGGCCTCCTTCTCAGGAGTAAGTTTCAACCTTATTTTCTTTAGATTTGGGCTTCCTTATCAGGAATAAAACCCAATCATAAGTTCCCCCCTAATTTGGGAATCCTCCTCAGGAGTAAGCCCCAAGTTAGAGTATCCAAATCTCTATAAATCATGAATATCTTTATGGACCCTGCTCTGGGGATTCATTCCTAAAATAAGTTCTAATCTTCATTTACTTGGGTTTTCACACATACATAAGCCCCATTTCATTCCTTGTGACCACATCTTTCGTGGCATAAATCGTCAGGTTTACTGATACCTCTTGTTTCTCACACCAAGAATGACTCAAGTGAGCTTAGAGTGTAAAAGTAACTATGACACATCTCTTTGGGGCCTTAATAATACATAAGCCCTACACTTCTTAATTGAACTACGTGTACTTTGATCTCTTCCTTAAAAGTACAGTATGTAGGAAGACTTTTTAAGTTTCAAGCCCATCACCCATTAATTCTCATCTGTACCATATGATGTTAAAATATATTTTAATTCCTGAACTGTGTGGGTTCTGATTCCTTCTTTAACAAGGATACATAGGTAGCCCATCTGCGGGTATGATCCCAACTCTAAAGTAATACATGTCCTTATGAACGACAATATACATCAAGTTCCCCATTGAGTGGCTTTAAAACCAGTATGGTCATCATAATGACCAGGATATTTCTATATAATGTATTGAAGGATACCATTGACTAAGAATCTCGAATACATACGGATGATCCTCCATCGACAAAGAACCTCAAATACAAATAAAAGATTCTCTAAATCCCATACATATCAATCATTGATTTCCAAATCTGAAGGAAAAATCATTTTCATGCTTGTTAAATTAAAAAGGATTCACGAACATAACTTAAATCTATAAGAGAGTCCTGGAGTAGACAATAATTTCCCCCAAAAAGGTGTGATGAGTCTGACCTCCCATCCTCTAGACCAATGAAAATTCTTAAGCCTCATTAGTCCATAACTAATGAGAACCTACCTTTGGAAAGTAGTCCCAAATGGATATAGAATCATTGGATGTTTCTGGTTCTTTGAATACACCCGTTAGAAACCGATTGGAAAAGTTTGAACCTTAAACAAACGAGGTCATTCCCCATTTCCAGGACAAAACAAAAATGGTGAACCCGATGTGAATCCTTAACCAAGTTAAAATGATGTTTTACTTATTTTTTAGGCCCCCATTTTACTCAATGTGAGGGCCAAAAAAGAAATAAATAAACATATGTGATCATCCAAAAGATATAGTGGCCTAACATATCTTGATTATGTCTGTTATATAAAAAATGCACTCTTTTTCTAAGATCACTCTACAATACAAAAATGGATTCTCTAAAGTTCACACATGTGAATGCCTCTGCTGCTTCTCCTACTAGATCCTCATCCACTCTGAGGACGACATCACCCACTCAGCGTCTGCAATGCTGGGTCTCAAATGCACTGGTTATGGAGTACCATCAACACAGTACCATTCCGACTCTGGAGGCCTCTCGACCATCCCTCCAAGTCAATAATTCACTCTGGTTTTCTAGACAGCAACAAAAAGTTATTAAGAAGCAGGCGGTTTTAACCACCATCTCCAACCATTTCGGGTCGTTATCCCTAGAATGCAACAACTAGTCCCTCCCGTATTATTGGGAGGTGAATGAGAAGTTCACTCAAGGCCTTAATTCAAGAAGACAGAATTCCTTTTAGAGGGTTCCCATCAACAATAGCCACCAGACTCGTGCGGTAGTGCGCCCTCAACATGATGAGAGTATCACCTTTAGGGGTCCGGTTCAGGTTCCTCAGACCCGAGCATGAAATACAAACTACCAGAGGCGAAATCTGGTAAACAGGGAGTAGGTTCTTACCTCTACCCCTCCGGATAAGTCCATCAACCTAACTTGATGGTAAGGAATGAGCGGGCACATACACATGTCTGTTCTAATATCGTTGTCCAGCAAACTCATCTGGACGGAACCCACCAATCCCATCATGAAATTCCGACGGAGTACTATAGGCAGGCACATACACATGTTTATAACTTATTAGCTAGTCAGAAAGCTCATATGACTACATCCAAAGGAGCTCGCCAACCAAATATGGTGACAACCTATAAACAGGAACATACACCTGTTTACAGTCAACAATTCTGTCAGTAGTCTCGTCTACCAGTATTGAAGGAAAATCGTCAACCATACTTGACGAATAATACACAGCAGGCACATATACCTTCCAGTGTTCATCAAGCCTACCAATAGTCTCGTTTGGTAGCACCCGGAGAAGTCAGTCGGAAAGCTCGGACGACAAATTTGGATGAGAATCAACTCTCTTCCCCCATGCATAAGTACTCTCAAAATTCATTGATAGGAAAAGGAGGACAAGAGCACGCACATACACCTACTCCAAGCATGGAATGAGTGTATATTCCAGTTTCGGTAGCTAAAGTCACCAAGAAAATTATGACAATGGGGAAAGAGCAGAAGGAAATCCCTGCCCATATTATGGATACCTGTCATAATATAATAACAACTTCAGCAGCATCACAGGGAAGGAATCATAAATATATCCCTATCAATGGAGTGACTCATCAACATGTCACTCTGAAGCAGATAAACACATTTTTTCCAGTCCAATAGGGTCATGGGGCATACTCCCCCATGTCATACGAACAATCAAGTCAGGAACATACACCCGATTTGAATGGAGATAATCAGCCTAACCTGACCATTTCTCCTAATCAGGCACATACACCTACCCATAATAACCACTTTCATCAACAATTGGTTCCTCAAATGAGTAAGAACGTGTCTAAGAAAAAGACCCATCCGCCACAGTCGAGAAATCAAGAGCCAATCTGCAATCCGGACTTGCTCAATGCTGGAGTTCTTGATGCACTCAAACAATTATCTGTTGCAACTCAAGATTCTATTATCTTACTTCCCTATATTGGGAACATTAATTATAAAGGTATTCATCAGACACTTCCTCATGAAGGCTTGCTTCATGACAGTTCGTTCGATCTTGAAGTATCATTTTCAGATGAGAGACACAATAACCCTTTGTGTGGCTAGAAGATCAAGGAGCAAGATTTTTCATCATTTGATGTAACCCACCATGGTGGTCCTCCCCATGATGATTAATTTAGCTGTGAAAGTCCTCTCTGTAGTAGTAATTCGCATTTCTAGGAAAATTATTCAAAGGAAAATGCAGTAATGGGAAATCCCTCTTATCTTGAGGCACTTTCAAATGTAAAGCCAGTCATGTCCGATGCTTTACTTCTATCAGGTGAAATACTTTCTCAATCAGAAGATAGCTCAAGGTGTAGGTCATTCTCCGAGCCACCCTTATTCCATTCATCTTCTAATTAGGTAGAAAAATCTTCATCGAATGATAGAGAGGAAGTGCTAACTAGAGAAAGGTGAAGTACCAGTCATGTTTTGGCCTTTGGATGACTCTCAGTATGATATTCCAAAGATATTGACGGAAGATTGTATTCATGATATTCATCTCAACATGTGGAAAACTCTTTGTCAATTGAAAAAGAAAATATTGTCTTATGAAAAATATGGAAATCATGTAAATATAATAGAAGGGTTACAACGCCAAATTGACTTGGAATCTCTCTCAGTTTCTCAACATCCAATGGTTGAAAAGCTGCAGAGATCCCTTAAGCATTCATGCCTTAGAGCACTAAAAATATTGCACTAGTTAATTTTCAATGCCCCATCTGGTATTCATATCAGGGGATGGGTTGTTTATGGAGCATTTCATTTCATTGTACTCTCTAGTCATCAAAGCCTGCCAAAAGTGGTCTCATGAAATGTTATTTCCTATGGCCGGCCACATCCAGTTGGTTTTTTTGTAATCAAAGGCTTGCTCAGGGACAGGGCTCAACTAGTTCTTCCCAATGTCCGAAATGCAAACAACAAGTTGTCGAATTACTCTTGCATCAAGACAATGAGAATATCAAACAGGATTCTTGTTTAGAGTGTGTGCATCATCAGGTGACGGAAGTGTCAGAAATCATCCAACAGCCATTTAGGCCAGGTGATTTGAGTGGATGTAGGTTTATGCATCCAACCAATTTCCGGACTAAAGTCCGCAAAATCAGGAGAGATTTTAAGAAACTCTCAGATATAGCAGCTCAAGAGCCACCCTATCTTGATAGACTGGGGACTCTTTTAACCCAACCCTTGGAATCAACAAATAGGATTCGAAGAGTTTACTAGGAACAACTGGAACATCCCTAGTCCACCGGACTAGGGACTTTTTCAAAACCTCAATCTCTTCCTCAGTGAAAGTCGGTCTTCTCTCGATTAGGGAAGAAGCCACAAGAGGAACGCATAGTTGAATTATCATGGGATTCCCTCCAAATTATGGTTCATCATGAATTTCTTGATGGATCAACTCAACAAAAGGCAAAGTCTCATCAAGGACATGGAAGAAGACAGTATCGCAGAAATGCCGATAGAAGGGATGCAATGTGTTTTGCATCAATAAATGTTATAAATGTCATTTTTTCTTATCCTCCAGAACATGAGGCTCAATCCGAGGGATTATTTGAAGAAGTTCATGCTCAAGAAGAGGTACACACAGGAATAAATGAGGAAGGTGTGCGTACCTGGAATCAATGGCTTACCCAGAATCTAGGTATCCCTTCAAATAACCAACTCCCCCGTCTCCAAAAGGTGTCCAACAAAGGGAAAGGAAAAATTCAGGCTACATTCCACCCTACCTATGGAGAAGTCCAATCACCCTCATTAGAGGAAAGTTTCACACAACAAGAGGCAGAAATGAAGGAGTTAAGGAGGTTGAATGAAAAACTACTTCAAGGTAGTCTTCCTCTAAGTCATGCTGGACTCATTCAATAAAGTGAATTCATTGCAGCTACTAAGATTGATCAAGAATATCCTCCTTTACCAGTACAACCTCACGGGTCTAATCCTATGGGTTATACTCAACAAAAATCGGCAATACTACCATAAGTGGCAGTCCTGATCACTACACCCATTTAAAAATCAGTTATTGCATCTGAATAGGTCCAAGATCAACCAGATGTTTCTAAAAAATTAATGACTACCATCGAGTCATTAATATCTCGGTTGGAAGATATGGAAGGAAAGCGTGCACCAGTTCAACCAGAAAAGAGATCTTACCCTAAATGGATTGATGAGATTCCTCCCCCATCAAATTTTTTAAGTACCACATTCCCAAATTTTAATGGTTCTGGAGTTCCAAAACAACACTTAACACATTTTGTTTCTTATTGTGATCCCATGATGGGAACTCCTCAACAACAAGAAGTAGTTAAGATCAGGTGTTTTGTACAGTCATTACAAGGGTCTGCCTTTGTTTGGTATACAATCATGCAATCCCGGTCAATTACTGGGTGGGAGGATCTCCGTCAAAAATTCCTTCTTCAATTCAGCTCAACGTTTCCAATGATGACAGTTTTTTATATTACAAATTGTAAGAAAGGGATAATGAAAGAGTTTTAGATTTCATTGCTCGCTGGAATGGATTAAAATATTCCTTAATATTATCACTCCCTCAAGAAAAATTTTGGCCAATCTATGTGGCAAATTTGTGTGATGAATTACGCACACCGTTGATCCCTATGAAATACACAGGAGGGTTTCAAGACCTTACTTCAATATCTCAGCAGATTGAAGATTCTCTTATAAAGACTAAGGCTAAAGCTCATATAATTCCACTAGTTCCAGGAAGGATAATGGGGAAAGAAGATACTTCTATAGTTATGCTTAAACAAGAACCTGTACCTACTTCCACTTCAAAACCTTCATCAAATCGAAGGGATCCACCTCCTGAGCATCAACAACAATAGCCACCTCGCAAAGATGATCAAATAGATCAAAGGAGGAAATAGTTTAAAGATTTGAAGAATAAAGTTTATTCTTTTTGAAAAGAACAAGCCCCTAGTTACTTCATTTCGGCTCTGGAAAATAATTTGGCTCAGTTTCTAAGACCCAGAAGGCTGAACAAGGAAGGATATAAAGACCTTCCCAACTATTTCCCATTTCATCAGATGTTGGGGAATCCCATTCATGAGTGTTTTGTATTCAGAGACCTATTGAAAAAGATGGTGGACTCTGCACAGGTAAAACTGAAAGGCTTTTCAGCCCAGGTAACATGTGTTACTGCTACAAATCCAGAGGAAGAAGGAAAGCGACATGAAGTCAAAAATAAAAATGTGCAGAAATATGATGATTGTATGGTCAGAAAAATGATCAACCGAACTCATACCATTTTATGAATGCAATTGAAGAAACCAATTGTGTCTTATTCTATGAATGCCACACCAAAAACCCCTTCACCAGAAGGAAAATCTTCAAACAGGCGGCATAATTTGAAGAAAGAAGAACAGTTAGAAGAAGACGAGTTCATGTCAAAGCCTAAATTGTCTTTAACTCTGGAAGATTTTATGCCATCTACTTCGAAATCATGGGCACTGCCCCACCAAACGGCATAGCCTAAACTGGCTAATAAGGAAGAATCTTCATTAGATAAAGAGTTGATCTTTGGTTCTGTTAATATGATTCATTTAATGAATCCATATGCCAATCACAATTTCTATCTTGATGATCCTGCGTTCCCTGTAGGATACATAAGAAGACGTGGATATTCCAAAAGCCACTATTCCAATCATACCCCTGCCAGAACTATATATGCAGCTGAAACTCATGGAAAGTCCCTTCAACGGGCTCAACAAGAACAAGCATGTTCTTCTACGCATGGAAGATTCAGTCCTGGTACAGTTATTTTAGAAGATCGGTTAGAGGTTATACCTTCTTCCTCTCAGTAAATCAATAGACCTAGTCGGTCTAATCTGCCAAAGCCATGAGTATTTCAAACTCCTACCCTGATACAAGATGCATCTACTTCCAAAGCATCAACTTCTAAGGCACCTGCGAAACCACATGTTCCTATTGGGAAACACATACCTTTGGACAAAAAGTATGATGTCTTGAAAAATTTGGCCCAAGTACCGGACAATTTATCAATTATAGATGCCTTGAATCTATCAAAGGATCTTTGGGAGGCACTCATTGAGGCTTTGTTAAGTCCTCGGGAATTCATAACTGAAATTGATGCGGCTAAAGTCTACCATGTAGAGAATGATCCTACAGAATTCCATGCAGTGATATCTTTTACAGATGAAGATGAAGACAATGTTGTGCATGGATATAATAGGCCCTTGTATTTATCTGTCAAGGTCAATGATGTAGACATATGATGAGCTTTCATTGATAATGGTTTAGGATTCAACCTCATCCCTATTCGTAAACTTCATCTATTGGGCCTCACTGAATCAGATATATCTCCTTCTACTTTGATGTTGCAAGGATATGATAAAAATGTAAAATAACCTCTGGGAAAGATTACACTCAGAACTCAGTTTCGAGACCTAGTATCTAATTCAAACTTCATGGATGTTTTTCATGACATAGCCTTCAACATTTTTCATGGAAGACCTTGGCTACATCAACATGCTGCTATACCTTCGTCATACCATAAGTGGCTCAAATATTATTTCAATGGTCAAATTGGGACATTGTATGGTGATAAATCCCCTTTAAAAACATGTGAATCTCAATACATTGAGGTAGAATTCTATCACATTAAGGGAAAGGAGAAATCCACAACAAAGGAGGTTACCAAAATTAATACTCCATATGGTTTGGAAAAGATTCTAGTAAACCCATTCATACATGTGAGTAAAGATTATGTGTTTTCTATCAGTAAAATTGATGGGATAGGCCCAAATCCAAATAATCTTATGGAAACTTCCATAATGTCAATTATGGAAACCAAGCCAGATAGAATGGGAGAAATTGGTGATTCCCCAAGCAATGATGAAATCTCAAATGGAGATATCTTCATTTCATCTGCTGAAATCCATCAATTCTATACTTTATCAACCAGGCCAGAAGAAGTTATAGCAATGCCAGAGGTGAACATTGAAGTTGACTCTCTATCCATCATCTCCTCTTTATTACCCAAGGAAGACCATTCATCGTCAATAGGGTCAAAAATGGTAGCCTCTTCTTCAAGATGATCAAATTTTAACATCTCTCTTGATCATGGAAATTTTGCTTCATCATCAACTATGCAAGTAGAAACAGAAGAAATTACATGTGTTGAAGAAGAAGAGGAAGATCTCAGAGATGCTCCTCCAGCATTTGAAGAAGGTATCTCTACCACTATAGATGAACTCAGAGATATAAATCGGGGTACAAAAGAAGATCCACGTCCTCACTTTAATTAGTGTGGACACGACGCTTGAAGAGCAAGAAATGTATACTTCCTTTCTAAATCAAAATCGAGATGTATTTTTTTAGAATTATCCATAAATTCTAGGTCTTGATCCCGATGTTTCCACTCATCATTTGGGTTTTCCAGAAGAACATCGAGGATTCAAGAAAGCCTCAAGAAGAACACACCCAACTTATGCTTCCAAAATTGAAGCTGATGTGGATAATCTTATCAAAGCCAACTTCGTCAGAGAATTTCAATATCCTAAATGGCTGGATAATATTTTCCCTGTGAAAAAGAATAATGGGAAAATTAGAGTCTGCATTGATTTCAGAGATCTTAACCGGCATTTTCCTAAGGATGATTCTCTAGTTCTGATCACAGAACTCTTAACTGATGAAACAGCTGGAAATGAAGCACTTTCCTTTGTGGATGGATATTCTAGGTATAATCAAATCCGAATGGATCTAGAAGATGAAGAATCTACAGCCTTCAGAGCCCATCAGGGTGTGTTTTGCTATTAGATAATGCCCTTTGGCTTAAAGAATGTAGGTACAACATATCAATGTGCCATGCACCGTATCTTGAATCCCTTTTTAGGGAAATCTGTTGAATGTTATGTTGATGATTTGGTGGTTAAATCCAGACAACTTTCCAATCACTTGGTTGATTTGGAAATCATATTCCAAAAACTTCGACAACACAATTTGAAGATGAACCCCTTGAAATTTTCTTTTGGGGTAACCTCAAGAAAATTTCTCAGCTTTGTTGTACGCCATAATGGTATCAAAGTCGATCCTGAGAAGAAAAAATCATTCCTTGGTATGTCACCTCCTCGAAATTGGAAATAATCGAGAGGACGTCAAGGACACTTGGCCTATATTCGGCGTTTCATCGCCAATTTGGCAGAAAAATGTGTACGTTTCACCAAATTGATGAAGAAGGGAGTCACTTACCAGTGGACCAAAGATTGCCAAAAAGCATTTGATATCCTAAAGAAATATCTATTGAGTCTACCAGTATTAATGCCACCTTTTTAAGTAAGACCACTTATTCTGTATGTGGAATCTTCAGAGAGATCATTGGGCACCTTCCTTGCCCAAAAAATGATACTGGAAATGAAAACAGCCTTTACTATCTTAGTCAGACTATGCTTGACGCAGAAACCTGATATTCAAGTACAAAAAAGTGCTTCCTAGAATTAATTTTTGTAGTACAAAAGTTGAGACACTACCTGAAACATCATGAGGTCCATTTGGTATCTCTCAATAACCCGCTAAAATTCATCTGTAGTCGTCCAATGCTTACAGGATGTCTGGAAAGTTGGGCAGTTATTTTGCAGTAATTTGATATCCAGTACGTGTCTCAAAAGGCAATAAAGGTCCAAGATCTGGCTGATTTCCTTGCTGAACACCCTTGAGTAAAGGGTACATCTTTAGATACTGATCTTATTTATGTGGAAGTCTTATCTATTAAAGATCATCCTCAAACATGGGAAATGTACTTTGATGGTGCTTCCAGAATTCCAACAAGGAAAAAAATGAAAGATCTTAAGTTCAACAAAGTTAGATTAGGAATTGTGCTTATTTCCCCATAAAAGGCAGTGCTACCCTATTCCTTCTTATTGTGAGAAGGTGCTACAAACAATGAAGCAGAATATCAAGCTCTCATCACAGGCTTGGAATTGGTGCTTCAGTCACAATTGAATCACTTAAAGGTGAAAGGTGATTCAGACCTGGTAATCAAACAAGTCAATGGGGATTATTCCATTAGAAAAGAATATTTAATCCCTTTGTATGATTACGTCAGAGAGTTAATGGCGAAATTTCCTTCGGAACCGACATTTTATTATGTCCCGCAATCACAAAATGCCCAAGCTGATGCATTGGCTAATATAGCCACAACTCTGGCAGATCCAAATCAGTATGAGACAATCATCAATATTGCCCATCATCGTGTGGTTTCATCTTATGTTCAAATCAGAACAGAGGAAATCAATGAAATTAGTCCCATCTATGAACCATATGCTCATACTACAAGATGTATGACACCTATTAGGGAATACCTTCAAAATGGAATACTCCCACCTGATAGAGCCGTGAAAGAACAAATCTGGAGACATGTGGTCAATTTTACTCTTTAAGATAGCCCAGATCACCTTAAAAAATTCTCTACAAAAGATGTTTTGATGGAATTATCTTCAAATGAATTGATGGTGACGAGAAAATGGTTGTCCTGAAAGAATTATATGTAGGAGTTTGTGGTTCCCATCAGTCTGGACATAGACTGTCTGATCAAATTCAAAGGCTTGGATACTTTTGGCCTTCAATGATACAATATTGTGTTGATTTCACTAAGAAGTGTCATTATTGTCAAGTATGCGCCAACTTCATTCATAAACCCCTATATTTTCTTCATACAGCTAAATACTCATGGCCATTTTCCACGTGGGGAATAGATGTAGAAGGACCTTACCCTTCGGCTACATCCAAGAAGATTAAATACATTCTTTCTGCTACTGACTTCTTTTCCAAATGGGCAGAGGTAGTACCTCTCAAAGAAGTTAGTTCTAAAAGCATTGTTAGCTTCATCAAATCTTAAATCATTACCATATTTGGTGTCCCTCATACCATTTTGATAGACAATGGCACCAACTTCTATTCATCCGAGGTATGGAAGTTGTATCAAGAATTCAACATCAAATCCAACCATTCATCTCAGTATCATGCATCATCCAATGGTCAAATAGAAGCCTTCAAAAAGACTCTTTCAAACATATTGCAAAATATGGTGGATAAAGATAAGAAATCATGTCCTGATAAACTTTTTCATGCTTTATGGGCTTATCGGACCACCACCCGCACTGCAACACGGTCAACTCCATATTCATTGGTATATGGAACAGAAGCAGTCTTTCTCATTGAGGTTCTATTACCATCGCTCAGAGTATACATTTGTGATCAGTCATCTATAGATGAACATTATCAAAAGAAATTGGTTGAATTGGAATGATTAGATGAGAAAAGATTGTGCACCCTGCACCACTTGGAAATCTATCAGAATCGAATAGCACAAGCTTTCAACAAAAAAGTTCGCTTTCGTTCATTCATTCAAAGAGAATTGGTATTGGTCCTGAAAACTCTAATGATACCAGGAAAGAAGCCTCCAAATCATGATCCAAAGGGGGAAGGACCTTACTCAATACATAAGGTATACTCCAATGGAGCTTATTCTTTAATCTCAATGGATGGAGAACTCATCACGACTCCAACCAATGCAAGATTCTTGAAGAATTATTTTGTGTAACACAAATACTCACGTCATGTAAGATGTTAAACTGCAGAACCATTGTCCTAGATACATGATGTTAAACTGTGCATCACTGGTCCATGCATATGACCTTAAACTATTTAAAGTTCTTACTGCAAGACTTTAAACTGCATAGTCCCTCACACATCCTGCAAGACATTAAACTGCATAACCAATTGTCCAACATGGCGTTAAACTGTGTCCCCCTCATTCTTCCATCAAGACGTTAAATTGTGACATCCTAGCTACATGATGCTAAACTGTGTAGCACTGGTCCATCCATATGACCTTAAACTATTTAAGTCCTTACTGCAATACTTTAAACTGCATAGTCCCTCATTTTTCCAACATGACGTTAAACTATATTGTCATACATGACATTAAATTTTTCACATGTTCTTCGTATATAACGTAAAACTGAAAAAAGTGCCTTAATACATCCTACATGACGTTAAACTGTATTTTGTCCTAGATACATGACACTAAGCTGTGCAACATCCTATCGTCCAAAATGACATGAAAATGTGTTGTCCTAGCTACATGACGTTAAACTGGGCAGCACTTGTCCTTACTGTATGATGTTAAACTATACAGCCCTTCTTTTGTCCTTACTACATGACATTAAACTACACAGTCCCTTATTCATCCAACATGACGTTAAACTGTGAAAAAGTCCCTAATTATGTCCCACATAACGTTAAAATGTGCATCATTAGGGTTGCTGCTACCTCTTGTTTCTCACACCAATCATTACTCACATGAGCTTAGAGTAAGCTTAAACCATAACACCTTCTATGGGCTGCTAACCACATGTAAGTCCCAACATCATCTTTGGGTTGTCCTCAAGTACAACTTGATCACTAATTCATTCTTAATAGAACTACGCAAGCTTTGATCCTTGACTTTTAGGCTGGGTACGTAGGCAACCTCCCGAGGTTCAAGACCAAAACCAATCTCTTCATATTGGTTCACCTCTATCTCATACGACGTTGATCCAAGTACGTCCCTTTTTCCCCTGCTACATGACACTAAACTGTGCAGCACCATCGTCCTTACTATACTACGTTGAACTATACATTCCCACATTTTCCCTCGCCTAAGAGGGGATTATCATCAACATTAATCTCCAATCATGTCATATTTCAAAGACTACGTGCATACATGGTAATGCCTGAACCTTTAATCTTGGGTCAACCCATTATTGCATTAAAGTACCCTTTCACCATTCACTTGTACGAACCAAATCTATACAAAGGGTATTTTAAGAACTATGTGCGGCTTGATTCTCATCCTTATGGGATACGTAGGAATGTTCGAGCGTCCCTCGAATCCAGCCCCAAGCCTTTGGGCCTAACCCTAAATTCCACTTTTAGTACCTTAGCTGAAAAGTCCCCCTGTGAAAACATGAATGTTGTATGAAAACTCTAGTCTTCATTCACATCATGTTTATAACAAACACACAACGTGTACTCCTCATTATGGTCTGAGCTCTATGACCCTAAACTAAGATCTCCTACACTCTCATCCCACATGATGTTAAACTGTATTTCAAGAACTACATATGTCTTGATTCTCATCCTTATGGGATACGTAGTGAAGTCCAGCACCTTAATTCAAGACCCAGCCACAACATGATTATGGCTAGCATTGGTCTGTGTATCTCTACACGCATTGGACAATACCCATTTTTATGTGTCGTAATCCTAACCTAAAATACTTCCAGATCTCCGTAACCCTTTTCTTGACTTTTGGTCACAAAATGTATGATACCTAGGAATTATTTTTCCTGACTATACAGCATGTTCCCTTAGGTGGCCTTACATAAACAGTCTATATAATAGACTTTTCATCCAAATATGCTATTATTTGACTATGCAGCCAATGCCCTTAAGTGGCCCTACATAATTGAACCGCCTAACAGGTTTGTTAAATAGTGGTAACTTCATTCATGGGAGGAAAACCTCTTTTGTCCTTATTTGTCATAATGAAAATATGTAGGGATCCACAAAAATAGCCATCCATAACATAATTATCCCATACTCTTTTTCATGATCTGAAATTATTCAAGTCTATGATTTATATTTCCCTTCCCTATATTTGGGTCAGACCTTTGTAGGAGTGACATTAATCCAATTATTTGACAATCTTGATTGGGAATATCATCTCCATATTCAAGTACCTATCTCCATACAGCAAACTCTATGATTTGAAAAATTTGAATCTCCATAAACTTTCACTAGATTTTTAGCAATATAAAAGTAAATTTTCTGAGAGTTCTTTTGCCTGACTATGCAGCACGTGCTCTTAGGCAGCCTAGCATAAGTAGTCTACATAACGGACCTGTCAGCCAAAAGATACTATTATTTGACTATACAGCCAATGCCCTTAAGTGGCCCTGCATAATTCAACCCCCTAATGGGTTTGTTAAATAGTGGTAACTTCATTCTTGGGAAATAATTCTTCTAATGACTTTTTAGCCCTTTTTCATGTTATTCCTCAGATTAAAAATTTCATAGGTCACAGTTTACAATTTTTCCCTCATACTTGAGTATGGTAATATGTTTTCAGAAAAATTATCACGGAATTAAGTCAATTTTAATCCATTCGTACAAAGTTATTTCTACCTTAAACATTATCCTTTTTATGTCTAACGTGCATGACTTTAAACATCCCACAAAATACAAGGGAACTCTGAAAAAAATCAAGTCCCAGCTCACTAAATATACATTTTGTATGATTTAGTTAATATTGAGCAATTAAAAGATTCAAAGTTTGTAGGGTTATTTTTTTATAATCCTAAAAACAATCAAACTATGCTTACTAGGCCGATTGGATTAGGTAAAATTATTTCAAGCAGGTAGCAAAATATGTGCCAAATGATTGAAGATGAAAGTTTTTTTCATTGATGCATAAGAGATAGAAGGACATCCACAGACTGGAGTCTCTTCTCTTTTTCAAGAATTACAAGAGGCTTTCAACATAACTCTTAATTTGATTTATGGAATCCCAAGCTTCAACAGCAGCCACCTGGTATTCATTCATTCAACTAGATATAACAAGAGATACAGTGATACCGGCTCTTCTTGGAATAATTGTAAAAGAATGTTCTTGAGTGTGGTTTGAGAAAATTTTCTGCTGATCAAACAGTGACTCATTTTCGGTCCAAGGGACTTGGAAGATGGATACATGGATTTGAGAATGAATCATTGGAAGTAAAGAGCCATTTGGAGAGAGTATTATTTTTAGATATTGTTTCTAATGTCATTATAATCTTCTCTCCACCAACTGGCAGCAAAAAACATATCAACCCATGGATTTCCATTTTCATATCTGCAAGGAAATGTCGTGGAGGAAAATTTTGAAAGTTCACACCATTATTGCTACTCTTAATGCACAACATAACTTAAATAGAGGGAAAACAGTGTAACTACATCTCGAGCATATGAGGTTTTAGATCTAGAGCACATGGGCTACGATGCATTATGTATACCTTCTCTACTATTCCAGCATTGAAAAATGATCCTGCAATTGAGACATTTTCTAAAACAAAGTTGGTATAAGTATGAAACCATGAATGAGGGAGATATTTATTTGCCTCTGGAATGTTGACTTCTTGAAGATGACCATGCCCATATAGAGGCAGGTATTTACTCTATGGAAAATTAATATGACACTTCTTTAAGTACTTGGAAAAATATGGGAGAGTGATGTCATAGATATTATAATAGTCATGGTCAACGATGCTCATCATGTCATCAATTCGCTTGCTGGACATCTCATTAGCCATTACGATTGTTTTAGGAGCTATTGAATCTGCACAAACATCAGATAATTAACTTTTAAGTATGTTGATTTTTCATAAAATTTGTGAAGAAAAGTGAAAAAATGGATAAGGAATTAAGGAAGGCAAGTAAAATGTTGGCAAGCAAGTGCGTTTGTGCCGCGCAAGTTTTGGCACGCAGGTATCACCACGCAAGTCCAAATACCTCTGCAGAAGCACGACACAAAGAAACAATAACCTGTGGAAAGCGGCACCTACGCAGACGAGCGGAAAACCGAGTAAACCTGTGCTGTGAGAGCGGGAAGGTTTGAAGTCCGAGTGATTTATGCGAGAATGGCCGCATATTTATAGGAAAAGGCCACACCCAGTGCGTCGTAGCCTGTGCGGCTCGCACCTGCACACCGTGACCTGTGCGCTCACAACTTGCGTGCAACAGTTCCTTGGTTTTCTCCTTTACTTCAGAGTCAAATCCTCATTCCTTTTGGATCCAACTCTTAGGTGGGACTTTTGTTGACGCTCCTTTTTGTCACAGAGTTTAACGACTGAAAAAGGGGAAATACCTTAGCACAAAGAGATTCATCCTTTGAAGAAACATCAAAAATTGACAAAGGCACGAACAAGGATCTATTTAGGCATGGGTCATGCAAGTTTCATCATGGTCGCGCAAGTATTCTTGCACGCCACATATTGGTCACATAGGTGACTTGCGCGCCCTATTTGATTTTTTTCTAGGGTCTTCAGTGGCCTATAAATACCACTTGTGGGCCCCCCATTTGGGGGATGGAAAATTCCAAAAGTCAGATTTAAGCTCTCGGTGCCCTAGTCTCTTCTTGAAGTCTTCCGAACACTTCTAAAGTAATTTATTTTATAGAATGGAAGATCTAAAGATGGGGAACAAGGCCTAAGTTATGAAATTCACCAACACTTGTGTGCCTAAGTGTCTAACTCTTAAGGGAAATGAAGACACTTGTGCGCCGCCTTATCCCTTCAATAAAACATGTGTGCCACGCTTTTGGAAGCCTTTAGGGATAATAATAAGGGCTTGAGCCAGGCCTTGCCCAAGTATTACCCTATGGGTTGACAGTCATGCAAGTATACATGTGTCGCGAAAGTATACTGCGCGACCAGGACTTGCACACCCAAACAAGACTTGCACGCCTGCCTCTTTTTGGGTACCCCTCCTTCCTATTCAACTCTTTTATTCAAATCCACTTGTCCTCTTCATGGTTTAGCCTTTAAAAACCCTATTCAAAGACATTTATGGCATGGTCCCTTTGTTGGATTCCTTATCTGAAAGTAATTATGTGAAAAATCTCTCAAAACCTCATGATTTACATATATTTATGTCACTATGGTTAGATATTTCATTCCTTTCAACCTCATACTTTAAGATGAGAAGATCTTTAATCTAGGCCTCCTTTTCAAGAGTAATCCCCAGTCTAAGTTCCCAAATATGTATATCCTCATCTGGAGTAAGCCCCAAATTCCAAATTTCATTAACCTGGGAATCCTCTTTTTCAAGAGTAAGCCCCAGTCATAATTCCTTTAATCAGGGCATCCTTCTTAGGATTAAATTCTAATCATAAGTTAAAGCCCCCCTTTAATCTGGGCATCCTCCTTAGGAGTAAGACCCAAATTAAAGATCTAAATCTCCATAAAGCACGAATACCTTGTTAATGGGCCTCCTTCTCAGGAGTAATTCCCAAACTTATTTTATTTTGATTCGGACTTACTTCTCAGGAATAAAACCCAATCATAAATTCCCCTCTAATTTGGGAATCCTCCTCACGAGTAAGCCCCAAGTTAGAGAATCCAAATCTCTTTAAAGCATGAATATCTTTATGGACCCTTCTCCTAGGCTTCTTTCCTAAACTAAGTCCTAATTATCATTTACTTGGGCAGTCACACATACATAAGCCCCATATCATTCCTTGTGACCACATATTTTATGGCATAAATTGCCAAGTTTACTGAGACCTCTTGTTTCTCACACTGAGAATGACTCACATGATCTTAGAGTGTAAAAGTAAATATGACGCGTCTCTTTGGGCGGGTAATAATACATAAGCCCCACACTTCATAATTGAACTATATCTTAATTCCCGAACTACATGGGTTCTAATTCCTTCTTTAACAATGATACGTAGGTAGCCCATCTGCGGGTACGATCCCAACTCTAAAGTAATCTGTGTCCTTCTGAATGACAATAAAATTCAAGTGCCCCAATGAGTGGCTTTAAAACCAGTATGGTCATCATAATGACAAGTATATTTTTATATAATGTATTGAAGGATACCATTTACTAAGAATCTCCAATACATACGGATGATCCTCCATCGATGAAGAACCTCAAATACATATAAAAGATTCTCTAAATCCCATACATATCAATCATTGATTGCCAAATCTAAAGGAAAACTCATTTTTATTCTTGGTAAATTAATAAGGAATCAAGAACCTAACTTAAATCTATAAGAGAGTCCCAGAGTAGACAATAATTCCCCCAAAAAAGGTGTGATGAGTCCGACCTCCCATCCTCTCGACCAATAAAAATTCTTAATCCTCATCAGTCCATAACTAATGAGCACCTACCTTTGGAAATTAGGTCCAAATAGATATAGAATCATTGGATGTTTTCTGTTCTATGAATAAACCCGTTAGAAACCGATTGGAAAAGTTTAAACCTTAAATAAATGAGGACATTACCTATTTCCAGCCTGAAACAAATGTATAAGGATGATTAAGATTAAATTAATTATATTATATATAACTAAATAGTACATAAATTAAATTTATATCAAATTCGAATCATAATTTTACTTTTAATATAAATAAATTAATAGTTTTATAAAATTCAGTTTTTTCACTATTCACTAAAAAAAATTAGAAAAATACCAAATATTTACCCTATGATGATTTAAAAGTTATGATTTTAAAAATGAAGTTTATTTTTTCAAATATAATTTATGAAAGTGTCAAAATTTAGTTTAAAAATAATTTTTCCATTAAAAGGTGGCAAAATTGCCTTAAAATATCCTTACAAGCGTAAAATTGGATTTTCTCCTATCTTAAGTCTATAAAATCTATTAGATGAATATAAAAAATTTTGATGAATAAAATATATATATGTATATATATTTCAAAAAAAATTCATACTATTTAAACCTTCCAATTTAATGGTTAGGCTATAAGGGTCACATAAAAATATTTCATAGTTCATTTAAGATGGGTTTGTGTAAAACATAAGCTATTGAAGATGTTAAATTTAAAAATGACTTAAAATATTGGGGTGTTACACAAAAACCTTGGTGAATGGAGTTTTCCAATGTGGGTATGGACCATCTCATGGGTGGATTCATGGATGTTAATCTCATGGTTCTTGAACAAGTGTGTTATGTGGTTTGGGGTAACAGGATAAGGACTAACTAAGTTTCAAGAGTTGTATTCAATATTATTGAATATAAAATGGGTAATATGGATGAATGTGTAACATTGAGGGTATCCATATCCAATTAAATATCTAGGTTATCGGATATGTAAATCATATCTCAAAATAATTGAATCAAAAAATGATGAGATGAAATATGTATGCAGGGGATAACCACAAACCACATTTCAAAGAAGGCTTCCACTGTGATGTTATTAGGGGAAATGTGGATTATAGGACCTTATATTCACAGATAATTATTCCTATTGGTTGGAATTTCTTAAAATGTTATCATGAAGATAATTACAAAGAAAATGTGTCCCTTAGATCCAAATTCACTCATTACTAATATACATGAAATGTTTTCAAATATTAAAACACTTAATGAAAAAAGTATAATTATTGAGAAAAGAATTTCCAGGATGGTTTTAATCTCCCAATAGTTTATATAGTCATTTATTAAAAACATTCTCAGTGTGAAGGAATATAATAAAGAATTTCCTAAACATGAATGCAAGGGTGTGAAGTAGAAGGTTTTGTTTGACTTATTCTATATCGGTGGATCCAGTGAGTATGTCTAGGATTTTTTAGAGTCATTTCATGGGAAATTTAATATTTTTACCTTATTATATTTTCCATCTATATTTTTACCTAATTAATGAAAATAGATGAAATGGTGAGATGAGACTTGACTCTTTCTCAAACCACCCTTCATGTGTTTTCAATCTGATAGTTTAAGGCTCATATAATTCACAACACTAAGGGATGGTGTTTAAGTTCATATAAATTTAAAAAAAAATAGGGATTACGGATATATATGGCTGAACCGTTTAGGAGATAGTCTATTCTTTCTGACGCATTCTATCGGGGTTTCCCATATAGTCGTTTGCTTGAATGGATAGGCCGCATTGTTTCCCCACATTCCCACATTCCAAAGGCTGGTAACTTTCATCACTTCTTTAATGATTTATTATACTTGATCAAAATGGGATTATTGGATGTTGTTCCCTCCTTTGGTGTATTCCTCCTTGGAATTCATCACCTAGTCGGGGTCTCCCATATAGATTAAGACGTTGTTCGTGAAACTCGTTTCCAGTGTCATGTCTTTGTGGATGTCAGTTAATTAGGCTTCTTCTATCATGAAATTATAAAGGGTCAAGTTAGTTTTGTGAACTTTAGTTTGGAGAGTAGTCTCATTGGGAATCACTGAGCATGTATAGACAATAAAACATTGAAACACCTATATTCTTCCTCTATATAGGTATTCTGAAAGTTTCATAAACCTGAGGTATCCCACATCGATCGTGGGGTATCTTATTCTAGAGTTATATATTCTGAGGTTTTCCTTGACATAACATGTTTAACATGGGGTATTTCATGAGATTAACATCTAAAATATATATATTAGACTGATTGGAACACTTATAAAGGTGGATCAAAATGGCACATCCCTGGGAGGGATAACCTGGAAGGTTTACTGGATGGGTGGATTAGAACGCCCAATGAGGATAGACCTGAGAGTGGTGAGTCCCATAAAAGTTCATGTATCACATCATGAATACTTATCTAGACACTATTGAGGGATGATCAGGGAGGTGGGCCCCAATTAGGGGGACACACCAAGGATTACCATTGGCTGGGATTGATCCTTGAGGAGGCTTTCTACCTACCCTATGTAGAAGATAGGGACCAAAACCAATATAGTTCAACAGGGTGATTTTGGTCTTACAAATGGATAGATTCCCTTATCAATAGGATCACTCTTGGTTGGATGAATATGGATTATGTGGGTCTTACACATTGTTAGCTTCCTAGATGTCTCTAGGAACATCAGTTATGTGGATGTCATAATCTCACTGGGATGCGTGGTCAGGGTAAGAATCGAGATGGGAATGGAGGAAATGTTAATAGATTGAATTGAGTGTGGTGGGAGATGGTATTGAACCTCAAGGAGGATTCCTACATATCCAAGTAGTTGGGAATCAAAGTCCACATAGTTTGGTATGGGGTGATGAGACACTTAAGGAAGGGACTCATGAGAATGGAGTGCATGGATGAGGACCTGAAGGAAATATAACCTTCGAGATGGTGCATGATCCTTCTGAGTCATAAAGACTCAAGGTAAGGACAAATATGGGGGTGGATTATGGGATTTAACCTCAGGGGGGCTTCCTATGTACCCTGTATATAAAATAGGGATCAAATTCCATGCATTTCTGGTGTCCCATGTAGTTTAGCATCATGCGGCAAGGACAAGGGAAAACCAACATGAATATGATGGTGTTAGGATTGAACCTCAGGGAGGCTTCCTAAATACCCTATTTATAATACAGGGATAAAAACCCATGTAGTTCAAAAGGCATCAGGGCTTACACATGGAAAGCTACCTGTGTGGATGGATCAGAACACCTTAAAGAGGTGGATATGGGGGATGTGTCCCCAAAAGGGAAGGTGTCACATCATGTGGGTACATACCTAGTAGGGAGCACTAGAGTTACCTTTGTTTAACACCCCAAGCTTCTACGGTACGCTTCTCTTTGAATAATGTGATAGCGTGTGTTGTACGCAACACCGAGTTCTAACACACCATAACCAATCAAACTAGACATTATGAATAGTAATACCTAATTTTTGAAATTATATATATTTTATATTTCAGAATGGACTTCATTTTTGGATTCGTAATATCGAATTTAGCCTAAGGTGAATTTTTGGTACTTTTCGAATAACTTTAATATTTTGATGAATAGTGAAAATTACTAAATTTTAATTAAAAACAACTTTTTTAATCAAAAAAATTAATAGTAATAAATTATGAATTTGAGTGTTTTAAAGTATATTTAGAATCTATTTTTACCATTTAATACAATGTTGGTCATTAGACATAATTTTACAATTAAACCGGACATAAACAAGTGTCAATCTTTTGATAGTTATTATCTCTTAAAAACACGCTTTTTGTTTTAACAATGGGAATTAATTTTAAATTAATTTCTGCCATTTCTGTGTTTTGAATTCGGAAAAATAGATTACATATTTGGAATCAGGTTGTTCAAATTGTGTAAATAGGTAACTTTTATTTTTAGACATTTTGAATAATTACTTCGGTAAATATTTTATTTACCATGGTTAAGGGTAAATCAGGTAAATAAGGGTTAAAAAATAATATTATAATAATACTAAATTACCCTAAAACGTGTCCTAGCCTTATTGTTTGATACATGTTCGACCATAGGCATCTTTGGGTCGATTTTGGGACCCCATGGAGCCACTTGTAGGTGATAGGGGCACTTAATTTTAATTAAGTTAAAATAAGTACAAAAATGACATAAGCATATATCTTTTAGAAAACCAATTTTTACATAGGTTTATATACGTTGGATTTTCAACTATAAATATTCATTAGAAATCTAAAACGATTTTATACATAATTATATTTTATTTATAATTTTTATACTTTAAATAATTTAATTTATTTATGACGCAATTATGATGCAGTAATTACCATAATAGTGACAAATTAAAATAATTGATATTATAAATACCCAAATAAATATAATTTGAGACTTTTAATTAATTGAAATAATTTTATAGGATAATATGACATATTAGTATTGATTTAATTGACTTTTTTCGAAGTAATAATTATGTTATGAGTTTCACAAAAATCAACTATTGAATAGTTTCAAAATTGACATAAAAGGGTTTTTAAAACAAATATTATATTATTAATTGATATTAAATTCCTAAAAATCTATGGTTCGTCCAAGAGACTTATATCATGATAGTTATATCATTAATGGACCACTTGGGGGTTTCTTGGATGTATATAGTAAGTTTATTAATCATATAATATAAAAATACAAAGAGACATTGTAAAAGTGAAACTAATTAACTTAGAGTTAATACTTAAATATAAGGTTAATATAAGTACCCAAACCTGTCTAAATTATATTGGTTGAGTGGTTTTCGACCCATCCCCACCTTAAAATTTAAATAATCCACTTTGGAGCCATTATAAACTGAATATGAATTTATTATAAATTATTATTTCTAGCTTTTCCAAAGGTGCCCCTCACGCCTCTTATAAAAGGGCACTCCTCATTCTCATTTATTCACACCTTCAAAGCCTTTTGGTTCGGCCAAACACTAACCAAATACTCTCACAAATTCCCTCACTAAAACCTAGAGGCCTTAGTTTGATCATAAAGCCAACCTATGGAGCCCTTTTGATCAAATAAAAAGGAAGAACCTGAAGAAGAGGTAATGATTTCACCACCCTTTTCCAAGTTCCTTTCTTCTTCCACTTATTCTTCCTTTGTTATTACCATTATAAAATAATAACTCCAGTATCATATATATAATGTGATGTTATTAAAAATATGGTACAACCATATTCATTATTCTATCCACCCTTTGAATAACATGTCACCATACGTGCGTACGTACGGCTTACCGTCTCCACGTCGTGGTGTAATTGTTATTCAATATATTATTATTTGGATGGGTATAATAATGATGTGTAACTCATGTAAATAATAAATATAAGATTTTAATGATTCTTTATATATGATATACCATCCATTTATATATTATTTTAATATCAAAAGAATGATATTGTCGCTCGTACGTACGTACGGACTACCGTCTCCACGAACGCGATGAGATTCATTCTCCATCGTATCCATTCAAGTATAATTATCATTTGATGATTTAAAAATAATGTTTAGGGACTTTATATCATTCTTTATATGAATAATATACAACCTATCCATGACAAACATGTCTTATGTAACAAAACATATAAAAGAAAACGAGTAAGTTAACACCCGAAACGACGATAATACTAAGATATTATTAACAAAGCAATGTTAAAAGATCATATATGATATCATATGAATGTATATGATTCTTGTATAATTTAATAACAATTATTTCACTATTATAAAGGAGGTTAACCTACCCCAACCAAGGAAAAGTACAAGGTAAGGGTTATTTCACAATCTCTTCATTATCCGAGGTTGTTTATACGTAATAATCTACTGAGATCTCTTTATCATCCACATCCATGTTTCTTAAAAATGAATTTCAAAACATTTTTACTATTTACTAGAATATGGGCTAAAGTCATTTATACCCTTTTTTGACTTTTTATAAGAGGTTTATAAAGGAATCTTTCCATTGTTTTCCAAACAAGGTGTTTTTTAACCTTTTCGACAAAATTAAGGTAAGAATGTTTTTTTTAACTTATACGGCGGGTGCGGCTATTTTCTGCTGTTATAAAATCTTTGAAGCTTCTCTTACAAGCTTATAAGAATATTTTCAAAGAAAATGTTTTATTTCATAAATATAAGACTCTTAAATTATTTCAAAATAGAAAGAGATATTTCTCTAAAAAGAGTTTTGATTTCATCTATGTCAACATCCTTTGATGGATTTTACGCTTATTTGAAGTTGATTTATTATGATACCAAACTCTTATATTGTATTGAAGGTTTTGTGATATGTTTGACTGTGGATGTGCTATTTTCATATCGTTCATAGTTTATGGTGAAAGTATTGACATTTCGTATGCTAGTTTTAATACGAATGTTTATGTTATGTTTAAACCTTTTCATATGGGAATGCATTGGACTTAATATGTGATGGGTGGAGCCTGTTATAGCTCCTCGATGCATCGGTAGGTCTCATGAGACAAACTAGTGTCTTGGCACAAGGCCTTGGCAAAATCTTATTTGTAGTCTTGGCACGAGGCCTTGGCTATGTGGTTATGATAGTCTGGAATTATGCATTCCATCATTATGAAAGTGGTTATTGATATTGCATGTGATTATTCGATTAGTATAATATCCATGTGAATAAGTAAATGGCTTTATTTCATTTCACTTTTTTCATACTATGTTGAAGTTCAAGTTTAAAAGGCTTTTTTTTAGTTATACATTGCCTTAAATGTTTATTCTTATTTATGAAAGTTTCCGCTATATTGTTATCCTTACTGGGCATTTGACCTCACCCCTTTTCTATGTTTTATTTTTTCCAGGAAGTGAAGAAGTAAATTATGAATGACCTGTAGGGATATTATGTGGGGATATGAGTGTGGAATATGGAGACAATATGTTGTTGTAGTATTTTTTCACTTTATGATGTAATGTAAGACTTATGAATATATCTAGTGTTTCCAAGGCTACTAAACCAATCGGTCTTTCAAGATTTGATCTTTCTTGTGATCATGTCAATGTTATGTAATAATGCACCGACTCTAGGTAACTGGGGTCGGGGTGTTACAGTTGGTATCAGAGGAAGTTTAGTACAAACCTTGGATGCTAGATTTAGATAAACTCTGATTAGATCACGTAGACCTAAGATGAACTTTGAGCATTAGTATAGAAGAAATTCCTAGAATTTTGGTATTGTAGAGATTTTGTGAGTTTTCTGATCAATACATCCCTGTCTGGATACGATCAGGTAGAGGCGGCTTTGGCACAGATGTACCTAAGGGTAAAACCTGAAAACACCACTTTGAGCTAGACTCGAACGGGAACTGGTGCACGACAACAGGCCTTGCTGCACTCTTGGTTATGAAACTCCTAGGGGATATGCTTAGGATAACTCTCTTTTTCTTTACAAATCATTATGAAGGGTTTATAAGTATACACTTACCCAAAGAAAATATTTTTATGATTATGGATTATATCCATAAATAGTTCAATTTTTGTTAAGTGTTTTATAAGTATGGAATTATGTATTTTGATTCATAAACTGATCTAGTTTATGACATTGTTTAGAAATGGCGCCTAGTGGAAGAAATGGAAACCGTATCAATGCACGCACTCCATGTAGGGATTTCCCTCCTTCTCAAGATAATTATAGTGGAGCTGGTGATGCAACTGGTGTCAATCAGCTAATCACCATACTGGGAATACTCACTCAGGTTATGAATAATAACCTTACCTGTATGGAGCACCCTGATCCGCAGCGTGGAGGATCAATGTTAGATCGATTCATGAGGCAACAACCACCAACGTTCAATGGGAGTACAAATCCCTTATTAGCTGAGCAATGGATAAATTCCCTAGAGAAAATATTTCAGGATTTGGGGAGTAGTGAAAGGGAAAAAGTTATCATGGTAGTTTACCGACTCACTGGAGATGTTGATCATTGGTGGTCATTGATTCAAAACACGAAGGAAGATGATGAAGTATCAAATATGGAATGAAGGGAGTTCAAATATCTGTTTTTAGAAAAATACTTTCCTCGCGACCATCAAGCAGATATGGAAAGGGAATTTCTGAGCCTGAGACAAAAGGAGGATGAGAATGTCGCAAAGTATGAGGCTAACTTTACAAGGTTAGCAAGGTATGCTGGAGATTATATACGTAACCCAAGAAGTAAGATTGATTGTTTCTTTGATGGGATAAAACCATTTCTCCGTCGAGCATTAGTCTCACAATCCTTTTCATCGTACGAAGACATTATCTCATGTGCTATCAAGACCGAAAAGGAATTCTCTAAGTCTTATGACTTTAAAGCAAAGAAAGAGAAGAAGGGACCTGCTGATCAATCTGGGAATGGAAATAAGGGGAAGAAGGGAAATGTTGAATATCCATCCTATGGTAAATGTGGTAAGAAACACTCCGGTACTTGCTTGAAGGGAACAAGAGTCTGTTACAAGTGTGGTGAAAAAGGCCACCAAGATCGTGATTGCAAGGGGAAGAAGGAAGCTACCAATGTTCAGTGCTACAATTGCAGGGAGATGGGGCATTATGCAAATGAATGTCCTAAGCATCAGGAGAACTTACCTCAGAAAAGGCCAAGGGATCAAGGCCAAGCTTATGCTATCACTACTGCTGAGGTAGAAGCTCTGAAATACGTGGTGGTAGGTAATTTAATGGTTTCCTCAAGTTTTGAAAATGCATTATTTGATTCTGGATCATCGCATTATTTCATATCTTCCCAGTTTTCTATGAAAATTAGATATTTCCAATTTGATTTAACAAGGGATTTGTTAGTTAAAACTCCTAAGGGAAGTATCATTGCAACAAAGTTTTGTGAATTAGTCCCCATTAGAGCACATAAATGTTCTTTATCTACTAATCTCATCGGCATACCTATGATTGAGTTTGATATAATCCTCGGTATGGACTGGCTTTCGGACTATGATGCAAAGATTTATTGTAAGAAGAAAGAGGTTACGATTCTTTATGATGATGATAACGAACACCTTATCTTTAGAGAAGAATCGTCACCACCTAATTCTTATCTAGATCCACCCCCAATAGCTCAACTAAATTCAATTATTGGGGAGGAAGAGAATGAAATAACTGTGGGTGTGGAAAGGAATGTTCAAATAGAGGATGAAACTGTTGTGAAAGAATTTGTAGATGTATTTCTGGAAGATTTACCTGGACATCCTCCAGAACGAGAAGTTGAGTTTTCCATTGATTTAATTCCTGGATCAAGGCCTATATCAAAGACCCCTTATAGAATTTCCACTGTAGAATTAGTTGAACTAAAGAAACAACTAGAGGAATTGAGTAATAAGGGATTTATTCTCCCTAGTGTTTCTCCATGGGGATCCCCTATTCTTTTTGTTAAAAAGAAAGACGGATCTATGAGGTTATGTATCGACTACAGGGAGATCAATTCTATAACAATAAAGAACAAGTATCCCCTACCACGCATTGATGATTTATTTGACCAACTGCATGGAGCTCAATAATTTTCAAATATTGACCTTCAATCTGGATACCATCAGTTGTGTGTGAATAAGGAAGACATTCCGAAGACAGCATTTCGAACCAGGTACGGGGATTACGAGTTTACTGTAATGCCTTTTGGATTGACTAATGCACCCTCTGTATTCATGGATCTGATGAATAGTGTTTTCAAGGAGTATCTCGATGAATTTGTGGTGGTATTTATTGATGAATCGTGGTATACTCCAAAAGCTACGAAGATCATGAAAATCACTAGCGCATTATCCTAAAGACTCTGAGAAGACATGAATTATATGGGAAGTTTAGCAAGTTTGAATTCTGGCTTCAGGAGATTTCTTTTCTTGGCCATATTGTCTCTAAAGATGGAATCTTTGTTGATCCTTCTAGGACCAAGGAAATCCATGAATGGCCAGCACTGATGAGTATAACTGAGGTACGTAGTTTTATTGGTTTAGCAGGTTATTATCGACGTTTCGTCCAGAATTTTTCCAAATTGGATAACCCATTAACGAAGCTCACACGTAAAGGGGTTAAATTTGTTTGGACAGAAGAGTGTGAAGAATGTTTTGAAGAACTGAAGAGAATATTAGTCAATGTTCCTATATTGACTCTACCATTGGGGAATGATGGGTTCGTTATTTAAAGTGATGCATTGAAGAAAGGACTTGGTTGTTTCCTTATACAGAATGATAGGTTTATTGCCTATGCATCACGACAGTTGAAAATTCATGAACAAAACTGTCCTACTCATGATCTCGAGTTACCAGCTGTGATCTTTTCTTTGAAGATATGGAGGCACTACCTCTATGGTGAAAAATGTGAGATTTATACTGATCACAAGAGTTTGAATTATATTTTCTCACAAAAAGAACTCAACATGAGGCAAAGGAGATGGCTTGAATTACTCAAGGATTATGATTTCACGATACACTACCACCCGGGGAAGGGAAACAAGGTGGCAGAAGCTTTGAGCAGAAAAGATCATGGAGTTTTGAACAATATGAGAATAGAAAGGGATCCAATTTGCATGGATCTAGTTAAGATGGACATGGGAATAACCAGGGAAGGATAAACATCAATGCTTTTTCAAATGGTTGCCAAACCATCTTTACTAGAAAGGATTAAGAGTTCTCAGACTAATGATAGAGAATTTCAAAGGAATATTAAAGCTGTGAATGATTTGAGATTGAGAGATTTTGTGTATGAAAATGGAATTTTGAAATTTGGGAAGAGGCTTTGTGTTCCCGATATACCTGATATAAAAAGGTAATTGTTGGATGATGCTCATAGTTCCAATTTCTCTATACACCCTGGGAGCACCAAAATGTATAGAGATTTGAAGGAACATTTTTGGTGGGACAATATGAAGAGGTAGATTGCTGATTTTTGTGTCAAGATGTATGGTTTGTCAACAAGTGAAAGCTAGAAGGAAACACCCTGGAGGAGTCATGCAACCTCTTCCCATACCGTTGTGGAAATGGGACAATATTATGATGGACTTTTTCATGGGGCTACCAAAGACTCCTAGAAGGAACTATGCAATATGGGTTATTGTTGATCGTCTTACCAATTCAGCACATTTTCTTGCTATAAGAGAAGATCTACTACTGGAACGTATATCAAGACTATATATTAATGAAGTTTTGAGACTTCATGGAGTACCCCTATCGATTGTTTCTGATCGTGATCCCCGTTTTACTTCAATATTCTAGAAAGGTCTTCAGAAATCCCTGGATACTGAACTTCATTTGAGCGCTTCCTACCACCCTCAGACAGACGGACAATCAGAATGGACTATTCAAACCTTAGAAGACATGTTGAGATCATGTTCACTTGACTTTCAGGGTATGTGGGATCAGTATTTACCTCTGGTAGAATTTTCCTATAACAATAGCTTTCATTCGAGTATTCAGATGGCACCATATGAAGCGTTATACAGAAAGAGATGTCGCACACCAACCTGTTGGGATGACATTGGTGAAAGAAAACTTGTAGGTCTAGAACTGGTGGAGGAAATGATAAAAAAAGGTGAAGGTAATCCAAAATCACATCAAAGCATCTCAAAGTAGGCAGAAGAGCTATGCCGATAATCGAAGGAAGGATTTGGAATTTCAAGTCAGTGATCATGTTTTTCTGAAGGTATCTCCATGGAAGGGAGTGATACATTTTGGTAAGAAAGGTAAATTGAGTCCCAGGTACATCAGACCTTTCTAAATTCTAGAACAAATTGGGGTTGTAGCTTACCGATTGCCAATGCCGCCAACTATCTCCAAATTTCACGATGTGTTCCACGTATCTCTGTTGAGGAAATACATGCCTGACCCAACGCATGTACTCACCTATGAGGAGTTAGAACTGGAACCCGATCTGTCTTATTGTGAAGAGCCCGTTAGGATTCTTGATACGAGAGAACAAGTACCAAGAAACCGGACGACGCTTCTGGTAAAAGTTTTGTGGAGAAACCATAAGATGGAAGAGGCAACGTGGGAACCCGAGGAACTTATGATGAAGAACCACCCGAGTCTTTTCATGCGATAATATTCTAGAAATTTTGAGGACGAAATTATTTGAAGGAGGGGAGAATGTAACACCCCAAGCTTCTATGGTACGCTTCTCTTTGAATAATGTGATAGCGTGTGCTGTACGCAACACCGAGTTCTAACACACCATAACCAATCAAACTAGCCATTATGAATAGTAATACCTACTTTTTGAAATTATATATATTTTATATTTCAAAATGGACATCATTTTTGGATTCGGAATATCGAATTTAGTCTAAGGTAAAATTTTAGTACTTTTCGGATAACTTTAATATTTTGATGAATAGTGAAAATTACTAAATTTTAATTAAAAACAACTTTTTTAATCAAAATAATTAATAGTGATAAATTATGAATTTGAGTGTTTTTAAAGTATATTTAGAATCTATTTTTACCATTTAATACAATGTTGGTCATTGGACATAAGTTTACAATTAAACCGGACATAAACAAGTGTCAATCTTTTGATAGTTATTATCTCTTAAAAACACGCTTTTTGTTTTAACAACGGGAATTAATTTTAAATTAATTTCTGCCACTTCTGTGTTTTGAATTTGGAAAAATGGATTCCATATTTTGAATCAGGATGTTCAAATTGTGTAAATAGGTAACTTTTATTTTTAGACATTTTTAATAATTACTTCGGTAAATATTTTATTTACCATGGTTAAGGGTAAATCCGGTAAATAAGGGTTAACAAAATAATATTATAATAATACTAAATTACCCTAAATCGTGTCCTAGACTTATTGGTTGATACATGTTCGACCATAGGCATCTTTGGGTCTATTTGGGGACCCCATGGAGCCATGTGTAGGTGATAGGGAAACTTAATTTTAATTAAGTTAAAATAAGTACAAAAATGACATAAGCATATATCTTTTAGAAAAACAATTTTTACATAGGGTTATATATGTTGGATTTTAGACTATAAATATTCATTAAAAATCTAAAAATATTTCCTAAATAATAATATTTTATTTATAATTTTTAGAATTTAAATAATTTAATTTATTTATGACACAATTATGATGCAGTAATTACCATAATAGTGTCAAATTAAAATAATTGATATTATAAATACCCAAATAAATATAATTTGAAACTTTTAATGCATTAAACTAATTTTCAAGGATAATATGACATATTAGGATTGATTTAATTGACTTTTTTTGAAGTAATAATTCTTTTATGAGTTTCACAAAAATCAACTATTGAATAGTTTCAAAATTGACATAAAAGAGTTTTTAAAACAAATATTGTATTATTAATTGATATTAAATTCCTAAAAATCTAAGGTTCGGCCAAAAGACTTATATCATTATATTTATATCATTAATGGACCACTTGGGGGTCTCTTGGATGTATATAGTAAGTTTAGTAACCATATAATATAAAAATACAAAGAGACATTGTAAAAGTGAAACTAATTAACTTAGAGTTAATACTTAAAGATAAGGTTAATATAAGTACCAAGACCTGTCTAAATTCTATTGGTTGAGTGGTTTTCGACCCATACCCACTTTAAAATTTAAATAATCCACTTTGAAGCCATCAGAAACCGAATATTAATTTATTATAAATTAATATTTCTAGCTTTTCCAAAGGTGCCCCTCACCCCTCTTATAAAAGGGCACTCCTCCTCATTTCTTCACACCTTCAAAGCCTTTTGGTTCGGCTAAAATCTGCACAAATACTCTCCCAAATTCCCTCAATACAACATAGAGGCCTTATTTTGATCAGAAAGCCAACCTAAGGAGCCCTTTTGATCAAATCAAAAGGAAGAACCCGAAGAAGAGGTAATGATTTCACCACCCTTTTCCAAGATCCTTTCTTCTTCCACTTCTTCTTCCTTTGTTATTAACATTATAAAATAATAACTCCAGTATCATATATATACTATGATGTTATTATAAATATGGTACAACCATATTCAGTATTCTATCCACCCTTTGAATAACATGTCACCATACGTGCGTACGTACAGCTTACCATCTCCACGTCGTGGTGTAATTGTTATTCAATATATTATTATTTGGATGGGTATAATAATGTGTAAATCATGTAAATAATAAATATAACATGTTAATGATTATGTATATATGATATACCATCCATTTACATATTATTTTAATATCAAAAGAATGATATTGTCGCTCGTGCGTACGTACGGACTACCGTCTCCACGAACGCGATGAGATTCATTCTCCATCGTATCCATTCAAGTATAATTATCATTTGATGATTTAAAAATAATGTTTAAGGACTCGATATCATTCTGGATATGAATAATATACAACCTATCCATGAAAAACATGGCTTATGTAACAAAACATATAAAAGAAAATGAGTAAGTTAACACCTAAAATGACGATAATACTAAGATATTATTAACAAAGCCATGTTAAAAGATCATATATGATATCATATGAATGTATATGATTCTTGTATAAGTTAATAACAATTATTTCACTATTATACAGGAGGTTAACCTACCCCATCCAAGTAAAAGTACGAGGTAAGGGTTATTTCACAATCTCTTCATTATCCGAGGTTGTTTATACGTAATAATCTACTGGGATCTCTTTATCATCCAAATCCATTTTTCCTAAAAATGAATTTCAAAACATTTTTACTATTTACTAGAATATGGGATAAAGTCATTTATACCCTTGTTTGACTTTTTATAAGAGGTTTATAAAGGAATCTTTCTGTCGTTTTCCAAACAAGGTGCTTTTTAACCTTTTCGACAAAATTAAGGTAAGAATGTTTTTTTAACTTATACGGCGGGTGCGGCTATTTTCCACCGTTATAAAATCGTCGAAGCTTCCCTTACAAGCTTATAAGAATATTTTCAAAGAAAATGTTTTATTTCATAAATATAAGACTCTTAAATGATTTCAAAATAGAAAGAGACATTTCTCTAAAAAGAGTTTTGATTTCATCTATGTCAACATCCTTTGATGGATTTTACGCTTATTTGAAGTCGATTTATTATGATACAAAACGTATACATTGTATTGAAGTTTTTGTGATATGTTTGACTGTGGATGTGCTATTTTTATACCGTTCATAGTTTATGGTGAAATTATTGACATTTCTTATGCTAGTTTTAATACGAATGTTTATGTTATGTTTAATCCTTTTCATATGGGAATGCATTGGACTTAATATGTGACGGGTGGAGCCCGCAATAGCTCTTCGATGCATTGGTAGGTCTCATGAGACAAACTATTGTCTTGGCACAAGGCCTTGGAAAAATCTTATTTGTAGTCTTGGCACGAGCCCTTGGCTATGTGGTTATGATAGTCTGGCATTATGCATTCCATCATTATGAAAGTGGTTATTGATATTGCATGTGATTATTCAATTAGTAGAATATCCATGTGAATAAGTAAATGGAATTATTTCATTTTACTTTTTCCATACTATGTTGAAGTTCAAGTTTAAAAGGCTGTTGTTTTAGTTATACATTGCCTTAAATGATTATTCTTATTTATGAAAGTTTCCGCTATATTGTTATCCTTACTGGGCATTTGAGCTCACCCCTTTTCTATGTTTTATTTTTCCCAGGAAGTGAAGAAGTAAATTATGAATGACCTACAGGGATATTATGTGGGGATATGAGTGTGGAATATGGAGACAATATGTTGTTGTAGTAGTTTTTTACTTTATGATGTAATGTAAGACTTATGAAAATATCTATTGTTTCCAAGGCTACTAAACCAATCGGTCTTTCGAGATTCGATCTTTCTTGTGATCATGCCAATGTTATGTAATAATGCACCGACTCTAGGTAATTGGGGTCGGGGAGTTACACTTTGGTTGGGATTGAACATCATGGAGGATTTCTATATACCCTGTTTAGAGGATAGAGATCAAAACCTGTATAGTTTGGTAAGCATCGGGTCTTACACATAGCTAGCTTCCTGTATGGAGTTATAGTCATTGTTAATCTCTAAGCCCACGTGAGTCATGCTTGATATGAGAAACAAGAGGTGGAAGTATACCTGATGATCATGTATTAAATGGTGCATCCATGAGAAGTGATGTGGGGATTACAGACTAAGGTGGAACAGGGAGATGGAGATTGGGGCTTACTCCAAGAGGGATGACTGAGGTGGATCACTTTCCACGTGAGGAGGATATCATTCCTGGCCAAGAGGGTGAAGGAGATATCTGACATGTTCCTTTAATGGGGTGTGGAAAAAACTATTATTTTCTAAGTTAAAAAATGTAGTATTGTGATTAACCTAAGTTTTCTCCAGATATTGGCACACAACAATCAAGATGTCACCTAAAAATTAGATAAAGAAGCGAGGTTGTGTTTTTTTTCAAATTGTTTGATTTTGAAAAATAAGAAATCAAATAAACAAAAAATGGGAATTAAAAAATATTAAGATAAATCTAATAAAACAAGTGATTGAAAAATATTATATGAGATGGTGATTAGTTCAGGTTTGGTTCTCTAATTGTAATTTATCACAATTCAATTTATCCAATTACCTTCTTCTAAGTCGACTAAAGTAAGAATCCACAATCGCTACTTTTCACTCCCTTGGTCAAATAGTAATAGAGAGAACAAACCTTACTAATATCTCAGATTTGTCTAATATTATTATATTTTGTGATCAAGTTTTATTGAATACCCTTAATTGACTTATGCAATTCCCAATCGGGTCTTGTTTATCCCAAACAATCAAGAATGTTCACTACTCTTCACATACGTACTAGTGATCACCGAGTACTTAACGACTAAGCCATGATCTACTCCAAAATATTTAGACTAGAACCTAGTGTATGGAGATATTGATCCTTGACCCAAGCAATTTAAACAATATTATCTAAAATCAAATACAATCTTACATGATAATAAAAAAATTTATAGGAAATTGAAACCAATTTTGCAGAAAATAGAAACGGGTCTTAAAACATTAAGTGAAAGAACTAAATAATTACAAAAGGGAAATACTCTCCTTCCCAAATCACATAGAATTTTACCCAACCATGGTAAGGGTATTTTTAAATTATAGGGAAGAATAATTCATTTCAAAACTAAGAATAATAAAATAGAGAAAACAAATAATAGAAATTATGGTCCTCTAAAATCATTCCTCCAGAAGTTTTCTTCTATTATGCCCACCAGCAGGCCTAAATCACAGAGATCTCTTCTTAAAAGATGTTCAGAATGAAGTTTTCTATCAACGCACCAAATTTCAAATATTTTTTATAGGTTTAAAGGTATATATGGCCGATATAAGTATTTTAACTTCATCTAGCCACCAAACACTATTTCACCCACTCCACCTAGACTCTCTATAAATATGCCATAATGAGATCATTAATTTATGAAATTTATTTTCAAACAACCCTTTAGAGTACTATGTTGAAACCAGATATAATAATCTCATTTTAATTTATTTATAATGATATATTCCTAATTTAATATTGTGGTGTCCATTCTATAGACCAGAAATATTTCTCTACTTGATTCATTTTTATCGTCCATTGTGTTTCAAATTTTTTATGGGACCAGAAGTCTATGTTGAATATAATAAATAAAAAAACCCTAAAAAAACTAACAAACCAATTTGTTTCATAATTTTAAAATATATATATGAAATACATAAGCCCCATAAAATTTTTAAATTTACAGAATTAATCAATTTTCACAATTAAGCTCAAAATTCACCAAAAACACTAAATTTATGAAAATCACCTAAAATTGAAAAATTGTAAGGTATTAAATCATTTAAACACAAATGAAAAATACTTAAAATATTAACTTTATAAATTCCCCCACACTTAGAACTTGGACTCTTGGACAAGTCAGCAACAAAATCAAATTAATGCAAATTACAAACACATGCCCCTGAGATCTACTAATATGAAAATAAGAAACAAAATGTATCATGCATCCAAAAAAACCATTATTTAAATGTATTAATTTCAGATCATTCAATATATTTCCTATTCATTTCTCCTCCCATTAACTCAAAACACTTACCTAACATTCATTTTCTCTCATCACACAAATTTCAATTTTTTCAGAAATGTATTTTTCATCCAAACTCATACAAGGGTCACCATAGGCTTGATAAATTCATACATCTCCAACTGATGTGATTCAACGTCATATGTTTATCATGAGTACTTTACAGGTTTGTTCTATTGATTTTTTTGTTTGGATTTAAAGGCAAAATAAATTATGATGCCCAATGAGGAGGGTTTGGATCTTTTTGAAGAAAAATTGCAAGATTGTAACTTTCACTCAAGTATGGTATCCTCCTCAATCCCCTTAGTAGCAAATCATCTCAATAATCATAAAAAATCATGGAAATTACATACCATTCATCATTTAAGTATCAAAAATGTTAATCTTCTCAAACACATTTTTTTCTTGAAAACTCTAAATAGGCACAAATTTTATATATAAATGCTCCAAAAAAGGAATAGGTTTCAATAGAATGATTCTATTAGAAGAAAAATCATCTCCTCAACATTTTATTTTTCACAAAACATATATCCAAATGTGGTATCACAACACAAGACAGCTTCCCCCACACTTAAGTTTAACTAGATCATTCAATTTCACTTCAAGAGAATGTTGGATAGAGAAAATTAGCATGTAATGTGGCTAACCTAACATGATGTTCATGTATTATAAGGGATATATGGATTAAATGTTCAAGGAAGGCCATTATAAATAAGTATTTTATTGAAAATTGGGATTTAAAACCAAATAAGTGCCTCAATAATTTTAAACACAAGTACCTAAAACCCTCAAGTTTGATAGGAATAAATCAAATTTTGGTTAAATCAAGAAAGATTTGGTTCTCACATGAATTGAGGTTAATGTAAGGAATATTAAAAAAAATGGTTTATAATCCTCATAGTAAAGTTATTTCAAAGATATATACAGTTATATGTGGAATGGGATTTAAAAATCAGAGCACTTTTCTATAAATTTATAAATATTTAAACATGAAACAAAGTCATTTTTAGCATTCATTTAATCTTAGTTTCATGGAAAAAATTCTTTCACTCATGGAAATGGGTTTCAAAAATGTCAAAGATAATCATTTATTCTCAAAAAATTTAAAAATAACACAAAAATTAAAAAAAAACACGCAAAATTTGAAAAAATGTTTTTTTAATAAGAAAATAAACAACAAATAAAAATACTAAAATAAAAAGGCTCCCTACCTCACACTTAAATGATATAGTGTATCCAATGTATTCAAATGTATTTAACATATAATAAGATTTAAAAAATGAATCACTACAGGCAAGAAAGTGTAAATGAGAGGTATGGCCTGGTGGATTTTATT
Source organism: Viscum album (assembly GCA_963277665.1). Classification (NCBI taxonomy): domain Eukaryota; kingdom Viridiplantae; phylum Streptophyta; class Magnoliopsida; order Santalales; family Viscaceae; genus Viscum; species Viscum album. The sequence continues at coordinate 720,269,252 of OY728148.1, forward strand.
GATAAATAATTTGATGGAGTGTGATCTCCTCCACTGGATCTAATGGAGTAGTCCCATGGAATTTCTTCAACCTATTTCCATTAATAGTGAATATCTCTTGTTCTCTATCTTTCACAATCTTTATAGTACCAAAAGGATATAAATGATTAACTATAAATGGAACATCCCACCTGGAATGAAGTTTAACTAGTATTAGCTTGAGTCTTGAGTTGAATAAAAACATCGTGTCTCCGAGATGGAAGTCTTTCAATTGGATCATCCTGTCATGATCCACTCTTGTTCTCTCATTACAAATCTTGGAATTTCCAAAAGCTTACCTTTTAATTTCTTCCAACTCCTGCAACTGAAATCTTCTCTCTTTTCCAGAACTTTTAAGATCAAAATTAATCTTCCTCAAAACCCAATATGACTTATGCTCCAATTCCGCTGTCAGATGACAAATTTTCCCATAAATAAACCTATATGTACTCATTATAATTGGGGGGTTTTAGGCTATCCTATAAAACAATAATGTATCTTCAACCTTTGGATCCAATCTTCCCTATTTTGATTAATAGCCTTTTATAAAATTCCTTTGATTTCCCCATTGGACACTTCATCTTTCCCATTAATCTGTGGATGATATGGAGTTGATATTTTATAATGCACCTCATACTTATTCAGTAATGCCTCCATTATCATATTACAAAAGTGAGTCTCTTCATCACTGATGATAGCTCTTGGAACTTCAAACCTATAAAATATGTTATCCCTGAAAAACTAACCAACAACTTTAGCATCATTAGTCCTGGGGTCATTTTATTCCACCCATTTGGAAACATAATCAAATAAAAACAATATATAATAATTTCCAAATGACATTGGGTATGGCCCCATCAAATCTATCCTCAAAATATCAAAATTTTCAAAAAAAAAACTGATTGTATTGTGGGGTATTGTTTATCTCATTGAAATATTTATAAAAAATGACATTTTTACACCTTTTTCAATATTCATGAGCATATTTAAAAAGGGTGGGCCAATAAATTCCAGATTCTAAAACCTTCCTTACTATACTTTGAGGTCCAAATTGGCCTCCACAAGCTAAATTGTGACAAAACATAAAGAAAGAATCATTTTCACTTTTTTTAAAACATCTTCTTATTACTTGGTCATTGTAAATCTTCCAAAGAAATGGATCATTCCAAATGTAATATCTAGATTCAAATTTTATCTTTTGAATTTTGTGTGGAATTTAAATGAGATGGGACCTGAGATGTTACCATATAATTTACCATATCAACATACCAAGACACTTGTTCATCAATGAAGTACAACAGATCTCATGGAAGGTGGTCATTTAGGGGTTATCTATCTAGAATTTCATATTCAACAGTGTTGGGTAGTCTAATTAAGTGACCAGCCACTTGGTTCTTAGATCCATTATTATCATTGATTTATATTTTGAACTCCTACGATAGTGACATCTATATCAGTATCCTCGGTTTAACATTTTCCTTCTTCATCAAGTACATAAGAGCTTCGTGATTAGAAAACACGGTGACTTTATTTCCATGTAGAGATGATCTAAATATTTTTAAAGAAAATACAATAGCTAAAAAATCTGTTTATATTATTATGTAGTTTAATTGGGCCATATATAAGGTTCTTGAGGCATAGGAAATGAATTGTGGCCTGCCCTCAATTCACTGAGAAAGGATTCCTCCAACTACTTGGTTTGAAGAATCACAAGGTAGCTCGAATAGTTCTTTCAAATTTGCTGGTTTCATTACTAGTGGTGTAATCATTCTCATCTTTAACTCATCAAATGATTACCTACATACACCATTGAATTCAAAATATGCATGTTTCAAATTTTATCTAGAGATATGGAGTGAAATCTTACTGAAATATTCAATAAACCTTATGTAGAATCCTTCATATCCTAAATATAATCTAACATGATTCACAAAAGTTGGGTAAGGAAAAAAATTATGACTTAAACTTTTGTTTTATCAAAATCTATTCCCTTTTTGGAAATGACATTCCCAAGAAAAATTCCTCTCTAAACCATGAAATGACACTTTTCAAAATTCAAAACAAGATTATTTTAAATGCATGTTTTCAAAACATTTTCTAGTTTTTTCAAGAAATGATTAAGGAATTTCTAAAAACTATGAAATCGTCCATGAAAACCTCCAAGAAATATTTAATGTGATCAGAAAAATTACCTACCATACACCTCTAAAATGTACCTGGAGCATTACATAATCCAAGTGTAATCCTATTGTATGATAAAGTATCAAAGGGAAAATTAAAGGTATTATTATCTTGATCCTTGGGAGCAATATGTACCTAGAAATAACCAAAAAATCCATCTAAAAAGAAAAAACGTTTTCTCCCTAATAATCTCTCTAAAATCTGGTCAATGAAGGGGATGGTAAATGATCTTTTCTTGTGAAATGATTCGACTTCTTATAATCTATGGACACTCTAGCTATTCTGAATTCTTACAGGGATTGATTAATTTTTATCATTCCAAACAATGGTTAAGCCAGTTTTTTGGGAACTACATGGATGGGGCTAACCCATTAGGAATATCATATGGGATAGATGATTCTAACTTCCAAGAGCTTCTCAATATCCTTCTTCAAAGCCTCCATCAAGTTGGGGTTCAGCTTCTTTTGGGGTTTTCTGAAAGGTTTGGAATCTCCCGTATGAATAATTCTATGTGATCATATTTTTGAGTTGATTCTTAGGATATCACCTAAGCTCCACCCTATTGTATGGAAATTATATATCAAAATCTCAATCAAATATTTTTCTTCAGTTTTATACAATTTATTATCAATGATCACTTGTAATTTCTCTCCCTTCATAAGGTAAAGAAATTTTAAATTAGTGGGGAGTGGTTTTAATTCCAAATCTGGGGGATGCTCAAGGGTTTAAATTAAGTTGAGGTTCCCCACTTCCAAATGGTAGACATCTTATACATAATAAATCATATCATTATCTTCATCATTTTACAATCATCAAAGAAATTAGATTTTGCATATTCCAACCACATGAAATATGAATCTTTAGTAGTTTGGTAATCCTCATGGTCAATGATATTTTCAATGGATAAACACTCTCCTAATGATAATAATTCATGTCACATACCATATTCTTAAATGGTTTCATCAACAACTTTATGGGATAGTGAAAAGAGGTAATGATCATCTGATGGGTGCCTAATGGATTCCAAAATATTAAAGTGGGTAGTGTTATCTCCAAACTCCATTGTGAGGGTCCCTTCATAGAAATTGATGATTTTTTGGGATGTTTTTAAGAAAGGTCTCCAAAAATTATTGTTTAGTGTGATGGGATCATATAATATTCCATATTTAGCACATAGAAGTCATCTAGGAATAATATATCTTTGAATTTCACCATGACATCCTCTATAAATCCAATTGGATAAATGTGGATGTGTTAAAAATATGGACCACCACTCTTGTGGGATATAAGTCTCCCATATTCAAAAAAGTGTATAATGAGTGATTCAATACATTAATGGAATCACCTATATCAAACAAATCATTATATAAATTTAAATAACCAATGTTTCATGGAATCAAAAACACTCCTAGATCTTAACATTTGGTTGGAAAATATGGTGTGATAAGGGATGAGACACTCTTTACCAAGTATATCATATCATTCCCTTGAATTCTCCTCTTCTATTTGTAAATATCCTTAGAAAAATTAGCATACATTGGAAGTTTTTTGAGTGCTTCTAGTAAGAAGATATTTATTTCCACTTTTTGAAAGGTTTCCGGAATTTATTTTTTAAGTACTTATTCTTGCAACCTCTTGGATTTAATTATCCTTGATAGAAATGGTGGGGGTATGTATTTATTCTCACTTTATTACCTTTTAAAATTTGTTTCTTGACTCTTATATCTTGGCCTATCCTTCTCCTCCTCCTCTTTCTTCTCTTCTTCATAGTGTATTTTCACATAATTTTCAGAATTTATAAAATCATTCTCCCTTAACTTAAGTGGTCTCATTTCAGGTTCATGGGATGATTGTGGTAAGATTTATTTTTCAATTCTTGTTTTTATCATACTGACATTCTCTTTTGGGTTTTGGATTTTTCGAGAAGGTAGTTTCTTTTTTTTTTGGTTAGGAAGTCCATGAGACTTTCAAAATTGTTGGAAAAATATTTTACAGTGTCTTTTAGACCATCAATCTCAGGTTTTTGTTGTTTGTTTTGAATTGGAGGTTGTGCATTGGTGGATGGTTCCTCATAGGGTCTCTGGAAATTGGGTGGTTTTCGGTAATAAGGATGGTTATAATATTTATTTTTTGAAATGGTGGTGTGTTCTAGAATTGATTCTGGAATGAGGTTGGTTTTGGAACTATTTTTGGTAAAGGGGTTTAGCTTGATTCTACTAATTTTCAAATCCATATTGGTCTTCATTATGATATCTCTATCCTTGATTTTACTATAATTTCCTAAACATAAAGTTTGTTGTGCAAATTTCCAATTCATGTATTTCATCGCAATGGTTAGTGAAATGATCAGGTGATGGGTATTAACCACAAACATTAGCTGATGCTTGTTAGTCACCCACTTATTTCAAGGCCATATATATCACAAAATTAGTTAGCTATTAAATCCTGGTTTCTAATAATGGTTATGGATGAGAAGTTCTTACCTTATGAATACCTCTTGTTCCAGTACCTCTTGTACCAAACACTTGCGAGTTTTGAGAAATTTTCTCAATCAATCCCTTGGATTATTCTGGTGACTTGCCAATCAATTCCCCTCCAAATGATGCATCTAGAATGTTTAAATCATTTTCCACTAAGCCTTGATAAAATAAGATAATAAATTGATGCTCCTGAATTTCTAAAGGTGGGAATCTAACACATAGCTTATTAAATATCTCCCAATACTCCTAAATAGTTTCTCTATATGACTATCTGATGGAATAAATTTTCTTTATGATGGTCATTATCTTGGTGGTGGGGAAGAATATTTTCATGAATCATCTTACCAAGTCATTACAATAATTAAAATATTTGGGTTGGGGTCCATACAACCATTCTTTGGAAGCTCCTTCTAATGAAAATGGGAACGCCTTCCACTTTACTCGCTCCTCAACAACTCCTCACGGACTGAAAGTAGAGCAGACACGCATGAACTCTTTAATATTTTTGATTGGGTCATTAGCTTCCAAGCCATAAAATTTTGGGAGAAATGGAATCATGTTAGGTTTCATCTTAAAATCATTTTGTGAAACATTAAACGAAATTTGGTTATTTTTATTAAGGAATTATGGTGCACATAGGCCTCCAAGTGTTTGTTTTTGATTCCCATCCATGATGAAAGGCTCAGATTGAACACTTGAAGTTTCACTCAAATTTACAAGAGAAATTTCCTAAAATTAAAATTTCAAATTTATGTTTCTAAGTCTATTCAACAAGGTTCTTTCAATTTTCGGATCTATGGGTAATGGGTCAGGGTGTGTACTTATAGTCATGAAATATATGATAAAAAAAATGTTGGAACTACCTCTTCAGTAATGGTTCCATGTTTTGACATGTTACTATCATGGGGTGTGGAAAAAACTATTGTTTCGTAAGTTAAAATGTTGTATGTTTATTAACCAAAGTTTTCTCTAGATATGAGTGAAAAAAAATCATGAGTTCTCTTTAAAATTATTGAAATAAGTGAGGTTGTGTTTCTTTTAAATTGTTTGATTTTGAAATGATAGGTAAGAAACTAAAAAAGAAAAGAAATTAAAAAAAATATTAAGATAAAATTGAAAAAACAAGTTATTGAAAACTATTATATGAGATGATGATCATGTTAGGTTTTTCTATCCAATTTTAATTCTATCATAGTTCAACATATTCAATTCTCTTCTGCTAAGTCAATAAAAGTGAGAATCCAAAATCGCTTCTTCTCACTCCCTTGTTCAAATATTAATGGTGAGAATAAACCTTACTAAAATGTCAGATTATTCAACTCTCCTTCCATTGTGTGATAGATTTGTAGTTAATACCCTCAATTGACTTAGTCAATTCCCAATCAGGTCTTGTTTATACCAAACAATCAATAATGTTCACTACTCCTCACACACGTACAAGTGATCACTGAGTACTTCACCACTAATCAATGATATATTCCACCATATTTAGACCAAAAACTAGTGTATTGAAATATTGATCATTGACCCAATAAATAAAAACAAAATAATCTAAAATCAAATACAATCATACATGATAATAAAAACTATTATAAGAATTTGAAACGGATTTCATAGAAGATAGAAAATGATCTTAAAACATTAGGTTAAAGAAATCAAGAATTACAAAAGAGTAAACCCATACTTACCCAATAACATATAATTTTACCAAAACATGGTAATGGTATTTTTTTAATAATAGTGATGAATGATTCATTACAAAATGAAGAATAATAAAAGAGATAAAACAGAGAACATATATTTGGATCCTCCTGAATTTATCCGCCAGAAGTTTTCTTTAGTTATACCCAATAGCCTTCCGAAACATACAGAGGTCTCTTCTTAAAATATGTTCACAATTAAGATGGATATCCACGCTCCAAATTTCAAATATTTTGGACAGGTGTAAATGGAGACATGTCTGAGATAATGAATTTATCTTCTTGTGTCCTCCAAACATTGTTTCACCCACTCCACTTGGACTCGCTAAATATATTCCATCCTGAGCTCCTTAATTTAATAAATTTAATGTGAACCTTCACATTAGATTCTTCTATCTAAGACAAATATAATCAACTCTTTTTAATGTCTATATAATGATATATTCCTAATTTAATAAGGTGGGGTTCATTCTACAGGCCAGAAATATTTCCCCATTTGATTGATTTTTATGGTCCATTTTAGTTCGAATTAGTTATGGGTATAGAATAAAAAGTTGAATCCCATGAAAAAAGAAATCCTAAAAAAGGAATCAACTAATTTGGATAATAATAATAAAGTATATTAATGAAATATAGAAGCTCCATAAAACTGTTCAATTTACTAAATTATCCAATTTTCACAATTAAGCTCAAAATTCACAAAAACACTAAATTAATGAAATTCACTGAAAATTTAATAATTAAAAGGGATTAAATTATTTAAACACACATGAAAAATAATGAAAATATTCACTCTATCAATATCACTTTCCTGGAGATGAGTGGGCATAGAGAATGTCTGAGGCATGTCACCCCATGAGCATTGCATGAGGTGACACTACAGTTTGACGTCATGTGTTGAGGATGATGGTGTTTAACATTTTAACATCATGCACGTCAGATGGGGAGGACTTTATCCTTAACCCTTGGTCTTACATTACTGATGTCTACCCATACTTGGGGCAAGGAACTCATCATCAATTCAAGGATATAATGGGGTGGAGGAGTGGTCAGTTGAGGGGTCCATGTTAGGGTAGCTATGCAAAGAAGTAATAGCTATTAGTGTACCTATGAAAAGAAGCATTGGGTAGAGAAACATAACATTAAACACCACACAAGGGACTAGGTTATCACAATGCACAATCCTATAGGGCCACATAGAGTAGGTGCATGAAAGATGTGGGTGTTTCATGCAAGAGGGGCTCGAACATGGGGTTTAGAAGTGAATAAAACCAATGGATCCTAAAAGAAGGGATGTGTGAAAGATTGGAGGATCGTGTGAAAAATGGAGGGTTTTGAGAGAAATAAGTACTGAACAAGGTTATATAGTGCATGAAAGATAGATATTTTGTGCACACCTGCCTTAGGAAAAAAAGTAATTGGGTGAGGATTAAGCCCTTACAGGCCCACCCAAAGGGGGCCCATGGGGGACCTGTCACACAAGATCATATGCCTTGAATCCATGAATTTCACATGGTAGAAAAGTGGTAATCATTTACACATAGGAGCAATAGATCGACTTCCTCATAGTTACCCCAAAAGGGTAGGGTGTCATTCAATTTTAGGTGAAATTATTTATGAGAGTGTGTAATAAGGATATCATGGAAGTGATTGGTTAACATCTCATTAGGCGCTTAAAATCATTATGTGCATGCTATCCATTTGCGTGCCATGATGTCTTATTTCACACATCCTCCTTGGCCATTTTTTGGAGGTTGGGGAGAAATAATGCCTTTTATTTCACATTGGGTGTGTAAGGTCCTTGTGCTTGGATTTCTTCCTTACGCGCAAGAATCCAAACTTACAAGCGGCTACCTTTGGGTTCTCGAAATTTTCATCTAAGTCATATTGTTGCTTTATGTTGCTAAAATATTCCAATATGTAGCCTCAAGAGGAATTTGGAACCAAAAATCCCCCCCCCCTCATAATCTGAGCTGAAAGGTGACGAGAAGTTTGGGTTCTGTGGGAAATTCTGAAGAGAATAACATGTTTGGGGAGGTGACCACATAATATAAAGAATAACACATAAGGTTCCTTGAGCACACAAAGAAGACCTGTTCGATGCCTATAAATATTTGGAGGGCCCTAAGGTACATTACCTTTACTTTTCATACAATAAGCAATCGCTCTGTTGCACATAAGTTTCTAATTTCTGTGTGAAAGACCCTAGGATTGGTCTTAGATTTACACGCAACTAACAAATATTTTATGCTTCAGACTAAACTAAATTTCTCATTATCATTATTTGATCTTCTGTGTAACTATATTTTTTTCATTCCAAACCTCAATCTTCCATGACATTTCCTTTGAGCTTTCACATCTCGACTGACATGGCTGATTAACAGATCGTTTTTAGGAGGGAGGCTTCCTGTACCACATAAGTGGCTGATATGATTGAAAATCCTCATATTCTTCCTTCTATAATGGTACAATTAGAAAATAAAATGCTCATATTCATGCCGAAACAACCTCGTAAGGATTATGTCTTGAATGACAACATCCTGCTATGGAATTTTGGAATTCTATAGGAAGTGTCCATTCCGTTCTTCGAGACTAACTCATCGCGGTCGTGGGTCACACGTGAAGATAGTATTCTGCAATAAAACATCATAAACAATGGACTCACTGCCAAGGATACTTATGAGATGGCCTTCTACATCCTGAGTCCGAAAAATAGGAAATCCATGGGGAGTGAACTAGTGGCCAAATAATTCTCCACCCACTACGTAAGCACCTTCTAGAGTAGTGTCACTAACAAGAGAAAGGGATGATAGCATGACTGGGACTTGAGGACCTAGGGAAATTTTATGAGGGAATGTGCATGATAATTTTGGGTGAACCACACATGCAATGAATTTAGATAATATATTTGAAACCTTGGGTTATTTGAAGTTGTGTGGACATCTTAATTCCACTTCTACTACCAATAATAATTAGTGAAGAAGTTGTTCAGATAGTGGTCCCCAGAAACAAACACTTTCCACATCCACCATGGGGATGTCAATATCAAACTTTGGGAAACCCATTGAATCAAAGGCATTATCTAGTGGGAATTTTGTATGATGCTTTCCAACAAATAGATGATATTTAGGGAGAGAGGGTAATAACCCCCATTATAACATGGAATCTGATGGATTTGGTGAAGGAGATTCTGAAAATAAACTACATCCTAAAGTAAATATCCTACCCAACATGGTTTATTCAATTCCTAAAGAGGGATAAGGAGGTAAGGATTATACTTCAAGGGGAATAGCGCTTAAATGATTTACATAGGGTAAAGTAAGGGTCATACTGAGTGATCTTGGAAGCAAGAAAATATTATTCGTGGGGATTCAGTGTGAATTAGAGCTAGGATCCACAGGTGCGATATTCTAGTTTCATCGTTTCCTTCCATATTGGATGGCTGTTATCAGTGAGATACACAAGGATGGGGGTTCATTAGGGGATTCTAGTAATGTATGGGATCATGGCAGCCCAAAATAAGTTTTACATTATAGTGCCTATATTGGAAAGGATATATAGTATTCTGGGCCTCATTTCATGGGGAGGCATGCCCAAGAGAATTTTTGAACTATTATAGATCCTCTATGGGTGGATCACATCTCACATTGGAAGATATGACTTCTCAAATTCTATTTATCCTCTTGGGGATGTCCGGAGACCATATTTTTTAAACATTTTTGGGGTTCAGCCATTGACGCTCAATGAGGAAGGTATCATGTTTCGGATCATAAATCATGAAAATTTAAATTTCCACTCATTCTGCACCCCAATCGTCCAGATTATTCATTATATACGAGGTCCACTAAAGTATAGGGAATATCTGTAGAGTGTTAGGGGTGGTGTGATAGTTTCCCTAATCGATGTAAATATCTTTTGTGACCCATACGTTTGATCACACATTTCCAGACAGTTTGGGTGCTTATAGAGGATTCCAAAGAAAGTGCATATAGAGGTCAATGAGGAACAACACGCTTGTATCATTTTTGAGTTTTGGATGACGTTTAAAAATACTGGATTTGTTTAAACAATCACAATACCCTCCACTAATGTTGATTTTAGGCTATCAATAGAATATAATAATCATTGGGTGGTGGAATATCTGGAAGCAATTTTGGGAAAGTGAACTCGGAATATCAATGCCAAAAGTGTATAGTTTGGGCTTTAAGAAAGTAGGTGAGCTTCCAATAGGGAAGAAAAAACATATGAAATCTAGGAATTAAGGAAAACATGAGTTAGAAACTCAGCGGTAGGAACTTCACAAGGTTCGGCCACACCTTCACCGCCTGAGGAGGGGTGGCCTTGAAGGTGGCATCATGGACTAGCTAGAGAAGTACCTAGGAAGAAATTGAGATACCAGATTCAACTCACTAGAGAATAACTCTTCCTCACACTTCGGTTGACTTAAAAAAACTTCTGTGGTAAATACGTCTAGAAATCCTATGGAAAAAATTAAAGCGAGATGGGATCCATCTTCCAGTAATTGGGTATATGCAGGTTGAAAATATGGTGGGCGTATCCAGGTTGAAAACATGGTGTATTTTCATTAGTGATTTACGTATCTGATGTCCATGTACGTATATGTATTCCAACGGGGGGAATATAAAGAGACGCATATTTTGGTAAAATTTATACTTGTACAAGTGCTTGACCTAGAAAAACTGCCAACTGATAATGATGGTGATGATGAAGAAGAAAGAGAATATGAAGAGGAGGGAGTGGAAGACGAGGAGGAGGAGGCTGAGGATGATGATCCTAGAGGTGAATAATATCAAGGGACAATGCCTTATTTGGAGAGACCATAAGAGTTTAGTGAGATCATAGGCTTAGGTGAGGAAATTTCTAAATGTCTCAAAGAAAGTCTTGACATATTTCTCTCCTATTTCTTTATCTTTACATAACTCAAATATACTAACAAAAACATTTCTTGTTTAGGAACAAATTTCTGATGATAAATGAGATTCTACTATGGGGGTGAAAATTTTTTCATGATAATGGTGGGATGTGTCCATGAGCCCACATTCAGGGCTGAGCAAGGCTATGGAGCAGTCATTTCAAAAGTGTTCAAAGGAGAGACAGTTGAAGGGGTCAAAGTGATGACCTTAGAACCCAAAATATTCCCACTCTTGTACAAATCATCAATTTAACAAGTGATGAGGGTTCTCCCATGATTTAATTTCCTGTAGTGACTCGGGAACTTGATCTAACTGCACTTAGCTATTTTAAGTTTCTATTTCTCACAGCCCACATCTTTTATCTGAGAATCTAGATGACCAAGGTGTCCAATCCATTCAATATTTATAATACTTCAATACCAAAAAACTAAAGAGTTTAGAACATATGTAGGGGATCTCTCGATGGGTGTACTCTTCCTTGAAGAGTTGACTACTTGAGTTGATCTAGCCTCATCACCTAGTGGGAAGTAGGTTCTGGAAACGGGTGATTCTATTACTAGGTAAAAGCCTGAAACTGGTGAGGGCGAGGATGATGAGGAAGAAATGAGTTTATATGGTCACCCCTATCATAGATCCCAATCCCTCAGAGATAATTTAGAGAGAATATCTTACCAGTGAGATTTTGGATATCTTTCTGAAACACATGCCTATAGACCCTGAGGATCCGGACAACTCTAATATAGATGTAGTTGAAGAAAGACCCATGACAAATTGCAAGGTAGGTAAGTGTATAAAATGTTTCCTTGATTCCCCAGAGGAAAATGGATAATACCTATAGGATCACTCTGCACTTGGCTTCTCTTTCTCTATGATGGAGGGGTGGATGCTCACAATATTCATGTGATGATCCATGACTATCATGCTAGAAAGTTATGAGAGAGTAGTCCATGCCTAGATGTTTATTGGTGATAAATGAAAACTGAAAACATCCAAAATATCCATGAGTCTGAATGATAAATATTTTACCTTGATGAGTAGATGAATAATAATTCCTTATTCTCTACCAATCAGTCAGAACTCATTGAGTGGCTTAAGGTCCATTTGGAGGTATCCCTTGAAAAACTAGAACAAGAGAGCCATTAAGTGGCTGAGATCTGAGCCAAACAGAACTGAATTTAGATCAAGGATAATGAGATTTCCTCTATTTCTTTCAATGGGAAGAGGGAGATCAAGATCTATTAAGAGACTCTGGAAGATACATGCCATAATGTGATGATATTTAAGCATTCTATTAAAGGTGAAAATATCTAAGGGATGTGATTTGGACAAACTTATGAAACATACTTTTGGTTTTTTTATTCCTCTGAACTGTGTTCATGAGAATATTTCCTACTTACTTCCATCACTTCACTTTGATCATATCTGTGAGGAAACTAATGATTAATCCCTAAACTCATGTGGGTCATGCGGGGTGTGAGAAACAAGGGAGGACCACACAATCATCCATTTTGTATGAGGTTTCAATCTAGTCATCAAATACTCAGGGTCTTCTATTATTGACTAAGCACCCAAATTATTTGGGATGAGAGAGGATATGACAAGAGAATAATGCTCTTATAGAATCCAAATAGACTTTCTTGATGTGCTCTAGTGCATGGGCGGGATAATGCTAGGGGTGTTAGAATCAATCTGAATAAAGGGGAATGAAATGTGTGAATCACAATGCCCAAAATTAAGTACACAATGAGGATTGAAATCTGATATGAGATAACTGCTAATTATATTTGAAACACAATATCGTTACTGCTATCCTGAAGTGGGGACAAAAAAACAAGGTACGACTACTGACCCTATTCGAAACACTTGACCAGACATGAAATGTTATCCAAATTCTTAAGGGGCATTATCTAGGAATGGTAGGTGAGTTGAAGTGACATGGAACTAGACCAATAGGGTGTATTTTCATATGTGAAATAAGATGAGGATCAGAATAAGGGGCAAGCAAATTACATAAGTGGAGTTGTGGAATGTTTGAAAGGATTCCAATACTCACAAAATTATTACCCTCTAGCTTGGAGCACATTAGTGTAGGTGCATTGGTCTGAACAAAGATCAAACCTACCTTCCAGGGGAGTTTCTTCTCAAATTCTGAGTGACACTTGGGGGCCTGAGATGCTTTGTAGTTTTATGTCATGCAAGTGAAGAAAATGCATGGTATAGTTTAATGTCATGTGGCTAGGACATCCCAATGTTTAATGTCATATTGTTATACCATTTGCACATGGTTTAATGTCATGCTGCCTAGACCCTGAACCAAAGTTTAATATTTTAATACAAATACTATGATGTATATTCCTCAAAAAAATTCATGTAATTGAGGAGATAAATATGACGTGAACAATCCAAAGGAGGCTTGCACACCATAAAAATACCATGGAACATATGGAAAAGAGGCATATGTGATGAAGTAAGGGAAAACCTAACATTAATGAAGGTCAGGGAGACCTACTTCCATTCCACATATCCCTATGAGGATTCTATTTTAGGTTCACAGAGTTTAGACCACAATCTGGGCCAAAGGGACAAAAAGGTTAATGAACCTACGGTTGGGCCTGATACAAAGTGTCTGGAAATCACTATGTACACCTCAATGAGGGTAATCAAGCCGCATGTAGTTCTTAAAGAAAGTTTACTTGGATACCAACACTATTTGGGGAATTCCACTCTAGTGAGGGAGATGAAACATCTCGTAATTATCATGGGGAATCCTAAACATTCTTAGGGTACGATTGTAGTTTAATGTCATGTGTTGAGTATGATGAGTTCTTAGTTTATGTTCAGAGAGTTTTGACGATATATCTCCTAGTTTAATGTCATAGAGTTTGTTGTGGTTGGTCCAAAAGAAAATGTGTTTGGGAATCACTATGTATCCCATACATAGGGGAATCAATCCATACATAGTTCTATAATCCCGTTCACTTTAACATCATGCGGTCATGACAAAGGTTGTTTGACATGAAAATGGGAATGATATCGCACATGGACCTGAGATCGGCGATCCAGGAGTCACTATATATCCCATAAAAATGTGAGTCAATCCATACATAGTTCTCAAAGGGAAATTTTTGTGTGCAGGTATGACCCATGAACAAAGAGAAAATGCATCATATATTTCTTGTTTGTTCTTCTTGTTCTTATTTTTTGACTGGTCTTACCAAGATGAAAAGTTAGGGTGTTTCTATAGGAATCAATACATGTATAGGTATTGACTGGTGGTGTAGTGAATGACCAGTTCCCAGGGTGATTCCCTCTCAAGTGAAAACACTACAATGTTCTGCCATTTTTTGTCATGTGTCCAGGATGATGATGTCACAGTTTAAAGTCACATGAAAAGACCGGACCATGAATTTTAATGTCATTTGGTAAGGATGAAATAGTTTAACATCATTTGGGATGGGGAAGAATAATTTAACATCATGTTGTGTGGAAGAAAGATATCTTATTTTACGATTGTAGAACTCAGACAAAAATCCATTAGATTAAGGTCATAAAGTGTTAACCATAGGTGCCTAGTTTAACATCATGTTCATGGAATGTACCTATGAAGTTTAATTTCATGTGGTGAGGATGAAGATTTCATGCAATTTATTGTTTTGTGACTAAGAAATATGAATCCCTAAGGAGAGGTGCATGGCGCGACACATTATCCATCTTTAATGGGGGCCAAAGAGATCCACACCACACCTTCCAGAGAGGGAACCCTGACCAAGAAATGGAGAATGGGTTCATGATTCTATGTTTGGTCTTGGGGCCAAGATGTACAAACATCACTATGTATCTGGTAAGGTTAGGAATCAATCCATACATAGTTCTTGAATATGGCACGACAGATGACTAGTGCCAAGGAGGGGGTTGATTTTATCTCAAATTAGGATATCGTGATTTTTACACAGTTTATTATCATGCGGATAGGAAACTTAAAATATTAGTTTAAGTTCATAGACATTCGACAAAAAATGGAGGAGATTTGTAGTGCATTTCTATAAGTCTACCCGGCGTGAATTGGGAAAAAAGAGGCCCACACCATACAACACACTCCTAAATGATACTTGGGCCAAGGGGAAAAAGGTATGAAATTAAAATTATATGGTTGGACTCTGATAAAAGGTATTTGAATGTTTCTACATATCCTACAAGGGTCAGAATCAATTCATACACAGTTCTTGAATATGGCATGGAAAATGGCCAGTGTCAAGTGGAAATGTCTTCTTAGGTGAATACATCATAGTTCTATTTAGTTTATCACCATATACCTCATATTCAAGACATATAGTTTAACATAATTCAATAAGGATGACATATATTATTCAGTTTATCATGGTGCAACAAGGATGTTGTGGATCTTAGTTTATTGGCATAGATCTTGAACTATAGGATGAGGTCTTTCTAAATCATAAATGTGTAATGGAATACATAAATTAACATGACATACATAAGGACCAAAAATATCCACACCACATCACACATTCCTTAAAGAAAAACCACACATAGTTTGAAGTCATAAGTCTTGGACTTAGATACTCAGTTTAAAATCATGTGCCCAGGATGTAAACTCCTAGTTTAAGGTCATATTGTTTGGACCACATAGAGATTCTTCTATGAGAGTAAAAATATTACCAATACCCCTAATCACATGTGAGACATTCTTGGTATGGGGAATAAAAGGAGGTTAAGATTCCAATGACACATGGGAACACAAAGTAGGGGAATAGGGAAGTTGGGTTAAGGATGTCCCAATGAAACTGATCGGCATGCTTAATGCGAAAAGGTGTAAAGAGGGGTAACACTAAAGGTATTGAAGCTACGTCTGGACATAAGTATGTGTGAGAAGATCTAAATTATAGTGTCCAGTATTTGGGACAAAATTAAAGCCGAATAATGATGGAGGATAACCATTGTCCATATTCAAATCACAATATTCATATCGTGTGACTTGGAATAGGAACAGAAAAATGAGGATCTATTGTTGAACATATTTGAAATGCGAGACCTGACACAAGGTTTCATCTAAATTCTTTAGGGGAATTTTCCCAAGATGGTAGTTGAGACAAAGTGGTATGATACCATTCCGTTAAGGGGTCCCTTCTAATGTGAAAGATAATGGAGACCCAAATAAGGGGATACATGAAACATGGAAGTGGAATGAGATAATGTCCATGGAGTATCCAACACTCTAGGTCTAACATCATACTGTATTGGAGCATGCTAATGTGGCATATCAGATAGAAGGATCCAGATCCCTTCATCAAGGAAGAAGCCTCAAGAGGGATCTTGGGTACAACATGGTAATGGAACAATGTCAAATGAGGAGGAGAAGGGTTAAAAGAGGGTTAATGAACCGGGGCCTAGACTCGAAGACACAATGTTTGGTCATTCCTACATATCCCATAATAATGGTAATCAAGACACACGTACTTCTTGAATTATGTTCATTTTAACATCATGCGGTAAGGATGAAGGTCAATATAAATTTTCCTAAGGGAGGTACATGGTACGACTGTTATAAGCCGATGTGAATGAGGACCAATGAGGTATATCACACCATGTATTCCTAGGAGAAACCTAGGTTAAAAATTTGAAGAAACTTGTGGTTGGATCATAGAAAAATATCTAGGTTTTCCAAAATATCCCATAAGGATGAGAATCAATCCATATGTAGTTATAGAGATGTCATGGTAGTGAATAGTGTAAAAGGTGATTCCCTCTCAGATAAGGACATCAGGGTGTTGTGTAGTTTATTTTCATGCATGTATGATTGAGGTTGTTGTGCATTTTAATGTCATGCAACTAGAATGAAGAAATAGTTTAACATAATGTGGTACGGGTTAGTTTAGCATAATAGAAAAAAATTGGAACTTGAATTTTAAGTTCATGTAGAAAGAACTATAAATGTTATAGAGTTTAACATCTTGTAGATAGGACATGGTATTTTAAGATCATTTGGGATGGGGAAGCATAGTTTAATGTCATGTTTCTTGTATGAAAGAGATCTAATTTTACGTTTGTAGAACTCATACCATAAGAAACACTGTTTGGTTTATCATCGTGTAGAATGATCTAGAAGTTCAATGCGGTTTAACATCATATAGGATGAAGTATTTTAACATAATATATGATAAAATAGTTTAATGTTGTGTGAGATGATACTTATCTTGATTATGTAAAGTACTATTTAAGTAACTTGGAATTGGTGGGAGGAGTCACTCGCTTTCCATTCATTGTGACCAAAGAGTATGCACTATTTGGATAGAATTTTTGAATGACGTAAGACCCATCCTATTTATGTTCCAACATTGATGGATTCCTACCAGGTATAATTAGAGTCCTCAAATCTAATACTATGTCACCCAAAAGGAAGGAACACAGATGATATTTAATATTTAAAGCTCTGGCTATCTTGTTCTGGTGCCTCTCTAGATTGTGAAATGCCTGGATCATATTCTTGTTGATGGATTCCATCTCATCTAGAAAGACTTATACTACTCTTTCTAACATATTATATTCATATATAGCTATATGGGGTGATATAAATAGAATCTTGGTGGGTATGACTTCCTCTTTTCCATACATCAGGGAATACGGGATCATCAGGGTGGAATTTCTAGTTTGCATCTGATAATCCTTAAGAGCATTGAGGATCTTGTTTGGCCGACTCTTCTTGATTTGGCCGACCATCTTCAGCATAATGTTATATAAGTACTTTTATAATAATTCGATATGTCTATTTTCCTGTGGATGGTAGCGAGAAGTGTGGTTGGATCAGATGTTGTAATTGGTTTACAATTTCTTCTACTAAACTGCTTTGAAGTTGGTGTTGTTGTCAGTGAGAACAGTGTGAGGAACTTTAAATCGATGTATGACGTTGGAGATAATAAATTCAATAACAAACCAGGATTTGACTTTCTTAACTAGGATCACCTCTACCAAATTAGAAGAGAAATCCATTACAGTCAGAATAAACCAACACTGGCGAGCTGTTGCTGGTGGATAAGGTCCCATGACATCAATAGCACTTACCACAAAGGGCCAAAAATACTTGGTAGTATGGAGGAGATTCGGTGCATAATGCACAAATATGGCATGGACCTAACACTTTTGGTTCCTCTTGGTGAACTCAATACATTCATGGATAATGGTGGGCAAATATTATCCCAACCTTCGAATCTGGTGAGAGAGTTTCAACCCTGCCTGATTGGTACTAGAGGATCCAACATTAACATCTTAAATAAACTGGGGAATATGATCTCTTTGAATATAATGGAGGATAATTCCATCAAAACCACATTTTTAAAGGATTTCTCAAGGATAGGACCGATCTGGAGGGTGAACATCACTACGCACTGATGTAATTGCTCACGCTCAACTCTGTCTATCAATAGATTTTCGTACTAGAGATACTCAATGAAAATTTTGTCTAGTCAAAGGTTTATTTTACTATGATTGGGGGTATGTAGGACCCAATGAGGAAGCATCAGTGGTAAGGTGGCTTACCTACTATTCTTCATCATTGTTCGTACTGACAGGGGTGATGATCCTTCGATGTGTCACGTAAATGAATAGATCTTCCTAGACAATATCTTTGTGAGAAGTGTCAAAACTGTATAGGGTATTAGCTTGACCATTCTACAATCGGGGAACATGATGGGCCTCTAGTTGATAAGGTAATTGGGCCTTCAGTAGGTGGGTGCACTCTAACAGGGGTACGAGCTCTATCTTTCTGATGACGTAGTCACTGTTGATATGTTTTAGGACTAATTTAGAGTCTCCCTTCACATGTATGTGGGTAAAATCAATATTTTGATCTAGGTCAAGACCAATGATGAGAGCCTGATACTCTGCCTCATTTTTTGTGAAACCTTCTGATAATAATAATCAATAGTAAAAGAAAACCAGTGTAGGCATGGTGAAAATGAATCTCATGCCTACTCTGTTGAGCCTATGATCATTGGTACATATACCAGTTGGGCTTCAGGAGGCGCCATCGAAATGAATCTTCCAGAACAAAATATCCTGATCTACTAAAATAATGGCCTCATTTAGAAAATCAAGATCCAAGGAATGATCTGTATGGTCAGATGGGTGGAGAAAAAATCTGCCAATGCCTGATGCTTGATTTCCTTTTGCCAGATGAACGTGTTGTCGAACTGCTAAGGGATCACTACAAAATGAACAAGACAATATGTCTTCATAGATAGCTTCATAATATACTTTATCATATCCACACGGGACACCATCTATATCTCATGATGCTACAGATAATGTTGCAACCTCTGCACTATGAAAACCAGCATGAGGAAACTCTTCTTTATGGAATCATATCTTGTATCTGTATTTAGGAGAATGAGATTGAGGTAGTATAGATTATTATTTTTTTCCTTCATTGTTCTTATGGGAGAAAATGTAGTTGAGGGATCATTTTAGGGAAGTCACATAAAGGACCAATAGATTTCAATAGACATGTGGCATCAGAACCGAAGGATACAGAATATATTAGTTTATCTACTCAAAGGAAATCTGGAACTCTTAATCCCACTGGTAGACCACACCTTTCTTCATGAGTTTGTAAAAGGGATTACACTTTCCAGATATATTCTCAATGAATTGGTGTATATAGTCTAAGTGTCCTTGAAATCCTTATAGATCTTAGAGGTTTCCCAGAGGAGGCATCTGATAGATGGCATTGATATTCTCTGGGATGATCTCAATGCCTCTATTTCAAATAAAAAAACTAAGAAACATACAAGAGGTAACATAAAAATAACATTTCAAGGGGTTCATCTTTAGATGTTGAGAGTGAAGAATGATGAATAATTTCTCAATATCTCTAACATGGTCCTTCCACTTGTAATATTTGACCACCAAATTGTCTATATAGCATTCAAATATTGTCTTGATGATTGGTTTGAATATGTGGTGCATGGGACGCTTATAGGTGGTTGTTGAATTCTTCAAACTGAAAAGAATTACCTAATAGAAGAAGGTACCATGTGGTTCCCTAATGTAAGTGGACTCCTTATATTTGGGGGACATCTAGATATAATTATACCTGGAATATCCATCCATGAAGGATAGGTCCTGGAACCTAGTGGTGGCATCGATTAATATCTCTGTCACGGATGGGGAAAATAATCCTTCAGACAGTGGTGGTGGAGATATCATAAGTCAATGTAGGATCTGATATATCTATTCTTTTTTCTAATGGGAATAATGTTGGCTAACCACTTGGGGTACTGATATTCTTTAACAAAGTTCTATTTAAGTATCTTATCAACTTCAACCATAACCATGAAATCATGGGAAGGGTTAATCTTCCTGGTTGGTTATATGAACATGTGATAGAATACTGGGATACCCAGGAAGTGGATGAAGATCTGAGGGTCTCGCCCTAGAATCTCATCATAACTTTGGAAAAACATGTCATGGTGTTGCTTTAGGAATTCCACATACTACTATTGTTCCTCTATAGTCATAACTCCACTAATAAATGTCATCTTTTGATTTTTATTAGTGACAAGATTCATGTGTACCAACTCATCAACATTTTTGGAGACACCCTCTTCAAATAAGGTTGGAGTATAATCCAAATCCTCTTCTTCAACCAAGGTAAGAGTATCATCAAGAGGAGGAAATTCTTCTAAGTTAACTGACCTTTTGGGAATGTTAGTACCTCCTTAAGTGATGGTGTAGTCTTCATTCAGAGACTCTTGTACTGTTGAATCAATGGAAAAAAAATCTTTCGAACTGGTTCCATATAGACTTCGACCAAGAGGCCCACACTTGATGATGTTAAAGTAGTGGTGATGAGTCAGTCTGTGCTGAATTAAAACATCATGGAGAAATAAGTAGGTATGGAATACTTTTGTGGACATGGGGATAATGTATCAATACCTAACAGGGGTAAGGGGTTTCAGTATCACCCAATCCTAACCTATATAGGAGTAAGAGGTAACATTATAACGTTCCTTATACCTATGAATATTCCTTCCCCTTATCTCAGAAATGATGAAGCAATGCCCCAAGCCTAGAATTTAAGCCTCCAAACAGTGAATCAGAAGGATGAAAGAATCATCCAAATCTTCCCACAGGTCATCCACAACAGTAGTGCACTCAACCTAATTGGTCTGAACCCATTTGTCCTTCCTCTTGTTATAGTAGGCATACAAATATCAGGATTCACAAGTGGAAAAGGGAGATACAACACCTTGTAGCATGAACACTCGGCCATTAATGGAGTACTTGAGGAATTAGTGATATGAGGAAAGAATTTCTTCATGTAGATAGAGCTAGGGTCTATACATTAGTGTATTTTAGGTAGTTTACTATGGGACCACCATGAATTCAGTGCTGGAAAACAGACCACCGAACTGGTTATTTAGGAGAATCTTTCCATAGGGACATTGTTAGGATATATCATAACCTTAAATCATCTTGTCATAGGGACTCAGATCCACCACATTCATTTCTATCTTGTGGAGTTTCTAGGTTGGGATTAGATTGATCCTAGAAACTATGTTAATGAGACAACAGTGGACTTCCACACCATTGAAATGACCTATAATATATAGAGGGAGAATGTGGCCCTACATGAGAGATCCTTCATCATCTCCAAAAAAAGAAATGATTTCTTGGAACTTTTCTTGTTTGACTTCATCAGCATGGAAGGCCTCTACAGCCACTACCTCTATTTCATACTAGAGGGAGCTTTTGAAATCCTCTATGATGGACTCACTCATTTCTTATGATAGGAGGAGTGCCTCGATGATTAAGATATTTGTGGGTATGTTGGAAATATGCTTAATAACATCATACTTAAATGTCGGGAACACATTTCTTCTCTCAGAAGGTCACTCCTCATTAGAAGGTATGATGGGTGTTGTTGGTTGAACAGGTGGATACTAGATGGTCTTAGGGATATCTGTTTTCTCACTAGCTAAACCATAAAAAAATATTACTGACTAACTGTTGGATGACTAAGATCTGGTCACATATGGATACAAATGATCATGATGTGGTTACAGTAGCTCTACCTAGTTGGGTATCATGAATGGTGATGGCAGTGAATTTGATGAGGTAGGATGAGAGGAATGTGCATGTTGAGATCTGTATTGAGCCTACTGGCTAGTCTCGGTAGTTTGCATGGCATGGCTGGAAGCACTATCTGGATCATTATGAAAAATTTTATATCCACAGCCTCATCGATGATAGAGTCGAACAAGAAAATTTAGAGGATCTTTCTGATGATCCTCATTTTCGGGAACCACGTAGGGGTCTACCTTTTTATGGTATTTGCTGAGGCGTACTCCTGATCATCACTAGAGGAATCCTCCAACACTTGGTGAATTCTGGGGACAATTCCTATCTCTAGAGGCATGAAATACCTAATTGTTTGATATGGGTTTGGTATTGATGTGGGGGGGTTTTCTTTCCCTTGTGTCATCAACTTCTACTCTTCTAATAAGGGAAAGGTTGAGATGTGGATGCATAAGTGATATAGAGAGGAATCGCGATGACTTCAGGAGGCTTGGGATGATTTAAACAGGCACTAATCACACCATGTGTGTGAGAAACTACCCTTATAGATAACCAATCATCATAATTCTGATACTTATGGATAAAAACCAAATACCATTCACTTTCTTTGTTGCTATTTGGCCTTACAGATATACACACCACATATGTCGGTGAATGACCCAATCTGACCACATTTTTATCAATCTGGTCCTAGAGCCATTCCTTAAACACATATCATCACTTGGTGGTCTTTCCAATGTATTATTGATAAGGTAATTTGTTGGGTAAATCCGTGAGATAAGTCTCTTAGGGATACCTACATTCTGGAAGCTTCAGGATCCCATAATCTAAGGAATATAGGAAATAGCTGAGGACATGAGCCTCATTAAACACATAAGTATGGCTTCTTCTTACTATGAAAGGTACTTTGGGAGCCTAGCCATGATTTGGTACTAGATCCTAATGGGGGATAAAGCCTACTTGTCTTACCTAGGCAGCGATGCTTGACGGGGTAGTGTCATCCAATTCTATAGTGGGAAATACTAAGCCTATGGTTGGGCCAGAGTCTAGTATCCTCACCAAGGTTGTAGAAAAGGCTCTTCCAGTAACAATTCTAGAAGCCTAAGTGTCTCTACCTATGAAACAATATAATTCTTGACCTTTTTGGCTCTTTTTGTACTGGTTGTAGAAGTAAATAGTCATTCTTATTTAGCTTTCTATAGGGCATCCTCTAGGAATTGGGCCTTGTCAGAGAAATCACGTCGTCCACTTGAGAAATTATAAGTGATGTGGAAGGGGACCAATTTAGTATTAACATTCCCTACACACATTGTTAGAAACTATTCTTGATTCAACGGCATATCAAGTGAATATGTGAGGACTTTCCACCTGGCAACAATGTTTTCAACTCGCTTATTTGGTCATTTTTTGCACTTTAAGAGGTTGTAAGTACTTGTATTAAATTTAGAGGGTATAAAATTATAAAGAAACTATCTGTGAAGGTCTTCCCAACTAGCTATTTACCTAATGGGTAACTGGTCGTACCAGAAGAATGCAGTCCCTTCAAATATATGTATGAAACACTGGAACTTGGTGGCTTCCTACGGTGCTGAAGTTCCCAGTATGGGTCCACACCATGAAATAAAGTGGGACAGATGCTAAAATGGGATTCCCATGCCATTTAAGGGCGGAATATAGTATTATCAAAATTTGTGGGTGCCAGCATATCGTCCACCCATGCTGGATATGACTTTCAATCAGGAGTCATCACCACCTGTCGTGTCTCAAGGGCATCATGGTAGGCGATGAAAGTTTCCATCAGATCCTCCTAAAGGGGGTTCCTATTTTGGTGATGATTCATTACTTCTAGTAAATTAGTGGGGTCTTCAATAATGTAGGTATGCTCTGTAGTTCATGGAGCAGAAAGTGGAACTTCTACAAGAATTACCAGTGGTTCCCCCAAAGGAACTTCCTCTTGATCTGGGTCCCATGGATGATTCTCACACAACTCAGGATGATTGGTAGATACATACCATAGTAAGGGTATTTTTGAGATTAAAAGGAGGAAACTCACCGATAAAGACATATCACTGCCCCAGCTACCCCATTGGAGGATAGACAGGGTCGTATAGAGGATCACTGTAGTCAAATGTCATTCTTCCAGGTGCTTGGAAAGGATCTTTTCAATGATATTTTTATTCTCTTCAAATTTTTAGAGAAATGTTTCCCTATCAAAATAATCCTATGAATTTTTTATTGAATCAAATGGTTCAGATGGATTAAAGGTCCTAGTCGATCCTTTACCCTTGTTGGAGTTCCAACTGACGGGAAATAATGTAGAGGGGTCTCCAAGGCCAAGTAAATGCCTTTGCTAATGAGTGTGGACACCTGTTGGGTCCATCTTGTGTTGTTATACCCCAAGAGTTGTTCATTCCCTTAGGATCGTGTTCAAACACCTCCTTCCCAGTGTATCTTGTGAATAAACATATTTACCATGATGGTGCCTGAAGTAATATCCTCAATATCCCTGTGTAGGTCTGGCTATCATAGGATTGGGATAAAATGGAGAGTACAATACTACCTAAAACCCTAGATCTATACATAAAAATTTGCATCTTTGATAATTTTGTGGAGCACAAGAATATGTGAACAAATCTCTACTGACGATTATGGTGAAATTTGGGTGATGTTGGGTGTTGATCCACTAGAAGCACTACTAGGTCAACCATACGACACTCTTGGTCAATGTCATCAAAGTGTTCCTAGATTTTTGGATAAGCCAAATAGAAGTTCCATAGGTGTAAATGCATCACCCAGATGGCCCTGTGGATGCTCATGAAATTTTCCTAGGTAAGGTAATTTGGAATGTCAATGTATGGATTCATGATCGGACAGAACATTTCAGAGAACTAGTCTTTTGTGAGAGTGTCCCACAAACTTCTTCTCTCATAAGTTTGTGCCAAATCATTTTCCCCATTATTTTTTTAAGAGTGTCTATGGAACCAAAATTATCACTAAATTATACCATTACAGTGCTATAATAGCCATTAGAGAGAACATGGCTTGAGCTAATAGGCTGCTGCTAACTAGTTCATCTCTCAAGAGTGGTATCGACCGCATCATAATGTCCCTATTATATAGGGTGTAGACCACTTATTTATATAAAAGTTTTATGGTCATTAGTGTAGGGTTTAATTGAATATCATCATCTAAAATTCCATATAATAACTCTTTTTTATCTCGTGATGAGGTAGAGAATGAGTTTAGTGATGGTAGAGAAGACTACATGGAAAGACCCAGGAATAGAAACAAATATTCATCCCCCAGTGTGTACCTATGTAGGGTTTCGGGGAAATGGTACTTCTCACTTTTTAGGAGGGTGAAACTCACATGTTGGTTTCCTTCCCCAGAATATGATATAGAGGATCGTGGTGAAAAATCCATCATCGAGTCACATTCTACATTATAATCTAAGAAACATACTGGATTAACAATGATCTAGTACTTCTCATAGTTCTTCCTTCAGTGGTGATGGTTCACCCTTATACCCTAGGATGGTTCTTCAGGTTAGGGTAGTTCTTTGGCATGGGGAGGATATCTATGTGGGTTAGTACTAGAGTAGGTAGGTCCCCCACTTGAGCTAGTTCTGACCTGAGGAGTACCTTTATATCGACTATCATTGGAGCAGAGAGTAACTCCACTTCGGTGAGCTGAGGTGGGAGGATCACCAGGGAATATTTCAAATAGAACACTAGGAGGGCCTACATGTTGATTGATTGATGTGGGGAGAGGACCTATGTCGTTGGGAGTTCCAGAGTAGGGAGGAACTCCAATGGAGCTGGTAAAAACATGGGGAGGACCTTTATGTCTGTTGGTTGTGGTAGCATGAGGAGGGACTCCATATTGATCGAACTGGACATGGGTAGGATCTCCGCATTGACTTCCAATGAAGAGGAGAGTAACTCCACATGTATGGTTACCATAGTAGGGAGGTACTCTTCTTGGAAGGTTTTTGGAGTGAGGAGGACCTCCGCAGGAGCGGGTGAGAACATGGGGAGGACCTCCTTGTTGACAGGTGATATGGTGTGGAGGTCCTTCTCTCTAGTCAATGTTGTTGCAAGGATGACCTACACTTGAGATAGTATTGACTTGTGGAGGGCCTTCTTGTTAATGATATGATTCATGGAGATTAACTACGTATCTGGAATCATAGGAACGGGGAGGACCTCTATGTTTCATGTCAACAATATGAGGAGGACCTCTACTTGGACTGATTCTGGTGACATGGGGAGGACCTCCATACTGAGTATGAGAGTTGGGAGGAAATCCATTATGGTTGTCGATGGTATGTATAGGACCTCTATATGTGATATCATCATCACAAGTCAACCCACAATGATTTCTAATCATTTTGGCTGCTAAAATAGCCAACGCAGCCTACCCATGGGGTGGATGAGGTCTCGATACTGATCAACCTTAAGTGGGCCCATGATGTGTAGTAACAGGAAATTGGTAGAATGCATCGTGGTTCCATGGGCCATTAAAGCATTATAATACGACAACCCTTGATGGTTGTCTTCCTAATATTTTATCATATGTTGGCGTCAGGTCATCCTGATTGGGGCTAGTGGAGCGTGGTAATAAACCACATATTCCTTGGCCTGAGGGACATGTAACTAGTGGTGTTGATGTGATATGGTGGGTTCCCTCATTAGTATCTACCAAGTGGTATTCATAGTCAGGATGACTTCAATGTCCCTTACCTCATTGACATAGGATAGTGAGTCTAAGGAATGTTTCAGGGAGAGGCTTCTAAAATGGTTGAATGTTTTAGAGGAGAGAAATGGTTCCTAGCACGGCCCTTTGGGGAGGAATTGATGGAGAGACACAAAATCCTTGAGATCCTAGAGGGCTATATCACTCATGGAAATGACCCCATCCTACTTGTATTGTTGTATGAAAATGTTGACCATACTCTTGTGAACAATTTCTGGTGGCGAGATAGGGCATGGTAGCTCGGTAGTTGTGGTCATGGATGATGTTGCAGCAGAGGTGGAATCATGTGGGATTGCTTCATTATAATTCCTCTATCCCCTAATTTTGTGGGTGGGGGAGATTAGTTTCTTGTTTCTTGGGTCCTTCAATGAAATAAAATTCATCCATCAGTATGGATACTAGGAAAGAAATTCTCAATTCCTTAGTGTCATTCAATCTTCCATGGTTGGAGAGAGAGATCCATGTTGATAATGTTATGGACCAGAATTCCCAATGATTAACTACACCAAATTCTAGTGAGTTTCACATCAAACCCATTATTTTCATTGTGGGACCAAGCTCTAGAAATTTGGATCTAGTGACATGCTCATTTATTGATGTCTTGAGCATTAATAATCCCCATAGTTGAAGGAGAACTAGTTCACATCAGGTTTACCATTTCTATTTTTGATGCTTTCCATCAGGGCATTACCACATCATCGTTCTCTTGAATGGATGAGTTGCAATGTTTCCCCACATTCCCACTTTCCAAAGGCGAGTGAATTTCATCACTTCTTCAGTGACTTATAATCCTTGATTGAAAAGGGATGATGGGATGTTATTCCCCCTTATGTGTATTGCTTATTGGAATTAATCTCCCTGTTTGGGTCTCCTTTATAGATTAAGATATTTTTTGTGAAACTCATTCCCAGTGTCATCTCTTTATGTATGACGGTTAATTACGCTACTTAAATTAGGAAATTCCAAAGGGTCAGGTCAGGGTAGTGAACTTTGGTCAGGAGAGTAGTAACATTAGGCATCACTGAAAATTTATAGACACTAAAACATTGAAAAGCTTGTATTCTTCCTCATCATAGGGTTTCTCAATGGCTCAAAAATTTGAGGCATCCTACATCGATCACAGGTTATTTTATTCTAGAGCCTTGTCTTTTGAGGTTCTCCTCAACATCCCAAGTTTAACATGGGGTATGCCACGAGTTTAACTTCTAGAAGAGATATATCGTAATGATCAGAACACTTATAAACGTGGATCTGATAGGCACATCCCTGGGAGGGATAACCTGAAAGGTTTACCAGATGGGTGGATTATAACACCTAATAAGGATGGACCTAAGAGTGGTGAGTCTCATAAAGGGAAGTTATCAAATCATAAAGGCTGATATGGATACTACTGAGGGTGGATTAGGGAGTTGGTTCATAATGAGTGGGACACACCAAGATTTACCATTGGATGAGATTGAACTTTAGGGAGGCTTCTTACATACGCTCTATAGAAGAAAGGTATAAAAACCCACGTAGTTTTAAAGGGTGATTTGGGGCTTACACATGTATAGCTTCACTTCACAATATGGGTACTCTTGGTTGGATGAATATTGATTATGTATAGCTTACACATGGTTAGCTTCCTGGATACTTTTAGGATCATCGGTGATGTGGATGGAATGACCTCACTGAGATGTGGCAGTCCAGGTAATAATCATGATCGAAATGGAGGAAAATTTAATTGAATGGATGGAGTGTGGAGGATGTTGGGCTTGAACCTTAGGGAGGATTCCAACGTATCACAGTTTCTATGAATCATAGTCCATGTAGTTTAGTATGGGTCTAAGAGACAACTAAGGAAGTGACTCAAGATAATGGACCGCATGGATGGAAACCCAAAGGAAATGTAACATTCGGGTAGGAGAATGGTCCTCCTGAAACATAGGAACTTGAGGGAATGACCAATATGGGAGTGGATGATGGGATTAAACCTCAAGGAGGATTAATACATACCCAATATGGAGGATATGGATAAATGTATATTCAATTATAGTATCCCATATAGTTTAATTTCATACATAAAGAATGAGGGTGAACCAATGTTAATATTATGTTGTTAAACTTGAACCTTAGAGAGGATTCCTACGTACCCTGTTTAGAATATGGGGATCAACCCACATTTTTTAGAAGGCATTGGGTCTTACACATTCTTAGCTTCTTGTGTAGATGGATCAAAATTCTATATAGAGGTGGATTCTGGGGATGTGTCCCAAAAAGTGAAGGTGTCACATCATGAGGGTACATCCCCAAGAGGGAGAACTAGAGTTACCTATGGTTGGAATTGAACCTCAAGGAGGATTCCTACATACCCTGTTTAGAGGACAAGGATCAAAACCCACGTTGTCTAGTAGGAATCATGGCTTACACATGGATAGCTGCACGTATGGAGTTTTGGTCACTTTTAATCTATAAGACCACATGAGTCATGATAAGTGTAAAGAAAAATGAGGTTGTAGTAGAACTAACGATCGAGTCACAAAAGATATGGCCATGAGAATTGATGTGGTCCTTACCCACTAAGTTGGACTTGGGAGATGGATATCGGGGCTTACTCTTGGAGGGATGCCTAAGGCGGATCTCATTCTATGTGATGAGGATATCATTCCCTTCCAAGAGGATGAAAGAGATATCACTCCTATTGAGATAAGTGGGTGTACATAATGCCTGAGGTGTGGCACACCATTTTCATTTCACAGGTAAATACTACAATTTAACTTCATGTGTTGAGGATGATGGTGCTTATAATTTTAACATCATTTAGCTCAGACTGGGAGGACTTTCTCATTACCCCTTGGTCTTACATAATTGATTCCTACACACACCTAGGGATGGGATGTGGGTTAGTATCAGCAATGCTTGGGTAAAATGGGGTTGATGAGTGATCAATCAATGGGTTCATGTTACTGTATCTATGAAAAGAATCAATATCTATTAGTGTACCTATGTAGAGAAGTATTAGGTAGATAAATGCACCATGAGACACCACATGAGGGACTAAAAAATCACAACTCACAATCTTGGAGGGACTTATGGAGGAGGTGCATGAAAGATGTGGGTGTTGCATGAAATAAGGGATTAAACACGGGGTTTCAAGGTTAAGATAACCTATAGAGCCTAAAAATAGGGTTTCATTCAAGATTGAGGGATTTCACGAACAATATAGGGGTTTGATCAAAATAGGTGTTGCACAAGGGTATATGGTATGCACAAGAAGGATATTTTTCATGCACCTAACTTAGGAAAAAAGGAAATGGGTGAGGTTTAATCCCTTGAGGGCCCACCCAAAGGGGGAACCATTGGGTACCTATCACACAAGATCCTATACCTTGAATCTGTGAATTTCATGTGGTCACAAAAGGGGTTGTCTTGCATGCACAAAAGCGAAGGTTCGACTTCCTCATAGTTACCCAAAAAAAGGGTGGGGTTCCCTTCTATTTATAGACTAAATTCATGGTGGTATTTTATAATCATGTTTGAATGTAAGTGTATGGTTGACATCACATTGGGTGTGTAAAAGCTTTACACGAGGACCAGCCTTTTGTGTGTGGTCTGGTCTTCTTTCATATATCTTCCTTATCCATTTTCAGGAGACTGGGGTAAAATAATTCATTTGATGTCACATTGGTTGCATAAGGTCCTTTCATATAGATTTTCATCCTGCACTCAGGAATCTAAACATATGTGCGGCTACCTTGGGGGTTCTTGGAATTGTTTTTTGTGTCATATTGTGTCTTTAAGTTTCTCTAAGATGCATATATATGGCCTCAAGAAGAATTAGATTCCAATATATATCTAACAAGGTAAAGTAAAAAACATGATGTAAATGGAAAAGTACAATGCAATTATTGACCATATCAATTGGAATTCACACCATTTAAGAATATGATTAATTGACTAGATAATTAATAAAATTTATGTGATTGGGAAAATAAAAAACTTAATATAAATGGAAGAGAATGGGGATAATATTTATCACCTCAAATATGGAGGGTGAATGTAGTTTAAGGCCATAGTGATCTATCCATTGATGGATGCTGTGATATGATAACCCATATGGGGATCAAGATCGAAGAGCATCCTAACATCATTAAATAGAGAAATATGATGGGGTAAATCATGACCTGGGGAACTCAATCAATAATATGATATGAAACATGTATATTGAGGATGACCTCTAAACAATATTTGATTGATACGTTCCTTGGAAATATTTTTGTGGCATAAAAATATTGCAGGGTTGGTTTCCCATAATTAAATATTTCTCATGGTTGGTAGTTCTGAATATGGTGGCATGAAGATCATTTCCAAGTATAGGTATCCCTTAGAGTTGAATTTTATTGTTATTGAAAAGTCATTGGAAATACAATATGCACAAGTAATAAAGTGTGGTTTTTGAAAGAAAATACTCAAGTGGTGTCTAGAACATTATGGTCACAAACTACCCATGGTTAGGTTTCTTATGGATGATGAAGAGGAATGGAGGTCGATGTTGAATTGCTTCTAGGGCTAGAAAATATAGTTTATGTGTCACAATGTTTCTTAAAACAACATGAATAAACCCAAATGTAGTTATTATTAAAGATACATTATTCCAATATATATTATGATGTAAAAAGGATCTAACATGAATAAATAGATCATGCACTATGAGATGTTTGATGATAATGAAGTTTGTGGCTGGGTCCAACATATATGGTTCAGATGACACTATGTATCTTGAAATAACAAGAATCAATCCACATGTAGTCCTTATAAAATATAGTCTTTATATATATACATATAATCTGTATGTAATGGAGATTGTTTATTCTATTATTAGATCAAAACTAAAATAATCTCTAACACTTGTGCCCGTGGAAAAAATTTCAGCTTGTCTCAGGAGTGGAGTACCTTAACCTTTGGTAGATTTGAATGTATAAATCTCATGAAAACACCCTTTCATGGATATAATTTTCATGTATAGAAGTTGGGTCATATGGTATGAACCACTCAAAATAGCTTAAGTTCATATAGGATTAACCATATTCTATATATTTTAACATCATGTGATAAGGAATCATGTTTCATATATTATAGGGTAATATGACACAAACCATTATGTAGGGGTCTTTGATCATGTTTGGATTGTACTCAAAAATTTAATGTATTTATATCAATGTTTTAATTGTGAAGGAAACCCCAATGTGAAATAGAGGTCCCAAACACTAGGATGACACAAGGTTTTAATATAGATAAATCATATAGTCAAGCCTAATATATATAATTTGGGAATTACTACCTATTATATAATAATAGGAATCAAGAAACCCATATTTATTCAATATATAATCTATAAATATAGATCTAGCTCATATATAATATGAGAAGGATGAAATGCATGGTTTTACTAGTGATAGAAAGATGAAAAGATGATATTAATTAGGAAAAGATAAATTTCCAAAGTAGTGCCCATTATGTATTTGGAATTTGAAGATGGATATAGGATAGGAGATACAAATCTCACTAAATATCATGTAATAGTATGAATTTTTCTAAAAATAGCTATAATAGATGTGTGTCATTATTATGGTTATGATTTAGGTGAACTGTGAAACCAAGATAAGAAAATGTAAATATTGATGTAAAATATACAAATAAATATAGCTCTTAATTGGGGTGAGCTCTTAGACATGGGGGAATTTTGATTACATAGATCAAGCTCTTATATACGGGGAGATTTATGATTGTAGTGCACATGCAATATATTTCTCTAATTAGTTTATGTTCATACAAGTTTTACCATTTCAAATAGTTTAAATTCATATGGGGTGGATTTTATGTTCTATAGTTTAAAATCATGCGATAAGGACTTAGTGTTATTCAGTTTATGGTCATATAAATAGGAACTCTTTGTGGGGATCTATTGAGAAAATATATCTCATATAAAAAGTGATATAACCTTTTCTTAACACCGAGTGGCTAAGTGAAGTATTATATTCCAAAAATAAGTGTGGGTTTTATTTGATTTTTTTGTTAGTCTAAGGATAGATAATCCATATGTCAGTATATATCCCATGATTACATTAATCTTACAGCATGAGTTATTATAATGTATAAGTGTAAAGTGAATTAGAGAAAATGTGATGTGAATGGAGAGAACCCAAACACTATATTTGGATGGGGTGAAATGGGTTATAGGTTATGTGAACTATAACACTAGGGATGGATAGTATAACTATAAACATTAAATCCATGAAAAAAGAGAACAAATCCCTATATATATTTGGATCTTACATAGGGAAAGGTAATTTTTTATTAACATTGGTCCATAGAGAAGGAATCATGTATTAAAGACTCTTATGTAGATCTAACATATATGAAATGAATCTAGGTATCACAAAATGGATCACTTTAATCATTTTAGGGTCTTAAGGGATGGACCATATGTCACATATTCTAACATAATATGATAAGGACTCATGGTCACTCCATCCAAATATAGGTCCATCGATAGGCCTTATATAAAAGAGAAGGCCTAAATACTCAGGTGGAAATCTTGAAAGTGGGGGATATTTTTGTCTTAGTCTAGGTTTACAAATAAAACCCACATGATAAATATTATTATAAGATCTAGATCATACATAAGGGAATCTATGACTCATGGAAAGAACCCATGTATGGAATTTAGGGTCTTGTAGGATGGATCATATGTCCTATAGGTTAATTTCATGTGAAAGGACTGTGATGTTATGTAGTTTGGGTTCATATGAGGAAGACCCATTCTAATTAGTGTAAAAGTTATGTAGAGTGGGATTTGTTCCACGTGGTTTAGAAACATGTGACAAGGATGTAATGCTTCACTTTTTGAAGGAATATATCTTTTATTATATACTATATATATCATAGTCACACAATAACTACGTTTTATGAAATTTTATATCATGAAAAAATGATTTTTTAACCCAATATGAATTCATGGAAAATGCTTCTTGAAAACCCTTTCCTTAGTGGTGGGTGTGACATGCTCTCCATCTGTTGTGATCATGGATTAGAATCCATTAGAGTTGAATTTTTTTATATCATATGGTACTTCCCAATTAATCTCTAGTTTTAGAGAATTTATACTAGGTATCATGGGGGTTCTCATAATCAATACCAATTCTAATTAGAGAAATGAGAATAGTGGGACCTTCTTTTTTGAACACTCATGCAACTATGTTCTGATTTATTTTAAGGTTGTGGAGTGTGTGTAACATTTTTTCATCACTTTATTATAACTAATCAAGTCATATTGGTGATTTTTCGTCTTTATAAAGATAATTATATATAGAAATTAAGAGTGAGTAAAGTTTAACTACAATAGAAATGAACACATTTGTTCTATATATAAGAGAATATGGAGTTTCTTGTGTAGAAGTATAGGTTGTAGTGTGATATGACCATAGAGGATATAGTATTTTTTTAGTAAAAGAATTTTAATCCTTTTCCACCATCTTATGAATTATATTATATATAGTTTTGTTGAAAGAATTTATTTTCCAATTTTACACGACAAGATATTGAGATGAATGGTTGGACAAGATATTTTTTTCTGGTATAATTTTTTTGATTTGAAATAACAAAAAATGTCACTATTTTCCATCAATGTTGTGTGAGGGACACCAAAAATGATAATGATATTATTCTTAATGGAGCTTATTATAGCCTTTATTCTAACTTCCGTAATAAGTATGTCTATATAACACCTAGAGAATACATCATTGGAAGTAAGGTTATACTTGAACTATGTGGTTATAGTTGGGGGATTAATCCCAATGACATCAATTACCCATATGGAAAATTTTATAGATTATTTGAAAGTATGCAGTAATTTATGGGGTTGATGGATGAATTTAGAATGTATCTAGAATGTATAAAACTTCTTTGTGAACGCTATGTAGTTTTTAATTATCTTTGGATAGAAGTATCCAAGTATCCTAATTTTATGGAAGAGATTTGTTCCTAACTAGTTATAAACATAGGTCACAGCAAAGACTTCCAATATAATAGTGATATTTTATTCTAATTAAATGCATCGGAGGAGGAATCCATAAATGACTAACTTATATGGGACTTCATCAGAATTTGGGATTTCATAAAGGATGAAATTTAAAACATGTTGATGGATCCATTCCCTCTTAGTTGGATTTGATCGAAGAACTCTACTTTTGAGGTTGTATATTATGGGATACGTTCATCCACATGACTTATTAATTGGTGAGGATATTTTCTCACCTTGATTATTTGTGGTAATAACTTCATTGATCACTAAAACATAATTTTCATAAATGGAGAGAGCTCCCAGAGATGTGTGATGTGAATAGCTATCTCATCCTAGTTTAGATGTTAGGGATATGGCTATATTGTTCAATGCATTGGCTTCGGTGTTGTGTGAATGTGGGTTGTGATACATCTTTGCCTTAGAGGGTATTTAATCCATAAAGGTTTACCCATAATCAAGCAGGGGGGTCAATTATTCCTTATTAATTCCATATTAACCATTGTTCATATCAACTACCAAATATGAGTTGTATTTGATATTCAAGTGATCCACTGGTATCTATAAAACTATCACCAAGCTGAAAATAAGTGCTTAATATTATACCTCATTATTGATTCATATTTATGATATAATAATGGATTATAGAAGACATTATTTGGATAGTGATATGAGTAAAATCCCCAATCCAACCCAATTATTATTAATTTTTTCCATACACCTTCCTATTGGGATTCTAGAGGCACTATCAAAGTAAATATACCGCATTTTGGGGATGTCATAGGTATAAAAATACCCTTAATTGAGGAATCCTATGTTCAACATTGACTTCTCTAGGACATGGATTAGTATGATGAAATTGGTTAACACATGTCCATTTGTTACCTTATGAGACATGAAATAGATGAAAAAATACTACAGAATTATCGTTCACCAAGAAAGGCACTTAGATAACATTAGGAGATTGAGGATATACTTTAGAGGATCAATGTAAGAAATGAGATGAACCTTGTGATACTAGAAATAATGTTTTAGTTTGTTTACTATGAATATCAATTTCATGCATCTCTTTTTGTTATCATGTTATTTATTATCAATATCCAAAATTATTATATTAAGGTGATAGAGACATTTTTACTTTCACACATTACTTATCTGAGTAAGGATAGTTTCAAGTAATCACTTTAGGGTCACTACATAAATAATGAGAGGTTTTCCTTTTATAAGTAGAATCATCATATGTGGGAACATAAAATACTATTTTAGATCATCAAAATATTTCTAAAAATATTTATCACACTAATAGATAACCCCTTTATTCATAATATCTAGGAAGGGAAAACATTTTATTGTGGGATTATCTCTGGGGAATCTAATATAGGAAAGTCACCCCTACAGCCCGCTTAACTCCTTAAGATTCTAAGGAGGTGTCATGTCAATTATCTCCCAAGCCTTATCAAGGATGACTTTTAAGTTTCAATGTAATAACACAATGATAAGTAATTTCAATGATATTACCTAGAAATCACATTTTAAGGGGTTTGTATTTTTATTTTGTAGACATGGTTTTTTTAAAACTATATTAAAATAAAAAATATGATCATTGTGTTGTTAAGACTTTACCACCAAATCCTCTACATATAATTATATTGATTTACATATAAAGGGATTAAATATATGGTTCTTGTCATGCTTATATGTAACACCGACATTCTTCAAAATAAAAGAAATAACATGATAAAAATATACCACTTGAGGTGCCCTAAAGTTTGTGTCATCCCCATCTTCAGGGGATATTCGAATCTAGTTATATTCAAAATATCCATCCATGAGGGATAAGTCCTGGAAACCATTCATCACATCAATCAACAGATCTATAAATGGGATTGAGAAATAATCTTTTGGACAATGATAGTACTTTGAAATTGATACAAACTATATTTTTTCCATTCTTCTTCATAATAATAATATTGGTGAGACCCTTTAGGTATTTAAATTCCTATATAAATTTGGATATAATGAGTTTTTTAACTCAGTATTATGATTTGGTATAATTAGTTGAGTTTATTATCCTAGCTTCCTATTTATAGTCATGATGGTCATCTGGAAAACCCAAATGGTTAGCCACATCGATATCCAACCTGATAATATCTATATTGTTATATGTAAAGACATTCTGGTGTTGTTTAATGAAGGATATATATACCTCTTATTCCTCAAGGTCCATAGAGGCACTGGTAAATGTTGGCCGCATGTCTTATTTTGAACCTAGATACACCTAAAAGATTTCATCAATGGTGGTACAGACATCATCCTCAGATACTAGAGGGACATCTCTAAGATCTTCCTCTTCTTCTCCTTTATCACTTTTTTCAAAAGTGAAAGATGGATATAAATTATTATAATTGATAGATGATTTGGGGGGAAACTTTTTATCCCATAATGATGAAAAGGGATTTTTATATCCATTGTAATGACACCATCCCTCTGAATATTTGGGATCATCTGATGAAACTAATACCATAAGAATGGGATAAAATGTTCCCAATAATCATGATTTTTTCTCTTTCATGAATTCATATCTAGATATTCAAAGGGTCTTATCTTCTATGACTAATAATGAAGATCATTAATACCCACATGATGATAAACATACTCTAGGGCCATCTTGATCTACATGGATGGCATAACAATCATTTCTTTCCTTAGGAGTTATTATTCTATAGGAATGTTCCCCTGACCAAAATATGAAACTAAAGTGATTTAATGATTTGTATTATCATCCAATTAAGCCCATGTGACATAATTAATATATATATTAGAAAGTTTTTCTTTAATTTGGTTAATAGTAAATAGATTGTCTTCATTGAATTTTCTCAATGGACCGACAAATCCAGCCTCTAGGTAATTTGGGGAATTTATACTAATAGATTTATCTACCATTATCTTATTTCCCTAACCTTTTTAAAATTTTCATCTATATATTTATATTCATAGTACTTAAAGATTATTTTGTCACTATATAGTACCATGAATTTCCCATTGAATAATTATTTCAAGTAATGATGGCCGTATGATAGAACTATTGCATGCATGTGGAGCCAGAGCCTTCCAAGTAAAATGTTGAATGTTTTGTCTTAGTGGAACATAATGAATTTGGAATTAGATATAAAATCATTATATTGGGCCCTTGTCTTTTTTCTCAAGTGTTACCTACTCACTTTTATCATTTCCTCATATGTTCAAGTTAGAAGGAGTCAAGTAGGTTTCCCTACAACCTAAGATATAGGGGTTCCATACAAGTATGATATTAATCTAAAAATATAAAGAGGAGCCTGATATATATCAATATCACCCACATATATATATATATATATGTTTTATTCCCAATCTTCCTCCATGATAAAAATAACCATGTGACATTTTCTGAAACCAATCTTCTCATGATATATATTGATAGTAGTGATATCAAGGAATTAAGAGGGACTAGATAAAGGAACCCTTCAGTTTTTTATATATGAAGAGTATCTATAAAGGATATATTGTAAGAAAATATGGTGACTTATTTCAAGATATTAGGTTTTTGGAACAAGGTTTCGTGCTTTCTATCTTGATAAAATTTAATGTCTTGGGGTTTTGAGGTCATTGCTGGTAGTTCTAGTGACTACCTCTCCTAGATGAAATTAGTGGAATTTTCTTCATATATTGGTTGGTATGATCTAGCCTTCCAATAATATGAAGTTTACTAGAAAAGTGAAAATGTTCAATTTTTTATTTCAGTTTAATAGGAATTGAATGATTCCGGGATAATTCATGATCAAATCAATGGTTTTGTTAATCTTATTGAAATTAATGGTTTCGGATTTATATTGAGTATATAGCGTCAGAAAAAAAAATTTATTGAATTCAATGATATATTTTGACCTCATCTTCCTTAATATCATAAATATATATGGACTCCTCCTCTACTATGGATAGTGATATTGTGTTAAAATTTTCATTCTCATTAATGAAGGGGTTTATTAAGTGGATAACATTGATCAAGTATCATTGATCGTCTCCATATGAAGAAGATTAATTTTGTTGGGGTGGTTATCATTGTCTTGTTTAGTGGGATGAATCATATCCTCATAGTGGATGAGGTAGAAAGTCTAAGAGGGTATGGAGTAGATTGGGTATTGATAAGAACACCTCCTCATGTAACTTGTTTCACTGGTGATGATCATGCCAGCACTTTTAGGGTAGTGATTATGTGGTTTTCATATCAAAATTCATGGGGGGAACTAGGATCATAATCATCTAATTCAGTTTCTACATAAGTACGTTGTTCCTTGATTGAAAAAAAAGTCATATAGTCATAAAATTTCTATGTATGTCTATTTTTGATTTCCTACCATTACCCTTATTGTTTTTGTGGAATGGTGGAAATTTGAGTCACTTTCACCATGAGGTTTCCCAATCTGACCTTCCCAGACTCTACCATCTTCTGAAGTATATCATTAAAGATAAATAAATCGTGGATATTATTCCCCAACATATGATGGAAGGGTCAGTAATCAAAATTGTCATTTTGACCAACATTATTGGAATTATTGACATATGGTAATATGATATGTTTATTTTATAATTTAATAATTAATTATCTAAAAACATTTTATTTTATAAAATAATAGGTTTTATTCTTTCAATCCTCTAACTTTGAATGATTTTTCCTTTCCTTCCCACCTAAAAAGGTTACTATTGTTTCTATTTTCATTCAGGGTGGGACACTATGCATTATTGTGTATACTTGGTTGCTTGATCTTGTATTGCTGTAATATTAAGTGTCATGGATTCATTATCAACTATGCCTTGATTTGTCCCTTATGCTGATGGTGCTGGTTGAGTCTTGGCCTAATGCCTCCATATGGAATCTTCTAACCATTGTGAAACAATAGAAAACTCCAAGAAGAAAATAGGTTACTTCAAGATATTTATTGGCATCTGCATTTCATCATAGATATTATCTATGCATATCTCTAAAATATTCTCTTGAGGAATCTGTATGTTCAACTATTAGGTTTTTTCCTTCTACATTATAATTAAATCTGTGACTTTTTTATTTTCACATTGTTTCTAGTTTGATAGATTTAAGATAGTTGTATTATTTATCATTGATTTGAACTGATAAATAATTTATTAGTGGAGGTCTTATTATTTGGAAACTAATCATACCAGTAAATTTTATCCCAAATGAATATGGTACCTTCTATGTTATATAAAAATCCCCTATGATTTTTTAATTATTTTTACTCTAATATCCACATTATGGGGTCACATTGAGACATAAAGTACAAAATATACTACTTTGGGTCACCCAAGGCATTGAAAATGAGGAAGATGGGATTCTTAAAGTTGAGTGGAGGGTGAAGTAGCATCCACCAAATTAGGATATAATTTTCTTTCTAGATACACTAATGTACATCTCCCATTCATAGCTTCCATTTTTTGTAAATGGATTCAATGGATTCAAGGAGTTTTGGTGATAGTGTTTTCTAGGTCGATTCCCTAGTAGAGGATGTGGGTAGGGACTGATGGGGTCGGATCAGTAATGGTTTTTTTCAATGTCCCATTTGAGCTAACTTGGGGAAGGTTTCTTGAAATAGTGGTGGGTTTTCCCTAGTATAAGAAAATCCTAATACACTTTAGCCACTAGGTTTAGATAAAATGATGTTCTAAATCAAAATCTATTCAGAAAATTATAATATGGTCTTATTGGATAAGAATGCCCTTATTTCTAAATATATTGTAGAGGAGAAAAATTATCCACTTCCTAATAATTATACTCTACATGAATATTTCCTTTGATTAGTTAAATGTTGAGTCCCTTCATCCCCTACTGTTTATCATCATACTCGTAAAACTTTTTCCTTGAAAAAAAGATCTATCTTCCTTAGGTGGAAAATGATTTTTGGATATAGTTTCACCATTCCATTTCTCCTTATCTAAATCTCTCTACAGAGGATATAAGTATTTATTTGGAAGAAATCCTATATTCTGAGCCTACCTATGATTCTAAGTCTTCACACATACTTTTTGGAAATCAATGTGAACCATATTTTGAGTAGATATATCTTTATTCAATCCTTTCATGTCAAGTTCATTCCCTGGGTTATTGGTGATATTGACACCAATGAAATTTACTAATGCACCGAAAGTAGTGGGATTCATAAACATATAAGAGATATATATGGGGTATATAGTCTTCTGAATACCTATCAAAGGATAGATCATGATCATTCTTGACATTCAGATTCTTGAAGGACTATTTTGGAATATTTACCTTATAAATATTCATCTCCCCCCATTCATAAATAGTTACCTTGTGAGAGTCACTATTGGTTTTCACCAAGTGTGATCCAAACAAAGAAAATGGATCAATATAGT
Source organism: Viscum album (assembly GCA_963277665.1). Classification (NCBI taxonomy): domain Eukaryota; kingdom Viridiplantae; phylum Streptophyta; class Magnoliopsida; order Santalales; family Viscaceae; genus Viscum; species Viscum album. Next base: position 720,310,896 of record OY728148.1, read on the forward strand.
GACCCAAACCTTTTAGATATAAATATTATATCTTTTTAGAATAATATCCAATACATAACATTGTGTTCCACATAAGAATCATATAGTTTTAGTGACTTTTAAAAATTGGATACATAAAAAAATTATTCATAAGAGATCTACATCATCCCCCATTAATTTATTCAAATTTAACACCACTCTTAGAAATATCATACTTAAAAACTTTCTTTATAACCTTTATAATGGAAAGATAATAATATGTGAGCTCAAATGCTCTATAAGTGTGATATCAATGATCACTTAGGAATAACATGAACAATAGGGTATGAGAATATGAGATTATAATTTTAAAACCATACCCAGCATATCATAGATAATAATCATGAGTCTTGACATATATCTTTGTAGTTAATAAGGCATGAATCATAAATAATTCAATGGATATGATCAATGAGAGCATAAAATTGGTATAAGGCATATGTTTTTGGTATACACATAATCATAGAAAATATTTTCCATAGTAAAGGTTTTCTACCAAGACTATCATAGTGGACTGGGTTCACTACCCATCCCATCTAATAATTTTCCAAGGTTCACTCTAAAGACTATCATAGTGGATAGAGTCCCTTAATAAACTTGGTTCACTCCCCATTATATTTTTTTATATCATGAGATATAATTATTTAACCAATGAATTAGAGGGATATACAATTTTGTTCCCACCCATCACATAATCATAATCCATTCAAATGTGTGCCAAAAGATCATAAATAATTCATCATAGTAATATAACACATCCTATGAAAAAGAAAAAAAATTCATATATATTTAAAAATTCTATCATAGAATAACCCATGGAAAAGGAATGGGTTTCATAAAGGTTTTATCTTAATTTAATTAACCAATGGGAAAGAAATAAGAATCATAAAATCATACTTAAATCATAAACATAATAAGCTATACAAAGAATGAAATTTGATAGTCTCATCAGATCATAACCCTGATAAATTATAAGTAACATAAAAACATTTTATCAAATATAAAAAATTCCATTAAAATATTAATAGAACATTTATTTAGGAAAATACAAGTTTCATTTTGAAATTAATTATTTAAAATCCAAATATTTATTAAATATAAGAAAAATTTTATCTTTAAAAAGAACCATGATAAAATTGTAAAGGAAGCTTAAAATTATTGAGTGCTTATGATAGAGGTAAGTACTATATATTATGTGTACGTTAAAGAAAATATTCCTTTCACATTTTTAGTAAAAAGTCATAAGTTACTTGTTTGGAAAATAACATGAAAATTAATTTTAAAATATTTTATTAAATTGAAAAAAATAGTTAAAAATGACACTAAAAATCATAGTATAATAGTAGAAAATTCATAGAAACATTTTTAGAAAACATATACATGGAATAAAAAGGATTTAGGAATGAAGAGATAAACAAATTTTATTTTGCTTAAAAATATTATTTCAATCCATTGACTGAAAATTAAATTTTGATTATTCAAACACTTTTGTGGGAAAAGTAGGAAACCATACAGGACTACATGAATTAAAACAACTAGGTCACCATGAACAAAATTTTTTGTCCATGCAACACTAAGCCATCACAGAATAGCCCCTACCTAGCATCAAGGATAATAAGATCATCTTCATTCTACTCCTAGTTGCCAGAAAAATGTCTCGTGTATGAATGCATGGGCCTGGAATCAATGGAAAATACCAACCCTCTCAAATATCCAAATCTATAAAAATAACCAGGAGAAACCCTTTTCTCCAAACCCCATCTGGAGTAACCACTTGTGAGATAAATGCAGCGACCCACAAACCTCAAACCAGCAGAGACCCAAAGATTCACAATACCAAAATTCCATTCCACTGATTCATCAAATTAAACTAGTCACTCCACCATTTCCAATAATTAAACACCATAGTCAAAAAACACCAAAATATTTCCTAAGATAAATTTATTTTCAAACCCCCATTGTACAATCACAGCTCCTCATTGCCGAAGACATAAAATCCTTTAACATTTTTAGGTCCTACTTTCTGCTTTCTTACTCGTAAAACAACACACCAGTCAAGAGGTTCAAGAACCATGAACCAATATTATAAAATCAAAAACCACAAGATGAGAATATTCAAACATAATATACACAAATCACACAAAAATACACACACAAAATCAACCAAAACCATAGAATGATCCAATAAATCAAGGTTAGAAAACGGTCACCCTATCCATCCACCTGAAGACCTAAAATCCAAAAAAAGGTGTCAGTCGTAATCCAGATCCAAAATCCCATCTTCATCTCCATAACCACACTCAAAGACAACAACAAACCTCCCTACTCACCAATCGTTGACATGAAAGTGGGTCTATAAGAGACGGGACTCGACCAAGAACCTTCACCACGCCACTAAGAAAATACCTATAAGATTCGGGGATAGGGAAAGAAGGGGGCAGCCAGTAGTGGAATCGTCAGGTTGAGCCCACAAAGTTGTGATTCGCACTCCAAAATACACCATACATAAAATATGAGGATGGGAGGTCGCCGAATTGAGAGGGACAGGAAGAAGGTGGAGACAGAGAAAAACCCCACTATTATAGAGCCCCTAACGGGATCATCTGGGAAACATACACTAGGATTATCAAATGAAATATATATCAAGAAATTAAAACATGTAATATCCATAAATAAAAATAGTAAAATAAAATTCATGAGTTTCTTCATATTTATATCATAAAATTTCATGATCAAAAACATAATCATAAATAATCTCGATAAATTGTGAGATTGTAACATAGATCCCATACCACTTTGGTGACTTTCAAATCAAAACATCATGAAAAAGAGAACCTTTTATGTATATTTAAATCTACATAATTTTCATGGGAATAATCATAAAATACATTCAGTGGAAGTATATACACCACATAAAATAAGAAATTGGTTTATATGAAATGTCTCTTTAACAAATAAAACTTAGATAAAAATCTATTACCTTAAGTTAAATATTCTCTGAAAGTGATCTAAACTCATGTATAATAAATTTATATTTATTATAACTCTATTAAAAACATATACATTCTTATAATATCATATATGATATAATTATTACATTTCAAATGTCATTTATTAATTATTACTTATCAAAATCGTAATTTCTGGATGTTAATTGTTTCTCTTTTCATGCGAGTTTTCAATTGGTAGCTCTGGTCCTTGAACTTTGAACATGGTTCCATAATCATTATATTGTTAAAAATGATATAAATATAATATATATTCATTATGTATATATATTTAGAGTCATCCATAAAATATATATAAAAAATAATAATTACATCTTTCATGGATATTTTAGGTCATACATTTGTATGAACATTGTTTTAATTTTTCAATGTAAGGAGCAAAAGAAATTTAAATTATAATTCACCTTTACATGGGAATTTTAATATCATATATATCTTATGTATTCATTAAATCTATCTGTATTACCATCCATGTAAAATGTAAATGAAAAATGAATCACATCACATCATAGAGGTGGTAGTCCACACGTACGCACAAGCGACGTTATCATTTTCCAACGGACAAAAAGGTGGTGGATTATAGTTGTCCTATAATCATAATAATTCATTATATATATTAAAAAATTAATTCTTTTATAATGGATACCACATATTTATAGTAGTTATATTAATAAATAAAACTAAAAATGATCAGATAAGGTTTATACCTCGTCATTCAGAAACCACTTTTGGATTACACTTTAAGCCTTGAAAGGATTGTATTTTGGAAAGTAAAAAAGGTGAATAATGTGGTGAATTAATATAAGAGTGTATTTTTTAAATTAATTTAGAGGATATAATGATTAAAATGTGTGAGGGCAGAAGGATAAGATCATCCATTTTATAAGTGAGGGGAGGGGAACTCTTGGAATTACTTAATGTTTTAAATTAATATAAATTCATTTTCATGAAAAATGGATACAAATTGATATTATTAGAATATAAGATGATGATGAGTCTAAATACTATAATCCAATAAAATTTGGATGTGTTTTGGTTATTTTTTCATCCTTATATCTTAGTTTTATCCATACACTAACCCTTTTGATAATTATCATGATAGCAATGTTTTTACTCTTTAGGGGTCAAAAAAGATACCATAAAAAGTCAATTTATCCACAAATGGACATGGTTTATATTTTCCACCTTGAAAAATTCAATTTTCACAATATATACCTTTATGATTTTAAATCATTTAATAAAATATTATTTTTTGTAAAATGTCATTAATGTCATTTTTTGGAAATACATGAAATATTATAAGATAATATGTGTCTAACTCATGTAAAATGATTCCAAAATGATATGTATTATAATAAAATAAATATATGTACTTAATATAATCATCCAATCAAAGTTTTACTGGTTTATATTCCATTTTATACCTTTTCTTTTGGTTTAACCCCTTGGGTAATCAATTTTAATCTTAACTGTGGTAATGACATTTAAATATTTAATTGTTATATTTTTACTTATAAGGTAACAATTAGATTGTAAATGGAAAAGGGATGAACGTTTAGACTATATATCACCATAATTATACTCAATTAATATTTTTAGGATTTTCAAATAACTTAATAAAATATATTACACTTAAATATTGTTAAATTCATTTTAAGAGATATTCACATAATTTAAATTTCAAAACAACATAAAAGGAATGAAATTAAAATATAAATATTTAACACAAATACAATTTGTTATATTTATTTTAAAATTTCATGATAAACTATAAATCACACAAAAAAATATATCTTTTAGATTTTTTAAAAACATTTACTTTATTTTTCTATTGTTTTCACATGCATTGTGTCGATATTATGTAATCATTTAAGGTGACTATTTAATCACTAAAAATTAAATAAATACCATGATAAAAAATTTCACTCATCTTTTAAATAAAAATTTTGAACCTAACATATATTTTTTAACCCTATCTCAAAATATTATAGATACTAAAAGCAAGAAAGTGACACTTTTGACTTTATCTTTTACTTTAATATTATAAAGGTCAAAATCAAATCTCAATAGAACAAAAAGGTAATATTTTCAAATTATGGATGATTATAGATGAAATATACACATAAAAAGAAATATAGGAAAGTGTTTTTTTAATTTTAATCCATATCATATTATTTTTAACCCTAATTGACCCATCTTACATTTACACTGGTTATAAAAAATTATTATGTTTAATATTTCTAATGAGATAATATAACAACGAATTATTTCCCAAATTTGGTTCAAATGATTTAAAATATGGAATATATTTTTTAAAATTCAATTTATATAACCTATATAGAATAATTTAAGTTTAAAAAACATAATGAAAAATTGTTTTTTCAAAAAATTATTTCTATGTATAAAAATATATTTATATAAAATTAAACAATAAAATTGATTCCAATAAACATAATTAGATTAATAATAATACAAGAGAACTAATTTTACTTTTAAACCATTTTAAAAAAAATTATAACATTGTGAATACTTTAAAAAAATGTTTTTAATAGAAATTAGTATTTTTCACTATTCACTAGAAAATCATTCTTTTCGAAAAAATCCAAAAATATCACTCTAAGATAATTTTGATATTCTGATTTATAAAATGATATTATTTTTATCAAATAATTTTTTTAATATTTTATGAAATTAATTTTAATATTCATTGAAAAAATAATAAAACACTTTTTTGAAGAAAATGTATTTTGAAGAATAAAAAGAATTTACTATAAATTGAGTGCTTGTTTCCTAAGAATTAATCATAATTTTTTATTTATCATGACCATTATTTATATTTTATAATTATTTTACTTTTATTCATACCTTCTAATTAAATGGTTATGTAATAATGATCATAAAATAATAATACGTCACTGTTCTGTAAAGCATGGTGTTGTATATTATAAACACTATTTAATGTAGGATTCTTATAAAATATTACAGTCTTACATTATCCCATTTAATAAATTTCATCCTAAAAATTATAAATTGTGCTTAGTAATAAAGGGTTTGATATTTTAAAATTACTTTGTTGAAATCCCACATAATAAAATGGGTTAATAAAACATCATCTTGAAAATAGGGAAATGGAAATTCAATGGCCATCTAGAATAACACATAACTAAGTTTTAAAATATGAGAACAATAATGGGAAGTGAAAATACAGACATGGAGGGTAAAAAATTAAAGTGCAATTAATTATAGAGAGTGACATATAACATTGATCATAAGAACGTGAATGATCATGAGAATGTTAAGGACCACAAAACCTTAAATCAATGTGGTTTTAAAATGATCTTCAATTCATCAGAAATGAATAAAATAGGGTAAAATTTTTGTTTCAATATCTTTTTCCTGGAGTTGAGGAATTCTTTTTCAATATATAATAAGAACACCAAGAAATATACTTACTTGATAAGTATAATTTCACCCTTTAATCAATTTTCACCACAATATCGTCTTTTTCTCCAAACAATGAGTATGCAAGATGAATGTTTTATGATTGAAGCACTAACATAAACATCTAATGAATCACCTAATCCACAAAAGGATAAAAAATTAATCCTCTTATCATTTAATATTAAATAATATTGAAACGGTTTTTATAAGGTAGGATAATATCCAAAATTTAAAAACCCTTATATGAAGAAATAATATATTTTACATCATAATTTACACAATAACACCAAAGGTTCAACCTATATTATTCAACAAATAAGTAACCCCACGTCCTAATTAACCTCAATAACGTCAAAATTAAAAAAAATAACAAAAGTTATATCATACATTTCAACTTACATACCCAAAAAATTAATTCCATTCTTATCAAAAATTCATTCTTGTTAAACGACATATTAACACTAAAGGTTATATATACCTCATCCTAATAAAGAGTGTCTACAAATATAATTAATGACCATGATAACTCACTATATAATCTTATAATGTAGTGAAATTCACAAAAATATCATGAATAAAATATAGACTTTAACCTAAATGGTAATTTTTTTAGCTTTACTATACATATCTATAAAAATATTGCTTTTTCAATGAATCACATTTCAACCACCAAGATTATCTATATCCAACTATACAATAGACTGTAAATAAATTAACATCAAATAATATACTAAACTAAAGGGTTATTTAAACATCAATAGATTATTCTTCCTAAATCCCAGTTAAAGTTTCAAATAGCTTTAAAATCCCATCACTTAAAACTTAAAAATTGGTATCTATATCTTTAGACTTATAATCAATCATAAACTTATAAACTCATGATGAAATTCATATATATTAAGTTAACCCTAGATAAAAATATATATTATTATAAAAATTAACACAATACATATTACTAAAATAAAATCACATGCTATTTCCATAAATCTAAAATTGTAATAAACATAATCAAAGATAAACTAAATCACTTTTTTATCAAATAACTAAAAAATTTCAAAGTCCCCGATACAATCCCATTTAATTCTTCAATTTCAATCATCTCTCTATCCCAACTAAATATTATCAACTTACCACTAAATCACATTCCTTGGTTATCTATATAACAACCCATTATTTCCATACATAGATATTATATATTAATATATGAATATTCACATCATTTAGAAAACACACTTGAGGATCATAAAGGTTTAGTGTATTTGGAATATTGGATAAATAAATAAAATTAATAAGTGAACTTAAACATATTTTAGTATCTTCTTAATAACTATTACTCTTCTTAAAAATATTATATATAGTTCCTTTATTTATAACATGTGGAAAGGAAACATAAGAAAGGGTGATCTCAAATTCTTAATAAAGTTAAACAAGGTATATATCAACATAATATGAGCATAAGGACATGAGGACATGATAATAAAATTTTCAAATCATACCCTACATATCATATATAATAAACTTGAATCGTGTCATAAATATTGGAAGATAATAAGACATGAATCATAATGGAATCAAATAACGTGGCCCATGAGATCATAACATTGGAATAAGACATAGATTTATGGCATACAGATAAGCATAGAAAATAATTTTCTTAATAGTCAAGGATTATTTCCAAGACTATCATAGTATAATGGTCTTACTCCCCAAACCATAATAGTAATCAATATTCACTCCCAAGAATATAATAGTGGGCATAGTTCCTTACTGATTGGGCTCATCCCTCATTTGAGTCTTGTTTATCTCATGAGATAACAATATTTACACAATGAATTAGAGAAATATATAATTATATTCCCAGTAATAACATAAATAAAATCATAAATATGTGTTCTATAATATTATAAACCATTCATCATAGTATAAGACATGTAAAATAAATGGGTTTCATAGACATTTCATCGTAGCATAACCCCTGAAAAATAAACAAGTTTTATAAGAATAACTCATGAAAAGAAAACTTGTTTCATAAACATCATGCCATCATAGTCATTAATCATACAGATAAAAAATAAGTATGGTATCACTGGATCATATCCCCAGTAAAGACTAGAAATTTTCATAGGATTTAATCTTACACAAAAAATGATTTTAAAAGGTCACTTAAAACATTTATTTGAGAAAAATATCCTTTCCACATTGAAAAAAATTATTTAAAATATAAAAATTTACCAAATATTAAAGAAATAATTTTATTTTAAAAAAACATTATAAAATTTTATTGTAATTTTCAAATAATTTAGTGGTCATAATAGAAGAAAAAAAATTATGTTATTATCTTTTACGTTAAAACAAATATTCCTTTCATATTTTCAGTAAACAAATTCAAAAGTACCACATTTAAAAAAAGAAAATAATATTTCATTTAAAAAAATTAAAAATTATTAAATGGGTGAAATTAAATTTAATAAATCATTCAATAATTTTAAAAATATTCTTTTAAACATTTTTAGAAAACATGTCTGTAGAAGAAAAAGGATCTTCGACCAAATAGAGAGATGAAGTTGGATTTCCTTAAAAACATTCTTTTGAATTTGTGAGTTCATAAAGAGTGTAAAATGAAATTAAAACATTTAATTTCTAAAAATAACATGAGGATAATAATTATTATTATTTTCTTGAGATATATATCATAATTTTTCATCATTGGAAACTTAATCTAAGATAATCTCTATAAACAACTATATTGTAACATAAAACCCTTACCACTTTGGTAACTTTTTAATTGTGAGACCCATGAAATAAATAAACCTATATAGAGATTTATATCCCATAATATTCATAATAACAATAATAAAAATACATTCATGGGAATTATATACACTAAACAGAGAAATAAAGTGGTTAATGTGGCATGTGTCCCATGGAAATAAATGTGAGAAGAAATTTTTTTACCACAAGTATTAAATTTATTCATACATTATAAACTTCTATATAATAAATATAGTATTATTATAAATATATTCCATTACTATAATTTTATTTATCATTACATATATGATGCACTTATAAACTTTTATCACCCATTCATTGACAATTCTTTGTTTAAATCACAATTTTAGGTAATAACTTATTCTTTTTCAGGAATGTTTTGGTTCAGTAGTTTTAGTCCTTGTACTTTTGTCATGATTAAATCAACTAAAATTTTTTAGTAATGATTTTAATATCATATATATTCATTATATGAAAATTTTTATTTTTCCATAAAATTATAAATATAAAATTTATTTACACCGTTCATGGAGATGGTAGGTTGTACGTTCACATGAATAATGTTTCCATTTTTCTAGAAGATAGAATAATAGAAATGTAAATAAAAATTAATATTACCATAAATATTATTATATCATATATAAAATATATATTCATTAAATATATCATTATTATCATCCATGTTAAAATAGAATGAAAAAATATCACATTTCTTCAAGTATAATGTAGTCCACACATACAGATGAACAACATTATCATTTTCCAATAGATTGGATGGTAAGTAGGTAGATGTGATATTATAATTAAAAAAATACAATTATACATTAATATCCTATATATATATATATATTAAATTAATCATTATATTAAACCATGAGTGGTGGTAATGGAAAATGAATTATATTGGTTCGTGAGGTAGCAGTTTTCCCCACACACAATTGATGGTTTCATTTCCCATTTGATGGAAGAGGAGATGGATATAGGTTATTAAATTAAAATAATAACATGAAATTATATGTAATATATTTATATTATCATAAAAAAATATTTTAATAATATTTTAAATAGATATAAGAATAAATAAACCAAAACACATGGCTAATAACTATATATCTTCTTCAGATAATATCTTAGGTTTACACCAAAAACATTATTAGGATGGTTTCATGATAAAAATAGGGACTATAGGTTATGGTGATGGAGTTAAGGAAAGTATTTTGAAAGGTATTCTCTAAAAATTTAATTTATTTTTTTAGAGGAAGAGTGAGGGGGTTTCCTTTTATATATTGGGAGAGGACACAGTTAGAATTTTTGAAAACAATATAATATACCCAGATTTTATGAACACAAAAAGGATAAAAATAGACTATTCCAATACCTTACATGAGATAAGGTTGTAATATGTCCTTAATATATAAATTATAAAAGTTATTAGTTTATTTTACCAATTATATTTTTAGTCTATCCCACGCGGTAAATCATTTTTAATATTAGTTGTTGTAATTGATTTTTACTCTTTATTATTCATTAGGGCCAAAAATTAAGTTGAAATTGTTATATAATATTAATTATTATATTTAAAAATATTTAATTCATTTTACCAAATTCAATTCTTATAATTTCATGAATTTAATTTAAAATTAAACTTGTAGATGTGATGAAATAATGATTTTCCAAGGAAAACGTTTTCATAAGTATAAATAGTATTTATTTAAAAATTAAACGTAAAACTGATTAAAATAACACAAATTGGATTAATAATAACATTATTGTACTAATATTACTATTAAAACCATATTAAATCAAAATTGAACTTTTAAATGCTTTAAATGAAGAAAAGGGTTTTTTAAACATCATTATTTTCACTATTCATCAAAAAATTAATATTTTCAGAGAATTATCAAAAAATTGCACTAAGATTATTTTGACATGTTGATTCAAAAATGAAGTTAATTTTTTAAAATAAATTTTCTAAAATTTTAAAAAATAAATTTTAATTTTTTAACAAAAATATAATTAAAAACATTTTTGAAGAAACATTTATTTTTGAATCATATAAAGATTTTACTAAAAAAATTAAGTACTTATTTATCAACATATTAATTATATAAAACCTTTATAATTAATTTTAAAAATATTATTATTCTTATTCATACCTCCATGTTTAATGACTAGGCTATAATGTTCATTTTTAAATAATAATATCAGTAGTATATTGTGGTTTGTTAAAACTCGGTGTTGTGTGTAACACAAAATATCAAAGAAAATTAAATTTATTTGAAAAAATATTTCATAAAATCGAATGGTGATACATTATACCCCTTTGAAAAATAAATTTTCCATTGTAATTTCATAATTCTAGTACAAAAAAATAGGATACTTCTTCCTCATCACATCCTTGGGTTCCCTTATTACTTCTTCAAATTTCAGATTCCTCTAGAGAACAGTAACCGGATAAGTAGTCATATTCAGTGGAAATTTGTCTCTATGATCCAAGTTTTATAATGGTCTTTATTCATTTTAAAGATCATGTTTCAGTGATACAACCTATGAGTTCAGTACATATAAAGGATCTAGTATGTACTTCCTTGGTAGAGATACATAGAACACATCATAAACCAAATATAAGTTCAGTGCAAGCTTTAATAGATAAGATATCATCCATAAATGATCAATAATTTCAAAGGGGACTATATTCCTTTGGATCACATTTCCTTTCTTCTAGAATCTCATAACCTTTTTATATATAGAAATTCATAGAAACACCTTAATACCAACTTCAAACTCCATATCATGCTGATGATTTTCAGCATGATTTTTTTATTTACACTGATCTAACTTGATGTGATGATTAATGGATATAACTTTATCTTTAATTCCCACTAATAACTCAGGTCCTAATAGATTTATTTGTTTAACTTTATCCCAAAAAATTAGATGTTATACAATTATTTTCATAGAGTTATTTATAAGGATCAATCGGAATGCTCGATTGAATATTTTTTTTGTAAGAAAACTCGACTAAAGGAAGGTGTTGATCTTAACCAACATTGAAATCTATATAAAAAGACATAAAAATATCCTCTAGGGTTTGAATGGTTCTCTAATACTTATTATATATCTAAGGATGATATGTAGTGTTGAATATGATATCTATATCAAGATATTTCTAAAGACTTCATGATAACTTTAAGGTAAACCTCGGGTCCCAATTAGATACAATTAACAGTGGAAATACATTAAACCTTATCAATTACTTATTGTGTGTTCAAACAAGATGATTTGGTGATAAATATTATCCGATATAAATGAAGCGTGATGACCATTTTAGATGATCAACTACAACCTAAATAGAATTATTCCCTTTATATGTTTTGGGGAGTCTAATAACAAAATACATAGTGATGTTTTCCCATTTATATTATAGTATGTGTAGTGGTTTTAACATTCCCTTATACTTTTGTCTCTATGACTTAACTTGATAACATACCAACCACTGAGATACAAATTCTATAATATATCTTTTTATTCTATCCCCCCAAAAATAATATTTCAAACCATTATATCTCTTTGTACTTCAAAGATGAATAGAGAATGAATAACTATGAGCATCCCATAAGAACTCCTTCTTCTGATCGGGTATGGATGGAATACATACACAATTCCTAAACAGTATCATTTCATCATAATCAACATTGAAATTAGGAACATTATACACCTTCTTTTGTAGTCCCACATCTTCCTTCAACACCTATTTAATCTTTACTTTTATAGATGGTTAAACACTCATTTGAGAAAATAATATTTCTCTCATTCCTTCAATATTTCTAAATGAATAATTTGAAAATCTATAAATATTGGATCTTTTTATCATAATCATAGATAAGCTAGCATGATCCTTTCTACTTAAAGAACAAACCACCTTTTTTTCTTTCTTAAGGTGGTAATATATTGAATAGAGGTAATCTTTAATCAGTTCCAACCATATTATTTGGTGCATATTCAACTATTTCAGTGTGAATATATACTTTAAACATTTATGATCAGTATTAATGTCACACATTTATCTATAAAGATAATGCATCTATATCTTTAATGAAAAAAATACCATAGCTAACTTACCTGAAGGGCCCGAAGGCCTTCTTTTTTTATTCTATTATAGATAATACACCATTTTAAGGGTTGAAGGGGAACCCGTACATGACCTGTAGTCCCAAGTCACAAGGCCCGACATGACCTACAATACATGAACTGAAGGCCCAGAGGCATACCATGCCCAATACAAGACCCGTTGGCCCAACCCACTAGAACTACCCCTCCCCAGCTTTTGTATCATTGATTTCCTAACTCCCCACATTGCATTGTTTATCGTTTAGCATTGACTCGTACAAAGCTGCACGATGCCTAGTCCCGATGGTGGTTGACATACCCTCTCATTCTTCCAATCCGATTAGCTCTGGTTCTAGTGACTACTACTCTTGTCGCTCTGATCCTCTACGGGGGAATGCACTATGTGAACTGGGCTACTCCATGGTCTCTATGGCTCAAAGGCCCTATATCCCAAATGATCTTGAGACCTGTAGGCCCAAAAAGGTGGATCGAAGGCCCAAATAGGGTGAATAGTTTCGGGTGCTACAGTACCGACCAGTACCTACTACTGTACTTCTACAGTAACCTGAAAATTCGTCTCCACCCAGTTTTGAACCTAGGTCTCTTGGATGCCAAGCAGGATCCCTTACGACTCGGGTATGGGCTCGTTGGCCATAGCTAACTTCAAATCATGAGTTGGGTAATTTTCTTCATTAACCTTCAGTTTTCATGAGGCATAATCTATCACCATATAATTTTATAATATAATGAATCCTAATACCTTATTTAATGCATCAATATAGATTAAAAAATCTTCTCTACTATAGGGTAGTGTAGTCATAGGTACACTGACTAGCCTTCACTTCAGTTCCTTAAAACCTTCCTCATAGAAATATAACCAATGGATCTTGGCTCTCTTCTAAGTTAACATAGTAAGTGGATTGGAAAACCAAGAGGAATTATCCACAAAGTGTCAATAATATCCATCCAACCTAAGGAAAATATAGATCTCAATCATCATGGTTGATTTAGACCAACATTCAATAGCCTCCATCTTTGATGGATCCTCCTATATACACTCTCTTGAGATTATATGTCCCAAAAATGAAACTTACAGTAGTCAAAATTCACACTTGTTAAATTTTTCATATATATTCCCCTTCCTTATGATCTATAATACAATACTTAGGCGATCTTCATGGTATTCTTTACTCTTTGAATAGATTAAAATATCATCTATAAAGACTACAAGAAACTAATCAAGGAAATATCTAAAGTCTCTATTCGTTAAATCCATGAAGATATGGGGAGCATTAGTAAGTCCAAATAGCATAAAAATATATTTATAGTGGTTATACCTAATACAGAATGTTATCTTGGGTACATCCTCTTTTTTAACCCTTAATTGTTGATATCTAGAATGAAGTTAAATCCTAGAAAAGTATTGGGTTCTACATAGTTGACCAAATAATTCATCAATACATGGTATAGAATACTTGTTCTTGATTGTGATATTGTTCAGTTTCTAATAATCAATGCAGAGTCACATCAATCCATCTTTATTAATAAAAAAAATTAGGTTAACCCCAAGGTGACACACTTAGATGAATTAATATATTTTCAATATGAACTTATATTTTCTTCTTCAATTACTAAAACTAAATTAATTCTATTTTATTATGATTATTTTAAATTGGTGTAGTATCGAGAATGAGCTATAATAATAACTCAACCTCATGATTTGGTGGAAGGCTAGGAAACTCTTATATAAAGACATCATAAAACTCACAAACAATAGGAATATCATAAATTTTAATTTTCTCCCCAACCAGTTTAGATAAACACCCCTTTTAGTAAGAATCAAGACCCATATAATGGGTGCGATCTCCATCATAATTTTATATTTATTATTACACTGGTAGATAACAAAGGATGGTTTAGAATATAAAATGTTACTTCACTTCCTTATCAATTGATGTGGTATTTATATAAATAAATCTAATCCATTCCTAAGATAATATAAAATTAAACTAAATGGATAATAATGACATTTTTAGGAATTACATTCCAATAAAATTCTTCTAGAGATGAATCATAGAATTGAAATGAGATCATCATACCATTAGAGGTTTTCACTTATAATTCAACATCTAATCATTTGGGTGTAATTTTGATACCCTTATAAAATTATTTATAAATAAAATAATGGTAATATATAGAGAAAAATAATACATTAGTGATTCTATAGTTTATGCTATGTTTACCTTTCCTCATGTCGTTATTATACCCCTTATCAAAAATAGTGATCGCATGAGATTTCACATTGTCTCTTGGCATAAGAGGTGTGGAAAAATATTTTCATAATTAAACTTAGAATTTGAGAACTGGTTATCATAATTCTCATATTCCATGCATTTGATACACTAGAATTTGTGTGGTACATTCTGGGGAGATTTCTCTTTATTTGTATCATTAACTAACTTCTTCCCCTTACTTTGGCATTTATCTACCTAATTACCTCTCTTTCCAATTTTAAAATATTTAATAATACACTTAAAAAAATTACTCCATGCTTATTTCCAAATTTTTATCATTAAGAAAATATACTATTTTTATCTCGATGGTTTTTAGAGTTTCCGTTGAATTTCATCTTTCTCTTATTATCAAAACCATGAGATTGATGGGTAACTCCCAAATTAATTTCCACATTACTTAATAATTTTTCCCTTTTTCTTTTATCTTATCCACTTTTTATTTTCATGTATTCCCATGGTTCTCTATAAATGGGTTTCTTTGGCTAAGATATGGAGAGGGAGAGAATAGAGGGAGAGGGAGAGGTGATGGTGGAATCGCAGAGCTTTGGTCACATCAGATCGTCATACGACATATATAAATCATGGATCTGACCAAAGTGTTGATGGTTTTAACCATAATGTATTTTTTTATGTTTTCTCACAAAAAATCTATGTATTCTATCCATGTAAATGTTTTAATGCCTTAAATGGGTTTTCGGGGACCTCGTATGGGTAGATTTGTGGATTTTGGTGAGAAATTAGGCATTTCAAGTCGTTTTAGGGGTTTTAAATTTAGGAAAATGCATGTAAACTATGTGAGGTTAGGAGAAAACATTTCAAGTGTTCTTATTGTTTAGGGAAGATAAAGTTTTGGGGACTATACCATGTACCGAGGCTACACTCCATGTAGTGGGCTTCTGGGATGTGGCTGAGTAATCTACCAGACACCCCTTGTAAGGGTACCTGGATGTGTAGAAGTACATGAACAATACCCAAGTGGGGTTAATGTTGTGTGGGTGTACATTCACAATAATAGTACATGTCATGTTTTATATATGGGTACCCCATGTGGGGTTACACCCTATACATAGGTAGTACACATTGTGTTCTCGGGCATCTTACACACCGAGTGGGGATGAGGTACCCCAGTAGGTACCCAAGTTGGGGTGCATGTTGTGTACAAGGTCCAAAAATCATGTAATATATAAAGGTATAGCCCAAGTTTACTAAGGCACATTTTTAAGAGGACCCTTATGGGTTCACACCAAATACTCGAAGTGCACATCATGTATTTTTCCTACACTGGACTTTTTCCCGTTTTCCCTAGTGTCAAAATTGGACTTGTGAGTAGTTTATTCAGTGTATTTTTTCATGTAGATCATTATAGTGGAATCTTTTCAACATTTATAGGCCTTATATATATATTTTGGACTATAAGACTTCAATAGAAGGACTAATTCTATTTTTGGTTATATAATTCTTCTGTGGGATGATTATGAGCTATGATACTTGTGTAAGGGTTGTGAGATAGTTAGTGGTATGTATTGTGAATGTTAGGTTGGTGTTGTATTAGGTTATTTTGGATGGGTCTCAAAAATTGGGATCAAGTAGTATCTATAAGAAGATATTGGATTATCCATGTATGTTACGAGTTATTACTCAAGGTAAGATCAGTTGAGGTTTAGCTCTTATGTTGGATGATCAGAGATGTTGGAGTCTTTGGGATGGGTTGAAGACATTGTACGGTGGTTAGGCTAGTGTGTCATTTTGATATTGATATGGGTTTGATGGACTCGTGAGAATGTTCTTGTGGGATTTTTCATAATCAAGTAATAAGTGGTTTCCATAGCCAATTGTTGATAATGTATGAGTGGAATGTTTTTAATTGGATGCCCTTGTTGGAAAGTTGGTACCCATGGATGAGTTGTTTGTTATGAAGGTTAGCTAAGGTTTTTCTTTTATGGGATTTTCATTAAGGTTTCATTATGAGGAGGAACCCTTGTGAAGGGAATTTTGGTGAGGTGGTCATGAGGACTATTGAGAATGGTCCTATTAGAGACATTGTACTTTTGTATACCCCTTTGGGTTTATTATTGATTGTGGATCAGTTGGAGGTCATTGAGAGTAGTTTGGGATATTTTTTCACTAAACATGTATTTTTATTTTGGATGATCTATAAGAACCCCTCATGGGGTGTCCTGATATTTATGTTTCCTTTGAAATGGTTGTGGATCTATGGATGGGTGTGTCCCAATATCTTGGGAACATAAGCATAGTCCCTAGTTGGACATCACTTTATTCTATGACCCTAGTGACCATGGGATATTTGAGTTTGGATTGACCCTAAAGAGTTTCATATAGATCCCATGGTGGCTAATTTTTCAGATACTAAGATCTACAGTGTTGAGAAAGGCCCCATAGTTTTTTGGATGAGATTGAATTAGTAATTCTAGTTCGGCTATTTGGACAATGGGTTTGAGGTTGGATAATCTGACGTTCGGTTAACCATGAAGTTTGAGGTAGTTTCTATTATAGACTATTTTTTAAGGAGGAGACCTTTGGGATATCTTGGATTTGTAATTGGCCATGAGTTGTGATCTAGTTCTCTTCTCCATTGGTTGGATATGTTTATATGGTCTTAGGGTGATAATACACAATATGGATGAGTTTTCCCCCCATCTAATTGAGTGGTATCCCTGACTAGTGTGTCTTCAGTATCATGATGTGTTGAGGCACTCACAAAGTGGATTTTGTGTTTTTTGGATGTTGTTTCTCTCTCAGGGCCATGGATATTGTGACCTGTTAGTTTTTTATGGATCCCTCAATTTTGGATCCGTAGTTGGTTCCCGGTTCATTTTGTAGGACCTTCAAAACTAATAGGTTCTATAATTGGGTTGACCTAGATGTTCTTTTGTCCAGTTTAGATTATTGTATTATATTCTGAGATCCCATTATATGCACGTTGAACATGTGGATGTATATGGCTAAGCACTGGGGTCCGACATTCATTCCTATTTCAATTAGATTTCTTGTATCTCCTTTTTAGATCTATCATATGTACCAATAGTCATGTGGGTGGGTGAGCCACGTGCTTTAAATACACTTACAAGGGATAGATAAGGGGTGTAATTACCTTTAGTTTCATGATAAAATCTTATTTGGGTTGTTATACTTGTGTTTATTTCCCATTTTTATTCATTTTTTATTTTATTCTATCTATTGATAGTTTTCAGCTAGGATGGGTATATCCCATGTTCATGTACTTATTATGATAGCATATTTATAGGTCCACTATTGGGGATAGACTACTGAGATTTATTTTTCACCCCTGTATATAAACATCAGTGTGAAAGTATACTTGATGTCTTTTTTTAGGATTGAGCATAGGTTTCATAATGGATGGGGTTGAGGTTCATTGTTGCTTGATCTAGTGGATATGCTCATGTAGAGTCATAGGATTGGGCAGGTGCATCTCGAGAGTCGTAGAGACTGAGTATGTTTTTGGAAGTAGAGTTTTCAATAAAGAATGATTTATTTTATTTTTAATTTTTTTTTCTATAAGTGGTTGGCCCAGTAGAAAACTAGTTGTTTTATGTTTTCCATTTTTGTGATTCTATATAGCTACATGCTACATTTCATTTTTTATAGAATGATTCATGTTTCAGTAGCTTATTATATGTACTCTATTATTCATGATTTCATATGAGTTTGGTTAATTTATATTTTTATTGAAATATTACTAGTGGTTATAGTCTCCACACTACACCTTTAAGGCCTTTGTTGTTGGTCACTAGCCTCTAGTGTTTGGGAAGGAAATATTGAGGTCCTGTTGTGAGTAAGATTTGGTGATGTGTTAGGTCAACCTGGGTTGGTTCATTAAAAAATGGTACCATGGTTTTTTGGTTTTATGATTTTTGGAGTTAGTAGGAAGGTGTTATAAGAAAATTTCAGAACTTGGGGTGGATATCGGACAGTGTTTCATGGATACCATTTCCAATACATAGACCAAGTTTCCAGGGTATGGGATTGTTATTCTAATATTTCTTTTTTTATGGTTTCATGATTTCACCTAGTCTGATGCACTTTGGTTTGTCGATTTATTTTATATTTTGGTTTTTTTATTGGCCCTTGTTAAGGAGGCCAATGTTCATGTATCATTATTGGAACATAAGATTCACCTGACATTTTCATATTTTTGGTGTTTTGCTATATATAATTTATTCTAATTTCAAGTCATGTGGGTCATGTTTTGATAGGTTAATTAGTGTTAAATATGTAGTCACTTTAATGAGGGATGCATGGATAACCTTTTGGGTCATTAATTGGGTCTGATCACCCTTTTGGTGGCCCGGTGAGGGAAAGTATGAATGAGGTATCTTTGGTTTAGGCTTGAGTTTACCTAAGGTGGTGGTTCCCTGAAAGCCCAAGGTTTGGTTCTATAGTAAGGAGATGTTCTTTCCACATGTTGTCTATTGGGTCATGTGTTAGGCCCCATGTTCCTACTATCACTGATTCCTTGGGTGGGCATGGTTTTTCTTCCTTGGTGGGATCATTAAGGTATTCTTTCACCAGGATGTGGTTAGGCATGAGGATGCTTGCTTTTTGAGAAGTGGAGCATTGTGATTCCTCCTTATCTCATGGATGTCTTGAGAGGGAAGATTTGGTCAGTTTCTTATCCCCACTAATTTTTTTTGTACCTTGAAAATTATTATGAGAGAATGGTTATAATATTATGGATTTCAATCCATGCTCGAGTGGAGGTGGTTCTGTGGTTGATCATGGCATGAGGTAGATGACTTGTTTTTAAAGAGATGTATTGAGGGTGATCTGGTTTGTTGGAATTTACCTGCATGAGGAGCATGGTTATTGGTTTTACGTATCTTATCCTAGTTTTTTTAGGACTTGGCTCATGTAATTTTTATTCCTATTTCATGATTAAGGATATTTTTAAGGAAATTCTTATAGTAAGGAGTGCATCGTAGGCCATTGGAGGTTGTGAACCTTGTTTTAAGTGGTTTGTTAAGCATAGAGGTTGTGGGTTTTGTGTGGGTTATTAGGTTTGAGTCGTATTAACTTGTCTATATATTGGTTTTGTTGATGTACATAGTGTGTTATTGGTAGTTTTTCATTGGGTGTAGGGTAAATGATAAGGAGACTCTGGTGGTGGGTAGCATCAGATCAGTCAAGGTTGAATGTATCTCACATTGGGAGTGAGTTATGGATTCTATAGTATAGTTCATTGGATGGTTCGTATAGTGTAGGTTATTCTAGTGTTTTGAGAAGATAATGTATTTTTTTTGTCCTCATGGGTGAGACTAATTTGTGGTGGGGAGTTTGTGACAACTCACATTTTCACAGACTGTGAAAATCATGGGAAATTTGAATTTTCGTTCCTATAAGTGATTCAGTGGAAAATGTGAAATGTGTACTATAATATGATCTTAGATAAATTTTTTTACCACTCTATTAGTCTCAAAATATGGTGTTTACCTTAGGATAGTAGTTTAGTGGATATCCGAGTTGTTTGAATTTTCACAAAATATTTGATATTTAATTAATTAAATATTAAATTATTCATTCTTGTTCATTTGTTGATATCTTTCAAATAGAGTGTCTAATTAAGATTCTATCTCAAGTTTTGTGTCTATAAGGTTTTATGTTTCCTATGTGAGGTATAACCATGCATTGGGTATCGGGTCTAGGCTCTATCCCTTTTCTTTTCTTTTTCTTTTTCTTTTTCTTATTCTTCTTATTTTTCTTACTTTTTTTCATTTTCCTTTTCTATTATTCCATTTGGATTTTCAAATATGTATGTGGGGATCTCCCCTTTTTGTTCTTTGTTTTAAATATAGATAAGGAGATAATAGAGGAAGAGGGAGAGGAGGAGGCATTGTCATAGAGATCTTGTTATGTTGGATCATCATGCAGTTGTTGCGGATCACGAATTAAAACAAAACATCAATGGTTTTCACCCATAGTTAATATTTTTTATTATTCTCACCATAAATCCTAATTTTGTATCCATTTTTTAGTTTTAATTCATTAAATGGGTTATTAGGGACCCTTTGTGGGTTGATCTATGGATTTTGGGGAGAAATCAGGTGTTTCGGGTCA
This sequence comes from Viscum album, assembly GCA_963277665.1. NCBI lineage: Eukaryota > Viridiplantae > Streptophyta > Magnoliopsida > Santalales > Viscaceae > Viscum > Viscum album. Next base: position 720,332,632 of record OY728148.1, read on the forward strand.
TTTCGATGGATTTTCAATCAATAAGCCTTGTATACACAACATGTAGTTCAAATAAAACACAGCATGTGTTCTTATTATTTGATGAAGATATATTTTCTTACTATATTCCATGTATTGAGGGTATACACCATGTAGTGGGCTTCTAGGGGTGGTTGAGTACTGGTCCAGACACCCTATACGGCGGTACCTGGTCATGTAGAAGTACATAGAAAACACCTATGTGGGGTTAATTACATATAAGAATACATTCTCAGGTAGATTTCATGTCCTAGTATATGTAATATTACCCCATGGGTGGTTACACTCCATGTACAAGTGGTAGACATTATATTCTCAGGCGTTTTACATATCGAGTGGGGTTGAGGTACACTGGTTGGTACCCATGATGGGGTACATGTAGTATACAAGGTCCACATGCCATGTACTTTGTAAATGTACATGTTAATTGGAATAAGTCTCATAGACAGGGGAACCTTGTGGTTACACAACATGTACCAAAAGTGCTTTCCATGTACTTTTCCTACCCTATACTTTCTTTACTATTTTTTCCCTTGTGTCAGAATTAGACTTATGAGTAGTCTATTATGAGAATTTCATCATTTATATCTTTATGGTGGAATATTTTTGGTTTTTAGAGACTTTTTGGATGGTGTTTTTGACTTTGATAGTTTATTATGATTATTTCTTTATGGTTTGGTTATAAAATCCTTTAGTGGGTTGGGTGTGAGCTGTGAGGCTCGGGTGAGGGTTGTGAGCTTGTTAGTGGACCTAAATTGTGAATGTTAGGTCAGTTATAATTGAGGTTTTTTTCAAACAGATCCTAGAATTCATTATCGAGTAGTATCTCTGAGTAGATATTGGTTTTCCCCTGTATATCATGATCGGTTGCTTTTGATTATATAAGTTTTTGTTTTTCTCCAATGTTGGAGGATCATAGTTTTTGGAGCCTTTGGGCTGGGTTAACAACTTTTCGTAGTAATTATGGATACGTGTTATTATGTTATTGAGATGACTCTGGGGAAATCCTATTTATTCCCTTTTATTTTGGTTCATGATCATGTGATTAGTGGTTACCAAAGTCAGTTTTTGAGAATTCCCAAGTGGAATTTTGTTCTTTGGATTCCCTTGAAGGCGAGTTGGTACCCATGGATATGTTTTTTGTTGGTAAGATCAGTTGAGGTTTGTTTAGGTGGTATTCTCCCCAAGGTTTCATTGTTCTAAGGATCCCTTATGTATTTTCATGTTTTTAGTTGTTCATGAGGGTTCTTGAGAATTACCCTATTAGTGATCTTCTACTTTTTGATGCCCCTTTGGGTGTGTTATTGATCAAGGATCAGTTAGAGTCCATTGGGGGATGTTTGGGATGTTTATGCAATGGTAATGTATCATGCCTTTGGATGAGCTAGAGTAACCCATAGTAGCATGTCTTTCTCTTTCTATATACATCGGGATAGTTGTGAATCTATGGATGAGAATGAACTGAGAGCTTAGGTGGAGTAAGGGATTCCCTAGTTGGATGTCACTTTATATTGTTGCCTCAATGTTTGTGGGCGCATCATGTTTTTTTGTCCCTGAGGTGGGTTTTGGAGAGCCTATCTTGGATATGTTGTTTGGATGCTAAGATTAAGGGTGTTTAAATAGGCCCCATACTTTCTTTTTCGACAGCATATCGGTGCTTCTAGTTTAGATATTTTGATAGTGGGTTTGAGGTTGGATCATTCCATGTTTGGTTGTCCATTGGTCGTAAATTTTGAGGTAGTTTCTACTCAATACTAGGGTTTGAGGAGGATACCCTAGTGGTATCTTGGATTGTTCATTAACCCAGATTTGTGATCTCCTTCCCTCCTCCATTGGTTTTTTAGGGTTAGATGGGATTAGATATCTAATGGATAAAATAAAAGAGTGAAACAGACATCTAGTCTGATGTTATCCCTAACTAGTGTGGATTTTGCCTCATGAGGTTTGGATGCACTCACAGAGTGGTTTATGTGTGTCGTGAAGGTTTTTTCACTCATAGGGTTATGGATATTGTTCGCTCCCATATTTTTATGGATCTATCCTTGTTGGGTCCATATATGGTGACCAATTAATTCTACAAGACCTTCTAGACTAACATTTTCTATATTTGTGTCAACATAGATGTTCATATCACCAATTTAGATCATTTTATTAGAGTCTTAGAGCCCATTAGATGTGTTTTGTTTGTGTGTATGACTATGGTTACGCAATGGGGTCCAACATTCATGCCTATTGGATTTATACATCTTGGAGATCTAGCATAGGTATATTTGGCACACTAGTTGTCATGTAGATGGGTGATTCCTATGATTTAAATACTCTGATGGGGGCTAGAGTGGGGATTTATTTACCCTTGGTGTTATGATAGGATCCACAGTTGGCATTCTTCCTTGTGTTTGTTACACCTTTTATGAATTTATTTATTTTATGTTAGCTATTTTATGTTTTTGGCTAGGCTAGGCATATCATGTGTACTTTCACTTATTATGATAATAAATCTATAGATCAACCATTGGGGTGGCCTACTAAGATTTATTTCTAAACCCATGTACATGCACCTTGGTGTGCATAAAAACATGATGTATACTTTTAGTTTGGAGTTCTAGTTGAACAATGGATAGGGCTACATCCCTGTTTTTCTTGATTGATATGAGTTACTCGTGTAGAGTATCATGATCGGGATGGTGTAGCTCAATCGTTGTGGAGATTGGGTATGTGTTTCGGCATAGAGTTCTCAATAGAGTATGTCGTATTTTATTTTTCAGTTGTTAATTTTTTGTATGTGTTTGTCCTGGTGGGAAACTGGTTGTTGTATATTTTTCATGCTTTTGATTTTGTATGACTATATGTTTCATTTCATTTATTATAGTATTCTTCAATTTCAGTTACTTATTATGTGTACTCTGATGTTCATCCTTTTCTATAAGTTTGGTTATTTTCCACCATTATTACATTGTAAACATAGGATGTAGTCACACCACTGCACCATTTAAAACCTCGACGCTAGTCAATAGCCTCTAGTTTTTAGGGATGTGCACTAAAGGCCTCATAGTGAACCAAATCAAGTGACGTGTCAAGTCAATCTGGGCTGGTTCAGTACAATAATCATATAGGAAAATGATAATAACATTTTGAAACCATCCCATGTATAACATAGTTTATAACCATAATTAATGGCATAAATCTTAGCAATTCATAAGAAATGAATTGTAATGGAATCAAAGAACATGAGCCAAGAGAACATAACATCAACATAATACATAGATTTTTGGCATACACATAATCATAGAAAATAATTTCCTTGGTATTCAAGACTCAGTTCCATGATCATCATAGTGGAATGGGATCACTCCCAAAACCATCATAGTAGTCAAGGATCACTCCCCATATTATCATAGTGGAAAAGAAATGGGTTTTAAAATCATAACCTATAGAAAATAAATGGATTCCATATGCATCTTTCCATCATAATCATAAATCATCCAGATAAAGGATAAGTATGGTATAATTGGATAATATCCATATTAAATATTACGATACATTATAGGATGTCATATTAGATGTAAAATTCTTTTAAAATATCACTTGGAACACTTCTTAAGGAAAATATACTTTCCACTTTGAAAATGATTATATTAAATCTAAAAATTTACAAAATTTTAAATAAAAAAATTATTTAAAAATAAACTTGTAGATTTAAAAATTATTCCTCCAATAATTGAGTATTCATGATGGTGTAAAACTCCATTCCTACCATGTATGTTAAAACAATGATTCCATTCTCATTTTTAGTAAAAAAATCAAAGATACGTCATTTGGAAATTGAAAATAAGATTCCTTTTAAACCATTTTTTAAAAATTAAAACATAGATAAAAATGAATTTAAAAAATTATTTTATAATAGTAGAAACAATCTTTAAAATATTTTTATCGAACATGGACATGGAAATGAAAATATTTTCAATTGAAGATAGAAATGAAGTCAGATTTACTTAAGAAACTTATTTTAGATTCATGATTAAATAAATAAATAAAATTTTAATGATAGAATTTAATTTAAATAAATAATTTTATGATAATAAAATTCATGAGTTTCTTGAGATATAGATCATAATATTTCATCATCATAATCTAAATCATAAAACATCCTGATAAATAATGAGATTATAATGTAAAACTCTTACCTCTATTGTAACTTTTGAATTATAAGACCAATGAAATAAAAAAAATTATATGGATATGAATATACAATAAAATTCATAATAATAATCATAAAAATAAAATCATGTACAATATATACACCATACAAAAGAAACATGTGGTGAATATGACATGTGTCCCATAGAAATAAAAATGAGATGAAAATTCCTTACCTCAAGTCTCATATTTCTTCAAACAAGTTCAAACCTCAGATATAATAAATATAAATTTATTAAAGAACAATAATAATATCTATTGTACCATATATTATTTACTTAAAACCTTTTATCAACTGTTTTCTAACTATTATTTGTTTAAATCATTGTTTCGGGTAATAACTGCTTTTTTTTCATGTATGTTTTGGCTCATTTGTTTTTTTTCTTATAATTTTATCATGGACCCATCATATCCATAATAATGGTCCTGATAAAATTATCATATATATTAAGTATATAAATATTTATATTCGTCCATAAAATTACATATTAAAAAATGAATCACATTGTTCGTGGAGATGGTAGATCATAAGTACGTATGAATGTTGTTTCCTTTTTTAACAAAGGGAATGAAAAAAAGATAAATTAAAATTAAAATTTACAAAAAAAAAATTATATCATATATATTCATTCAATTTATCCTTGTTAGTATACATTTCAAAATAAAACAAAAAACATATCATATCTTTTTGTGGAGGCGGTATTCCATACATACATAAGGGCGACGTTATCATTTTCTAATGGATTGAAAGGTAAGATGGTAGTCGTGATATTAAAATTACATAAGTATAATTATATATTAAATATAATATATATATATATATATATATTAAATCCATAATTATATCTATCCCTGAATGGCGGTGATGGAAAAATTATTATAGCAGCTCGTGAGGCTGTAATCTGTTGTACATGTGATCGATTATTTCATTTCCCAATTGATAAAAGATGAGTTGGGTGTAGATTATTCCATTAAAATAATAGCATATAATTATATATAGGATAATTATTTTATTATATCATTGTGTTTAAATAATATTTTAAGGAGGTAGATGAATAAATAAAACTCATATGTGTGGTTAAGAGAAATACCTCTTCTTCAGACGGTCTCTTTAGGTTTACACCTAAAGCCTTCCTTGGATGGTTTCATGATCAAAAAAGAGACTCTAGTTAATGGGGAGAGATTTATATAAATTATTTTTTCAAGTATTTATCAAACCAGAATTTTTTTTAGGTGTGTATAGGAAAGGAGAGAGTGTGTCCTCCTATAAGTGGGGGATAAGACATACTTAAAATTTTTTAAAACAATAAAATATACCAAAATTTTATACACACCAAAAGGCTAAAAAATTAATAATTATCTATAATTCTATGATATATGGTCTAATAGTTTCATCCAATAAAAATTAGATAATTTTATTTTTTATTTTAACACATATAATTTTAGTTTAACTCTTGTTAAACCTGTTTTAACCATAATCATGATAATTAATTTTTACTAATTTTAATATTCATTATAACTAAAAAATAAGATAAAATTATTTTATAATAATATTATTTACTATATAAATATTCAATCCATTTTACCAAATTAAATTCTCATAAATTTTATAATTTAATTTAAAATTAAACCCACAGACACGATGAAAAAGTGATTTTCAAAAGAAAATGTTTTCTTAAGAATAAAATGTTTTTATAAGAAAATTTACAATATAATTCATTAAAATAAAATAAAAAGTATTAATAATAAAATTATTGAACTAATTTTACTTTTAAATGTATATAAAAAAATTTTAACATTTAAATTATTTAAACGAAAATAGAAGTTTTTGTAAAAATCGGTATTTTTCACTATTCATCAAAAAAGTAATCTTTTCATAAAATTCTCAAAAATTAACTCTAATATAACTTTGAAATTTTTATTTCAAAAATGAGGTTAATTTTTTAAAATAAATTTTCTAAAATTTTTAAAATTTAATTTTATCATTTGTTCAAAAAAACAATAAAAATAATTTTTGAGGAAAAACTATTTTAAAAGAATATAAAGACTTTTATAAACATTAAGTACATATTTATCAATAAATTATATATATATAAAACATTTATAATTAATTTTGAATAATTTTTATCCTTATTTATACCTCTAATTTTAATGACTAGGTTATAATGGCCATGTTTAAATAATAATATTAATAGTATATCGGGGTTTGTTAAAACATAGTGTTTCACGTAATGAAATGTATAGATCATCAATTAAATTTAGTTTTTAAAAAATATTTCCTAAAATATTGGGGTGTTATAATCAGTATAATTCAATATATATTTTCAAATCCTTATTGTAAAACTATTGTGGTAAAGTCCTTAAATGTTTTATAATTCTTATATCCAAAATATCATTGATATAACACTTCTACAACATAATTATCAAATCCCAATACATAAAGACTTAAATAATTTCACTTAAATGATTAGAATTGCAGGTATCCTTCCTTGGTCTAAGAGTTAAATCATATAATATTATCCTTTACCATTATCTAAGGTATTTATTTAACCCTATAAATGGGATAAACCAATTCAAATTAGAATCTTCTTTAATACTATAACTACTTCATCAATAATGATGCCAAAAATTCTTCATTACACACTTTTCAAATAATGTTAAAAACTATTTAGGAAATCTAGTAGAGAAACTTTTATAGATCAAATTTTATATATAAATATATTTTATTGGTTTTTATATCTTTCATTATCTTGGAAGGGTCTCAAGGAATACTAAGGACATTATGCATGGGAACGATTTCTTACCATTGACAATAATTCAAAGTCTTTATCTAGTTAAGTTATTGGGATCCATTATAAAATATATGATTATGATATCCAGTTTATAATTAGATACAGATTCCCTTAAAAATTTTGTCCATCCATTATGGGATAATTCGTTTTTTTATTGAACTTATATTTATAATAAATGAATATATCATTCTAAAAAAATTAAAAATTTATGAATAATGATCATCTTTTTCATTCTCTAAAAGAAGTTTTTGAGATTTAATTTAAAGGTTTTATTAAGGATGAAAAATCATAATGGGGTTTTAAATAATTTAATATCAACAAAATACTATAAAAATTGAGAGAAAAACTCAATTTTTGAAATAATTATCATCCTCTTAATTATTTTCTTGATGATGAAAATATTTCTCTACCAAACTAAGAAACACTTCTTCAAAAGATACCTCAATCTCATGTTTTCAATAAAATTGAACTCAATATGGGATTATATAAATTTATAATGAAAATAAAATATATGAACAAAACAACATTAGGTATTCTTGTTTTTTTACTTTCAAAAGAATTTTTTACCATTTTTTTAAAAAATGTATCTTACTTATTCCATAAGCCTATATCAAAGATCATTGATCCAATCATCAAGGGTGATCTGTTTTATATCGATCACAAGTATATTTTCTATCTAGATATAGATTACCACTTTATTATCATATCAAAATTTTATGAAATAATTCAAGAATATAGATTCATTATCTTAGAGAAAATGATATTGATTAGAAAAATAGAGATTTATATAATCAGCATGCATATCTCACAAGGCTAGTACCAAATAAAACCTCATAATGTAAAATATTTTAACAATATCCCTTACTAATATTTGTCATCAAATTAGATCAAGAAATTCATGGTAATTTTTAATTACATGTTAAAATTAAAACATGAACTTTTAAAATATCATACCATTATATACTCATAATTAGAAACAATATTCCTCTATGGATCCCACAATGAAAAAAATCAGTATAGAATTTGCAGAAACATTCTAATTTCTCTCCCCCTTTATAGATACTAGTATTAGGTTTGTAAATATAATAAAAAAATGAAATATATTCATATTGGGGGAATTTATTGTATCCTAAAACAATAAATAAAGAAATGAATATATTTTCCTATAAGAGTAGAGATTTTAAAGATGGATAAATTCATTTCAAATCAACATATAAAGAATATTTTATTATTAAAATGGGGAATAAAAAATTATAAAATTTATTGGGAAGGATTGTTTAATTAAAATGGACGTGTATAATTTTTATTATATGATCATGTTAAAAAAGAAATATATACCACAACCTCATCTTATTAAGTGTTCAAATTATTTATCTCAATAGAAATTTGAAGGTATACATATCAAAATGAAGAAAAGTTTCTTAAATTTATTATTATAAAGAATATTTAGAACTATCATGTCAACCTTTCCTATGGTTTAAACTATTGAAACAATATTATTACCATGCCTTTTCCCAGGAAACATCCTTGATGAGTTCTACATTTTTTAGTTTCCCCAAAACCATATATATTTTTATAAATTATACATTATGTTTTCTCTAAAATATGGACCACTACTTGGGTTATCATTTCATTCAATTTTTCATTTCATAATAAATTCTAGGAATAATTCGTATGACTTATTTATCTTCTTAATGGATTCATTACTTCTCTTATAATATTTTTCAAAACATTGTTTGATTAGTATCATCTTTAAGAAATATACATTCTATTTTTTCCATTTTAAACTCTTACAAGTGCCTAAAAAGTATTTACACTTAGAAATATAGTTAAATCCTTTTAACTACATGAAATCTTAGTAGAAAAATTATGACCAAATTCTAGGTCATTTGAAGGTAACAAACATTTCTATGTTGAGCTCAATTTCTCAAATAATAGGAAATAAAAACTTTAGTAGGATAGTACTATTATGGTATCCCAAATATGTTTTTATTCTCTTTAATATTTTTCTATGTGTGTTCATAAAGGTCCAAATGAATCCATTGAAGATATAGTTAAAATATAGAAATTTAATTATTTGTATCCAATTGAAATACTTTAAAAAATTTATGATCATGATGGAAAGTAATATAGTAATTTGGTTATTTATCTTGAAGATTTTATTTATAATATCCAATAATGTATCATAAAATATTAAATTAGTGGTTGAAATCATCTTGGAAAGGATAATCATATTAAGGATCACTCATATTATTCCTTATCTATAGATTAATCATTATAGTTAGAAGGATAACCCTTTTGACAAAGGGTAAGGGAACATATATGTGAAAAACATTTTTTGATCAGCGGAGGAGTTATGAAGATCTATAATCATGTAATACATCTCATATTTTATAATTTCAATAATATTTTTAATAAAATAAGAAAATAATTCATTATTTGAGAAAAAATGTGGTTATCCTAATGAATATATCATGATAGCCAGTCAGAAAAAAAATGATAGATGGACTATAATGGAATATCTTTAGTGGATAATCATTTAAATGTTGGATTCAATAAATTATATAGACCTTGAATGTTTTGGATCATCATGTGAGTGTTAATATTTTGAATGCATGGGAATATATATTATATAAAAGCTTAAATGTGTGGTTTTAATTTCTTTTATTAAGTATTTTTTTCTAATGAAATTTTATATAAATATATAGGGATGGTATGTGTTGGTAGTATGTGGTTGTGGTAACTTTAGTTAAATCTAATTTATATAAAGGTCTGGGGTTCATCTCATGACAATTTTGGTATGCATGGAATTAGGTTATTATTCCTTTAGGATAACATTAACACTTGTGTAAGCCCTCAGTGGATATATATATATATATATATATATATATATATCATATTAATAATGATAACTCAACCTATAGGAGGGGTCATTTTTCTATTTGTGATAATATATCCATCATTTTCATATCCATATTAATTTCTATAAATAACATGAAATATAATTATATTTTATATTAAAATATAAGATGATATAAAAAATATAAAAAATAAATAAATACAACAAAAAACTTATATAAATAAGACATTTTTAAATAAACCAACCATTTTATAATAATATTGAAAACCTATATCATTATATTCATCCACATGTTATTTATATTTCATAAACAAACGAAGCATTCTTATCAATGATTTCCATGATAAATTGAGATATTTTTCTCATATTTATCAATTCAATATTTTTTGATACTAGAAAGGAATAGTAACTCTTAAAAAATATTTTTGATGATTTTACATGTTTTGTATGTTATATTTACGATTATTTAGTTCCTACAAGCTATAAATGACTCAATTATTTTTTTGATTAATTTTTTATGAAAAAATAAGCTCATATAATCATTTTTTATCATATTATAATTTCTTCACTATTGAAAATTAATTTTAATTCATAAAATATATATTTTATATTTCTAAGAATCTTGAATTTTAGAATAAAACGTAGTTTATTCTTATAATTAATAAACGAATCAATAATTATTATCCAAACATTCCCTTATTAACTAGCCATATTATATCATTTTTATCATTTGATGACCATTTCATAGTTGAAATTTGATATTAACACATAAAATATACTTTTGATTAGGCCATACATCTCAAAAATCAGAATATATAATTTTTAATTCTATATATCATAAATTATTCAACCATGTTTGTTCTAAATTTTCATTATTTTATTTTATTTTATTGTTTCTAAATTTTTTATATTTATTCTACTTAAACAAATATATTAATAATTAAAATTTTCCTTTAATCATACAAAGAACCAATAATTTTAGATTTACACACAATTTATTCCGAAAATTCACCAATGACTCAAGAATAAATTTTCTATATTTATGTGGTCCCTCTTTTATTTGGGGTTTTGAATTCCTTCTAAATATAAATACCAAATTGTGAAATTCCAAATCCTATTTTTTTATTGGGGCTATGTGACCCCGTTATGATGTAACTATCGTTGATCCCTCTAAATTATTCCCTCCCCTTCCAAATGTACAACTCCAAAGTCCCAAAAATAATGTTATATAATAAAATGAATTTTGACTAATCTTTTTTGAAAAAACTAGGTCTATTTTATCATTTTTAATTATTAAACATTAACTAAAAAATTAGATAATAATATCAATTAAAAAATGTAATTTTAAATAATTTTTAGCAAACCATCCTCTATATTCATGTGTCATTGCTTTCTAAATATCAAAAAATAATCGAGCATTTTTTCATGAATTTGGATGAAAATTATGATTTTTTCAAATTTTGAATGTTTTAAGATCATTTAATAGTTAAAATTAATATTAATTATTTAAATATAATTTTAATCATGCCAATCACTTTCGATGTTAGAATCATGCATGGTTTATTACTAAAATGTACAAATTACTCAAGAATCATTTTCCTAAATTTTCAGGCCAAACCAACTATGTAAACATTTTCTTACTTATTTTACACAATATTACATATAAAAGTGAATATTAATGATTAAAAGGTAAATTTAATCAAACCAAGCACCTCCAGCATCAAATTGACTCATGGTTTGATTCAATAATTATAAAATGACTCAAGAATTATTTATTTGAATTTATATGACAAAAAAATATTGTTAGATCATTTTTTATCTAAATATTTTTTAAAAATTATAATATTTTTTAATGCATAAAATTTATTTTAAATAATTGTAAAAATCTTAAACATCATATTCATGTGTGGTTAATTTTGATAAATAAAAAACGACTTGAGCGTTATTTTATTAAAAAAATTTCAAACCTAACATCAACACCACCCCTCTATGGGTATGCAATAAGTTGGAATACTACACCTTGTGCCTGGATCTAATAGTATGGGGATAAGATTATAATACTTGGAGTAATTTTCCTGAATAATTTAGGATAATGATATAAATATGGTTTAAGTGAGCTAAAACTATCCAACGTGATGCAATATCAAAATAAAATTTTATGTTTATCATCAATTCATGAATTTCATACAATAATATCAGTAATAATCAACTATAATTGGTGGATATTCAATTTTAAATTCCCCAAAAAATAAAATTATAAGTATTCCTTGATAATGGTATGTGTATACACAACTCCTTCACCAATTATCCACTAAGGACAAGTTAACTCAACTCTACGCTACCACTGATTTCTTGATTTGTGTGTGTCTTCCTTATATTGATTTTGTGTTAATGGTGTCTACATAATTCCAATTTTATCATATGTATATGAATATACAATAACCACCACCAATAAGATCCTAAATATTAGAAAAATAAATATTATAAGTGGAGTTTTTTATAAAGATACATCGCAAGTTCATACTCTAACCTTCAACTACTGATGTGATCAAAGAATATCAATTTATCTATGAGTGTAAAATATAAATTATAAAAGAAATAAATTCTTGGTAAGATATAAAATTTTAATAGTTATAGTATATATAAACAAAAAAATAAACCCTAAAATAAAAAATATTGTATATATAACTCTAACAACTAAAATCCATCAAAACAAGGGTTCCAGCGAATCATGTCATCCACACTAATAAGCCAATATTAATATCACACATCATGCCACCACCAACTATTATCATTTTACTACTATCATAATAACCATTCCCATAATCATCCTTGAATGATTATAATTATTTTAGGGGGGAACAACTCTAATAGTCATTTGGTAGGATGATCATAACATGAATATTAGGACATGTTCAGGATTCCTTTACTTGGGTTGTGAATCACATAGGGAATGAAACTATTTCATTACTCAAATAACATAACATGAAATATGGATACAAATAAACACATAATCTAAAATTTACCATCACCACACTTGTGGGATCTATGTAGTTCCAAATAATGCCACACATATCTCCAAATCTATGGTATAAGTATATCTCAATGTATCACATCATGACTCTACCTAGTTGTGAGAACATAATAACCACCATTACACTTCCCTAAACCTAAGAATAAAAAACCATATATATAAAATAGTTCATTAATGAATATATAAAAATCATCAAAAGAATTCAGTCAAAGAAAAGAACACCATCCAGAATATAACTTATAGATCACACCCTCTAAAACAAGATGAAAATACATCTCATGAAACAATATCTAGAATTGTAAATCCGTTCAATAACCAATCCATATAGAAGAATAAGTTATGTTACAAATAAAAACCCTCCAAAATTATAATTTGGGTAATAATATAATCACCCAATGGAATAATCAATTGGGCTGCAAATCATTTCCCTTTTAAACAAGAAGCATAGATACAAAGCATAACCCTTAAAAAAATAGGTATCACTATTAAAACCTTTATAATAATTCTCTTAAATCAACTTATGCCTTCATCAATAAATTTAAGAAAAGTGAAGTTAATATAAATTCAAAGGATCGACCTTCCAATCCTACCATATTTCATCTCTCTAAATCAAGACATGTTTATATTTTATAAAGAATAAGAAATAATAGTCATGGAACCCCATATAGTAACCATATGGATCTAAATTCCTATATTTCATTTAAAAATAAATCCAAAATCAACCATCCACTACACACCATACAGTAAATATCATCCCTAGAGTAATAAAACAAGGTGAGGGATCAAGAATTTTTTATAATTTAAAACCAACCCTTAATATTCCATCCAAGCCTCTAGAATATATTTAGAGTTCCACTAAATAATAAATTATATTCAATAATTAACCATAAAACCTTCTAGTAGGTCCTAGCCTTTTAAAATAATACTTGAATGCTCAATATTTTGATCTAATAAAAACATGAATCACACCATTTGATCAATCATCTAGACTATCTTAATCCTAGAACATGTTCCTTACATTAGGGTAATAACTTTCATAACCACATCCACTATTAATATTTAAACACCAGTAGAAAACATCATTTAATGAAAAAATATCCCATAAAGACATTCATCAAGGGATAATTCTATCTACCTCTACACTGGTGAAAAATAAATACATTCCCATAGTCACAAAGGTTATAAAAGAAAAACTAAATAAAAATATACTGAAAATTGAACACTAAATCTACAGAACCAAGTCCTTATAAATTAAACAAAAATTTTAGATCTTGTTTTATTATTTCCTTTATATTGCACCTAAAAATCTAAAACCTCCTCATCGAATAGACCACCATTAGATATATTAAACAACATATTCATTCACATTGTTCTATAATCCAACTTGATAGATAAATATAGATAAATAATGTCAAAAAATGATCCCCCAAATGTTTATTTATAGGCATGAGTCCCCACGCTCTATAGAAAACTATCTAACACCGTAAATAAACAAGAAAATAAAACTCCTTTAATCGACATGAAACTCACATGATGGGATAAAAAAATTATTCCAATCATAATGACTTCAATAAAGATAAAACATTAGGTCATATATAAAGATTAAAATTACTATATATTTCCTTAGGTTAGAAATGATACAAATGACCCTAAAATCATTACAAAATCTAGTAAACCTAAACCAAAACTTCTATATTATCTCCACCATTAAAAAACATTGTCCTTAAAAATAAATAATATAAATCCAAAGAAAAATAACCATATTATGTATCCCTTAATAGAAATTATCATCACAGTCAAAAAGTTTTCAAAAAATATAAAATAATAGTGAAAGAAAGTAAATTCAAAAAATGGTAACATCATCTAAGACTCCCTATCTCAAAAACTCTCTTTAATCCCATAATGATTCTAAATCATACACATTAAAGAAATCTAATAACTGCATAAAATATTATTGTAGTGATCCGAAATCTCAATTGGATAGTATATAAATTTTGTATCCTCATTTAACTCCAAATTCCCCCAATCCCTTATATTTTAAAATCTATACACATACATAATAAAATTTAATACATGAAATATAACATGGAGTCTCTCCAAATGATGAGAAAGTTCCAATATATATTCATCCAATACAAATTTTATAGCACCTCAAAAGGTTCAATAACCCTTGATGATAACTGACTAACTCTACAAAATATGTGATGTCCATACTATGGTGAAGCATAAAAAAAATAATCTCTAATTTTAAACTCCAATGCTCCATGCCACTAATTATTATAAGATCTTTACCTATAATTATTTATTCAAATCCATTTCTAAAATAATTTCACATGCTCATACATCCTCTATACCATATTAAGACCAATAATATACCCCTAATTAATATCCATCTTGTAATGACCCAATCATTTAGGAATAAAATTTTCTTTTATTTTAATATCCTCTAGATATAGAAAACACATGCACTCTTTTTTTTATTGGATTTAAATGATCGTTAAGTATCATTTCCATTGATAATATTTCCATTGAACACTGATCACACAACTAATATATATATATGGTTTTAACAAATCTTTTTAACACAAACAAAAGAGATAATGGCCTCATCCAGTAGACTCAGGTCGTACAAAACTCATTTTTTAGAGCTTGAAATGTAGGTAGAGTCACTAGTCTTCTCCCTTAACCAAGCCCAAACTAAGCTTCAACATGTTAATCTTGAAAGGAATCTCCTACAGTAGATGTTCAAGTTAATAAAGATTACCACCTAGGAAATGTTATCTGATCCGCCCTAAGAGTTTGTCACCATTTCACACCTTACCCTCAAGTCTTATGCAGGTGTTGTAAAGAGTTATGTAACAAGGTATTAGTTACTTATTCTATAAACCCTTTCAATAAATAAATGTCTTATTCCATAAATTCCTTTACAGGAGTAGTCTTTCTTAAAAAATGATAAATTTGATAAATTGTTTTTTTGAGTACAAATGGTACTTTTGAGAAATATATGCATTATTATATTAAAATTTGTTTTTATTAATAATATTATAAAAAATCGAATAAATTATGATTATATCATTTTTTTATCTATAAATGGTTAGGTAATCAGTTTGATAAGAGTTATATTTTTATACGACAAAACAAAAAGTGTATTTTTGAAGAATTTATTTTAAGGAATTAATGAATTTTTTAAATAATTAATGTTTTAATAAAATATTATTATCAAATTACTTTTATTAATAATAAATGAGTATATAATATTTATGAAGTTAAATGTAATTTTTTATTAAGGTTTAAAAATAGTTATTGTCAAAACTGGTCGATTTTTAATAAATGTCATTTCTCATTTTAAAAGATATAATTAAAATATTTAGAAGACTATTTAGATAAAATTAATATTATATTTGGAATCATGATTTTGAAATTATCCAATGGTAATTTTTTTATAATTTTCTAAGACAATCAAATTTTTGGTTAAAAATTAAATAATATATAAGTATATAGTGAGTTTTATGACATCATAACGACCCAATAGTGATTTAATAAATACCATAAAAGGTATCTTCAACCAATTTGATTTTATATTTTTTGACAAATTTTATAATTCTTTAGTGGATCCTTCAAAATATATAAGATATTTTATGATTTTAAGTTCATTTCTTTAATAATGTGACCCACCTCCACATAAGCAAGGCTAATATTTTAATATCCTAGGCCCATGGTCTTGTAAAATAATTTTTTCTATTCCTATTTGGAATAAACCATGGGAAAACCCATGTAAAGGTTTTTGGTGTTGAATATTTAATTATATAGATTCCAAAACATAAGTTTCTGAAATATTAAAGAATTATCCTCTCATTTCCTACATAAACCCACCCAAGATCCCACTTCTCTTCACTACAAATACATAGATAATGTACCTACTTTTTTCTACCCTTAATATAATCCTCCCAAGATGCCCCAAACTCTCAATAAACCCCTCTTCAATCTTCTGAAGTCACACACTCAAGTAGGGGTTTTCTTCCTTTCTCAATTTTATCTAATTTTTAATATATTGTTACACCCTTTTATTTTCAATAAAAATGTAGAGATATGTTTTCTCACATGCCACATAATGATATTATTATGATTTAATTATGAGAGACCCTTTTCTATCTCAATAATCCCTCCCATTGACACCCATTACCATGCCAAAATTTTGTAAGAGTTATTTCATTCCTTCTCTTTCTTCAAGTTTCTTTATTATATTTCGCCTTCTATTTAAAAATTATTTATTTTGGAACAAGTATTTATATGACCCTCTTACTAATCATTTAATGTATATATTATGAGATTCATATTTCTCTTTCATTAACAATTTTTGTGAATTTTTATGTCACATTGTTATACTGTAGAATTGCACTGTGATTTTCCATGACAAATCTTCGTGTAATAAATACCATACCAATTCCTCTATCAAGGGTATTCACATTTATGCACATATAAATTTCTTATTGAGGAAGTATATGTATTTATTCCACACTCTTTGATAATGTAATGTATTATGATGAAGAATGAATCCATTTTTTATTATCTATGTGGAACACTTTATCATGAGAATGAAGTGAAAGTGATGGGTACGCCTAGAATTATATATCACTCTAATGCATTGGGTAATGTTTAGTATCATGATACATCATGTTGGGATAGGGGTTTAACTGGTTACTTTGAGGACATTTTTCTACCATGTTGGGATAGGGGTTACCTGATTCCTTTATGTTTATGATATAATGTTTTAAGTTATTGCCACATTTCCATGTTATGATAATCATGCTATATCATGCCTTCATGTTCATGTTTCTCTTATGATACATTGATATTACTATTACCTAAAATTTATTGTATTATTCATGTTAAACCTTTTTAATCCCTTTTTAGGCTATATAGATCACCCCTTTCTTGTGTTGATCCTCAGGTTATCCCTTGCAGTGTTAAGTGCGAAGGAATGTTGTGGTCATGTAAGAGAATCTTTCAATAAAGATGTTTTATTTTATGTTTTAAGATGTTATTTAATGTTCCTAATACACAAATATACTATAACTCTAGATCTTATGAGTTTTATATAGTGAATGTTTATTTAATAAATCATGTTTAAATATGAAATAAAGAGCAGGGTTATTATTGTTGGTATCAAAGGATGGTTTTATTTATTTTGGGATTAAAATTAGAAAACCCTAGCGAAAGACTTAAGGATAAGACTAAGTATAAGAAAAACATACCTAAATTTTGGTGATTATAGAGTAAGTGTTTTATCAAGAAAATACATCCCTTTCTAGATACAAACAAGTAGAGGTGGCTCTAGAAAATATGTATCTAGGGGTAAAACCTGAAAACACTACTTTGAGCTACACTCGAATGGGAACTGGTGTACGACAACGAGAATTGTTGCACTCTTGGTTCGACACTCCTAGGGGATATGATTTGGTAAAATCATAATCTTAGTATGAACCATTATTAAGGGAGTAAGAAAAAAAATCCCATAAGAATATACATTATGAAATAGATCATGGATAACTTATATTGGAGCCTAAAAATTCATAAGTTAAGGAAATAAATGTAATTTATAAGTTATAATTGTTTTCATTGGATTCCCCTTTATGTGTTTAATATATTAAAATAATTACCCTTAATTTTCCTTTTGTTCTAGCCGATGGTTATTAATATGAGGACCTTGGCTAATAACTGATGTGAATATCAATGTGACGACTGCTCTAATGAGATGCCCAATCTATTGGGAGTGGGAATTGTAAACTTTATCATGATACTCTCTCAATTAACTTAATTTTGGAATAGAAACATGGGTCAAGAAGAACGTCCACCCCCTAGAAAGAACAAGTCACAATAGAGATCTTCATGATAAAAAGGCCTCCCACTTTCAATGGATGATATGATCCCTCAATCTCTGAACAATGGATCAACTCCATTGAGAAGATCTTCTCCATCCTTCAATGTTTTGGAAACGAAAAGGTTCTTTAGGATACTTATCGTATAGAGGGTGAAGTTGATCGATGGTGGATATTGATCAAAAAAATGAAGTCTGAGGAGGATACCAAGGCTATGGAATGGAAGGATTTCTAGAAAATGTTTTTTGATAAATATTTTCCCCGCACCCTCCATCTTAAGATAGAAAGAGATTTCATTGCACTCAGGAAAAAAGATTATGAATCTATTAGGGAATACAGAGAAAAATTCACTAGACTATCACAATACACCTCTGGTTTTGTTGATACCCCTGAATTCAATGTTGACCTCTTCTTTGGTGGGCTAAAACTAAGCCTATATAAATCCCTGGCAATCCATGACTTTGATAGCTATGAGAATACTTTCTGATGTGCCATCAAAGTTGAGATGGATATCGGAAAATATCAGGGGTATCATGGGGATAAGAAGAGGAAAGTTGAATTTAATTCTGGTGGTTTAATAGATAAATACAATGGTTTTAAGAAATTCCAACATCCCATATTCCAAAGGTTCTGAAAGAAGCACCCTAGAAATTTCCTGAATGGAATGAGAAAATGATTTAGGTGTAGGAAGGAAGGACACCTGGCCAGAGATTGTTGGTAAGAAAAACATGATACTATGATAGATTAAAGGAATTATCTATTCCATCCTTAATGTATTTTTCATTTCTACAACTACAAAGAACCATGGAATGTTGCAAACTAGTGTCCTATGTCTAGGGTTTTCAGAGACAACCAACAACCTCTAAGTTAGCAAGGTGAGATTTTTCCATCACTACCACCAAAGTGAATCCCGAAAATAAAGTGGTGATATGTATGATGGATATTCCTTTATGAATAGAGAACATGATTTTTTATTCTAATTATACTCATTATTTTATATCCCAAAAGTTTTGTAGAAAAATCCAAACATCACCACAAATAATGGATGTAGAGATGTCGATGAAAAAAGAAAATGGGGAAATTATTGAATCCCATGAATATAACTCCTCCCCTGTCACAATTTGTGGATTGAACTTCTTGGAAAACATCATCAGACTTCCCTGGGTGGAATTTTATGCAATTATTGGCATAGATTGGATTTCCCTATATAGAGCAAACATAAATTGTTGTGAGAGGGAAATAACTCTCCATATTGTGAATTGACTCCTGATTCTATAAAAGTTCAAGGAGTAAGAGGAATATTCTTTAGTAAAATCATATAAAGCATGGATATTACTTCCCTATGATCACGCACATCTTTCCTAGATGATTTATTCTAAGGAAGGAACCATCCTTGAAGACATTATTATTGTGAGGGAATTCGATGATGTATTTCCCAAGGAATTACCTGGTCTTCCTCCTAGAAGAGATGTTGAATTCTTGATTGATATTATACCTGGGGAATTTCTAATATCCAAGACTCCATATATAATGGTTTTTGAGGAGCATGAGGAGATAAATAAACAACTATAAGAGAATTTGGATACAGGGTTTATATGAAAAAGTGCTTTCCATGGGGTGCACTAGTCCTCTTTATTAAGAATAAGGATGGGTTAATGCACCTTATAGTTGATTATCGTGAGCTCAAAAAAATTATGATAAAGAACGAGAATAATTTTCCAAAAATTGATGACTTTTTCGATCAACTACGTAAAGAACATTACTTCTCCAAGGTGGATCTGTGGTCAGGATATTACCAAGTAAGGGGGAAGAAGGAGGATATTCCCAAGGCTACTTTTTGTATAAGGTACGGGAACTATGAATTCATATTAATGTATTTAGGACTCACTAATACTCCAGAAATCTTCATGGACTTGATGAATAGAGACTTTATATATTACCTCAAAAAATTGGTGGTAGTCTTTATAGATAATATTAAAATATAATCCAAAACCAAGGAGGAGAATTAGGAGCATATAAGCACTATACTAGAGACCTTGTGAAAGGATAAGCTCTATGAAAAGTATAGAAAGTGTGAGTTCTAATTGAAGGATGTTTCATTTTGGGGGAATATTATCACAAACAATGGGATATCTATGGATCCTCCAAAAAAAGAAATTGAGGGATGTCCAAGAACAATATTTGTGATGGATATACATAGCTTCCAAGGGTTATCTAGATATTATAATTGATTTGTGATAAATTTCTCATGATTTTAAAACCCTCTTACCAAGATAACTCAAAATGGAGTCAAGTTTTCTTGGAATGATGATTGTGAAGAAAGAATCAAGGAGTTGAAGAAGAGCCTTATCATTTCCCCTATGCTCACACTACCCACAAGTTGGGAGATTTTATTAATCTTCAGTGATGCTTTGAAGAAGGTCCTAGGTTGTGTGTTAATGAAGAATGAAAAATTAATTGTCTATGCCTCAAGGTAGTTAAAAATTCATGATCAAAACTATCACATGCATGATCTGGAGTTGGCAGTTGTGATCTTTGTGTTGAAAATATAGAGGCATTATCTCTTTGGGGAAAAGTTTGAAATATATACTGATCACAATAGTCTCAAATATATATTCCAATAGAAAGAGATAAACATGCACCAACAAATATGGTTAGTGGTCATCAATGATTACGAAAACTCAATCCATTACCACCCTAGGAAAGCGAAAAAGGCATCATATGATATAAGTATAAAGGACCCAGTGATTCTATCATTGATGAGAATTAAAAAGGATCCAATCTTTTTATATTTGGTGAATATGGACATGGGAATCATAAATAAGGGAACAGTATCAATCCTTTCACAAATGATTGCTCAACCGTCTCTTTTGGAAAGGTTAAAGGATGCTCAGAAAGTTGATATGGGAATTCAAAAGAATGTGGAAGCTATAAAAAAAGTTAAATCCTTGGATTTCAATTTTAATGAAGAAGGAATTTCTATAATTGGGTCAAGACTATGACTTCCATCAAATCTGGAGTTAAAGAAAGAACTTTTGGATGATGCACATAGTTTGAATTTATCAATTCACCCAGGAAACAAAAATATGTATCAGGATATCTAAGAGAATTATTAGTGGGATAACATGAAGAAGGATATCTTCAAATATACATTAAAGTGTCAAGTATGTTAGCAAGTGAAGGCTAAGAGGCATAAGTATAAGGGGTGATGTATCCATTACCCATGCCAACATAGAAGTTGGAGAACATCACCATGGACTTTTTCACCATAATTCTGAAGACATCCAAAAGAAATAATGCTATTTCGGTTATGGTGGATATTATTACAAATAATACACACTTTATTGAGATTCGAGGGGATTTTTAATTTAATCAAATATCCTGAATACACATCATAGAAGTGGTAAGGTCACATGGTGTACCACTATCGATTGTATATGATTGAGACCCAATATTCAACTCTAAGTTCTCAAAGAGTCTATAACACACTCCGAATATTGATATGAACTTCAGTATGACTTATCATCCTCAAACTGATGGTAAATCTGAGAAGACTATCCAAACACTTGAGAACATGTTGAGAGCATGCTCAATGGACTTCAAAGGGGGATGGGATCAACATCTTCATCTGGTTTAGTTCTCTTATAAAAATAGTTTCCACCCAAGAATCCAAATTGATCCTTATGAAGACCTTTCCAGGAAGAGGTTCATAACACCATCATGTTGGGATGAAGTTGGGGAGTGAAAACTTCTAGGTCCAGAAATGGTCTAAGAAATGGTAGAGAAGGTTAAGACCATCTAGCTGCATATCAAATCTACTCAGAGTCGGCAAAAGAGATATGCTGACAACCATCAACGAGACCTAGATTTTGATGTTGAAGATATGGTTTTTCTATATATATCACTATGTAAGAGAGTGATGAGATTTGGGAAGAAGGTAAATCTTATTCTAAGGTACATTGGGACTTTTGAGATCCTTGATCGCATCAGAGCAGTGGCCTATTGACTAGCACTCCCACCAAACCTGTCTCAGGTATATGATGTGTTGAATGTATCATTCTTAAGAAATTACATACTAGACCCATCACATGTACTCAATCCAGTGGTGTTGCCATTGGATAATGACCTTTCCTATGAAGAGAATCCATTGAAGATCTTAGATCATAGGGAAAAAGTTCTACTAAATAAGATAATGCCCCTTGTCGAAGTGTTGTGGAGAATCCACAAGTTTGAAGAACCGACATGGGAACTAGAGGAATTGATGAGGCAGAGTTACCCTCATCTATTTTATTGTGGGAAATGGAAATTTTGAGCGTGAAATTCCATAAGGTGGGAAGGCTATAACAACTTGATCATTTAGGAATAAAAATCCCTTTATTTTAATTTCTTATAGATATAGAAAACACATACACTCTTTGTTATTATTATTGGGTTTAAATGATCATTAAGTATCATTTCCATTGATAATATATCCATTGAACAGTTATCACACAACTAATATAAATATAAGGTCTTAACATATCCTTTCGACACAAAAAAAATGGAGATGATGGCCTCATCCAGTAGACTCGGGTTGTGCGAAGCTTGTTTTTTGAAGCTCAGAAAAGAGGTAGAGTCAATAGGATTCACTCTTGACCAAGACCAAGCCAGGATTCAACAAGTTAATCTTGAACAGAATCACCTACTAGAGAAGTTCAATTTGATAGATATTACCACCTGGGAAATGTTATCCAAGCCGCCCCAAGTATCTGTCACCATTTCACACTTTACCCTTGGGTCTTATATGAGTGTTATAAGGGGTCATGTAACAAGATATTAGCTAGTTATTTTGTAATCTATTTATATAAATAAAATTCTTATTTCACCAATTCCTTTATGGGAGTAGTTTTTCTTAAAATTGATGAATTTGTTAAATTTATTTTTCAGGTAAAAATGGTACTTTTAAAAAATATATGCATTATTATACTAAACTATGATTTTATTAATGATATTATAAAAACATTTCTTATAAACTATGATTATATTAGTTATTTATCTATAAATGATTAGGTAGTCAGTTGGATTAGAGTTATATTTTTATACGATAAAATAGAAATTGTATTTTTAAAGAATTTATTATAAGGAATTAATGAATTTTTGAAATAATTAATATTTTAATAAAATATTATTATGAAATTAATTTTATTAATAATAAATGGGTATATAATTTTTTTGATTTCAAATGTAATTTTTTAAGGTTTCAAAATTGTTACTGTCAAAACTGATCAATTTTCAATAAATATCAGTTCTCATTTTAAAAGTGAAAATTCAAAAAAAAATAAAATTATTTATATAAAATGAATATTATTTTTGGAATCAGTATGTCGAAATTATCCAATGGTTGATTTTTTCATAATTTTTTGAGACAGTCCATGTTTTGGTTAAAAATTAAATAATATATAAGTATATAGTGTGTTTTATGACATCATAATGACCCAATAGTGATGTAATAAATACCATAATAGGTATCTTAGACAAAATATATTATTTAACTTTAAAATAATGTTATTTTATATTTATTTGACTCATTTTATAATGCCTTGGTGAATCCTCAAAAATATATAAGATATTTTATGATTTTAAGTTCATTTCTTTAATAATGTAACTCACCTCCACACAAGCCAGGATAATATTTTAATATATTCAAATCATGGACTTATAAATATTTTTTCCACTCATATTTGGAAAATTACATGAGTAAAAACCATGGTAATTTTTTTGGTTTTGAATATTTAATTATATAGATTCCAAAACCTATTCTTGTGAAATATTAAAGAATTCCCCTCTCATTTCTTATATAAACCCACCCAAGATCCCACTTATATTCACTAAAAATCCTTGGAGAACATACCTACTCGGTCCTCCCCTCTATATATTCCTTCCAAGGTGCCCCAAGCTCTCAATAAGTCCCTCTTCAATCATTTTAAGTCACACACTCACGTAAGGGTTTCCTTCCTTCCTCATTTTTATCCAGGTTTCTTAATTGTTACAACCTTTTATTTTCATTTAAAAATGATGGGGTATGTTTTTAAACCTCCCCAATAATTAAATTATTATGTTTTAATTATGATATACCCCTTTATCTCTTATTAATTCCTACCATGTACTCACGTTATCATGCTGAAATTTTGTAAGAGTTATTTCATTCCTCCTCTTTCTTCAAGTTTTTTTATTATGTTACAACTTCTATTTACAAATTCTTTATGTTGGAAAATGTATCTATATGAACATGTTACTTACCATTTCATGTATATATTTTGATATATCTATTTCTATTTCATCAACTATTTTTATGAATTTTTATGTCACGTCGTTATGATGCTGAAATTGTACCGTTGTTTTCCATGCCAAAATCATTGTATAGTGAATACCATATCCATTACTATATCGAGGATATTCACCTTTATGCAATATACCTTTTTTATTGAGTAATTACATGTATTTATTCCACACTCCTTGATTGTGGAATGAATTATGATGAATTAATGAATCCATGTTTTATTATCTATGTGCCACACTTAAGCATGAGAATGAAGTGAAGGTGACAGGTGTACCTGGAATTATATAGTGCCTCAATGCATTGGGTAATGTTTAGTATTATGATACATCATGTAGGGAAAGCGGTTTAACTGATTCCTTTTAGGACATTTTCTCCCCATTTTGGGACAAGGGTTAGCTTATTCCATTATGTTTATGATGCAGTGTTTTAAGTTGTTTCCAAATTTCCATGTTATAATAATCATGATATATCATACCTTTATGATCATTTTTCTCTTATTATCTATTGATATTCCTAATTTATAACATGTATTTTATTCTTCATGTTATTCCTTTTTTACTCCCTTACTGGTCTTTATAGATCACCTCATTCTTGTGTACATCCTCAGGTTATCCCATGCAGTGTTAAGTGCAAAGGGATGTTGTGGTCATGTAAAAGAATCTTTCAATAAATACGTTGAATTTCATGTTTTAAGTTGTTATGTAATGTTATTAATCCCCAAAGAAACTATACCTCTTGGTATAATGAGTTATATTAAGTACATGTTTATTTCATAAATCATGTTTAAATATTAAATAAAGAGTAGGGTTATTATACATCCAACAAAATAGTTACTGATAAGGGTGACCATACAAATAAAAAAAATATTGATATTATTCTAAGAAAATTCTACCAAAGGTAGATCCTCAACCCATAGGCCACGAAAATCCAAAATTTATTCCCATAAAATATCCTCAAAAGTTTTAATCTTTCTCTCTATCAAACTATTTTTATATGGATGAAATGAAATACATAATCATAATTGACTTCCAAAATCATGTTGAAATACTCTCTATATTTGTGATTTAAGATAAGAATCATAATTAGATTCAATAGAATAAGTAACTCTATTAAATTTTATAAACTCTAACACATACAAGTATGCAGAGGTATCTACATGATACTTCTTACTAATGGGAAGAAATTTATCAAAAAATTTAAACCAATCCATAATTACCCACGTTATATCATAACTTATAAGTAAATGACGCAAAAAAAGTGATGAAATCCATGGAGATATTCTCTCACTTCCATAGTGGAATGCAAAAAGGCTATAATAAACCAACTGGAACCTATTGTTTATTATATACTTGATGATGGGTAATACATTTGGAAAAAAAATCCACCACATTCCTCTTCATCTTAGATCTCTATAATTGATGCCTCAAAGAATGATACAACATCTTCCCACTTAGGTTCATATCAAATGGTGAACCATGTTACTCTCAAAATACTACCTTAAAAATACTATATAAAATTAAAAAAAATCCACTAAATATAACTCATTGCTCCATTATTTTAGACTAACAATCATGTGAATCATCTTGAATAATATTATTATAAAAACATTGTTTTAGGATCTCCCAATAGAAATATATACACCAATAAAACCAAAGAATAATATACCAACATATTATATAAACAATATCAACCATCAACCTTATTAAAATAGATATGAAAGGCTTTCAAATCTTCCATCATCATCTATTCATCTATAAGATTTTATATCTCATCCCTAAAATACCTCTAGATCAACTAATTAGTAACAGCATTACCCTTCAATGGGATATATGTGATCTCAAAATCATAATCCTTATGGAACTTAATCTACCTATTCTGCCTCAAAATTCAAACCCCTCTGGTAAAAGATATAAATCAAGATATAATTATTTTTAATGAATATAAAATTCTCACTAAGAATATAATTCAACCAGATATATAAATTAAAAACAACAAAAAACACTAGATCGTGTATAGAAAATTCATGCTCATGAGGGAAGAATTCATTAGAAATATTATCTTGGGAGGACTTCATCTAGGCATGTTTTCATGCTCCAATATCCATTGGTAGATAGAGCTTCATTCTATTGAAGTGGTATTTGGATTTTCTCTATGGAAAAGAATGTCTAGTTGTGGTTTTCTGGGTTAACCTTCTTTGGATTCCTATTCCTTTCCAAAACAAAGGTTTCTTGAAGGAGATTAGTGATTCTATTATAGGGTTTTTTCTTGGATATAAGGACCATAAGCTATGTGGATACCTCCATGGCTATCCTTTTGTGTGGAATTGGATCTTTCTCATCTAGTGCTGAAGAATCTTGAGCTCCAGTTTCATGATTATTTTTGCTAGAATCAAGTTATTTCTTATCCCATATTTTTTAGATTCTTTTGGCATTGTCTTCTCTAGGGACATTTCTTGCATGTGTTTCAACATCCTCGTCTTGGAGGTAGATGCGAACATTTTCTTTATCAAGGAAACAAGACCCATATCTCCCCTCCCTTTGAGGATATCCCAGTAGGGGTTCAAGAGGTGGTTCTTGAGTTCCTCTGTTATGTAATCCTTTGTCGGTGATGCCTCTAAACCTATTGATAATTGACCAGCTGGAGTGTCAATAGATAGTGCCTTACATTTCTAGATGGATTCCCCAAGTCTATGTTAGTGATATAATATCTCTATTAGGTGTCACCGTGAAACGTTCAGGGTTTTTGAGTGTAGAAATTTTTAGAGGGATAACCCATCTCATGTATCATTCATTGATACTTCATTCTGAGAAAACTATTTATTTTGGTCGCTAAGAGGATTGGGTGGATCTGCTTCTTATTTCTTTATAGTCTATGATAGCTGAGATTCCTATTTCCCCATCCTCAGTTTTCCATAGATGGATATTTGTTTTCTACACTCCTCATCATTCTGATGTTGTAGAGAATGAATACAAAATCACCCTAAGAAAGGGGGGAGGGATAGATAATCCACACTAGGATTACTTCTTATTCCCATTTGTGTATTTACCTAAGGATAACAGATCATGTAATAGGTCACAGTTAAAGAAACCTAAGGTGAGACTACACTCCCATTTTGATAAAGGTTGCGAGTCTTGGAGCCAATCCCAGAACCCTTTTCACTCAATGATTCCCATCCGCATATAGAATACCTGGGGGATTGGAGCCCAGGTGAAAATAGACTTTGTTCCTTCCAAAGTTAGCAAGTGAAAGATTGTTATTGTTGGAATTCTTGAGCATAAATAACAACTGAGAAAGATTTTTTTTTTCATAAATCATAAAATGCAAGGATACATGCATATGGATCCTAGAAATAGGCATATATGGTTCTTTTGGAACAAGAGCTTCAAAGTGGATCAAGTTCATGTGGGTGATCAGTTTATCACTGTTAGGGTAACCCAAGACTTACATACCTTCCTTGTGTCTTTCATTTATGGTAGTTGTGATCCTGAGTAGAGAGAGATCATGTGGAATGATATCAACTTGTTCGACCCTGACAATATCACATGGTTTGTGGGAGGCTATTTCAATGTCGTGGTGGATCCAGATGAGAGGAAGGGGTGAGGAAATTTTCCTAGGAGAGCTAGTTTAGAGTTCACGCAATGCATAGCGAGCAAAGGCATTATGGATCTTGGCTATTCAGGTGATAAGTTCACATGCTAAAATAATCAATTAGGTGTTCATAGATCATGGATCCACCTGGATAGATGATTGACTAACATGAAATACATTTCCATTTATAAAAATACTAGGGTGGTTCACTTGAATCATGGAATTTCAAATCATT
This sequence comes from Viscum album, assembly GCA_963277665.1. Classification (NCBI taxonomy): domain Eukaryota; kingdom Viridiplantae; phylum Streptophyta; class Magnoliopsida; order Santalales; family Viscaceae; genus Viscum; species Viscum album. Next base: position 720,361,554 of record OY728148.1, read on the forward strand.
CCCCACTCCTGATCACTATTTCTTTCAGGAATGATATTCATGAAGGATTCAGATATTTTCTACATTGGGTTAGAAATACTCGTTATCATGACATGGTTCAATCATCTTGGAGAGATCCCTCCCAGGGGAAAATGTGGGTGGAGTTTCATAAAAAATAATGGTGTCTTAAGAGCAGGTTTAAGGAGTGGTCGAGGGATCTCATTACCCTATCCAGGGATCCGGATGTCTCCATGCAAGATGTTGATCACCTTGAAGCAAGTCTGGAGGAGGATTGGGATGACCCTATTTTTTAAGATATAGTTTTTAAAAAAGATTTTTTAGTGGACTTATTACTAAATCAAAAACATATTTACAAGGAAAATGTAAGGATAAAGTGGTTGAAAGAAGGGTATAAAAATACATCATATTTTCAAGCATGTATCAAGGAGAGGAAAAGGCTTGTCAAACCAAAAAATAGGCTCGAGGATGGTTCATTTACAGATGAAAATGATGTAGTAGGTTCCTTGGCTAATAAGTACCTAAGGGATCTTCTCTCTCGTCTTAACTCGTAATTTCCCAATAGATACATGGGGGAACCTACAGATCTCTTTGATGTGATTTTGAAGTGTGTTTATGATAGTGATAATGAATGGATGGGTGATCTCCCATAAGAGACATAGTTCTTTGAAGCTATGATGAAACTTAATCCGGATAGTGTGGTTGGTCCATATGGGCTTCCTTTTTCTTTTTACAGAGCCTCATGGGGACTATTAAAGATGATTTGATTCTGTCTATTCAATATTTCTTTTGGGGTGGGATCCTACCACGTGTTTCAAGTTCCAATAATGTTGTGTTGATTCCCAAGTCCAAGAATCCTACCTTCATCCTACATTTTTGACCTGTTACCATGTTCAATGTTACATATAATATTCTTGTTAGTTTAATCAATTCTAGGTTGTTGTCATATCTCCCCTAGTTTATTTCCATGGAACAATATGGTTTTTTGAATGGGTGGTCTAATCAGGGGGTTGTTTCCTTGGCCCAAGAAATGATCAGGGATATCAATTGCAAAAATCACGGATCCAACATGGCTATTAAGATTGATATGAACAAAGCATATGATCATATAGAATGGAGTTTCATCAAAAAATTCCTAGAAGTTATGGGGTTATAACCTTGGAATATTGATATTATTTTTCATTTCTTTAGTTCTTCTTGGATGGTTGTCTCGTTTATGGAAAATTATTATGGTTTATTTAGCGAAACTAGAGGTCTTCAATAAGGGGGAATGTCCTCGAGTATCTTTATCTTAGCCTAAGATTTTCTCAGTTGTCTTCTTCATAAGAGCATGAATAATAGTGATATTCTCTCATATCATCGAAGAATTCGTTCCAAATCAGTGTCTCATCTTATGTTCATAGAAAATACTATGATATTCCTAAATTCTATGATTAGATCGTTACCAAGCTTGAATTTTATATTGGATACTTACTATCATTGGAGTGGCCAGATTGTTAACAAAAACAAAATTAGTTTCGTTATCTCTAATAGTTTTCCTTCGATCTGGATTGCTTATGTTGGTCATATCATTTATATGTAGAGAGGTTAGTTTCCTAAAAAATATTTTGGGGCCCTCTATCCTCTATAATTCTCCATATTTGAGACTTTTATCCTTCCATCAGCAGAATCAATGATAGGGTACTCAACTGGAAAAACATTTTCATGTCCTTTGGTGGCAGAATAGTACTAGTGAATAGTGTGCTTATGGAAACCCCTATTCATGCTCTATCTTTGGTCAAAGTCCCAAAAGTTATTATAAAAAAAGTTGATATAATTCTTGATAGTTTCAAATGTGATCCGAAGGTAGAGGGTAAAAGAAATTGGGTTTCATGGAACAAGATGGATCAGCTAGTTTTTGAGGGAGGGATTAATGTTCGCTACCTTGAGGACACCTTTCACTGCATGCATGCTAAGTTATCATGGGATTTTCTAGATCAATGGGCCCTATGGGGGTGCAAAATGCATGGATTTTCTATAGGTGGTCAATATGATTTGGATGGTTATGTTTCACAATTCTCTTATAAAATTAGGCCCATAGTTGGTGCTCTTAATGCATTCTCCCATTTGATTATTGGGAAGGGTGACGTCTTGTTCTGGAACCACAACTAGAGTGGGGAGATCATTGGTTATCCATTTTTTCCTACTACAAACATCTTATTAAAAGATTTTTGTGAGTACCTGGTGTTTATTAAGGCAATATTAATAGGTTCCAAATTGATCTATGCAACCTTATTGAACTATACCTTCATCCTGACAGGTGTTTCTTTACTCATACCCTGTATAACTTGTTCAGCATGCGAGACTAATATAGGACCACGAACATCCAGGTTCAAGGGGAGACATGGAATGAAATCCTTTAGGTCAATAATATTCCAACCAAATTCAACATCCTTACCTGGAGGATAATAAATAGATAATTTCCCACAAATGAAAACATTAATAGGTGTGGGATTCGTGTGGTTTCTAGATGTGTTTGTTGCAAGGACCATAAGGAGGAAAGCTCAGATCATCTCTTCTTTGATATTGAGTGGGCGAATCAGGTGTGGGGATATTAGGGTGAGTTTTTTAATTTATCTAATATGATGATGGATCATCAACCATTCCATGGTCATTGGTACCATGGATCAAGTAGGGGATGCATGGAGAGATCTTTTCATACCTTGATTTTACATACAGGGTTCTAGTGTTTGTGGAAAGATAGAAATAAGTGGATATATGAAGGGATTATCTCTAATGGCCACCTGATTATCATTAGGGTTAAAAATATGATATTAAATTTTGTCAAGGATCTATGTAACTAGAGAGATTCCTCATCCCTACGTTGTTTCATTATAGGTCATCTAATATATTGTTAAGGGAATGATCATTATCAGGGAAACTATGTATATTAGAGACCCCCTTCAGCAGGTTTGATTCTCAACAATGATGGGTTCTATGTGGCTGGTAACATTCAAGGTGGATGGGTTTTTCATGATAACTGTGCGTTGGTCAAGCTGGATTTTTCTATCAGGCTTGGGCTGGGGTCCACCCTTTAAGCAGAACCAATGGCCATTCTTGAAGGCCTTAATGTTTACAGACAAAGGGATTTGAATATCAATGAAATTGAAACAGATTCAATGCTCTTATACATCACCCTTCATGGTGTGGGTGTCGTTCCTTGGTCATTTCTAAACATCATAAAGAAAAGTCATGTTATCATGGGGGACAACATCATGGTATCTCATACTTGGCATGTGGGGAAAAAGGTGGAAGACTACCTAGATTAGATGGTTATTCTTATTAATGAGTCTTTATGTTTTCATGACTTGAATACCTTAAAGCTGGAAAGGTTAAACTTATTAGAGGGAATTCCCTCAGTTTTCATCACTTTTGACCCCCTTAGGCCTTGATTTCCTTTGATCTACCTTTGCAGGTCTAGGTTTCCTTTTAATACTTCTTTTTTTAATTTGAATAAAAATTTAATGTTAGTAGTAGTTTCATGATATTACTTTGAAACTCAACCTAAATTATAATGAAAATCTCTCCAATACACCTCAAAAGGAACACTCCCCACTAAAAACCTCAAAACATTCTTATTAGTTCACATATTATTCATATAATCAAAACTTCTCTAATAGTCCCCAAAAAAATAAAGGTATAGCCCTTTATATCAAATTTAGTGAAGGATTTTTAATTCATGAAAAATATAGAATGAATATCATATAATATTCTTATAAAAAAGGAAATTATTCACCACTGAGACATTATTAGTTGAATACAATTAAACAACTACCTAAACCTTCATCTTTTCAATAGAAATACAACTCCTTAAGATAATATATCCTAATAAATACACCACACACTTGTAAAAATTGTAATTTGACAACTTCTATGATAATTGATTCACCTGAAAAACTAAAGAAAATCCTTGGACATCTTTCATGTTTATTCTTCTATCTCTAATAAATAATGGTATCATCGATAAACTCTACCAAAAACTGATCTGCAAATGCTATAAAAATACTCTATATCAACATAGTGTATGTGATCACTAAAATGAATGGAATCACCAAATACTCATAATTTTATGTCTATAATGAAAATATATTTTTATAATATTCTCCTCTTTAATATTTAGATAATCATATTAATTATTAAAATAAATCCACAAAACCAAAATTTCACCTTGAAATTGTCAAAGATATAAAAAATCCTTTGAAAAGGATAATGGTTATTCACGATCACCTGGTTTAACTAATGAGAATCCATAAAAATATTTTATATATCATCAACCTTATTAAAAAATAAAACCAGTATACCCCATGGAGACACACTAATCTAGATGAAACTGTTCATCAATAAAATATCAATTTGATCCCTTAGCTCATGGATCTTGAATATATACATCATATAAAAAAGTAAAAACATCAGTTATGTACAAAGATAAAACTCAATGATAAACTCAAACTCCTACCACGTATAAAAACACCTAATTTTCTTTAAAATACATCTAAAAAATCCAAAATAGTTAAAGGAAACTCTTTTACTTGTGCTTTTAATACATCCAATGATAATCTTTCCAAATGTAAATAAATTTCTTGAACCAGAATATAAATAGATCATAACAAATTATTTCATATTGAAAATATTTAATCCATCACAAGGATAATATAATAATAATATATTTAGGTTAAAACAAGCCTCGTCACAATTTATCTTTTCCCAAACATAATAACCTCAAGGACATGAAATTGGCCTTTCTTAGTAACTCTACCAAGATAGCCCTACATTCTACCTCAACCTTTATCTGAGTCTTGATGTCAAGCCTATTATTTCTATACACCAACCTATTTATACACTTAACTTGTTCCAATTTGAAAAAAAACTAATAGGATATTGATCCTAATAACACTACTATAACTGTTGTTTTAAATGTATCTAAAACTGCTAAGGATGGTCCTTAATCATAAAACTATGTGTATTCCCTAATTAATCTCCTCAGAAAGAAGTATATTCATATAAATAATTTCTAAAACAAACATAATTGAAAAAAAATTCCTATTATACATCAAAAATATATTTAACTACCATATTTTAAAATTTTAAGAAAATAATTAATGAGGAAACCTATGATCACATAGGTATCTCTATTGTATAGAAGAATGTGAAAAATGATTCTCAATTCAACACTGACCGCTACTATGTTGCAACACCCAATAACACATTATAGTCTAAAACCACTCAAATTATTCAGTACGCTCAATCACCTTATAATATATATTATGCCAAAATTTACTTATTGTCCTATGTATCTCAAGAATATGTGTCACCAAAAAGTTATACCTCTCTACTCATCATCAGCTATAATTTTCAGATAATAAAGAATCAAACCCATAAATTTTATAATAAACACCCAAAAATTAAATATCCTATAGATAATTAATAAAATCTCCTATTAAAGGTCCAATCATATAGTAAACTATAATAAATACCTTAAAATATAATTCTATAATTGATTCCACAAAATCTATTTCCATGAAAATATTAACTAGATACAATATCCAACACTACCGAGCTGGACTTTTGAATAATCTTGAAATTAAAGGCAAGTGATAATCCAAAAATCGTTGAATTACTATAAATTATATATTAACATCCTTTATCCAACGCTCAGTATATTTAATTGGCATAGATCCCTATTACCTAAATAAATTATACCACTCAAAACTAATCAACAATACATATTAACTGTCATCAATTATCAGAATAATAAGTTCATCCCTCTATCAAACTAACACAGGATATGAAATCTACTCATCAAGAACACAACTCAGGGGAGATCCATCCCTAATAGCTACATATAATAATGGATACTTGATCAAAAATGTTCTAAGGTTCATGGACATCATGAATATAAATTCAATTCCCTAGTATTTATTATATGAACTATCATTATATCAACACATGTAATCATCATGAGTGATACAAAATTATAATATGAATGTCTAAAACCAATAATAATTCCCTAAAAATATTATATGATCACTTATTATTGATTAGTAGATAATCGGGTTCATTTCATGGGATCTTCAGGGCCCTAAATATCCATATCCAGTTTTTTCTAATCTAATTCACATACAATGTTCAATTATATTAATGTCTTTCAACCAAATAAAATATAAAATGTGTCAAATCAAAATATAATTCTAAAAATACTCACTTGTATATCACTTTTTCATGCCTCAACCACATAGATACCCATCCATATTTAACCAAAAAGATCAAATGTCTTACCTGAAGACCACTACCAATATTATAGGGGTTGGAGTTAGATATTGAGGGTATAAAACACACATATAAGGGAATCAATTCCTTAATAATATAGGATTGGGATGTAAATAAGAAAAAAGTGAGGTAAAATTATAAAATATAATATAATTTCTAAAATAAATTTCATGTATATCATCAATGTATGAATTTTATATAATCATGTTGGGGAAAATAATTATAATAGACATAAAAACATATAAAATACGTCTGAAACAGTATAAACCAAAAAATTTAATATATCTACACATTGGTATTTTTCTACACAACACCTGAACTATCTATCCTAAAATTCAATTATAAAATTATTTGACACCACCACTTACATGATTCTAAATATCTAAAATATATATAGAAGAATTAACAGTGAGTATAAATGTTCTCAATAGGTTTCAACTTTAAAATTTAACCACCAATGTGTTTAAAGAATTTTAATACATACATTATTTTAAAAGATAAACTTGAAAACCATCCCACTCTTGGGTAAGGTACAAAATTTATATAACTACCTTAGATCACCACAAGAATGCTTTCCAAAATTATAGGGGTGTATTGTATATTTAACTTGAACTATAAAAATGAATCAAAATAAGGGCCCCTATAAATCACTCCCACCACACTAGTAGTTTACTCCCAACATAATATAGTATTCCCCAAGCCACTATTAGTATTATTATACCATCACTATAACTATGGATATAACCATACATCAATAACCATATGTTGGTGGAAATAAAGACCAACTTAGACACCCATCTAGTATGATGTATACTTCATGTATATCAAGACACATTCATACTTCCTTTACTTTCTTCATTATTCACACAGTGAATGACTCTTCATCTTTGGTCAAATAAAAAAACATACAATAAATATACACACATTAACATAATCCCAAATAAATTTTCATCATAATCATGATATCTCCATGGTTCTAAGAAAGTAAAAAATATCAATATATCCTTATAAAAGGTATATATTAATGTCTCACATAATGCATTTATTAAGTGGGGATGAGATACCTGTAAATATAAACCATCACGCTACCCACCACCTAGAAATAAAACATCCTATAGAGAAAAAAAGGGAAATAAAATATCTCAAGGTAAGTATAAAAAATAATCATGTCAAAGGAAACCTAATCATCTTGACTAAATATTTTAGATCACATTATATAGAAAAATATCATTTTTTGAAACAACAATTTGTTTCTCCAGCTTCTCCCTCTAGGAAAAGTAGTTATGTCACTAGGAACCAACCTTCCAAACAAGCAGTTAGATCAAAAATAATATCTCTATTAAATAAGTAGTAATGTTGTAAAGAATATCCCTTTAGAATTATAATTTGTTTCATAATGAATCAACCTCTAAAACAATCAATCAGGTTATACCATCAAAATATCTTAAATAATGCTCTTAGAATTATACCATGCCCCATCAACCAATTTAATAAAAGATAAGGAAATATAAATGCAAATAATTGACCTTTAAATCCCACTAAAAATTACCTTATAAACAGTTTTATACCAAAATCCTATAATCAATGGGAAATATTGACCCCAAAGTACCCTCATAAGTTACTCTTCAAATCTCAATTCACAAAAATCTATTTTTAAATCAATTTGGAATCAAATATTCAATAAAAATAATCTAATTAAATTAATACTGAAAAAAATATTGAATCAAGTAATAAAAAAACCTAAAAAAGGAAAACTAACCCACTGATATCCCCTCTGAACATCAAGTATCTATTCATACTTTTACCAAAGAAGACCTTGTATTATATGATCAACCACAATAACTTTTGGAGGGTCCTTACAATTAAAAAGAAAAATTTAACCCCTAAATTTTTTTCATTAATGAAAACATAAATCAAACCATATATTGGATCATCTAAAATATAAAAATTCAACCATTTATTCCTCCCTTCTATATTAAAACTTTGGAAACCACATCTACTAACCATCTACAAATACAAAGAATAAACATAATAAAATAAAATATCACCCCTATAAAACAATCACTAATAGATAATTTAATCTAACTATATAATAATAGAAAATATAAACACAATCGTAGTCATAAAGTCTAAAAAAATAAATTTAAAATTATAAACCTTAAATAAATCACTAATTTGGAATAAAATTGACTCTCTAAATAGAACAACCTATAGATACCTTCCTACCACTACTTCCTCCACTCTATGTCACCATTTTTATAAATTTTCATAAAATAGACCTAAAATATATAGACTTAATAGTTTATTCATTCTCACTATAATACGTTCAAACTATAAAGAGAAAGATATAAAATTATTCTCAGAAAATGAGCTTCCAAAATGATACTTATAAGAATTAGTCCCCAAACTATCAAGAAAATATATTTGACCCCTACCAAAAACTAGAAAATCAAACTCCTAAAATATTAATGAAACTTAAACATAGGTAATTGACACTCCACTTCAGATGAAACATCATAAATAAGAATAAAATGTAAGATCATTTGGAAGGAGTAAATTTACTTGATTTTACTTAAGGTGAAAGATGACAAAAATGGACTTATAAACAATACAAACTCAAAGAAAAAATACAAGTAACTCTAAAAAATTGAATGATAAATTGATTTAATTATTTAATATTTAATGTTATATGCTTGTTTAATAATTCAAAATGAATAATTATTTTCAAAATATACTTTTGGTCATTATGATAAAATTAGAATTCAATTTCAAATGTGTTTTCTTTTTATAATTCATAAATCACTCGATGATCAATGTCATAAGTTTCAATGAAAAAACCCCATGCAAATTTATTTTTGTTTAATTTATGAAAATTTTATACTTAAAAATGAATATTGAAGGTTCAAACTTATTTTTGATAATCTAGAGAATCTCAGACATCAAACTCATGTATCTTATATTTTTACTATTCAAAAATGATTTGAGTGTCATTCTTTTTAATTTTCGCAATAATTCATGATTGTTTATTATTTTTAATCAATTAACCCGAGTTTTATAATTATAAAAAATATTAATATTTAAAGAGTATTTTTAATCGTTATGAGCACCTAAAATGTTGGAATCTTTCATAGTTGGTTTCTAGAGTTAAAAAATTAATTAATCATTATTATCAAGAATATAAATAGTAGACCATGATTTTTTTTCATTTTTTATTTTTTTAAATAAATTAACAATTAAAAATGAATATTGATACTTAATATTTATTATTTTATATCTAGAGAAATTTTAACATTAGATTTATATATAGTTTATTTTAAAAAGTCACAAATGATTCAAATATGTTTTCCCAAAATTTTCATGATAATTCAACCAAAGGAATTAATTTTCAATCTGTTTATAATTATTTTACAATTTAAAATAATATTAATGGATAAAATCTTATTTTAATAAAATTGATCAGATCATATGATAAATTCGAGTTTCATTCATTTATATTGTTCATAAATAACTCAAGTATCATTTTTCAAAAAAAAATTATGATAACTCAATCATTTTTTCTCATTTTGTATCATTTAATACTAATTTGAAACTAAAAGAAATATTAATTCTTAATTGGTAATTTCAAGGATTATCTAAATCATTAATTTCATATTCATGTTTAATATGTTTCTAAATATCACAAATACTTCATTAATTATTTTCCAAATTTAGATGAAAAATTTAGCATGTTTGTTTATTTTTTAATATTTTAGAATCATTTAACAGCTAAAAATTAATATAAACTCTTCAAAGATATTTTTTCTAAATGCCTAAAAATTTTAATTTTGGTTTTTTGAAAAAATTTATAGATTTTCAACTAAAAATTATAAAATAGTAATTTTTTAGTTATCAAAATGAACATTTGAGAATGTTTTTGACTTTGATACTTAGTTCTTACCATTGTATGGTGATTTAAAAAATTTCCAATTAAATTTATATTTTAGATAATTATTTGTAGGCAATGTAATTTAATAAATTTATTTATTTATTTAAGTAATTTAATTTTTTGTTGATTGTTCATTTTAAATAAATAAAATGGCATTTGGATATTTATATCATGATGGTGGTGGAGAAATGTTATAGAATATAGAAACTTTTTTAGGTGGAGAGTAATGTTAAAGAAATTTTAAAGGTGGATTGAGTGGGATATATTAATGGGAAAGTCAACAGAGGGATAAATGGGTAGTTAAACAAGGAATTTAAGGGAGTGAAGTTATAAGAATGTATTTGGGTGAAGATTTATTTGACACTTATGAAATTTCCTAGACTCTTTATTCTCATAGTTCTCTTAGGTAATAAAACTTGTATTTTCGATGTTTAGTGATGATTGGAAAAAAAATATGGCAATAGAATTATAGGAAAATGGTTGGTGGATATCATCAAAGGATTGGGGAATTTCAATCAATGTTAAATTGACGTTGGTGAATCAAAATTATCATCTATTATATAATCCTTTTAAATAAACCATGATTTTCTATTTTTATGTTGGTAGATAAATCATAATAATATAGGATGATGAACATGTGGTAAATTTAAATTATAAAGTTTTGATAGAAATAAAATTGATAGAATTATTAATCTAGTTGAATAATTTAAATGGGATAGGTTTTAAAAAGTTTTATTATTATTGAAATTGAAAATTGTTGAATTAAAATGTGAGTGTGGATAGAAATATAAATTATAATATCATATAATTTTAATTTATAGTGATTAAAATTTATTAATGATGGAAATATAAATAATAGTGTATATAATCATGATATTTTTCATTTGGTGATGAATATTTATTATGATCCATGTTATATTTATTTTGATATGTTTTTAAAGGAGAAGAATATTGTCAATAATTGATTATGAATATTTATAAAATATTTTCTAAGTATTCAAAATGAATTTTGATCCTAAAATATATAAATTTCATAGAAAAGTATTTAACTGGTGAGATGGGTAATTTTTGTGAACTTTGGAAAGTGCTGTAAAATTTTACATGGGATCATGAGACTTTCTAGGAAAAAAATGAGGTTCTAGTGTGTGGGTTAGAAAAAGTGACATTGAGTTACATGGGGTTGTACCATATAGGCATGAGGTTGAACCACAATCTATAGTTGGGGTACATTTCTATGATAAGTTACAAAAGTTGTTATAAATAAAAAATGGGTCATGTCACATTGGTACTAGGCTATTCTTTTTATTTTAAGGATCATATATCCTTATCTATATGTGACATGTAAATAGTGTGAATATTTGATAGTGGTGGTGATACTTGAACCCAGTATGAACCCATAGATAGGCATCTTTATTGTTAATTAATATAAGTGTAAATTTGGAATGATCTTGTGGATATTATGGATTAGTTAGAATAGATTCATTGATATGTGTTGGTTGCATGATGAGATATTTTTTCATTCCCTATATATAAAGAATGTTAGTGATGAATTACTCCCTGGGATATTAATTGAGGTAAAACTTAGTGGGAGTGAAATAAATATTTATTGTGTGATTATATTCCCTATGAACTTTATAGGCTATGTCCTAGGTACAAGGATAAATGGATAATAAAGGTTTGGATTCATTTTTTATATATGATAGTGAAGTAAAAGTTGTGACTAGTTTTATGGTAATGGTTTATGATGTGGGATTATGATGAAATGATGATGATAATGATGATGATGATGATGATAGTTCAGATGATATAGTTATCCATGGTTAAATTATGATGTGTGGTGGTGGTGGAATGGGTTAAAGAGGGATTATTCTATAAGGGTGGACACCTGGTAATATAGTGAGAGTCATTGAAGATGGATAGTTTCATAAACAATGTGTGTTTTCATGGGGAGATTCTCTAAGTGTGGACACAAGAAAAAAATAATTAGGGTGCTTATGGGTGTAGAATAGCTAAACTAATGTATATAGATGTGATATAAGTTTCTATATGATTAAAAAAATTATTAATGGTAACAGTATGGTGATTTTATTATGGGTGAACAGATACTTTATAGAGATAGTGATAGTGTGAGAACCCCATGTGTAGACAATTACTTAATAATATCATAGTGAGGACCTTATATGTGGGAAGATTATTGTTTATGGATGCATATTAGCAGTGGTTATAATGTTAGATGGGGTATAGAAAATGATGGTTATGTGGTATAGAATGGAAGTAAGTGGTCAGTTGAATCTTGGGATATGTTTTTTGATTAATTGTTTATTTAATTATTTTAGACACTGATACAGTAGAATACTTCATTCACATGGACACAAGAATGTTATTTGTAGGAAATTATTGAGTATATTTATATGCTCACTGCTTCTTTATATATAATATTTTCTAGATGATCCTTATATAGTTGGTGGTGGTGTTTACTGACTTTAGATTATGACAGTTAAGAATTATTAATATTAGAAGATTTCATTATTTTGTGCTTGAGGTATAGAGGATTTTATTGACCTTGTAGTTTTTTTCCATTTATGGTTTTGAATTGTATGACATAACATGAATTGATATAAATTATTAATTTATTTTGGTTAATAATTGCTTTTATTACTCAAAAAGTTTTGCTTCCATTTCAAATGGAAACTCATTTCATATATGTTTGATGATATACCATTGGTGCTAGTTTACAACCCTTGTACTATTGAAGACATGATTTGGGATCATACTCGAACACATTGATGGCTTAGGTGGAGTTCTAGTGGGGGTATTTAAACACTTTTTTTAATTTTGAGAACTTGAACCATTGAGTTCTTATTTTATTTATTAATATAATTAAAAACTTATATCAGGATATTTGTCCCATATTTTCTCAAAAATTTAAGCATGTTCACTTGTGTTTGTTTTTTTATGTTCATTTTACTCTAAGAATGGAATAATGATAATTAAATCCATATTTTAGTCATATTGATAACTGAAAATTTCATATTTATGAATTGTTTATGTGGAACCATTATGTAACTGGTGCGTATTTATTTTTATCTATTTTATTTATTCATTTTATTTCTTGAAGTTTTGGGTGTTCAGGGGTGGAAAACATGAAAAGTGTGGAGACATTAGAGGGTGAACTGTTTTTACATGGTTAATAATAACCATGTTTCTTATCCATGTGAATAGAGAGGATACACTATAATAGTGTTCACATGTTTGATCTACGGTTTTCTAAACCATGTGACCAAACAGTGTGACATGGCCGAAATTTTAATATAAAATTACTAGTTTTCCCTTACTCAATTTTTCTTCCCATTTGGCCTTCCCCCTCCTCATTAAACACTCTAGATCCTTCTATAAATATAATCTCATGCTTTTTCTATCTTTCATGGTGGTTCTTCAACAAACTAAGTGATTTCATTAAGGTAAACACATATTTCTCATTATTTATCATTTTCTCTCTGTTCCTCCTCCCACCTTCCTTTATTTTCTTCATTATTTATTTACCTAGTTGGCCATAGTGGTCACCCTCATAGATATTGTGGGTTATAAATATTAATTTTTTATTTTTTATAGTTTGTGAGGATCCATCCTACTCTAATCTCTTGATAATCGAATAAGGAAACTAGATTCCAATGGTTTGAGGTTGGTGTTTTTCCATAACCTCATTTCCTATGGAATGCCTTTTGTGATTGAGTTTTTCTAAGGGTTTAATTATTATATTATGATCAAATTATATTTCTTATAGTTATTTTAAAAAAATCCAATATATTCTATTTCATTTTTATTTAATAAAGTGCGGGTTTCAATGATTTCCATGGGTTATGTCATGTAAAATTGTATTTATATAGAAAGGTTGTTTATAAATTTCCAAATAGGTTTATTTTGGTTTTAATATATTTTTAAATAATGTTTGAAAAGAAATTTGTTAATATAAATAATTTTTTCAATATTTTTTATTATTTTATAACATATGTCTTATTTGGATTCATGTTTATAAGATATATATTGTTGATATTTAGACAATGCATGTGCCTTGATTTTATTGAATTTACTATTGTAATTGGAATATTGGTGGGAATGTTGTGTGATTTGTTTTTGGATGTGGTATACATGGTAACCTTTGGTAGTCACATAGGTAATTTAGTATGAGTGATACACTAGATTATATTAATCACTTTATAGTTCATGTGTTGTGATTTCTTTCACTTAATAGGGCCAAGGGTTATTCAAGGTCTGGTTTTTTATGTTTATTCTAGGTTAAGATGTTTTCTACTAGTAAGTCTCAAGGTTACCAATTTATTTGACCTGAGGTTAGATCCCCATGTTTTTCTATGTGTGAGACATACTTTTATCTCTTATTTTACATTTCACTATTATTTTCCTTGGGATGTTGTTTTAATAAGTTCTTTTGTATTTTTTCACACTTACCATGTTTAGATTATTTCTAAACCTCTTGGTTTTACATGAAAAAATGGGATGTAGTTTGTTTTATTAGACTTTTAAAACTGAAAAAAATACTTTCTATTTATATTTTAATATAGTACTAATAGTTTTCATTGAGAAAAAAATTATATATATTCATGGTGGTATATCAGCAGGCATTTGAATCACATCTTACATACACACTTAAGGTGTATATATTACTTTTATTATCTAATTAAGTTGAAAATAAATTATATATATTCCTTTGTAGAAATTACATATATTGCTTTTTTATGATTTTGAGTATGATAACCAAGTAGAGAATTTATGTAAAAACATTCATGTTGACTACTTTTAGGATCTCTTATAATCCTTGTGGGTTGTATATATAGGACATTATTTCTTTTCCATCATTTTTATTTTATTTATATAGTGCCCTCCATGTATATTACATTAATTTGGTTATAATGTTATTTTTGTTTATTTACTTTTGATATTAAATTTTCTTATTCCATGTTTTGTTAGACCCTTATTATGAGAAGTCATAATTCATATGTCATGGAATCCCAATGTATTGACACCTCATACTGGAATCATGGTTGGATTTTATTATTTTAATTATTAGAATTATAGAGTTAAATAATTCCCATTTGGTATTTTTGGTACTTTGGTGCCTTTATTTATCCCATGGAAATCAAGAATGCACTTAAAGAATTTTGTAAATATGGAAAAGGTTATAAGGGAATTTTAACCTAGATTGGTTTATTAAAAATGGTATTAAGGCCCTTTTTATATGGTGCGTAATGGTAGATAGGATATAGGATCATCATAGTTTGAGAGGTAAGTACAAAGAAGTGTTTTTTCAACTCTTATTCAATATAAACCTTAGGGTTTCATTGGTTGTTGGGGATTGTGGCTTGAATTTGATCTTTATTTTTTTTTAAATGAAAATATTTTGGTGTGTTTTTTCACTCATATGAGTTTTAAGAAGATTTATGAGTTATTTTAGGAAACACCAAGTTAATGTACATGGATACTTTTCACGGTCTGGAAAATAGTGTGCAAACTATATAACCTATTTGGGAAAAAATTTAATAGATTATTTATTTTTAGTTCAAAGTTTTTTAAAATGTGTAACCAAACCAAGAACAGTGTTGAATCTTTGAAAAATTTTGATTTTTATTCACTTATGACATTAAGTATACTTAATTCTTATTATTATTTGTTTATAATTAGTTGAATGGATTTTATTTTTTGATTTACTAGTGTATAATGGATTGATTAATATATATATAAGTTAGGTTTAATGTATGTTTTATTATGTGTTATATGTTTATTACCTTATAAAAATAAGGTTTTATGTGATTAAAATTATTTATAAACATTTTTTAAAACTGTTATGAGGGTTTTAAGGGAAAATGAAAATTTGATTTGGAATGAAATTTTTAAAATTTTTTAATTATTTTCCAATGATCTCAAGAGACCCTCAAAATATCTATTATATTTTTATAATAAAACATCCATGAGATTTTTGTTAAAGGTTTCTAAAATAGGAATGGGGTCTTCTTGTACCACGTTCAAGTCCACCTTGAGTGGGATTTATATGATAAATTGGTGTTGCTTTATTTTTTTATGTGTGATTTTCTATACTTTATATCTTGGAGGTAACGTTATATGGATAATAAATTTTGGATTTATTTTATTCCATATAATATATATTTATATATATGTGAGCATTTATTTTTATTTTAACACATTAATATCTAAATGGTATTTCTAAATTTGGTGTATAAAGGGGAAATAAAATTTTTATTTATTATAAATGTTCAAAAGTATGATT
Source organism: Viscum album (assembly GCA_963277665.1). Lineage (NCBI taxonomy): Eukaryota > Viridiplantae > Streptophyta > Magnoliopsida > Santalales > Viscaceae > Viscum > Viscum album. The sequence continues at coordinate 720,378,083 of OY728148.1, forward strand.
ATAAAGTATAAACATATAATATATAATGGTGTTTTTTAACTTTAAGGTAAAGTGTTTTTTTCCTTTTTTATAAAAAATCCATGGTAATAAACATGAATTTTTTTAAATAATTAGGAAATATTGGGTTATGTCATTATAAATTAAAAGTATAATAAAGTGAAAGATTTGGGATAGTGATGATAAAGTGTTATATTAAAACAAAAGGTATCTAAAATATTTATTGATGACATCAAAATTGTTTCATGTGTATTATTTTGAAATATTGTGTTCTATGACCCTTCTTTGTGTCAGAAGTAAAACTTATGAAGTGTTATTTTTAGATAATTTGGTTTGTTTTTATTAAGATTTTTTAAAATAGAATAGGGATAATTTCAATTTAAAATCCATAAAATAAGTTTCATAGAGAGTGAAAAAAAATTATTTTGGTGTCATCTTAATTATAAAATAGTTTCCAATTCATCTTATGGATTAGTGTGTTTTAATTATATATTCACATACAAATATATATATATTCTATGGATAATGTTTTATGATATTATTATTTTTAATATGTGATAAATGTGTTAATATTTAGTTTGTGTCACTTTTTAGATTATTTTTTAATATGGTGTGGATATGTGTTCTTATTTATAAAACTAGTTTTTAATCAATTGTTTATCAAATCATAGTGTTAGTTGAATTTTTTTTATTTATAGTCAATAATTATAGTACACTTTTAAATAATGTTTTTGTATTTCATGTCATTTTAAAACAACTAATTACTTAATGATATTTCATTATAAAATGAGTTATCAATTTACAGGTATATTGATAAAACCTATCATGAGGGAAATATTTTAGTGAATAAAATATTATTGGTTAACTATTAAAGGATTATAATTGTAAAAAATAAGCTAGTATTATTCATGTGTATATCTATATTATATGTTTTAATGAATGTAAATTTGAAATTTTTTTCTTTCAAATTATTGAAAAAAAATCAATTTCTTGATTAAATATTTTTAAATCAAGAAATTAGTTCTTTTTTCCCTTTTTATTAATGTGACATTTCCCATGGAATAATTAATGTCATAGTTTTAAAATTTAATCTAAATTGGTTTTATGGAATCATAATTGTGTCTAATAAGCTAAAACCTTTTATAGCTTTATTATGGGTTAAGTAATGTTTGTATTATGTAATTTTTTTAACTATGGGTAGTGATACATTATCTTCTTTCAAAATAACTCCATATTTTTAATATAAATAAATTAATAAATCATTATATTGTTATTATTTTATGATAATTACTTAGAGTTTAAAATAAAATTCATTTTCCTCAATGATATTCTAGAATAACATCAAACTTTAAATTGTAATTTTCAATTACTTTTCCCAAAATAGTGGGTTGTTATAATTTTTTGGCTGTAAATTTCTAGAAATATTTATAAACTCATTTTGTACTATGTATATTTTTTAGGATGTTATTATTTACTTTAATAGTAATTGTTTGAAGTTATCTATGTTTTAAAAATTTGGTGTGTTTTATTTATAAAGAATTTAGTGATTTAAAAGAATTGGTTTTTATAATGGTATTGGTTTTCTAATTGGTTTTTAAAACTTAAATAGTTAATGACCTTGGGTTATTTTACATAATACTATGTTGGATAGAAAAATAATTCTCTTTTATATTAATAATTATCCTTTTTAATATTTTGATATTTGTTTATTAATTTTGTTTAATATTTTTATTAATAAGGTCAGAGATAATATTTTCATATGGGGATTATTTTAAGGATGAATTTTATACCTTTGAGTCACATTGGTAAAACAAATTAGTGGTTTGGATAATGAATGGAAGTTTTCATGTGATGTATTCTGGAAGGTTTATTACTTTTTGGTATGGTAGGTTCTTATATCATGGTTCAATATATATAAATTTGGTTTCATTTATTGAGAAACATTCACTAAGGGGTTTTTTTAAATTTTGTTGTTTTGAACTTATTTTATTATTATTTCATATATAGTTTTTTAATTATAAAATTAATATTATCCTTTTAAAATAGTGATTTGATAATGTAAATTAATATTAAAATATTTAAACATGTTTTTGGGATTACTAAATGGTTATGGGTTTGAATGACACTCTAATTGGTTTCTTTCTTAAGGTTTCAATTTTTTATAAGTATGTTAGTTAAGGTATTTATTTTTGTGGTATATGATTAGTTCTGACATTGATATGTGTTTGAGTGGTTAAATTATATTTGAGAGTGTTTCTCTTTAATTGAATTTATGATATTTGAAAATTCTAGATTGAATGATTTTATAAGTGTACTCTACTTTGTATTATTAAGAGATTGAATTTTATTTAATTTTCACCAATGAAATATTGGTTTTGAAATGTATGGTTTCAAATTATAATGAAATGAACATATGGTAGGTATAACCCCACATATGAATAAGATATAAATAGTGGAAGCCCTTATTCATGTTTTACCCTCTTAAATTGGTTAATTCATCCACTAATGTATATAATTCCAAGGGGAATTATAAAACTTTCCAATGGAGGAAATTAGATTGGTGGGAAGAATTATGACACCACCATGTCACTAGTTGTATTTAATTTTATCTGTTTTATATATTCATTACATTTTTGGAAGTTCCAAGAGTTCAGGAGTTAAAAGTAATAATAATGGGGAGAAAATACAGGATGCATGGTTAGAACATGGTTAGTAATAACCGTGAATAATAACTATGAAAAGGGATAAGTTTTAATACAATATATTTCACAAAATTGGAACATAGCTTTCAAAACCAGGGAGCTAAACTATAAAACATAACCAAAATTTGAATATGAAATTACCAATTTTCTCTTACTCAATTTTTCTTCCCATTTGGCCTTACCCATATTCATTGAACCCTCTAGAGGATTCCCTTATCCAACTACAATACTTTTACAAGATTATGTGGTGGTTCTTTATCAATTTGGGTGATTTTATCTAAGTAATCCCTTATATATCCTTCTTTTTCTTTTCTTTTCTTCTCCTTTCCCATTTTTTCTTCCATGTTCGTCATTCTTTCTTTCCTTACATGTACATAGTGGTAACCCTCATGGCTAGGGTGGGTTATAACCTTGAATTTATCAATTTCTAGGGTTCATGGGGATCTTTGCCATAGTAATATATTGGTAATTGAAGAAATAAACTAGGTTCCAATGGTTTGAGGTAGGTATTTCTCCATAACCTTATTTCCTTCATAATACAAATGGCACTTGAGTTTTTCTAAGGTTTTATTTATTATGTTATTGTATAAAAAATTACTTATTACTATTTTACAATTTTTCTCTTACTTTTATTTTATTTATAATTAAAAAATTGGGGGTTTTAAATGGTTTCCATTGGTTAAGATATGAAAAAAAAATTTGTTCACAAAAGTTGTTTGATAAATTTACACTTACACTTATTTGGGAATAAATTAATTTTTAAATAATGTTTTAAAATGGAGTTATTTATATAAATAATGTTTTATTAGTTTTATTTTATTTTATATATTATAAATAATTGTCAGTATTCATGATTATATGATATATATTTTTTGATATTTTGATAATTCACATTCTTTAATTTAATTGACATGATTTTTATAATTATCATATTGGTGATTGTGTTATGGGATTTGTTTTTGGGAGAGGTATACATGTGGACCTTGGGTAGTTTCATGGATAATTTTGATGAGTGATATACTATTTTAGATTATTCACTAGTTGATATCCTAGTCATGATTTCTATATCAATAGGGGTTATATCATGATGAGGCTGAGAGTAATTCATTGTCTGGTATATCAATATCACCATAGTTTGGTAGGATTCCTTCAACTAAGATATTGGGCTACCCCTTTATTTGACACAAGGTTAGAGCCCTATGTTGTTCCACGTATGGGACATATTTTTATCCAATTTTTTATGTTTTAATTTAGTTTTATTTGGTGTTTTTTCTTACATATTTTTTATATTTGTTTTACACTTACCATGTTTAGTTTATTTCCATGCCTCTTGGTTTTTCTAGAAAAATTGGGAGGTGGTTTGTTTTATTGCTCTTATAAACCCTAAAATTAAAATATTCTCTAATCATATTTGAAACTAGTGCAAGTGGTTTTCATTGATAAAGGAGTTATGTAGAATCATTTTGGTATCCTATTGGGTTCTTTTATCACACCCTTCATACACCTAAAGGGTGTATGTACACCTTGTATTATCTAATGTTGGTAAAATTAAATCTTCATATTCTTTAAATGTATACCATAGATGTATTCTTTATAATTTTTAGGGTGATGACGAGGTAGTAATCATGGGTCATGAATATTTATTTCCTGTGGATGGTTTGGGGATATTTTATGATATTTTTAGGTTGTTTGTATTAACCAACATGGTTTTTCCTTAATTTTAGTTTTATTTGTATTGTACCCTTAGTGTATCTCACATTAATTTTTTTATAAAGTTATATTTGTTTATTAACTTATGATATTTTATTTTCATATTCCATTTTATGTTTGACCATTATTACGATCCTAATTAACTTATATGAAATGGATTTTCAATATATAGACACATCAGGATGGATTTATAATTGGATTACATTTATTTATTTACTAGATTTAGAGCATGAATCATTATTATTTGGTCTGTTTGATACCCATATAACTTTTCACAGGTCCATGATGATTGGGAATTCTCTTCAGGCCCTATAAAAGTATAGCCTAGGTGACATGGTTGGTTGTCTTAGTATTGTTCATTATATTTTATTCATATAGATAAAAAATTAATTGAGTTTCATTTATCTAAATTCTAATTAAAAAATTAGTTCATTTATATATTTTTAATCATTTAACACTTGGTTGACACTAATAAAAGAATATTAATCTTTAAAGTATATGTTTAATCACTTTCAGAATCACATGGATGTTAATGTATAATGTGAGTTGTGACACACCAACTCATCATTCATTCATACTATATTACTCCATCCAAAATACATATTTTCATTCTTAAACAAAGTTTCCAAAAATAGAGCATGATATTTTAATAAGAAAAATTATATTATATGTATATAATTTCTTAATCATGTTATAGTATAAATATTGAAAATATATGTGACCATTGATTCCAATAATTCATACTTGACGGTATCTCTTACCTAGGGGTAATTCGCATCACTTACCGATATTTTATTTAGGTTAAGAGTTTACAATTTGATTCATGTTATATCTATTCCATTGTAATCAATATAAAATACACACCTTTCTGTCATTTAAACAAAAAAATGGCTTGGATATTATGGTCATTGAAAAAATAAACATAAATATCTTGTAATGACAACATGAATGACTCATTTATTTCTTGATCAACTCTATATAATAAATTATTAAAATTCACTGATCTCAAACCTAAAAAAAATTCCCATAAATTGAATCAATTATATTAAAATTAAATAATAAAAATTTCAACTCATGGTTATGAATAACTTGAATAATCTCTATTAGTTAGACATAATAATAACCAAAATTAATATAAGGACAACTAATGTCATAGTTTTATGTATCAAATTTTTAGTCTATTTCCCAAGTATTAAATTGAAACTCAATTATGTCATAAATTATGCAACAACATGATGTTATTTTTGGTACATTAGAAATTTTTTGAATTCATCAAAAAAAGTATAATAATTTTATTCTAAATTATTTTTATCCATATAAACCACATAATTAGATGGGTGACTCTATTTTATTAGTAAATGTCATATAAAAATTTTAGATAAAAATATTTTTTAACAGCTTTCATAATTCGTGATTCCTTCATGGAATATTTCTTAGTGATTTTATTAAATTTAATGATCATTCACATGAGAAATATTTTCCTAAAGTTTAGATATGTTCCTAGTCTAAAGAATAAAATAGATAATTAAATCACAATAGTATTTAAATGGTTAAGAAAATCTTTCAAATTATTAATTAATGACTTACTGAATCAGTGTAGAAATTGATAGTGTTTTATATAATTTATTTTCAACATCATTAAGATAAGTTTCACATAAATTTATGAACTCACCCATAAAATATCCATTTTTAATTGAACCTTTTATATGATATTTTTTATGCTAAAACATATTCAATGTACTCGTATACCACTTAATTGGTTATATCCACTTAAACTTCATAATTCCACCATGCAAGACTTTATTTTCTAAATTCATCGTTAAGTAAACCATTACATCAAAAATTATAATGGTAATGGATTCTCTATATGGAAAAGAGTTAATCCAATATGTTTATAAATTATAATAAAATCTATTTATAGAACATTTCTACAATATGGACATACATAGAAGTTCCAAAGATTAATCAATGTCTCAACAACATTATCAAGTAAAAAAATTAATTTATATTGACATTAAATTTTAAATTAAAATATTATTGACATGGATTTTTAAAACTTCTCAATTTTTATGAATCATGTTTACCTACTTTAATATATTATATTATTTACATTTTGAAAATGTAACTATATTAAAAACTGAGGCGAGCTCATAGTTTGTAGAATTTATTTTAATATACTGTGTTTGAAATATATATGACATGTTTTCATCTCTCAACTATATATTTCTTATTTTTTTCAAGTATATTTCCTATAAATAACATAATAATTTGGAACTCTATTTTTAATTCTACTTATCACCCATAATGGTTCAAAAAATATTTTTTTACATATTTTTTTCAATATGAATAATATTAGATTTTTGCCTAAAAATTTTAGCTTTTTGGTATGAAATCTCAGCTGGGACACTCTTATTATTTCAATTATGATTTTTATTTACTTAGAAAATAATAATTTAAGGAATTTGTGGAGTTAATAAATCTAAAATTCAAAAATTGTATGATTTTTATCATGTATGGTTTTTTTGAATTACTCAAAATTAATCAATAGTTCTAGTATTGGATTATATACTCTCGTCAAATAAAGTAAAAAAATGTACTGTAAACCTATACAATGGGGTAATAAAATACATGTGATTGGTGTATGCCTAATTTATTTAATATTTTAACCATATTGGATTCTCACTCAAATTGAAACAACATAATAAAAATTCCCCCATTTTTCTCTGTCCTTAAATCTTTTTATAAGTGAAATTTTCAATTTTCAACACATATGTTACAACACATCCAAGTACACTAGGACCAAGTCGACATGCCACATTAACTCATGTATTCCTTCATGTATGAAAGAGGTTACCAAATAATTGTTAAGTCCTAAGTCATGTAGTAGAGAGACTCTAACCATGATATCAGATAACAATCAATCAAAAACATAGTAGAAGTAGAAATAAACAAATAACAATAAGAAGATAACATAATAAAAAGGATTATAAATATCCATGTAATATAAAAATAAGATACAAAATATCGTAAATCCTAGAAAAAAGGATCCCCATATGCAGGTAATCATTGAAAATGATATAAAAAGGTGGAAATAATATTTGTGGCATGATAGAAAAAGGTTCCCAAATTCTGTCTCGGAACAACCTGAAATCCCTAACCAACTCCACCTACTCAATAGTCAGTCATAGGGCCCTTTCCCTTGGATATATCTTAGAAAAAAATCATGCACACTAGGGTTCCCATGAAGGGTGGGAGTTATAAACTTATTAAGACACCACCAAAGAACCATAGCAAAAATGCATAAAATATATGTGACTAGATTCACTAACTGGGTTAATTAAAGAACAAATAAAACACTAGAAAACATACACCCATGTCAGTTCATTGTTTTCTAAATAGACCACCATTAATCCCAACCATACTAGAGTAGATTGATAATAAAAATAAAGTTCCACCCTATAATAGGTAATCATCACTAATAACTATAGATTTTTCTAAGGAGGGCATCATAACAGTTAACCTATCACATGAGATAAACCTTACCTTGAGTAAGATCCCATGGAATGGTACCATATCCAACAATCATTATTAAAGTGGTATGTATGGGGAATCTCAATAGTCAACCTACCATAAAAGACAAACCATCCCCTCAGGGAAATTTCCCATGGTTATACCTCACATATCAAACCTAAAAGAAGTTGTTTGAGGAAGGCATCATAATAGATGACCTCTCATATAATCCAAATCATCCCCTCATGGCTAGGTCCCATGGGAATATTTTTATATTTGGTACCTTATAACTAATTACTTTATACTTTATATTTCTTATATATTTTGAGTCTTTTATATTAATAAATATTTTATCACATGATGAGTTTTCTTCTACATAACATTAATGTGATAATGTTCCTAGAGTATCGATCACATATAAATGTCGTAGAAGTTCTACACTATAATGAAAACATTGAATTGATATGAAAATATTCTTAAATATATATTCTATGTCCAAATTAAATTTATATTATGGGATATAGATGATGCATACTATCAGGTTTTGGAGGCTCATAAGACAATGAGACTTCTTCTCATAAAGTAATCACTTGGTAATATCTATGATAAGATGTTATTAGAATAGACCCTAAAGTATGAGTTCCACATGTTATACATGTAATTGGATATTCCTATCTACCAAAGTGTGTATTATTCCTTATATTTTATATTATTATTAATGTATATCATGAGTAATGTACTTTTATGTATTAACAAAAACTATGATCACATATGTTCCCAATGAGGTAGGATATGTTGGGTGCCACACAAATGAGGTCACATTAATAAATAAGCCATGAAATTATTTTTCCCCTTCTGATCTAATGGATTTAGGTATCTTTAGTCCATCTATTTGAATGGAATGGTCTAATTAAGTCTATGACCAAGACAGTTTTATTGATGTTTCCATTTTAGGATTATCAAGGAAATATATTCAAGCATATAGGATAATTAAACAAGTATGTGACCTAATAGATGAGATATAAGTATAAAAGTATTATATTATATGGTGATAATCCATAGGATGTTTTTATCATTATTGTAACACCCCATGATTTAATATTAATTTTCTTGGAAATAAACTTGAAGTATTTGATAGCTTGTGTTGCACACAACACTATGTCTAAATAAACCCATGATTCAATATAAATTTATAACTTAGTTGTTGTATTAGAAATTGTTAATATTATTATCCATATTATTAAATATAAGTATAATGGTAAAAATGTATTAATAAGTATACAATTTTAAGTAAATCATTTAATGATTAATATAATTATATTTTTGAAGAAATATATTTTCTACATGTTATGTATTTTTATATAAAAAAATATATTGATCACTATTGAAAAATAATTTTAATATATTTATAATTTATATGTATAAATGAATAATCATCCATAAATTATTTATCTATGGTTTAGGAATGAAGATAAAATTTTCTAAAGGTTAAAAGTGTTATTTATTATAAAAACTTTTTTATTGTGCGCAATGTGATTATTTTAAATCAATCACTATTGATTGTTTGTTTTAATATAATTTATAGATTATATATTCAATAAAATATTTTAAAATTCATTTTATATTTTTTTTAGGTGATGAATAAAATTTAATTTTGTTTTATGGTTTAAATGCATTTTTCTAAAAACGGTTATTCATTAAGTTTTCAATGTTTATTTTAAAATTAATTTTTTCCAATTATAAAAATTGAATTTGATAAAATTGATTCCATATTTTTAATCATCATTTAAAAAAAATTAATGAGGATAATTTCATTTTTTTTATAATGAATAGTAAAAATAGTAAAAAAATTGTTACAACAGTTAGGGTTAAAACAAGTCTACCGAGGGGTTAAACTAAGAGATAAGGGTAATAATGCCATATAAAGTTGTAAAATTCATATTATTTGAAGATATTTAGACCATATATTATCTTATACTCAAAATATTAACCATTTAGTTCCACTTTTACAAGAAAATTACTTTATATTATTTAAAGATTTTAAGTAATTCCATGTGCATCCTCTCTCTCACTTCTAAAAGGGCACCTCATCACCTTTATTATTCATGAATTTTGAGCCTTATATATAAAAAATACATAAAAAAATAATTCATATATTCATGAACCTCATATTAGATACCTTGATCTTCTCCTAATACCAATATTTCAAGGCAAAGGTGTAATTTAAAAGCGGTCACCCAAAGAAGAGGTGTAAATCTTAAGTGAGCTCTTTCAATATTATTTCTTCTTATAAATTCTCTAAACCTATTGTTACTATTATAAAATTATGAATTTTTTATCTTAAATATATTTATATGTTACTATTATGATTTAACAACCATTTTTTATCTCTTTTTCATCAAATGGGATGTGAAATTGTTGTTTGTGCGTGCGTACAGAGTACCATCTCCATGAACGATGTAATTCATTTTTAAAAACCCAACTTTATATATAGTCCTATAATTTTATATAATGAATATATATAATAATTATTACAATAATAATATTATTTTAATTTTATATTATAATTCTAAAAGATAATTTTCTTACTTATTCGGTCTTTATAACATGCACTTATTTAGGACAGTTTTACCACGTACATGAGTAATATTATAATTCGTACAAACTAAATAAGTAAGGAATGTTAAATATTGGTGATATTATATAATAATATAACATAAAATAAATTATTAACATTTTGGAGATGATGGAACCATGATCAAAGTAAAAGGACTGGAACTGTTGAACCAACATTTACATGAAAAATAAAACAATTAATGATGAGAAATAATGATTTTAATAAAGAATTATCAATAAATAGTTGTTGAAATTTTTTAATTTGATCATATATCATATTATAATTATTAATATGGTTATATTATAGAATTATAATAAATTTAAATTTATTAATTATGTGGTTAGATCACTTAAAATGAAATTTAAACTCAAGGTTAGGGTTTTATGTTACAATATTAGTTTTTACTGGGATTTTTTATGGTTGGATTTACAATGATAAAATAATATTATATATATCTAAAAAATACTATTTATTTTCTAATAATATAGCTATTTATATATATTACAAGTTTTACTTTTATTTTCCTCTATTTAAGTACTCAAAAGTTCGAAACAATGTTTTAAAAGAAAACTGACATTTTTTCTATTCGGCTAGAAATATTTTCTTGCATGTTCATATTTTATTTAAAAAAAATTCAATAATTTTATTCATATTCTCCAAATATTTATGAAATCCATTTTTACCCATGTTATACCTTCTATAAAATGGTTTTAAATGAATCTTATTTTCATTTTCCAAATGAGGTGCTTTTTACCAAAGGTGTGAAATGAAATATTTGTTTTAACATATATCTCATGAATAATGACTCCTACTATAATGAATAATATTTAATTGAATATTAATTTTAAATTTTTAATTATTAATTTCAAATAAATTTTTTTCCCTAATATTTTTTAAATTTTTAGATTTTAAGTATGTGATTACAAAATGAAATGGGTGTTTTCCTCATGAAATATTCTAGAGATCTTTTAAAGGAAATATTCATTTATCACCACATCCTTTATATTACTTATGCTTCACTTAGGATATGATCCTATGATATCATCCTTATTCTTTATCAGGATGTTTTATTATTATGATGATGAAATATCGATGAAACCCATTTTATTTTCTATTGGTTAATCTATGATAAAATGATTGGTGTTTTCATGATCTTGTAGCATACATATGACTAAATTATGATTATGTGATGGGTGGTTTTGTTATATACCTCTAATTAATTTGGTAAAGATTATTTTTTTATCTGAACTGGTATATGGGAGGTTATCCTTAACCCAACAAGGGTACATAAGAGGTTATCCCAATACCAAATCAGTTTCACTGATTATTAGCCTAAACATAACATGTGATGAATACCTTGATGATTTTCCTTGATGTAAGATATATATGGTTATGATTATGCTACACTTTATACCAATAATTTATGACATGATATTTTTCCAATGTTTTAAAATCCAAATATTAAAAAAAATCAATAGTGAATACAACATGTAACATTGAGATTAAATGAACTGAGATATTCAATTAAAATATTATTATTTAATAATCATTATAACCTAGTCATTAACTTGATAGGTATGAATAATATTAAATTATTATATATATATATATTCTACTCAATATAAATTTATTAATAAATTCTTAATAAAAAATCAATTAATTTTTAATAAAGATATGTTATTATATAAAAATATGTTTCCTTAAAAAGGACTTTTATTACTTTTTCTGAGAAAATATTATAATTGATTTATAGAAAATTTATAAATTTTATTTAATAAAATTAACATAATTTTTTAAAATCATCACATAAAAATTAAAATGGGGTAAATTTTTGGGATTTTACTAAAATGTTTGATTTTTTAGTGAATACTAAAAATTAACAATTTTTCATATATTGTCATTTATTTTAATTAAATAAAGTAATTTAAAACTTAAAATAATTTTTTTATTTGTTATTAAACTTAAATATGAACATTTTTATTTATAATAAAATAATTAATTTCATTTTAATCATAAATATTTAGTTTTTGGTTTAATTTTAATTGCATACTTAAAAACATTGTTTTCTAAAAATAATGTTTAAATGCATAAAATTTATCTATTTTAATTAAATAAGATATCAACTAGTAAAGAAAAATTAAAATGAAATTAATTAATTATAAATCTATTTATATGAATTTAAATTCATAAAATGATGATTTATATTCCTAATGTCAATATATGATCAATTATTACATGAAAAATACATTTCTTGAAAACCAGTTTTTAGACATGCTTTGGGGGATTGATTTTAAATTGAATTATACAAATTATATTATTATTATTTGATAAAATGGATTCCATATTTTTTGTTATAATAATTAACATTTTGTAAAAATTTCAACTTCATTTTGGTCGTAATGATTAATAAAATCAATAAAAACTAGTTACAGTGGTGAAAAACTAAAATAGTAAAAGTGAGAAACCTTAGAGGTAAATGGAATAACAGGTTTAAAACATATTTATTATTAATCTTTTAAGTATTAATTGATGATATGACCCCTGAAATACATTATTTATCAATTATTTAATCACTTTTCTTGAGAGTGACTTCCCATTATTGAATAGTTTTGGGTATCTATAAAAACACCACTCCTCATCAATTATAAAAGGGTCTCCCATACCCTCACTTATTTACACCTTTAATTCTATTTGTATTGACCAAAACCTACCAAAATCTATCCTCAAAATCCTTACCCACATTCTATAGCTTCTATTATTCCCAAAATACCAACCTTAGGGTCCTTAATAAGATATCCAAATGGGTATTTTTTAAGTGAAGCTAATTGTCATCACTGAGATCCTTCTTTTCAGTTATTCTTTTTCCTCCTTAAATTATGTCATAACAATAAAAATAAAATGACACCATTATCTCATATATATTTATATTTTATTATTTTTATGGAATAATATTTATATGTATCTTCTTCCATCAAATGGGAAATGAAACCATCATGTAACGCCCCAGCCCGGAAGTTGCTGAATCGATGCCCCAATCCAGTTCACCACATAAACTCAAGCGCAAATCATCATATGAAAGAGGCTACCAAATATAATTGGTCGTATAAAATGGATCTTTGAAGAGACTATATCCCCATATTAGAGTTCACGTCCAAGAGAAAATAATCAAATATCATACACATCAGAGTACGTGAAAAGAACAAATAACTAAAGATAAAATAAAGTGTAATAAAATGGAATGAAACAAGGGATTGAATGGCCATGTCATACATAAAACAATCTTCCCATTGGGAGGGTTACATAACACACCAAAATAAAAGAATCTACAAAAGTTTTCCACCTAAAAACTGAGTCACACCCCTCCTGTCACCTAATACCACTCGTCCAATCCTGCTCCACCAAGCCATACTCAATCGGGGCCTCATCCCAAACCTATGCCTACAATAAACATGTGATATCTTCCCAGTTACCCAAGTACAATGGTAGAACAATCAGGGTGTGACTTTAACTTTGTTTTCCACCACCAATGTTGTTCAAAGAAAATACCTAATAGTGGACCAATACATTAAAAAAATGAATAATTATAGAGAAGAAGGTAAATAAAATAGTATTTTTATTTGACAAAGTTCAATCTTACACTCCTATTTTTATTTTCAAAAATTACCCATTTCTATCAAATATCCACATACCAAGGTTGGTCATCTAATACAAGTATCATTGAGTTTACTAGTCGGAAATCAATAAACCTCATTCCAAGAATTCAACTATGATCCAGAATGCCATGTCCAACCATTACTACCAAGAGTTCATGGGTTGATAAATAAAGAGCATCAACCAAGAATTGAAACGTAATTTCTAACCATCCCAACCTTGATATGAAACCCCATGTTTATACTCTTGGTTTTAGAAGTATCACTCTTTCCCCTGAATAATTATAGTGCACTGCAGTGCCTGGAACATCAGCTTGGCCAACCCAAAACTAGGGAGTGGAGTATCAGTCCAACATCCCAAAACCATTAATCACAGGTCAGCAAAAATGAATAATTAGTCCATGAATCCAACCAAGATTCAGAACATCATTTCCAACCATCCCCATTCATTAAATTTTCATTTGTTACCATTTAATTCATTATTCTAATAATCCATTTCTTTCATCACATTAAACCAAATTTATAATCAAACTATTTCATCTTCTATCAAATTATATACTTTTTAGATGGTCTTTAGGACATTTAATAATCAAACACACCATTTTTTACCATTACCATTTACCTTTCCAAATCACAACATTTATCGGGTCCCAATGAACTTTAAATCAATAAATGGAACTATACAATCCAATCCCTTTTCCAAAAGTCATAAAACACCAAATCGAACATTTTCATTAACATTTCAAAACTACCCTTTAAAACTTGGGTCTTTCCCTTTGAAAACCAATCAATGTCCAATACCTTCATATTCCATGAACACCACTTAAAGATTCATACTAATACCATTTCAAATAAACATTTTAAATCCATTTAAAGTCACCTTGATTTCAACACCTCATTTCAAAACAAGAATCATTTCAAAACATGGCCTTTCCCTTTTGACAACCCAAAACTAGGTCAAAACCTAAAGAAATCATTGAAAACCATTTCAAAATCCCCATAGTAATTTTCATAAAATCTTAACACATTAAACATTACACTTCTAAAGGTCATCACACCCCATGAGTGGTTATAGTTCTGATCTAACATGAACATAGATCCAATGGGACCTGTGGATGTTCTAAGGTATACATCTAATGCCAAAACCAATTTCTTAAACCAATAGAGAAATAATAACACACATGGGATCTAATTAATACTTTTAAATTCACATATAAAATAATTATAATATTTTGGGTAATTCTCTTAGATCACATATCTCATAAAAGAATATTTATATTACATTTACAGAGCACAGAGGCCTTTCTAAAGCCTTCCCAAGCATTACCCAAACCTCTCAAAACCCATCTGGTATCACTACCACAATATGGGATCTAGTATCAAACTAAGAAAAATTAATTAATTAATTAATTAAAAAATTAGAATTAATTAAAATAATTATAATTAATTAATTAACCAAACCCCAACTTGGAATAATGTTGGAAAACTCACTAGATGCCCACCTCTTGGAGAAACTCCAAGAAACCATTATAGACGGTTCACAAAAAACTCCCAACACCATTATCAAGTAAATCCCTAAGATTAAATACCAAAATCACAAATAGTTAAATTAACACATGAATTAAAACACTATAAAATTCACAATGGTCATATACCTTAATGAAACGCCTTGAAACAATGTGTAGAATCGAGATCATGTCCTCTTCTACCCAATCTGAAAAAAGTATCCATGAGAGATGGATGATGTCACTAGTATCTAGTGTAATCATTAGTGAAACCCTAACAGGATATGATAAAAAATATAGATAAAAAATAATATGAATAAATTAGAACATTTTAGGAGGATAAATCACCTCAAAGGCTAAGAAATCTCCATGATAACACCCTCAAAATCAAGGGGATGAAGAGGAGGAGGGGGTTTGGGAACCCCCTAGTTCATGTGATTAGAAATGAGAAGAAAGGGGTTGGAAGGTTTGAAAAATAATAGGGGTAATTATGGTAAAATAACCCTTTTAAAATAAATCTAGGTGATTATACAGTTTTCAAAATTGCATGCCAACAATGTGGTTGGTTCTGTCTAAGACTACCACTCACATAGTTTGGCCACTTGGTTGGAAAAATCATGCACTTACCATGATCACCCCTACTATCCAACCCCCCAATACTTGAATAGTTAGTTTGCATAATTTAAAAAACTATTCGCCAACCATGCTAGCAGCACTGTCTCCCACCTAGAACAAGGAGAACAGTTTGTCTGAAATCATGTGTAGCATGTGCACCATGCCTCATACCCTTCTCATCCTCACATGATTATTTATTTTCCCTTATACAGTTTACCCCCAACATATTCTCTAGCTGTGAAACCCAACCATTCCAAGTTTAAAATGAATTGAAAACCTCTTGAGCATCAAGGTATCACACAGTTTCTCCTAATCTGTTCACACCAAACTATGCACCCCAAACAGAAAACTCCAAAACTCTTGAAACCTAACCTGATGCCTCTAAAGCTCACCCTAACACCAAGGATACCTCATGAAAATCATTCATCATCTCAAAAAAACACTTTGAGTAATTATAACTCTAATAATATCATTCCAAGTCTTAACTCCATATTTGACCTATCTGGTAATGAAAATTTCAAATTCCTTCATAAATTTTTGAGCTTTTCATATTTAGGATATCACAACCTCTCAACCATAACACTTATTATCCTCATAAATCCCTAGGGATCATACAACTACACCAACCAACCTACATCAAACACCAAATTTTCATATGACATCCTCATCTAGCACCTGACATCCCAAAACACTATTGAGGTACAACCTCAAACTCAAGGCCCTCAACCAATTGAAAACTCGAGATGACGCCCATTTTCAAACTAAAACACCATGATGGAACTTACCCAATACCATACAACATAAAAAATGATTAAACATCACCCAATTATTCATTTTTCTATGATTATCCACACCTTAATCTCCAACTTATAACCAACTTCCAAATCTTAACACCCTTTCCATTAGAAAATCCCAACCAACCCAAACTCTCAGTCCCACAACATACCTAGAATAGCTCTAAACCTACAATTACTCAACACATATGGGTATACAAATCATCATTTTCATCTATCCTCATCATCAAAAAATAACTGAATAAGATTCATACCCATCATCCATACTGAATTACTTTTGAGAACCACACCAATTATGAAGTCGATGCTCATCTTGATCATTCACCACAACTGATCTCCCATTGGTATTATCTGTATAATTTAAGTACACACCACAAATTTTACTCAATAAGAACAAAATTCCACAATGATTTATCCATGGTCATCTCCATACACATGTGGCCCTTCTAACATGAGGGTTTCACCTTCAAAACCAAGACATCACTCCCCACCATAAGAGTGTCATTATCTCTAACTCATCCAAAAAACTAATTTTTTTCGCACATTCTCAAACCATTTCTAACCCAAGAATTTGGAATGTCCATATATCCCTCATCTAAGTGACTAATTGAAACATCAACCATTGTCCTTCCCCAATATCTGCAAATGGTACCCATGGTATTTGCTGACATCTAGTCCATCTCGAGTTCCTCATCCAGAAATAATAAATGGTACAATTCCCACCAAATGACTCCACACCCACTTCTCCATAATTGTAACCTACAAGGAATCCTATACCTACCCATTACACATTAGGGTAGATAGGGTTATATCCTTTTATCTCTTAGAGTGCCCAAGATTATATCAATATATTGGGCATGATCATCACTGACTAATAGTACACTAAGATGTCATCGACAAACACCACCACCACCAAACCCATTTCCAACATCAACTCTAACTATAGAAATATATAAACCCCTTACAAGGTCATAGGCCTACTTTCTTGTAATCATCTCAGCATGCCCACAATATTTTTAGCCTACTCACAGATGCCTACTCTACACAAGCTCCCTGAGCATATGCTCCTGTAATTCCCAGACTGTGAACCCAAACAACATAGTGTGTCATCATCCACTCATGAATCCAATGTTCCATCAAAAATTAATTTTTACAAATCCTCATGCAACCCCATCATAGAATCTATTTACAACATTAGTGAGTCACTTATCACAAAAACTCTGTTCACAATCCTGACCACTGGTCATGCCTACCTTTCATGCATATCTCACCCAATTAAGACTACCTATAGTGTTTTCAAAAACCAAAATCAACTCATAGAACCCAAAAAATGTTCCTAAATTTGAATCCATAGATAATCGATCTAGATACCAAATTGGTCCTGCCATTAAAAACCACACAATCCACCACTACACCATTACTCCATGTGTTTCACATCTCAAGAAAATCGGACACCTCCATGTGCCCCATACCAAAAAACAAGCTCGCATGTGTGTTCCCTACCCAAAAAAACTTGCACTTCTGGTCTATCCCAAAATCACCATGCACATTCTTACTACACATCCATCACCCAAAAAAGGAACCCAAACAAACTTTCCCCTTTAGAAACCAATCACATGGCCAAAACACTATCACCCAAGAACTTTTTCCAAACCAAAGCATTCATATGTTAAAAACACCCATTCTAGTTTTCACGCTACATGAACTATTTTCAAAAGTAAAAAACATCCATAATTACCTTACATAACCAAAATCACACATAACTCAGGAAACCTCTCTCACAAGTCACCCTCAAAACCACATGACATCAACTCCCAAAATAAGAGTCACATCCAAGGGTCTCTAGGTCAAATCACCAAAGGTATACTCCATATCACATAAGTATACAACTTAAGGGATTTTAAATATACACCCATATCACAGTGACATGACATTACCAAGTCAAAACATCCTCCTATAGGGTCTCATACCAAACAAGTGTCAAATACCAACCAGCTACCCATAAATAGGGTGTCCATACTCTCCAAGAATCTGCAGATCAAATCACTCCCTAGGGGACCATAGACATACTATCAACCTGATACAAAACCAACCTCAAGGGATCCAATGGCTCTATACCCATATCGTACTAACCCACAAAGGTCACTACTCCAATCATACATAAATACCACACAAGATCCCTCAAATAAAATAATCTAACCATAGATCCACATATCCTTCTATTATAAAGAAATCCATGAAATCATGCATTATAATTCCTACATAATGTGGTTCCTAAGTTCCTAGAATTATGCATGAGATGCCTCTTGACTACACAGTCCAAGAGTCAAAACCAAGTCACATGCCTCTTGACAATAGGCCAAGATCCTAAAATCCATCATAAGCCATATATTCTAAACAACATGTACATTGATCGAGGGGAAAATCATATACAAGTATATCATTTAAATTCCAAAACATCAATCCCAACCTCTAGTAACTTATAATTCCTACTAGAACAGGTGTTTTTGATGCACTATACTGGTATACATTACAAGATCTAACACATTCCTTTGTATCTTTTCTACAAAAACCCAAATAATAAAATAATAGGGTAGCAATAGCTCTGATACCACCTTATAACATCACGGCCTAGAATCTAAAAAATCATTTCCTTGAGTTAGTTCACCACATGACCTCAAGTGTTTCTCCTCGTACACTAAAGGCTGTCGACTAGCATTGGGGGTCTAAAATAGAATTGTGATAAGAATATAACCTCATATTAGAGTGCACATCTAAAAGAAAATAACCTAATTTCATACACATCAGAGTACGTGGAAAGAATAAATAACTAAATCTAAAATATGTTGTAATAAAATGGAATATAACACATGCCCAAAAATACATGTTATACATAAAACCATCCACCCACTAGGTCATCTACATAACATACCAAAATAAAAGAAACTACAAAATGAATCTACGACACCATCAAGCCACATCGTTGTTGTCACTTTATACCACTCAAGAAATCCCACTCAACCAAGACACACTCAACCTGAGCCTCATTCCAGACGTGTGCATGCAATAAACATGTAACATCTTCTCAGATACCTAGGTGAAATGGTAGCATGATCAAGGTGTGAGTAAAACTCATTAGTCCATCGCGAATGGTTTTTAAATAAAATACCATTTAGTGAAACAGTGCATGTATAAAAAAGAATGATTGTAGACAAGAAGGTGAATAAAACATGGTTCATTATTTAAAAAATTTCAATTTATCACTTTTATTATTTTTCCAAAAGTTACTGATTTCTATCAAATTTATATGGCCCAAGGCCGGTCATCTGAGCCAAGTATCACAGAGTTCACTGGTCAAAAATTAAGGAGCCTCAATCCAAGAATCCAAAAGGGATGAAAAGTTCCATTTCCATCCATCCCAACCAAGAGATCATGAGTTGGAAAACATGGATCATCAATCTATGAATCCAACAAAGACTAGGAACATCATGTATAACCATAACAAACTTGATATAGAATTCCATGTCCAAAAACTTGGGTTCAAGAGCATCATTCCTTCCCCTAAATAAATATGGTGCACTATGGTCCTGGATCATTAGTCTATCCCACCCAAAACTAGGGAGTGGATAATCAATCTAATATTCCAAAATAATCAATCCCAAGTCATAAAACATGGAACATCTGTCCATGAATCCAACCAAAACTTGGGAAGTCATTTCCTACCACTCCTAATCATTACATTATCATTTATTACTATTTTTTCATCATTACCACAATACATTATGTTCATCACATGAAACCAAATTCATAATCAAACCATTTCATCTTCTATTAAAATATATATTTATTAAATTATCTTCAATCCATTTAACAAACAAACATGTCCTTTTAACCATTTCCATTTACCTGTCCAAATAAAAAAAATTATCATGGTCCCAAGGACCTTTAAATCAACACATGAATCAATAAATTCCAACCCTTTTCCAAAAATCATAAAACACTAAATCATATATTTTTATTTTCATTTCAAAAACACAATTTAAAACATGGATCTTTCCCTTTGAAAAAAAGGAGGTCCAAGACTTTCATATTCTATGGAAATTAATTAAATATTCACCCTAATCCCATTTCAAATAAACTTTTGAAATACATTTTAAATTTATTTAAAGTCTCCTAGAGTTCAACACCTCACTTTAAAAAAAATAATCAATTCAAAACATGGACTTTCCTTTTTAAAATCCTAAAACCAAGTCAAAACCAAAAGCACACATTGAAAAAAACTTAAAAACACCCATATGAATTTTCATAAAAACATATAACATTAAAAATTCAACTTAAAAAGGTATGCACACCCTATGGGTGGCTATAGGTTTGTTCTAACACCACCACATATCCAATGAGACCCGTAGATGGTCCAAGGTATACATCCAATGCCAAAACCAATTTCTTAAATCAAGGGAGCAAGATAACGTGCATGGGATCTAAGGAATACACCAAAATGAACATATAAAATGATTAAATTAATATGGATAAGGCTCCTAGACCACCTACTTCATAAAATAAGCCTTCCATTACAATTCCAAAGCATTGAGGCCTTGCCAAGGCCTGCCCAAGCATCGCCCAAACCTCTCGGCACCCAACCAAGATTGCTACTACTATACAAGATCTAGTCTCATACTAAGAACCCAACATTAATTAATTATAACAATTATAATTAATTAATAACCAAATTCCAACTTTGAATAATTCCATAAAACTCACCAGATGGACACCTCTTGGTGAAACTCCAAGAAACCATCATAGAGGTTTTACAATGGACTCCTGAAGCCATTCTTGGGAAAAAACCTATGAGGAGATACCAAAATAACAACTAGTAAAATAAAAACATTAATAAAAACCCAATAAAATTAATTATGCTAACATACCTTAATGGAACACATTAAAATGAAGTGTAGAATCCATTTTGGGTTCTATACTACCCAAGTTTAAAAAAATCACATGATTAAGGGATGATTCTACCATTATTTGGTAGAATTCTCAATGAAAACCTAACTAGAGAACCCCTAAATTAGATAAGAACAAGAAGAAGAAGAAATAAGATCATTTTATGAGGATAACTCACCTAAAACACCAAGAAATTCCCATGAAAACACCCTCAAAATCAAGGGGAAGAAGAGGAAGAGGGGTTCAGTAACCCCCTGGTTCATGTTCCTGGAAAGAGGAATAAAGGGGGTGGAAGTGTTGAAAACTCCAAGGGGGATTTTGGTAAAATATCCCTTTTAAAGAATTCTGTGGGGCTGCATGGTTTGGCCAAATGGTTTTCTAAACTGTGCGGTTTGTTCTTCCCTATACCACCACTCACACAATTTGGTCACATGATTGGAAAAACCATGTGCCAATCATTATCACCCTTATCCCTCCTCCTCATTACTCTCATGTTTAGGCTATTAATTTTGAAAAACCATGGACCTATTGTGGTTTTTGAACTATCTATAACCTCTCTAAAGTCGCATGGTTTATCTAAAATTGTGCATAGCCCATGCGCCATACATGAGATCTTACTCAGCCTCATGCAGCTCTTTCTTTATTCCTCACACAGTTTACCCCAATCCATGATATAACAATGAATCCCAACCATTATTAATTCAAAATTAACTGATACCCTCTTGAGAATCAAGGTGTCACATGGTTTCTCCTAAACTATTCACATCAAATTGTTCACCCAAACTAGAAAACTCCCAAACTCTAGAAACTTAATCTAAAAATTCTACTGATCACCCCAACACCTGAACTACCTCCCAAACAAAATTCATCATATGAAAACTACACTTTGAGTCATTAGAGCTCTCAAAATCTTATTATGAGTCTTAACTCAATATTTAACCTGTCTAGAAATGAAAAATTCAAATTCCTTCTAGAATTTTTGATTCATCTAGACACGTGATCTTACACATCATTCATGTAAGGAGTTTTATTTAATCATTACATATTATATTAAATTTATTCTAGAATTTAAATTCTTAAATTTTAAAATATCTTTTGTTTAGAGTTTTTGAGAGTTATGTCATAAATCTTACATAATATTCCAATATATTACAAAGTGTACACTTCCATTCGATATCCATTTTTTCACCAAACTAAAATTTCAAAAATAAAAAAGTTTTATTTTCATGAAATATCTTCACAAATTTGATATTGACCTCATCCTTTTCCTTACCCATCCTTTAATCCTTATGAAAAACATTTTAAAAAGTTGGTTGAGAACAAGAATCTCAATGAGGGATATAAAAATAAGAATTATGGTATTCTAGAGAAAAACATGAAAACCCCTGAAATTTTAACCTTCACCTCGTTTATCTTTGATAAAATTAAATAAATCTTTTACACATGAAAGAAACACATTTTTTTCTTAAAGAAAAAAATCAAAACCCATAGAAATAAAATACATATCTTTTTTTCAATTTGATTAAATCACTTTAATAACCTGTTTTAAACCCATGTTAGAAATGATTAAAGCCTAGTTAAATCCATAGGATAAACCCTTTATTAAATCTCTCCATTTTCTTCAAAATAAAAGGTACATTATCTAATTCATTAGAGAGATATCTGGGCGCAACCATCATATAATCTATAACGAGCTCGCCCGAAACTATTTGGGTGCACCCAACATATAATCTGTATCATGATCTCCATTGATATATATAATGGGGATAAACCATTAATATAATCTATATGTGGCTCACATGTTTCACATATAATGCTTAGTTACAATATAAAACATTTTATAGTTACACCTTTTTATCATAAAAAAATTTAGAAACTTTTTTAAACCCATATGAAAAATACATTTGGATATCAAAATACAATTTTCATTTAAAAACTATTTTTTAATACCAATATAACCATAAAGGGGTAAATATGTTTTTTATTTGAAGAAAAAAGGAAATATTTTCAAGGAATAAAAACTTCAAATAATAGTTATGGTGGTGGAAAATTCTTTTTCATCATATACGTTAAAATATATCATTATTTTCATAAATTTATTAACCTGTGGAAAAGAAATGGGTTCCATGAAAATATATTTTAAACAATAATAATTCATCTAGAGAAATAATGTGGGTGGAAACATTAAAAAATATCCCTAGTGGATCATTATTAACACCAAGTATTTTTTTTCTTTAGTGGATAGAAATACTATTAAAATATCATGAAAACATTTTTGAGGAAAATATCCTTTCAATTTTGAAATCACTTATTAAAAAAACTATGAAATTATAACAGAAAACGTTTTCTTTGAGAATATCCATGTATATTATAAAGTATTATTCAAATAAAAAATAGTTATGATGGTGGGAAAATATATTCATATTGTATAATTAAAAAACATTCCTTCGATGCTTTTTTTTAGAAAAGTCACAACGTACCTCTTTTGGAAAAAATATTACTTTAAAAAAATTATTAATATGAAAAATGAAATTAAAAAAAAATATTATAAAATTATAAACCTTCTTTAAATTTTTTTTAAAAATATGGATATGTAAAAAAAATATATATTCTTAAGAGAATATTTTAAAGAGGATTTTTTAAAATAAATTACCTTACCTTGAAGCCAATTTGTCATGTACATTCTTTATCTTCATAAATAAAAACATTTGTTAATTTTATACTTTCATGAGAACCTTTTTAATGTTTTTTATTCCTTTCTTCATTTAATAACATTTTATATAAAATTTCTTAATTAATCAAATTCATGTCGGGCATTTCCGATGACATTCAGATCATATGTCAAAAATGAATTTTGTGGGTTGATTATAGCAAAAGAGGTCATTATTCCACTATATATAGAATAATAATAAAGAAATATTTATCATTTTTATACATCAATTATAATTTTAAATCCAACCATTAAATATGGTTATGAAAAATGAACTATGTTACAATCATAGAGACGGTAGGTCGTACGTATGCATGAGTAACATTTCCATTTTTCAATGATAATTATGGAAAGAATGTAAGTATTATATTATCTCTAAATAATCATAATAATATAATAATAATTATATTATTTATTTATGTTTACTTATATATATCATCCATGTGATGTGGTGATGAAAAAATAATCACATCTCTTTGTGGAGGTGGTAGTCCACACGTACGCACGAACGACGTTGTCATTTTTCAATGAATGGAAAGGTAAGAATGTGAATGGTATATTATATTTTCATAATGATAAATACTTAATTAATATATTATATAAACATTAATTACATCATTATAATCGATCCATGAGATACAGTGATGGAAAAAAATTGCATCAGTTTGTGAGGTGATAGTCCCCTAAACACATGAACGATGGTTTTATTTCTCATTTAATTGAAGTGGTGATGGATATAGGTTATGAAATTAACATAACAAAACATAATTATATAGAATATATTTTTATTAATATATAATCATTTTTAATGATGATTTTATGTATTTTAGTGAAGAAATAATACCAAAACACCTTGTTAAGAATGATATATTTTATTTGGACAACCTCCATGGCTTAACACCATAAGACCACTAACGTTGGTGATATTCCCTAAATAAAAACTCTAAAACATGGTTAGGGATTTTAATAAGTTATTTGGTTATATATTTTCCAAAAAAAAGGTTTTCAAGTTTTAATTAAAGGGAATAAGTGTTTTACTTTTATAAGATATAGGAGGTGCACTCTTAAAATTTCTCAAAATATAAAATTAATATAAATTAAGTTTCAATTAAAAATTGCTCAAAACTAATTTATTTCAAATATACGATGAGTAATGGATTAAAATATATCATTAAATAAATATTAGAAAAGTATTTATCACATTTTTACCCTTATCGTTTTTTAACACCACGTTAACCCCTCTCACACTTACCATGATAACATGGATTTTTACTCTTTGACAGTCAAGATAGTCACTATAAATAGGAAAATAGCCCATAAATGGAACATTATTGATATTATAAACCATTTAATAATAAATTTCTACGATATAATATTTTTATTAATTTTATATCATTTAATAAAATTTTATTTATTATAATGTATCATTAATGTATCTTTTTAGAAGTATTCATTAATCTAACTCTAATAACATCAAGATAATAAGTAAAATCTGAACCAATTATTTTATTATATCGCTAAAATTTAATTTTAATCTATAAAATTTCTGTATAATATTAATTATCTCAAATTTTATTTATTTTAATATTTTTAATATCATTTATTTTATTTTTCCATTAATCGAATAATTACTACAATAATGTTCTGTACGAATTTAAGGTAATTATTTATTCAATAAAATTTAAAAATAAATTTCAATGATGAAGATAAGACTTTTAGATTTCCAAAAATATATTTATGACCAAACATATCCTCTAGTTATACCCATGTTATAAATATTACAGTTATTAAAAACTAGACTATAATATTTTTTTGACTTTTCATTAAATGAAATATTATAAAGTTTATAATCCAAAAAATAGAAAAAAGGTCATATAACTGAATATTGGATGATTAGGGGTGAAATAAACTCATATAATAAAATTAATTCAAGTGTCGCGACCCATCCCCTAGGGCCCATGACATGACTACCCCAAGTCTTCCTCCCAAAGGCCAAGGGCTGGCACTTAGCACTGAAGGAATTATTCTGCAAATGGGGTTCATTTTCCAAGTACCTATTCATATGCACACAACTCTATGCCAAAGTTACTAGAAAGTAAAATCCAAGAAAACTATGAATTCAATCAACTAAGTAAAACACAACAGGAGTACAGTGAAAAATAAGGTACATTGTGGAAACTGGGGATAGTATACAATACCACCAAAAAAATAGAACAAAAGTAAAACTCCAAGTCCCGGATGCTCATCCGCCGGGTAGCCCACCTGAAGGGTAGGTTAAGGGTAGCTGTCTAATGCAGTATAAGTACACCCCATCTATCTGATCTCACTAAACACCACCAGTTTTTGGTCCTACCAAGACTCCGTCCAAGCATCAGTCATCTGCACAAGACAAGACACGTCTAGGCAAAGCCTATAAAGGGATGGGTAAAATGATACACAGTAGGGAACCACGAAACCAAAAAGGTAAAGCACAAGAGAAAAAACACAAAGTAATGCACAGTCATCTTTACTCAGGTATATGACCTTATATATACCATGAACATTAAGATATAATTATCACAACCACTAATAAAACAAGTTGTCCCAACCACAAATCCAGCTTCAAGACTCTCATATAAGTCTCAAGTCATAACACACCAACCATGAGATCACACTCCATGAGATCATCCATCCTTGATGGCACCCATTCAGGAGATGCACTCCATTGGGTATAACTCTATCATTCTTAATGGTACATTTGAGAGAACTTGCTTCATCGAGAAAGGTCCTACTTTATTGGTTAGCACTAGAGGTATAGTCATCACAATTTTGCTCCTGATGTAAGTCTGAGGAAACCCAATTGAAGAGGCCCACTCCTCATCATTGCGCTCAATTCAGGGAGCACTTCTCTATACTAACTTGTATTACCTCATTTCCACTTGTAAGAAGTGTCCCACACCTTAGTCTATTAAGGAAGCACTAGATTATATCTAGGTATCATTGAAATAAAGTGGAGGGGCATGTTCCTCACAGCTACGCCCTACAGTCGAGGGAGCTCCAACTCCTATGGAGGACCCACTCCCTGTCACTACTCGATGATGGGGGAGTATGGCTCCATAAGTGAGTACCCACGCCCTTTTTCCAGAAGGGGAATACTACTCATTGAAGGACCTACACCCTCAATCAGTAGGGTTGTACGACTTTGTATATTGAGGACTCACACCCTACTCGGTAGGGGAGTACCACTCAATGACTAGAGAACCCGCACCCCGGTAATATAGGGGAGTACCAACTCTGTCAGTTTGTTTTCTATGGTGAACTAACAACCTAGTACGTTAGGGGAGTACTGACCCCAGGCTAGAGGTCTTGTTACCTGGACTGACAAGGGATTACCAACTCTATCATATCACTACGTAAGGAGGACCCACACCCTAAAACGGTAAGAGAGTATCAACTCCTACCATAGAGGGCATGTACCCTACCCATTAGGGGAGTACTGAATCTTTGTGTGTTAGGTATGGAGGAATCATGCCCAATTCCAATAGGGGAGTTCCAACTCCAAGGAAAGAGGACCCGCTCCTTGGCACAATAGGGGAGTATCGAATCTTTCTTTACGAACTTCCCTAAGAACCCGCACCCTAATCCTACAGGGGAGTAAGGCTGTGGGAGAAAACCACTCAAAGGAAAACTAACCCACACCCAAAATTTAAGGATTCCCATATCTACCAAAGAATAGGGATAAGGAGTATCTATGCCTTGAGCCATTAAGGGAGTAACCGTCCAAATATTTCATCAAAAGAATCACCCTGATTCTACCCAAAGTTTTCTCATACTAGGAGATCCATCTTTTCAAACCAAAAATTCCATCCACTAACTTTCTCAAAAACTCACTTATAGTTTCTCCAAAGGACCTTCTCATCCCAACGGTCCCAACTCCAGAGACGGGTCATCAAACCGATGCTCTATTTAGAAGTTACCTTCATTTTAGAGAAATGTGGGCTAGTTGGGTCTAGGTCTGGTCTGACCTGGTCAGACCGACCCAACACGAGTCTGAACCAACCTGAGTCTGACTTGGCCCAATGGGCCTAGATAAGCCTGACCTGGCCCGCTGGGTCGCAGGTCTAGCCCGACTCTCCTGGTTGGGCAGGGCCCGACAGCAGTAACCTGGCCCGCCTTTGAGCGGGATGTCTCTTCCAGACTGAACACAGTTGTGCCACATCCATTGTGCACTAGGTAATTCCAAATAGTGCCTCCATCTTGGTCAACCTATCCACTCAAGTGGATCAGTTCATCTGGTAAGACCCACAGAAAAGTCGCGGGGTCTAACACATGTCGCAACCGGGGGGCCGCAGCTTCCTCCAGGTGACTATTGCAGCCAGCTCCACCGTGGCATACCCTAGTAGCGCACCCCACATACCACTAACCCCGCTGACTTGGAAGAGTTTTTCTCATAACATTGAACATGATCTGATGGTTTTTTTTTTGATCTGGAGGGTGCTCTGGATCCCTTGAGTTACCTTCTTCACTTCCTGGGGTTCAAAACCTTACTGTGATCCATCTCGATGCAAAGTCATTCGAGTGGTGATATTCCCCACACCGCCTCATTCTAGTCACCACCATCACCATCACACCTTCGTCATACCATGTCTATTTGAATCCATGACTTTGGATCATTGTGAAAAGTATTGATTTTCCAATGACCATTTGATTACCAAGCATTGAGTCGCGGGCCAAGTGAGGGTTGCCCACGATGAATGAAGAACAGAGGGAAGAAATGCACAAATCAACAAATATTGAATGGACCTCAGTCGATGATCATTTCAATTGGGTTCATTACCCTTATAATGGTTAACCAAAAAATCACCAAGAAGATATCATGTTAAAACCCTGCAAAAAAACCCTCCTACAAGAATGATCAAACCGTAGGTCAACCTGTTCATGGGTTGATCTGTGTTCTTCATTTAAAACCAATAACAGGGAAGATAAATTAAAATAACAACCCCTACCACAATTTATTTCTTTCACTAATGAATAATGTCTCTGTGTTGTCATCATTCATACACATTTGATCTGAATCTCGTTCATCGATTTATTGATTTGTCATCATTGGCAGTCGTCATTCATTGTTTTTCATTCGTCGAAGGCGATCTTCCAGAGACTCAAATCCTTCCTCTCTACCTCATAATTGATTAATTATTGTCAAAAAATTAAGGGGTGTTAAACGCCTTTCTATTACGGATGTTATGCAGTGTCATTCTGTTGTTTAATTATTGAAACAGTGTTTCAATTACACTCAAGTGTAAATCCATTATGTTGCAACAATTTTAAATTCATACAAAAATAAAATAAATCCATTTTATTTTATTTAACTTTTTCTTCAAAAATCCTAAAAAATAACTTTTATAATCGACCCACACCGGTTGATGTTAAGTCCTTTCTAGGTGAATCCCACCATTCTGAGTTCAATGGGGCCCTTGAATTTTTTATCTGAGAAATATTTCAAAACATAGAAAATCTCGCTCACGCATTTAATTAATAAACATTAAAAAAAGTTCAAAAATCCATTCTGTCCACCCTTGGTCTTAGAATTACATTCCGTATTAGAACCTGATCTCATGAAAATTCCATTTAAATTTGGAGAAAAAATCCATTGAATTCTAGGACATTACATTCTCCCCATATTAAGGCTTTTCATCCCCAAAAAGTAAAATCCTAAACTGAGGGGAATAAAATTGAGATCATCAAGGGTATATGCACTGCATATAAGCATATACCTCAAAGAACCATTAAGATCGACCACCTTCTTGTCCAGCTCCTTCTAGGTCAACATCATGCAACAATGGGCACATGTCTCTTTAGCTACAATAAGTGGGAAAATCACTAAGCACTCTGATCCATTTGTAGTCATTGGGTTTAACGGATCACCTCCATGATAACCTAATGTAGATACAAATATAAACTCATAGTTCACATCCACACCTGGATGAAATGTGAAAAAGCCTCCCTAAGTTTTATGCCTTCAATGTTTACGCTAAACACGCAGGGGTATTTAAGAATGAAATAGGGTTGCCCACAAGCAAACATTGGGTCTTACTAGGCCCTCTGTCTACAACCACTATCTGCCACACAACTTTCCAAAACTGGAACACTATACACTCAATAATGGAATCCCAGCTGAGTATGGATAGTAAGAAACCATTCCATATTGTAGAAACATCATGGGTTCTAACTCTACCACCACATAATGATCCAAAACATGACTCTTTGTGAGATTCCACCATGTAATGTATGGGTTTCCCTTTAACTACAAGATAAAACCCTTATTTTCCACTATAGACACACTACATACTTTTCCTAATATCATCAACCTATATATGAATGGTAATAGTCCATACCCATAATGATATGGTAAGGCCTCGACTCAATGACTAAGAGATCCCAACAGCAACTCTTGCCTCCAAGAGTCATGTCACACTATTAGTGCCGGTTTGTGATCAATGGGTCTCCTCTAGTAAGAGTCTCTAAGAATGATGGTCAAGTCCATGGTCCAACGAAAACCTTGAAGTCTCAAATAGAAATCATGAAAAAGGGAGGAAGACTAGCATCTGTGTCTATTTAAAAAGGAATCCAAAAGAAAATACACAAACCGTTCATCAAATTTCTCTGGAAGACACTTGGTTATAATCCAAGATCGCATGCAGCTATCCTTTCCCACATTCTCCAGCTCCTTGAGCGTGGTGTGGACCACCTGGGGTTGTGGTGGGAAAGCTACAAGCTGCCTACCACCTCTTACTGTTCATCCAACTCCTCTTCCTTGCCTGCCATCTTGTGGAACTCCTTGATCCAAGCACTATCTCTACCAAGGAGGCTCATCTTATGGATCCCTCTCAGTGGCATGGTGGGTCAGACAATCTCTAAAGAGATTCCCCCATCTGTTGCAAGCATAATACCGCCTCTCATGCAGCTGATCTTCTTCTTGGAATTGCTCCTACACCACGGACCCATGTGTCTGTGTTTGGGAATGGGTAAGCCTCCTACAATGCGATCATGTCGCCTGTCATTTTTTAGATCCAGTAAATGCCTCTAACTTGTGAACTTTTATGTAGGTCACATTCATATACTCCTTCTCCAAGTAGATCTCAACCACCAGGGATCTATCTAGTACCCCAGTATACGTTGAAATGCTAAGGGGTATCACCGATGCCCTGATCTCTCGATGTAGTCCCTTCTAGAAGGTTTAGGCCCTGAAGTAAGGGCCCTACACCATATTTATAGAGTAGTTATAAAGATCCATGAATCTCTCTAAGTACTATGCTACCATCATGTTTCCCTGCCGTAGGTGCAACAGCTCATGTCTATGCACAGAGTGTAAAGTCGCTGGAAAGAACTCCTCCCTAAAGAGACGCTCAAATTTAATCCAGGTGAGGGTCACCTTGTCATTCATCTAGATCATTAAGCTCCACCATCTCCTCACCAATCCTTGAATAAGGATCGTGGCTAAGATTGAAATCTGGTCGAGAGGCATACTTACTAGGAGGAAGACTCACATAACCGCCTCAAGCCAATCCTCAGCTACAGGATAATATGTCTTACCTCGGAACCTGGGATGCCTCTGCCTCTGGAACTCATGTAGCATCCTCAGACTGTGTGCATTCTCCACTGGTAGCACTGGTAGCAACTACTAATCAATGGGTGGTTTCATCACGGATGCGCCACTCGGAGGTAACACCACAAATTCAGTACCCTACACTAAAGCTTCCACTTTGGCTGAATCATCATTACGATCATGTTGTAGAATCTTATATGGATATCATTGTGGTTTAATACTGAAATATATCAAGATGAACCATGGTTAAAGAGTATATCTTTAGAGATGACTCAAAAAGGACATAGAAAACACAATCATTCCTACATGATATATATACCATTTATTTCCATGCAACTAGTGTTCCCATGTACGAGTCAGAAAATAGGTTTCCATGGTCTTGGTGTATGGATACGTCGTCCGCCGAACCAACACTGGGGTCCCTAGCCTAAAATCTATACTCAAAAAACTTAACATTGTTTCTCAAAACCAAAAACAGCATACCCTTGGTCTTTAAGGTAGAACTAACCATCTTTGATACCAATTTGTCACGACCTGTCCCCTAGGGCTCATGTTGTGACTACCCCAAGCCCGCCTCCCAAAGGCCAGGGGATGGAGACTAACTCCGAAGGAATTATCCTACAAATGGGAGGAATTTGACACGTACCTTTACACACGCACACAACTCCCATCCAAATTTACTAGAGAGTAAAATCCAAGGAAACCATGCATTCAATTCATGAAGTAAAACACAACCACAGTACAATGAAAAGTAAAGTATAGGGTTGCAACCCAGGCCAGTATACAATCCCACCAAAAGAAAAATAGGACAAAAGTAAGACTCCAAGTCCCTAAAGTTCGTTTGTTGGGAAGCCTACCTAAATGGTAGGTAAAGGGTAGCTTCCTGAAGCAGTAGAAGTACACCTCTTCTATCTGATCTCACTGAACACCACCATGTCCTAGTCTTCCCCGGACTCCATCAAAGCATCGATCGTTTGTGAAAGACATGAAACGTGCATAAAAATCACGTTCATGGTTGAGTAAAACGATACTCAGTAGGGGAACCCGAAACCAGAAAGGTAAATCACCAGATAAAAACCAAAAAGGAATTCACATTCAGATCTACTCAGGTATATTCCCATACATATACCATTAAAATCCAGATATACTCATCTCATCCACTATGAAAAACAAGTGTTCCCAACCCCACTGCCAGCTTTAAGAATCCCATCAAAGGCTTAAGTCATAACACACAAACCAGGATATCACACTCCACGAGATCAGCCATCCTTGATGGCACCCATTCAAGAGATGAACTCCATCGTGTATAACTCTACCATTCCTAATGGTATGTCTGAGAGAACATTATTCATTGGAACATTATACTAGGTCCAACTCTAGTACCCATCATTGGAGGTATAGTTATCACAGTCTTGCACCTAATGCAAGACTAATGAAATCCAAGTGAAAAGATCCAATCCTTGTCATTGCGCTCAGTTAAGGGAGCACTGCTTCAGACTAACCTACGATACCTCAATCTCTCCTTTAAGGTGTGTCCCATGCCTCATTCTGTTGAGGGAGCACTAGCTCCTATATAGGTATCATTCACATCAAGTGGAGTTCCCTTCTCTTTATAGTTGTGTCCTATAGTGGAGGGAGATCCAACTCCTATGGAGGACCCACTCCTAATCGCTACTCACAGATGGGGGAGTATGACTCTATAAGTGAGGACTCATGCCCTGGTTCCAATAGGGGATTACTACTCATGAAGGACCAGCACCCTAAATCGGCAGGGAAGTATAACTTTGTATATTGAGGACCCGCACCCTACCTGGTAGGGGAGTACCACTCAATGACTAGAGAACATACAACCTAATAATATAGGTGAGTACCAACTCTATTAGTTTGTTCACTAAGGGGGGCCCACACCCTAGTACGCTAGGGGATTACCGACCCCAGGCTAGAGGACCCGCTCCCTAGAATGGAAAGGGAGTACCGACTCTATCATAGCACTATGTAAGGAGGACCCACACCCTAAAATGGTAAGGGAGTACTAACTCCTACCATATAGGACCCACTCCCTACCCAATAGGGGAGTACTGACTCTATTTTCATTAGGTATTAAGGACCCACACCCTAGTCTAATAGGGGATTAGTGACTCCAGGGATAGAGGACTCACTCCCTGGCACGGCAGGGGAGTACTGACTCTTCCTTTACAAACTTCTTTGAGAACCCACGCCTAAATACTATAGGGGAGTAACACTATTAGAGGAAACCAATTAAAGGAAAATAAACTCGCACCCAAAATGTGGGGAGTCCCGCTTCTACCAAAGAATAGGGATAAGGAGTACTCGCGCCTTGATTCATCAAGGGAGTAACTCTCCTAACATCTCATCATAAAAATCACCCCAATTCTGCCCAATGTCTACTAATACTTGGAGAACCTAAACTTAAAACCAAATAGATCATCCTATAATATTCTCAAAAACTCACTTAGAATATCTAAAAAAGACTAGATCATTCTAAGGGTCTAAATTCTATAGGCGAATCATCAAACAGAAACTCTATTTTGAAGTTACGGTCATTTTAGAGAAATGAGGGTCGGTTGGGTTTGGGTCCAGTCTGACCCAGTCGGACCGACCAAGCCCAAAGGGCCCAGTCCAAACCGGCTAGGTCTGGCCCGACCCACTAGTATGTAGCCCGCCTTTGAGTGGGCCAATTCTTTCTGACTGAATGCGTTTGTGCCGTATTTGTTGTGAACTAGGTGGTGTTAGTTGGCGCCGCCACCTTGGTCAACCGGTCTGCTCACGCGGACCGGTTCATCTAGAAAGACCCATAGAAAAGCTTTTAGGTCTAACATATGTTGTGGTCGGGGGATGTGGCTACCTCCACCATCTCTATTATGGTGCTCCACCCTTCCATCCAGCACACGGCCAGCGCCTCCATGTGTCGATGCCTCCAGTGCTTGCGTCGGTGGCCCAGTAGAGTTTTTAGCAGACCACCAGATGCGCTTCGGTGGTCCGTTGTTTGATCCTGAGGGTGATTTGGAGCCCTCTGGTCTCCATTATCACTACTTGGGATTAAAAACCTTGTTTCAATCCACCCTGACGCAAATTCATTCAAGCGGAAATATTTGCCGCACTGGCTCGTTCCAGTCACCACCGGCGCCATCACACATTTGTCATGCCATGTCCATCAGAATTCACGACATTGGATCATTTCACTAAGTATTTATTACACAAAGACCATTTGATCTCCAAGCATTGAGTTGCAGGCCAAGTGAGGGATGACCGTAATGAATGAAAAATGGAGGGAGGAAAATGCACAAATCAACAAAGATTGAACGGACTTCGATCGATGTTCATGTCAATCAAGTTTGTTACCGTTATAAGGGTTAACCAAAAAACACCCAT
This sequence comes from Viscum album, assembly GCA_963277665.1. Lineage (NCBI taxonomy): Eukaryota > Viridiplantae > Streptophyta > Magnoliopsida > Santalales > Viscaceae > Viscum > Viscum album. The sequence continues at coordinate 720,413,815 of OY728148.1, forward strand.
AAGATATCCCATTAAAACCCTGCAAAACTAACACTCCTTCAATAATGATTGAACCATGGGTCAACCTATTCATGGGTTAGTTCATCGTTTAAAACCAAGAACAGGGAAGATAAATTCAAATAACAACCCCTACATTGATTCAGTTATTCCACTGACGAAGAACGTCTCTACATTGTCATCATTCATCCACATTTGATTTGAATCTCATTCATCAATTAGTTGATCCATCTTCATTGGCAATCATCATTCATCGTTTGTCGACAGCGATCCTCTAGAGACTCAGAGCTTTCCTCTCTACCTCGTTAATGATTGATTATTGTCAAACCATTAAGGGGTGTTAACCACCTTTCTATTACTAATGAGATGCAGTGTCGTTATAATGTTTCATTATTGAAATAGTGTTTTAGTTTCAATTGGGTAGAAATCTATTACACTGCAATGATTTCAAATTCAAACAGAAATAAAATAAATCTAAACTATTTTATTTAACTTTTTCTTCAAAAATCTTCGAAAATAACTTTTTCAATCGACTTGTACCGGTCGAAGTTAAGTCCTTTCGAGGTGAATCTTGTTGTTATAAGTCCAACGGTTACCTCATACTTTATATCTGATCACTAGTTCAAAATATAGAAAATCACGCTTGTAGGTTTAATAAATAAACTTTAAAAAAAGTTCTAAAATCCATTCCGGCCAATCCAGGTCATAGAATTATGTGCCGTCTCAGAGCATGGTCTCGTAAAAATCTCATTTAAATTTGAAAAAAAAAATCATGGAATCCTAGGACATTACATCAAGATTTAGTTTCATTTTATAATTCTTATCATTTTATTTTTAACTTTAATTACCTGATACACCCTTTAGTATGGAAACAAAAATTACTAAGGTTACAATTCATATTGATGAAAAACAAAAGGGGTATATTTCTCAAATTTGGACCCACTGATTCCAAATATTTAATCCATTTTTAAAAATTAAAAACACATAAATTTCATAATTTAATAAAACTAAAAATAGAAAAACACGACAAAAAAACGATTTTTCTGAAAAATGATTATTTCAAGTATAAGAACTTTTATACTAAATTAAAGTTTAAAACTTATTTCAAAAAACATAATTTGATTATTCTAAATAAAATTTAATTAATTAGATTTTAAAAATAATCCAAAAATAGAATATGAATTTTTATACACTTTTAATAAAAATATAGTTTTCAATAAAAATCTGTATTTTCACTATTCATTAAAAAATAAATATTTTTATAAAACTACCAAAATTTCACCCAAATATAATTTTGGTATAATTATTTAAAAAATTAATTTAATTTTATAAAATAAATTTTCTAAAATTTTTAGAAATTAATTTTGATACTTTCTCACAAAAATAAATAAAACCCATTTTTAAAGAATGGAACGAATTTACTAAAAATTGAGTGCTTAATTTTATCATCATTAATTAACACATTATTAATGAGTATGACCATTATATATTTCATAATTTTTATAATACTATTCATTACCCCCCATTTAATGGCTTGGTTATAATTTTCACATTTAAATAATAATATTATGTTGTTCGTTTAAGCTTGGTGTTGCGTATCTTGTATACTATCAAATATAATAATTATTTTTTAAATAATATCATGATATTACATTATCCCACCTTTAATAAATTTTTTCCTAAAAATATGAACTTGGGATTTAAAACTAAGAGTTTGAATTTTTAAAATTTATTTGCTGAAATTCTCACATCATAAAAATGGTTAATAAAACATCCACTTGCGAAGATAGAAAAGGGAAGTAAGAAGATCATATGGAAAAAAATAACTAGGTTTACATATTGGAAAAAATTGTTGGGTATTGAAAACATGGATATAGATTAAAAACATAACTTCTAAGTAATGATAGAGGGTGATAGAGAGCATAGTAAAGATAAAGTTAACAATCACAAAACTATAAATCTTTGATGGGTTAAAAGGTAATTTAATTATCGATAAGAAAAGTAAATATATAACGTTTTTATTTTAAGATAAATTTCCTAGATTTTAATAATTAAATTATTATATGTACTAAAATTATAAATAAATATTCTTACTTTTCAATGAGTATTTCATCTATTAATCATTTTCCACCACAAACTCTTCTTTTTTCGCTAAATAATGAGTATTCAAGATGAATTTTTTATACCTGAAGCACTATAATCAACTTCTAATGGATCACATGTTCCAAAAATGGTTAAAAATATATTCCTTAATCGTTTATAAATTAACCAAAACAAAAATGGTTAGGATAAGATAAGATCATTCCCAAAATTATTAAACCTTTATAAGAAGAAAAACTATTTTAATTTAAAAAATTCAATAATAATACTCAAAGTTACACATAGATCATTCAATAAAAAACTATCCTTAAATTCCAAAAAATATTCCATAAGAATATTTAAATCCAAAAATAAGAATTATTTTATCACATAGTCTTCCAAGATTCATTTAACATTTTTCTTCAAATAACATCAATCACTCTTAATGTCTCATTCCAAAAATCTAATTTCTCTAATAACATAATCTAAAAAAATATGCTAATCATTTATATAAATAACCAAAATCACCATAAAGGAAAATTAAAATCATATATAATTTGAAAATATAATTCAACCTTTATTCCTCAAATAAAATTCTATAATTTTTGTTTACCTTAATTAAATAGAGTACCCAAAATAGTGAACTTATTCGGAAATAAATTTAATCACCAAATAACTTTTCAATCTCATGGTTATTTATATGATAAAACATATGTTCCAAAAATTAACTTAACCTTTAATTATAAGATTGATTAAATAAATAAAAATAATTTCATACTAACTAGGAAATCACATAGGTCAGCGACAAGTGATGCACCCTTATCATCATTCAGCTATGGTTTCATTCCTCGCAGCCTTTCCGAATGTGATGGGTTTTCACCCGGACAGTGGGTTTTCCTTTTTAAAAAAATATATTAATATAATCCTTATAAATTTAACAAAAAATTAAAAGAAATCCTCAAAAATAACCATAATATTTTCAATATTAAATAATGTTTCAACCTCAAAATTTATCTCATAACTTTCATCTTGCATCCCCAAAATTGTAATAACTCATAATTACCTCAAAATCAAAGATCATATAAACCCTAAATTTTATACATAGCTTTAAAATTTTGTCTAAAAATTGAAAATTCCATTCTATCTCAAATAAATTTTTCAAAATTTAAACTTGAAGTTTATATATACCTAAAAAATAAATTCCTCACAATGTACTTCCATCACATAAAACATCAAAATAGTAGTAATTCTTATGATCATCCTTAAATAAAAATTCTTGAATCCCGATACTTTGAAACCTCAATAATTAAATATTATTCATAATAATTTATCCAATAGTTTCTATCTTATTCATGTATACTTCCTTCCAACAAAAAAAATATTAATCATTCTCAACTATTTGGAAATATCAAAACATATGCTAACATATAATCTATACCTTTCATGTGTCATTTTTAGTTTTCTCATCTTAAACAATAATAGAATTATGAATTTCTATATATTCATATATATTTCATTTCTAATATCATTCTTGATCATTCCCCCTGGTACATAAATTTTCATAATGACCATTCTTCCCATATATAAAAAGTTCAATTGATACCTTGAGAAGAAGTTATTTCCCCTCAATGGAGATAATTTAATGTTTCATTTTTTCATTGGAATATTATTGAATTATAACCTCTTTTACCACATATAAAACATCTTCACATTAATTTTATACATTTTCCTAGGTGTTTATTTCCAAATTATTGAAACATAGGTCATTGGATATTTTTACCTTTATTATCTTTATCACTTGAACAAACACAGATCTTCATTTATCTCTTATTTTATGAGTTGGGAGACTCTCCTAGTTAAATGTTGTTAATTATAAATCATGATAACTAGTTAATAATAACCACAATATTTATCACTATATATCCAATTCTATTTAGTTTCTCATTCAAACAACCAATTCATTTTACTTTACATCTATTGTTACTTTGGTTCCTTCTAGATTTATTCATTTACTAAACCAAAAAAAATTTAATGTCAGCATATCAATAAAATAAAATTAAACCATCTTTAAATGTTGATAAAAACTAATATATCTTTAACCAAGGCATCCAGGATAACAATAATTCTCCCTATTATAATATCCTTTGTGGTAATATAGGACTTTTAACTTATGTTAAAATACCATCTTAATCTTTAAAGTTATCTGAACCCTACTCTAATACCATATGTAAGGACATGTCCTTAAATATTATATATTATATAAAATTTAAACTATAATTTAATTTTATACATTCCTAAAGAACTTTTAGGTAAAGAGTTTTAGAGAGTTACTTTATAACCTTTACATAACAACCCAACATATTTCAAAGTGAGCACTTCTATTCAGTATCTATTTTTCACCGAACAAAACATTTAATAAGAAACAAGTTTTTATTTTCATGAAATATCTTCAAAAAAATTATCTTGACCTCATCCTTGTCTCTTATCATCCTTAAATCCCTATAAAAAAATATTTTAAAACATGGGATGAGCATAAGAATTTCAGTAAGGGGCATAAATATAATAAATTCCGTAGTTTAGTGAAAAAAATGAAAAACCATGAAAGGTTTACCATCACCTCATTTATCTTTTATAAAATTAAATAAATCCTCTACACATTAAAAAACACACAGTTTTTTCTCAAAAAACATTAAAACACATAGTTGGAAAATAAAGACCCTTTTTTGAAACTTAGAGATTCACATTTTTAACCCGTTTTAAGCTCATGTCATAAATAACTAAATCCCAGTTAAATATATTGAATAAAACCTTCGATAAATACCTCTTTATTTTCTTAAAATATAAGTTACATTACCTAATTCATTGAAGTACTATCTGGGATCACAAGTCATATAATCTATAATGATCTCACCCAAAACTATTTGGGTGCACCCAACTCATAAACAGTATCAAGCTCACCCATAAGCAATAATGTGGCTCAATCCTTCATATAATATGTATCTCGCTCACTAAATCCACATATAATTATCAAGTATAAATAAATAATTTTATACTTACACCTTTTCATCATAAAAGCTTTGAAAAATTATTTTAAACACATATGAAAAACACATTGGATATCAAAATACACTTTTCATTTAAAAACTCATTTTAAATACTAAAATAACCCAAAAAATATAGAGATTTTTTATTTGAATAAAACATGGAATCTTTTAAAGTAATAAAAACTTTAAATAATATTTAAGGAAGTGGAAAAAATTATATCGTCGTATACATTAAAATTGAGCATTCTTTTCATAAATTAGTTAACTCATGGAAAATAAAAAGGGTTTCATGATAATATCTTTTAAAAAATAATAATCCATCCATAGAAATAATTTGGATGGTATCATTAAAAAATATCCCTAGTGTATCATAAGTAAGATCAAGTATTTTTATCTTTAATGAATATAAATACCATTAAAATATGATTAAAACATTTTTGAGGAAAATATTTTCTCCATTTTGAAATAACTTATTAAAAAATTGTACAATTATAATAGAAAAAAAAATTATTTGAAAAAACCATGTAAATTTATAATTAATATTTAAATAAAAAAAATTATCCATGATAGTGGTAAAATATTTCCATGTCGTTTAAGTTAAAAAAACATTCCTTTGATAATTTTTTCAAGAAATTCATAAAGTACCTCATTTAGAAAAAGAGAAAAAGATTCATTTCAAACCATTTTTTAAAAATTAAAAAATGGGTAAAAATTACTTTAAAAATAATATTAGAATATTACAAAACTTTTTTGAATCATTTTTAGAAAACATGGATATGGAATAAAAATATAGTTTAAAGAAAAACTTTAAAAGAGGGTTTTTAAAATGAATGTCACATACCATGAGTCTAAATTATCATGTAATTTATTTATCTTTCTATATAACAAAATTATTTTAATTTTATAATTTATTAAGAAAAATTTTCAGGTTCATTATTCCTTTTCTTCATTTAATACCATTTTATATGCAATTACATAATCAATTAAATTCGCGCCGGGTGTTTCTAATGATATTCAACTCATATGTCATAAATGAATTCGTGAGATTCAATATGGTGAAAGAAGTCATTATTCCTCCATATATATAATAATAATAATAATAATGAAAAGTTTATCATTTTTATAAATCAATTATACTTTTAAATCCAACCATTAAATATGGATATGAAAATGTATTATGTTATAATCATGGAGATGGTAAGTCATACATATGTATGAGTAACATTTCTATTTTTCAATGATCATTATAGAAAAAAGGTATATATTATTTTATATTTATAGGATGATAATAATATAATAATTATCATATTAATTCTTTATGAATACTTATATATATCATCTAAGTGATGTGGTGATGAAAAACGAATCACATTTCTTTGTGGAGGTGGTAGTCCACCCTTATGAACTAATGGCAATATCATATATAAACATTAATTTCATTATTATAATCCAACTAGTATAAATAGTGATGGAAAACAAATTACATCTGTTTGCGAAGCGGTTGTCGGTTGTACACACAAACGATGGTTTTATTTCCCATTTAATGGAAGAGGAGATGGGTATAGGTTGTTACATTAACATAAAAACACCTCAGTTTATGTAATATAATTTTTTATTATATAATCAAGTTTAATTAATATTTAATGTAGTTGTAATAATAAATAATATTGAAACACTTAGTTAAGAATAATACATTTTCTTTGGACAACCTTCTTTTATTAACACCTTAAGACCACTAAGGTTGGTATTATGACATAAATAATACTTATAGAAAAGTTTTATGGATTTTAGGAATTTATTTGGGTATATATTGGCTAAAAAAATGTTATTAAAGTTTTAAGTACAGGTAAAAGGAGGTGCCATTTTATAAGAGAGGGTAGGGGAACACAAGGAATTTCTCGAAATATAAAATTAATATAAATTAATTTTCAAATATAAATGGATCTAAATGATTTATTTAGAATATAGGATGATTTTGGGTCTAAACACTCTCATAAAATAAAAATTATACAAGATTTTATCACATTATTATCCTTATCTTTTTGTTTAAACTCATCATTAACCCCTTTCAGAGTTACTATGACAACATGGATTTTTACACTTTGAGGGTCAAGATAGTTATCATAAATGGAAAATTAGACCATAAAAGAACCATGGATTATATTATAAACAATATCCTAATAAATTTTATGAATATAGTTTTTTATTAATTTCATATCATTTAATAAAATATTATTTATTATTATATATCATTAATATCTATTTTTAGAACTATTCATTACTTTGACTCTAATAACATCAAGACAGAAAGTAAAAATAAAAAAAAGTATTTTATTATATATATATCAGGTCATGTGCATCTATAAAATAATTTTATCACATTAATTATCTAAATTTATATTTCTTTTAATATTTTTAATATCATTTATTTTAATTTTTCATTAATCAAATAATTATCGAGTCAGGTTGTGTAATAATTTATGATAATTAATTTTTCACTAAAAATTTAAAAAAAATTCCATGATGAAGATTAAACTTTTATATTACAAAATAATAATTATAAAAAAACATATACTCTTATTATCCCCATGTTACAATATTATAGTTGTTGAAAACAAGAGCGTGACATTTTTCACTTTTCTTTTTATAAAATATTATAAAGGTTATAATCACATTAAATAGAAAAAAAAGGCCATATAACCTAATCATGGATGAATATTGATGAAATTTAACCATAAAGAAAAATTAATGAAAGTTTTAGGGTCATTTTATAATCCTTTTAATTTTATTTTAAACTTTAATTACCTAATTTACCCTTTAACATGGAAATAAAAATTATTAATGTAATAATTCATTTTGAAAAAATAAAAGGGACCTATTTACCAAATTTGGACCCACTAATTAAAAATATTTAACCCATTTTTAAAAATTCAAAAGCCATAAATTTTAGAATTATATTTAAAATTAAAACATAAAAACGTGATGAAAATAGTTTTTCAGAAAAATAAATATTTTAAGTATAAAATGTTTCTACACTAAATTCAAGTATAAAATTTGTTTCAAAATACTTAAATTTATTATTTAAAAAAAATTAGTTAATTAAATTTTGAAACTAATTCAAAATAGAATATGACTTTGTATACATTTTTATGGAAAATAAATTTTTCAATAAAAATCATTATTTTTCACTATTTGTTGAAAGATCTATATTTTCAAAAAAATACCAAAATTTTACCCTAAGATAATTTTGGTATGTTAATAAAAAAAATTAATTTCATTAATCAAAAAAAATTCCAAAAGTTTTAGTAATTAATTATAGTAATATTTCATAAAAAGAAATAAAATCCATTTTTGAAGAATAAAATGACTTTACTAAAATTGAGTGTTTAATTTTATAAGTGTTAATGTATACATTATTAATGGGTAAGAAAATTCTATATTTCATAATTTGGTTAATACTATTATTTTCTATCAATTTAATAAATATTTTATAACATTCACATTTAAATAATAATATTTCATTATTTGTTTAAACTTGGTGTTGTTTATCTTATACACTATCGAACATAATCTTTATTTTTTAAAATCTCAATATATTATGGTTTGTGTGTACAGTGGACTATCGCCTCACAAACAAATATAATACATTTTCTATCATCACCTATCATGGTTGTTCATAATGATAGATTTAATTTTTATATCTGATATTCAGTACATATTAATTATTTTGTAAAAGTAACATATCAGATACCTTTTTAACTTAGCGTCCATTGAAAAATGATAACATCATACATGTGTACGGTGGACTATTGCCACATGAAGTGATATAATTTTTTTTATTATAGTAACACATGGACAATATATGTAAGGGTATTTAATTAAATAATATTATATTTATGATATAATTATCATTATATAAATATAAAATAACACTTACCTTATTTCCATCATGACTGTTGAAAAATGGAAACGCTAGTCGTGTGTACATATGGCCTATAGTCTCCACGATTGTAATGTAATTTATTTTTCATACCCATATTTCATAGTTCATCTTAAAAATATAATTTATGTATAAAAAATATAATTTTTCCCTGATTATTATTCTGTAGATTATGGAAAAATGACCCATTTGACCATAGTAAACACACAAATTCCATTTTGAAATTATGAACTGAGTATCTTCAAAACACCATATGTGGACAAAACAAAACAAAGTAATTAAATATTTCATTAAAATAAATGAATTAAATGTTTTATTTATAAGGTATTGAACCTATAAAATTGTTTTTAAGAACAAAATAAATGATATAAGTTTATTATACAGGAGATAAATGACAAACATGAATGGTCTGGACTTGAGGTAAGGGATTTCTCATCTCACCTTTACTTCCATTAGACATATGTAAAATTCACTAATTATTTATTTTGTGTGGTGTATATACTTCCCCTTAAAATATTATATCAAGAATAAATTTATATTCATGGTATTTAAAGTTTCATTTGAAGTTACTACTTTCATGGGGTTATGATTAAAAAGTTACCAAAGTAGTAAGAGTTTAATTCAAAATCTCATCATTATTTGGGATTATTTATGTTTAAGCATACCTTATAGAAATTTTAAGATATTTATATCTTAAACCTAATATATTTGATTATCCTATGGTTAATCAAGAATATTTCAAGTAATATTACCATTTTCCTATCTATTTTACTTACAATTATTGAGAAATTTTTTTAAGAAAAGATGACTTTATTTCTCCCTTCGGACAAAAATCAGTTTCCTTACATATCCATGTTTTATAAGAATATTTTAAAAAATGTTTTTAAAATTATCCAAATTATTTATTAAATAAATTTTTGCACATTTTTTAATTCTTCATAAATGGTTTGAATGGGATATTCTTATCTTATTCTGAACGAGGGACATTTTATCCTTTTTACAAAAGTTTGAAATGAATGTTTTTCAACATACAGGTCATGTACAGAATTACCAACCATCATGAACACTCAATTATATGATTCTTAATTTATAATTTTCCATGGTTATTTTTAAATAAAATGATTTCAATAATATTTTGGAAATTTTTATATTTTAAAAAATTAATTTCAAGGTGAAAAGGGTATTATTATTAATAAATATTATATGTAAACTTCTAAATACATTTCCATCAATGATGATAACATTTAATGTTATGAATTGAATCTAATTAATATATATATTTCTATCACATATATACCTAGCTTATTATCTCTTACCTTGATGGGATAATACATGCCTTGTGTTCTTCTCTAAAATTCCTTCATTTGGAAATTTCCTTTGATTATGACATGAGACAAGATTATACATACCATTTTATCTCTATGGGTAATTATTATGTTTATGAATTATTATTGATTTAATTTTTATATAATACATAAATAATTAACATGTTATAATGGGTGTTCTTAGATAGATCTCAAATGCATTGGGTAAAACCTTAGTCTCTTGAGGCATCATGTATAGGATTAGGGAGTAAACCTAATCCATTGTGGGGCTTTTTCCATTAAGTGATATTGTATAGAAATTTATAATTGGATCATTTTTATGCCATATTATATGTTATTTCCACATTTATGATAATGTAATTATCTTATGATACCATGTTCTGTATGTTATGGTCCTATGTGATTACTCTTAAGCCTTATTTTTTATGATATCATGTTATACCTTTGAATTGCAATTTATGCTTCCTTATCATGTTTATTCCCTTAATGGGATTTTTAACTGACCCCTTTTTTCTATGTATTCTCCATGTTATACCATTTAATTTTAGGATCTCATTATGGAGAATAAAATAAATAGGTTTTATTTTAGTCTCACATTGATGTATTATAAACCTAGTCATCAAAATACATTAGGTCTCATAGTCATTGGGTTGAAATTATTAGATTTTTATGTTTAAAATCATGTAATAATATGTATAAAAGTATTGGGTCTCTATAGTTTGTATAAAAGAAATGTCTAGTTATTTTTCAGGATTAAGACTAGAATAATTTTGTGAGAAACCACAAGATAAGTATAAGGACAAAACTAAGTATATAAAAATATCCTGGAATTTTAGTGAAGTATAAAGGGATTGTGTTTCAATAAATTACATCCCTATATGGATAATACATGTGTATTTGGAATTTTAATAATTATATCTAGGGGTAATTTCCCCAAAATGGTCACATTGGTCTTGAATCAATCAAAACATGGTTTATGAAAATGGGCCTTTCTACACACCTGATATGACACTATTTGGGGTATGCATTAGAAATTCACAAATTATTTATGAACCATTATTAAGGACATGAATAAATTGTTGGGCTACAAAACCTAATAGGAAACATTGCCATGGATAACCTTGATTGAAACCTAGATGCTCATAAGTCGGGATATACTTGTTATTTATGAGTTATTTCTTCTAGGTTTATATTTTTTATTGTTTGTATATTATTTAATTCTCATTTTTTTTCTTCTATTATTTTTAGTTAATGATGGGAAATATAAGAAATCATGCTAACAACCAATTTTATAGTAAATGTAATGATTTACCTAATGAGATGCCTAACATAATGGGAATAGAAGTTATACATCTTTTGATCAGGAAAAATAAGTTATCTCAAATTATAATTAACAACTAAAACATAATTTAATTTCAAAACACATAAAATAAGAAAAAAAATAGAATCTCATGGGATTTAAATTGTTAAATATGATAAATAAAATAAGATTCAATTTTCTATATGTTAAAATTGTAGGAAGATGAACCATGGAAATTTTTTTTAAAGGAACTATAATATTCTTTATGTGTGGAAAAATATGTCACAAATAAGATAATTTCTATAGAAAAATGAATAATATAATTAACAAGACGTAGGGAAATAAAGTTCAACCTAAATAACCACTAATAGTTTAATTTCATGAATGTGGGGAACTTGGTAATTATCCATTCAAATTCCCTAATCTGATGATTAATTCCTAAGTTCCTATGTCATGAAAATCATTTAAGTGTACTGATTTAAGTGTTTAGTTTTGTAAATCAAGAATCTTATTGTTGAATTATTTTTTATCAATGGTATTCTAGTTATAATAATCATGAAACTTCTAAGTATTATTTTGTAGTAGTTTTTCTTTAAATATTTTCAAGAATATGTTGAATGGTATTAATAACCTAGAAAGTTTATTTAATGGTAAGGTGATATTTTATGGAAAAAACATGATTGAGGAGAAGATAATATTTGGTATGTTCTTTATGTTGAGGTAATTATAGTAAATTAAAATTATTTTATTTTATGGAAAAAATGACATGGATAAGAAAACTTAGAGGTTAAAAAAGGTTATTTGATGACTAGTGCAATTTTTGAATATTTTAATCGTATTCTTATAAACTTTATAGGATCAAGGTTAACTATTAATATGATTATCACATTTTTTTTATAATTTAAAATAAAGGATGACATGTAAGTCGGGAAATAACCCATCACATCTGGTAAAGTCACAGGGCATGAAACCACATATGAGATGGGTGTAGTTCCTACTAATGGCCTTAAGAATTTTCTGGTTAGTATGAAATTGTTTTTAATTAAATGATTTTTTGTATAAATATTCATTATATTTCAGAAAACATATTTTCAGGATCAAATATTTTGAAATTTTTTGGATTTTTAGGTGATTAATAATATTTTCGGAATATTTTCATTGGGTTGATGTATATATAACCCTTAGATATACCATGTGTTTTAACATGAAAGATAATTTGGGAATAAAACAATTAAATTTTATAATGTTGAGGTTATTTGGGATATAGGGTTTTGGAATTATTTAAGTTGAACTTTGTATTTGGAGATTAATATGAAGGTGTATACATTTTGGGAATTATCATACCTTGTTCTAACCATTTCTAGTTTTTTTAATATTTAAAGACAATATAAATTTCTTGATATCATTTTTTGGAATCATGTAATCCATTGGAATTTAATTTTAGTGCTTTGGGTATAAAAAAATCATCATGAATACTCATAATTTAGATAAAATGATGCTATTGTGGTGAAAAATGGTTTAAGGATGAAATTATACTTGTAAATTTATTATAATATTTATATACTTTGTATATATATAAACTTATTCCCTTTACTTTAGTTAAAGGGTCTTGAAATAAACATTTTATTCATTTTCAATAAATTGATGGTATCTTCTCCCTAAGAAAATAAGTATAAAGTTATCTCCTAAATGGGTCTTCTTTCCAAATCCATGTTTTCACTTCCCACTAATGTTCCCCTATTTTAAAACCTAGTTATTTTATTACATTTTTACTTCTATTTCCCTCTTTTTAAGAGAAAGTTTTATTAACCCTTTTCACAATGTGGGGTTTCAACAAAAGTTTTTTGTAAAAGCAAACCCTTAATTACTGATAATAATTTAGAATTGTGAGGAAATAATTTATTGAAGGGGGGAGAATGTAAAATCCTGATATTTTAAAAAGAAAATTGTGTTTTATATTGTATACAACATAAACCGCTAAGATTAATCATACAAATATATATATAATTAAAATTTTATTATTTAAATATGGTCATTATAACCTAGCTGTTAAATAAGAAAGTATGAATAGTATTAAATAATTTGTGAAATATTTATAAATTTTATACTAAATATAAATTTATTAACAAATTATTAGGAAATAATCACTGAACTTTTAATAAATATATTTTCTACAAAAAAAACTTTCCTTTAAAAATGAATTTTATTGATTTTTGTGAGAAAATATTAAAATGATTTTATGGAACTTTCAGAAATTTTATTTTATAAAATGAAAAATATTTTTTAAATAATTATATAAAAATTAAATTATGTTGAAATTTTTTTAATATTCTTAAATTTTTTATTTTTTAGTAAATAGTGAAGATTTCTAATTTATCAAATATTGTCATCACTTTTAATTAAATCAAGTAATGTAAAAGTTCTATTAAATTTTCTATTTCTACTTAAATTTAAAATATTAATCATTTGATTTATAATAATCTAATTAATTTCACTTAAATCATAAATTTTCTTGATTTTGGTATAAATTTATTTTTATGCTTAAAAATGTGGTTTTCTACAAACTGTTTTTAAATGAATAAAATTTATCCATTTTAATTAATTAAAAACTCCATAGTGAGTAAATTTTTAAATAAAATTCTTATATTATACATATATTTATATCAATTTAATTTCATATAATAATTATTATTAGTCATAAAGTTAATATAAAATCATATATTGTTTGAAAAATGTGTTTCTTGAAAAACTATTTTAGTTACGCATTGCTTGTTTAATTTTAAATTTAAATCTACCAATTATTTGATATAAATTTAATAAAATGTATTGAATCTTTTAATTCGTTGTAATTAATGTTTTTTTAATGATATCAACTTAATTTTGAACATAATTAATAGTAAAATCTGTAAAAAACTAGTTACCATGGTGAAAAACTAAAATGGGTAAAGTGAGTAACCATAGAGATAAATAGAATGACATGTTTAAAACATATTAATATATGAATTTTTGAGGTTTTTATCAACCATATAACCCTTCAAATATGTTATTTATTAATTTTGGAGGCACTTTTCTTGAGACTGACTTCCTATTATTGAATAGTTTTGGGTATTTACAAAAATGTCTTGCCTCCTCAATTATAAAAGGGTACCCCCTCCCCTCACTTATGCATGCCTCTCAATCCACTTGTCTCGACAAAAACATTCCAAAACTTCTCCCAAACATCCTTATCCACATTCTAGATCTTCAGGTCTTCCCAAAAGACCATCCTTAGGGTCCTTAATAAGAGATATAATGGATGTTCTTCTAAGAGAGGGTAATCGTCTTCACTAAGCTCGTTCTTTTTACTTCTTATTTTTACACACTCAATTATGTATTATAAACTAAAATATAATAACACCAGTTTCTCCAATATAATGATATTTTATTATGTTTATTTCATAATATTTATCCATCTCTCCTTCCATAAAATGGGAAATGAAACTATCATTTGTTTCTGTGGTAGACTATTACCTCATAAACTAATGTAATTAATTTTCCATCATCATCTCTCAAAGTTATTCATGATTATGGATTTAACATTAATATATTATATTAATTTTATATTAATCATTCTGAAAAAATATCATATCATATACCTTATTTCATTATCATTCATTTAAAAATGATCACATTGTTCATGTGTACAGCAGACTACCACCTCGTGAAGCGATGTTGGTCATTTTTTTATTATGAAATCACATGGATTTTATATGCAAGTTTATTTAAAGAAATAATATTATATTTATGATATAATTATAATTTTTTAAATATAAAATAACACATACCTTCTTTCCATCATGATCATTGAAAAATGTAAATGTAACTCGTGCATATGTATAACATATCATCTCCAACATAGTTCATTTTTAATAATGATATTTAATGCTTGGTTTTAAAATTATAATTGATGTATAAAAAATATAATTATGTAATTATTGTTATTCTAGATATTATGGAACAATTAATCCTTTAAACATGGTCAACACACCAATGTCATTTTCAAATTATGAACTGAGCATCCTCAAAAACATCTGGCTTAGATATAATTGAATAAATTATTAAATATGTCATTAAAATAAATTAAGTAAATAATTAAAGTATAAGGGAATAAAATATATTTTTTAAATAAAAAATTTTTTATAATTTTATTATATACGAGGTAAAGGACATACAGGAAAAGTTCAGACTCTAGGTAATGTGTTTCTCATCTCATTTTTACTTCTATGAGGTATATTCATATTCACCACTTCTTTATATTGTGTACTATATATAATCACCCTCTTAATGTTATATCATGAATCAATTTTTTTGTGGTATTTAAAGTTTCATTTTAAATTAATTCTTTAATGTGGATTATAATTCAAAAGTTACCAAAGTGGTAAGGGTTTATTTCACAATCTTATCAATATTCAGGATTATTTATGTTTAAGCCTCCTTTAGAGGAATTTTTTGATATTTATATCTTAAAATAAATATATTTTATTCCCCTTTGTTTATTCCTGAAATTTTCAAGTAATAGTACCATTTTCATCTCTTTGTTACTTAAAATTATTGAGAATTTTTTTTAATAAAAGCTTACTTTATTTCTCCCTTTGGTCAAAAATCCTTTTGTCTATATCCATGTTTTCTAAAAATATTTTCAATAATGTTTTTAACATTATAAAAGTGATTTATTAAAGACATTTTTACCCATTTTTTGACATTTTACAAAACATTTTGAAAGTAATATTCTTTTCATTTTCCAAATGAGGTTCTTTTTAATATTTCTAGAACAATGTGAAAGGAATGTTTTTTTAAATTATACGACATATACTAAATTACTCATCATCGTGTCCACACAATTATTTTAGTAATACTTTATAAGGTTCCATGTTTCTTTTTAAATAAAAATTTTTCTATAATATTTTTTAAATTTTTAGATTTTAATAAAGTGATTTCAAAGTAAAAAGGGTATTTTTATCAAAAAAATATTCCATATAATCTTTTAAATACATTTTCATCAATGAAGACAACATTTTATGTTATCAGTTTCTTCTAAATTATGTATATATGCCTCTCACATATATACCTATATTATCTCCCGTACATTTATCGGGTAATACCTTATATATGTTTATCTCTCAAATTCATCCATTATGAAACTTCCTTTGGTTATGATATAAGATAATATTACAGAATCCATTTTCTCTCTAAAGGTAATTATTATATTTATTCGTTATGATTTATTTCCTTTTTATGGAACATATACATTGTGAACATGTTATGGTGGGTTCACCCACATAGAACTAAAATGTATTAGGTAAATCATTAGTCTCGTGAGTCTTCAAGTATGGAATTAAGGAGTAAAACCAATCAATTATGGGACTTTTCCCACCATGTTATATTGTCTATGAATTTATCCTTGACTCGTGTTTATGTCATGTTATATATTACTTCCACATTTCCTATGATTCCATGATCATATGATACTATGTTCTTTATATTATTCTCTCATGTGATTACTCTTTATCCTTATCTTTTATAATATCCTTTATACCTTTGACACACAAGTTAAATGTCCTTATCATTTTTATTCCATTACAAGGGTTTTTAGCTCAGCCCTTTTTTCTATGTATTCCCCAGGTTATCTCATGAAATTTTAGGATCTCATCATGTGAAATAAAATAAATAAGTTTTATTTTTTTCTCACTTTAATGTATTATGAAACTAGTTATCCAAATATACTAGGCCTCGTGATCTTTGGATTATAATTATTGTATGTATATGTTAAAAATCATGTAATTATATTTGTAAAAGGCTTGGGTCTCTATAAATTTTATTCTCTAATGGATCATGTTCTTTGACTCCTTTATGATAAATGTCTCATAAACTGCCAAGATATATATCATTACTCGGGATTATGATCTATGAATTCATGGGTATTATTTTAAAACATTAAGATCATATTCCCATACCCTTATACTCATTTTATGCTTAGAAATTATTATTGATTGATATATCCCATGCTTTATCTTACTTAGAAGCTAATTTCTCCCTTTATTATATTTCATTTTCCCTTGGATATAAAGAATGTTGTTAAGTATTATATGTATAATAATGGTGTTCGTTATGAAGAGCTTAGTGGGATATTATGTATATCTTTTATGTATCAGTTGTTTATGTATCCAAGTTTCCCAAGACATTAAACCTTTATGGTTCTATAATATAACCTAATGATATATAATTAATATTCATCTAATAAGATGTAATATTTATGTATAAAATATTTGGGTCTCCACAATTACAACATTAACATCATTAATTATGGATTCTTATAGGTATTTCTAGATAATGATCTTGGAATTTAGGCCAGTTATCCTAATTCCACTAAAAAAGAGTCTTAGTGGGTCACATGATAAGTGTATTAATAATATCTCTAAAATTATATTTTAATTTAATATTAAAACAAATATTATTCTACATTGTTTAGGAATAATATTTATTCAATTTATATTGACCATATTATTATGTATTCAATGAATAATACAACGATATCTATTTATTCAAACAAATATTTATTATTCAAGGTTTGATAATTTATGAGGAGGATTGATCGCCCAAGTTAAATGGTTTGATAAAAATGATATATTTAATATCATTTATTTAAATAAATTATATTTAAATATTTGTGAGTTCTATAAACCTAAATGGAATAATAATAATGATATTTTTGTTGTTGTTTTTATTGTCGTTGTTCTTGTTGTTGTTGTTGTTGTTATAAAATGTGGGTCTTTTCTTAGAATTAAAAGATTTATTAAGTAATTTTATAAAATAAATAATTCTATTACCTAATTATATAAATCATTTTATATCATTTCTAAGGTTAATTGATTTTTTATATCATCTCTACCTAAAGAATTATCTCAATCCTGAAGAAAAAATTCTCTATAATGCTCTCAAGAATATAGAGCATTGATTATCCTCCTACCTCTAAAATACCTAAGAGAACAATATATGTTCCGTTCAATATAGAAGTAATTATATCTTTCATCAAAAAGAACCACATAGGGCAATTGGTCTTTGATGCTAGCATATAATGATCCATTAGGGGAATCCCAAGGTTTATAGAACATGTGTAGATATCACTAGAGGAAGAATACACTTTAATCCTTTATCAAAATGATGGTATTAAAATATTTTTCAACCTATTTAATAATAAATAAATATTTACCAAGATAAATTTAATTCTATTTTTAAATTAATTATAAATCATATGTCAAATATCATGTATCGATGATTTTGGGGTTGACATTTATCCACTTATGATGATAAATACAAGGAAGTCGATGAAAAAAATTTGTTGTTCATAGGCCCACCATAATTACACTACACCCTAGGACCTTCAAATGGTATTAGAGAGGTTGTATATTAATTTATAATTATTTATTAATAATTGGTCAATATATGCATTTGATTTTTATTTTTTCATTTTGAGTTTTTTTTTGTTCTTTAATATAAAAGCTTAGATTTCATGTTCATTTATTTTCATATGACCAAGAATAGTCCAAGAACAGATAAATAATGATCAAAGATCCCATATATATTTTTCATTGATTCTATCCAGAATACACAGTTACATAAAATGTAACTAAAAATTATATGTTGTGTCTCCATCTTCACTTGACCAGAATGGGTTATGAAAAAAGTGGAATGTCATGTGGGATAACAGTGTGTGGCATCATAACATGCCATGTATTGATAAGAATTATGGAATTTATCTTGATAGGGTTACATGGAATGTAGTTGGTGTGCATGTCATGTAACTTCACATGGTTAGGACCCATGGGAATCTTGGAAGTCATGTGGTCAAAGTTCATGGCATACATTTGTCACACATAACGTGTTGACTAGATGATAATAAATATGTCTAATAGTGATTACATAGAATATAATAGATTTACAGGTCATGTAACACCTAAATGATTATGTAGAAAACACGATGAGTCCCTAGTAATATAGTGTATATGGCTAGAGAACGGAGTACAAGGCATGTAGTAAGATATATATATTGTGTGTCTCATACCCATTTATGTGGTGTACACACTAATACAGGTTGTACTGGGTGAATTAATTACATAGATAAAATATTAATTATAGTATTAAAATCAAAATACATGATGCATAACCATTTTACATGTCTTGTGATAGGGTTTTCCCATAAATTACATGCCAATTGATTTTAGATGGGTTATGTGGAATTAAATGATTAAATTAATTATTTTTTGTATTATTCAATAACTAAACAATGTTTATGGTCATCATATACACTGTGAACCTCATATGAATTTACAATTATATATTCTATATATATTAATAGTGTTTCTTGTATTCATAAACATTGCATAGAATATGAAACTTGACTCATAGAATTACACACTGTGTAATATCGCAACACGCCATGTGTACTATATTTCATGTAAGTTCATTGTACATAAAACTAATCATATAGAGTTTAAGAGTATACCCTATATTGACTCCAATAAAAGAAATGTTAAATTATAGAGAGAATTTTATACTTGAAAAATGGGTACACACCATGTTCCCTATTAGTACACATCATGTATGAATTAATTTTAAATTAAATTAATTAATTTATATTATTTAAAATTATAGTGGATGGGTATCTCCCAGATTTTTTGGGTTAACAATTAATATAAATGAATAAATTGATTAATAAGATAATTAATTTATCAATAATTAATTTTATATTAATAATAAATGAATTTAAATTTATTATAGGTAGATTAAAATTCATATTTTTTTCATGTGTAGATGATCGTGATATTTATTGGGATATTTATATGATGGGTTATTTTGATCTAACTATAATTGAATGAGTTTTTAGAAAAATAATTATTAAATTAAAATGATTATCTTTGAATCACCCCCTTCTCCTTACTATGTACAGTCTTATATGTCTATGTTTTCTTTCATGTAACCCCATACCTAGGTTCCCCTCACCTAAGTGTGAGTAATAATATATAAAGGAAGGATCTCCTAGGGTAGTAGAGATGGTTCATGATGGATTGTAGTTGAAACCAACCAAGTAGATACATAAGTGAATATGTGGAATACTACAACTCAAGCTAAGCCTAACTTAATGACTTATTCCCTAGGTTTAAGGGTTATTTTATCATCCACTCAGTAAACAAACCAATAGTAAATCTCATGATCATACCCCACATTTATTTTATTTTTTATTAGTGCATGGTTAATTTTTATTTATGGGATACATTTTTATTAGTGATCACATAATGTAAATAAATTAATAATCATGAAAAATGAATAAAAATGGATTATTTATAAAAAAAATATTAATAGGTGGTTAATTAATTATGTAAGATACACATAATATTAACAAAAATGTAAATGGATAAAATAAAGAAAATTTATACATAATATAAAAAAATCAATGGAATATTAATTTAGATAATGCCTTTCTTTACTTGATTTATAATGAATCCGAAGATTGAAGTGTTAGTCTGACTGTCTTTAGGATACTTCCATTTATCTAGTAATTATAATAAATTTTTTGATCAACTTAACCAGCTCATAATCAAGAGTATTTTCCCTTAAAATACCTGGTGAAATTTGGATTCAAGTGTTTAGGAAATACAAATTTAGGATTTTAGGATTATGGAGTCCACCAATGGATTAAGGAACTATGAGTTAATGTGGTTAGGAAGAGAAAATACTGAAATACCATTGAGTAATTTGACTAGGACCTCATCTAGGTTATGATAATGTAAATATAAATATTTTCTACTAGAATATCCACACAATAGGATATTCTAAATCCAATGGTGGGGGCTATTGGGATTTTATAAAATAGTTTTATACTAATAAAATAAAATTTATTATTTCACATTTGGTAATAAAGATAAAGTAATTGAAATATTATATTATTTTGTTTTATAAAATATAAATTCATGTTATATTTACATTATCCCTATGATAGATTTTGGAGAAAGATAATATCATCATCATCATGAATTTCTAGGAGTGGTACAGGCACTTGTGCATTGTACTATTCAAGAAGTATAAATTTTATGTGTTGGAGTCCCTTATTCAAGATAAAGATATTTATAAGAAGGATAGTAGGGAGGAACACACTCTATTTTGGAAAATTTTGGATGATATATTATATTTATAGTGCCTCATGTTGTCATTTATGTCTTGTTAGCTCCAGAATATTCCTAAAAACTTGGAAGTATTCATTATGTTGTCCCGTATATGTGTTATTTATCAAGAGAAACCTATATATAATGGGTAATATATTCCCAAGGAATTTTCAAGTGTAATATTAGAGAGGGTGTTCTAGTTAGACCTCATGTAGTTAATATGATTATATATAATGAGCATTTGGGAATGTTATGTTTCAAGCTACTTGATGAGTTGTGAAATGACCTCAATATTTCATCACTACTTCAAGTATTTTGTAGTTCTATTATGAATTATAATATACATAATATTGATAAATAATCCATGACCTCCTTACATTAATTTTCAAGGAAGATAAAGACATGAGTCATGAAAAAACTAGGATTCCTTATAGTGAACAAGATTAAGGGAAATGAAATGGGACATAAAACATAATACAAGTCTATGAATTTTTTACACCTATTGACCAAGATGAAGAAGATCTAAAGGTAGGATAAGGAAAAAGATTCAAAAAAATTCATGTGGCAAGAAGGGTTACTGGAAGAAAGAACTAACCCTCAGTAAAAAAAATAACAAGGAAGATATAGGCTCATTTTTTATGGAATGTAACTTCTTCATATCTACCATTTGGGTATTAGATATAGAAATTGGTTGTAGTATCTATATCTAAATACAAGAAACAATTATATTTATAAAGGTTTCCAGAGGTGATGTGGATATTTGATCTTCCAACAGAGAAATAATAGTTTCCTTGTCTATAGGATACAACCACATTACTTTACTGATAGGATTGATTTTAGTTTTAAATAATTTTTATTACATGTATATTGTTACTAAAAACATTATATTTAGGTATATCTTATATTTTTTTGGATTTATATTAATTTTTATAAATAAGAGCTACTACATTTATAAATATAATATTTTTTATGGTATAAAACATATTAATAATAGTCTTTATGTACTAGAATATGAAAATCAAGTATAAGAAATCGATAATGAATAAATTGAACATGATTAATTTCACACCCAGTTTTGGAATCCCAAAATTAGTTATATAAACAATATATAGTTGATAAATCTATATCAATATGGGTATTTAAATTATTTTTAACTAAACCCACTTAGTATATATCATAATTTTTTGCAAGGTTAAATGACCAAACCACCATTTAGTGTAAAGGGTGAAAGATCCACATAGACTCTTGAATTGGTGCACACAAATGTGTATGTACCTTTTTCATTTGAATCTATAGGTGGATACTCATACTTTATAAATTTTATTGAAAAATTTAGTATATATGGATATTTCTACATGATAAGGTATAAGTCTAAATCCTTTTAGAAATTTAAGCAGTTAAAGAAAGATAATCATTCTTGTAAAAAGATAAATTAATATTAATTGGATAAAGTTTTAGAATATCTTAAACAAAATTTAATTAATTGTCTATGGGAGTTTGAAATTTAATCATAACTCACTCAACCTTTTACACCATAGTGTGATGGTGTCAATGAAAGGAGTAACTTCACCATGTTGGAAATGATGAGTTAAATTATGAGTCATGAATATCTCCCACTATCCTTTTGGTAATATTCATTATAAAATATGAAATCCACACTAAACTAAGTACCAAAAAATTATAAAATAGTATCCCATGTGATTTATGGTGTGGAAGGGAATATGTGTTGTCTAAATTATGTGTGTGGGGATGTGTAGCATTTTTTAAAAATACTTTAGGAAAAAAATCACCCTAATGTTTGAAGTGTATCTTTATATGATATCCCAAAAAAATATGGTTATATTATCTATAAAAACCTCTGAAAAAATGTAATAGTGTCCAAAAATTCCACATTCCATGAGATGGGGAACATCTATAAAAGAGATATTGGGAGTAATATTGACTTTTATGTAGTCGATACTCAAGAAACACGAGAGTTGGAATACAAAAATATTCAACAAGGCTCCATGAAAGAGGTTGATTTGGAGACACAAGTACTATATAGGAGCACTAGTGAGGTTAGAAAACCAAAGAGATTTGTTCTAGTCACTGAAGATGGTATATCATTATTAGTTTCTAATGATAAACTTTTTTTCTATAATGAAGTGGTAAGTAGCTCAGAAGTGGAAATATGGAGAGAAGAAATGAATTATAAGATAGATTATATAAACCAATACCAAATCTTGAAACTATTGGATCCTCCAATGGATTTAAATCACGTTGGGTAAAAATGAGTATTCAAGAAGAATTTAGATATGAAAGGTAAATTTAGTACCTATAACTCATGTATAATGGTAAAGGTTCTAAAAATTTTCAATACATAGACTATGAATAAAAAATTTCACTATTTTCCATGCTAAAATCCATTAGATTTCTACTTTCCATAGTATATTACCATGATTATGATATTTAGCATATGAATATCAAAACCACTTTCCTAAATGGAAACCTTAGGGAAGATTTTTATATAGAACAACCATAGGGGTTTATTAATCCATGCGATACCAATAAGGTATGTGAGTTGTAGATATATATTTATTGTTTGAAGTAATTATCTAGGACATTGAACATTTTCTTTGATTAATCTATAAGGAAATTTGGTTCTATAAATAATGAATCTAATCCACGACTCTATAAAATTTTTATTGAGAGTCTATTAATTTTCTTAGTAGTGTATGGTTATGACATATTACTGATAGGAAGTGAGATACCAATCTTATATTCTAGTAATACATGGTTGAACCAGTGTGTCTCCATGATGAAGTTAGGTGAAGTAACCAACATTTTATGGATAAATATCATTTATAATAGATCTAACATGTTTTTTTGACTAATTTAGGGTATATATATTGATAATTTATTGAATATATTTGGTATGGAATAATATAATAAGATATTGTTGCTAGTGTCATATGGAATAAGTCTTTGCAAGAAAATTTATAATCACAGAAAGATGAAAGATAGAGGGTGATGAGGGTTCATTATGAATAAGTGATAGGATTATTTATGCATACCATGATATGTACTAGGATTTATGTTTCCTATCCCTTGATCATGGTAGGTAGATATCAGGAAGATCCAAGATACTACCATTGTAAGGAATTCAATACTATCCAAAAGTATTTAAGCTGTACCTAGGATATATTTCTAGATTATTGGGGATATGAGAAGCTAGTCATCAAGGGATATAAAAATGCTAATTTTAAACAAATTGGGATGATTTGAAATCATAGTAAAGATATTTATTCACCCTGAATGGAGGATATTTGAGATATAATATCTCAAATAATCCAGTGTTCATTGATTCTATAGTAGATTTAGAGTACAATGTGTCTTATAATGTAACTATAGAATTTATGTGGATATAAAAATTATTCCACTATATTGATGTGGTTCTTAGTAGTAAAGATTTAATCAAATTATATTGTGATAATACTATAATTGTGTTCCTCACTAAAGGGAAAAGGTCATGCAAACTAATGAAGTATATACTTCATAAGTATCACCACTTGCGGAATTTTTCTCAAATGGGTGAGGTCACAATAAGCATAGTTTCCACATAAGAGAATGTGGTGAGCATGTTTACTAAATTCTTATCTCAAATGAAGCATTAATATCATGTTATAGATAGCAGACTTAAATTCATTAGTGGTTGGCTCTAATCCAAGGGGGGTTATATTGGAGTTGCTTCTTTATAGCTGAAAAATTTATACTTTTGATTACCTATATATTCAGATCCTTTAATATTAATAAATATCTTATCAAATGGTGAGTGTTCTTCTACATAACATTTATGTAATAATGTCCTTAAAAAATATTTTGCATCAATATCTCATAGAAGTTCCCCACTATGATTAGAACCTTGAAGTGTTATGATAATATTCTTAAATATATATTCTATAGTAAGATTAAATTTATTTGATGAGATAGAGATGATGTAGGATATTATATGTTGTAGGCTCAAAATACATTGACACTTATTCTCATAAAGTTATCACTTAGTAATCTCCAAGAGGGGAGGTTTTAAGAATAGACCCACCCATAGAAATTACATATGTTATATGTGTCACTATATATTCCTATATTTCGATGTGTTCATTTTTCCTTATACTAGATATTATTATTAATGTATCTCTTAAGTCTCTTAATTTGATTTATTAATGAAAAAAGTTGTGAAATATGTTCTTGATAAGGTAGGATATATTGGGTGCATAATGAATAATATGACTCCAATGAATAAATAAATTAAGAATTAGTCACTTTTGGATTAATAAAAATAGATATATATATATATATATGTCCCTTTTTTGGAATAGAATTATCTAATTCAGTTTATATCCATGGTAGTTTTATTGATGAGTTCATTTCAGGAAAGTTAAAGAAAGATATTCAATCATATAAGTTTATAACACAAGTATGGAACCTGATTGACAAGATATTAAGATAAAGGGATTATATTACATGGTGAGCATCCATAGGAGGTCCTTTTCATTATGACAATAATGTCTTTCTTTATAGGTTCCTTGACATGTTTTTAAATTTATATCTTGTAATTTAGGCTAGTTAACCTTATTCGATTAGAAAATAACCCTATAGGGTCTCACACTATGTGTATCTATATCCTTAGTTAAGTTCTATTTGAATTTAATATTAGAGTAAATATTTTTCTCAAGTTTCAAGGAATAATATTTATTTGTGTTATATTTATCGCATTATTATTTAATAAATTAATAATATAGTTATATTTATTTATTTGAATAAATGGTTATAATTAAGGTTTGATAATATCATATGAGGATTAATAGGTCTTGATATAAATGATATATTTAATATAATTTATTTAAATAAATGGTATTTAAATATTTTTGAGTTTTTTTCATATCAAGGAAATATTATTATTATTATTAGTATTATTAATATTATTATTATTCAATGCGGGGTTTTACTTATAATCAAGAGATTTTTTAAGGGATTTTCTAAAATAACTAATTCTCTAATATAAGTTTATAAATTATTTTTTATCATTTCTTGGGTTAATAATTTTTTGATTCACAACATATCTCCCTATAGAATTCTCTCAAGCCTAAAGAGAACATTTTCTAGAACACTCTCAAGACTAGAGAGAATTAATCCTCATACTTCCTCTTAAGTCTCTAAGAGAACTAGATAGATTATTCTTATTATAGAATAAATTCTAGTCGTGGTCGATAGGAACAATACAAGGTGATCAATATTTTAAATTAACACAAAAATATCTATCTATGATGTTCTGAGGTTCATGGAATATGTGTAGATACCGCTAAATATATTCTATACTTGAATCGTTTATTTCAATAGATATATAACAGGAGTGTTAAACCTATTTTTCAATGAAGAAATAATTTCAAGACTAGATGAAATTATATTTACAAATTAATAATAATTTTTTTGTGAAAGATCTTGCCTTGTGGAGTCCAAGGTTGTTATTATTGCTTTTCTAAGGAGAAATCCAAGGAAGCCATTGAAAAATATTTGTTCTGAATAATCACAATCGACTTCCACTGCACCTTGGAACCTTCACACATCACACACAGAGAATCTCACATAATAGGTAGTGAGTCATCAAGATCAAAACCTAAATTACTCAGGTCATCTACCCTCTAATATGTCATCCTCCATCACGGGCTCATGAAAATATTTATTTACTTCCCTTAAAATTTTTTCATATCTTCTCATACTATCTATTTATTATCTACAATGGAATTTACCATATGTGGGATTCACCACCTAACCCTATAAACTAAGACATAAGGTCTTACAAGCCCCTATCGAGCCAATAAAGGCCACACTAGGACCAAAAAATCAAGTAGACAGACCTACATCTATCCTTTTAACAAGGAATTCATTCATCATACCCATGTTGTATCACTTATATCTACTCTCCAATGTGTCAATCACATCATTTTAGACTTATTGGGCTACTTCTATACCAAAATAAGAACATTTTCGGACTAACTCATACACCTGCATGAAATTCAGTGCATATGACCACATATAAATGTCGTAACATGGTAAATATGTCCAACCCCAAACATAAAGAAGTTAACTTTCCAAGAAACACTCTATAATTCATCATTATCCCATAAAAATTAAATCAACCCCAAACTTTCATAATTATGGATTTGCGATAGAAAAACAAGGAAACAACAGAGTAGAAGTAACCCAGTGCATAAATATAACTACACTTACCAAGAGAAGACTTCCAAAATGAATGAAACTTAAAATAGAAAATAATTGATGATGATCACATAAGAGAGAAAAAAATTGGATCATATTGATAGAATTTTTAGTTGAAATGGAAACAAATCTTTTTATATTTGGTTTATCCAATTAAAAAATTATTTAAATAACAGTGGACATGGTATTTCATAATGTCGCCCTTTCTTCACAATGTGACTCACCCTCTAGACACATCATAACACATCATGAAATAACCCATTATCTCATGATTTTATTTCCCCTTCCAGCCTATTACACTGATATTTTTCTATGTTTGGAACCCTTATGTATCATCCAAACCTCACATATCAACCCTAATGTATCACCAAAAAAATTCTTATGTATCACCAAGATAAACCCTTATATATTATCCAAATTACAACCTTTCTACATTATAGGGATTATAACTCTTAACAATTTAGTGTGATAGGTGAGCCTTATACATGAGTATTATTCTTATATAAGAGTAACCTTATTCATGGGGCCCCTTAAACCTGGGGACTTATACATTTTTCTAGAATTTTTAGATGCTAGTCAAACTATGGTTCCCCTATAATATGGAATGATCATTAATCATACCTAGAAATTCACTTAAACCTTCATGTCATGGTACCCCTAGACTATGATGTGGTCATTGATTATCCCCTCACCATGTCGTGGTTCCCTATATTATGGTGTGGTATTCCTCCTACTATATAATTTCAGCATTGAGCCATACTTGGTTCCCCAACACTTGACCTTTAACCACCTCCAACACCCCAAATAGCCCTAAATCATCAAGGTACACTAGATTCAAAAAAATTGAATCAAAATTCAACTTAAACTTTGAAGGGTTTTATAAACTCACCCTATAAGGGATTCTCTTTTTCAAGAAGCATCTCTTAGTTTTCTCACCAAATAGTTCCATCTATTAGGATCACATATCTATCTCACACTCATAATTATCATTTTGAATAAACCTTTGTTTTTATAATACTTAGAGAATATGTATTTCCCTCCCTCGTATATCCTTCCCGCTTCAATCAACTATATGCATTGGGTGCTCCGCAAATGATGAATCCACCTCCTACTCAACATTTTATTCTAAATCACATGAGAATAGAACAAATTGTATTTAAGGAGCTATGGAATGTGAAACACAACATTTATAACTCTATGTCATGAAGTAAAATCCAACAATTAAGACATTATTCAATTCCACTCTATAATCCAAAATGTACTGACAAACCAAGGAACAATATTTTTCTTTCTCCTTAGATATTGATGTCTTTGCTTATGTGATACCCATAAGAATATTTGGTCACCCATGGAAAACTATATGGGTTTATACATTTGGTTGGAATATGAGAAATTCCTACTCTGAGAAGTAACCAACTACTTATGAATCAATTGCACCCACCTGGTAGTCACCTACACTAAGCTCAACTTGATTACTAATGACATGTCCACTTCTAACCAGCACAAAAACAAGTAGCACAACCAACAATAAAGAGCCTTAAAATGAGTAATATACATTTAATACTGAAATATATTTTTATATATAAACTCTATCAAGCCTAGATAGTCATCCCTCACTCTTCCAAAATCAATCATGCTTTCTCTGAGAATGTCCTACAGAATCTGGATCATCCTCTCATACCATCCTTTTGTTTATGAGTGTTAAATTATACTCAACTTCAACTAAGGCCCTAGGACCTTCTACAATCCCTACTAGAATCTTAATGTGAAACACACATCCTAATATGATACCATGTTTGTAGGTACCCAATGAATCCACAATATCTTCCATATATATATCTTATGTAACACCACATCTTGGATTACCTAAATATTACCCAAATGAGGATGTTACCTGACCTCAAGAATGCCTCCATATACAATAGAGGTTTTCGAATAATGGGGAGGATATAAAATAATTATATAGAGACTATTCCATCTAAAATAAATCCCTATATTCATGCCTAATTTTTTAAAATATACATCTTAACTCTTCTATATAACGAAAAACCTCATAACTTATGTATAAATAAATAAGAATCCAATAGGTCATAATAGTCTAAAATATAATGAAAAAAATAGTATATATGAGGAATTAAAACATATTTGTGTCAGAAAATACACCTAAAAATAATCATTACATAAATAAATGTTTTATCACATTGGTTGGTATAATAGTAGAATAATAACTGAAAAATAAACTATGATGGTCTTTGGCATAACAAGCATAATCATTCCCAAAGAATATAAAACTACAAAAACCCACTAGATTGAAAAAAGTGTCTAGATCCAATAAGTACTTATGACCTAAAAAAGGTAAAAATTTTCACCCATGTACATTGAATCTCATAATGTGTATGTGGGTGGGGGTAAGTTCAATGACCTAGTAAAAATTACCAATTCCTCAAAAATACCAAGTGTTACTATGATCAAGTGGATATGCATAAAATAAATATAAGTAGTGAAATCCTGATTGTGAAACACACCCACTCAAAAACATAATAAAAATTCACATATAAGCCTATGGGTCTTGTTTTCATGTGCTAGTCAGGACACCATGACATTTTACCTCTCCTACTTTAGCCAATTCCAAAAAGAATAGAGTCACTCATACCATGCATCATGACCCATTACCAAAGACTTTGGGTAGGTTCCTATACCAATCTTGACCCATACCCGAATATGTAGGCATATATGTCATTCCAAATATCAACCACTACCCAAAGATGTAGGGTAGGGTGTCATTTTGAATCCTAACCACTACTCAAAGATTTAGGGTTGGGTGTAATACTAAGTATCAACTTATACCATCTTTTTCATGGTAGGTTCCCACCTTTAAATCCCAAATCATCCTCACTCACTCAAGGGAGGTTACACATCAGTATCATTTCAAGTACCCAGACCATCCCATATAAATTAGGAGAGGTCACAAATCAAGGACTAGACCATCCCCTCTTACTTAGGGATGGTCACATATCAATTACCCAAACCATTCTCTCTCACTCTGGGGAGGTTGCACATCAAATCTCACATCTAATTTAAGTTCTAGATTTATAAATAAACTTTATCTCTTGAGGTTTTTCATGCATCATATCTCTGGGACCAACCCTTTAACTCAGTGTTGGATTACACGTCTATAATCACATACCATTACATAATGACCCATCATTTTCTCATTCAAGATGGGTCTCAACCATCCATCTGATTAAGTTACAATCATCAGTTACAAAACATCACATGATAATGATAAAAATTAGATAGTAGAATAAACCAGTCATTATTATCCATATGTAATGTTCTAAGAATAAAAGTCTCACAGATAATCCCTTGGCTTCTCTCTTACCAATCACTCAAGGTTACTTCATGAATCACATTAATGAATCCAACACCTTCACAGTTGAAGTGTTTATCATCCAACGCTATAATCCAAACATCTAGGCCACCCAAGCCTTAACTAGGTCCTTATAGTTCACTCTATGACTAATCTACTCTACAGTACATCCTTACCTATCTTCAATGTATTAGGAATGTTTCCATTAAATCCAATATATTTTACCTGTAACGACTCAATGTTTTTCAATGGAAATTCCCTTCTTATAATTATGTCATAAAATCACATGAAAACACAAAATAATGAACTACTAAGTGCTAAGTGACCTCTAAACATAATTTTTTCACTTATATGTTTTGAATTTCGAAAATCCGACATACATGGTCGTGTTCAAGATTATTTTTGGAGTCTAATAAAACAAAAATAATTTTTTGTGAATAGTAACCTACCCTTATGAATAGTAACATACCCTTATGAATAGTAATATGACCATTATGAATAGTAAATCATCCAACATAATAGTAACCTTTCCCGTAAATAATTAAATAAAATTTAGACATCTTAAAAAGTGACAATTTGACCTTAGTAAACGTTTTGGTATTTTGTAAGTCATAAATAATTAATTATAATTAATTAATTAATTTAAAAGAAAATATATTTTTCTTAAAATGTGTTCATTAATTATCAAATAAATTTCTCATAGTTTTTAGATAATTTTATAAGATCCTATGTAATTTTTGAAAGCACTATAAAATCAGTTTTAATTTTAAAAACTGTTTTTTAAGTAAATTATGATTTTAATTAAATATTAAATTAATAATATTTAGAAAATTATTTTTGAAAAAATGGATTCATTTTTGGATTCTACACATCAAAAAAATTTAGGGGTAAATTTTTGGGATTTCTCTAAAATACTTGAATTTTTATGAATAGTGAAATACAGAAATTTACAAAAATAAGCTAAATAAGCTACTTATAGAGTCATGTGTGATGTTCTGCTGATGTAATCCAACTTGGATTGGGATTGCATGATAAAATTACTATTCTTGGACATTCAAGACTCACTATTCCTTGTCTTATGGGAAATTAATAAACTAATGAATTTTATATTAAGGAAACCCCTCTACCCTCCACTATAAAAGCCACCCTTCACACCCTCATTTCCTCACACCTCTCAAGCTCCAATATTTCTCTAAAATCTTCCCAAACACCTTCCCTAGCCCCTCCCCCACTTACAAGAGGTTCTGGTCTCATAAAAAGACCAATATTAATCCCTTAAGGAGGTTCTCAAGAGAAGGATTCAGGAGGTAATTTCTCTCCCTCTTCTCCTTTAATTTCCTTTCAAGTTCAAGTTCATTTCTTGATCTCTCCCCACCTATAATCATAAAAATGGTATTGAAACTCTATTATTATAAATATAATTTAATTTTATGATTCTAATGGGATATTATATCATCCAACCCCCTTTTTCACTTCTTTTTATTTTATTAAAGAGAACGTTGTTCGTAAGGTGTTAATCTATCACCTTCAAGAACGACATGATTTCTTCTTCCATTTCTACCCTCAGATCTCGTCATGAAACCATTTTTATGGTTGAACCATAATATTTTATATGTATTATGTCCTATTTAAAGTTATTTAGCTGACTAATGAACATATTACTATGTGATAAATTGAAATAAGTTCATTGTGATCGAAAAACCGCCCAAATTAACCCGAGCAATCTTCATTTAATTATTATCTAATGATTCATCCACATGGATATAATATGATTCAGTATAAGATCATTAAAACTCATTTAATCTCATTAATAACATGTAATATCAGTTATGGATGTTTACCCATGTTCTATGCGAACTTCAATTTATGAATACAAGTGAACCACCCAAGAAAAACGATAAAAACGAACATCCCCAAACAATGTTTCTAAACTCTATAAGTCACCCAAAGGAGAATAAAATGACATAATGAAACCATAATGAACCCTATTAATGTATAAAATTTTCTGTAATTTATTATTAATGAATATAATTCCATTATACAGGACATTAAAGAGAAGAAAGCATTCGGATACAAGGTAAGGGGAGATTCTCGAACCCAACTTTCATCCTTCGGGTTCTACCTCTTTCACTCCTTTTTGATATGGTTACTCCTTAAATATAATTTTTTCATCATTGTATTTACATTTCTGGGATATAAATGTTTTTCACTGGTATTTTATTTCCAATAAAATGTTTTCCAAAAGAACTCTTATTTTAAGAACACCCCTTTTACTTCTCACTCAAAGTGAACGGTTCTTGTAACATGTATGTTATTCCCTATTTCTTTTGGGAACCCAAAGCTTATTAATGGGTTATTATGAGATGAAACCCATTACTTTACATGGGTTAGTTAGGTAAATTTTTTATACGTGTTCTATGTGGGAAGCATGATGATGATAATGTTATGATGTGACGGGTGCACCTGGAATTATATAGCGCAATATGAATGTTTGGATGTGATGGGTGCGCCCGGAATTATACAGTGCTCCAATGAATTGGGTAAAGTGATGAATCTCATGAGTAAATTTGAAATTATGTGTGAACAAGATTCTAGCTTTTTTTACAAGTATGTGTGGTATTTAACCATTAAGACATGATGTTTCATTTTTATGCATTGCCACATTTCAAGTCTTTTATTTATGCTCCTCTCATGTTTATGATCTTTTACCTATGTCATGTTTATGCTCACCCCATTATATATTGTTTTTATTTATCCTCTTATTGGGATTCTATATCACCCCTTTTTATGTATATCCTTAGGTGGCTACATGTATTAAGGAGAGGACAAGTGCCAATAAGAATCTAGAGAAGAAGAAATTAAATAAATGTTTATGCTTGATGTTGTAATTGTTATGGATGGTCCTAGTTTTCCCAAGACACTAAACCTTTGGATCCTCTATGTGTAATACTATTATTTTTTTATCTTTAAAATGATGTAATAGTAATGTAAGAAAAGGAATGGTCGCTATAGTTGGTATCAGAGGGAAGGTTTAGTTAATTTGGGAATTAGGATTAGTGAACCCTAGAGAAAACCAATATCATGAGACTAAGTACAAAAATTCACACAAGAATATTTACATAGGGATCCCATATGTTATGTTTTTGGTATAAATTGTTTAAATGGATAATTTATTCATGAATTGTTGACTTATTTTTTGTTCTAACCTTTTCTATTTTAGAAAATTGTGGGAACTAGGAGAAATCAGGCCAATAACTCATGCGAGGGCCAATGCAATGATTGTCTGAATGACATTCCCAGTGATTTGGGAGGTGGAGTTCAAAACTTCCTAGTGATTATTACCCAATTATACCAGGTTATGAACAATTACCATAGTAATGGGGAACATCCTCCTTCACCAAAGAGTCAACAACTGGCTATCGAATGTTTTATGCGGCAACGACCATCGATGTTTTGTGGATCTTTCGATCCACTAGTTGTAGAACAGTGGGTAAACTCCATGGAGAATATCTTTTCTTTTCTTCACTATTCTGAGACGGAGAAGGTGACCTTAGACGTTTATCTTTTAGATTGAGAAGTAGATCAATGGTGGGCTTTAATTAATAACACCAAGCCAAGGGAGGAAATTGGAGAGATGGAATGGTAAGACTTTAAGATAATTTTTCTTAACAAGTATTTCCTAATAACTCTTCGCACGAAGATGGAGAGAGAATTCATAGAGCTCAAGAAAAAAAGAAAGAGAATATGTCACAAACTATGAAGAGAATTTCACAAGGCTAGAAAGGTACGCTTCAGGTTTTTTTATCAACAATGATATCAAAATTGATAGATTCTTTAGTGGATTAAAACCACACCTTTGAAAGGCTCTTGAAATTCGAGACTTTGGGAGTTATGAAGAAGTTGTTTGATGTGATCTCAAATTGGAGATGGAGTTTGGAGAATGTTCCCATGGATATGGGGATAAGAAATGAAATATGAAGTTTCAAGATAGAGGATCTAATGACAAAAGTGGGAAGAAAACTCAACCATCCACATGATAAAAATGTGGGAAGTTTCACTATGGGAACTGCCTCAAAGGGACGGGGAAATGATTCAAGTGTGGGAAAGAAATACACCATGATAAAGAGTGTTGAAAAGACATGAAAAGGAAGGAGAATGTAGCTAATGAAAGGAGAGAACCACTCATGGTTCAATGCTACAACTGTAGGGATCTTGGGAACTATGCAAACTAGTGCACTAAACCTCGAGCTCTCGAGGGTAATCAGCGTCAGCAACCACTGAATCCAAAGGAACAATGTAAGGATTATTCCATCACTATTACGGAAGTGGAGAAAGATAATGAAGTCATACAAGGTACACTTCCTATTCACTCAATAATGGAAAAAGTCTTATTTGATTCTGGTTCTACGCATTCCTTTATATCTTTCAAGTTGGCTAAAACTATAGAATCGAAGCCCAAAAACCTTGAAGTAGAGATATTTGTAAAAACATCAAGTGGTGCAATCATTGCAAACCAAGTGTTTGACTCTTCTCCTATTGGCGTATGTGGGGAGATTCTTCTGGAAAATCTCGTAATACTTCCCTTAGTGTAATTTGACGCTATAATGGGAATGGATTGGATCTTTTTATATAGATCACATATCAACTGTAAGAAAAATGAAATATATTTTCATATTCCAAACCATCCCATGATCCTCTACGGATGCAAGGAAGATCATGAATCTCCTTTGAAAAATCCTTCAATGGTGTGGGTGTTGATTCCCTATGAAGAATCATACATCGCCCAAATGGTTGAGTCGAAGGAAAGTTCCAACCTTGAGGAAATGCCCATCGTAAGGGAATATGGTGATGTATTTCCCAAAGAGTTACCTAGAATTCCCCCGGATCATGAGGTAGAGTTCTCAATTGAACTCATACCTGGAGTTACTCCTATATCGAAGTGTCCTAATAGGATGGCTCCTATCAAACTGGAGGAGTTAAAGAAGTAGTTATAAGATCATCTGGACAAAGGGTTCATATGCCCTAGTGTATCACCTTGGGGTGTACCAGTGCTCTTTGTGAAGAAGAATGATGGAACAATGCTTCTGTGTATCGATTATCGGGAACTCAACAAGATCACCATAAAGAACAAGTATCCTCTCCCAAGGATTTATGACTTGTTCAACCAGTTAAAAGGAGCTCAATACTTCTCAAAGGTGGATCTTTGTTCTGGATATCATTAGGTAAAGGTGAAGAAGGAAGATATTCAGAAGACTACCTTCTGTACAAGGTATGGGCACTATGATTTTTTGGTGATGCCCTTTGGACTTACTAATTCCCCTGAAATCTTCATGTATTTGATGAATAGAGTCTTTAGAAATTAACTCGACAAATTTTTGGTAGTTTTTATCGATGATATTCTCATCTACTCCAAGAGCAAGGAGGAATATGAAGAACATCTAAGACTTGTGTTGGTGACATTGAGAAAGGAGAAGTTGTATGCGAAGTTCATAAAGTGTGACTTTTGGATGAATCAAGTCACGTTATTGGGACATGTGATCACAAGTGAGGGAATTTCTATGGATCCTTCAAAAACAAAGGCAATCGAGGAATGGAACAGGCCCTCTAGTGTCACAGAAATCCGTAGTTTTCTTTTATTAGTTGGTTACTACTGATGTTTTTTGAGAAACTTCTCATGATTGTCAAGCCCACTAACTAAGTTAACAAGGAAAGTGTTAAATTATGTCTGGATGGAAGAATGTGAGGGAAGCTTCAAGGAGATAAAGAAAAGGTTGATCACTACACTTGTACTCACACTACCGAAAAGTGGAGAAAGTTTTGTGATATATAGTGATGCTTCAAAGAAAGTCTTG
This sequence comes from Viscum album, assembly GCA_963277665.1. Lineage (NCBI taxonomy): Eukaryota > Viridiplantae > Streptophyta > Magnoliopsida > Santalales > Viscaceae > Viscum > Viscum album. Next base: position 720,451,176 of record OY728148.1, read on the forward strand.
GTTTGTGTACTCATGCAAAATGAAAATGTGATAGCCTACACCTCACAGTAGTTGAAGATCCATGAGAAGAACTACCCAATGCATGATCTAGAGCTGGCATCCATGATTTTTGCCTTGAAAATCTGGTGGCACTACCGTTATGGTGAGAAGTGTGACATATACACTGACCACAAGAGCCTCAAGTATATATTCACACAAAAGGAGCTCAACATGCGTCAAAAAGATGGTTAGATCTAATCAAGGATTATTATTTCTCTATTCACTATCATCCTAGAAAGGCGAACAAGGTAGCTGATGCACTAAGTAGAAAATAACCTACTACTCTATCCATGTTGTGGATTGAGAAAGACCCTATCTTCTTCAAGATGCAAATAATGGATTTGGAAATCATAAGGGAAGGGGAAACATCCTACCTTTTCTCAAATGATTGTGCAACCATCCATCCAAGAGAATATTAAGGAAGCACAAAGGGATGATGTGAAGATACAAAAGAGGGTAAATGCAGTAAAGGAAGGGAAGCTGCAAGAGTTCCATATCGACGATGGTGGTGTGATTCGGTTTGGAATACGGTTTTGTATGCCTTCATCACCCGGGATAAAGAAGGAGCTATTGGAAAATGCACATATCTCAACATTCTCTATCCACCATAGGAGTACCAAGATGTGTCGTGATCTCCGAGAACAGTTCTGGTGGGATAACATGAAGCTGGAGATTGTGGAATATATATCAAGGTGCTTGGTATGTCAGCAAGTTAAAGCTGAGTGATAAAAGTCCAAAGGTATGATGCAGCCATTTCATATACCCATGTGTAAATGGGAAAATATTACTATGGACTTTTTCGCAGGTCTCCCAAATACGTCAAAGGGAAATAATTCGATATGGGTTGTGGTTGACCGACTCACCAAGACTGCCCATTTTATCGCTATTCGGGAAGACCTCTCACTTGAAAAACTTGCAAAGATATATGTGAAGGAAGTGTTGAGACTGCACGGTGTTCCACTCTCAATTTTCTCTGACCGTGACCCAAGGTTCACATCTAAATTCTAGAAGAGCCTTCAACATGCTTTGAGTAATGAATTAAATTTTAGCATGACCTATCACCCCCAAACTGATAGCCAGTCTGAAAGAACTATTCATACGCTTGAAGATATGCTAAGATCCTACTCTCTAGAATTCAAAGGTAGATGGGATCAGCATATCCCATTGGTTGAGTTCTCATAAAACAATATCTTCCACTCAAGTATTCAGATGGCTCCATATGAAGCTATGTATGGAAAGTGATGTAGAACTCCAACCTGTTTGGATGAAGTTGGAGAAATAAAGGTACTTGGACCTGATCTTGTTCAAGAGATGACAGAGAAGGTTCAATTAATCCAGAAACACATCAAATCTGCTCAAAGTCAGCAAAAGAGATATGATGACAACCGTCGAAAGGACTTGGATTTTGACGTTGGAAATAAAGTCTTCCTTCGAATATCTCCATGGAAGAGAGTCATGCAATTCGGGAAGAAAGGGAAGCTAAGCCCAAGGTATATTTTCCCCTTCGATATCCTTGACTGCATAGAAGTTGTGGCCTATCGTCTTGCACTTCCACCGAATATGGCTCAAGTTCATGATGTGTTTCATGTATCACTACTGAGGGAAGTACATACCAGACCCCTCACATGTACTAAACTCAAAGGTGGTGCAGCTGTAATATGATCTCTCTTATGAGTAGCAGCTAGTAAAGATTCTGGACCAGAGAGATAAGGTTCTACGCAACAAGACAACTCATATTGTCAAAGTGTTGTGGAGGAACCATAAGTTTGAGGAAGTAACTTGGGAACGAGAAGAAGTAATGAAGGAGAAGTACCCTCACCTGTTTGTGTAAAGTGAAATTTCGAGGGCGAAATTTCTTAAGGGGGGAAAAATGTAACGACTCAAAGTTTTTCAATGTAAATTCCCTTATTATGATTATGTCATAAAATCACATGAAAACACAACATAATGAACTACTAAGTGCTAAGTGAACTCTAAACATAATTTTTTCACTTATATGTTTTGAATTTCAAAAATCCGACATACATTGTCGTGTTCAAGATGATTTTTGGAGTCTAATGAAACAAAATAATTTTTAGTGAATGGTAACCTACCCATATGAATAGTAACATACTCTTATGAATAGTAATATGACCCTTATGAATAGTAAATCATCCAATATAAGAGTAACCTTACCCATGAATAATTAAATAAAATTTATACATCTTAGAAAGTGACAATTTGACCTTAGTAAACGTTTTGGTAATTTTTAAGTCGTAAATAAATAATCATAAATAATTAATTAATTTAAAAGAAAATTTATTTTTCATAAAATGTGTTCATTAATTATCAAATCAATTTCTTATTGTTTTTTGAAAATTTTATAAGATCCTACATAATTTTTGAAAGCATAATAAAATCAGTTTTAATTTTAAAAACTGTTTTTTATGTAAATTATAATTTAAATTAAATATTAAATTAATAATATTTTGAAAATTATTTTTGAAAAATTGACATCATTTTTGGATTCTACACGTTGAAAATGGTAGGGGTAAATTTTTGGGATTTTTCTAAAATACTTGAATTTTTTATGAATAGTGAAATACAGTAATTTACAAAAATAAGCTAAATAAGCTAATTATAGAGTCATGTGTGATGTTCTACTGATGTAAGCCCACTTGGTTTGGGATCACATGATAAAATTACTATTCTTGGTCATTCAAGACTCACTATTCCTTGTCTTAGGGGAAATTAATAAACTAATGAATTTTATATTAAGGAAACCCCTCTCCCCTCCACTATAAAAGCCACCCTTCACACCCTCATTTCCTCACACCTCTCAAGCTCCAAACCTTCTCTAAACTCTTCCCAAACACCTTCCTTGTCCCCTACCCCACATACGAGAGCTTCTGGTCTCATAAAAAAGACCAATATTAGGCCCTTAAGGAGGTTCTCAAGAGAAGGATTCAAGAGGTAATTTATCTCCCTCTTCTCCTTTAATTTCCTTTCAAGTTTTAAGTTCATTTCTTGATCTATCCCCACCTACCTTCATCCAAATAGTATTGAAACTCTAGTATTATACATATACTGTAATTTTATTATTATAATGGGATATTATATCATCCAAACCCATTTTCCACTTCTTTTTATTTTATTAAAGAGAACGTTGTTCGTAAGGTGTTAATCTATCACCTTTAAGAACGAAAGGATTTCTTCTTCCATTTCTACCCTCATATCTGGTCATGAAACCATTTTTATGGTCAAACCAGAATATCTTATATGTATTATTTCCTATTTAAAGTTCTGGAACTAACTTATGAACATATTACTCAGTGATAAATTAAAACAAGTTCATTGTGATCGAAAAACCTCCCAAATTAACCCAAAAAATATTAATTTAATTATTATATAATGATTCATCCACATGGATATAATATGATTCATTATAAGATCATTCAAACTCCTTTAATCTCATTAATAACGTGTAATATCAGCTCTGGATTTTTACCCATGTTCTATATGAAATTCAATTTATGAATACAAGTGAACCACCCAAGAAAACCATAAAAACGAACATCCCTAAACAATGTTTTTAAACTCTATAAGTCACCCAAAGGAACATAAAATGACATAATGAAACCATAATGAACCCTATTAATGTATAAAAGGTTCTGGAATTTCTAATTAATTAATATAATGTCATCATACAGGACATTAAAGAGAAGGAATAATTCAGATACATGGTAAGGGGAAATTCTCGAACCCAACTTTCATCCTTCGGGTTCTCCCTCTTTCACTCCTTTTTGATATGGTTACTACTTAAAGATAATTTTTTCATAATTGTCTTTACATTTCTGGTATGTACATGTTTTTCACTGGTATTTTATATCCAACAAATTTTTTTCCAAAATAACTCTTCTTTTAAGAACACCCCTTTTACTTCTCACTCAAAGTGAATAGTTCTTGTAACATGTATGTTATTCCCTCTTTCTTTTGGGAACCTAAAGATTATTAATGTTTTATTATGAGATGAAACCCATTCCTTTCCATGGGTTAGTTATGTACATTTTTTATATGTGTTCTATGTGGCGAGCATGATGATGATAATGTTATGATGTGACGGGTGTGCTCGGAATTATACAGCGCTCCAATGCATTGGGTAAAGTGATGAATATCATGAGTAAATGTGAAATTATGTGTGAACAAGATGATATATTGGTTCACAAGTATGTGTGGTATTTAACCACTAATACATGATGTTTCATTTTTATGCATTTCCATATTTCAAGTCTTTTATTTATGCTCCTCTCATGTTCATGATCTTTTGCCTATGTCATGTTTATGCTCACCCCTTGCTATATTGTTCTTATATATCCTCTTACTGGGCTTTTAGCTCACCCCTTTTGATGTATATCCTCAGGAGACTCCATGTATTAAGGAGAAGAAAAGTTCCAATAAGAAGCTAGAGAAGAAGAAATTAAATAAATATTTATGCTTGATGTTTTAATTGTTATGGATGGTCCTAGTTTTCCCAAGACACTAAACCTTTGGATCCTCTATGTGTAATACTATTATGTTGTTTATCTTTAAAATGATTTAATAGTAATGTAAGAAAAGGTAGCGTCACTATATTACCCATATATACCCTTAAAGGGGTTAATAATATTCACAAAGACCAACCTGATAACTTTGATACCAAAATTAAAACATTTTTTATCCAAATAATTCAATCATGGATCAGCACACCACAACATCCCACTAAGAATCAATAACTGATTAATTATTAATTACATGTGAATATTTTAATCTTCTAGTTTCAATGTTTAATAAATTCAATTAATCGATGAATTTTTTTGGTCATGACATCATTCATTATGTATAGGTCATATTATTTGTGAATTAAGACAATAAATTTGAGTTGGTCGGGTCATACAAGTGTTTTCATTGCATCTAGAACCTACAAGTGGTATCATAGTAGTCACGTGGTTAGATTATAATTATATATTAATCATTCATTAAATTGAATGTATTTGAAACTTATTTTACTTTAGATCAATTCATTCTAGAAATAAAAACAACATATTCTCTTACCTTTATTTGTTATTTCTCACATAACCAATAAATGGTTAAAGATAAAATGAAGCGACATATGAAAACTATATCTTGATATGACAAAGGTTTTATCCAGATAACATGAGAACACAGAGGGTCAAAGTGTGTCATGTATTTGCTACATAGCATGAGGGAAAACAAATATGTGCAACTCTAAGGCCACACCTCATGTTAAAAAGGATACATGTTGTGTACCTCATACACTCCCATGAAAAGAAACTTTCCTGGTCCCTAGGCATGTGTCATAGACATGGGAAGAATTTATTTCACACTATGTAACCCAATACATTTCATGTGGTCTGCTACAAATATTGTGATTAATTTTACATGTAAAGTTGAATTAATTATATAATTAAAACTATTCACATGTGTTTCTTGTTTAATTTATTTGATAGTACACACCATGTCATAGGATTTTTAATTATATATTAAATTAATTTCCATGTTAAATTTAAAATCTACAAGTTGAGTATTGTCCTTTCTTATAGTATACTTAATGCACATCAAGAGAATCACATGTAGTGTAATTCACATATGTTATGTGTGTCATTTTCTTGATAGTTCACACCATGTAATTATCTACAACACATTTATATTGGATTCCAAGGTAATGCACAAGCATAAGGACCATAAGGGGTAATTTATATGAGTAAATGTCATTGTGTTCGGGTAAACATTTTTACTTTATTAATTTTAATTAAAATTTATTTATTTAATTCATTTAGAATTATTAGTGATGGTAATTCAAGGATTCTTGTATGGAATTAAAATAAATTTAATAAATTTGACTAATTTATGTATTTTTTATCTTAATTAAAAAACAAAATGAAGTAATTGATAAATAGATTGAAAATTTATGTCTGTTTCATGTTGTGTGGGTGATCATGAGATTAGAAAAAACATATTTCATGATTGGTTTCATTTTAATTTATAATTGTATTTAAATTAAAATAATGAATTACATAACATACCCTACTCTTTATTATGTAAGGGTGTGCATGTCTTTGGATTTTTTATATAAAAACCCTTATCTAATACATGAGATCCTCTCAAATGTATGTGTGTTAAATATTATGTAAGGATGGGGATAATATGAGAGAAGAGTCGGTCCGAGTCTCCAAGATGAGGTGAATCTAATCAGGTGATGCATAAGATCAAAGGTAGAATACAGCTACATGAACAAAGTTATAGATCATGGTGTTTTCCCCTAGGGTTGAGGGTTATCATATCCTCTAAATAAAAAAACCATTATAGAATCTCATGATCAAGAAAATTATATTTTATTTCTATCAGTTTCATGTTTGATTTTTTATTTTTGTGGATACTTTGTGATCACTCGATAAATTAATTAACAAGCATTTAATATGGAATAAAGTTAAACTATATTATATGTAAATATTATCCAATATATTTAATCAATTAAGTAAAATTAACTTAATATTAACAAGTTATGTGATAAGATAAAACTATATTTTTAGATATAAGGGTAAAAAACTCAACTAAAACAATAAGTTAGTATATCCTTCCATTACTTGAGTTAGAATCAAAATCATAGTTCAAAGTGCTTGACCGGCCTAAGTTAGAGTGCTTTCAATTATCAAGGAACCTTTATATTAAAGTTTTTAGGTTGAATTAACTTGGTTCACATAATGGGTTTCCTTCCCAAGAAAGACTGGGTGAAACTAAGAGGCAAGGGTTGAGGAAATATTTATCCTAGATTTTAGGATTGGGGAGTCCACTCAACAGATCAAGAAACTGTGAGTTAATATTGTTATCAATATACACCTACCTAAAACCCTTAAATTAAATTGTCTGGCCCAAGTTTGGGTTTTGAGAAGGGGATATAGGATATTTATATCAAAACACTCTCCCCTAAGAGGTAACCCTTCTAGTATGGAAATGAGAGAAGGGAGATAGTGACCACTCAAGTCCCACCTATAGTAGGCCTCGAGTTGGCTACTAACACCAAGGGTATAACATAAAAATAGATAGTAGTAATTACCCTCTAAGAGAACATGTGAAAGAGAGAGATAAGATACAAAACCAATCAAATATTTCTCATGGAGATAAAATAAATCCCAAGTACATACATTCAATTTCATACATGACAAAAAATAACTGGAAAGGATACTAAAAGTAACAAAAGATAAATTTGGTAGTGACCATGAAACCCAAACAGCTTCTGAAAACCCAAAATCTAGTAATATCCCACCCGATATCCAACCTTATCTAGCTAACTTTAAAAACATTTTATATATACATTGGGTGAGCATAGCAGTTATACTCAGTAGTATCCTCCCAATAGTCTCTCGTGCAGAATATTAATAAAACATATTAAAGGTTAGTGAATAGAAAGTGAAACTAGATCATCATTTATATAGGTATATTATATTCCCATCCTCACCATGGATATATATCACCATGTAATGTATAAAATATATCCTATAATATAATATCAAATAAGGGTACTCTTCTACCACTTCCTTGATGTTTTTAAGATTTTCCCCAATGTTGTACATCATAATCCATCTCTCTCCAAAAGTAAGTTGGACCATAAACACCTGGGATATGTATCAAAACATGTATCCCATAAATCCCATCATCCCATCATATCAAGATACATTTTCATATAGTAACTAAGTAGTTTGTGGGATCTACCACAACTTGTATTTCATGTATTATACATCTGGAATTGTACCAAGCCATCACAGAACATACACTGACTATGTACCTTAATCCATCAAAATCCAAATATTCCATACCTATAATATTCCTTTGGATAATATATCAAAATATAAAAGTGATTGAAATTACCACAATTAATTACATCCCTCTACACACATATATGGTAAACTAACCACCAGGCATACCGGCATATAATACTACTAAGAGAAGAGTGTGAGGCCATAGGGGGTAGTTAGCCATCTTTCCTCACCACTATGATGTTAGGAAAAAAGCCCTCATAGGGTCCAATGGGTTTCATTATACCTATGGACATGGGTGAGTTAACATGTGAAATCACAAAACATACAAGACATAATATTTCTCACAACCACACTGTGGGAATTAACCTAGTCCTAATCTAAACTATATTTATCACCACTCGGACACCCGACTACCACTACTAGAGACTAAATATCCAATAATCACACAAGTATTTAAGAATAATTACATTAAATTACTTCTTTTCATTAGTCATTTATCTTTACATTAATTTATTCATTATCTAATAATTAACATTATTTTGATTACATTTCATTAACCAAAAAAGTGAATCCCACTCCCTCTAAGCATAATATAAACCAAGTCTATGGTTTCTTAAGAATAAAAATAGTGCATTACAGTAAGAAACAACCCCATGGGTTCATAAATTTAATTTATTATTATTACCATTCCATAATTCTAGGTACATTAGGAAAAAATTCTAACCTTTCATAAAAGATACTCATAACCAATCACATTCTGCTTCCTCAAGCAGTGGGGAAAGGAATGATGATAAAAAACAACACAAACATCTAGACCTTAAGAAGAACATTAAAAAACAAGAATCCCATATTTCAACACAATAATGGTTATTCCCATATTCAACCCATTCCATCATCTTGGTGTTATCCTTGACACCATCATGCATATCCCCATGCATCTCGTCATCACGTGCATAAAATTCTACCACAACCTCAAGCCTCCCCACCCATATCTCATCAGTTATCCTAGGATCACATCACATCACATACAAAGGATCACATATAGAGATCATAATAGAAGGAATAAAACAACCATCAAGATTAATAGGGAAATTAGGGCCTAAAATAAGGCATTTATCCTTCACATAAAAACGGGATCTCATGACCCCCAACACAAGGTATCCATCCATTATAACAATGGGAACTCATGACCCCAAATATTTATATTTATCAAACAACTAGTTCTTACTTCATATTTAATTAATTGATTCATCTATCATAGGTTATAGTTATGGGTATCCTATGACATCAAATATAACAATATATCAAATAACTTAAAAATAATTTATAATATTATATCCAGTTTCAATAAACTTTGAGAAGATCAATTCCCAATAAACTTGACCTTTAATTATTATCATCATAAACAAGTGGTCCATATTTATGTTCTTATCCAATTCCATTAACATATTTAAGAACAAATTAAACAATTAAACATGAATTTAGCATCAATTTTATTACCATCAAATTACAATAATCAATGGATTCATTCAACATGACTCTTTAATTATTTATCCAAATAATTAATTGATTTTGTTTTTACATTATTTTCCATTTTAAATTGAATAAAACATACTAAAAAATCATAAACAAACACACTAAAAAACATATAATAGTTATCACACTATCTAGAAAATAAAGAGGTAAATCATTATCATGGTGGAAAACAATGACATATGATCTCTACAACCATAAACCAATACCATTATTTAATATAGATTAATATTTATTAGGTTAATTCCACCACTATAAAAATGGATAAACCATCGTCAATTTATTATTGTACATAAATAAAAAATAAAAGCAATAAATATCCTACCTCGAAATCATAAATGTTATTCCTGTGAGAACGTTTCAACATTGAAGATCTCTGATCACATATCCCTCAAGGAAACTATGATCTAATGAGGTTGTCATTCCATGAATTCATTAAAAACTAGAAAGATAAACTCTGTTATAATTATGGAGATCAAACGTCATAGAATGGAAAGAATAAATCCCTAGAAAGGGAGAATAAATCACCTCAGACTGCCACAGATCGATTCATAGAAGGAGGGGGTTAATCCCTATAGAAAGGGGCTTCAAAGGTCTTTAAAAAACCCTTGGTATCCTAGGTTTTTAGGTGAATGAGTGATAAAATTGGGTTTATAGGGATTGAAGGTATTTATAATCCAACTTAAGAGCATAATACAATAGTGCATCCACTTAGACCACACCGTATAATTGGATGACATAGGGGAAACTATGGAAAATAAAAAGGGAAAATTCCAAAACCCCATTGGTAAAATTATGTTTGATATAAATAGCACCTAATATAGTGTAGATCATATAAAAGGTAAGAGGGAATTTGGAATAGGGAAACCCATTGTTTCGCAGAACCTGTTTTCCAAGAAGGGGGTTGTGGAATAGCCTACCGCCCACGGCAGAGCTACCCCTCAATTTGGAAAAACCTACTCAAACAAAAATTTCATAGTTAGTGACTCCACATCATAGAAACTCAAATTACAAGGATGTTCTTATGACATAGACAACCTTTATAACATAGCAATCCATACTGGCTATCTTGTATCCTACCTACATGGTGCAGCCATAGAAAAATTGGTAGTGGCTCTAAATTCCTCCTTCAAGACTCCTTATGGTGAATCCTATCACACTATTACATATTTTCCACCCCTATATAATATATCTTGGATCCCTAGAATATAATGTTCAGTTAAGATGATATTTTAATTTAACTCCTCAATTTCCCTTCTAAAACACCTTGGAACCTTCTCTGAACGCCTCCAAAACCTAAAAATCACAAAATAAGGCTTATAGGGTCTGGGTACTTATATAAAATACCTCTCAAAGAATTATAATCATTAATAATTTAAAACCACATCCTGAGAGAAAGAATAAAATGATTCATCTAAATAACTACCCCATGAGATACCTCTCAAGGTTCTTGCTATTATAGGAGCTCAACCACCTCACTCATAGGAAAACAAGCACAAAACCACATAATATAAAAAACCAAATCCAAAAAACTCTTGGGGAAGATACCTATAAAATGATAGTAAGGAAAAAATAATCAATAATAGAGAAATCCATTTCATAGAGCAGAAAGGGTTCAATATCCAAAAACAAGAAATGCTGCAAGAGAAGAGATAAAAAATAAATAGCTCTGGGTACTAATAATTTATATGTAAATAATATTCTCACGTAATTTACTTTACACCATTTTTCTACCATAATAAACAAACCAAGTGAATAGTAAAGTGGCACAACACCTCCTCTAAGTAGTCTCGGATCTCCACATGTCGCTCCTCAAGGGTTGAATCATAATCAACATTAATCCCACCCAAATCAATAATATGAGATTCAACGTGAAGGTAATGATAAATATTTGCCACATGGAAGATTTCATGTATCCAAATAATCTATGGGGGAAGTTCTATCTAATACATATTGTTTATAACATGAGACAACACCTGAAAAGTCAAAACATACCTAATAGAAATATTTCTCTCATGACAAAACTTGTACTACCCATGATGTGGAGTCACCTTTAAGAGCACATGATCTCCAACATTTAACTCTAGAGGTATCCTAATATATTTGGAATGGGACTTATAAAGATCATGTGTTGTTTTCATCCTCTCATGAATCATCAGAACCATCTCTATCGTGTTATTCACTAGATCCAACCCTAGAATTGTTGACTCTCTAATACCATTCTAGGAAAACAGAGAATAAAAGGTTCAATTATACAAAGATTCAAATGGTTTCATACCAATAGTGGATTGACTAATTTTTTCTATAAGAAAAATTTACCGAAGGTAGGTTCAACATCCACATAAATTTGAAATAAAAGACAAAAAAATACAAAATGTATTCAAGATTCTAGATAGTATGCTCTATTTTACCATCTTTCTATGGATGAAAATGAGTTCTAAGGAAAAATTAAGATCTAAGAGCATGTTGAAGACCTCTCTACACCTTGGAGGTAAAAAAAGAATCATGATCTGAGATAATCAACCTTGGGACCCTATGGATCCATGATACCTCCTCTAGATACTTCCTCGATAGGACCTCTGTTGACCTGAACTCCTTAACTTCTATAAATTTGGTCGGTTTCATCAAATGGTCCACTATCACCCATATAACATCAAATCCCCCTTGAGATCGAGGTTTACCAGTAATAACTTTCATCGATATGTCCTCCCACTTACACTATGAAACACCTAATGGTTTTAGAAAACCATCGAGAACATAGTTCTTGGCCTTCACCTTTTGGAATAACAAACATTAAGACATAAACTCTACAACTGAACGTCTCAACCCAAGCCATAAAAAATAGCCTCTTAGAGCTCTGTAATTTTTATCATTACATGATGTACAAATAAGGGTGATCTATGAAATTCATAGAGAACCATCTCACACATAGATAAACAGACAAAAATATTTCCTTGAAACAACACCCATTGTTATTCATCCTCATATCAACCATCATGGGAATCGCTAAAAAAATAAACCAGTCTCTCCAAACCTCCAACATAGTATCCCCCAAATGGTACTTCTCTAAGTGCTATAACAAATATTACTAAAATGTTATCTAAAAATTAAAAATCTACCACAAACCTCTCACGTATCAAGATTCATCACTGATATCTCTTCCACCACTATCCAAGAATGTATATATTCACACAGAAAATCACTACATGACTTCCTACTCATTGCATTTTCAATAAAATTTCTCTCTAGAATATTAAAATTCATGATACTATAATAATTTTATCCACTTTCATTTTCTCAAGTTCAAGTTACACTATTAGAAGATATTTCACATGATCTTATGATCAGTAAAAATCAAAAAAACTCTCACAAATAAGGTAATTTCACCAAGAATTCAATGAAAACACAACTGTTTCCAAATTGAGATCATGGGTGACATAGTTACATCCATGGGGATGTACCATACAATAACTATATAAAAAATGATCTCTTATAAATCATAACACTTCCCAAACCAATATACAAGGCATCAAAAAAAAACTCAAAGTCAACTCCCTAAAACGGCACACAAATGCCTTGTATTCTCATCCTCAGACATGGAGTACATAAAGATATCGTTGATGAAAACCACCATGATATTAAATATAAACTCTATGAACACCATTTTTATCAAATCCATTAACACTGTTGGATAATTGGTTACACTGAACAACATCACAATGAACTTGAAATGACCATAATAAAAATGGAAGGCAGTCTTTAGAATAATCTCATCCTTCACCTGCATCTAATGATGTCCTAACCATGGACCAATCTTGTAGAACTAACTATTTCTTTTTAGTTGATCAAATAAATCATAAATATACAAAATAGTATAATGTTTCTTCACTATCACTTGGTTCAATTGATGATAATCAATACAAAGCCACAAAATACCAGCATCCTTCTTTATGCACAAAAATGGTGAACCCTAAGGTGACGCAATCGGCTGAAAGAAAACTCACTAAAATAGATCACTATAACGCCCCGACCCCAGTTACCCAGAGTCGGTGCATTATTTTAATACATTGGCATGATTACAAGGAACAAATTCCCGAAGGACCAATCAGTTTAGCAGTCTTGGAAAATAGATTACATACATGAATGTTACATTACACTTCATAACATACAAAACAACATAAATAATCCTTTATGAATTCCATTATTCCCTTGTCTTAACCCTGCATATCAATCACATTACACTTCTTAGAATCCTGGGAAAAATAAAACATAGAAAGGGGTGAGCTCAAATGCTCAGTAAGGGTAAGCAATAAAATGAAAACTTTCAAAAATAAGCATAAACATTTAAGGCAATGTATAAAACTAAAACAAAAGCCTTTTAAACTTGAACTTCAGCATAATATAGCAGAAATAAAATGAAATAATGTCATTTACTTATTCACATGGATATTCTACTGATCGAATAATCACATGAAATATCACTAACCACTTTCATAATGATGGAATGCATAATGCCAGACTATCATAACCACATAGCCAAGGCCTCGTGCCAAGACTACAAATAAGACTTTGTCAAGGCCTTGTGCCAAGAAACTAGTTTGTCTCATGAGACCTACCAATGCATCGAGGAACTATAGCGGGATCCACCCTTCACTTACTAAGTCCAATGCATTCCCATATGAAAAGGTTTAAACATAACATAAACATTCGTATTAAAACTAGCATACGAAATGTCAATAATTTCTCCATAAACCATGAATGGTATAAAAATAACACATCCACAGTTAAACATATCAAAAAACCTTCAATACAATACAAAAGTTTTGTATCATAATAAATCAACTTCAAATAAGCTTAAAATTCATCAAAGGATGTTGACATAGATGAAATCAAAACTATTTGAGAGAAATATCACTTTTCTTGAAATCATTGAAAAGTCACACATTTATAAAGGAAGTAATTTAAAAGATATTTTTGAATCAAAGTGTCCCATACCACTTTGAAACTTTTGAAAAGAAATATCATTTCAAAACATTCATGTCCATATAAATAAATCCTTAAAATCATTTTGAAAGCATGGACATTAATTGAAAAGATTTCGAAGGATAAATCTTTAAAACATTTGAAATTTTGATCTTGATAAAGGGTACCTTTCAAAATCCTTAAAATATTTATTTTGAAATCATTTTAATGAAAAATGGACATGGATGATAAAAATGTCCCAGTAAATACTTACACATAAACAATCTTGGATAATGATGAGATTGAGGAATTAACCCTTACCAATTTGGTAACTTACGAAACATACAACCCATAAAAGAGGTATCATAAAATGAATATGTAAATACACGTAAATTAAAGTGTATTACACAAAGAATACAATTATGGGCAGTACATACACCACACAAAAGGTAATAGTGGCAATATGGCATGAATCTCACGGGAATAAGGAGTGAGATGAAAACCCCTTACCTTGCACTTTCCTTTAGTCGAGGGTACGTTTAACCTCCTGTACGAAGATCGTAGTATGTTATTAAATTATACCAGAACCATATTAATATTTATGATATAAGACCTGATTCATTTATGACTTTATATTACCCATTTAATAATAATTTCCATGTTAAGTTAACATTTTGGGTAATAATCACTTTCTTTATCGTACGTGTTTTAACTTGTCACTCTTGGTTGTATCACTTAGATCATGATTTAAATACTTCTAGAATATAAAACATGATAAATATATCATATATATTTAGAATATAAATATGTATAATAGACATATATATGAAATGGAAAACACCGTTTATGGAGACGGTAGTCCGTACGTACGCATAAACGATGTTTCTGTTTTCATATAGTATTGAACGGAAGTAAATGAATAAGATATATGTAAGTACATAAATCCTTATATATATATATCCAGTAGAATTATTATGTCATATATTACATACTTATTAGTAGTATATATTTTTATAATCGTCGATGAATGGTGAACTTGGAAATGAATCTCATTGCGTCGTGGAGACGGTAATCCGTACGTACGCTCGAGCGAAAATATCATTCTTTTGATTTTAAAATAATATATAATTGGATGGTATATCATATATACAGAATCATTATCATGTTATATTTATTATTTAAATGAATTGAAAATCATTATTATACCCATCCAAATAATAATATAATGAATAACAATTACACCACGACGTGGAGACGGTAAGCCGTACGTACGCACGTATGGTGACATGTCATTAAAAGGATGGATAGAATACTGAATTTGGTTGTACCATATTTATAATAATATTACAGTATATAGGAGATACTGGATTCATTATTTTAGAATGGTAATAAAAAAGAAAGAAGAAGTGGAAGAAGAAAGGAACTTGAAAAAGGGTGGTGAAATCATTACCTCTTCTTCGGGTTCTTCTTATTGATTTGATCAAAAGGGCTCCTTTAGTTGGATTTATGACTAAAGGAAGGCCTCTAGGATGAATTGAGGGAAGTTGAGAGAGTATTTGGGCAGAGGTTGGCCGAACCAGAAGGCTTTGAAGGTGTGATTTAATGAGATGGGAGAGTGCCCTTTTATAAGAGGGGTGAGGGGCACCTTTGGAAAAGATAGAAATATTATTTTATAATAAATTCATATTCGGTTTCTAATGGCTCCAAAGTGGATTATTTAAAGGTTAAGGTGTGGATGGGTCGAAAACCACTCAACCAATAGAATTTAGATAGGTTTGGGTCATTATATTAACCTTATCTTTAAGTATTAACTATTAGTTAATTAGTTTCACTTTTACAATGTCTCTTTGTATTTTTCTATTATATGGTTAATAAACTTAATATATACATCCAAGCGACTCCCAAGTGGTCCATTAATGATACAAATATCATGATATAAGTCTCTTGGGAGAACCTTAGATTTTTAGTAATTTAATATCAATTAATAATATAATATTCTTTTTAAAAACTCTTTTATGTAAATTTTGACACTATTCAATAATTGATTTTTGTAAAAATCATAACAGAATGATTACTTCGAAAAAAGTTAATTAAATAAATCCTAACATGTCATATTATCCTAGAAAATTATTTTTATTTATAAAAAGTCTCAAATTACATTTATTTGGTTATTTATAATATCAATTATTCCAATGTTTCATTAATTAGGTAATTACTGCATCATCATTGTGTCATAAATTAATTAAATTTTTTAATGTCTAAAAATTATAAATAAAATATCATTATGTATGAAATTTTTTTATATTTCTAATTAATATTTACAATCGAATTTATCTTATGTATAACCCTATATTAAAAATGTTTTAGTAAATAAACTTTGATTTTAACTCTTTTAACTCTTCTTTGAATTAAATAATAATAAATGTCCTAATCTAATCAAAGTGGACCTAAATGATAATATTTTATTCCTAAGGTTGTTTTTGGTCGAGATAAACTTTTCCAATAGAATTAGGACATGTCTTAGGGAAATATTAATATCATTTTTACCCTTAATTACCCTATTTACTTTTAACCGTGGTAAATAAAAGTAAAAAGTTACTATTCACCAAAAATTATTTTCATCTCATTGAACCACATTTTACTCCTTGATATTAACCGTGTCTCTTGGATTTTAAAAATTACAATCACAGAAGCGGTAAAATTAAGTTTTATGAAAAATTCAGTTTTTTAACTACCACTTAGTAGTTTCACAATTCATCAGAAATTGAAGTTTTTCAGAACAATGCCAAAATTTCACCCTAAGCAATAATTGATATTCCAAATTAAAAAATGATGTCTATTTTAAAAAATTCCAAACATATAAGTTGCATTAATTAATTTTATAATTAATTCCCGCTGTCACAACAAATAGCGTGTTTTTAAGAAACAATATATATCAAAAGATTGACAATTGTTTATGTCCAATTTCAAAGTGAAATTAATTATAATGAACACCATTGGATAAAATGGTAAAAATATATTCTAATTATACTTTAAAACCACTCAAATTCATAATTTATCACTATTAATTATTTTGATTAAAAAATTTGTTTTTAATTAAAATTTAGTAATTTTCACTATTCATCAAAATATTAACGTTATCCGAAAAGTACCAAAATTTCACCTTAGGCTAAATTCGATACTCCGAATCCAAAACTGAAGTCCATTTTGAGAGATAAAATTTATATAATTTTAAAAATTAGGTATTACTATTCATAACGGCTACTTTGATTGGTCGTGGTGTGTGTTAGAACTCGAAGTTGCGTACAACACACACTACTGTATTATTCAAAGAGAAGCGTACTGTAGAAGCTCGGGGTGTTACATAATCAAGTTGTACTTATAGATCTCACAACTTAGTATGATCTAAACTAAATAGATACATTGAGATATGAGAAATGCATGGTGGTAGCTCAATCCCAAACTTGATCTCCTATTGAGGGGGTAATGCTATAAACTCTTCAGAAAATTCATTCGGGTAATCTTCCACAACCCTAGGAAACATCATTGGATAACCCTCTAATGGAATTAGAATCATCTCAACCAGAAAGCAAGAAAATTATGAAACATGCCTTCAACCCCTTAGTAGGTCTCACTTTTCAATGAACATTGAAGACTATCCATCAGAATCATAGAATTTAACATGCCTCCTAAAGAAATACACAATATAATTCAATGAATACAGTCAATACATACTGAAAATGATGTAGTATGGATGTATCTATAAACATAATAAGTATTACAAAGAGTGGTGTCTCCCCAGAACTAGATCGCAGTCACTACATACTTCATACAGTTAAGTTCAAACTCCAACTAGAATAGTTAATGCCAAGGGAATGAGAATCCTCTCAACATCAAATCTGAAAGAATTGACTAGGGTGGGGGATATGAAGTATTTTGTATCTCCTGAATCAAACAAGTCATGAACCCAATTAGAAACTAAGAAAAGGGTACCTCGAATGACATCTGGCTTGTTCGATGTTGTCAATACTAGAGCATTTATTTTGACATAACATTCTCCACAACCTCTCTAACAGTGATGACATCCACCTCCATGGCCACAATATAATCTATAGGGATGAGGATATTCTTGGGGATATCCTATACCTACCCCATCTCTGCTCTAAGTATCCTATGTTCGAGCACCTTATTGTTTTTTCCTCGGCTGAAGCTGCCTCATTGGTGGAAACTAAACCAGAACACCTAGTACAAACTACCTTCCCAAAAACTTCATGAACTCTCACCGTGTATGACCTTGGACTACCTATGAAAAAAAATATGTCTTATTCTTAATCATAGTTCTAATAGCTACTACTCTTATAGAAATGAGATGCTGAAGGATATGATATACCCCCAGCTATTCAAAATCTCTTTCATTCAGAAAATTGAGAACCTTCGACCACAACTCTACTTTTTGGATAATACTTATGACTAACCTATCATAATAATCTATTTTTAGATAGTATCCTATAAATAACATCTTCTCTCACCAAAACCTAAATATAATTCGACAATATAAAAAGGGTGACTTGGCACTAGATATTTGGATTCAAAGCCTCCTCAAAATTCATTTCAATGGAATCCTCATTCAGAAACAAGTCTAAATAATAATGTATAAGGGTCTTGAAATAGATCCTCAACCCCTATATTTTTTAAATACCCTATCAAAGGGTAATAAGATCTTAATTACAAGTCGTCTTCACAGTTGAAGAAAGAAATTATGCTCAGAACTAGTATCGAAACTTCTCTCACAAGACTATCAATGAAACCTAGTACTCTTTCTGATCATGGATCAAACTGAAAGTAATTGAATCCTTATCCAACAATTATTCTATCACTAGGTCTAAGATAGAACCTTAATACTTATGAATACTTTGGTGTCAATGCTCTCAAAGTGTCTTACTCTAAGTATCATCTTCATCAACCTCTACTTTGTGGCGAACTACTGGTGCATCCTGATGGATGTATTCAGTGAAAAACTAATGAGGACATCGACTTGGATCCATACCTAAAAAATAAAAAATGGTTAGAGACTCATAAAGTAGTAATATAGAATATTTTTAAGATTAATTAATTATCTTATTATTTTAAGGTTTAACCTATCCCAATGTATACCCCTTAAAACACAGGCATAAAGAAGAATTATGCATGATCCTTTCCTTGATCTCTATTATACAACCAGTGTCACTCAATTTAGTAGATTCAGTAAAATTAATGGCTCATGCATAAAATCATAGGAGGCCCTAAATACACATTTCTTAGATGATATCTCATGTTTACATCACTTACTGAACATAGATGAAATTGTTTCCCTACCATCCCATGAAGTAATCAACTGTGTATAGCTCTAAACTCCATCCAATCCCTCAAATTAAACATTTGACACTACTCTATCACGACCCCCTCCCCCCAAAGGTACCCCTCCTGGGATAATAATTAGGGAAAGGAGATGGTGACAAACTGAGTTCCACCTCTAGTGGTCCCCTATTTGGAAACTAGAACCTAGTGTATATCATAAATACATATGGGAGGAATTACCCTCTAAGAGAACATATTAAAGAGAGGCATAAGGTAAAAAATCAATCAAACCCTACTCATAAAGATAAAATAAATCCAAATTGAATACAATGCCATACGATACTAAAATAACTAGAAAGGAAAATATGAGTACCAAAATATAAACTCGGTGGTGATCATGAATCCCAAATAGCTCCTGCAAAACCATGATCAATTAATACTTAATGAAATCTATAACCTACTCCTTTTAACCTAAAAATAGTTTATATAAACATAGGGTGATCATAAAAGGTATACTAAGTAGGATCCTCCCTAGAGACTCTCATTCAAAATATAAAGAAAATATACTAAAGCTTAGTGAACAACAAGTGAAACTAAATGATCACTTAAATAGGTATACTAAGTTCCCAACTACATAATATATATCTCTAACTAAGTGATTCATATAATAGATCTTATAATATAATATCAAAAAATTGTTCCTAACTACCACTTCCCCACTAGTTTTCAGGTATACCCTATCATCGTACATCTTGATCCATCACTCTCAAAAAGTAAGCTAGCTTATAAACACCTAGGCTATGTATCATAAAATGAATCCCATGCATCCCATCATATCATCATCTCATATCACATCTCCATATAGTAATTGAGTAATTTTTGGGGGCCACCATAGCTCATATGTTTGTATCATATGTCAATTATTTTACCAATCCATCACAACCCATACACCAAGTATATACCTAGAGCCATCATAGTCCATACATCTCATGCCTATAATAATAATTTTAATACAATATATTAAGATACATGTGTGTGAAATAACCAAAATCCATTACATCACTCTACTCACATATATGGTAAATTAACTATTTTTCATACCGGCACATAATATTATCAAGAGAAGGGAGTAGGGCTATAGAGGGTAGTCATCCATCCATCCTCACAACTGAGATGTTAGAGAAAACACCCTCCCAGATTCTAATAGGTGTTAGTCACCCTACCAATATAGGTGGATAGAATATTAAATCACAAAATATAAGTGATATAATATAGCTCACATCCACAATGTGGGCATTAACCTAGTCATATTCTCAACTGCATCTATCGTCATTCGAAAACCCAGCCGTCACTACTAGGGACTAGATATCCAGTAATCACACAAGAATTTAAGAATAATTACATTAAGTTACTTCTTTTCATTAGTCATTTCACTGTATGTTAATTAATTTATTAGTCATTAATTAGTATTATTCTGATTACATTTCCTTAACCAACCAAGTGAAGTCTACTCCCTCCAGTCATAATCCAAACTGATTCCATGGTTTCTCCAGAATAACAACATTTCATTCTAGCAACCACCAACCCCATGGTTTAAGACACTTAATTTATCATTATTACCGTTCCATAATTCTAGTTACTCTAGGAAAGCATCCAAAGATACCATTAAATAAATGCATAACCAAGGACATCCAGTTTCCTCAACCAGTGGTAAAAGGAATATAGATAAACAAGCAACACGGCCATCCGGCCCTTAAGAACAAAATTAACAAACAAGTATTTCAACATTCAGTACAATAACAAGTAATCCCCTCTTCAACCCATTACATCATCCTAATGTCATCCCCAACACCCTCATGTGTTTCACCATGTATCTCACCATCACAGGCGTCAACTTCTACCATAACCTCAGGAATCCCCCTATATCTCATTACTTATCCTAAATTCACATCACATACAATAGAAAGTATCAAAACCATAGAACATCACAACAACTATAAAACAAACATCAAGTGTAATAGGGAAACTAGGCCCTAAAATAAGGTATTTATCTTTAATGTGAAAATGGGCTCTCATGACCCCCAATACAAGGCATCCAGCCTTTATAAAAAATTGTAATTCATGGCCCCAAGAATTTATATTTATAAAACTAATGGTTCTTATTCTATATTGAATTAATTGATTCATTTATCATAGGTTCCAGCTATAGGTAACCTATGGTATTAGCTATAACAAGTTATAAAATTAATTAAACATGCTCCCTGACATTATATCTAGTTTCAAAAAACTATGAGAAGATAAATTCTAAATAAACATTCCTTTTTATTATTTCATCATAAACTAGCATTCCAACTTTGACTTATTATCCAATTACATTACCATATGTAAGAACAACTTAAAAAATTAAACATGAATTTACCATCAATTTAGTTACAGTCAAATTACAAGAATCAACGGATTCATTCAACATGCATCTTTAATTATTTATCCAACATAATAATTAATTATTAATTTAATTGATCTACTATTTTTCATCAAAATAAACTTGATAAAAATCATATACAAATACAAGTATATCATAGATATAACACTATCTAGAAAATAAGAAGGAAAATAGTTATAATGGTGGAAAACAATGACATGAGATTGATATAACCGTAAACTAAATTCATTATTTAATCTATTTTAATATTTATTAGTTTAATTACACTACCATACAAAGGGATAAACCATGGTCAATTTATTATTTCTTGTAAATAAAAATAATAATAAATGAACCCCCTGCCATAAAAGCATCAACTTCTTCATGTGAGAACAGGTCAATGTCATGGATCTCTGATCGCTTCTCATGTAAAGAAATAATTATATCCCAAGGAATTTTTTGCATGATTATAAATAAAAATATTAAGATAAAATCTATTTAAATGATAGATATAAAAATCCATATTGTGTCTATAATAATGGAAGGAAAATGAGATCAAACAGAGAATAAACTTCTATAAAATAAGAAGAACTCACCTTAGATAACCATGGATTGATTCTTCGAAGGAATGGGTTAATCCAAGTTTAAAGGGGATTAAAAGACCCTAAAAATATACCCTTGGTTTCCTCAGGTTCAAGAGGAAGCATTTTTATAAATGTGGGTTCATAGGGATTGTGGTATTTATAGGCAAACTTAAAAATAGAAGACAACGGCACAACCCCTAGGACCACACTGTAGAATCGGCTGACATGGGAGAAACTATGGTGAAAATCATGGGACTAAATGATAGCCCCTTGTTCAAAGTTTATACAAGATACATGGTGCTCCCACAAATAATATCATATAAAAGGGGAGAGGGACTACAGTGAAGGGCAGCCCACTACGCCGCAAAACCTATTTTCCATGAAGGGGACTATGACGTAGCCTACCACCCATGGCCCAACTACCCCCCCCCCCAATTTGGAATAACATCATAAATATCTTAATCCATAGCTTGGAACTCTACATTGAAACTAATCTAATTCCAAGTAAGTTCCTACACTACAGTCAGCCTCCATGGTACTGCAACCCAACATAGTTATTATGAAAACCCTTCTCTTTATTACATATTAAATAATGATGTATTAAATAAAATTAAACATAATACAACCCAAAAGATCTATATTTATAGTTTATTTCGGAATTAATAACATTACATGAAAACTTAAAATAGGTAATACATCATATTTATTGAAAACCTCTTTAACATGATCATATTGTTCCTTCGTACTTAACATTGAATGGGATAACCTGGGGAAATACATAAGAAATGGGTGAGTTACAAAGCCCATTAAAAGAATAAACATGGAATAAAATTAAAAAATTGAGACATGTTAGAAAATATAAATATAAATGGGTTATAAAAGGATTTAGAATCATAAACCTAAACAATTAGGAATGATATAGCATGATAACATTAAGGAAACAGGGGAAATGTGTCAACAGATTAAAACACTTCATCATAAACATAGGTCAATTATAACTGCTAAGACATAATGATGGATAAATTTCCATTATATATTATACTTACTCAATAATCCCTTTAATTTTGTATTATGATACTAAAACATTACACAATGCATTGGAGCACTATTTAATTCTGGGTGCAGTCGTCACTTTCATTTCATTCTCATACTTAAGTGTGCCACATAGATCATAAAATATGGAATCATTTATAATTAAATTTTATTATGTTATCAAGGAGTGTGGAATAAATACATGTAATTCCATGATAAAATAAGTATAAGTGTGTAAATTTAGACACCCTTGATAGGAAATGGGTTTGGTATTCACTACACAATTGTTTTGGAATTGAAAATCACGGTGAAATTTTTGCAACATAATGGTGTCACTTAAATATTTATAAAATGGGTTGATGAGATAGAAAGTATTTGATCATTTTTAAATAAAATTTATAGTAATAGTTACATGTAAAAACATATCCCAGCATTAGGAATTAGAAATAGAAAACATAAGATAATGAATAAACTTGAATAAAGGAGAGAAGGAAAAGATCCCTTACCTTGAGAGTGTGATTCCAAATTCTTGGGGGGATATTCTTGATATCTTAGTGGAAAATTATGAGGACTCTATATAGGGGATGGAAAATTAAGGATGTGTGATGAGTTTTTTGAGTGAAGATAAATGGTATCTTGGATGGGTTTATATAGGAAAAGATATGGGATTTCTTTATTATTGCTCACACGTAGGTTTTGCACTCAATATAATAAAATAATAAAAACAAAAATAAATTCCCATGGTTTCTTCCAAATATGGGAGTTTTTTAATATTTTATAAGTTAAAAGGATTAACATATTAGAATAATACCCTTGCTGTTGTGGAATTTATTCATACTCTTAAACAAATGATTTTAAAACCTTAAAATGTATTATTGGGTTTGTAGGATTCATAAAGGATTTATAAAATTAACAAAATGAACATAAATCACATTGTTTTAAAGGTAAAACATAAATTTTGTTTTTAATACCCATTATAGTATTTATTACATCACTTTTTGGTCATTATTATTTCATAATACACACTATATATATATATGGTATTTAGTTTTTACCTGAAAATTTGTTTGTCTCAGAAAATTAGGAAAAATTCACAATTGGATGGTTTTGATATTCTAATTCCAAAAATAATATTAATTTTATCAAAATAATTTTATAAATTGTTTTATTTTCACTTTTAAAATAATAATTGAAATTTACTAAGAAATGTTGGGTTTTTTGACAATAATAGTTTTTGAACCCCTATAAAATTTATATTTGACTTTAAAAAGATTATATAATCAATTATATTTAATAAAAAAAATTAATAATAATATTTTATATAAATATTATTTATTTTAAAAATTCATTAATTCATTAAAATAAATTCCTTAATTGAATTTGAATATTACCCAAAAATATATTGTGTTTTATTCTATAAAAATAGAAATCATTTATAAAATAACAATAATAATAAATAAATATAACCATTATTCTATTGAAAATAATGTAAATAATAATATTTCTAGGTTCTTGATACATATCCCTTTAATACACTAGAGAATTCTATAAGGGTAATGTGTGTAATGGTGATACTTTCATGGGGTGGTTTGGCATACATGGTTTAGGTTGTGATCTTGATGAGCTTAAAATTATCCTAAAAATGGTTTCTCTTGTGCTTAAGTTGTTGGATCTCATCTTGGTATTGGTCAAGTGTAAATCCTAGTGATGATATTTCCCTTGGAAGCTCTGATAAATGGGATTCATAGGGTACAATCCTACTGGTTGAGGTCATCACTTCCTTTATTTATGTCAATTGGATTTGTTAAAACCCAAATTTATATTAATCATATGATCACTATTCAATAGATATATTATCAATGGTTATGATTCTTAATAGTATTTTAAATACAATAGTGTATAATAAAACCAAATAAGTGGATGTTTTTTCTATAACCATAATACATGATAAGATATTTAATTATATCATAAGGGGAATTTTATTTATAAATGTTCAGGACATTACAATATTCACTCTTTAGAAATTTATCCCTTAAAATTTTTATTCCAGAGACTAAAACAGATGAGGGTGATTTTTTTCATCACTGCCTCCAATTCCCACATCACTTATTCAAAATTTCGGTTTCCCCAAAACACTTTGACAAGTTTTATTGTCTTAGTTCATAGAAATTTGTCTCTAAGATCTAATATCTTCACTGGTTGATACTCATATGATAGATCATTATCCAATGGTGCTACCTCTAGATTGAGTACATGGGAGGGTATAGTATGTACTTTCTCATGAGGGATACATGGAATACATCATGTACTTGAGATAGGTCATGTGGGAGTACAATATTGAACTAATATTTCCCTTCTTCCCAAATCTCATGACTTTCTTCCATAGAGATATATGGAGGAATTCCATGTCTCCAACATCAAATTATAGGTCTCATCAATGATTGTCAACATACCTATTTTTTCAACTCTAAGTAGACTTGATGTGATGCTGAATGGTCTTGACCTTTTCCACCATTTCCTCAACCATTTTAGGACCTAATAGTTTTTGTTCCCCAAATTCATCCCAACATGTAGGTGTTTTTCAATGCTTCCCATAAAGGGATTCATAGGGAGCCATTTGGATGTTTGATTGGAAATTGTTATTTTATGAGAACTCAACCAGAGGAAGATCTTGGTCCCATCCTCCTTTTAAGCAAATTTATTATTCTATCAACATGTACTCGAGTGTTTGGATAGTCCACTCAGATTGTACATCAGTTTGATGGTGATAATTCATGATAAAGTTTAACTCGGTATTTAGATCATGTTGGAGAATCTTCCAGAACATTGAGGTAAATATTGGATCTTGATTAGATACAATATAAAGTGGTGTTACATGAATCCTTGTCATTTATCTAATGTATATCCATGTAAGTTGATCGAGTGATAAGTCATCTCGAATCAAAATGAAGTGATCAGTCTTTGTAAGATGATCCACCACAGCCCATATAGCATTATTTCCTCTTAATGTCATTAGAAGACCAGTGTCAAAGTCCATGGTGATGGATTCGCATTTCCATACAGGTATGGTTAATGGTTGCATCATCCCCTTATATTTGTTCCTTTCATACTTCACTTTCTCACATATAAAAAATATTGATTTATATTTTGTGATCTACTTCTTCATATTATTCCACCAATAATACTCTTAGAGGTATCGATACATCTATGTGCTTCCTAGATGGATGGAGAAGGTCGAGCTATGTGAATCATCCAAAAAATCCTTCTTTAAATCAGGATTTTATGGTACACATAGTCATGACCCAAATATCACAAATCCTTCTTAATTAAAATTGAACTCTGAGGATTTCCATTTTCTTATAGCTTCCACCTTTTTTGAATTCACACATCATCTCTTTGAGCATAATTTATCTTCTCTAGAAGGTATGTTTGATCAATCATTTATGAAAGGATTAATGATGTTCCTTCCTTTATGATTCCCATTTCCATACTTTTTAAGTCAAAGAAGATTGGTTCCTTCTTAATTCTCATCAATGATAATATTGTTGAATCCTTTATACTTATAGAATCTACCACTTTATTCTCTTTTCCAATATAGTGGTGGATTTAGTAGTCTATTCCTTGATCATCTCCAAACACCGTCATTGGTGAATATTCATCTCTTTCTTTGTGAATATATACTTGAGGATTTTGTGATCCATATATATTTTACACTTCTCCCTAAATAGATAATTCCACCAGATTTTCAATGTCAATATCACTATATCAAAATATAGATCATGTGTTGGGTAGTTCTATTAATGAAATTTAAATTTAATTGAGGCATAGTCTATAACTTTTTCATTATTTATTAACACACAACACAATAACTTCTTCTAATCATCACTTGTCGGTAATATAATTATAAATGTACTGATAAGCCTCTTTTTCAACTCCTTGAAGTTATCTTCACATTAATCATTCTTGTAAAACTTGACTCCCTTTTGAGTTATATTGTTTAGAGGGTTCAAAAATCATGATAAATTTCTCAAAAATTGATGATAGTACCCAGTTAATCCAAGGAAACTATGGATATCTATCATAGATATTGGCCTCATCCATCCTTAAATTGCTTCTTTCTATAAATGGTCTATAGATATCTTATTTATTATAATAATATTCCCTATGAATGAGACTTCCTTCAACCATAACTCACATTTTCTATACTTTTCATAAATATTCTCCTTTCATAAGGTCTTTATCATAGTTATTAGATTCTCCTTATGCTCCTCCACTATTTTAGAGTATATTAGAATATCATCTATAAATACTACAACAAATTTGTCAAGGTAATCTCTAAAGAATTTATTCATCAATTCCATAAATATTTTTCGATCATTAGTGAGTATGAATGGAATTAATATTAATTCATAGTGAATGTAATTTGTATGAAAAGAAGTCTTAGGGATATCCTCCTTCATCACCCTAACTTGGTAATACCCCAATGGCAGATCCACATGGGATAAGTATTTTACTCCACATAGTCGATCGAATAAGTCATAAATCCATAGTATAGAAAACTTGTTCTTTATTGTGATATTATTTATCTCATGATAATCATTGAAAAAACACATTGAATCATCCTTATTCTTGACAAAGAGGATTGGTGCACCCTGTGGTGAAGCACTAGGGTAGATGAAACCTTTATCCAGATTCTCCTATAGTTGTTTCTTTAGCTCTTAAAGTGCCAAAATAGCCATTATATATGGATTCTTGGATAATGGTAACACCTTGGGTATAATATAGATTTAAAATTCAACCTCTAGACTATGAGTAATACCAAGTAATTCTTTGGGAAACACATCATTGTATTCCCTCATAATGGGCATGTCTTAAAGGATGATCCTTTCCTTAGACTCAATAATTTGATCTAGATATGCTCACTCATAGGGACATATTATCTATACTTGAGATGTTGGTGCTAAATAAGATTCAGCATCCTTATTTTACTTGTACAGAATCAGGGGATGATTTGAGATATGA
The DNA here is from genome assembly GCA_963277665.1 of Viscum album. NCBI lineage: Eukaryota > Viridiplantae > Streptophyta > Magnoliopsida > Santalales > Viscaceae > Viscum > Viscum album. Next base: position 720,479,903 of record OY728148.1, read on the forward strand.
AGATTGATTTTATTATCATAGAAATATTTGTTGTCTCTATATAGGGAAAGCCAATTCATACCTAGAATTGCATCAAACTCCACTAAAGGGAGTATTGCAAGGTTCTCTATGATTTTCATCCTAAAAATTTTGATAGGGGAGGAGTTACATACTTGGGATACAATAATTTCCACATTTTCAATTTTTATCGAAATCTCTACTTCTAGGATTTATGGTGGTGTTTAAATAGTTCTACTAAACTTGTGTGATATTAAGGAATGCATAGAACCAGAATAAAAAAGTATATTCTCTATTCTTGAATGAATAAATATCATACATGTCACCACTTTTTTTTCGGATCCACCTTCATTGTTTTGATGGAATAAGTTCACTCTTTCTACCTTGGAGGTTGTTGGTTGTCTTTGAAAACCCTTGTATTAGTGAATTGTTTTGAAAAGTGTTGTTCTTCCTTGTAGTTGAAACAATGAAAAATGTACTGAGAGTTGACCTAAGAATTCCTTTCCTCCATTTTATTAGTGGGTTTATCTTGTTTTAAAACTCTATCTAGGTGTCCCTTATTCCTACACCAAAATAATTTTCTCATCCCCCTTAGGAAATTTATAGGTTTATTCTTTCTGTACTTTTGACAATTGGGTTGTTGAAATTTATTAGCACAATTAGATTTCTCCATTAGACTGCTAGAATTAAACTCAAATTTATACTTCTTATCCTCATGATAACCTTGAGATTCCCAAATATCCATTTTAACTTTGAGGGAACACCAGAAAATTCCCTCCTAGCTATCAAATTCTCAGATCTCTATGGATTTTCATAGACGAGTTTTAGCCTATCAAAGAAGCTGTCAACTATGCATTTTGGGGTAACAACAAAGAAAAAATTATATCATACAAGTCTTGTTAAGTTTTCCTTATACATAATTATATATTCATCATCTTTTTTATTGTGATATAAGAAATTATTTTCCATTTTAAGTTATAGATTTCAATGAAAATATTTATCAAAAAAATTCCAGAATACTTTCCACACCATCGCTTCAATCTCTTCCTCTGAATTCATATTCTTGATCAATGTCCACCACTAATAAGATTATCCCTCTAGGTGATAAATAACTAGTAGAAACTTCTCTTGTTCATAAAATTAAAGGATGAAGAATATATTCTTAATAGAGTTGATCCATTATTCCCAGATTAAGGGATTAGGTTATCCATTTAAAGTCAGAGGCCTTTATCACATAAAGGTATCAATTGTGTCTTGTTCTTTCTTATAGGGATTTGGACACTCCTTCAGATCTAGTTTTCTATTCATAAATTGAGTCAGCTGAGAGAGTATCATCAAAAATTTCATGATTCCCACTCCCATCAAGTTGGTCATCTCATTGGGGTAGTCATCAAATTTCCCTTTATAATGGTTTTTTACCTAATTCCTTTTATTTTGGTCATTGTCTAGAATAAAGGTAAAATTATGGATTATTATTTTTAAAATATTAAATTCATAGAATATAATCCAATTAAATTAAAGGTATAGATTTTAAATTACATTTATTTCCTTAAATTATGAATTTCTAGGCTTTAATCTATGTTATCCATGATCTATTTCCTAACATATACTCTTATGGGATTTTTGTTAACTTAACAATGGTTCGTAATGAGATTATAAATTTAAGCAAGAATATACCATGGGAGTGCAAAACTAGGTGTGTAGCATGGCCTGTTGTCATGAACCAATTCTCGATCGAGTCTAACTCAATACAGTGCTTTTGGGTTTTACGCCTATATATATCTTTTCCAGAGTCACATCCTCTTGTAGTATCCAAAAAGTGATGTATTTTCTTGATAAAATACTTACTCTATACTTAAAAAAAATTAGGTATGTTATCTTATAAAAATTATTATCCCTAAGGCTTTCAATATAGTTTTCTAATCCTAATACCAAAAATAACTAAACTTTTCCTTTGATACCAACTATGAAAATTCTTCCCTTTATTACATATTAATTCATGATTTATTACATAAACGTAAATATAATGAAACCTGGAAGATTGATAAGTATAGTTTATTTAGGAATTAGGTAAGTTACATAATAACTTAAAATAGGTAATACGTCATCTTTATTGAAAACTTCTTTAACATGATCATATTATTCCTTCGTACTTAACACTACATGGGATAACCTAGGGACATACATAAGAAAGGGGTGAGCTATAAAGCCCAGTAAGGGAATAAGAATGGAATAACATGAAGAAAGTAATACATGTTAGACAATAGAAATATCAATAGTTCATAAAAGGTGTGAGAATCATAAACATGAACAATGAGTCATGATATAACATGATAACATAAAGGAAATATGGGAAATGTGAAAACAACTAAAAACACTACATCATAAACATAGGTTAAGGATAAATGGAAATATATCATGATGTAAAAAAGTCTCATAATGGATTAGATTCACTCTATAATCTCATTAATGATTTCCTGTGAGACTAAAACATTACCCAATTCCTTGGAGTGCTATATAATTTTGGGTGCACCTGTCACTTTCATTTCATTCTCATGCTTAAGTGTGCCACATAGATCACAAAACATTGAATCATTTAACATTAAATTTTATTACATAATAAATTAGTGTGAAATAAATATATTTCAGTGTCCAATAAAATAATTATAAGTGTATAAAGTTTAACACCCTTGATAAGAAATGGGTTTGGTATTCACTACACAATTGTTTTGGCATGGAAAATTGTTGTGAAATTTCAACAGCATAACGGTGTTTCTTAAAGATTCATAAAATGGGTTGATGAGAGAGAAAGGGTTCTCTCAACATTTTTAAATAAAATTTGAAGTAATAGTTACATGTAAAAACATATACCAACATTAGTAATTGTAAATATAAGGCATAATATGATAAATGAATAAACTTGAATAACAGAGAGAAGGAAATGATCCCTTACCTTGAGAGTGTAATTCCAAATGTTTGGGAGGAGATTCTTGAGAGCTTGTGGGCACCTTGGAAGGACTATAGTGAGGTTATATAATAGTAAATACGTGATACAGGGTTTTTTAGTGAATATAAATGGGATATTTTGTGGGTTTATATATAAAAAGAGAGTGAAGTGTTTTATTATTTCTCACACTTAGGTTTTAGACTCTGTATAATAAAGTAACCAAAACCACAAACCTTACCATAGTTTCTTGCCATGGTTTCTACCAAATATGGGTGTTTTTCATTATTTTATAATTAAAAGGAATTAAATTATTAAAATAATACCATTTCTGATGTGTAATTTAGTCATACTGTTAAAGAATTGATTTTAAAACCTTAAAATATATTTTAGGATTTCAAGGATTCATAAATCATTTCTAAAATTAATAAAATAAACATGAAATCACATTATTTTATTGGGAAAACATTTCTTTGTTCTTTGAAACACTTTATAGTATTTATTACATCTTTTTTTGGTCATTATAATGTCATAATACACATCGTATAATTATACTATATTTAATTTTTACCTGAAAATATGAATGTCTCGGAAAATTATTAAAAATTCACCATTGGATAATTTTGACATTATGATTCCAAAAAAATATTCATTTTATCAAAATATTTTTCTAAATATTTTTTATTTTCACTTTTAAAATAAAAATTGACATTTATTAAGCAATGTTGGATTTTTTGACAATAACAGTTTTCGAACCCTTATAAAAATTACATTTGACTTTACAAAAATTATATGATAATTTATATTTAATAAACATTATTTAATAATAATATTTTATTAAAATATTATTTATTTAAAAAATTCATTAATTATTTAAAATAAATGCCTTAATTGAATTTGAATATTACCAAAAAATGCACTTTGTGTTTTATTGTATCAAAATAAAAAAAACAGTTATATAGTAATAATAATATGAATTGAATATAACCATTATTATATTGAAAATAATTTACATAATAATATTTATAGTGTCTTGATATATATATATATATATATATTTGTTTATTTATTTATTTATTAAATACATCAGAAAATTCCTTAAGGGTAAGGTGCATGATGGTGAGACTTTCATGGGGTGGTTCGATGTGCATGGTTTGGGTCGTGATCTCAATGAGCTTGAACTTATCTCGTAAACATTTTTTCTCATGCTTAAGTTATTGGACCTCAACTTGGTCTTCTTCAAGGTAAAATACCAGTGATTTTATCTCCCTTGTAAGCTCTAATAAATGGGCCTTACTGGGTACGATCCTACTAGTTGAGGTCATCACTTCATTTATCTATGTCAGTTGGATTTGTTAAAATCCTATATTTATATTAATCGTATGATCACTGGTCAATGACTATATTATCAATGGTTTTGATGTTTATTGGTATTTTAAATTTGATAGGATATAATAAAACAAAATAATTGCATGTGATTTCTATAACCATAATAGATAATAAGATATTTAATGAAATCATAAGAGGAATTTTATTTATAAATTTTTGGGTCATTATTGTTATACCATAGCCTACATCCTCGGAACATCCATGCCAAAATTGGAAGTGGCTCCAAATTCCTCTTTCAAGCCTCCTTACAATATATCTAGCCTCAATATGTTTTAGTGGCCACCCCTATGGTGTAGCACCAGGCTCCATGGTGTAGAATTCTCTATCGAGTTGACATTTCATCTTAAATTCTATGTTTCCCTTCTGAAACACTTTGTAACCTTCTCTAGACCACTTTGAAACCAAAAACTCAAGAATGAAGGGACTATAGGGAATGAGTCCTTAAAATTTCCACTATAACATATATGCAATAGTATATTACAATGATAATGGTGAGGGATATTAAGTTTCAACAAAATATTGGGAGATTAATGAAATTTATATTTATTAATATAATTTAGTAATAAAGGAAGTAATAATAATATGATCTTAAATGTTATAGAAATGTAAAACTATATGAATTTAACAATATCGCTCTAACCCATACAAGATAAGGATAACCTTCTCACCAACATGAATTTACAAGAATGTAATAGTAACTTACATGTTTTAATATGGCATGAATATAAATTATATGACCTAAAAACTCTAATTCTTGAGTCACTTTAAAAAGAGTCAAGTGAGGAATAAATATCTCTATACCTAAAACATGTAAATGATTCAATGGATATCCAATGTTTCATGATATTGTTCATGAATATTGAGGTTATAAATTAATATTAGGATATGTATTCTTATAGTATCATTATTCACCTTCATGATCTCTATCGGGAGAAGATGAGACAAGAGTTGTATGAGATCTCTAATGCACTATTCACATGAAATCTTGGAGAGTCATTATAGACACCCAATATTTTATATATAAATATCATATCTTTTAAGATGAATATTCAATACATTTCATAAACACACACCCAAGGACCATAATAATTTAGTGTCTTTGGATAATATAAACAAAATATTATTATTTTATTAAATGTCTTCAAAATTCCCCAAAATATTATCTCACATGGTATTCCTCTTAGGAATACCCTACCTAAACCTTTCTTTATAACCTATGAAAGGAAAAATAATAATGGGTCATATTGGATGCTCAGTAAGGGTAAACATAAGAGATATCAATATATGATCATACGAAATAATAAGATAAACATAAAGGTGTGTGATCATAAACATAAATTAGTAATTTCATACCTAACCTTTCATAGATCATAAACATGATTCATGAAATAAAACATTATCATTTCAAAAACATGGCCCATAAGAGTGATAAATAAGCATAAATCAATATTTAACCATAATATCATTTCATAAAAGTGTGTAACCATCATAAATATATAAAACCATTTCATATATTATGGTTAACTACCAATTACATCAACATAATGGATCAAGACTTATCACATGTTTCTCATTGTGGATCAGTACTCACTTATTTCCCATAGTGGATTAGGACTAACTTATTTCCCATAGTGTATCAATCTCATCAACTTGTTTCCCATTGTTATATCATGAGATATAAAGCTTTATCTAATTCATTTTAGGGATATATAGGTCTCACTCATCTCATAATGATATCCATAGTTATGTGTTCCACAATATCATAAAACATTCATCATCTCATCACATTGTAACTTATGTAAAGGAATCGAATTTCATAAATATTCCATCAATTCACCATGGTATAACCCATGAAAAATAAATGGGTTACATAAACATTTCATAAACATAAAAATTATCCATATATAGAAATAATAATTATGGTATCATTCAACATTATCCCCGGTAAAGCATAAGTAACATCAAAGGATTTAATATTAGATGAAAATTGATTTTGAAATTTTACTTGGAACATTTATTAGGGAATATACCCTTTCGACTTTGAAAAATACTTTTTAAAACATAAAACATTTTCAAAATACTTTTATTTAAAATTAACCTTGGAAAATTATAATGGAAGTTTTAAAAATAGATTAAAACATTTCTTGAGAAAAATATAATTTTCATTTTAAAAATTAATTTTTAAAACTAGAAATTTAAAAAAATGGAAAAATGTTTCTTTGAAAATAAAATTTTAAATATATAAAGGAAAATTTAAAAGAATGATTTTTTTCATGATGTAATAAAATACCATTCATGTTGTACATGTTAAAACAAATATTCCTTTCACATTTTTGGTAAAATCTAAACAGGAATTGTTTGGAAAACAACATGAAGATTTATTTAAAAAAATTGAAAAGGTCAAACATGGGTAAAAAATTATTTAATAAATCATTTTTATAATTTTTAAAACTTTTTTTAAAATATTTTTAGAAAACATGGTTTTAGAATAAAAAGGGTTTTCAAATGAAGAGAGAAAAAAGATGCTTTTTCTTAAAAACATTATTTTGAACTCTTGATTACATGAAGAGAGTAAAATAAAGGGAAAATAGTTATTATAATCTAATAAAAATATTATAAGAAAATTCAGGATTTTTTTGAGAGATATATCATAATATTTCATTATTGGAAACATAATCATAAATAATCCCAATAAACAATAAGATTATAACATATAACTTTTACAACTTTGGTAACATTGAATCATAATCCCCATGAAAGAATAAAATTAAATAAAACTTAAAATAGAATTAATAGAATTATATTAATGATATAACATGTAATAGGTTAATTATATACACCTTATAGGAGATGATTGGTACATAACATAACTTATGTCCCAAAGAAGGCAATTTGAGATAAAAAAATATCTTACCACGTTGGTAACTTTTGAACTAGAAACCCAATGAAAGAGATATACTCAAATAGATATGTAAATCCCTATAAATTTAAGTTTAATCATCATAAAATATGTTCATAGGTATTATATACATCACATAAAATAAATTGGTGGTGAATATGGCATGTGTCTCACTGAAGTAAAAAGTGAGACAAAAATCTCTTACCATAAGTATCAACTTCCTTCGTACACATTGGAACTACCTATATAATAAATATAATTTTATTATAAATATTATATATATATATATAATACCATATAAAAATAAACTTCTTACCTTTTATTACCTTTTTATTAACAATTACATGTTAAATTCACATTTCTGGCAATAACTGGTATGTTTTTTCCGTGTATGTTTTGATTTGTTATTTTTGGTCCTATTAATTTGGTCATGGTTCCATAATCTCAAAAATTTTAAACATGATATAAATATCATATATATATTTATAATAAATATATTTATAAAAATCCATAAATTTTAGAGATGTAAAATGAAATACACGTTTCATGGAGACAGTAGGCTATACATACACATGAACGTTGATTCTATTTTCACAAAGGAATAAAAGAAATAAATATAAATAATATATTACCACTACAGAATAATTTTATTTCATATATATTTTATATTTTCATTAAACCCAACCTTATTACCTTCCATGTAAAGCATGAATGAATCACATCGTTTCGTGAGGCGGTATTCTATCGTATACATGAACAACACTATCATACTCCTATAGAATGTAAATTAAAAAGTAACAAGTGATATAATGGTTTAATAAGAATAATAATATAATAAATATTATATATATAAATAATAAATCGATCATAATTTCTAGTATTTAGAGGTGGTGATTGAAAAAAAAACATCAGTTCGCAAGGTGGTAGTCCACTATATACACAATTGATGATTCTGTAACCCATTTAATAGAAGAGGAGAAGGATTTAGGTTATGAAATTAAAATAATAACATCCAATTATATCAAATATACTATGTTTATTATATCATCATGTTTTAATAATAATTTAAGGATGTGGATTATGAAATAAAATAAACACCTGATTAGGGACGTTACCTGTTCTTCAGAAAACTTCTCTTGGTTTACTCCAAAAGGATTATTAGGTCGGATTTGTGACCAAAATAAGGATTATATGTTAATATTAGATAATTAATAAAGTTATTTAGGTAGTTATTTTCCTACCCAAATGGTTTTCTAAGTGTGAAGTGGATAGGAGAGGGGGTGTCCTTTTATAAGTGATTTGAGTGGAAAACTTGTAATTTTTGAAAAGAAAAATGTGTACCCACGTTTTTCACATGCCAAAAGGCTCAAAATGGTCTATTATATAAAATAAAATATATAAGGTCTAAATATTTAGATAAAATAGTTTTGGGAAAATTTTTTAGTCATTTTTAACCCTTATCATTTTATTTTAACTTCCCAATGAAGCCATTTTTACCCTAATTGTAGTAAATAATTTTTACTATTTTTACTATAAATTATGGTCAGAATTAATTTGAAATTATTAAATAAAATAAATTATTTATATTACAAATATGGAATAAATTTTTAAAAATTCTTTCCATATAATTTAAAAATTTTATTTTAAAATTAATCTCACTTGCGCGATGAGAAAGCTGTTTTCCATAGAGAAAATGTTCAAAAGTTTAAAAGGTTTTTATACCAAAATTAAATATAAAATTGATCAAAATGAAAAAAAAAATTGGAATAATATATATATATAATAGAAATAACTTATTTTTAAAACCATATAAAATCAAAGTGTAATTTTTAAAATCTTTAAAATAAATGAAAATTTTTAATAAAAAAATAGTTTTTTTATTATTCATAGAAAAAAATATCTTCCGAGGAAATTCGCAATAATTATATTTAAGATAATTTTTAAATTATTATTTAAAAAGTTAATTTTATTATTTCAAATAAATTTTCTAAAAGTTTCAAAATTAATTTTAATATAATTACGCAAAAGGAGACAAAACTACTTTTTAGAAAAATATAGATTTTAAGTGTAAAATTGGATTTATCATATGTCTTGTCTAGAAAACACATAATATGAATATTAAATATTTCATTGAATATATAATATATTTTTTTCAAGAAAATAATTCACCAAAATTGGTTTTTAAATTTGTTGAGGTAAAACACATTTGCTTTCATAAAAATAGTTTTTTAGAAAAAGATTTCCTTTATTTTAAAATAGTTTTTATTTTCATTTATAATTAATTAGTAAAGAGATAATTTATTTTATAGAGATGTATAGACCATATATTTTCATAATTTAGTTAAGCATGTTCATTACCACCATTCCAATGGCTAGTTAATAACTATCATATAATAATATTTTAATAGTATGTCACGCTTCATTTAAACCCATTGTTGCATGTACCATAAAATATTGAAAAGATTAAATTCATTTGAAAAATATATTTCAAAAAAATATTAGGGTGTTACATTCTACCACCTTAAATAAATTTTGTCCTCCCAATTTGAACTTGTGTTTGGTAAGCATAGGTTTAACATTTAAAAATCCCATTTTGGGAAACCTAAATCATAAAATAGGTTAATATAATTTCCTCTTGAAAAGAGAGAAAGGGATGTGTGAAGGTCATCTGAATAACACATACTAGGTTTAAAAATAAGATAACATAGTTGATAACTGAAAACATTGACATAAAATAGAAAACTAACACCTTAATACTGATGGAGAATGCTAGAGAACATGTTCGGGAGAAGGATAACGACCACAAATCCATAAACCAAAGAGGTGTGAAAAAGGTTATTGATATCATCAAAAATTATGATAATAGGACAACATTTTATTTCAAGATACTTTTCCTAATGTTGGGTAATTTTCATGAGAAGATATACTTACTTGATTTCATTCCTTTTCATAAGCACAACATCATCATTTGGTTATTCTTTAATCAATTTCCACTTTATCTCTTACTCTAAGAGATAAATTTTTCATATATGAATCACTATAGAAGAATGATAAGTCATTCCTTATATATCTATTTATTATCAAAAACAAAATGGTTAGTAAAATTTATGCATAAATAATCACTTGGTTAAATAATACATTAATCTATAAAACCTCATCAAAAATTCAACTTAAACAATTCCATAAATGGTTACCCTTATAACACTTAAAATTTTAAAAAATTATAAATAAGGTTTCTAAATTTCTCAAAATAAACTTAACATTAGTCCCCCAAATATCATAAATTATATCTTGATTATCACATACCAAATGTGTGAATACCTTAGTCCTATATTTTATTTAATTATGGTAATAACTAGAATTACCATAAAACCTTAATGAAAACATATATACTTCGTCATTCATTTAATAAAACCATAGATTATTCAATATAATCCATAAATCTAATAATGCTATAAACTTCATTAATGATAACATAAACCACCTTATCCACAAATCATTAAGCAGTTCCAAGGTCATCAAAACTATCTAATTTACTTTATTGATATCAATCATCTATTTATCAAAAATAAGCACCATTTTTTAAAAATCAGGAAAATATTAAGGGTTATCTTACCTTAATAAAAATATTATCTTTCTGTTAGACCACTTTTATAGTTCATCAAAACCTTTCAACATATTTTTGAAAATACTTAATAAAAAACTTGTACTAAACAATACTTATATATTTTATGATTTATATAACATGATTCTTGAATTATAATATATAAACACTTAAGTAATACCACTTTCTTATCAAACCATTAACTAGGATTCATCAATATATTCCTTAATACTTATTTCCTATAATATAAAATATTAATCATTTTTTAACATTCATCAACCTCAATTTAACCATACTAATCATGTTTAACATAAAATACATTGTTATAATATCTCATATCTTATATATTTCATTTTTATTATCCTTTTCATCATTATTATAACCATTACTCATACCACCTTTCTAATTCTATTCATGATATTTTCCTTTAGGACATTGATTTTTTTTAATTCCCACGCTTTCCAAATTTAAAACATTCAACCGTAAATGATATATTAAGGATACCATTATTCTCTTCCATTATGTTAACCAAACTTTTCATTTTTATTCTATAATTACTTTATTTGTGTCCTTTTATACACTCAAAACATTTTCCCATTTCTCTAATACAACCACTTGGGTGCTTCTTCCCACATTCTTGACATATAGAAAAATTATTCTTCTTTCCAATATGGTCTCCACCACCCAAACTCTCAACAAAGTATATCATTATCTTCTTTATTGAGCCTGAGAGTTGGTTAAGGTGAATTTTTTTAATCATATATCATGATAATTTATTAATAATAATTAAAATATCCTTTACTCTAGTTTTCATCCCATTTTGTTTCTCACCGACCCATTTACTATCATATTCAATGTTAATTCAGTTCCTTCTGTTTCCCACCATTAACTAAAACAAAAATTCATAGTATGAGTAATAATATTCATAGTGGGAAACCTAATAATCATAAAAAATCACTTATAGGATGTCTAAATCATGACACCTTCTTTTTAATCTATGAAACCTTAGGCTTAACCTATGTTACCCATGATCATTATTTAAATCCTTCATGATGGTTAGTAAAGAGTTTGGTAATTTACAAAGCATATACCCTGAGAGTTTCAAACTAAGTGTGAAACAAGGCCCATTTTTATTCACTAGGTTATTATCGAGTCTAAATAAATGTGCCCTTTTTAGAGTTATTTCCCCTAGGTACCTTTGTTCCAGAGCTATATCTACTTGTAATATCTAAACAGGGATGTAATTTTTTGGAAACCACTTTCTCTATCCTTTACAAAAATTCCAATACAATTTACTATACATTGAATCTTCCTTAGACTTATCCTTGGAGAAATCCCTAGACCTATCCTTAGAAATATACCTAGGTATTTCACTAAAGTTTTCTCATCATAGTTTCCAAAGGTGAACTAAACCTTTCCTTTGATACCAACTATGGAGACCTAGGATTTTATATATAAATATCACATCTTTTTAGATTAATATTAAATACATTTCATAAACACACACCTAAGTACCATAATAGTTTAGTGTTTTTGGAGACTAGAAACACAATCTTCTTATTTCATGAAATATATTCCACATATCCCACAAATATCTTCTCACATAGTACTCCTCTTAGGCATACACTACCTAAAACATTCTTCATAACCTAATAAAGGAAACATAATAAAGGGTGAGCTTAAATTCTAAGTATGGTAAGCATAATAGATACCAATATATGAGAATATGAAATCATAATATAAGCATAAGGGTATGTGATCATGAATATAACTTAGGAAGTTCATACCCAACCTAAAAAAGATTATAATCATGAGTCATCGTATAAAAATTTATCACTTTAGAAAACGTGGCCCATAAGAGTGAGAAATAATCATAAATAAATCATTAACCATAATCCCATTCCATAAATTTAACAACTCGAGTACTTATAAAATAATTTGTTTTCATTATGGAATTAAACAATTAAGTTAATTATAAATTTAAAATGAAATAAGTGGAATTTATAAAAATTAATGAATCAATACTAATAGAATATTAACCTCACCTATGAGATTATAAATAAAATTTGTGTATCTTATAAGTTAAAATATGATATATTTATATCATGGAATATGTAATTAAATGTTTTGAAAATGATAAATTTAGTGTTGGTATTTTTGTGAAACATAAATGTTTTTTTAAAATTTTATAATTAATATAATGATTTAAAAGAAAATTTATCTTCCTAAAATAGATTCATAAAGTAATATGTTGTTGTCTTATTATTATAAGATAAATTTATAAGACCTTAATTAATTTTTCAATGTGTCATAAAAAGAATTATAATATTAAAATCGGTATTTTTCAAATAAATGATTATTTTAATTAAAAATTAAATTCTCATATTTATAAAATTATTTTCATAAAATGGATTTCATTTTTTAATTCTATGCATCAAAAAATTTTAAGGTGAAATTTTAGTATTTTTTTAAAAAATACTTGAATTTTTTAGTAGTAAAATACCGTAATTTACGATATATATGCATTATATGTGAAATACACTATTCATTTAGTCATTGGTGATATAATCACCATAATATCAAAATCCCCTTAATTATTTTAATATATTTATTGATAATTCTCAAAATATTCATAGTCTTTATCCAAAATAATAAACTAATGAATAAAATAATGTGAAAACGCCCTCTCTCCTCCCCTATAAATGTCACCCTTCACCATCGCTTCTCCTCACACCTCCAAATCCTTGAAGCTTGTCAAAATTATGCCCAATAATATTCTTAAGCCTCTACACCACTTCGAGGATCCTTTTATCTTAAAAAAAATACCAAATACAATATTCCTAAGGAGGTTCTCAAGGAGTACAATTCAAGAGGTAAAATCCTCTTTCATTTTCTTTTATTTTCTTTTCAATTTCTTTTATTTTCTTATTATCTCCTCACTTACCCTTATCCAAGTGACATTATAACTCCAGTATCTTACATATACTTTAATTGTATTTTTTTAATGTAATATCCATCATCAAACCTCTCTTCTTCTCCTCTTATTCTATAAAATGAAATCATTTTCTGTGATGTGTCAATTCACCGCCTTTAAGGATATCAAATGTTCATTTTCCTTTACCACCTTCAAGACTTGTCATAAAAAATTTATTATGGTTAAAAAATATTTTAATATGTATATTATAAATTTTTAATGTTCTAGGACTAATATATAGATATAACATTAAATAAAATAGAACTAATTTGTGATGGCCGGAAAAACCCACCAAAAATAAACCAAACTTTTATCATTTATTTTTTATCTAATGAATGATCCTCATATCAGAAAAAAAAATATGGTATCATTAAAAATTCTAGAAACATAATAATACAATTTAATTCCACTTTTGAATTTTTTTCTTCCATTTGAAATGAAAATCCATAATGAATCAACCATGGAAACTATGAAATAAACACAGACAAAAGAATGAAAATAACAAAATATTATTGATAAATGGGTGTAAAAATGTTATAAAAATATCTTATAAGGTATTATAAATATGAATATAGTTCTGTAATAAATTTATAACACTTTTTAAACCATTATAAATTAGGTTTTAACATGTTTTAAGGAAGTCAAAGTTGAGGTAAAGGAATTTTCTTTAAAAATCCTCTTTTATATTTCTATTTTTACAAAATTCAAAAGGAATGTTATTATGATACAATTATTCATGTTTTATGACCTTTTTATGGTTCTTGGGAATTTTTTATGATGATGGTTGGGTTTTTGATATTCTTCCAATGCATTGGGTATGTTTATGTTGGAAGTTTGTCATAAAGGTTATTCTAAGTGTAACTGTGATGGTTACATCATAAGGTATCCGTAAGGGTTATATTATAAGGTAGCCGTGAGGGTTTAAAATTATAAGGTAGTCATGAGTGTTAAAATAATATGTATTTATGGTAATAAAATGATTCCCTATGTTACCTAAGTTTTTTTATTTATGTTTTATATGTTTTATGGAAACCTCATGGTTTTATAAAGTATATATTACTTTTAGGGGTGCAAAGTTTATACTACATGTATTTGTAAGTATTCATGAACTAATGGTTTTATTTCCTTATTTTTATTTCTCTTACTGAGGTTTTTGTGCTCATACCATGTTTTAAAATCTTTTTCATAGGGTTTAAGGATTTGTAAGAGAAAATAATAATCCAAGCTGAATATTTTGGAGAATTTTCAGGAATTCATTAAAAACTTTTATATTATAGAAGAAATGGACACTGTATTATTAGTATCCAATTTGTATTCTTGTGTGTTTTTATGTATTAATTATGATCTAATTATATAAAACTCAAAATATAAAATATCTTTGGGAATGTAATATGGGTATTTGGGTTGAATTAAATAGATTATGTAATGAATAAGGTCGGTTATTTATAGTTGGTATCATAGAATGATTTAGATAAATTTAGCAGTTATGATGATGTTAATATAATACCATAAATGATTTTTACCTCGTTTTTATATTGAAATAATATATCATTTTAATATTACCATTTTTTTCATCTAAGATATTTCTGTTCAGAATGGTTTTATGTAGAAGAAATATGGAAGCTGAAGTAGAAAGTCACTAAGAGGATGATATCTTTCTTAATCTACAACCCGGAATGGTGATATTTGAAATTGATTAGTTTTTTATAGTAATTTCTATGTTGACATACTCTATAAATTCTATAGGAATATATGAAATAGAACATACAAAGCTACCACAAAGTAACATGATGATAGTGGAACATTTTATGAGTCAAAACCCTCCTTATTTCAATAGATCTTCTGACCCCGAGTCATCTATAGGGAGGATTAAATCCATTGAAAAGATATTTTATGTCATTGGGTGTTCAGATTTTAAAAAAATTTGTCTTGATATTTACATTTTTGAATGTGAATCTGACCATTGGTGGTCAATGGACAAGAATATCAGAGATAGAGAAGATATTGGTGCCTTAGAATGGGATGAATTTAAGAATATTTTCCTTGAAAATATTTTCCTAAGATGGTTTGGCCTAGAATGGAAAATAAATTCCTTATATTGAAACTGAAAGAGTAAGATTCAGTGGTTGTGTATTAATAAAACTTCACTCGATTGGTAAGGTATGTTCAAAATATTATTCAATATCTTGATAGTAAAATATATTGTTTTTACTCAATATTGAATCCAATATTTTGAAGGGTGTTGGCTACCCATGAATTCAAAAGTTATGAGAAACTTATTTGATGTGCTGAGAGGGTAGAAATTGAGTTTTTTGATGATCACGTATACTTTTAAATGATGCATAAGAAAAGGTCTAGATGGAAATCAATGGGTAAGAATCAATCAAATAAATCTAAAGGTAATAAAGTGAAATTACCAATTTTTTGAAAGTGTGCCGAAAAACACCCTCGAGAATGCCTTAAATACCCAAGGACTTTTTTATGGGGGTAAGTTTCGAAATATGGCCAGATATTGCAATGAAAATGATCCTCTCTTTAATTATGATAAGAAAACTGTAAATTGTTTTAAATGTGGTTTGATGGGTCATTTTGCACATACCTTCCCAAATAAGGATTTGAATGATGGGAAGCAACTAGACTATAAGAAAAAAGGTGTAGTGAAATCCTTTGTGACTAATCCAACAGATGTGGGGCCATCAAATGAAGTGGTATTAGGTACATTGTTTGTTAAATCACATTTTGATAAATTTTTTATATGGGGTCTACAAATTACTTTATTTATAAGAAATTTTCTAGTAAATTTTGAATTTCACCTTATGAAATGAAACTTGAACTTATAGTAAAAACACCAGGGGAAATATTATGTCAAAAATTCATTAAAATAATATTCCTTTTTGTCTATAGAAATACATTACCATAAATCCTTGTTTTTTTCTTAATAGAGTTTGATGTTACTCTGGTTATGGATTGGATTTCTATTTACCATGCTAAGATTTATTGAAGAGATAAAGATGTTGTTTTTCATAAAGAGTTTCAATTTGTATACAAGAATGAACTTATAACACTGATAACATATTAGGAAGTGGAGAAACTATTAAAATATAGAAATGAAAGTTATCTTGCACATATTTTTGAAAACAAGGGAAGTGTTCAGATTAATGATGTGTCAATTTTAAATGAATACCTGTATGTTTTTCTTAATGATTTTTCACGTGTTATAACTGATCAAAAAGTTTAATTTACTATTGAATTAGTTCTTGATGCTAATACAATTCAAAACCCCATTATTTAATGGCTGAAGTAGAACTTATTGAATTGAAAAAGTAGTTACAGTATTTTCATGATAAAGGTTTCATTCATCCTATCACTTCATCCTTGGGTGATTCTATTTTTTATTAAAAATAAAGATAGTTCTATGAGACTTTTCGTAAATTATAGATCTCTAAATGGCATTATTGTTAACAATAAGTATCTATTTCCTTTTATCGATGAATTTTTTGATCATCTTCATGGAGCTAAGTGTTTTTCCAATATTTACTTGAGATCTGGGTACCATCAGTGGAAGGTGAAATGTTGGATTGGTACAGGGTATGAGGTTGCCAACCTATGATACCAATTGTTGAGATGGTATGTCTGAGTATGATATACTCTATAATACCAAATGTATGATTGAAATAATATAGATACTGTATTGAGTATCTAATGATTCTAAAAATACAATAGGGGTGAATTGTATACTTTTAAAAGTTCCTTTGGAACTTTTAAATATGGTTATGTTTAACAAGGTTAAACAAGGTAATTCACAAAACCTCTAGTTCTACACACTTTCTTGAAACAGGAAATATGATTCCAAGAAAGAAATTCTGGAAAAATGATTCTGGAAATGAAACTTAATGAAAGTTTACAAAGATGAAGATTCTAACTTAAAGTGTATAGAATCTAACTAAATCAGAGTACAAGTATAATGAAGTATAAGATAGTTATATTATCCTCAACAATACAAATGCAGCAGAAAACTTGTAACAAAACAAGTAACAAGGTAGATCTTTTATCCCAAAGATAAGGGTATCCAACAACCTTGGATAAAGGTCCCTTGATTTATACTTCCAAGAAAGTTTTTCTTACCCACACCAGGGTAAGCCCTTGATACGAAGATCGGAGTCATTCTTTCTATCCCCGCAAGCCCTCAACTTCAAGGTAGTTGGAACCTCTGTCTTCCTCAGCAAGGAAGCCCCCAACTTCAAGTTAGTCGGAACCTCTATCTTCCTATCGCTGAAAGCCCTAGATTGTACATAGCAACAATCGAAGTTGCACAAATAAAAACGGAACAAGAAGTTCAGTATTCACGAAGCAATGAAATTCTCTAGCTAGAAATCACTTCAGTAGCATGTGATCTCTAGAGTCATCGAACAGTGCTGAGCTCTTTCAAATGAGACTCTATTTATAGGCACGGCTTCAACGGTCGGATCCCTCCTCCAACAGTCATATTCATCCTTGAATTTCGAAGGGACCTGTACACATGTCACTCAAATAATGGTTAGTTTGTAACTGAAAGAATGACATTGTTTTATAACAAAAAAAGTGTAAGAAAAATATGGTTATATAACTAAAATCCAATATTCAGAATGTAAGTAAATATAAAAGTTTAGAGTCTAACCAAAAATGAATTTGGAGTCTGTAATAAAAAGGTATTAGGATTCTATTTTCTAGGAATTTGGAACCTGAATTCTATAGAATTCCGGAGTCTGAATTTCAAGGAAATTTGGAATCTGGATTCATAAGAATTCGGAACCAAAACTTACAAAGTTCGAAGTCAGAGTTCATGAGAATTCAGAGTCAGAACTCATGAGAGTTTGGAGCTTGTATTCAAAGAACTCGGAGTCAGAACTCAGAGAAGTTCTTATCTTGAATTCGTATTCATAACTTGGAGTCAGAACTCAAAAATTTCGTAACTAGAATTATGATTTATAATTCAGAGTTAGAACTCAGAAAGTTCGTAACTAGAATTATGATTTATAATTCAGAGTTAGAACTCAGAAAGTTCGTAACCAGAATTTTGATTTGGAATTTGGATTCAGAACTCAAAAAGTTTGTAACCAGAATTCTGATTTAGAATTCAGAGTCAGAACTCAAAAATTTCATAACTAGAATTCTGATTCAGAATTCATATCCTAGAACATAATGCTTCATATCGAGGTATTTATAGGATTCTGAGGTTTCAATTTCAATCTGAATTTTATACTTAGGAAAAATATGATATGGAAAATGAAACATGGTAAGGATAAATTTCTTTGGGGAAGGAAATTTTCCTTATAGAAGTAAAACAAGGGTAAAAATAGATTTTCCATGATATAAGGTGTTTGTGATTCTCAAAATAAGATAAATAGTAAAGTTATAAGGAAACCTTAATGACTCAACAATCTCCCCCTTTAATGAAGGAATGGAAAAGTCATAAGTAAAACCTTATGACTCAATATGAAAGAGGATGAAATTATGAAAATATTATTCTGAACTAGATATGGGAATTAGGAGTTTGTTGTTATTCCCTTTTGGTTTGACAAATTCATATGCTATATTTATGGATCTTACAAATAAAATCTTCCATGAATATTTGGATAAGTTTTTTTTGTTTTTATTGATGATATTTTGGTTTTTTGAAAAAATTATGGGGATCATGAAAAACATATAAGTATTTTTCTAAAAACCCTTAAAGAAAATAAATTATATAGTAAATTTGGAAAATTTGATTTTTGGTTGCAACAGATTTCTTTTCTTGGAAACATTTTAAATAAGGATGTCATAAAAGTTTATATTTACAAAACAAAAGTGGTTTATGAATAGCCAAGACCTAAAAATGTTATTGATATTTGTAGTTTTCTTGGATTAACAGGCTATTACTGGTAGTTTGCTAAACAAATTACACGGTGATCTAGCCCACTAACTAAGTTAACATGAAAAGAGGTTGAATTTATTTGGATAGAAGACTATGATTTTTTTAAGAAATTGAAAAAGAAGATTCTTGAATGCTCTAGTTTTGGATCTACCTTTCGGAAATAGATATTTTTCATCTACAGTGATACTTCATTGAAGGGACTTGGTTACGTTATAAGGAATAATGAACAAGTATTTTTTCATAACCATTTTTTTTGGCCGAAGCCTCAATTTATTATTAAATCAAAGACCTCTTTAGAGGGTAGAGGGAGACCCAATACATAGCCCAAAGGCCCAAGTCCAAGTGGCCTGAATACAAGGCTTGAAAGGCCATTTTTTTGTCCCAAAGGACCATCTGTGAACAGTACTGTTACAGTACCCCATGCAACTACAGTTCCTGCTATAGTACCTGCCACTGATATAGTATCTTGCAACAGTTCCTCTACCACTACAGTGTTGTCGTTGCTACAGTCCCACCGTTGCTACAGTGCCCCGCCACAGTGCCCTGCTACAGTAACCCAAAAATTCATCTTTGCCCAGATTTGAACCTGGGTCTTTGAGTCAAGGGTTGAACTAATAAAGGATTATGATTTTATGATCAAATATCATCATAGAAAATCAAACAAAGTTCCAGATTCTTTGAGTCAAAAACATCCTTAACCATGTTACGTTTGGAACCTGACCCCTTGATTAATGATTTGATGAATTTTGGATTGGAATTTTTTTTTTGAGAGAAATTCCTCTATTTTTCTTAAATTGTCGGTACAATCATCTCTATCAGACAAAATTAAGTAAATGTAGAAGGAAGAACTTGAGTTATAGAAAAATATATAATTGGTGAAAAGGGGTAAATTCCCATAATTTAACATTGATAAAATTTGTGTTACGAGATTTGGGAAGAGATTATGTGTGCCTTGTGATTTATTATTGAAGAAAGAGTTATTAATTGAATCTTATAGTTTTTTGTTTTCAATTCATCCTAGTAACACTTGGATGTATTGTAACCTTCGGGAGTATTACTGGTGGGATGGAATGAAAAGAGATATTGCTAATTTTACCATGAAATGTTTGACTTGTAAATAGTTTAAAGTAGAGAGACAACTACCAAAGGGGATGCTTCAACCTTTTCTAGTGCCAGAGTGAAAATAGGAAAATATATCCATGGATTTTGTGGTCGTACAACCAAAGACTTCTCGAGGTAACAATGAAATTTGGGTTATTGTTGATTGACTGACTAAATTTTCACATTTTCTTTCTATTTGAGATACTATGACTTTTGATAAGCTTTCTCGAATATACCTAAAAGAGATATTCAGGTTATATGTCGTTCCTCTCTCCCTTGTATTTGACTGTGATCATAGTTTCACTTCTAACTTTTGGAAATACCTTCAAAAGTAATTGGAAACAGAATTAAATTTCATCACAAACTTTCATCACTAAACTGATGGATAGACCGAGAAAACAATTCAGACCTTGGAAGACATGTTGTGTGATTATTCAATGTATTACTAGAGATTTTAGAATCAACATCTTTTTTTAGTTGAGTTTTCTTATAATAACATTTTTCGTTTCAGTATACAAATAGAACCTTTTGAGGCATTATATGGAAAGTGGTGTTGAACTCCATAATTTTAGGATGAAGTTAGGGAAAGGAATTTTATGGGACTAGAATTAGTATAGGAGGTGGCTGAGAAAGTAATGATGATTCGGTAACATATGAGTACATCTTAGAGTAGGTAGAATAGTTATATATATAACCTGAGGAGGGATATTTCTTTAGAGGTAGGTGATTGTGTCTTTCTCAAAGTTTCTCCATAGAAAATTTTTATATATTTTGGTAATAAAGGAAAGATAATTCCATAGTTCACTAGACCCTCTGAAATCCTAGAGAAATTTGTATCAGTTGAAAACTGAGTGGATTTTCCTCCAAGTTTGTCTCAGGTACATTATATTTTTCATGTTTCGGTGTTAAGGAAGTATGTTCTAGATTCATATTATGTTTTGATCCTAGAAATAGTTCAGATAGAAGAGAACCTTTCTTATAAAGATAAACCTTTTCAGATTCTTGACCATAAAGAGAAATTATTTTAGAATAAGGTAATTTATCAGGTTAAGGTTTTGTATAGAAAATTCATGGTTGAAGAAGAAACATGGGAATATGAAAATGCTATGAGGTAAAGGTATCCTCACTTGTTTAATAAGTAAATAAAAATTTTGAGGACATAATTTCCAAAAGGGGGATAATGTAACATCTCAAGTACTTATAAAATAATTTGTTTTCATTCTAGAATTAAATAGATAAATTCATTATAAATGTATAATGAAATAATTTGTATTTATAGAAATTAAGAAATATATACTAATAGAATAGTATCCAAACCTATGAGAGTATAAATAAAATGTATGTATCTTATAAGTGAAAATATGATATATTTATATCATATAATAAGTAAATAAATATTTTAAAAATGATAAATTAAGTGTTGGTATTTTTGTGAAACATAAATGTTTATTTACAATTTTATAATAAATATAATGATTTAAAAATATTATACTCATAAAATAAATTCATAAATTATTATTTTTTTATATTATGATTATAAGATAATTTTATGACCTTAATTAATTTTTTGAAGTTTCGTAAAATCAGTTATAATATTAAAATCTGTATTTTTCGAATAAATTATGATTTTAATAAAAAAAATTAAATTTCTCATATTTATAAAATTATTTTCATAAAATGGAGTTAATTTTTTAATTATACATGTTTAAAAATGGTTAGGGTTAATTTTTTGTATTTTTATAAAATACTTGAGTTTTTGTGAATAGTAAAATACGTTAATTTACGGTATATATACATTATATATTAAATACGCTATTCTTTGAGTCATTGTTGATTTAATCGCCATAATATAGAAATAACCTTCATTATTTTAATATATTTATTCACAATTTTCAATATATTCATAATCTTGATCCAAAATAATAAACTAATGAATAAAATAATGAGAAAACACCCCTCTCCTTCCCTATAAATACCACCTCTCACAACCACTTCTCCTCACACCTAAAAATCCTTGAATCTTGTCTAAATTCTACCCAATAATCATAACAATACTCTTCCCCACGTCCAAGGTCCTTTTGTATTAAATAAATACCCAATCTAATATTTCTAAGGAGGTACTTAAGAAGGAGAATTCAAGAGGAGAAATCCTCTTTCAATTTATTTTATTTTTTTTTTTCAATTTCTTTTCTTTTCATATTCTCTCCTAACCTCCCTTCATCCAAGTGACTTGATAACTCCATTACCTTAAATATTATATTATTTTATTTTTTAATGTAATATCCATCATCAAACCTCTTATTTTCTCCTTATATTCTATAAAATGAAAGCATCGTCCATGGTGTGTCGATTCATAGCATTCATGGACATTGAATTTTAATTTTTCTTTATTGCCTTCAAGGCTTGTCATAAAACCATTATTATGATAAAAAATATTTAAATATTTTTATTATAAGTTTTTTAATGTTATGTAACTAATTTATAGACATAACATTAAATAAAACAAAACTAGTTTGTGATGGCTGGAAAAACCCGCCAAAAATAAGCTAACTTTTATCATTAATGTTTTATCTAATGAATCATCCTAATATCAAAAAAAATGATATATGGTATCATTTAAAATTTTGTAAACATATTAATACCATTTCATTCCACTTCTAGAGTTTTTCTTCCATTTTACAAGAAAATCCATCATGAACCAACCATGGAAACCATGGAAACCATGAAATAAATGCACCTGAAACAATGAAAATAACAAAATATTATTAATAAATGTGTGGAAAAAGTTATACAGAAATCATATAATGTATTATAAATATTAATATAGTTATATAATAAATTTATAACACTCTTTAAACCATTATACATGATGTCTTAACATGTTTTAATGAAGTCAAACCTGAGGTAAGGGACTTTTCTTTAAAAAGCCTCTTTAAAATTTCTATTTGTAAAAAAATAAAAATAATGCTTTTATGATGAAAGTATTCATGTTTTAGTATTATTTTTTGTTCTTGGAAATTATTTATGATGACGGGTGGGTCAATTATATCCCTCCAATGCATTGGTAATTTTTTTGTTTGAAGTTGGTCGTAATGGTTATTCCAAGTGTAATTGTGATGGTTACATCATAAGGTACCCATGAGGGTTACATTGTAAGGTAATTGTGAGAGTTAAAATAATAAGGTAGTTGTGAGGGTTATAATACTATGTAATTATGGTAAAAAATTATTCCCCAAATTACCTAAATGTTTTATTTATATTTTTTATGTTTTTTAGAAACCTCATGTTTTCATGAAGTAAGTATATGTTACTTTTATGGGTGAGAAGTTTATCCATCATGTGTTTGTAAGTATTAATGGAATAATGGTTTTATTTCTTTATTTTTATGTCCCTTACAGAGATTTTTTTGTTCATCCCATGTTTTAAAAAAACACAAGTTTTAAGTATTGGTAAGGTAAAAGAAGAAACCAAGTTGAATGTTGTGAATAATTTTTACAAATTCATTAAAAACAGTTATATTATAGAAGAAATAGACATTGTTTTAGTAGTATCCACTTTTT
Source organism: Viscum album (assembly GCA_963277665.1). Classification (NCBI taxonomy): domain Eukaryota; kingdom Viridiplantae; phylum Streptophyta; class Magnoliopsida; order Santalales; family Viscaceae; genus Viscum; species Viscum album. The sequence goes on from OY728148.1 coordinate 720,504,264, forward strand.
ATTATTACGTGTTGTTATGTATGAATTATAACCTAATTCTATAAAACTTTAAACTGAAAAGATATTTTGGAATGTAATAATTGTATTCTAGTTTAATTAACTGGATTATGTAATGAATAAGGTCGGTCCTTATAATAAAATTATGGAACCATCATAAATATAGAAAACCATTTTATATGTCAAAGTTAACTACCAATACCTTCAACATATTGGATCATGGCTTATCTTCTATTTCCCATTGTGGATTAGGACACACCTATTTCCCATAGTAGATCAAGACACACCTATTTCTTATAGTGTATCAAGCCCATCAACTTGTTTCCCATTGTTATCTCATCATATATAATTCTTTACCCAATGAATTGGAGGGAAATATAGGTCCCACTCATATAATATTGAAATCCATATTTTTTGTTTCAAAATATCATAAAACATTCATTATATCATCCATTATAACCCATGTAAAGAAAATGGACTTCATAAATATTTCATCAATTCACCATGGAATAACCCATGAAAAATAAACATGTTACATAAAACATTTATCAACATAACCATTAACCATACAGAAAAATAATAAGAATGGTATCATTCAATATTATTCTCATTAAAGCATTAGTAACATCAAAGGATTTCATCTTAGATGAAAAATGATTTTAAAATATTGAGTGGAACATTTATTAAATAATATAGCCTTTCCACTATGAAAAAAACTTATAAAACATAAAACATTTTCAAAATACTTTTATTTTAAAATAACCTTATAAACTTATAAATGAAGCTTTAAAATTTATTAAAAAAATTCTTGAGGAAAATATCTTTGCCATTTTAAAAATCACTTTTAAAACTAAAAATTCATAAAACATTATGAAAATAGTTTTATTTTAAAATAAACATTTAAACTTATAATGGAATATTTAAAACAATTATTTGGTCCTGAAGGTGGAAATATCATTCATTATATACAAATTAAAACAAATATTCCTTTTACATTTTTAGAAAAAAATGGGTATTGTTTAGAAAATAAAAATAGAATTCCTTTCAAAAAATTAAAAATAAAAAAAAGGTAAAATTTAATTTAATAGATCATTTTAATAATTTTTTAAAACATTTTTAGAAAACATGGTTTTATAAGAAAAATAATTTTTGACCTAAGAGTTAAATGAAGATGTTTTTTCTTAAAAACATTATTTTGAACTATTGAGTACATAAATAGAGTAAAATTAAGGGAAACATGTATTCTATAAAGGCCAAAACTTTTATTAATGTAAATCCATCTTAATCTAATTAAATGTCTCATTATATAAAATGTTTTGTGAAATTATTTGGTTTTGTGTTTTGTATATTTAAAATACCATTAAGAAATGTGACCATTTCTAATATAGTTATTGAACAGTGATCACATGATTAGTATAAATATAGGGCTTTAACAAATCTGATTTACTCAGAAAAAGGAAGCGATGGCCTTATCCAGTAGACTTTCCCCATATGAAGCCCATTTTTCAGAGCTCAGAAAGTAGGTGGCATCATTGGGATTTGATCTTGACCAATCCAAAGTCGAGCTTGAACACGTTCAACTTGAGCAGAACCGACTACGGGAGAAGTGGAAGTTAATAGAGATTACCACCCGAGTGATGTTATCTGAGCCACTCCAAGAGTATGTCACCATCGCACACCTTACCCTTCGGTATTATGTGGGTGTTATAAGGGGTTATGTAACAAGACCCTACTCCCATGACTATGTACATTATTTTTGTATAAAGAATGTGCATTCATTTTATTATTGATACTTTGTAAATAGTTTTTAAAGAAAAAATAGTATTTTTAGTTGATATTCAACTAAGAAATATATTTTGATGAATTAAAGAATTTTTTTAACTAAATATTATTTTAATAAAATATTATTATAATTAAATTACTTTTAATTAAATATAAATGACCATATAATTTTATGAGTGCAATTTTAATTTTTATTATGGTTTGAAAACTGTTTTTGTCAAAACCCATGAATTTTCAATAAATGTCAGTTTTTATATTAAAAGTAAAAATTCACATATTTAGAAAATTATTTAGATAAAATTAATATTATTTTTGGAATCAGGATGTCAAAATTATCCAATGGTGAATTTTTCCTAATTTTCTGAGACAGCCGAATTTTTGGGAAAACATTAAATACTGTTTAAATATATAATGTGTTTTATGACATCATAATGACCCAATAGCGATGTAATAAAATAATATAAACATTATTTTCGGCCAATATATGTTTTATCATTAAAATAATGTGATTTTAGATTTTTTTTATTTATCTTACAAAGCTTTAGTGGACCCTCCAAGACTTATAAAACATTTTTTATTTTTAAATTGTTCTCCTTGATTGTGTGACTCACCTCCACATAAGCACAGCCAATATTTTAAGAAGTTTGGCCATTGGCCTTATAAAATATTTTTTTCCACTCCCATTTAGAAAAAAAACATGGGCAAAAACCATGGTCTGGTTTGTGGTATTGATTAGTTTAATAAGTGGTGACCCAAACCTAAATAATAAAGAATTCTCTCTCCTTTCCTATATAAACCCACCGAATCTCCCACTTCCTCTTCACTCAAAGAATTTGTAGTTCGTCCAACCTATGACCTCCTCTTTCTATAATCCTCCTAAGGTGCCCCAATCTCCCAAGAAGCCTCTCTCAAGCCTCTCCCAAGCCTTTGGGATCACACTTCCAAGTAATGGATTTCTTCCTTTCTCATTTTTGTCCAATTTTCTTTAAGTTGTTATGCCCTTTTGTTTTCAATTAAAAATGTTGGGGTATGATTTTTCACCTCTCCCATACTGTCATATCTATGTTTTAATGATGATATAACCATTTATCTCTCATTAAATTCCCCTTATGTACACCCGTTACCATACCAAAATTCCTTAAGGAATCTCTCTCTCCTCATTTACATTCAAGAAATCATTTCGTATTGTGAATATAAATTCCATTACTTATGTTGGAAAATGTATCTATATGACCCCATTACTGTAAATTTTATGTACATATGATGATACACCCATTTCTCTATCATCTACCATTTTTATGAATTCCTATGTCACGCCATTATGCTGCTGAAATTGCACCGCGATTTTCCAAGCCAATGTCATTGGGTAGTGAATACCATGCCCATTTCCCTATCAAGGGTATTCAACTTTATTCACATTTACTTATTTATTATAGTGTTTCATGTATGAATTCCACATTTCCTTTATTGTGGAATAAATTATGAGGTTTAATGAATCCATGTTTTATGATCTATGTGGCACATTTATGAATGAAATGAAATGTTTAAGAAGGGTACACCCTTATAGTGCTCCAATGCATTGGGTAAAGTAAAGTATCATGATACATCATGTGAAATGGGTGTTGAATCATGCTAATTCAAGTGAAATGAGGTTTTAATCATGCTTCATGTTCAATGAGGGTTTACTCATACTCCATGTGCAATGATCCTTGGCTCATGCTAATTCCATGTTAAGTGTTGTTGCCACATTTCCATATTAATATTATCATGCTTTATCATGACTTTATGTTAATATTTCTCTTGTTCTCCATTGATATGCCTATTGTCTAACATGTATTTTATTCCTCATGTTATTCCATGCTTATTCCCTTATTGGGATTTATAGCTCACCCTTTTCTCATGCATGTCCTCAGGTTATCCTATACAATGCTAAGTATGAGGGAATGTAGTGGTCATGTAAAGGAAGTTTTCAATAAAGATGTTTTATTTCATGTTTTAAGTTTTTATATAATTATCCTAAGCCCCAAAGACACTAGAACTCTCGATATTCTATGTTGTATCAAGTGAATTTTATGTAATAAATCATGTTTAAGGGTGAAATAAAAGAGAAGGGTTGTCATAGTTGGTATTAGAGGATAGGATTAGTTATTTTTGGTATTAGGATTAGAAAACCCTAGTGAATACATAGAGACAAGAATAAGTATAATAAAAACATCCCTAAGTATTGGTGAGTATTTTTTAAGTGGTTTATCAAGAAAATATATCCCTGTCTGGATACGAGCAGGTATAGGCGGCTCTGGAAAAGATGTATCCTAGGGGTAAAACCCAAAAACACTGCTTTGAGGTAGACTTGAATGGTAACTAGTGCATGACAAGGGGACTTACTAAACTCTTGGTTATGACACTCCTGGGGGATATTCTTTAGTAAATTCGAAAGCTTATTATGAACCATTATTAAGGGAATAAAAAAATTACTCTAATAATACATGTTAGAAAGTAGATCATGGATAAGATATATTGAAACATATAGATTCATAAGTTAAGAAATAAAAGTAATTTATAATTCATATATTTTTGTCCATGGATTACCCTTTATGTGTTACCCCTAACTTTCCTTTTATTCTATCCAATGGCCAGTAATTGGAGGACTTGGGCTAACAACCGATGTGAAGATCAATGTGATGATTGTACTAATGAGATGCCTAATCCGATGGGAGCATGAATCGTGAACTTTTTCATGCTTATCTCTTAGTTAACTCAAGATTTTAATAGAAACATGGGTCAATAGTAATGTTCAACCCCCCCCCAGAAATAATAAGTCGTTATCAAGAGATTCATGAGACAAAGGCCTCCTACTTTTAATAAATCATCTGATACCTCAATCGTCGAACAATGGATCAACTCCATTGAAAAGATATTCTCCATCCTTCAATGTTCTGAACAACATAAGGTTCTCCTGGCTGCTTATCGTATAGAGGGTGAAGCTGATCAATGGTGGACATTGATAAAAAATACGAAACCTGAGGAGAAGTTCAAGGCGTTGGAATGGAAGGATTTCTAGAAGATGTTTTTTGATAAATATTTTTCATGCACCCTCCGACTTAGGATGGAAAGGGACATCCTTTCCCTCAAGAAAAAAGATGAAGAATATTTCGGATCGTACAAGGAAACATTTACAAGGAAAGCACGACATGCCTCTGACTTTGTCGTTACCATCGAATCCAAGGTTTACCGCTTCTTTGGTGGGCTGAAACGTAGCCTACAGAAAGCAATGGTGATCTGTGACTTCGATAGCTATGAGAAAATTGTCTGATGTACCCTCAAGGTCGAAATGGATATCAGAGAATCTCATGGGTATCATGGGGATAAAAAGCGTAAGGTGGACTTCAATGTTGGAAGTCTGATGAAAAAATCCAACAGTGTAACGAAGATCTAGGACCCCACTTTCCAAAGGTTCAGAAGGAAGCACCCCATAAATTTCCTAAAGGGGGCGAGGAAATGCTTTAGGTGTGGAAAAAAGGGAACCTAGCTATTAACTGACGGCAAGAAAAACTTGCGGCTGCGATAGAGGAGAGGAACACTCCACTTAACCCTCAACGCATTGTTCATTGCTTCAACTGCAAAGAACTAGGGCACTTTTCAAATCAGTGCCTAAGACAAGGGTTTTTGGAGGCAACCCACAGCCTCCAAGGCAGCAAGGGTGAGATTTCTCCATCACTACCACCAAAGTGAACCCCAAAAATGAAGTGGTGACAGGTACTCTTGTTATTAATTCAAGAATAGTGAACGTAATTTTTTATTCTAGTTCTACACATTCTTTTATATCCCGAAAATTTAGTAGAACAATCCTAACACCACCACAAATCCTGGAAGTAAAGATGTCAGTGAGTACGGAAAATGGGGAAATCATTGAATCCCATGAATATAACTCCTCCCCTATCCTAATTTGTCGATTGAACTTCCGAAAGAACCTCTTCATACTCCCTCTGGTTGAATTTGATGCAATTCTCAGCATTGATTGGCTTTCCTTATATATATCCAACATAAATTTCCATGAGAGGGAAATCACTCTTCATATGGATAATCAGCCTCTAATTTTGTACAAGTTAAAGGAGGAGGATGAATCTTCTTTAGCATCATCATCTCAAGTGTGGATATTACTGCCCTATGAGTATGCGCATCTGGATCAGATGATTGAGTCTAAGGAAGCAACCATCCTTGAAGACATTCCTATTGTGAGAGAATTCACCGATGTGTTTCTGGAGGAATTGTCTGGTCTTACTCCTAGAAGATATGTTGAATTATAAATTGATATTATACCTGGGGAGTTTCCAATATCCAATACTTCATTTATAATGGATGTTGTGGAGCTTGAGGAGATGAAGAAACAACTACAGGAGAATCTGGATAAAGGGTTTATACACCCAAGTGCTTCACCATGGGGTGCACAAGTCCTCTTCATCAGGAAGAAGGATGGATCAATTCACCTTTGAATCGATTATTGTGAGCTTAAAAAATCACAATAAAGAACAAGTATCCTATCCCAAAAATTTATGACTTGTTCAATTAGCTGCATAGAGCACAATAATTCTCTATGGTGGATTTGCAGTCGGGATATTATCAAGTAAGGGTGAAGAAAGAAGATATCCCTAAGACTGTTTTTCGTACAAGATACGGGCACTATGAATTCATATTAATGCCTTTTAGACTCACTAATTCTCCATCAATATTTATGGACTTGATAAATAGAGTATTTAGAGATTACCTCAATAAATTTGTGGTAGTCTTTATAGATGATATTCTAATATACTCCAAAACCAAGGAGGATCATGAGGAGCGTCTAAGAACTGTACTAAAGACCTTGTGGAAGGAGAATCTCTATGAAAAGTATATGAAGTGTGAGTTATAGTTGAATGAGGTCTCATTCTTGGGCCATATCATCACAAGTAATGAGATATCTATGGATCCCTCCAAGATAGCTGCAATAGAGGGATGGCAGAGTCCAACATCGGTAACGGATATTCGTAGCTTTTTGGGGTTAGCTGGATATTATCGATGATTTGTGAGAAATTTCTCATGATTTTACAACCCTCTTACCAAGCTAACTCAAAAGGGAGTAAAGTTTACTTGGAGTGATGAATGCAAATAAAGCTTCAAGAAGTTGAAAAAATAGGCTTATCACTGCGTATGTGCTCACTTTACCCACAAGTGGAGAACTTTTTGTGGTATTAAGTGATAATTCGAAGAAGGTCCTGAGATGTGTGTTGATAAAAAATGAGAAATCCATTGCCTATGCTTCAAGGCAATTAAAATTTCATGAGAATAATTATCAAACACATGATCTGGAGTTGGCTGCAGTGATCTTCACTTTAAAAATTTGGCAGTATTATCTCTTTGGGGAGAAGTGTGAAATATATACGGACCAAAAAAACCTCAAGTATATATTAACACAGAAGGAGTTGAACATGAACTAATGAAGATAGTTAGATCTGGTTAAAGACTTTGACTACTCAATCCATTACCACCCTGGGAAAGAGAACAAGGTGGAAAATGCTCTAAGTAGAAAGGATCCAGTTATTTTATCATTGATGAGAATTGAGAAGGATCCAATCTTATTATATTTGATGAAGATGGAAATGGGAATCATAAAGAATGGAACATAATCAATCCTTTCACAAATTATTTCTCAACCATATCTTTTGGAAAGGTTAAAGTATTCTCAAAGAAAGGATGTGGAAATTCTGAAAAGGGTGGAAGCTATCATAAATGGGAAATCCTTAGAGTTCATGGTTGACAAGGATAGAATTGTGAGATTTGAGTCATGATTATGTGTACCATCTGATCAAGAGATAAATAATGATCTTTTAGATGACTCACATAGCTCAACCTACTCTATTCACCTAGGGAGCATAAAGATGTATCGAGATCTCCAAGAAAACTTTTGGTGGGACAATATGAAAAGAGAGATTGAGGACTATACATCAAAGTGTCTGTTATGTCAGCAAGTGAAGGCTGAGAGGAAAAAGTATAAGGGGATGATGAAAACACTACCCATACCAACATGTAAGTTGGACAAAATTACCATGGAATTTGTCACTATATTTCCAAGTAAATCCAGAGGAAACAATTCTATATGGGTCATTGTGGATTGTCTTACGAAGACAGCTCACTTTATCACGATTCGAGAGGACTTATCATTGGATCAACTTGCATGGATTTACAACAAAGAAGTGGTAAGGTTGCATGGAGTACCACTACCTATTGCATCTGATCGTGATACTAGATTCACCTCTAAGTTCTAGAAAAGTCTCCAACATGCTCTAAGAACTAAACTAAACTTCAATACGGCCTATCATCCTCAAACTGATGGCCAATCTGAGCGAATTATTCAGACACTAGAATATATGCTAAGATCATGTTCTATGGACTTCAAAGGAGGATGGTACAAACATCTTATAATGTTTGAATTCTCTTACAATAACAGTTTCCACTCGAGCATCCAAATGGCACCATATGAAGCCCTACATGGGAAGAGGTACAGAACATTGGCATGTTGGGATGAATTCAGGGAGCGTAAGCTACTAGAACCAGAAATGGTCGAAGAAATGGTGGAGAAGGTGAAAACCATTCAGAAGAATATCACGGAAGCCCAGGGTCGACAAAAGAGTTATGGAGATAACTATCGATGAGACCTTGAGTTTAAAGTTAGAGACATGGTATTTCTATGCATATCTCCATGGAAGAAGGCTATGAGGTTTGGAAAGAAAGGGAAGTTAATTCCAAGTTACATCGGCCCCATCGATATTCTTGATCATGTCGGGGTTGTAGCCTATCGACTAGCACTTCCACCTACCATGGCCAAAGTATATGATGTCTTTCATGTATCCCTCTTAAGGAAGTACATATCAGACCCTTCACATGTACTCTCTTCAGAGGTAGTACAACTAGAGGATGATCTATCTTACGAGGATCAACCAGTGAGGATCTTATATCATAGAGAAAATATCTATGAAATATAAAAATACCCCTCGTCATGATGTTGTGGCGAAACCACAAGTTTGAAGAAGAGACGTGGGAATCGGAGGAGGTGATGAAGCAGAGTTACCCACATTTGTTTTAGAGAGGGAAAAGGAAATTTTGAGGGTGAAATTTTTTAAGGTGGGAAGATTGTAATGACCCAAACTTTCATTAATGTAAATCCCTCTTGATATAATTAAATTTCTCATTATGTAAAATGTTTTGTGAACTTATTTGGTTTTATGTTTTTGATTTTAAAAATATCTTTAATAAATGTGAACATTTCTAATATAGTTGTTGAATAGTAATCATATGATTAGTATAAATATAGGGCTTTAACAAATCTGATTTACTCAAACAAAGGAAGTGATGGCCTCATCCAATAAACTTTCCCCATACGAAGCCCATTTTCCAGAGCTCGAAAAGGAGGTGGTGTCATTGGGATTCTCTCTTGACCAAGCCCAAGCTGAGCTTGAACACGTTAAGCTTGATCAAAACTAACTATGGGAGAAATAGAAGTTAATAGAGATTATCACCCAATTGATGTTATCCCAGCCACCCCAAGAGTCTATCACCATCACACACCTTACCCCTTGGTCTTATACGAGTGTTGTAAGGGGTTATGTAACAAGACCCTAGTGTTATGACTATGTACATTATTTTTGTATAAATAATGTGCATTCATTTTATTATTGTTACTTTGTAAATAGTTTTTAAAGCACAAATAGTATTTTTAGTTAATATTCAACTAAGAAATCTATTTTGATGAATTAATGGATTTTTTTAATTAAATAATATTTTAATAAAATATTATTGTAATTAAATTTCTTTTTATTAAATATAAATGATATTATGATTTTATGAGTGCAATTGTAATTTTTATTATTGTTTGAAAGCTGTTTTTGTCAAAACCCAAAAATTTTCGATAAATATTGGTTTTTATTTTAAAAGTAAAAAATTCACATATTTAGAAAATTATTTAGATAAAATGAATATTATTTTTGGAATCAGGATGTCAAAATTATCCAATGGTTAATTTTTCATAATTTTCTAAGACAATCGAATTTTTGGGTAAAAATTAAATATTGTTTAAATATATAATGTGTTTTATAACATCCTAATGATCCAATAGTGATGTAATAAAATAATATAAACATTATTTCCAGCCAATATATGTTTTATCATTAAAATAATGTGATTTTAGATTTGTTTGATTTATTTTAAAAGATATAGTGGACCCTCCAAGACTTATAAAACATTTTTTATTTTTAAATTGTTTTCCTTGAGAGTGTGACTCACCTCCACATAATCTCCCTCGATATTTTAATAATTTTGACCATTGGAATTATAAAATATTGTTTTCCACTCCCCTTTGGAAAAAAACATGGGAAAAAAACATGGTCTGGTTTGTTGTATTGGTTAGTTTAATATGTGGTGACCCAAACCTAAATAATAAATAATTCCCTCTTCTTTCCTATATAAACCCACCCAATCTCCCACTTCCTCTTCACTAAAAGCCTTTGGAGTTCATAAAACCTCTTCCCTACTCTCTCTATAATCCTCCCAATGTTCCCCAAGCTCCTAATAAGCCTCTTTGAAGCCTCTCCCAAGCCTTTGGGATCACACTTCCAAGTAATGGATTTCTTCATTTCTCATTTTTTTCTAATTTTCTTTAAGTTGTTATGACCTTTTTTCAATTAAAAATGTTGAGGTATGATTTTTCACCTCCCACATACTGTGCTCTATATGTTTGAATGATTATATACCCATTTCTCTCTCATTAAATTCCTCTCATGTACACCCATTACCGTGCCAAAATTCCGTAAGGAATCTCTCTCTCCTCATTTATATTCAAGAAATCATTTTGTATTGTGAATATAAATTCCATTACTTATGTTGGGAAATGTATCTATATGACCCCCTTACTTTCCATTTCATGTACATATGATGAGGCACCCATTTCTCTCTCATAAACCATTTTTATGAATTCCTATGTCACTCCATTACGCTGCCAAAATTTCACTGTGATTTTCCAAGCCAATGTCATTGTGTAGTGAATACCATGCCCATTTCTCTATCAAGGTTATTCACTTTTATTCACATTTACTTATTGAATATAGTGTTTTATGTATGAATTCTACATTTACTTTATCATGGAATAAATTATGAGGTTTAATGAATCCATGTTATATGATCCATGTGGCACATTTATGCATGAAATGAAATGTTTAAGAAGGGTTCGCCCTGATAGCGCTCCAATGCATTGGGTAAAGTATATTATCATGATAAATCATGTGAAATTGGTTTTGACTCATGCTAATTCAAGTACAAGGGTTTTTTACTCATGATTCATGTGCAATGAGGGTTTACTCATGCTCCATGTGCAATGAGCCTTGGCTCATGCTAATTCCATGTTAAGTGTTGTTGTCACATTTCCATATTATGATTATAATGATTTATCATTCCTTTATGTTAATTTTTATCTTGTGCTCCATTGATATTCCTATTGTCTAACATGTTCTATATTCCTCATGTTATTCCATTCCTGTTCCCTTACTAGTATTTATAACTCACCCTTTTCTCATGCATGTCCTCAGGTTATCCTATACAATGCTAAGTATGAGGGAATTTAGTGTTCATGTAAAGGATGTTTTCAATAAAGATGTTATATTTCATGTTTTAAGTTGTTATGTAATTATCCTAATCCCCAAAGACACTAGACCTCTCGATCTTCTATATTGTATCAAGTGTAGTTTATATAATAAATCATGTTTAAGTGTGAAATAAAATAGCAGGGTTGTCATATATTCTCATTTAATAACTATAGTATAATAAAATTCATGACTTTATTGAGACAGATAATAATATTTCAACATTGGGATCATAATTATAAAAAAATCATGATGAACTATGAGATTATAACATATAAATATTACCATTTTGGTAACTTCGGATTATAATCCACATTAAATAATACCATTAAATTAAACTTATAGTTTAATTAAAATAATTATATTTATGATATAACATGTCATATTGTCAGTATATACACTTCATATAATAATATGAGTGCATAACATAACTTATTTCCCAAAGAAGGTAATTTGAGACAAAATCCCTTACCTCTTTGGTAATTTTTGAACCATATACCCAATGAAAGAGATATCAAAAAATTAATTTGAAAATTATTATATGTTTAAGGGTAATAATCATAAAATACATTCATTTTTAGTATATACACCACATAAAATAAATAGGTGGTGAATATGGCATGTGTATCATAGAAGTAAAACATGAGATGGAAATCCCTTACCATATGTCCCAACTTCCTTAGTAAATGTTAGAACCTATTTTATAATAAATATAACTTTATTATAGGTATATTTAAGAACCATAAATATATATATATATATATATAATACCATATATTATTTAATTATTACCTTTTATTACTCGTTTATTAACAATTCTGTGTTAAAGTCACCTTTCAGGCAATAACTGATTTATTTTTTTCATGTATGTTTTGATTTGTTAATTTCAGTCATCTTGCTTTTATAATGATTCAGTAATATACATAATTTTAACCATGATATAAATATCATATATATTCAGTATACATTTATTTATATTAATTCATAAAAGTTAGAGATACAAAATTAAATTCACCATTCATGGAGACGGTAGGTCGTACGTATGCATGAACATTGTTTCTATTTCCCCAACAGAAAGAAAAAAAGTGTCCCAAAATATATTAACATTAAAGAATAATTTTTATTTCATATATATCACATGTTTTCATTAAAAACATCGTTATTACCTTCCATATAAATCATGAATGAATCACATCTCTTCGCGAGGCGGTAGTCCACCGTACACATGAATGACATTATCATATTCCCACATATTGGAAATTAAGAAGTGAAATTTTATATCATTATTCCATAAGAATAATATTATATAAATAATAAATCCATCATTATATCCAATCATTACAAGTGGTGATGAAAAATGGACAACATCGGTTCGCGAGGCAATTGTCTGTCATACACACGAATGACGATTCCATAACCCATTTGATGGGAGAGGAGAAGTATTTATGTTATTAAATTAACATAATAACAAATTATTATTTTAAATATAATTATTTTATTATATCATTATGTTTTAATAATAATTTAATGAGGTGGAGTAAGAAATAAAATAAAAAGCATGATTAGGGATGTTACCTCCTCTTTAGATAACTTCTTTTGGTTTACACCAAAAAAAATTTGGGTTATATTTATGAAAAACATAAGTATTATGGGATGATATGATGGAATTGAGAAAGTTATTTGGGTATTTATTGTCCTAACCAAATGATTTTTTAATTGTGAATAGGAGATGAGAGGGGTAGTCTTTTATAATATAGGTGAGGGGCATATTTTTAATTTTTGAAAAGAGAAAGGTGTACCCACATTGATCACATGACACAAGGATCCAAAATGATACTTTTTTGAACCTATAAGATATAAGGTCTAAATATTTTTTTAAATTTATTTTTCAAAATTTTTGAGTCATTTTTAACCATTATCTTTTTAGTTTATCCCTCTATCAAATCCATTTTTACCTTAACCGCATAAAATAATTTTTATTGGTTTTACTATTAAATGTGGTCAAAAATTAATTTTACCTTTTTATATAATATAAATTATTCATATTACAATTATTTAATACATATTTCCAAATAAAATTCACATAATTGGAAAATTTTAATATAAATTTAATCCAACAGACGCGATTAGAAAGCAGGTTTTCAAAGAGAAAATGTTCCGAATTTTAAAAAGTTTTTATATAAAAAACCAATATGAAATTGATTCCAATGATCTAAATTTAAATAATTTATATAATTTAAATAATATATCTTTTAAAACCATCTTAAAAAATTTTAATTTTAAAAAAACCTTAAAAGAAAGTACAGTTCTTAATAAAAACTAGTATTTTTTACTTTTCATAAAAAAATTATCTTCACATAAAATTCTCAATATTATATATAAGATAATTTTTACGAGATGATTTAAAAAATGAACTTTATTATTTAAAATAAATTTTCTAAAGTGTTCAAAAACTATTTTTAAAATCAGAGTTCAAAAGGCAACAAAATCGAATTTTCAAAAAAAATGCCACCTTTAAGCATAAAATTGGATTTATTCTTATCACTTGTCAATAAAAATCATAAGATGAATATTAAAAAATTTATTTAATATGTAATATATAAATTTAATTAAAATAACTTAAATTTTTTTGTTTTTTTAATTTATTTAGTTAAAATTCATTTTTTCATAAAAATGATTTTTTAGAAAAATAGTTCTTTTATTTTAAAATATTTTTTGTCATTTATAATTAATTGGTTACCAAAGAATTTATTTTATATACATGTGTAATACATATATTTTAATAATTTAGTTAATTATATTCATACACTCTATTTCAATGGTTAGGTTATAACTATCATATAATAATATTTTAATAGTGTTTCATGTTTCATTTAAACTCAGTGTTGCGTGCAATGGAAAATATCAAAATGATTAAATTCATTTGAAAATATATATTTCAAAAAATATAAGGGTTTTATAGTCAAACCATATAGTCCTCATGTATTCAAGATGATTATATGCATATAATGATTATAAATCTTTTGGTTTAAGATCCCTGATGTGTAGTACAAAGATCTAATTCTATCCTCACTGCCTAAAACCTTCTCCAATTTCATTGTGAATTATAATATGAGGAATATCAAGAAGACTCTTTTATAACTTCTTAATATAATCCATATAATTGATAAATACATGGGGAATGGAAAACCCATAGTCCTTATGGTTAATAAGGAAAGTAATATCAAATAAAAGGGTCTAAATACTCATTCTAAGTCTAAGGATCTATAGCATCATCCTTCCAAGAAAAATAAGATAAAATGGAATGAAAAGGAATAGAATGAAGTGTTTTTTTCATGAAGAAATTAAGGACACTATAAGAGTAACTACACCCATCCAAATAATAAAGTGAATCATCATGTTCATTTATTATCAAGTGTAATCTTTCCATATCTACAAATTAGGTATTAGATACTACACTTAATGCTCATATTTGTATCCAAATACAAGAACCAAGTAGATTTTTGATGGTTTATAAAGGTGATGTGGATCTATGATCTTCCAATGGAGTGAGGATGGCTACTCTATCCATTGGATTCAACCACCACACATTTCAAATAAGAGTGGTTTTGGTTTTAAAAAATTGTTATTATGTGTTTAGTGTTACCAAGAACATCATTTCAATTTATTTTTTATACATGGATGGATTTATTTTAACTTTTTAAATAATATTTTATACTTTTATAAAGATTTAATATGTTATGGTATAAAAAACTACATAATGGTCCTTATGTATTAAATTATAAATATCAAATATAGGCAATTGATAATAAATCAAATTCAGACAACTCATTTCATACCTAGTTGTGTTATTATCGTCTTAGTTAGGTAAATGATAATTATTTGAAAAATATATATCCATATAGTTATTTAGACTCTTTTGATATTAAACCACTTAAAATATGTCATGCTTTTTTACAAGGTAATATGATCAAACCACCATTTGGTGGTCAAGGTGAAAGGGTCATAGATCTTCTAGAACTGGTACACACTGATGTGTGTGGACCTTTTAAAGTAGAGTCTAGGGGTGGATTCTCAAAATTTATAACTTTTAATTATGACTTTATTAGGTATAATTTTGTATACTTGATGAAATATAAGTTTTAATCCTTCTAAAATTTCAAATAGTTCATGAATGGAGTTTAGAATCAACTTGGTAAGAAGATAAAGTAACTTTGATCGGATTGAGGTAGTGAATATCTTAACCAAGATTTTATCAATTTTCTATGGAAATATGGGATTTTATCTCAACTAAATCCTCCTTATAAACCAAAATAGAGTGGCATAAATGAAAGAATGATTTGTACCTTTATAGACATGGTAAGGTCTATGATGATTCATGTAAACCTTCAATTATCCTTTTAGGGATATTCATTACACACGGTGTCATACATACTAAATTGAGTACCAACTAAATCAAAAAATGGTATTCACTTTGAGTAATGGAGTGTAAAGAAGCCTATTTTTTCACATAATCGTTCATGGGGGTGTAAGGTGTTTTTTAAATCTATCTCAAGCAATAAACTATCACCCCGGGACATGAAGTGTATCATTATATATTACCCCAAGTAAAAGAGAGGATACTACCTAAATGATCCCTTATATGAAAAATTTATATTTGATAGTAAAGATGTCTTCTTTGATAGGGAACACATCCTCAAGTAGGATAGTGGGAGAAATATCAACTTCCAAGAATTTGATTCTCAATATATAATATAGTTATTATAGGAACATATTTTATAGGTACCTATGGAAGAAGTTGTTCCCAAAACACAAGTACTATATTGGATCACCATACAGGTAATATAATTAGAGAGATATGTTTTCTTGTCACATAATATGGTGACTCTTTATTGGTTAATAATAATGACCCTATATCCTAGAAGAAAATAGTAGAGCACTCAGAAGATTAAATATTGAAAGAAGACATGAATTCTAAGATTAATTCAATGTATCAAAACCAAGTTTAAGTTTTGTTTGATACTCCAATGGATGCATAGTTTGTTGGGTGAAAATGGGTATTCAAGTGAAAGATGGACATGGAAGTTCATGCCAGTACCTATAAATAATGGATAGTGGTTAAAGGGTTTTAGAAGTGTTAAGGTATTAACTATGAATAAACCTTTTCTATAGTTTTCATGTTTAAATCCATTATAATTATACATTCTATAAAATATTTCCATGACTATGATATTTTTCATAGGATATCAAAACTATTTTCCTTAATTGGAACCTTCAGGAAGATGTGTATATGACACAACCAGAAGGTTTTGTGACTCCATTCAGTTCCAAAAGGCTATTAAAGTTACAAATATCCATTTATGGATTAAATAAATTATCTAGGCCATGGAACATTTGGTTCGATGAAGCTACAAAATAATTTTGTTTCATTAAGAATGAATGTGAGCTATGTGTTTACAAGAGGTTTATTGGGAGTATTATTGTTTTCATAGTAGTATATTTTGATGACATATTACTAAATTTAAATGAGATAAAAACCTTATAAGAGGTTAATTCATAGTTGAGAAAGTGATTCTACATGATAAAATTAGGTGAAGTAGCCCATGTTCTAGGGATTAAGATCATGCGTGATGGATCCAATATGATTCTTGGAATAAGTAAATTATGTAAATTAACCATATACTAAATAGGTTTGGTATGGAAAATATCAATAGGGGATTGATTCTAGTGTCATGTGGTATACATATTTCTAAGAAGATATTTCCTCAAACATAGTAAGAAAGAGAGAGAATGAGTACAATCTGAAATGATTCTACAATAGGATCTACCATGTATGTTATGTTATATATGAAGCTTGATGTTGCATATGCTTTGAGTATAGTAGGCATGTATCAAGATGTTCAAGGTGAACATCATTGTATTTATTTTAAGGATATGCTTAAGTATATTAGGAAAACTAAGGACATGTTCCTAGTGTATGGAGGAGATTTAGAGAGAATTATTAGTGGTTATAAAAACGCTATATTTCAGACATATTATAATGATCTAAAGTCACAGTCGGGGTATTTATTTTGTACCAATAGAGGATTTATGAGTTAGAAGATTTCAAAGTGGTTATTTTTTTATGATTTAACAGTGGATTCTGAGTATATTTCAGCATATTATATAGCCAAGGAATCAGTTTGGATTCACAACTTTGTCCAAGATATTAATGTGGTGTATATAATTCAAGACATTGTTGTTGTTTACTATAATAACACTACAACAGTGTCTCCTTCCAAGGATCCAATGTCACATCAAAGGGAAAAAGCATATACTTTAGAAATTTTGTATCTTGAGGGATTTTTCTCAATGAGGTGAAGTTTTACTGAACAGAGTATCCATGGAGGAAAACATGGAATACCACTTTACAAGGGATCTATCTTAGCATAGGCATAAGTATCATGTGAATGATAGTGGACTAAAGTATATTAAAAGTTGGATTTAGTGAGAGTGGTAGTCTATTGGAGTTGGTTCCCAAGAAAAAAAACATCTAATTACTTAAAGATTAAATGTATTAATTATCTTTAATATTAATAAAATTTTTTATAAAATAATTATTTCTCCTCTACAATACATATTATGTGATAATTTCCTAAGGATACGCATCACATCGAAAGTACATAGTAGTTCCCCACTATAATGAGAAACTTTAGATGCTATGACAGTGTTCCTTAATCCCATATTCTATGGCCAGATGGTAGTGTTTAGCAGTACATGATCAATAAATGCTATTAGGATTAGAAGGCTCATAAGACATTGATACACCATCTCATGGTGTTCACCCATGGTAATCTCCAAGAAATGAGGTTATAAGAACAAACCTTCTAGTAGGAAATCCAAATTTTATGTGTCATTGGATGTTCCTATTTGTGAATGTGTATATTGGCCCTTATAATTTAATATTATCATTAATGAATATCATAAGTCATAAACTTTTATGCATTGATTAAAACTATGATGAAATATTCTTGTGATAAATTAGGATACATTGGGTGCATCACAAGTGATGTTGCATTAATGGGTAATGTGAGAAAGGATTTATATCTTTTGTTTATTAACATGAGTTAATATCTCATTCCCTTTGATGGGAATGGAACTTTCCACATAAATATATTTCTATGGTGTTCAGTGGATAAGTTCATTTCCAAAAATTCAAATAGAGATACATCAAGCACATAGGTTGATGACATCGGTGTTCAACTGTCATGATTAGAGATATCAAGATAAAGGGATTATATTGTGAATTAATCATTCATATAAGTTTATATGTTATTGCAACATTAACTTATTTATTTATGGGTTCCTTGGAAAGTTTCTATATAATAAAATTTTACTTTAGACATATCTTCCTATTTTGATTGAGAAATATGGATAGAGGGTCACAAAGTAAGACAATCCACAATATCGGTTAAATTCAATGATTAATTTAACAAGTTAGAATAAATATTATTATTTATTTCTGGTTTAATAATTATACAAGTTTAACTGATCACCAAGATTCAATCATAATTCATTCAAAAGAATAATTAAGTTAAATAATAATGATAAATATTTATTTTCAGGGTTTTGAAAATATAATTTTTATAATATTTATCAATAAATAATGTAGTGATATTTATTTTTTAAATAAATAGTCATTATTCATGGTTTGTTAAATATCAAGGAGGGTAAGTGGGTTAAGATGAATGATCTGGTTGGAAATGATATAAATGATATTTTTATTTATATATTCCTAAAGTGATGCATATTTCAAGTGATTAATAATAATATTTTTATAATTATTTTTAGACATGGGGTAATCTAAGAATTATATAATTGGAAAGGGTCTTATGTGAAAATTACTAACCCTAAACATACCGTAATAAATATCCAATTATATCACATTCCATAGAAACACTTGTTGTGAAAAATGGATAGATATAAGCTCTATAAAACCCTAGAGAGAGTTCTAGAGATCTAGAGTGTTCTCTATCTTCCTCTACTCTCAAGACATCAATAGATCACTAAGAATTATTCATCCTCAAAGAGAGTTCTACTGCGGTTGACCATAAATAATGAAAGTGATCATGATCATCTATGATAGAACCAAATGATTATTTAGTAACTCTCAGATATTATAATGAATTTTTGGATCACCTCTAAAGGTATTCTATACTTTAATCCTACAAATAAATGATGGTATGATGATATTGAGTCAACTAGATCATCAACAAAGAGAGAATTACAAGTTCAGGTAATTCTAAATCTTCTTATAAATTAATTATAAATTACATGTGAAAATTATCCTCTTCTGATTCCATCATTTAATCAAGTCATCTAATCTATTAATTTCATTGGTCATGACATTATTCATTATATACACCTCATATTATTCATAAATTAAGACTAAAAATTCAATTCATCCATGTTATATATGTGATTTTGTTGTACTTGGAACATAAAATAATTCCCTTATCTATTTCCAAGCCATCCTAGGTTAGTCCTCTCACCCAACCAATAATAAATATACTCATGGAATACCCACCTGGGTACTCATGAACTAGTGTTGGAGGAAAACTTTTCCCACTCTCTAATAAACTATTCTGAGGTCTATAAGGTTTCTCACTATTTTTCCATGGTCTACTTAGGCCAATCATCTTATTCCCACACTCTCCTCTACAAGGATGTTTATAAGGAACCTATACTAGGGTCCACTATGTTGATTCATTTCATTTAATTTATACTCCTAAGGGTCCATATATCTCAAGTAATACATTTTATAATCATTCCCTCATCCATTGGTGGTCGAGGCATTAATACAATCCTTAAGGGTCCATTGTGGACCTTAACACCTAATTCATTTAAAATGAGTTTAAACAAATGATTAATTTTATTTTAAATAAAACATAAATTTATCTATGGTGGAAATACCATATACCCCTTTAACATATAAAATTCATAAACCATAGGGTTGGTTCAGGGGACACCTACCACATATGAAGTTTATCCTTTAAAGAAAATATTTGATACTCTCACTCCAGGTCATACAAGCCTCTTACATGATCATATATTCACATTAGATCTTGTATAAATCCATAATATATATTAAAATTAATTATACCAATTTATAATTATTCATTCAATTTAAATTAAATAGACATAAATTTTTAAAATCTCATAAAATAATATCCTCTCAATGAAACCCTAAGCAACAGGGTGTGGTCCACTCTTGACACACACCAAGACCTAATCTATGAAAAGGACCCAGTTTATATTCCTGATTCAATGGAAAATTTCATCCAATGTAATTAATAACCTCATAAAAATCCATAGGTTTATGTACCTTCATCGATACTACATGAAATGTCATGAATCCACCCTCTTAGGGTGTCCTTTATCTATGTTGAGAAAATACCCATCATAACAGGATGATTTTACAATGATATGGTGGAATCATTAATAAAATACCTAACTAAGATTACCAAAATCAGAGTAAATAAGATGAAAATAAGAAAGGAGTATGATAAGAGAGGAAAACATAAAATAATCACCATAAAATTCCAACAAAAACGCCCCTAATTAAGGGGGTTGAAGGAGAACAAGAATAATGGGACCTCCTTAGTCCATTACACAATGGTGAAAAAGAAATGGGGTAAGGTTTTAAATCTCTAGGGGTAATTTTCCTCTTTTTAATAAAATATGGTAGACTATTTGGTTAATACATGGTTCCCAAACCATGCACTAATGATGTGGTTGGAACTTACTTGATCCACAATCCCCTTGTATGGTTTGTTTATATGGTTTACTAAACCACGTGCCAACCATGTATCCCTTACAAACTAAGGTTTCACACATCAAACAGTTTGGTCTCATGGTTTTTTAATTTTTACATCATCCATTAAAATCACTCTGAAACCTTAATTAAATATTTTTCAAGTTTTCTCTATAAAAGTGCTCCAACCATGTTCCACACCCCTAGGGATAAACACCACCCATGGTTTCCTCGGATGGTTTCCCAAAACCATGTGGTAATAATGCACTAAATAAATACCCTTACCAAAATTCCAAAAAATTACCTAAAGTTATTGATGCTCACCTGACCACTCAATACACCTCTCGAGTCTTAATATATCCCAAAAAACATCTCCTTTAGATACTACAACTCTTATAATTCTAATACAAATATCAGTTCTCAAAATGAACCAAACTTCGAAAATCAAAAATTCAAATTACTTCAGTAATTTCTAACCTAAAAATACATGGGGTTTTGAACACCCCCCCCCCCCCCCCACCACCACCACCACCACTACAATATCACTACTCATCCCCTAGAAGTATCAGTGTTATTTCAACCATTAATCCTGACATACCACAGTATTCAATTCACTGCATAATTTCTACATTCTATCTATGAATGTTAATCGAGTTTCTATTATAAAAATACAAACATAAGGCAAACTATTAATAAAAAGTATTTCTAGTCACTCGTCATCAGAATCAAATCATTGAGATGGAAATTACCTGCACATATATATCCTAATACACCCCAGTTTCATCAACTAGTTTATTTCTTGGACATATGGTGTTCCCCACCATAAGAATCTACTCAAAAATATTGATTCATGAGACATAGCTCTCACCACCATAGGAATCACCTAAAAAACACATTCAAGATGGTCTATTGACATGATATATGTGGTTTTTATCTCATCACACCCAATTACACACAAATCTCTAGCCGGTCCGCCTCTAAAATACCATTCCTAAAACCACTTAATTTCACCCACTAACATGTTATCTCATCTCTTGATCACAATGATTGAAAATATAGAGGCATCACAAGATCATATAAACACATACACTAAAGTCCAAACCCTATCCATGGTTTAATTTCACGGTTATTTCTTCAACTAACCAAATCCACTATCATAATCCACTCATAAGTACTGACACATCATTGATCTAACTCACTCTCAAATCACATCAAAACCATCTCAAACCGATTTCCAATACATGGAATGTGTCCAACCTCATATATGAATCTCAAATATGTTATTCACCATAAAACCTAATAAATCCATATTTACATATACATCGGCATCCCAATTCCATTTTTAATATCTAATTATCAGTTTCATCACATCCATGACCCTACCAACATGAGGGTCATACATCCATGATTGATAATATCCACCCCACCATATGAGTATCCTTACCGTCAATTCACTATACTAAAACACTATTATTCATGGTCCATACACTATACAATAACATATGTAATGATTGTATGTGGCTATCCCACTCATAATTAGGTGTCATCGCAAAACATCGGTCGCTACCCATTCCTGTCTCGCCAAGAACGTCATCCTTGGCACCCACTAAATATTTATCAGTAACAAGGGTCACACCCTCCAATAGTCTATGGTTTACTCCACACCATATGTATTCCCATACACTAGGCCTCAAGAACAACCACAATATATTCCATCATTATATTCATGTTTCTCCTCCTAAGAAATGCTCATCTATCCTATCAACCCCTATCAAGGCACAACCTTAGGTCGACCATAACATGATACCATGATCCATCTATGGTATTCCCATTGGTATTAAGGGTAATATTACCACTCTCTTAAAAACCTTGAGCAACCATTCGCATAATAATATCATCAAACCCATCAGTCCTTGAACTGTACATGGTCGTTAACCAATCTACAACTCAAATAGCATCGTGCATAACTAGTGCGTACAAACTCGATATCATCCAAACTCAAGAGTGTCTACTTACATACCTCCCAATCACATAACCCATCTCACATTCTATGATTTTCCATCATTGAATCTATTCTCACACACATAACCATAGATCATGATCCACTACATATCAATCTCATTTAAAAAAAGAACACTGGTGATTTTTCAAATAAGCCTAAGGCATCTAACCCATGTCAAGGCCTACCGTATGATCACTCATCACTCAAGTATCGTTCAAAAAATAGAAGTGTATTATCATGATCTATACATCCAAGATCCACCAATATAGGATCATGATTAGATATCTCACTAGGAACCACACCTGAAGTTACTAGGGCCCGTCATCCCACTATTCTTACCCATCAAAAACATCCTTGATACTAAAGCACCTCAGGTTCTTATTCTCAAAAAAACCCAAGGCATCTCCATGACTATAAATTACACCCAGTATACACCAATCACATAGACTAAATAATCAACCCATTATTCCCATATATAAGGAACTTATAATCCTAGGTTGACCTCTCTCTCAAGTTACCCATATATATCATACTCATCCTAATAACTGTAGGAAAAAAATCATACTGGTCAATCATAGTATGAATTTCACTAATATCCTAAGATGTATTACAAGGGAACTATTCTCTCCCATATAGTTCATAAACCATGTCTTACATAAGCCACATATAAAGGAGCAACACCTCTACTCCTGTCTCAAATATTATAAGGAAACTCATGTTCCAAATCACCCATTCTCAAGTTATTTCACATGCATCACATACTGAATCAACTACCCACTAGGGAACTAATCCTCACTGTCCAATTGTATATTATATTTACCTCTCAATAACCATGATCTCGTCTAAACATATATAATGATACCATCCCATGATGATTCATGTCAAGTATACCATAGTCAGATAGTTCAATTAAGTAGAATACCATTGAGAATCTAGGTGAGAAAAAACCATATATGTTTTTGTTAACACTATAAATAGTTGGACCTATTTCCTTTCTATAACCAGTACCAAGAAATCAAGTTTTGATACCAACCCACCAAGGGTCACTATACATATCTTGTAAGGAGGCACTATATTATCATCATCAAAGAGCATCCCTCTATAAGATCAACATGACCTGCCATCATAAGAAACATACCATGATCTAGCTAAGTAGAATTATACCAATGAGTTACATGGTAAAATTATATATAAGTTTTCATTGATAGCTTAAACAACTAAAAACTCTATGTTAGTGATATTAGTCACAAAAAAGAACAAAAATTTCATATGAGTCCTATGTTCCAAGAATGATGCATATACATATCCCTCTTGTTAATGATGAATGATAAAAAACCAAAATAACAATATCAATATACAAAACATATTGAATAAATACCACAATCATAATAGGGAAAACCAATAATGGAAATTACATCACTGGTAACCTAGAATTCTCACTAGGAAAGGTGTTCCTAATTCATACATCTTTATTCCCTCTCTACCATATCCCTAAACAGTGAGAGAAGAAAAAAACTCTCTAATACCACCTTGTAACACCACATCATCCCTGGAAAACTCAACAATGTTTGGGCTAGGGGTGTCACATGTCCTCGGGTGTGCATCCCTATACACTAAAGACTACCAACCAGTGGTGAGGGTATAAGGTTTTACCATGGGGATATTATTCCCTCGTATCAGAGTATCAAAATAATGGGAAAATAACCAATAATAATCCATAAAAATAATCATAGTATACATAATAAATAAAAATTCATGCTAAAATAAGTGAAATGTATAAGCATACAGTCATACATCATAACTAGTCACCCACTTGGTCAACCACTTATAAAAAATAAATAAAATAATAAATATAACAGAGTATCTACTAGAATACCCAAGCCTCGCCTCATCTATCTCTTAACCTCGTTCAAGATATCTAGATAAATGAACCAATTTTGGGCCTTTAATCTTCCCAAAACTATAAATAGTGAGGTATACTTGAGTACCAAAGTGTAATGTATTCCTAAGAGGAGTATGAGTGAAACTCATTAGGGAATCACCAATGAGGTACAAACATAAAAAAATAACCAATAAAGTAGTGTATACACATGTGATATGCTTAGAATAAAACATACAGTCCAGAACCATAACAAAATAATCACCATCGATCATCAAGTTATAAGGTGACATTTGAGATCGACTATAACTATTTTGGATAGTGCATGATGTCTCTGAAAATGATTCATAACACCAAGGGGATATAAGTTCAACCTCAGAATCTCATGAAGATACATACATCAGGTAAAAACACTAAATCATAGGAATCATTATAGGTATCTCATAACAGTCTCAGGAGAAAACACCAAATCCTATGAGCATCCTAATTATACCATTATAGGATAATCAATCTTTATATCCTAGCGAGTATCCTAGGTATCTCATAATATCATTCCCAAATTACAAATCCTAATAAGGATCTAGGAATCTCATAATATTAGTATTGTAGACCATATCCTAGAGAGTATCCTAGGAATCTAATAGTATTAGGATTAAACCAAGATCCTATGTAGTATCCTAGGAATCTCATCATATTAGGTGGAAATAACTAGATCTAAGGAATTATCCTAGGCATCCCATATAGGTACAATTATTGAATCTTGGGTAATATACTATGCATTCCATGTAGTCATAATCATAAAATCCCACATGTTATTCTCATCATTACATATAATTCATCAATTGTAAACCCTAGATCCTAATACATTCCCTAGGTATCTCATTTATAAAAACTCAATGGTAGTGAATCCCTCCCATAATATCTCATGTAATAATATCCAGGGGCTAATATCTACCTGATAATATCTCATATCATAATCATATGGGTTATCCATCTACCCAAATATAATTCACATCTCCAATGTTGGTTTATCAAGTACATATCCTAAACTCATCACTACATCCATAGAAGGCTCACACCATTGTTTATTATTTTCTAAGGTGACACCTAGAAGTTACATCATCTTCCACTTGGAACTACCCCTCTCTAAGGTCAACATAATAGTGAGGCACCATCCAAGGTACCCTAGTCACTGCATCATAATCTGGATACCCTATATAGGCTCTTCCATCTCATTTTTATCTCTCGATACAATCCCTTCACTCAAATGGAATAGTGTTCCTCAAAATCATTGTAATCATATCATGGGATTACTAGAAACATTGTAAATGTCCTTCTGATATCACATTATGGATATAAAATAATTCCCATCCCACATCCCAAGACATACTAGGTCGGTCCACACATCCAACCTATCATAAATCTACCAAGGTCATACCAACCTAAGTATTCACGTACTAGTGGGGTAGGAACACTCACTCCATCTCTAATCAACTATACTGATGGATATACGGTATCTCATAGTTCCTCTATGGCCTATTCGATACAATCATTTTAGTCCCAGACTCTCTTCTATATGGAGGTGTCTAAGGGAACCTATTCCATGGGCCACTATATACATTAATTTCATTTCATTTATACCCATAAGGTTCTATAAATATTAGAGAATATATTTTATAATCAATCCCTCATTCATCAATGGACAAGGCATCAAACCAGTGCTCAAGGGTATGTTATGGCCCTTGATATCTTGTTCATTTCAAAGGAGTTTAACCAAATAAATCATTTCATTTTAAATAAAAGGTCAATCAATCTTAGGTGGAGAGACCACATATCAAATACATAAACCATAGGGAAGATACAATTACCACCTACCACGTAAATATTTTCTCCCTTAAAATAAATCTTGATTACTATCATCTAAGCTCATTTAATCTCGTATTGTCACTTGAGATTCTACCTCAAGCTATGACATCTAATAAATTTAATTATAACAATTTGTTATTATTCATTAAATTTAAATTAAATAGATATAAATTCCTAAAATCTCACTGAGCAACACCCTCTTGCTTAATCATTGAGTAATGAGTTACGTTCCACTCTTGAACCACACCCAAACCTATGCTAATCAAAAATACCCAATTTATATACCTAATTCAATGATCAATTTCATCCAATTTAATCATCGAGCCTATAAAAACCCATAAAGTGATATACATTCATCAAAACAGTGTGAAATAGTATGTATGGATCCTCTCGAGATATCATGTATCCTTCTTAAGAAAAATCCTCATCATAACGGGATAATTCCACCGTGATCTGGTGGATTCATCATTTAAATTTCTAATTTATACAACCAAAATGATAGTAAATAAGATGTAAATAAAAAATGAGGAAGTAGTGGAATATTCACCTTAATTTTCATAAAATCTCATAAAAACACCCATAACCATGGTAATATTAAAGAAGATAATGGGGGAGGGTATTTCCCTAGTCTGAAGCATGAGAGAGAAGAAAAAAAGGAGTGATGGATTAAATCCTGGGGGGAGGGTAATTTCCCTCTTTTAGTGAAATCTATTAGGATGCATGTTTACTATAAGGTTTTTTAAACTATGTGACAATTGTATGGGTGAACTACATTAAACCACATCCCATCATATGGTTTATCCAAATGGTTCATCAAACACTTCACCAACCTTATAGCCCTATTGACCAAGGCTACACACCTCACATGTTTTGACCATGTGGTTTTTTAAACTATGATTTAACTATTATGATCCCTCTAAAACCTAAATTATAAGTTTTTCATGGTTTATTTGCATGCGTGTTCCAACCATGAACCCCAACCCTAGGAAAAACTACATTTAATGGTTTCCTCACATGTTCTTCCCTAACTATTTACTAACTATGTTCTAGGTAATTATCCTTTCCAAAATTCAAACTAAAGCTCGCAATGATCACCTGAGAACTCTAGAAACCTCTTAGGACTTGATCCATTAGCAAAGACATGTCCTTGATATGCTTTAAATATAGTAATTCTAATACGAATCTTGGTTCTCATAATGACCTTAGTTCTATAAATAAAAAATTAAAATTCTTCCTAAAATTCCCAATCCAAAAATTCATAGGGGTTTACAAGATCAAAACTTCTTCCATTTATAAAAAATTTCTTTACAAAAAATGAATAATAATTAAAAAAGTGTTAGAAAACAAATATTGAGTTTTCCAGATCCCTAGAAATGGTTCCAAATTTGACATGACATTTTTAAAGGGGATAAAAAATTATAAATCATAAATCTTCTATGAAAATATTGAATACTACAACATGTTTATCCTCGAAGATCCCCACATACACTCACTGACTTCACTCTTATTAATATATTTTTTTGTTTAAAATATTTAAAATAAAAAAAATAAAAAAAATGATGGGGTTTGAGTTTTTTATATTTAGTAAATTAAAAATAACATAAAACAATGCTCATAATGAATTATAAATAAGAGTATATGGTCATTGGGTGAATCTCAATGTATTCCATCATTATTATATGTTTCTCAAAATTACCCAAATTAATAAGTTGAATTAATATCATTTATCCTATAATATTTCACTATTATTAATTTATGAAAATACATGTATACTGAATGATCCTCAAGCATACTAGTATCCCATTTATTCTCCGTGGTGATTGGGTATTAACTCCATTAATCAAGTAAGAGAACCTGCTCAATCCACTGGCAGGGATCGCATACCATTAAAATTTTTAATTCACTCACATACATTGGTATAGAGAGTGAATATATTGTTGGGATAATTTTTAGTTAAAATAATGAATAAATATGGAAATGGTGATAGAATATAGAGTAATTATTTCCTCCTCTACATCCTACCTTTATTACCTTATCAAAATTAGGAAATTAGGATTGAAATTAACCATATAAATTTAAGAATATCACTATGATTACCCTTTAGACCACCCAAAATGGGTTTTTATTTAACCATTGTGAAGTATGAGATCACAGGAACATCATAGAGGTTGAGAAACACAAATAAAGTAGATAAGTGGAGAAGAAAATTGTACACATATTGAAGAAAAAATACATCATAATTTATTTTAGAACATATAATATAGATTTATAGTAGTAAGATAAAGGTATAAAATCATCCCACCAAGTGGTAATATATATTCCCTTTATACCCCCCCCCCAATTATCTCATTTTTTATCTCATTCCAAGCCCTCCTCTCAATATAATTGAAAACTTAATCATACTCAGTTGAGAGAATCATTCCAGGATCAAGCTCTGTATTCATTATGAAACAATTTGAGGTAGATTGTCTCACCATTTTGTGGTGTATTATTTATTTATTCATTCTCAATATATTTTTATGAATCATGATATGTAAGTATTAATTGATTTATATAGGTAGATTTGGGCCTAGGATGATAGGAATCGATGGGATAGTCCATTGGATATTTAATGTGTTTATTTAGTATAACCAAGTAAATTGG
Organism: Viscum album; assembly: GCA_963277665.1. Taxonomy (NCBI): domain Eukaryota; kingdom Viridiplantae; phylum Streptophyta; class Magnoliopsida; order Santalales; family Viscaceae; genus Viscum; species Viscum album. The sequence continues at coordinate 720,533,894 of OY728148.1, forward strand.
GATCTCGATGAAGAAAATCATTGAGAATATGGTGGTCATGACTTCAAGGATCCTATCATGGTACATTGGTTAATTTGGATTCTCATAAGAAGAGCAGGTCAAGAGCTACCAAGGAGGTGTTTTTCACTATGGATTGAATGGGATTTGGATTTGCAGGTGTTTACTTGAGAGGAACTTTGGCACACTTAGCTTACTATGATTTTACTAGTCATTGAGTTAATGGGTCTATCTACATAGCTATGAAAATATCAAGGAACAAAGGAACTGGTCGGTGGGAGCTAGGATCATAGTCTGAGAGTTCTACCTGTATAGGATCTTAGTGAAGGGGAGATTGAGCTTCAAGGTTAGTAATGCTTTACTGCTATTTCACACAGTTATAAAGTTCGGTTATGTAGGAATTATTTATAATATTTTAATTAATTTATTGAAAAATAATTGGAACTGTGATCAGTACTAAATCAAGGATCTCATTTTATATTTTTTATGATTTGGTTGGGAAGGTGAGCTTGGATCGAGATTCTTGAACAATTTATAAATACTTTTGAGTTCTTCCACTATATGAATAAGGTTTCAAGGGAGATTTTAAGGTTATATTTTATTTTTTATGGGATTCTCAGTGTAGTAGAAAAGAAGACATTTTCCATCCTATAGCAGTTTTGGTTATTTAATGTTTACTCTTATATATCAGTACATCTACACTATTTAGTCTTACAAGAGTATTTCCCAAGTTTTTTTATTTATTCATAGGGCCTTCTACACATTAAAAAATCTTTAAAGTTCTTTACTCTTACACACGATTCCCCTTATATATAATAGTAACTCCATCACTTACAAAAACACTAAAACATCTCAATTAAAATTCAAAATAATAAAAGCAATAAAATCCAAATATTAATTTATTTTTACATCTAATTCCAAAATCACAAAATAATATAAATGTGTTGAAAATTACCCATAATTATGAAATTAATTGGGATATATTCAATGAATAACTCAATAAAAACTATGAAATTTCATGTTTCATCACTAGTGGATTGTGTAACCATTTATAGTAGATCATGTCACTACAATTAGACCTTACAATCCCATTCTAGGACATGATCAAACTTTTCCTAGTGGATTTATATCCATAATGGGATAGATATATTTTAGTAATAAGATACTAGATTTATTGAATTTAGTTTTCCTTGGTTATCTCCCATGATACTTGGTTATATTTTTAATAAACAAATGCTTTCCATTACTATATACATTATTATAGTTTTGTATTTTCCATTAAACTGACATGACCCATTTTTATTTAAAATAAATTTTTAAAAGAAATATTATTTTTATTTTTGTTTAACTTAAAATACAACTAGTATTTTATAGTTTCAGTTAAAACTAGCAGGATATATCTTATTTTATAATGGTGATAAATAGAGAATGTGTTGGAATCCTAGGGGGATGTTATCTCCCACTCTATAAACACATATCAGTGTGTTTGTATATATTTTATTCTCTAGATATATTTTATAGGTGTGGATAGTAGGTTTTATATCCATATAGATTAAACTATTGTCTCAGTTATAGAATGATGGAGGTGGTGGCATAAAAAGTTTTTTGTGTGTAGCATAGAGTTAGAAGTGTGTTTATTTTTATTTATTTATAGTCTTATGTATCTTTTATTAGTCATATAATCTTGTATGTCTATATTTATGGATTTATTTTGTACTTTTTGTGTTGGATTATGGGATATCTAGTTGGTTTGTTTTTTTTATAACGGCTTGTGTCATTATAGGTTGTAAATTCCTAAGGTAATTTGAACTGTTGTTTTGGTGAGGGGTTCATTTTGATAAATGGGGATCGGGCTAGGTTTTAAAGAATTTGGAAATCTATAAAAAGGTAATTTTGGTTGGGTTTTAAGGATTGAGTGGGGTATTGGGTGTTTGAGAGGATTTCTAGGAAGAGTTAGGTGGTTAACCTATTAAAAAGTAGCATCTACATACCATTCATAGTGTGAATCTATGGTTCATGCCGTAAAATTTTTGGGGTAGAGGAAGAGGGTATCTACTTGGGGCCTTTCATGGCATGAAAATAGGTATATTTCATGAACCATATGGTTAGTATTTTTTTAATGGAATATGGGGTTTCTAAATTATAAATCTATCAGTTTTGTTCTCTTGGATGGTTGTGTCCCCTCCTTCCTTACCCTTAGTTTCAGGTGGATTCTTGGTGGTTTATCACACTAATTCTTGGTATAATATTGTATTCTATCCTTATTTATTCTCCCATTTGTTCATTTTTTATTTTATCTTTGGATTGGATAAGGTTTAAATGAATGATTTCACCAGATAATTATGAAATCATTACACCGTATGGGGCTTCCACATGTGGCTCATAGATAATATCCCAAGATGGATTATTCATGTTTTTGTTCATCATTTTCCTTGAGGTAAGTTTTTCTATGAATTTATTTAGGTTTTTTCATGATTTCAGGTGAAATTATCCTTTTATTTGGGTTTTACTTTTGGGTATTTTGTCTGTCCTTGGATCAAGGTCACGTCAAGATTTGAATTCACCCCTTTACTCACATTTTTTATTATCTAATGATGTCCAATATGATTTTGGGTGTTATTAATAATTTTTTTATATATAATTTAATTGTTAATTGTTCTAAATGAACTAAAAAATAAATAATAATTTTTTTTTAATTAATTATGTTATGAGATGACGTTCTTCATTCCATTATAGAGTTGAAGCAGGTAGGGTCAGGTGTCGTGGAGGCATGGTTAGCACATGATGACCTAACTTGTATGATTGTATGTTAATTTTGTGTTATGATTTTCAATTGAGATATTTTTATGTACATTACTACACCGATTTATATATATATATTTCATGCACATACACTTGATCATGACATCACTTAGTATCATTTAGCCATTGGGGTTTCTTAATGGGTTATTGGACTCACCCCTTAGTTGTGTACATGGCATGGGTTCTTAGTAGGGTGGGTTATGTGAGTTGATCTAGGGGTAGTGTAGTTTACTTTTCAGTTATTATTTAGTATATTTACTACATTGTGTGCCTTTTATTTATATGTGATTCTTGTTATTGCATTTTTATTTACTATTGATACTCTTTTATGGTTGACGCATCATATATACTATCTTATTCATTTATATTCTAGACTACAGGGGATTGTTTGTCTCTCGGTTTCTTTGTCTATGGGTTTTTAAGATGTTCGGTATACAGACGGTTCATGCCAATTTTTTGGTAGAACTTAGACATAATCCTAAGGTTTATTCTAAGGGAATGGTGTCTATATAACTATGTTTTAACCTCACTACTAGTCTAAAGACTTTGGAATATGGGGATTCATGCCCAAGGTTTTATAGTGACCCCCACTTAGGTATCTTTCGAGCAACCCAGGCCGAGACATTAAAAAATGGTATCAGAGTGGTATTTTGGGATGGGTAGTGTTGAATAGTGATGGAGATGCATTTTTTAGACTTTATAAGTAGATTGAGTGCATGCCTAGCCAGTATAGAATCAGATAGAATCTAAGTTTCTAGGGGAAGTCTAGTTTCAGGACTAGGAAGTCAAGGATGAGTGAAGTGTTGGTTTGGATTAAGAATCCCTATGTAGGATGTATGGGACTCAGTATGGGTTATAGGGATCTTCTAGGAGTTAATGAGTTGTTTATACATCATAATAGTGATATGTTAGGGGTGTGGTACATGTGTCTGCAGTCAGTGTTGTTTAATATGACTCCATGTTAGAATCCATTATTAATTCATGAAACTTATAATATAATCAATGTTTTATAGATTAAATTATAATGAGTTATTATATTAATATATATATATAAGAGTATTATTTAACTGATTTTGATTTTGATTGTTTGGTTTTTATAGGGTAATAGTTTTCAAGATGCGTGGAATTTTCAAGAAAAAACCAAGTTTTAGAAGGAAAAATCATTTGGTGTTGTGAAGCATGTTTAAATGGTTTTGAAAGTTGGTTTTATTGAAATGGAACATAGAGTTAGTGTTTTTAAAATTATTTGGTATTTTTAGGTTTTTTGAAAAGTTTATGGAAATAGATTTTGAAAAAATAGGATCAATTTTTATAAAATTACTGGATAGTCTATGGATTTTAGTGATTTTGGATTTGGTGAAAACCCTTGGATTCTAGGGGGTGTTTTTCAAAATAATGAAGAAATCATTGCACCTAATGGAGATTTTTTATTCAAATCATAGAGGTTATCTTGAGATGGAATATTTAAGCATTCATTAATCATGTACCTTAAGGTAATTTTTTATATCAATTTATTTAGAGGTTTTAGATATTTTAGGTGAAATTTTCCTTTGATTCTAGTTGAAATTTTGGGGATATTGTGTGGACTATGATTAGGGTGCATTGGGATTGGATTGCACCTCATTTATCGTGATTCTACTGATTAAATGAAGTCTGTTGCAATATTAAGAATTATTCATAATTTTTTTAATTTTTAATTTACTTATGAATCATTATAAATGAACTAAATAATTAATTATAAATTTTTATAATTAATTATTAGATGTCATGTTTTAGGATAGGTTCCCTGAGAGATGAGGTGATGCTTAAAGGATCCCAATGAGTGATGGGCAGACTATGAATTAAAGGAAATGGATTTTTTTAGGTAGGGGACCTAAATTTATTTAAGAATATTTGTTTTTTTATGATTTTATGTTTTTGTTCCATCATTATTATATACTCCTACATATTTCATGATATTTTTAATCTCACTATAAGGTTGGGATAGTCTTTCATCCGCCAGATAATCAATACAGACCTCATATTATTCCAAATATAATATTAAAGGATAATAAAATTTGACATGACTATAAATGATATGACGGGGACAAACACAAAGTCTAAGGTGTATTTAGAAGGAGAACACCTAAGTTCATCTAGGTTATGGAGGCTAAAGTTTTGAAGGTGGAAGAGTGAAGGGAGAAGTAACTTGAAGATGTAATGGCTGGGAGAAATTAGTGAGACTTCTTCTGGTAGTCTAAATTGGGTTGTTGGATATAAAATATCCCTTGTAACTTATATTTTCTCTCATGGATGTAAGAAATGTTTTCTAAACCACATAATACCTTATGTGCATTGTGTTTTCATTTGTTCTTGAATGTGTGTGTTGGTCATGTACTTTTTAAAACAAAATAGAGGATCATGAGGTGATAGGTTCTAGAGGAATCCAAGGTAAATGATAGATCGATACAATTACTAGTGTGTGAGGTATTCCAAGTTCTGGTCTTCAATCTCATGGGGGTGGATTATCAAAAGTTTTTGTACCTTTGTTGTTTGAAGTTCTACTATATAGTATCATTAAAAGGGATAACTTCTAGTGATTGGGGAAGTGCCTCCTCATTCCCAATAAGTGGTATCAAAGGGTATGTGGAGAGTGCTTAGGTGGAGTAGTTTATTAATAACTTAGATGTATCTTGCATGAAATACTATTGGGTTCTTCATGATTAGGTATTCTATTAGGTTATTGGAATAATGTCACCAAAATATGGTGATGGTACCAGTGGGTTATTAGGATATCAAAAGTATTATTGGTCATATGATCCATGTGGTATGTTTCATTCATTAGGTGGAAATATAGAACTTTTTTAAGACTAATAAATTTATGAAGAGAGTTTATAATCCCTTACATTTACAGGATTTAGATCTCATGTCTCTGGTGGAAAGCATTGTATGGTCTAGTTATGGTTTTATGATCTGATGGTGGATATTGAATATCTTGTAGGATGTTGGATTTACTACTCCTCAGTGGTTTTTAGTTCTATTGGATGTTGAAATCAGTTGGAAGGATAGAAAACTAGAAGGCTATGATAGAAAGTTCATGGATTTTTCATGGATTTCTAATATGTAATTATGCATGTTTCTAGAAGGAGCTATCATAAGAGAAATTTTTTGGGATAATGAAAACCTGCAGAATATTAAAAGGTTTGTTTCCAAAAATTTCCCAATTTGGAGGTTTCACAACTTTTATCTGAGAGTAGGTGACTAAAAATTTACTAAATTTTTTCTTAATCCCATCTTAATAAGAATATGGGGTGTGTCATGGTTCCCATTTTGAATGGAATATGGTCAATTTAAGAGTAGAAAAAAAGTGGAAGAGCATGATGGAATTCATGTTAGGGGGATTCATAGTAATGGAAAGTGTGGACAAGGTTTAAAGATACATAAGGCGATGACTAGAAGGAGTATTGGAATGCCAAGAATCAGATGACTAGAATATATAATTTGATGCATGGTTGTCATGAGTTCATTGGTGTGAGGGAGGAGGAAGGATTATAATTTCTAATCCATATGAAGTATTGCTAAGACTTAGTTATATAGAGTGTAATTTTTATTAAATGTGTTGGAATTTAATGTTCTAATGATTTCTCCACCGAAAATCCATTACTCTTCAAATTACCTTCGATGAAAGTAGAACTATGATGTAAATAGACTAGTAGTTTTTCTAAGAGATAAAAGTGAATAGAAAGAGTTAGATATCTACAGGAAATTATTTAGATGTCTGGTATAAGGATAATTATTCTATCATCTATAAGTCTAAGAAATATGTGGACTTAGACCACACTGAAATCGGAGAAAGTACAACAACAAGTCATGGCTCATATTTCTTTGCAAGTTTTTTTTTGACTCTATAGAATGATTTTTAGAAGATCTTCAAATTATTGTAAGTACCTATGCAATAGATCTAGGATCCTGAAAGGATTGGTACTTAGTAGAGCAGTGTGAAAAAATGACCATTAAGTCCTTGGTTGTATTTAAAAGGGGTTTTAGTAAGATTAAATCATGCTAATTTCATCATAATTTATGATAATAATTTATGGAGTTCAATTAAAATGAGATCATTTGATTTTGGTATGCTGGAAGCTCTCGGGTTGCACAGGACTTGGTCATAGTGTCATAAGAATACTTCCATAAGAGTAAGTACATACACTTGGTTCATGAAGAATATTATTTATAGAATCACAAAAAATTCATAGGATAGAAACTCGGTTCCAAATTTCATTGAAAAAAGTCCATGGAGACATTAAGATGAGTTTTTCAAATGTAGTAGAACAAAATATTGTGGTTATGGAGGTTGGAGGATGATTTCCTTTAGTGGGATCCCGGATGATTAGTGGGAAGAATGGAATAGAGAACCATGTGGATGTTGTGGAAGGGAGGTGAATAGAATCCATCTAGAGGGACTTTGGTGTGAGTATGATAATAGTTTTTGTATGGGAGATTGTTGGACTCGCATGTGAAAACAATTCTCAAATGAGAGATTGTTAGGTTTTTGTGTGAATTTTTTTTAATCAATTTTGAATGCTCTGAAAGTTGAGTCACTAGTAGAAACACTTGGGATAACTTAGATATATTCAATTAACGAGAACCATTTGATGCCTGGATTTAGCCAGTAGAAATGAGTTCTCCAGAAGTAGTAACATGATTTGAATGAAAGTTTGAAGGGGGGCTCAGGATGTTAGATCAAATGATGTGTGTTGGATGGGTGAGTTTAGTGGATTGTTCATAGTGGAGTCTAATTATGGAAATTTTGAGAAATAATATCTATCGATTCATGTACTTAGAGAGTTGTTCAAGGATCTAGAGGATTCAGTGAGACAAATGGTAGGGACAAATATCGGTAGCTAAATTTTAGGGTGCTGAAAACTTTGAAATGGAAGTAAATACTCCCACAATAACTTTTTAGAAGGTATCCAACATTCCTACAGATTCAGCAAAGAAAATGGATGAAAATTGAATTTCAAATATGGGAAGAAACTTGAAGAGGTTTACTTTTTCAAAAGTTTTGAGTGACATGTGTACCATCACCATGAAGGGTTCGCAAAACACATGAATCGAGGACTAGTGGTATAAAGAGGGACCCGTGAGGTGCTGGCATGTGGGGTGATGTCCAGTGAACCTAGGAATTTGTAGACCGCATCATTAGAAAAATCAATAACATGAATTCCATTTGTATACCATCTCACAAACTCCGCAGTTTGCAGATGAAGGAAGATCGATAGGGTTCTGCAAACCTTGACGTACGAACCGCAACCTCCACAAACCACAGTGGACTGAGTCTTCAGCAGGTTGAGATATATCTTCATGGGATTCAGAAAATGGGGTCACATACCCACAGATAATATTTCCTCAATTCTCTAAAAAAGAAGAATAGGAGAAAGAAGAAGACAGATGAAGAAAGCATAGAGGAAACTCCAGAGGTCGGAAGAAAGAATTTGGAGAGGATTCTAACTTTGGTTTTGAATCATCACCGAAGTAAAAAATGTGTACTATGTTTCCATAGGTATAACCAGCCTCAAAACATAAAAATAAGGAACTTAATAATAATTGGTAAACTACAAACCTAATTGGTGTCATCATGAACCATAAATTCCTCACGGATGAACTCCCTGAGAACTATAGGTTCTTATAACCTCCTTAAATACGGCACTCTACACAGTGTATCTCTATGCAGATCGAACCCCATGATGTGTACAACATTAGTACATATATGGAACCTGAAGCAGTGTGGAGGATCACATCTAGGATCGTGTACCACTTTCGTATGTGGTGGTCCATTCCCAAGCCCGCATACTGGTTCAGTACGTGGACGACCCCCCTGCCTGCATAGCACTATGGTATGCGGGGCTCCCCCCATCCCGCATGAGAAAACATTACGCGGAATGGGCCATCTTTGGGTTTCTTTCTCTCTAGATCCAATATCACCACTCCATTATTGTTCATTCCTCCATATCTCCTCCACGAACCAGTTCACTGGAATCAGGCCAAAGACACCTCTAAATCCATCGGACCCGTATTATCAGACCATCGGGTGCATCAGCGTGCCCCTTTGATTCTACATACCCATGGTAATCAGAGTCACAAAAGTTTTCCCCACAATGGTTCAGACTCTTGGGAAATCTATGAGTATAAATTCCCATGGTAACCTAGATTCCTACCTTAGGATGCTAACATGAACCTCCCCATTATAGGGATTAAGGGAGATCACTTTATTTTCCATTCAATAAGAAATGGTGATCAGTTAAAGGAATTATGCTTGCTTCTCTTTTCAACGAGAGGTGACATTCCTCCCCTTTCCTTGAGCACATTCTGGGTAACTCCTACTAAGGTAAGTCTCTAATCTTTTGAGATCTGATCTTCATGACCTCCAATGTCATCCCACATTGAAAGGTTCATCGCTTCGTACCCTCAACCACCATCGCCTCAGCTTCTTCTATCATAGGTCTAGCCTCTCCCATTAGTGGGAGAGAAGGTGTTTGTACTATTGAATCTCTCACATCCTCTTGTTTCTCACATCGAGTATGACTCACGTGACCTTAGAGATTTGTGATGATCACAAAATCCACACAACCAACCCATTTTGAACTACAATAACTTTGATTCCTGTTCAAAATAGGATATTTTGGATTCTTACTTGAAGGCCTGAGCTCAAAAGGGGTCCCCTTCCAAATGATTCCACCCCAATTATTCCCTAAAAAATGGGACTCATCCTAGGTCCAATCCCCAAGCTAACAAAACTATGTGGGCCCTGATTCCTCTTTTGAGGATATGTAGAAAACCCATCTTATGGGTTCAATCCCAATATAAAACCACCTTCCGTCCTTCCTGGATGATGATAAACTCTCAATTTCCTTATTTCATGGCTTAAGTTATCATTACCTACATAGCATAAAATTTATGTATATCCAAGATGATCCTACAAACCAGGGGTAGCTCATGGATACACTCTTCAGGAATGAACCAAGGATTCACAAACATATGAACTTGAATTAAATATATAAGAAAGTCCCATAATAGGAAATGATTCCCCTCAAAAGGTTGTTATGAGCTTGACCTCTCATCCTCTCAACCAATGGAGTCCTTAATTTTTTTTGGCCAAATTATCATCCAATAAGCACCTACCTTTGGAAATAATGTCTGTGAATCATGGATACTGAGGCCATTGGCTATTTCTAGCTCCACGAATAAACCCACTGAAGACCATTTGAGGAAGTCATATCCTAAGAAGACCGATTTCACAAATACTTAACCCCTTTAAATCACCCACTGGGACCATTTGACCATGTCACCTCCTTTATAATTAAGAAGGTATAAATTTCCTAATCCATGTGGGGTCAATCTAATGCCCCCTAAAGGATAATAATGTGGATCAAGTCGAAACAAAGATGTTGATGTGAAAGTCTCTGTAATAATGGGTGAATTCCTGTCACCTGTTAGACCATTCTTTGAATTTTTCCCAAACACGTACATGCATCAACTTGGGAGAGAAAAAAATTGGTGAACCCGATGTGAATCCTCCACCAAGGTGGCAGTTTTACCCCACTCAAACCCCTTCACCTCACAAAAAAAAGTAAGGGGACCAAGTTGAATCATCAAATATGCATATGTTCAAGAGATACTACTTTGATGGTGTTTTTTTGTCTTTATATGTCATATATATATATATATATATATATTGTAGGTTCCCACAGAGAAAACTTTGATCCAGATGATGTCCCGAAAACCAATGCAGACATGCACATCAGTGATCCCCCAGGCAGTTGGTGCCCCAATAAAGTGCAGGACCCCCTCTCCAACCCAGCGTCTTCAACCCTGGGTATCCATAATGTTGATCAAATAATACCACCAAAATAGTACTCTCCATATAGTGGATGCTGCAAGACAAGCCCTCCAATCTGAAAAATCTCACCAGATGCCTCCTCAGCCATAGCTGGAACCCCAACACAAGGCATCCCCAGTGGTCATCTCGAACTGTTTCAGGAGCCTGTCCCCGGAACGTGACAACAAGTACCTTCTTATCTTAGATAGGTAGATGAATTCGATGTTAATGACTTCATATCAGCTAAAAAAGGGTCCTACTCATGGGACCCTTCTAGAGAGCATCACCACCAACACTAGATGTCCAAGTATCCTCATTCTGAATAAGATCTTATGATGAGGTAACCTACTGAAGTCCAAAATACACGGGCCCCTCGGGCCGCCCACTGAGGGTGGCATACATACAATCAAAAATAGGTTATTACCCTAATTCATGAGGAGGAACTCCACCGTAAAAATGTAGCGCCATTCAATGGGAATACATACAAATCTTCCCCCTTCACTCAAGTCTACCATGGAAATAGGGTGGTATAATATGAGCACACACACATTCTTTCCAATTCTCATCGGTCCTACCATGTAGAAAGAGCAGAAAATTATAGGTAGATGTAGACATCTGAAAATGCGCAAGAATCCTGTCATCTTAATAGGGTGGAAACCAGATACAGGCACGCACAAATACCTACTGATGCATATCAAATCCATCATCCAAATATGGTAGCAAAAAAATATGAGCATAGTCAAATTTCTATGGATTCATACAAAGCCCATGAGACAAATACAGAAACAAGAAAACAGATGAAAATTCTTACTCATGAATATAAATCCCACAATTCAAATACAGTGGAAACTAGAGAAGACAACCAGTAGTAGACTCGTTCTTATGTCTCAGTACAAGATAAATTCTAGTATCAACTAGAAATATATGGAGAACCAGAGTTGGAAAAGACTCTTGATTCGACATCGGAATGGGCCTTCATACCCATTCCATCCAAAGATGTATATTAGAAAATCCTATAAATGATGGAAGATCAGATGTCAATTCCAGACCATATCCTATAACCATGTCAAGATATCATTCCATCAGTGGAAAAGGCGAGGAACCAAGCCCATGACCCGATTTCCTCGAATGGAATGACTTACTCACAAAATGGGTTAGTCACTCTGGAGTAGTTATGTATCCCTTCTCCAGTCCAAAAGGGTCGACAGCAATATCCTGTGATACACAGATAGCTGGATCGGGAAAAAATACCCATTCAAACTGGGGGACGCCGATCTAATGTGTTGGTCTCTTCAGGGCATGCATATATCTCTACCAAAAATCAAGATTTTTTTCGGCATATCCCAAAGGTATCATGGAAAACAACAAAATAGGGACCCATATATGAAGGTCATTACCAGCATAAGATGACCCCCATTACCTGTAAGAGAGTTCCCAAGAATGAAACATGCCAAAGGCAACCAAAAAATGAAGAGCACATACGTGATCCTGCTCTGTTGGAATCTGGAGTTCTTGAAGCCCTTGAACCTATATCAATAAAGGCTCAAGACCCTATCAGTCCATTACCAAATTATGGAAGTGGAAGTAGCAGTTACGAAGTACCTCCCCATAATGTTGCTACCATCAGCTCTGAAGGTCCTTCCTAGATCACCCATGGGGGATTACTCTGTGGCCCAGGAATGATTGATCACGAGGTTCTATCTCCTAATGCATGTTAGGGTACCCCTACCCTTAACCAAAAGATCATACATCAAGAAGGTCCTCCCCGCATTGTCATCTACCCTGATGGTCCGCCCTAGGGTATACACTATAGATATTCTTCTCCATGTAGTCTAACATCGATTCATGATGGTAGTCCTCACCATGATGATGGTCATTACGAAGGCCCTCCCCACAATGGAAATTTCTTTAATGGTCCTCCCCATAGAAACATCAAGCAACAAGAAGGTCCTCCCCTCATTGTAGTGCATCCTGAAGGAACTCCCCATAATGTACACTGCATAAATTCTCCCTGCAGCTAGATATCAAGTTATGATAGTAGTCCTCATCATCATATCAGTCATTGATAAGGTCCTCTCCTCAATGACATCAAGTATCTAGAAGTTCCATCACTCGCTGCATCCCGCCCTGAAGGCCCTCCCTAGGGTATAAATTGTAGGAACATTCCCTATGGTCGGGAATCAAGTTGTAATGGTAGCCCTCTCCACTGTATCACCAATTGTGAAGGTCCTCCCCATAATAAAAATTCACATTGAAAATAAGGTCCTCCCCTTGTCGGGACTAATTTGAGAAATCTCTTCTATGCTGAGGTGCTCGGAAAGATGGAGTCAGACATATCAAACACTCTGTCTATAACGAGTGATATCCTTTCTCAACCAGAGGAAAATTCTAGGGCCACACTCATCTTCTGACCCACCCCCACACCGCTCACATATCAATGAAACTCCTACCAATATGGATTCTTATTATGAAATCATTAAGAAGTAGTCAAGTTTGGAATATCAAGTAGAGGAGTCCCCAGAAGAACAACAGTAGGTTATGTTTCTCGTGATAAGACAACTAGCTAAGGATAATATACCAGTGATGTATTGGCCAACAACCACTTCTTAATTTGACATACTAAGGGGGTTCTCTAAGGAATGTGTGAAAACATTCACCTCAATATCTGGACAACTCTTCACCATCTAGAAGAAAAGTTATTACCCTATGAAGGTTATACAGACCATGTAAATATATTAGGAGAGCTTCACCATATAATCAACCTGAAATCCCTCCCGTATGAACGATGTCCATGATCAGAAAGGAAAAAGAGAAAACTTGAACTGGCTTTCCTCCACGCACTTCACAAGTTGTGTTTCCTCCTCAACGATGCCCCATATAAAGTTCATATTCTAGGATGGGGAGAACATGGATCTCTACACTTCACCCCACATCCTATCCATTAGACCTCATTGGAAGTGACATCTTGTGATGTCATTACCCAAAGGAAGCAATAAAATGAAATTTATACTCATGAAAGATGGAATACTCAACAAAAATTGTCTTGGAGTAAGTCTCAAAAGCGTTATGCCCAGTGAGATCAAGCCATCGAGAATCTCCTGAACCTAGAAACCAAGAACATTCAGTAGGCTTCCCACCTAAGGGAATCAAACTAGTAATCATTTCTCATGTCCTTGAAATCCAATAAAGCCCATATGGATCGAGCGCCATACTCAGGTCATACCCGCACGAGAGTTCGTAAAATTAAAAAGGTGTCAATAGCAATGGATACCACCGAAATACAAGAACAGCCCCAGCCCACAGATCTAGGAGAATTTTTAACTCAAAATTCCCCCATAAGACCAATAAATCTAGGTCGTAGTGCATCAATGGAAGAACAAGAGAAACCCCAACCCTGTGGGCTGGGGACATTTTTACCTCAAGTTCCCACACAATGGACGTATTTCTTCTGCCTTATAATAATAACAATGAGAAGATAGGTCACTAATTCAACCTCATCTCATGGTTCATACCCTATGAGATTAAGTCACATTGTGAGGTCGGATCAGGGCTCTATTTGGGTCAATTTTCGCCAAGAATCCCAAAGAATACCATAGAATAGAAGGAGAAAGTACAATAAAGGACACCAAAATCTTTCCTACCATTCGGCACCAGCTACACCACCCCAATGTGGTATGAATCGGTGAATATGGTAAACATCATACCCATGGATCTCATAGGAAATGATACAAATGGAGAGGACGCAATAGAAGATGGTTCCCTCCTAGAGGCATCCCACACCAAGCCTAATAATGTGTATACCTGGAACCAGAGTTCTCTCCTAAATTTGGGCGCCCCCTAAGTTATTTTATCATTACCTCCCGCATGAATCCCCAACAAGTAGAAGAATAAATCCCAGGTTATCTATGACCCACTTCCTCCTCCCCAAGATAATGTGTCCCTCACACTCAAGGAAAGATTCGGAAAGCAGGAGGAAGAAATGAAAGAGCTCAGAAAAATCAATTTTGAGCTGCATCGTGGGAGATATCTTGTTGGATGTGTTCCTCGAGTGTAACATCAATAAGTTCTCCTAGAAGTGGTTCCCCTACCACAGGCACTCATCCCATTAAATGAAGTTAAGATCAGATGCCCATACAATCCAGCATTGGGACCATAAACCTTCTTGAATCTAGCCTCAGAAGAACATCAATACTTCCCTCCATTAGAAAATAATATAGAGTATATTCAGAAGAACCCATAAAGGATACCCCCAGCTGAGTATCCATTCCAAATTCTAGCAGTTTCAGCACATCCATATTTTCCCCCTACTACACCAGTCCAAGATCAATTCCAATAGGATATGCATCAAGGGATCTTGAATACTGTCGAGCAATTGATAGCCCAACTAGAAGCCATGGAAGGGTGGTGTGCTCCGATACAACCAGAGCACAAACCCTACCCTGATTGGTTGAGAAATATTCCACCACCACCAAACTTCAAGAAACATGTATTACAAGTGTACAATGATTCGGGGGACCTGGAACAGCATCTAATGCACTATGCCTCTTACTGTGACCCCATGATGGGAACCCTAGAGAAATAAGAGGTAGTAAAACTTAGGTGCTTCATGCGAACTCTACGAGTTTCATCCTTTTTGTGGTATACTATCCTGCCATATAACTCAATCATAGGCTAAGATGACCTTCATCGATCGTTCTTATTCCAGTTATGTTTTCCATTTCCTAAGACAATGTTCAGTTATCTCATAAACTGCAAGAAGTGAGAGAATGAAGTGTTTTATACTTCATTGCCAGATGAAAGGGCCTGACTTACTTCCTAAACCATCCACTCCCCCAGGATGAAATGCTCTCTATGTGCATCGATAATCTCTATGATGAATTTCAAACACTTCTCATCTTAGTGAAGTACACAAGTGGGTTTCGATATTTCTCCGCCATTTCCCAAAGGATAGAAGACTCCTTGTAGCAGACCAATCTTAAGTCTCGAGTGGCCCCACCAGCCCTAGGGAAAAGAACGGGAAAAGATAAAGAAGCTTTTTTAATGCTTAATCCACCCTCGGCACTAGATCCAGTTGTTAGGACTCCATGAAATCATGCAGGACCCCCTAGACACCAACACCCACCCCCACATCGACAAGATGAGAGAAGGGGTGCTAAAAGAATTCAATTTGAGGAACGAATAAATAAATTCTACCCATTATGATATAACCAAGTTCACAACTACTTTATAGACACCATGAATTTCAAATTTCTCTTGCTATCAGATCCAAAGAGAGTCGATGAAGTGGGTCTCGATGACCATCCAAATTATTTTCCCTGTCATTGGATATTAGGGAATGCCATCTAGAAGTGCTTTGTCTTCAAGAATCTATTAAAAAATATAGTGGATTCCGTACAAGTAAAGTTGGGTCTATCACTAGGACAAGTGGTGTATGTTTCCGCCTTAGACCCAAGAGGGGAAGAGGAATGGAAAACAATCACCAGAAAAAAAAGGATAAAAAAATTGAAAGTTTGATGACTTGTAAAACAGTCAACCGAGATCATGGCATCCTCCAAGAATAGTTAAAGAAACCAAATGTGCCCCCAATAGCTCCTAATTCAACAAAACCATCATCCTTGGCTTGATGGTCCTATGGGGGCCAAAAGGGTAGAAAGCAGGAGAAATAAGATGAGCCTGTGCCAAATCTGAATCTAGTCTTGACACTTTTAGATTTCACGCCAGCAGACTTGAAATAATAGGTACCGCCCCACCAAACGGCACAATGGGCACCACCCTGCCAAATGGAACCATCAGAAAAAAAAACAATTAGACAAAAGCATTGTCAAATCAATAACTAATATTTAGCTCCATTAATGTCATTCACTTGATGGAACCCTTCTCTAAGGGAGATATGGCCACAAACCCAAATTCCCTGTATCCATATGGAGATCTATAGAAAGAGGCTATAGAGTATGAGGGTTTCTTGGAAGGTATGATCATGGAAGGAGTCAAATTCTCAGCCACTCCTCAACTCAAACTGCTAATATTGCAGAAACCCATAGAATAACCCTCCAACAGACACAACAGGAACTGGGACATTTCTCCACCCCTTCTGAAAGAAATTTCAGCCCAATCATCTTGGAGTATTTTTTGGAGGAATAACAGATGTCCAATCACCCGAGGTACACAAGCAGACCAATTTGGCCAAACTCGGAAAGAACAAAAGCTCCATCATCTCCAGTCATAGAGGCCGAACCATCTACATCCAAATCTAAATCCCCTAAAGTTCCCATAAAATAGCCTCCTCAAGCCAGTAAGCACCAACCTTTAGAGAAGAAATATGATATTATAAATTAGTTAGCCTTAGTATCTGCAAAGCAATCAATCCTAGATGCCTTGATTATATCTACAGACCTTAGGGAGGCACTACTCGAATCCTTACTAAGTCCCTAGGAATTCAAGACTGAAGTAGCGGCTATCGAACTCTATTAGATGGAGACCAGTCCTGAAGAATTCCATGCTATCATCTCCTTCAAGGATTAGAATGAAGAAACCATCATTAAAGGGAACATCAAACCCTTATATGTGTCTGGAAAGATAAATAGCATTGATGTTCGGAGAATATTCATCAAAAATGGAACTGGATTCAACCTCCTCCCACTACGAATGCTTTGTCGGTTAGTCTATGATGAGAACATCCTAACACCCTTCACCACAACTCTGCTAGGATATGAAAAAAGTGAGTAAAATCCATTGGTATGAATCAAGCATAAAAATTAGCTTGGTGACCTCATGTTTGATTCTGAGTTTCTGGTAGTGTGGTAAAGTACGACCTTTAACGCCCTATTGGGATGGCCCTGGCCGCATCAGCACATTGTGATCCCCTCATCATACCATTAATGTGTAAAATATTTCACTAATGGGAAAAACGATACATTTTACACTGATAAATCCCCATTCTAATATTGTGAGTCGCATTACATCGATGTAGGTTTCTATAAACTAAAAGAGAAGTTTCCTTTGGCTGAAAATGTTGATTGGTTCACCACCCCAAAATGGATTAGAAATAGATCCCATAGATCCCCTCTAACATCTTTTAGAAATGTATGTATTACCCATAAACTAGGTTGAGTTCATAAGTTCACTCTTAGATACAGACCCAATTGTCTACATGATTTCTGTTATGGCCACCAATTCCAAAGACACTGAAAAGCACATTGGCCCTTATGATAACGGGGAAGGCCCAAACAAAGATGTTCCCACCCTATCCTTAGTACTCTAGATAGTTCTCTCCTTACTCACTAAGGTATAAGACGATGTCCTATCACTAAAAGAAATTAAGGATATTCCTCCCTCTTCAAGGAATTCCCTACGGTCAGGTGGAGAAAAAGGAGTTGTTTCGGTTTTCATAAATCGGAGTTATGATTTCTCACCAAACGCCAAAGAGTTCATCTCAAGAATACTCTCTCCATAAGAAGAGGAAGAAGAAAAAGAATAAGAATAAGAATAATAATAAGAAGAAGAATACCTCAAAGATACCCCTCCCACATTCAAATAAGGTGTCTCCACCACAATTGATGAACTTAGAGAGATAAACCTAGGCACGAAGATAACTCGTGACCCACTCTAATTAGTGTGGCTATGCCTTTTGAGGAGAAAGAAAAATATACCTCCTTCCAAAAGAAGAATCGAGATGCATTTGCCTGGAACTACATAGAAACGATAGGCCTCGATCCTAAGGTCTCCACTCATCACCTAGGTCTACCGGAAGACCATCGTAGTTATAAGCAGGCTTCTAGAAGAACCCACCTGACACATGGTACCAAAATAGAGGCTAAAGTGGAAAATATAATCAAAGATAACTTCATTTAGGAATTACAATATCCAATCTAGTTAAAAAAATAGTCCCTTTCAAAAATAATAATGGTCATATTAGAATTTTCATCGACTTCAGGGACCTCAGTCGACACTTCATGACAGATGATTTTCTAGTCCTGATCATAAAATTGTTGATCAATGAGACCACGGGATATAAGGCCCTCTCTTTCATGGATGGATATTTTGGATACAACCATATATGAATGGTCTAAGGATATAAATAATCCACTGCTTTTAGGTCCCCCCGGGAAGTTTTTTTCTATAGAGTGATGCCCTTTGGTCTGAAAAATGCAGGCACTACATATCATCACACCATGAATCGCATTTTCAATAACTTCCTAGTAAAACTCATCAAGTGCTACATCGATGATCTGATGGTTAAATCATGAAAATTCTCAAATCACCTGACAGATCTTGGAATTGTCTTCAATAAGCAATGACAACATAGTTTAAAGATGAATCCTCTAAAGTTTGCTTTTGATGCTACCTCTGGTAAATTTATCGGCTTCATAGTATGTCATCGCGACATTAAAGTTGGCCCTAAGAAGAAAAAAGTCATCATTGGCATGTCTCTACCTCACAAACTCACTGAAATGAGGATTCTTTACTGACACCTGGCCTATATTTTGTGCTTCACATCCAACCTTTTAGGTAAATTCTTGCCTTTCACTAGGTTAATGAAGAAATGGGTCACATATGAGTGTGATAATGATTTTCAAGAATGATTCGATAATCTAAAAATATATCTCCTAATCCCACCACTGTTGATGCCTCCAATTGATGGGATACCACTCATTTTGTACGTAACTACCTTATAACAGTTATTAGGCACTTTATCGCACAAAAGAATGATGTCAGTAGTGAGAACAATATCTATTACTTCATCCAAACAATGATTGATACTGAGACTCAATTTTCAAGAATCGAGAAAAACTACCTAGCTCTAATATTCATGGTTCATAAATTCAGTCATTACCTACAGTACCATGAAGTTCACCTGATCTCCAGCTATAACCCGCTTAAGTATATCCTCATCCGACCTTTGCTAACTGGATGCCTATCACGATGGGCAGTCATCCTACAAAATTTTGACATATGATACATGCCCCAAAAAATAATCAAAGTCCATGAATTAGAAAACTTCCTAGAGGAGCACCCCTCAAAATAAATGACCCCATTGGATACCTAACTCCTTGATGAAGAGGTATTATCCGCCCAAGAAGATCCCCAGGCATGGGAAATTTACTTCTAAGGTGCCTCTAGAATTCCAAGAGGGAAAAGGTTGGAGGATACCAAGATCAAAAAAGTAGGACTGGGTGTCATAATCGTATCCCCTGAAAATTTTATCTTGCCTTAATACTTCCTACTTTTAGAGGGGTACACAAATAATGAAGCAGAATACTAGACCCTCATTAAAGGCTTAGAGCTGGCACTTCATGAACAATATAATTTCTTAAAGATAAAAGGTGATTCAGAGTAGGTCATCAAGCAGGTCAATGGTGAATATACCATTAAGAATAAAGTATTATCACCTTTCATGAACCATGTTAGGTAACTGATGGAAAATCCCCATATGAGCCAACACTGACTTATATCCCCTAGTTACAAAATGATCAAGCCGATGCATTGAAAAATGAAGCTACAACCCTGGATAATCTAGACCGGGATGAAACAGTCATTAGAATTACCCACTGTTGGATGGTATTGTCGTATATTTAGAATAATACAAAGGAAATTGACAAGATTAGCCCCGTTTCTAGGCCTTATGGTCACACCACCGGCTGGATGACTCCCATTTAAAATTACCTCTGAAGGGGGGAACTCCCACCAGATAGGGCTGGAAGAGAACAAATCCCAAGGAGGGTAGTCAATTTTGTCTTGTACAATGGCATAAACTGAGGGGGGAACTCCCACCAGATATAGATGGTAGAGAACAAATCCAGAGGAGGGAAGTCAATTTTGTATTGTACAATGGCATAAACTAGGAAAAGTTTCTTTACAAATGAGGCCTTGAAGGGGTCCTTCACAGGTGCATCGATGGAGAAGAGACTATTATCATCATGAAAGAAGTGAACACCAGATCTTGTGGAGCACACCAATCAGTAGCCAAGCTCTCCCATCAAATTTAAAGGCTTGGGTACTATTGGCCTACTATGATACAAGATTGTGCCACATTCACCAAGAAGTTCCATTCCTACCAAGTTCATGCAAATTTTATTCACCAACCCTCATAACTACTTCAAAAAACTAAGTACTCCAAACCATTTTCTGTATGGAAGATGGATGTGGTGGGACCATATCCTCCCACCACAGCTAGACAATTCAAGTTCATTCTCACAATAATTGACTTCTTCTTCAAATGGTCCAAATCCATACCTCTTAAAGAGGTTGGGAAAAAAGAATTGTTAGATTTTTGAAATCCAACATCATTACCATATTTGGTGTCCCTCATATGATAATGATGGAAAATGGCACCAAATTTTGCTCAGTTGAGTTGGAAAAGTTATACCAGGAGTATGGAATCAAATCCAACCATTCTCCCTGCTACCATGTAGTGGCCAATGGGTAGATAGAGGCTTTAAAAAAGTCTTTTTCCAATATAATCTAGAAGATGGTGGAAAAGGATAAGAAATCATGGCCAAAAAAGCTCCTTCATGCTCTATGGTCTTATCATACCATGAATCGCACTACCACTCAGGCAACCCCGTACTCATTAGTATACGGGACACAGGTGGGTTTCCCATAAAAGTTCAATTTACATCACTCTGCATTTCTATTTGTGATCAATTTTCCATGAATGAGAAATCCCAAAAATGGTTTTATGAGTTGGATAAGCTAGATAAGAAAAGTCTGCACACTTTGCACCATTTGAAAGTCTACCAAAATTGGATCACACGAGCCTTTAAAAAAAACTTTTCCTTCGGTATTTCCTCAAAGGAGAGATGGTGTTGGTCCTCAAAACCCTGATGATACTTGGGAAGAAACTACCAAATCATGATCCAAAGTGGTAGGGACCATACGCCATACATAGGGTCTACTCCAATGGAGCATATTCCTTGATATCAATAGATGGGCAGCTCATCACAACTCCCACTAATGCAAAGGTTTTTGAAAAAGTACTTCACATAATGGAGATAACCATGTCCTTGAAACATGACTCTAGACTGCACAGCATTGAATCCTAGCTGAAAGATTTTAAACCATATAGCATAAATCATCCTAATCTCATGATGATAAACTACAGGGTCAAAATTTTCCTAACCACATGACTTTAAACTATATGGAGTCTGTCCTTACTAGAATATTGTAAAATGCATGGTTCCCAAAGAACTATATATAGATTGATTCCCATTTATTAGTGGGATACGTAGTGACGCCTGGATCCTCTATCCTGGTCTAGCCACCTAAAATAATGCCCCTTCTTATGTGTATAGGTCATACTTGTGCATGGGAGTCCATGAAAGGTACTAACGTCATGATATTAAACTACAAGGTTCCCAAGATTCATGTGTAGATTGATTCTCAGCATAATGAGATCTTAAAAATGTCCCCAATTTCATGTGCAATGAATTCAAAGAGATGACATAAATTTTTAAGTTTGAATGATAACACTCATAAGGAGTCAAAAGATCATGCTTTCCCTTACATATGAGTTTGATCTATTTATAATCTTTAGTAATTCATGGAAAATAATTATATGGATATTTATTATGTTCCCAAACACATATTTACCATTTTTCAAACTCCATACTTCAAGAAAAATTAGATCTTCATAAACATTCATGGCCATCAGAGATGGAATGTCAGTGTCCTATAGACACCTTTGTTTGACTATGCACATAAATCCCTGGTGGATCTGCATATGTTACCTACAAAACTGTCATCAATCAAAGGAAAATTCATCCTCAGGAGCATCATTTCCCACCTCTGTACACCCAATAGATTCTAATCCCCATGTCATTCCTCCTGATCCAAGGCCCCCTGGGACTATGGTTTACACCTTCTATCATCACCCACATCTAAGGAATACCTGAATATCCCGAACATGATTAACTCAAGTATATTTATGGTCTTTGTGACAAGTTTTCTTCACAACATGACAAAAAACTATGATTTCAATGTCCTTATTGCACGATACTAAACTGCAAGGCTAGAAGTGTCTTGGATACATTAAATTAAACTGTACCACTCAATGGAAATTCTTATACTATTATCCTAGATCATCCTCCTTAAAAAAATGCCTTCCCTTCCTATGTAAGGTTTAGAAATTCACAAATAATTCCCATTAGTAATCCTACGTGAATCATTTTCCCCCTGAAAAGATGCATGGAAAACCCAAATTCTACGATCTGAACTCAACCGTATAAAGTATAGAAATGTACCCTTCTATGAAAACAAATTGAATCAAAGTAGAGAATCACTGAACAAGTCCTATCTACAGGTTTACTTAAGGTTGATTGTATTTCCCCTCTTTCATGTTTTCATTACCTTGCGACCACCCCACCTGAAAATAAATTGTGTGCAATTTTTCCTTGTTGCATGATGTTAAACATCATAGTATTGGTCTAAGCATAAAATGATCCCTGCCATTGGTTATGTCATTCTTAAGTGGTGACCCAAAATCCTCATAATCCCTTGTTTCTCACACTGAGCATATCTCACATGAGCTTAGGGACCTCAGCAGGAGATCCACCATGACACCATGAAAATCAGTCTAAGAGTTGGGTCCTAGTAGCATGACCCTAAAAGGAATGTTATAGTTCTTTCCCCCATAAGGAACCTCGGGTCCTGGTCATACGACATTAAAATATAGGGTAATCCAAAGATAGGATGAATGCCTCACCCTTCATATGAGTCAGATCTATACAGGGGATTACCTGATCTCATGAGTGAATCATAGCCTAAACATTTCTAATTTATCTTGATACACTCCTACCATACATCAAACTTTTTGCTTTGAGTAATCATGAATCTCTATAACCTTCCATGGCCATCGGAGATGGAAGGCCAGTGTACTGCGGACACCTTTGTTTCACTATGCACATCATGCCTCGGTGGCTCTGCATATGTTGCCTACAAAATGGACTTCAATCAAAGGAAAATTATTCCTCATGAGTGTCATCTCCCACCTCAGTATACATAATAGCTCCCAAGCCTCGTGACATCCATCCCAATTCAAGAACCCTCAAATTCATGGTTTGCATTCTCTTTCTTACCCATGTTCTGAATATATTAGATCATCCTGGCCTAATTCACCTCTAGTCTCTCTTAAGGCTTCTACATAATGAAGACGCCCCATCCCTATGCGTGAAGTTGATCCATGTATAAAAAATAAAATACCCTCACATATTTCTAGGTTTCTTGGTAATGTTCATCCAGAGAAATTTCCCCTTTCATGTTTAGGCACACCCCTTTTCATAATCCATGCATCATGTTTAGAAAAGTCCTAATCCCCATAACCCTTCATGGATATCGAATATGGAAGGAAAATGTATTTTGGGAACCTTTGTTTGACTATACACATCATTCCCCAGTGGATTTACATATATCGCCTACAAAATGGTCATCAATCAAAGGCAAATTTGTCCCTAGGAGAGTTCTTTCTAGTTTCTGTATGCCCACATGACATTTATGTCCCATCTCATTCCCTGGATTTAGAAACCCCTAGATTACAGCTTACATTTATTTACCTTACTCTTCTTAGTTCAAGTAAAATGATCTCACATAATATGTATCAAGTGTCCTGGTTGTATGATGTTAAACTATATCATTCACCAACCCTCCCTTACACAAGTAATATTTGTGTGGGAGCGGTTTCTTGTTCAAATCCGATAAAAATTACCCTAATAATTTTAGACATCATTCCTTAAATTGGCCACACACTGTGGTCCCCAACCCCAAAACAAACCCAAAGTGTTATAAATCTCCCAGACCATCATAAATGGAAGGCCAGTGTCCTATAGACACATTTGTTTGACTATGAATATCATGCCCCAGGGGATCTGCATATGTCTCCTAATAAACGGATATCAAAAAAAGGAAAACCCATCCTCAAGAGAGTCCTCTCCTACCTTCATACACCTAAAATGGCTCCCAAGCCTTATATACACCCAAAACTCACAAAGTCGGGGTCAAGAAAAATCCCTCATTCATGTCTGATATTATTAGGAAATTCCTGGATGATGAATCCCAAATTGGGGCTCATTATCCATCAATTTTGGTCAAAGTTGTTCAACCTAAAACATTAGTAATAAGTCTGACTGGAAGGACTTTAAATCTCCAGCAAAAAAAGGATCCAATACTCTCCAGAGTGAAAACCCGCAAGGGAAACCCCTGGATAAAATCCGAGTATTAGATTTTCAAACCTATACTATGTATGGTTTATGCAATAAAATGTTGAGCTATCAATTACTCAAAAGAGACTTAAATCTTGTTAGGTTGAAACCCTGCAAATGGTGTCCTAATAAAGAGTAAAGCTATACCCGCTATGCCTATAACAAACAGGCTTGGGAAAAAATTAGGGTAATAATGGAAAAGACACAAAATTTTGTGAGGTTTTTCATAAAACCCCAGAAATAGTGGAACTATTCTCACGGAGTCCCATGGATCAGGAAAAAATTAGTGCTTGATTCAATTATTTCAATTAAATGGTTTTGAATCATGATTTAAAATTAATACCTAATTGAAATAATGCTTACATGTTTTATTGTGATTAATTGATATTACAAGAAAAGGAAAAGAAGTATTGGAAGGAAAATTAGTTCCATTAAGTTCAACAATAAAATGGAGGAACATCCCTAGTTTGGATTATCTCTATATTATCAAAATAAATTGAGTACATGATGATTTGGGAAATTACAGTAAGGCTCGGATCGCCCTTTCCAAAAAAATGACAGGTGGCTACTACGGGCCGTCAAGAGTTTTCTCTAAAGAATCTCTCTCATCCACTTCATCTCTGACCATCAGGCACATGCATTCCATAACGAATTTAATGTCCTGTATTTTCTTCTAGATAACTTCATAATTGTCACCCAAAGAGTCTAGTTTAGCCTTCAATCTTTCCACATGAGCCTCGCATTCTTGTAGCTCCTCATTTTGGGCTATCACGAAATCATGATCCTTCACCTCCTCAGTCGTCAGGTGATAGAGTTCCTCCAAAACAACTCAGAAGTTCGTTGCCTGATGATGATAAGAATTGAACTTGGAAAGTTTATCCTCGCAAGAAGAGAGGTCTTCCTGAGTTATGAAAATATGGTAAATGATAAGATGCAGATGCTGGTAATCAAAGCCGCCTGAACCCAATTCAAAAAATAATCACCAAAAGTTTTCTATTTCATCAGTAAAATTAACTATAGGGGTTTCTACATCAAGGGTGCATAACTGACGCGACACCTGTTTTCGCACAGCCTGATGCCTCCTCGTGGAACCAGGGTCTAGGTCCTCTCCCACCACAAAGGGTCTATAGGTAGGAATTTCCATTACAGGAGTGGTAAGGGACCTAAGATCAGTTACCCAAGTAGGGGGATCTCGCTCCCCACAAATGGTTCAACCTCTGGATCCAGACACGAAGGACTAGCCACAAATTACAGGGTATCCAGTGACACTTTTCAGGGTCCAAACTCATTAGAGATATGGGAAGTATCCATAGGAGGGGATCAGTCTGAATCACTCTCTATAAAGATATACCGCACAAATGAATCCCCTTATAGACGCATCTGATGTAAGATCAAACGTATTATCGCTACAGGAATAAGAATAGAAGGCGTAGCCATCACAGTAACCATTGGGGAAGGAATAGGTGTCCTGACCATTTCATTCACCACAAGAAGTGTTATAGATTTCATGATCGTCAGGGTAAAAATGAGGATAAGGATGGTTGATGGATTTTGGACTCGTTGAATTGGTCTTCTCAACACCCCGTAAGGGTAACAGTCTACCCAGAGTTGGGAATATTATAGTGATAAAAAAGTTGATCCCAATGTATTATAGATGATAACATCTAAAATTAAACTTTCCCATATCATTATAAGCCATAACTGGTAGAGAATTATGGGATAATATTCTCCCCTTAACTAAATGGTAGGATGAAGTGTAGTCTTTTGAAGGCACCCAAATTGCCTGGAGAACTGGTAAGAGAGGTATGGCTCACAAATGGCCATCTGATCTATGCAAGCATTGAGCATCTAGTCCCAAAGCATGATAATGTATGATAAATCCTCTAAATAACCACCTCTATCACCCCTTAGTTACCCATGAGGGGTATGGTATGGTGAAAATGAGAAGCGAGAAGCATCGTTTAGTAGCATTCCCACATCGCTTATGCTTAAAGTCATAGGATGAATAGCGGCGATGTTAAGAAGGGAGGGTTGAAAGTCAGAGTGAGGAACCCTCATAGTGTGTTGATATTCATAGCAAGGTAAGTGTTCTGATATCCACCCATATAGAAATTGAAATAGTCTACTGAGATTATGTGGGGGTTTACCCTCTTGTATCTTCCACAACAACTCATAATGTTGGGAAAGAGTAGGAATGGCCAGATTGATTGGTCGACCCTCTTCCAGTATAGCTGCCATAATCAGAGTGTAATACCTGGACCTAGTATATACGTCATGGTATGGGAAGATCCATCCACTCAGAAACATGGAAAAGAAACCTGTTAATCTAAGCACAAGTGGCACATTCGGTGGAAGATCATATCCCCAAGTAGTATATCCTCCCACTTTGAGGGTGGTGCAATATGACCCTGAATTTGTCGAGAATGATGGTTTGGATGAGTTCGACTATGGTGGGATCTCATCTTAGGCTCATTCAATAGAATAAATTACCCTATTCAAGCCTCAAATGGGATAAGAGAGCGATCTTGGAGAGGTTGATCAAGCAGTCCCTCTGTTATGACCAGTATGATCATTGTCAGTTGGGACACATGGTTGGTATCATCCCAAGTAGTAGTTGTGGGAATAAATTCTTCATACATATTTCTAAGTATGGGGAGCCCTCTGAGCTGGTGGATGTCCCATAAGATGATTCCCACCTCCCCATGTGACAAATGAAAAGTGTTGGTGCTTGAAAACCAGCGTCTTAGCAGTTAAGGGAGGATTTCGCCCGGAGAGAAGCTGTGAACTGGTAGACCCTAGCTGGATGGTATAAGTTCACCACTTTTATAACGACCCATACTTTACATACATTTTTAATACTTCAAAAAAATTGAAGCACACTTATTACAACATATGATAAAACTACAAAGGACCGTATAGGTATAGTGCCTTTAGAAACTGGGAAACATAAACAACTGGCTCATAAATATTCTACAGTGTCTCCCATTTATTTCATCATATCTAGGGTCCCTTTTAGCATATTCTACTTAATATCCATCTTCCTGACCTGGGGAAAAGAAAACATAAAAGGGTGAGCTCAAATGCTCAGCAAGGCAAATAAAGGAAATA
Organism: Viscum album; assembly: GCA_963277665.1. Lineage (NCBI taxonomy): Eukaryota > Viridiplantae > Streptophyta > Magnoliopsida > Santalales > Viscaceae > Viscum > Viscum album. The sequence goes on from OY728148.1 coordinate 720,561,848, forward strand.
AAAATCATATCATATCTTTTTGAAAATCATAACCTGCAAAAGAGATCATAATATCTTAACATGGAACAAATCATAGGAGTGAAAATGAGATCCCCATAATCATAACATAAAACTTGAAACTTTGTGGCATGCACACATAATCATGTAAAATCATTTCTTGTTAGTCATGACTCATCGCCAAGACTATCTTAGTGGACAAAGTCCCTTTCTGAACCGAGTTCACTCCTCGTTTCAGTCCTGTATCACTGAACCGAAATAACCTTCCGTTCCAGCCATGTCTATCTCATGAGATATAAAATCTTTACCCAATGCATTGGAGGGAGATATAGGTCCCACCCATCTTATAATGAATCTTTTCTTATGTGTGCCACATAATCATAAAACATACATCATCGCATAACACATGAAACAAAAATGGGATTCTTGAAACATCATGACATCATAAATCAATTCATATAAGATAAAGGAATTCATAAAAATAATTCCATCACAACATGATCAAATCAATGTAATAATAGGGATAAAAACAGAACCCTTTACTATCTTAGATGGAAAATAATTTTGAAAATCACTTGAACTCCATTCTTGAGGAAAATATCCTTTCTTCTTCAAAAACATTTTTCCTTTCATAACATGTCATACAACTTTAAAATAAAAGAAGTTGATTAAAAATAAACTTGAAAACTTGTAAAGGAAGCTTCTTGGAAACAATGTTTTAAAAATCCATTCATGCCGTATAAGTTAAAAAAACATTCTTCGTACTTTTTTCGGAAAAGTCAAAAAGTACCTCGTACGGAAAAACGACAAAAGATTCCTTTCATATTCTTTACTAAAAACTCACCTAAGGGTAAAATTGGATTTAAACTATTTCAAGTGGATGGAAACAATATTTCATATTGAGGGAACATGGATGTGGATGATAAAATACACCCCAGTAAATACTTACGAATAAACAATCTCGGATAAAAATGAGATTGTGATATTTCCCTTACCTTAGGTCCGATTAGCTTTGTACGTGTCTGAAGCTCCTGTATAATGGTTTAAATAATGTTATTGACTTATTCCAGAATCATACATATTTATATGATATCATATATGGTCATATTATTATCTTCTTGTTAGTAATATTTCATTGTTTCTTGTTACTCGGGTCTTTATAACTTTTTGTTCTTATGCGTGTTTTGTCGAATAAATTCTTATTCTTATCTTTAGGTTATAGATAATTCATTTCCAGAATGGTATTAGTGTATTATATACCATATTCATTCATTCAATTCATTTATATAATCATTATGAAATGAAGATCATGTAGAACGAGTCGCATCACATCGTGGAGACGGTATTCCGTACGTACGCACGAGTGATGATATCATTCCTATGATCGTGGAATTGTATTGGAGTATATATATATTATTTCAGTATCAATATTACTTCATAATAATCATATTTAGTTACTCATTACACCATTATAACCATCCTTGTAAGGTGATGGTGGAAAATAGATTACACCACGGCGTGGAGACGGTATTCCGTACGTACGCACGCGTGGTGATTTCATTTTTCCGTAGGATGGATAGAAGGTGAAATAGGGTTGTTTCATATTTATAATAACATATCAGTATGTAAGTAATACTGATGTTATTACTTTATCATGAAACAACTAAAGAAGAAGAAGTTGAAGAAGAAAGAAATTGAAAAGATCGGTAATGGATATTACCTCTTCTTTGGAACGCCTCTTTGAATCCTCCACTTAAGGAACTAAGATTGGTCTTTGGAGAAGACCAGGACCTCTAGGATTATTCTAGGGAAGTGGAGAGGAGAAAATGGCAGGGGTTGGCCGAGCTTGAGTGCTCAATTTGGTGTGAGGAGGAGGGGGAGGAGGTGCCCTTTTATAAGGGAGGAGAGGGGCACCTTAGGAATATCTCAAAATATTATTTTATATTAAAGTAAAAATCGGTTTATAATGGTTCCAAAGGGTATTATTTCGAAGATAAAGTGGGGAAGGGTCGAAATCCTATCAACCAATAGGATTTAGACAAGTTTAGGGTATTATTTTAACCTTATCAATTAGATTTAACTCTAAGTTAAATAATTTAACTTTTACCATGTCTTTTTGTTTCCTTTCACTATATGGTTAATACACTTACTATAACATGCCAAACGAACCCCAAATTGTTTATTATTAAAATATATATCCTTATCTAAGTCATTTGGCCGAACCTTAGATTTTTAGGAATAGAATAACAATTAATAATATAATATTTGATTTAAAAACTATTTTGTGTCAATTTTGACACTATTTGATATATGATTTTTGTGAAAGTCATAAAAGAATTATATGTTCGAACCAAGTTGATTAAATCAACATTAATATATCATAGTAACCTATAAAATTAGTTGAATTCATAAAAAGTCTCAAATTACATTTATTTTGGTGTTTATAACATCAATTATGTCAATATTTCATTAATAAGATAATTACTGCATCATCTTTGTGTCATAAATAAATTACATTATTTGATGTCTAAAAATTAAAAATAAAATATCATCATGTAGGAAATCTTTTTAGATTTCTAATGAATATTTACAATTGAATTTATCTTATGTATAACCTCATATTAAAAATTATTTACTTATTAAACTTTGATTTTAACTATTTTAACCCTTCTTTAAATAAATTAATAATAAATGTCCTAATCTAATCCAAGTGGGCCTAAATGGTCATATTTTATTCCTAAGTTTGTTTTTGGTCGAATTACACTTGTCCAATAGAATTAGGACATGTGTTAGGGTAATATTAATATCATATTTACCCTTAGTTACCCTATTTACTATTAATCGCGGTAAAAAAAGTAAAAAGTTACTATTCACCAAAAAATTATTTTTATCTCATTGAACCACATTTTAGTCCTTGATATTAACCGTGTCTCTCGGATTTTCGAAATTCCAATCACAGAAGCGGTAAAATTAAGTTTTATGCAAAATTCAGTTTTTAACCTACCACTTAGTGGTTTCACTATTCATCAAAAATTGAAAGTTTTCAGAAAAATACCAAAATTTCACCCTAGGCTAATTTCGATATTCTGAGTCCAAAAATGAAGTCCATTTTGAAAAATAAAATTTATAAAATTCCAAAAAGTGGTTATTACTATTCATAACGGCTAGTTTTAATAGCATAATGTTGTTTAGTGAAACTCGGTATTGCGTACGACGCAAGCTATCGAGGAAGGTCGTGATTGCGTGTAAAGCAAGCCAAGCAAGTGTTGTATAGAAAAAGATTCCTTTGATGATTTATATAACATAAAAGTCTCGGGTGTTACATTCTACCCCCCTTAAAAAGAATTTCACCCTCGAAATTCGTCACTTTGCAACAAACAGATGAGGATACTTCTCCCTCATCATATCCTCAAGCTCCCATGTAGCTTCTTCAAGTTGGTGGTTTCTCCATAAAACTTTCACCAAGCGAGTGGTCTTGTTTCGTAGGACTTTTTCGCTACGATCCAGAATCTCTATCGGCTGTTCTTCATAAGAAAGATCTTGCTCCAGCGGTACAACTTCTGAGCTGAGTACATGTGAAGGATCTGGTATGTACTTTCTCAGGAGAGATACATGGAACACATCGTGAACTTGAGAGAGATTCGGTGGAAGCGCCAATCGGTAAGCTACCTTCCCAACACGATCCAATATTTCGAAAGGACCGATATATCTAGGGCTCAACTTCCCCTTCTTTCCAAATCTCATAACCCTCTTCCGGGAAGATATTCGTAAGAACACTTTATCACCCACTTCAAACTCTAGGTCTTTTCTTCGGTTGTCGGCATAGCTTTTCTGTCGACTCTGAGCTGCTCTTATGTGTTGTTGAATAGATCTGACCTTTTCTGCCATTTCATCAACGAGATCAGGTCCTAATAGCTTTCTTTCCCCAACTTCATCCCACCAAGTTGGAGTCCTGCATTTCTTTCCATAGAGAGCTTCATAAGGAGCCATTTGAATACTGGAGTGAAAGCTATTATTATAAGAAAATTCCACCAAAGGTAGGTGTTGATCCCAACCTCCTTTGAAATCCATAGAGCAAGCTCTCAACATATCTTCTAGGGTTTGAATTGTTCTCTCAGACTGACCGTCTGTCTGGGGATGATAAGCAGTGCTAAAACTCAACTCTGTATCCAAAGTATGCTGAAGACTTCGCCAGAACTTCGAGGTAAATCTCAGATCTCGATCAGATATAATAGAAAGTGGTACTCCATGCAATCTTACCACTTCCTTTACATATATCCTGGCAAGCTGATCTAGAGAGAAATCCTCTCTAATAGGAATGAAGTGTGCCGACTTTGTGAGACGATCAACTATGACCCAGATAGCATTATTGTCTTTGGATGTTTTAGGAAGTCCTGTGACAAAGTCCATAGTGATGTTTTCCCATTTCCATTCGGGTATGGGTAATGGTTGTAACATCCCCTTAGACTTCTGTCTCTCAGCTTTAACTTGTTGACAAACCAAGCATCGAGAGACATATTCAGCAACATCTCTTTTCATGCCATCCCACCAGAAGTACTCTTTCAGGTCCCTATACATCTTCGTGCTTCCAGGATGAATAGAGAATGAAGAACTATGAGCCTCATCCAGCAGCTCTTTCTTTAATTCGGGGATGGGAGGAACAAAAACCCGATTCCTGAACTTTATTATCCCATCACAATCAAGGTTGAATTCAGGAACATTTCTCACCTTCTTTTGTAACTCGACATCTTCTTTCTGTGCCTCTTTAATCTTCACATGTATAGATGGTTGAACATTCATTTGAGAAAGATAAGATTTTTCCCCTTCCATTATAATTCCAAGATCCATCCTTTGTAAATCCATAAATATTGGATCTTTTGTGATCCTCATCATGGATAAACTAGCATGGTCTTGTCGACTTAATGCATCTGCCACCTTGTTTGCTTTCCCAGGGTGGTAATGGATTGAGCAGTCATAATCCTTAATCAGCTCCAACCATCTTCTTTGACGCATATTCAACTCCTTTTGTGTGAAAATATACTTTAAACTTTTATGATCAGTATAAATATCACACCTTTCACCATAAAGGTAATGCCTCCAAATCTTTAATGCAAAGATTACCGCAGCCAACTCCAAATCATGTGTTGGGTAATTTTGTTCATGGATTTTCAACTGTCGTGAGGCATAAGCTATCACCATATCATTTTGCATAAGAACACACCCCAATCCCTTCTTGGATGCATCACTGTAGATCACAAACCTTTCTCCACTACAAGGCAGTGTGAGCACAGGTGCACTGGATAACCTTCTTTTCAACTCCTTGAAATTCTCTTCACATTCCTCTGTCCAGACAAACTTAACTCCTTTTCGAGTCAACTTGGTGAGTGGATTAGATAATCGTGAAAAATCTTTTACAAAACGTCGATAATATCCAGCCAAACCAAGAAAACTTCGGATCTCAGTTACTGTTGTTGGTCTCGACCATCTTTCGATAACCTCTGTTTTTGCTGGATCCACAGATATCCCCTCTTTTGAGATTATGTGACCCAAAAATGCAACTTTTTGAAGCCAAAATTCACACTTGTTAAATTTGGCATAAAGCTTCTCCTTTCTCAGGGTCTTCAATATAATTCTCAAGTGATCTTCATGTTCTTCCTTGCTCTTTGAATAGACAAGAATATCGTCTATAAAGACTACCACAAATTGATCAAGATAGTCTCTAAAGACTCTATTCATTAGATCCATGAAGATAACAGGGGCATTAGTAAGACCAAATGGCATCACTATAAATTCATAGTGTCCATACCTTGTACGGAAATCCGTCTTTGGTATATCCTCCCTTTTGACCCTTAATTGATGATACCCTGAACGAAGATCAATCTTGGAAAATTATTGAGCTCCGCGTAGTTGGTCAAATAAGTCATCAATGCGTGGGAGAGGATATTTTTTCTTGATAGTGATCTTGTTAAGTTCTCGATAATCAATGCAGAGTCTCATTGATCCATCTTTCTTCTTAAAAAATAGAACAGGTGCTCCCCAAGGTGACGCACTAGGGCGTATGAATCCCTTATCAAGATTCTCTTGGAGTTGCTTCTTCAATTCCTGCAACTCAATTGGGGCCATTCTATAAGGTGTCTTTGAAATAGGCAAAGCACCCGGTACGAGTTCTATTGAAAACTCAACTTCACGATTTGGTGGAAGACCCGGTAATTCCTCCGGAAAGACATCATCAAACTCCCTTACAATGGGAATATTCTTAATCGTGAGTTTCTCACCAACCATTTGAGATAAATAACCTTCATTTAGTGGGATCAATACCCATAAGATGGAAGAAATTTCCACTGGAAGGTTATGTTCATCCTTGCATTGGTATACGATCGTAGATTGATCTGGAGTATGAAATGTGACTTCCCTTCTTTGGAAATTGATATGAGCTCCATGTAGAGAAAGCCAATCCATGCCAAGAATCACATCAAATTCCACTAAAGGAAGGATCACAAGATTTGCAGGAAGCACTTTCCCACAAACTTCGATCGGAGAAGAATTATAAACTTTTGATGCGATTGATGTGCCATTAGGTGTTGTCACAGCTAACTCAACATCTAATTGTTGAGGTAGTACGGTGATACCCTTAGAAAAGTCTTCAGAAATAAAAGAGTGGGTGGATCCAGAATCAAATAAAACATTTGCTACTTTAGAGTGGATGGTAAGTGTACCTTTCACCACATCGTTATCGTACTCCACATCGCTGATAGAAATTGCATGTGACTTTCCTTTGTCTTTAGCTTTAAGAGTTTGTTGACGTCGACCATCATCATCAACCCTTGGATTTGGGCATTGATTGGCATAATGCCCCATCTCCTTGCACTTGAAACATTGAAGTGTTGTAGGTTCATTCTGTGTATCCCTTCCTTTGTTTGCGTCATTAGACATCTTCTTCCCATTATCACGGCATTCAAATGCCCGATGACCTTCCTTTCCACATTTAAAACATTTACTTGTCCCTTTAAGACAACTCCCTCCATGTTTCTTTCCACACTTTGAGCATAAGGAAAATCTCATCTTCTTTTCTGTGTGCTCTTTAGATTTTTCTTTGAATTCCATCTTCCTCTTCTTATCAAACCCATGTGACTGATGGGTTACTCCAATCTCCATCTCGACTTTGAGAGCACATCGAACGATTTCCTCGTAGCTATTGAAGTCTCTTATGGCTAACGCCCTTCGAAGACTTGGTTTTAAGCCACTAAAGAATCGATCGATCTTACTCTCAGGTTGGATAATAATACCAGAAGCGTACCTTGCCAGTCTTGTAAAATTTGCTTCATAGGTACCAACAGATTCATCATCCCTTTGCTTCAGTTCAAGAAACTCTTTCTCCATCTTTGTTCGGAGAATACGAGGGAAGTACTTATTGAAAAATAAGTTCTTGAACTCGTCCCATTCCATAGACTCAATTTCATCCCTTTGCCTCATATTCTTAACAAGATTCCACCATTGATCAGCATCTCCTTCCAAACGATACACTGCTAGGATGACTTTATCATGTTCAGAACATTGAAGAACTGAAAATATCTTTTCAGTAGTACTAATCCATTGTTCAGCAACTAATGGATCAGTAGACCCGCTGAAAGAAGGTGGACGCTGCCTCATGAAGGATTCAACAGAATGTTGCTCCCTCCTTTGCTCGTTTGGAAATCCTGCATGATTCATAGCTTGAGAAAGTTGTGTGAGCATGGCTACAAGATTTTGCATTCCAGCTCCCATATCGTTTGGTTGCTCAGGGGGACAATCATTGCATTGCCCATCGCATTCCGCATTAACACGGTTCCTTCGGGTTCCAGCCATTGACTAAAACCAAGAAGAATAGTGTGAGCAACACTAATTATAATAGGAAACCACATAATTCAAGAATAAAATTTTCATGCTTATGGTCTTATCCTAGGTTATTCAAGGCCATTTCTAAAACACTAAGATTGTGTACTATGCTTAGACTTATCCTTAGGGTTCTTACTAAGGCTTTCACATCCTAGTTTCCAAAGGTTGACTATACCTTTCCTCTGATACCAACTATAACGACCCATACTTTACATACATTTTTAATACTTCAAAAAAATTGAAGCACACTTATTACAACATATGATAAAACTACAAAGGACCGTATAGGTATAGTGCCTTTAGAAACTGGGAAACATAAACAACTGGTTCATAAATCTTCTACAGTGTCTCCCATTTATTTCATCATATCTAGGGTCCCTTTTAGCATATTCTACTTAATATCCATCTTCCTGACCTGGGGAAAAGAAAACATAAAAGGGTGAGCTCAAATGCTCAGCAAGGCAAATAAAGGAAATAAAAATCATATCATATCTTTTTGAAAATCATAACCTGCAAAAGAGATCATAATATCTTAACATGGAACAAATCATAGGAGTGAAAATGAGATCCCCATAATCATAACATAAAACTTGAAACTTTGTGGCATGCACACATAATCATGGAAAATCATTTCTTGTTAGTCATGACTCATCGCCAAGACTATCTTAGTGGAAAAAGTCCCTTTCTGAACCGAGTTCACTCCTCGTTTCAGTCCTGTATCACTGAACCGAAATAACCTTCCGTTCCAGCCATGTCTATCTCATGAGATATAAAATCTTTACCCAATGCATTGGAGGGAGATATAGGTCCCACCCATCTTATAATGAATCCTTTCTTATGTGTGCCACATAATCATAAAACATACATCATCGCATAACACATGAAACAAAAATGGGATTCTTGAAACATCATGACATCATAAATCAATTCATATAAGATAAAGGAATTCATAAAAATAATTCCATCACAACATGATCAAATCAATGTAATAATAGGGATAAAAACAGAACCCTTTATTATCTTAGATGGAAAATAATTTTGAAAATCACTTGAACTCCATTCTTGAGGAAAATATCCTTTCTTCTTCAAAAACATTTTTCCTTTCATAACATGTCATACAACTTTAAAATAAAAGAAGTTGATTAAAAATAAACTTGAAAACTTGTAAAGGAAGCTTCTTGGAAACAATGTTTTAAAAATCCATTCATGCCGTATAAGTTAAAAAAAACATTCTTCGTACTTTTTTCGGAAAAGTCAAAAAGTACCTCGTACGGAAAAACGACAAAAGATTCCTTTCATATTCTTTACTAAAAACTCACCTAAGGGTAAAATTGGATTTAAACTATTGCAAGTGGATGGAAACAATATTTCATATTGAGGGAACATGGATGTGGATGATAAAATACACCCCAGTAAATACTTACGAATAAACAATCTCGGATAAAAATGAGATTGTGATATTTCCCTTACCTTAGGTCCGATTAGCTTTGTACGTGTCCGAAGCTCCTGTATAATGGTTTAAATAATGTTATTGACTTATTCCAGAATCATACATATTTATATGATATCATATATGGTCATATTATTAGCTTCTTGTTAGTAATATTTCATTGTTTCTTGTTACTCGGGTCTTTATAACTTTTTGTTCTTATGCGTGTTTTGTCGAATAAATTCTTATTCTTATCTTTAGGTTATAGATAATTCATTTCCAGAATGGTATTAGTGTATTATATACCATATTCATTCATTCAATTCATTTATATAATCATTATGAAATGAAGATCATGTAGAACGAGTCGCATCACATCGTGGAGACGGTATTCCGTACGTACGCACGAGTGATGATATCATTCCTATGATCGTGGAATTGTATTGGAGTATATATATATTATTTCAGTATCAATATTACTTCATAATAATCATATTTAGTTACTCATTACACCATTATAACCATCCTTGTAAGGTGATGGTGGAAAATAGATTACACCACGGCGTGGAGACGGTATTCCGTACGTACGCACGCGTGGTGATTTCATTTTTCCGTAGGATGGATAGAAGGTGAAATAGGGTTGTTTCATATTTATAATAACATATCAGTATGTAATTAATACTGATGTTATTACTTTATCATGAAACAACTAAAGAATAAGAAGTTGAAGAAGAAAGAAATTGAAAAGATCGGTAATGGATATTACCTCTTCTTTGGAACGCCTCTTTGAATCCTCCACTTAAGGAACTAAGATTGGTCTTTGGAGAAGACCAGGACCTCTAGGATTATTCTAGGGAAGTGGAGAGGAGAAAATGGCAGGGGTTGGCCGAGCTTGAGTGCTCAATTTGGTGTGAGGAGGAGGGGGAGGAGGTGCCCTTTTATAAGGGAGGAGAGGGGCACCTTAGGAATATCTCAAAATATTATTTTATATTAAAGTCAAAATCGGTTTATAATGGTTCCAAAGGGTCTTATTTCGAAGATAAAGTGGGGAAGGGTCGAAATCCTATCAACCAATAGTATTTAGACAAGTTTAGGGTATTATTTTAACCTTATCAATTAGATTTAACTCTAAGTTAAATAATTTAACTTTTACCATGTCTTTTTGTTTTCTTTCACTATATGGTTAATACACTTACTATAACATGCCAAACGAACCCCAAATTGTTTATTATTAAAATATATATCCTTATCTAAGTCATTTGGCCGAACCTTAGATTTTTAGGAATAAAATAACAATTAATAATATAATATTTGATTTAAAAACTATTTTGTGTCAATTTTGACACTATTTGATATATGATTTTTGTGAAAGTCATAAAAGAATTATATGTTCGAACCAAGTTGATTAAATCAACATTAATATATCATAGTAACCTATAAAATTAGTTGAATTCATAAAAAGTCTCAAATTACATTTATTTTGGTGTTTATAACATCAATTATGTCAATATTTCATTAATAAGATAATTACTGCATCATCTTTGTGTCATAAATAAATTACATTATTTGATGTCTAAAAATTACAAATAAAATATCATCATGTAGGAAATCTTTTTAGATTTCTAATGAATATTTACAATTGAATTTATCTTATGTATAACCCCATATTAAAAATGATTTACTTATTAAACTTTGATTTTAACTATTTTAACCCTTCTTTAAATAAATTAATAATAAATGTCCTAATCTAATCCAAGTGGGCCTAAATGGTCATATTTTATTCCTAAGTTTGTTTTTGGTCGAATTACACTTGTCCAATAGAATTAGGACATGTGTTATGGTAATATTAATATCATATTTACCCTTAGTTACCCTATTTACTATTAACCGCGGTAAAAAAAGTAAAAAGTTACTATTCACCAAAAAATTATTTTCATCTCATTGAACCATATTTTAGTCCTTGATATTAACCGTGTCTCTCGGATTTTCGAAATTCCAATCACAGAAGCGGTAAAATTAAGTTTTATACAAAATTCAGTTTTTAACCTACCACTTAGTGGTTTCACTATTCATCAAAAATTGAAAGTTTTCAGAAAAATACCAAAATTTCACCCTAGGCTAATTTTGATATTCTGAGTCCAAAAATGAAGTCCATTTTGAAAAATAAAATTTATAAAATTCCAAAAAGTGGTTATTACTATTCATAACGGCTAGTTTTAATAGCATAATGTTGTTTAGTGAAACTCGGTATTGCGTACGACGCAAGCTATCGAGGAAGGTCGCGATTGCGTGTAAAGCAAGCCAAGCAAGTGTTGTATAGAAAAAGATTCCTTTGATGATTTATATAACATAAAAGTCTCGGGTGTTACAACTTTCAACTGATCAAGGGACTCCAAACAGGTTTAGTGTACCCAGAATGCCCAAGACCATTCGTCGGAGAAGCATCCTCTGGCCCAAAGATCCCATTTTGTACTCCACCGACTGTTAGGGTTTTATCAGGAAATGTTAATAATGTATGGGTACTCCTAGGTGACTAGTCTCAAGTCAGTGTTATGAAAAATACAATTTCCCTAAGTCCAAACTGAGCCTTCTAATATGAACACATTATTCTGAATCAGAGTAGTTATGACTTCTCTTGTTGAGGAAATATTAGCTCGATAATGACCTTATAGTGCTTCCAAGATAATGAAAGGAGTATTAGGGCCAGACAATAGACAAGAAATGTCATTAGGAAGACCAAATCCATAGTGACAACTGCATAGATAATGGGTAAGCTATGAGGTTTGGCATAAGGAGATCTTTTAAGAAGTTGTCCCAATGAACAATGTAGGATCGAAGATTTTTCTCAGTATCCTCAACCATGGCTACCCTCGTCTTGGTTTATTTTGTTAAGGTCTATAGAAGAGCCATTGCAACCTACACAGAAAGATCCAAAATCCCAAAAAAGTTAGTCCAATGAGAAAATTGTTGGATAAGGGCCACAAAAATATCCCAAGGGACTTAAAGGAGGGTCTACATGAAGCTCTGCATACTGCCACCAGAAAAGGTATATGGAAAACCTTTCTTGGGTATCGTGAAGTACGCAAAAGACATTTCCTACATACTATAGTATTACGTGGAAGCCATATCCTGCATATAGTCATGGTACGCGAAAGTACCACGAGGCCCTGGCCCACAGAGCATTGGACAGAAAATAGAGAGGTTCGCTGAAGGAAGAAACTGTGAACCAAGGCCTCACTATGCTGATATTAAAACAATGCTAATTAAGAGTTTAAGTTTGAATTATTAAGGCTTAAAGTTCAGTTCACCAGTTTATGTTCGATGTGCAGGACATGCAAACCACGTAGCGTTCTCCTATGCGTAAGTTTGGACTTTAGTATTAAAATCCACAATGCAATTCATGAAACCCAAAATTCAGTTCATGGGAAGAATCAATTCTAAAGAGTTTAGTTCATGTATCATACAAAGAGATTTTTGAATAGGGATTTTTCAAAGGAATCGATACGCAGGCACAGATAAATACAAGGAGGTTGAGAGCACTTTTTTCTGCAAGAAATGGTAAAAGAAAAATGACTTGGTCCCCTATAAATAGGTGTGGTATCCTCCTACCAGACCTATTTGTTCTACTACAAACTACTTCAGTTCAGGACTGCTTCTACATAGGAATAGTCTCATCTTCATTTTGAACAAACCCAATTCTAATGGGGGTTGTAGGGTCTTAAAAACATCTCAAGGGAAGTAAATACTCTCATAATAAATTTGCAGAAGGAATATAACATTCCTACAGGTCCAAAAAGGAAAATAGATGCAAATTGAATTGAAAATATGGGAATAAACTTAAAGAAATTGATTTTTTTAAAAGTTTTGAGTGACCCATGTGCCATCTGATCACATTGTCGAGCGCATCAAATTAGATGTTTATTTTTAAATAGAATTTCTGCAGTATAACAGCAACCCTAGGTCATCTCTTGAAGGAGACTTAGATCATTAATTTAAAAAAATGAGGTTCTGATTAATAAACTAAAAGGGTAATAGGGTTTTATAAAACTTGGGTTATGTTTCTTTAAGAATAGAAATTGAAAGTATATTACTACTAAGAGAAACCAGTTGGAGAAATCGTGACCAACCCGGGTAAGTGTCCCTTGATGCTCAATCCGTCATCGCTCTCAAGGGAAAGGGAAGGATCCTTGATTCCTTGATTTTATACATACTGAAACTAGTAATGTTATGTGAGTTCTTACTAGGTTACCACCTAGTATTTGATCGATCAACGATATTGATTATCGGCAACCGCTCAAAATCAACAAAATGAATCGATGTAAACACAGAACTCAATCAAGGCACCACATTAACAACGTGATGAGATGACCAGATTTGTGTCATTGATAAAAATATTCCACAAGAAAAGAACATGAATATTCATAGGTTCAATATCCTAGATTTTATCAACCAATGCAATCCATTTGCATACTTATGAAAGGGAGGGTTGAGAAAAGAGGCAATTGTACTCAAATCATCACAAGATTCGGGTTATGCACGGAAGCATGTAGATTCTTGTTCCTTTGATTTGTATTTGATCATACTAGAATTAACACAAATTTAAAAGGTATAAATGACTAAAAATTTACAAAAAACATTGAAATAGATTACCTTATGAAGATTACAAGTGTGGAGCTCAGGATTACAACAAAGGACACTCCCTAAATTAATCACTAAGAGGTTTAGAAGTACATTAGGGAGAAGAGAAATAAAAATGGGGGAAGAAATGTCTCAAATTAGACTCAACTTCACCCCCGGTCATGAAACATAGATAATGAGGGGGAGGAGTAATTTTATGGGAAATTACATCCATATTTCCACGTAAAGTGGTCAAGTATCTAAAAGTATAGGTGACTATTAAAGGCATATTTTTTACTTCAAATTTGTCTGGCTAGTTGACTGACCAAAATGCATGAAAATAACTTTAAATTCTGTGAAGAGTTGGGGATTCAAGTTAGTAGTCCATGGGAGTTATAATCATCCCAATTGGATCTCCTAGGCCTAAGTTATGTCCCAAATACAGAAGAGTAGTCCAATCTAGCCTGTCCAGAATTTCTTCACACTGTGGGTCAATTTTAGGCCTCCAAGTGGACGAATTGGGCTCAAGGATCTTTTAGAGAAATGTATCCCACATTTTTTTCACTCATACACCCATTTTTAGACCAGTTGGATGCATATATTATCCACATTACAAATAATTTTCCAAATTTATGCTTGGGCTCTCGTGCAGTTTGGCCCCTTTTACTTGAATTCCATCACGGGCTCTCCAAATCACCTCCTCCTACAATGTAAACACCAAAACAAGAAAAATTCCCCTATTAAACAGTGATAAATATTAATTCATTGGTTCAAAAATAAAGTTCAATTTATTATTATATTTGTAATACTCATTACAAATCCAGTTTAAAATAATAGTTTCAGGGTGGATTTGAATAGTGAATATCTATTCAATCACACCCCCACACCTAAACATTTTCACTCCTGGGAAAATTCACATATACAAAAAATGATGCATGTATATATTCCCAACATCATGGAGTTTTAACATTTGAGGAAATTTAAATTTATTTAAGTAATTTGATCAATTCACAAACCACACCAAGGAGTTCTTCCTGGTGAAAATGAAAAAGGATGTCTCATAAATCATATCACAATGAAATTCAAAGCGATTCATGATACCAAATTGAGTGAGGAATTAAAAAGTCAACCATTCCACTAACTCTATATGTGTGTGTGTGAAAACCATTCCATGCTATTCTTTCCACTTTCTATCCAATAAATATAGTTTATTTTAATATTATTCAGTTTAAATGATTTTGTCCACCAAACCTGGCCTACATCCTTTGCAATCATATTTCAAGACCCACTCACTTAAGAATTTCCATAAGTCAAACCATAATCTCCCGACCTAGATATCCCCATATTTTTCACATTTCATTACTCCCCTCATTTATTATTTTTTTCAGAAGTTGCATTTAGAACAAATCCCACACTCATCTCTCAACCCTTTTTTGATCTCCTCACGACACTAATTGTAATAGTTATAACAAGATCAAAGGTTGAGGAGGCGTGGTTTTTGACCATCCCAAGACACAACCCATTTTTTTAGGGCGTACAATAGACGGATATCAAGTACACATGCATAGTTCAATCTGGTACAGTAATGAAATAGATTGAATAAGGAATGAATGTATGGAAATATCATTTTAACCTGAAAAATATTAAACTAACATATATTTACCTTTTATTAAGTAATAAATATTTACACTTTATAGTTTAGTGCAAAAATATGTGGAGATAATAGTGGAATAGTTTTTCCAAAAACTACTCACACAAGGGGCATCAATCATGTCAAAGGTTTCTCATAGATACAACCATTTATATCATGGAATGAAAACCAATTCACTAAAAATCACTCCCTGATGTTAAATTCATACAAATATTCATTCCATAATAGAGGCATGTTTTCATCAAATGTTAAATCAACAAGGAATCAAAACTTTCAACTTGCATTTTCAGTAAGTTCCATGATTTTGGTGACCATAATGGGGGAAAGTAAAAATACCATAAAGAAGGAGAAAAAGAGAATAAAAAAGGCAATGAAAATCCTAATGAACCCAGAAAGATGGGAAAAAGTAAAAATACTATAAATAAGGAAAAAAAGAGAAGAAATATGAAATACGGTGAAAATCCTAATGAACCTATGAATTTATCCACCCCCCCCCCCACACACACACACACAAACACCTAGAATGTGCAGGTTACTCACTGTAATAATTGAGAATGTGAGAAATAAGGATAAACCCTGGTGAGTTTTACTGGTATGTTTCTTCTAGAAGGTGGATTTCCTCCACCAGATTCTTTAAAAAATCCTCATAGAAGTGTTTAAGTCACGACCCATTGATGGTAATACTTTTTCCACTCTTCTCATGAAAAATCTGTATTACACCAAAAGGGTAAACATTAGTAACAGTATAAGGACCAAGCCATCAGGAACAAAGCTTACCTGGGTGGAGCATTAGCCTGGAATTGTACATGAGGGCCTTCTCACCAATATAGAACTTCCACTGAAGAATCATTCTATCATGTATAGCCTTTGTCTTCTATTTATAGATTTGGGAGTTCTTATATGCATCGCATCAAATTTCTTCCAAATCTTGAATCTACAGCTTTCTATGCTCACCTGCATCTAAAAGATTCATATTACATTGTTTAACAGCCCAATATTCATGGTTTTCTACCTCCACTGGGAAATGAAAATATTTTCCAAACACAATTCTATATGTTGACATTTTGATTGGGGTTTTAAAAGTTATACAGTACGCCCAAAGTGCAACATCCAAGCACAAACTCCAATCTTTCCTATTGGATTGTACCGTTTTTCCAAGATTCTCTTAACTTACCGATTTGATATTTCTACTTTTCCGTTAGTTTGGGGGGTGATATGAAGTGGAGACTTTATGATCAACCCCATAATTATTGAGAAAACTTTTCATGTTGTGATTTCAAAAATGGGAACCCTTATCACTAATGATGAATCTCAGTAAATTGAATCGACTAAAAATTTAGGACGCCACAAAATCAACAACAACTCGATAGTCATAGATCCTAGTAGCCTTTTATTATACCCATTTAGACATGTATTACATATCTAACAAGATGTACATGAAGCCAAATTAATTTCTAAAAGCTCCCATGAATTCAATGCCTCATGCATAAAAAAATTCACAAAATAACATGGGCTATTGGGGAATTTCATTCCTCTTGGAGATATTCTTTGTAAATTGACAATGACTACATGACTTGAAAAATATATGGTAATCCCTATACAATGTAATCCAATAAATTCCTGAGTCAAGTACCTTTTGATCTATTCGTTGAGATCCAAAGTGGCCCCCAAAATCCAAAAGTGTGAAAGAAGGTCAAAACAGAGGTGAACTCATGGTCAAGGACACACCGACAAACTACTTAGTCACCAAAAATTCTCCAAAAATATGGGTCATCCCAAATGTACCTCCGATAATCATGTTTAAGTCTCTGGGATTGGGAAGTGATAAAATCAGTGGGGACCCTAGATGTTGCTAGAAAATTCACAATGTCTGCATACTATGGGTTAAGGTCCACAACATCACAAAGGTTCTCATGAGGAAAGAATTATCTAATGGGGAGGGATGAGTTATCATGGTGGTCCAATGGTGGATAAATCCTACTAATGTGGTCATCTACAACATTTTCTACTCCCCTCTTATATCTAATATCAAGGTAAAACACTTAGAGGAGGAGCATCCATCGTATGAGGTGGGGCTTAGCTTCAGGTTTATTTAAGAGGAATCGAAGGGAAGCACGGTCAGAAAACACAATCACTTTTTGGCCAAGAAGATATGAATGAAATTATTCCAAGGAAAACACAATAGAAAAGAGTTATTTTTAAATGGTTATGTAGTTTACCTAGGCAGGGTCAAGGGTATGTGAGGCATGCGCAATGAAATAAGGATCCTTCTCAACCCTTTTAATAAAACTACCCCAACTGAAAAGTTAGAGGCATCACACATAATCTAGAAGGGGAGATTCCACCTTGGTGTTTGGATGATGGTAGGTGATGTGAGAATCATTTTTTTGTGAATTGAATGAATCCTCGCAATTTTTATGAAACACAAACTCGGAATCTTTTTTCAATAATCAAGATAATGGAAGTGTGATCTTACTAAAGTATTTAATTAAATTTTATTTTTATCAACTTGAATTCCATTATTTGAAATGAAATTCCCAAGAACTATCCCCCTCTCAACCATAAAATGGCATTTCTCATAATTTAAAACAAGATCTTTTTCAATGCAGTAGTGGAGGACAGAACCTATGTGTTCCAAAAAATCATCAAAAGACGAACCATATACCGTGAAATCATCCATAAATACTTCCATACAACTCTCAAGGTACTCAGAAAAAATACTCAACATACATTGATGAAAATCACTAGGATCATTACATATACCGAATGGAAACCTTCTGTATGAAAATGTACTGAATAGACAAGTAAATGTTGTCTTTTCTTGATCCTCGGGGGATATATGGATTTGGAAATAACCTGAATATCCATCAAGAAAAAAATAATGGGGCTTACCATCCAATTTTTCTAACATTTGGTCAATGAAAGGTAGAGGAAATTGGTCCTTCCACATGTCTTGATTCAGTTGACGGTAGTCAATACAGACTCACCAAGTGTTTTGCACATGTGTTGGAACCAATTCATTCCTTTCATTTGACACAACTGTTATTCCTATTTTTTTAGGAACAATTTGCACTGGGCTAACCCATTTACTATCAGATATAGGATAAATGATCCCCACAACAAGTAATTTACTGACTTCCAATTTTACCACTTCAAGGAGAGTGGGATTCAACTGATGTTGAGATTGTCTTACGAGCTTAGCCTCATTATCCAAAAGTATATGGTGCATACAAATATATGGGATAATCTTGGGAATATCAACCATTGTCCATAATATTTCCTTTTTACACTCTATCAAAAGGTTTATTAGTTTTGATTCTTTTTTTGGAGAGAGGTTATTGGCAATAATGACGGGTTATTGGTCAATACCCTCAAGATATGCATATTTTAAATAAGAATGAAGTTGTTTAATTTCCAAAACTAGTGGTTTATGGATTGATAGAGGGGATATAGGGTGAGTGAGGTCCATTAAATTGTCTATCTACTCATGTTTATTCTCTAAGGATATATAATCTATTGAAATGAGATTTTCAAAATCATCGATGGTCATGGGTACCTCAAAATGAACACACTCATTAATTAAAGCACAAAATTTACACTTTTCAAAACCCACACCACACTCAAAAATGAATCAAAACTCAAATAATCTAAGGGAGAATAAGAGGAAAACGAATCTGAGTATAGGTTGAGGAGAGAAGTGTGTGTATGTGAATATTTTGAGATAACTTCCATTAAATAGACAGGAAGAGTGGAGTGCTCTACATCGGGGTGTTTCATAGCCACAAGGATGTTAAAACTTTCCTTTTCTCCAACAAACTCCATGTACAGTGTACCGTTGTGAACATTGATGATCGTCTTTACTATTTTAAGGAATGGCCTCCCAAGTATGAGAGGGGAATGTCCTTAGGATTGGGTATCTTCCTTCTCAAGAATGTAGAAATCAGTGGGGAAGATGATATTATTCACTCTTACAAGGACATCCTCAATCACTCTAGTTGTATGTGTATTACTCCATTTTGCAAGTTTCATGACAATTCCTATTGGTTGAAGCTCTCCAACCTATATAGAAGTATAGACGGAGTGAGGAACTACATTAATGGAAGCACTTAAATCCAGTATAGCAACAAAAAATAAGGTCTCCCCTATGGTACAAGGTATAGTGAATATTCCCAGATCCTTGCATGTAGTTGGAATTGCTGGTTGAATCAAGGCTAAAACATTTCTTCCTAGGTTGAATCTTTCATTACCCTTCAACATTTGTCTATGGGTGTAGAGTTATTTGAGAAATTTGGCATAACAAGGAATTTTCTTAACTACATCCAACAATGAAATATTAACTTGAAATTTTTTAAATATATCCATTATTTCATTGTCAATATCATTATCAAAGTTTTTCTTAGATTTAGTGAGTCTTTGAGGGAAAGTAAGAGGAACGGATTGTTTATGGGAATCCTTAATGATAATTTTATTACACTTTTTTTCTTGTTTTTCTTTGGTTGAAACATTTGAGGGTTGAAGAAAAGAGTTTTCAAGAGGTGGACATACCTATTGTACAGAATCAGTAGAAGGAGAAACTTCTTTACCACTATAAAGTGTAACTACACATACATTACCTTTATTCTTCATATTGGAAATGGGTTGGGATGGTAGTTGTCTAGAACCTTGCATCTTAAGCTCACCAATGGTGTTTTCCAATTTCCCCACTTGAGTTTGTAGGTCTTGAATAGCTGATTGTGTGGTTTGTTGGAATTATAGGTTCTGGGTTTCCATTTTCTTCACCATTTCCTAGAGACTTGGTTTATATTTGGGAGGAGGAGGAGGATTATTTTGAGAAGTTTCAGGATAAGAAGGTTTCATACCTTGTCCTTATGGATACCAATTCTACTTGGGGTAGCTTGAGTTTCCTCCTTGTCGGTATTTGGGTTCTTCTTGCCACCCAAGGTTTGGATTTGGCCTAAATTGTTCTTGATTTAAGGGAGGTGCTTGTTGGAATGGACACCCTAGGAACATGGTGGCACAAGACTCAGGTGAATCTTGAATTTGTGGGCACTGGTCAACAAAATGGGTATTTTCAGAAAAGATACCACAATGTAATAGAACTAGAGGATATTGTGAGTTACCTTGTTCTTGAGATAATTCCTTAGAAGGTTATGCATCTTATCAATCTTGTTATCTACCTTTTGTTCTAGAGATGAATGAATTACCTCATAAACTCTTTGGGTTGGTGTAATAGATCGTGTACCAAATTGTTGTGCATTTTGAGCCATGTTGGCTATTAAGTCACGAGCAGCGGAATGAGTTTTCTCAACTAGGGCACCACCTAATGCAGCATCAATCATTCCACAATCCATGGGGATAAGTCCCTCATAGAAGTATTGGATTAACAATTGTTCACTAATCTGGTGGTGGGGGAATCTTGAGTAAAGTCTTTTGAATCTCTCCCATTATTCATAAAGGGTCTCTCCTTGTAATTATCTAATGAAACAAATTTCTTTCCTAATTGATGTTATTCCTAATACATGGAAGAACTTCTCTAAAAATAGCCTTTTAAGGTCATTCCATCCCCCAATTGTGGTAGGAAAATGGTATAGTAAATCTTTGGATACACCATCAAGGGAGAAATGGAAGGCCCTAAACTTAATTAGGTCCTCAGAAACATTTTGGGGTTTCATGGTGGAGCACACTATGTGAAACTTCTTAAGGTGTTTATGAGGGTCCTCGCTAGAAAGACCATGGAATTTGGGAAGTAGGTGGATGGGTCCTGATCTCAGCTCAAAGTTGGCTACTTCCTCGGGATATTGGATGTACGCGGGTTGCTACTCCACATCTGGGGTGGTGAGTTCTTTTAAGGTTCGATTATTTGAAGCCATATTTTTTTAGATTTGATTGAGTTCAATTTTTTATTGTTTTATAAACACTTTACATTACCAAAGGGGTTTCTTAGTGTTACTTAATTGATCTTATCTAGATTCCTTGATTTGTGTGTGAAGTGTCTTTTTGATTTTAGGGTCAAATTCAAGCAGTTTTTCTTTTTCTGATCAAGTCATGCAAATAAGTTGGGAAGTTTGTTTTTTTTATGATTGAATATGGATAAAATCACTTAATAAGGGTGAAATAAAAATATAATGTTATAATATATAATTATATAGAGTGATGGAAAAGAATAATAAGAGAGAGAGATAGAGAGGAAGAACACACAAAAACAACCAAAAATAGAAATAGAAAACCAAAACAAAAATAATTGAATGGGGGTGGGGTGTTGAAAGGAGTAATAATTAAGAAGTAAAATAAATAAAAGTAAATAAAGAAAAAAATTATCTTGTCTCTCCAAAAATGGCGCCAAAATTTGATCGTGTTGCCGAGCACGTTAAATTAGATGTTTATTTTTAACTAGAATTTATGCAGTATAGCAGCAACACTAGGTCATCTCTCGAAGGATACTTAGATCATTAATTTGAAAAAATGAGGTTATGATTAAGAAACTAAATGGGGAATGAGGTTTTATAAAACTTGGGTTATTTTTCTTAAGAATAGAAATTGAAAGTATATTACTACTAAGAGAAACTAGTTGGAGAAATCGTGATCGACCCGGGTAATTGTCCCTTCATGCTCAATTTGTCATCGTTCTCAAGGGAAAGGGAAGGATTATTGATTCCTTGATTTTATAAATACTAAAATAGGAATGGTATGTGATTTATTACTTGGTTAACACCTAGTATTTGATCGATCAATGACATTGATTATCGGCAACTGCTCAAAATCAACAAAATGAATTGATTTAAAAACAGAAATCAATCAAGGCATAATATCAACAACGTGATGAGATGACCAGATTTGTTTCATTGATAAAAATATTCCACAATAAAAGAACATGCATATTAATAGGTTCAATCTCCTGGATTTTATCAACCGACGTAATCCATTTGCACACTTATGAAAGGGAGGGGTGAGAAAAGAGGCAATCGCACTCAAATCATCATAAGATCCGGGTTATGCATGGAAGCATGTGGATTATTATTCCTTTGATTTGTATTTGATCATAATAGAAAAAAAAATTAGAATATATAAATGAAGAACAATTGAAAACAAACCTGGAAATAAATTACCTTATGAAGATTACAAGTGTAGAGCTCAGGATTACAACAAATTACACTCCCCAAATTGATCACTAAGAGGTTTAGAAGTACATAAGGGAGAAGAGAAATAAAAATGGGTGAAGAGAGCTCTCCAATTAGACTCACCTTCACCCCTGGTCGTGAAACATAGATAATGATGGTGAGGTGTGATTTTATGGGCAATTACATCCAAATTTCCACATAAAGTGGTCAAGTATCTAAAAGGCTATGGGACTATTCAAAACATATTTTTTACTCCATATTTATCCAGCTATTTGACTGACCAAAATGAGTGAAAATGACTTTAAATTTAGTGGAGAGTCTGGGATTCAAGTTATATTTCCATGGGAAGTGGAAGCATCCCAATTGGATCTCTGAGGTCCAAGTTATGGCCCAAATATAGAAGGGTGGTCCAATCTGGCCTACCTAGAGTTTCTTCTCATTGTGGGCCTATTTTGGGCCTCCAAGTGGATGAATTGGGCTTAATGATATTATAGAGAAATTTATCCTACATTGGTTGGAACTCATACACCCATTTTTATCCCAATTGTATGTACATATTATCCACATTACAAATAATTGTCTAAATGCATGCTTGGGCTCTCACGCAGTTTGGCCCATTTTGCTTGAATTTCATCACGAGATCTCCAAATCACCTCCTCCTACAATGTAAACACCAAAACAAGTAAAATTTCCATATTAAATAGTGATAAACATTAATTCATTGATTCAAATATAAATTTCAATTTATTATTATATTTTTAATATTCATTACAAAACCATTTTAAAACAACAGTGTAAGGGTGGATTTGAATAGTGAATCGCTATGTGATCACCATCACCAGGAAGGGTTCACGGAATGCATGAACCACAGACCAATGGTGCGTGGAAAGACCCATGAGGAACTGGACTATGGGGAGATGGTCTGAAAACTCAAGAAGCCATGGACTATGTCATTATTAGAATCAAGCGCACAAAATTCATCTTCATACCATCTTGAAAACTCAGTAGTTTGCAGACAAAGTAAGATCGGTAGGGTTTTGTGAACTTTAACGTGTGAACTATAGCCTCCACAAACCCCAGTGGACCAAGTCTTTTACAGGTTCAGATAAATCTTCATGGGATTCCAAAAATTGTACCACATTCCCGTAGATATGATTTCCTCAATTCATTATAAAATGAGCATAGGAGAAAGAAGAAGAGGATGGATGAAGAAAGCATGGAGGAAACCCCGTATGTTGGAAAAAAATTGGAGAGGATTCTGACTTTGGTTTAGAATCATCACCAAAGTGAAAACTGCAAACCACATTTTTTCTGGTTTAACCAGCTAAAAACCATAGAGAGAAGGAAATTAATAATAATGGGTAAATTTCAAACCTAATTGGTGTCATACCAAAATATAAATTCATCGTTGATGAAATCCCCTTGAACTACAAGTTCCCAGACCCTCCTTTAAAATGGTTCTTTACACAGTGTATCGCTATGAGATTCAAACCTCATGCCACATACTACATCAGTACTGGATTGAACTAGAAGCATCATGGAAGATCAAATCCAAGACCGCGTACCAATTTGGTATGTAGTGGTCCATGCCCAAGCCCTCATACTGCTTTGGTATGCAGACGACCCCCCTACCTGAATAGCACTATGGTATGTGGGGATCCCCCATCCTACATGAGAAAATAGTACATGGAATGGGGAGTCTTCGGGTGTATTTCCCTCCGGGTATAATCTCTCCCCTCCTTTACCGTTCGGTCCTTTAGAGATCCTCCACAAACCAGTCCACTAGCATCAGGCCAAAGCCTCCTCCAAGGCTACCAGACCCATATGACCAAACCATTGGGTGTATCAGTGCACCCCTCTGAGTCTACATACCCATGGTAAAAAGAGTCACAAAAATTATCCCTACAATGGTTCAGACTCCCAGGACATCCTTGAGTCTACATTCCCATGGTAACCCAAAGTCCAACCTTGGGATGCTAACATGAACCTCCATGTTCTAGGGATTTAGGTTGATCACTTGTTTTTCTATTCAATGAGGAGTGGTGATTAGTTTAAGGAATCATGTTTACTTCTCCTTTTTATGAGAGGTGACATTCCTCCCCTTTCCTTAAGCGCATTCTGGGTCACTCCTGCTGAGGTAAGTCCCTAATATTTTGAGAGACAATCCGTATGACCTCCAATGTCATCCCATATTGAAAATTTCATCGCTCTGTGCCATTTACCACTGTCTCCTTGTCTTCTTACACTATAGGCCCAGTCTCTACCATCAGTGGGAGAGAAGGTGTGTGGTTTGTTGAATATCTCACATCCTCTTATTTCTCACCCCGAGTATGACTCATGTGGGCTTAGAGATTTGTGATGATCACAACATCCACACAACCAACCCATCCTAAACTATGATAACTCTAATTTCTATTCAAACTAGGATACGTAGGATTCCAACTTGAAGGCCTTATCTCAAAAGGGCCCCCCTTCCAAATAGGTCCACCCCAATTATTCCCCCAAAAATGCAGCCACCTCCCTGGTCTAAGCCTAAAGCTAACCAAACTATGTTGGATCTGATTTATCTCCCAAGGATACGTAGGAAGCCTATCTTATGGGTTCGATCCCAACATCAAATCATCTTCTATACTTCCTAGATGATGATAAACTCTAGAGCACCTTATTTCATGGATTAAGTCAGCATTGCCTCTATAGCATCAAATTTATGTATATACATGATGATCCTACAAACTAGGGGTAACCCATGGATACACTCTTCAGGAATGAACTAAGGATTCACAAACATTTGAACATGACTTAAATATATAAGAGATTCCCATAATATGCAATAATTCTACCAAAAATAGTGAGATGAGCCTGACCTCCCATCCTCTTGACAAATGGAGTCTTTAAGTGTTGTTGGCCAAATTTTTATCCAACGAGCACCTACCTTTGGAAATAAGGTCAATGAATTATGTATACTATGGCCATTTGGTGTTTCTAGCTCCATGAATAAACCTACTGGAGACCATCTAAGGAATTCATATTCTAAGAGGACTGATTTCAAAAATACTTAACCCCATGCAATCTCCTTCTAGGACCATTTGATCATGGAACCTCCTTCATAATGTAGAAGGGATAAATTGCCCAGTACCCATGGGGTTAATTCAATTCCCCCTAAAGGATAACGATGTGGATCAGGTTGAAACAAATATAGTGATGTGAAAGTCTATATAATAATGGATGAATTCTTATCACCTTTCAGACCATTCTTTGCATTTTTCCCAAAACACGTATATGCTCTGCCTCGGGAGATAAACATGAATGAAATTCTATAGGACTGGTGAAGTAGGTGTTAGAGTTCATGACTTATATTAAGTCACTAATAGTGGGACACAAAATATTTCCTTGAAAATTAAAATTTCTCCTAAGAATTAGTTTGGAGAATAATTGGGTGTACACTATTCACTGGGATCCGATGGTCAATGTATTGTATGTTATAGGAAATAAGAGTTTATATATTGTATTAGAGGGATGCCTGAATCTATAATATAGAGGTTCTGGCTAGATGACCAGTTGGGGACATCTATAATATGGTCCTTGGTCCACTTGTTCTATATGATGATTGAAGAACTCTTACATGAATGACAGTGAGCTAACAAGGCCAGACCTGAAGGTTTTGGTGTCTTTGGATGGAGCACACCTGGGCATATCCAAGTACCAAAGGCTTAAATAATGAAGGAAAAAACTTAAAGGAGGAGAAACCAGAAGATAAAATGGCCAGTATACATTGGTGATACTTCTCCTGGTAGTCTAATTAGGTTTTTTGGATGTTGAACATACCTTATAAATCAAATGTAATTATGATGTAATGAAAGATATGTTTTTATTTTTTTCATATAGATGTAGGACACATAGTCTGATCCATGTAATACCTTATGTTAATTTTGTTTGAATTTATGCTTGTATATGTGCATTGGTCTTATTATTATTCTCTTTTATATTTATCATAAGGAGGATTGTGAGTTGATTGGTTCCATTGGAGGCTAAGGTGAAGGATGAATTTATATGGAGGATAGGATATAAAGTCTTCATAGATCTGTTCTTTGAACTCATGTGGTGTGGATGATTGTAAGTCTCCCTACTTCCAATGTCAAAAGTTCCACTGCACAGGATCATCATAAGGGTGAACTTATAGTGATTTGGGAAGTTCCTCCTCATTACCAATAAGTAAAGTGTTTCTACCTATGATAGAAATTACTAATCTATTACACTTTACCCATAAAATAATTTCCACACCAAAACCTAAAAATATATCACTTGATAATTGTTTTTATAGGATGAGTCTAACACATTTCACTCCTTATTTCTTTATCATAGGTTTTTGGGATGTTCAATATACATAAGAATCATTCCAAATTTTTAGTATAACTTAGTCATGGACATGGGGTCTATTCTAAGATCATAGTCTTAAAATGAATATGTTAGTCTATTTTCTCTAGTTTATAGCCTCTAGAGTACGGGGAGGCCTGTATGAGGTGTTGTAGAGACCCTCGTTCGGGTTCTATTTAGGTGTCCTAGGTCAGGGTGTTATGGGTTTTATTTATTTATTTTATTATTAAATTTTAAATCATTCCAATATTCTCATGTGATACCTTATAACTTGTTCCATATTGTGGTGATTGAAAATGGATATTGATCCCTATAATGGACCAACTTGGGTATCAGTTTAGGATACTTCAGGTTGGTTCATCAAAAAATGGTATCAGAGAATGAGTGGATTGTTAGGTCAGTAGTAGATAGTTGTAGTATCCTTATAACTTTTTAAGTAAACTATAAACAATTATATCACTCTCTTTATGGTGGAAACTCAAGTTATAACAGAATCCCAAGACTGAGTGGGGTTATTAAACCATTTATTGGGTTTCCTCTCCTGTTATTATTTGTTCGCATAAAGTTGTATTAAACACTTAAGTTTAAGGAAAATTATTTCACTTATTATTTAATTTCATATATCATGAAAAGGTTTCTTTGATCAGGTTCCCTCTAATAAACATTCAATATTATTTGAATTCGTATTGGTAGAAATATGATTGATCATGTATTTATTAATTTGTTTTGATGTGTTTCCCTTGATTGTTCAATGATATGTGTATAATTATATATAAATTTATTGATTTAATATTAATGATTTTATTTGATGAGTTTTTATAAATAATATATTTCAAATTAGTGTTTTGGTAATTTAGAAAAGTATAAAACTTAAACCTTTACTTAAAAGTGTTTTTATAATGACTTCAAACGAAAGGGGTTTTATAGTTTAAAAATGAAATAGGGGTTTTAAACAAGGTTTTCAAAGTTTTTTTGTTAAGACAGATTATATTTTCAATTATCAAAAAAAATTATGATAAACTTTATGTTTTGAAAAATAATTTAGGAATGGGAAAGTTTATGACATTATACTTTTATATCTGATAAATCTAAATGGTTTGATTTATTGTTTGGAAACACAAGGATTTAAATTAATATATGGAAATTATTTTTTTATGACTATAAATTTCTAGAATGTATTTTTTATTATTTGACATTAATTAATGTCTTTCATTAATAATTTTTATTCTTTTAAAGGCATTTTCATTGTGATCATCTTGATTTGTGGTTATATTGTATACAAATTTTATTTAGTCTATTAAGTTAAATTTTAATTTTAGGACATCATAAAATGTAATTAGACCTAATTGAACTTAAAATTCATGGGAATAATCACATAACCTTTGTTAAATTGGTATTTCTATGATGACCAAATTGGGTAAAGGTTTATATTTCATTTACAGATTAATATATTTTACATATAATTATATTAAATATCATAAGTTTAAAGGATCGTGTTCTTAATAGTTAATATATTTTTCATGCATTCTTTTCCAAATCATGTGCTTCAGTTTAACTATGTATATTTTTTAAAAACATTTTGGATTGGTAAATATGGGTATTGTTGTGTTTTTAAATTGAATCTTTTCATAGGTGTGTTTTTCATAAAATTATGATACTTGCTAGATAATTAATATATATGGACCAATTTAAGTTTATTTTTGGATGATTTAGGGTTTATATTTAATTATATATTAATGTAATTAGGATTTTTAAGTTAAAATAATTTTATAATTATTTAAAGAGGTGATTAATTTATTTTTTGGTCTAGAATTTAATGTGAATAGAAAAAATATGATTTGAGTCGATATATTGAAATGTTATGAACAAGATAATTATTAATTTTTTTAAATGATTTACTTTGCCAAAAATAAGTCTTATGTTATTATAAAATTTGAGTCTTTCGAAAAAATTATTTGAGACTTTTATGCTGATTTCATTTTTGATTTTATAATTCAAATATGAAAATTTTTGTTTATGTTTGGTTGAAGAAATTTGTGAATTAAAAGGAAAAAAATGTTTTAAAGAAGGCTTGTTTTAAATAATGGTTATTTATTTATTATTTAAGAATGATTTGGATTCTAAAGAATTATGTTTTAGTTTCATGAGTAAGATCCATATTGGGTTGTTTTTAAATTCTTTTTGTTATATAATAAATGGGTTGTTATTAGTGTATTGTGAAAGTTTTTATATGATTAAATTTATTATTTAACAATTTTTTTAAATTATTAAACTTTGATTGATGATTGTTTAATTTTTTATTAAAATTGTGTGATTAATATTATTATTTTCATGTGTTTTATTATTAAAAATTGATGCTTTAGAGTATAATAGAGTTTTATATTCACTATTTAACTATTTCTAACATCTAGATTAATTTTTTAAATGAGAGGGTTGAGTTATTTGTTGATTGATTTAATTTTTCAAAGTGTTTTTTAAGATAAAATATATAACAAACTAGAAACATCACTCCCAGATCCTATACTAAAATCATAAACTTTACATTTCTGAATTTTATATCAATAATTATGACCCAATTAATTTCCATCTAATCCTTACAACATCAAAAGAGAAAATTAGATCACTTATATTCTAAATTACCTTTTTAGGTTTAGATTTTAAGATAATTAGGAAAAACTCCTATATAAACAATACCCATGTCGTTAAATGGTCATTTCTCCCACTTAACCTAGCTTTTCTTATTTCACATTAATTCATCATCATCATCCTTATGAAATCCCTTATAGACATAATTTGTTCAACATCATTTCTTGATAACCTGGTTAAAAGGAAACATAATAATGTTGTTATCAATTTCTCATTAAGGGTAAACATAAGCATTAATAAGTGAATATAAGAAGTGAATAAGGGTATAAAGACATAATCAGAGTGCATGAGTGAATAATAAAAGAACACATACCCAATAATTCATGAATCATAAATAATGAAACATGGAATATGGCTTTAACAAAAGTAATATTCATAAAAATTAACAATAATTATCCATGTGATATTAATCTTGATCAAAGGAAACACTATAAACCCATATAAATCATAGATAAAATGTGTATGTATCTTGGAACATTATCATCATAGTACATTTACATAACCCTTACAAATGGAGTAACCATACGGTTGACTTACAATATAATTCTCTATAGAAAATTATCATTAACCAATTCATTATAGGTCTATGAAGGCTCACCCATCATTTAAGCTATATTGGGCTCACCCAGTACTATCTAAGCACACCCATTGTATAAGTTATAATAGGCTCACTCAATGATATCTAGGTTCACCCATTGTATATAATGTCCAAAAACAACAACATGAATAAATTATATAGATATTTCATCACAGAAATCATAGAAACAATAATTATTCCTTTTATAAATTGATTAACCCATGGAAAATAAATGGGTTTCATGTCAATATATTTGAAACATGATTATCCCATAGAAAATAAATAGGTTCCATAAAAATCTCTTTGAAACATGGTTAAACCATAGAAAATAAATGGATTTCATAATAATATATTTGAAACATGATTAACTTTTAGAAAACAAACATGTTCTATAATTATCTCATTGAAACCATCTTAATTCATCCAAAGAAAGAATGAGGATGGTATCATTATAAAATATCCACATTGGAGCTTAAGTAACAATAAGGGATGATAACATTGATGAATGGGGGTACCATTAAAATATAATTAAATAAATTTAGAGGAAAATGACCTTTTCATTTTTAAAAAAATAAAATCTTAAAAAACTAAAAAATCACAAAATATTAATAAAATCCTTTTCTTTGAAATAAACCTTGGATACATATAAAGGAAGAATTAAAAAACATTTAAAACGTTTCTTAAAGAAAATATCCTTTCAATTTTAAAAAAAATTAAAAAAAAATTGAAAATCATTTTATTTGAAAGTAAACTTGAAATTTTATAAAGGAAGATTCAAATAAAATAATGGACATAATGGAAAAAAATCTATTCATGTTGTACGTGTTAAAACAAATATTCCTTTCACATTTTGGTAAAATCAAAATAGGAATTATTTGGAAAACAACATGAATATTCTTTTCAAAAAAATTGTAAAAATTCAAAAATGGGTAAAAAATATTTTAATAAATCATTTGAAGAATTATAAAAACATTTTTGAAATAATTTTTAGAGAACATGGTTTTGAAAGAAAAAGGGTTTTTGATAAATGATAGAAATAAATATGATTTTTATTAAAAATGTTTTTTCAATTATTTTAAGTACCAATGATTTGAAAAATAGTACTATTACTTGAAACTATCATGAGTAACTAGAGGAGAATAAAAATCATGATAATACTTGAGTGGTTGATCATGATATTTCAATATTGGATACTTAATCATGAGCAATATTGATAATCTATGGGATTGTAACATAAAACTCTTACCACTTTGGTAACTTTGAATTATAAGAACCATGAAAGGATAACATTAAATTAAACTTAAAATAATATTAGAATAAATAAATTATTTATATCACATGTAAAATGGTATTTCTATATACCTCATAAAATAAGATAGGTTCATAACATGACATTAATCTCAAAGAATAAAAATTGAGGAAAAAAATCTGTTACAAAGATCATATCATTGAAATGGGGATTAATCAATGAATTGGTAATGTGTATCAAATTTAAATCCACATAAATCAAGTGTAAATAAAATATAAGATAATAAAAGTTCATTACACGCATAATCTTATCATGACATAATCAGTGAAGTAGAAATTTAATCCAATGAATGTAAATTGAGTTAAGAAATCCCTTACCACACGTTTCTTTGTAGTTGAACATTATTTAACCTTATATATAGTGGTTTTAAAAAATATTAACTTAATAAATAATTATATTAATATTTATAATATCATATATTATCCTTTTATAACTTCTTATCACACATTCTTTAATAATATTTCATTATTTTCATTTTTTTTTATGTTAATTTTCTTATTTTCTCATTCATGCATTATTATGAAAGTTATAGTTATTAGGAATTTAATATAGTTCTATAATTTACATGATAATAATAATTACATAATTATAATATTTATACATAAATTATACTTTTTAATACCACTTATAAGTATGTTACGATCATGGAGACGGTAGGTCGTACGTCTACATGAGTTACATTTCCATTTTCAATAATCATTATAGAAATGAGGTTAGTAATAGAATGGTAATAATATCATAAATAACATATTATTTATTTAAATATAGTTATATATATCATCCATGTGGTGTGGTGATAAAAGAGTAAGTCACATTTGTTCATAAAGGCGGTAGTCCACAAGTACGCGAATGATGTTCTCATCTTTCAGTGAGTGAAAAGGTAAGAAATAAAATGATATATTATTTTTTCAAAATGACAAATATATCATGAATATCATAATTATTTAATTTATATCACATATATTTATTAAATTTATCCTTATTAATTTCCATGTAAGTCATATTTAAAACAAAAATAACATCGCTTTGTGGGGCGATAGTTCATTGTACACGCAAGCGGTGTTATCATATCCCCTGTGGAATGGAAATTAAAAAATTTATATATGATATAATGACTCTGTAGGTATAAATATATTATAAATATTATATATATACTTTATATCCATCATAATACCTAGCTATAATAGGTGGTAATGGAAAATTAAATGACATCGGTTCACAAGGCGGTAGTCCACCGTGCACACAAATGATAATTTTGTAACTCATTCAATGGAAGAGGAGATGGATTTAGGTTATGATATTAACATAGTTATATATAATTATATTTAATATAATGATGTTATTATATAATTATGTTTTAATAATAATTGAAGTAGTTGGATTAATAAATAAAATAAAAACTCTCATTGAAAAACATTACATCTTCTTTGGGTAACTTCTTTTGGTTTGCACCAAAGACCATCATTGGTTGTATTTATAAAAAAATAAGAATTTTAGGATGATATTATGTAATTATATAATTTATTTGGGTAATTATCTGACAAAATAATGGGTTTCGAAGGTATGAAAAGAGGAGGATATGGGTGGCCTTTTAGAAGTGTGGTGAGTGGCACATTTGTAATTTTTGAAAATAATGAATTCCATCCATGTTTTTGTCATGTCTAAAGGCTACAATAATATAACATTCTAGAGAATATAAGTTATAATGTCTAAATATGGTCATAAAATATATTTTATATAATTTTTTAGTCTATTTTAACCCTTTTCCAATTAGTTTAACCCCTCAGTAAACCCATTTTTATCTTAACTATAGATTTTAATTTTTACTATTTTTACTATTAATTTAAGTAAAAAATTAAGTTGACCATATTAGATAACATAAATTATTCTGATTCAAAATATTAAATCCATTTTTTCAAATTCAATTCACATAATTGACAAATTTTAATTTAAAATTAATCCCGCAGACGCGACAAGAAAGCAAGTTTTCAAAGAGAAAAATGTTCAAACGTTTACAAAGTTTTTATTTCCAATTTCAATATGAAATTGATTAAAATAAAATAAATTGGATTAAAATATATATAATTAAACAAATTTTACTTTAAAACCAATTTAAAATCTAATTTAATTTTATAAATAATTTAAATGAAAAGGTTTTTTTCAATTAAAATTCATAATTTTTCACTATTCATCAAAAAAATTAATCTTTTTAAAAAATTATAAAAAATTCATCCTAATATAATTTTAAAATTATGATTTAAAAAATAAAGTTTAACTTTTCAAATAAATTTTATAAAATTGTAAAAAATAAAATTTAAAATAAAATCCGCAGACGCGATGAAAATGCGGGCTTTCGAGAAGTGTATTTTTTCAAGCAAGAGATGATTTAATATTAAATCTATGTAAAATAATAATAATTGTATGATTATAAATTAAAAATTACTAATATATAATATATAAATTTCATTTAAATCATTCTAAATTATAGATTATTTTAATTAATTAAAATGGAGAAACATTATGCACTTTAAAACATTTTTCAGAAAAATCCCTATTTTTAAACCCAAAAAACCATATACTAAAATACAATATAATGATGATTCAAATTTAATTAATTTTATTAAATATAAATAAATACTACTTATATTAATTTAAATATTATTAAAAAATTATTCACGTTATAAATTACTTTATTTATTGAAAATAAATGACATTTTTACAAAAATCGGTGTTTTTCACTATTCAATGTAAATCAATATTTTCTAAAAAATCCCAAAATTTCACCCAAAATATTTTATGATATTTTGATTTAAAAAATTAATTTAATTTTATAAATTAAATTTTATAAATATTCAAAAAATTAATTATAATATTGTTTCATGAAAAGCAATAAAAATCATTTTTGAAGAAAATGTATTTTTAAAGAATAAAATTACTTTACTACAAATTGATTAACTATTTACTAAAAAATTATCAATAATTTATATTGAGTATTACATATATATATATATATATCATAAATTATTTAATATTATTCATACCCTTTAATTTAATTTCTAGGTTATAACAGTTATATATATCATGGCTTTTTTAAGCTCGGTGTTACATGTTGAATGTGATATCGAACATAAAAATATCAAGGTTTCATGTACCGTAAGCTATTAAAGAGATTATATTTATTTAAAAATAATTATATCATAAATTTTCATAGAGTTATATTCTCATCTAAGATCAGTGTTTCATTCTTTTTATGTTATTGAACATAATTTTCTTCTTTTAAAATCTTAGGGTGTTACATCCTCCCCCTTTAATAAATTGAATCCTCACGATTTGAAATTTATCTCAGTTATCAAAGGATGGAAATTTGAAAATAATTTTTTTTTGTAATCCCACATTATAAAAATTATTAATAAAACATATTATTAATAAAAGTGAAAGAGAAGTATGAGGGACATCTGGAATAACACATACTAAGTTCTCAAATAGGATAAAATAGGTGGGAATTGTAGATTTAGACATGGAAGAAAATTGTAAATAATTTTGAAGAGCGATCGAGGTCATTGATCAGAAATAATTGATTGATTAATGGAAAGTTAAGGGACTCAAAACCATAAATCTATAATGATTTAAAAGACCATATGATTCATCATATATGAAGGTAATAGGATAACATTTGTTGTTTCAATATCCTTTTTCTAAAATTGAGGAATTATTTCACCATATAGAATAAAAACATATTGAAATATACTTACTTGAAAAGTTTTATTTAATCCTTTAACCAATTCCCACCAAAATATCATCTTTTTTCCCAAAAAATGAGTATTCAAGATGAATTTTTCATTCCTGTAGTAATAAAAATAAACTTTTAAAGGATCATATAACTATAAAAGGGATAATAATTCTTCCACATTTTTTAACATTAACCAAAAAAAATAGTTATCACATTTTAAGATAATTCTAAAAATGGGTAAACCTTCATATTATGAAAAAATACATTAATATCTAAAATTCGAGAGTAATACCCAATGTTTAAAGTAAATAATTCCTAAAAAACCTCAACATTAAAGAGTGTTTTAACCAAAAATTTTATCTCATACCATTCATCTTTCAAACCCAAAATATGGAAATATTTTTTTTGAAATAACATTAATTACATATTCACCAAATCACTTTTCAATATCATGGTTATTTGTATGATAAAACTTGTGTTCCCATAATTAGTTCAATACCCAAGATCATATATACCCTAAAGGTTATCAATACCTTAAATATTATTCCAACAAAATTTAAATTAATACTTCACATTAAAAAAAATATTTTAAAATAATTCATCCTAATAAAATGTCTCTTAAAGTGTCATTAATCACTTTAAGATCCCATCACATTAAACCTTAAAAGGAGTGTCTAAGACTTTCAACTTATTATCCTCATTAATATTATAAACCTATGATGGTATCTATAACTCTTAAGATAACATAACATGATAAAATCCTAATATCCAAATTTATCTAAACCTTTCCTCTGATACCATATATAAAAACCCAAAACCTTCACTCTTGGATCTAGTACTGAAATCATAAACATTACATTTCAAATTTTGATACTAATAATTGTGACCCAATTTTTTTCCATCCAAACTTTGCAACATCAAAAGATAAAATTGTATCACTTATATTCCCAGGGACCTTTTAGGTGTAAAGTTTTTTATAATTTTGAAAAACTCATACATAAACAATACCCATGTAATTAAATAATAATTTCTCCCATGTAACCTTCTTTTCTTATTTCACATTAAGTCATCATAAACAACCATATGGAATCAATTATAGACATAATTCGTTCAACATCATTTCTTGATAATCTAGGGAAAAGGAAACATAAGAAGGGTGAGATCAAATTCTCAATAAGGGTAAACAAAAGAATTAACAAGTGAACATAAGAAGTTTATAAGGGTATGAATACATAATCAGAGTGCATGAGAGAATCATAAAATAATACATACTTATTAATTCTTGAATCATCAATCACGAAACATGGAATAAGGTTTTAAAAAATAAAGATTCATTATAATAAATAATCATGATCCATGTGGTATTAATCTTGATCAAAGGAAACACTATAAACATATAGTAACCATAGATAAAATGTGTTGGTATCTTGGAACATCATCTTCATATAACACTTATATAACCCTTAAAATTGGAATAACCATATATATTACTTCCAATATAATTATCCATGAAGATAATCATTACCCAATTCATTAGAGTTCAATTTGGGTACACCCATATTTTTGGCTATATAGATCTCACCTAGATCTATCTAGGCACACCCATAATATAATCTATAATGGGATCACTCAATGATATTTGGGTTCACTCGTCATATATATTGTCTAAGAACCATATAATGAATAAATTAAAAGTATATTTCATCATAAAACTCATATAAATAATCATTATTTATTTTATATCTTGATTAAACCATGAAAAAGAAATGGGTTTCATGTTAATCAATTTGAAACATGATTAACCCATGTAAAAAAAATGGGTTCTATAAAAATATTTTTTAAACGTGGTTAAATTGTAAAAAAGAAATAGGTTCTATAAAAATCCCTTTAAAACATGGTTAACTTATAAAAAATTAATTAATTCTAAAAAAATCTCTTTGAAAAATTATTAACCCATAAAAAGGAAATGGGTTTCATAAAAATATCATTGAAACAATCTTAATTCATCTAAATAAATAATGAGGTTTGTATCATTATAAAATATATCTATTGAAGTATAAGTAACAAAAAGGGTTATTGATGTTGATGAATAGGGATACCATTAAATAAATTTAGAGGAAAATAACATTTTTATTTTGAAAAAAAAAATCACTTTTTTAAAATCTAAAAAATCAAAAAATATTATGAAAATTATTTTCTTTGAAAACAACCCTAGAAACATATAAATGAATCTTTAAAAATCATTTAAAAAATTTCTTGAGGATAATATCTTTTCTATTTGTAAAAAAATTAAAACATTTTTAAAATCATTTTATTTTAAAATAAACTTGGAAACATATAATGTAATATTAAAATAAAATAATTTTCATGATGGTATAAAAACAATTTCATATTTTTCATGTTAAAATAAATATTCCTTTCATATTTTTAGTAAAATCCAAATAGGTATTGTTTGGAAAATGACATGAATATTACTTTTAAAACATTTTTTAAAAAGTAAAACATAGGTAAAAATGTATTTAATAAACCATTTTAGGAATTCTAAATACATTTTTTAAAATATATTTATAAAACATGGTTTTGGATGAAAAGGGGTTTTTGACCAAAGAGAAAAATTAAGATGATTTTTCTTTAAAAAAAATTCTCAATTATTTTAAGTACCAAAGAGTTTAAAGTAGTAATATTACTTTAAAATATCATGAATTAATATAGGGTAATAAAAATATTGAGAATTTTTAATATTTAGATCATAATATTTCAACATTGGATACTTAATCATAAACAATCTCGATAATCGATGAGATCGTAACATAAAACTCTTACTACTTTAGTAACTTTGAATCACAAGGCCCATGAAATTATAAAAAAAAATTAAACCTATAATATAATTAGAATGAAAAAATTAATGATATTACATGTCAAATGGTATGTATATACAGCTCATAAAAAAATATACGTGCATAACATGGAACAAGTCTCAAAGAAGGCAAATTGAGACAAAAAACTCTTACAAATATCATATCATTAAAGTGGGGATTAATCAATGAATTTATTGTGTGTATTAAATTTAAATCCACATAAAACAATTTTAAATAAAACATAAAATAATTAAATTTCATTACACACATAATCTTATCATGACATAATTAGTTAAGTATAAGTTTAACCCAATAAATGGAAATTGAGTTAAGAAAACTATTAGCTCATGATTACCTTGGGTTGAATGTGATTTAAACTCTTATATAGAGGTTTTAAACATGTTATAAACTCATTAAATAGCCATATTAATATTTATAATATCATTTATGATCCTTTTATAACATATTATCACCCGTTATCTAATAATCTTTCATTATTTTCATTGGTTCGGGTGTTAATTGCCTTATTTTCTCATTTATGATTTGTTATGAAAAGTTTGGTTCTTGTTTATATAATATATTTATATCATCTATAGAATAATAATAATGAAATTATTATCATATTTATATATCAACTATACATTTTAATACCAATTATGAAAGATGGTTCTAAAAAATAGAGTATGTTATGATCATGGATATGATAGGTCATACAGGCACATGAGTAACATTTCTATTTTTTAATGATCATTAAGGAAAATAGGTAAGTAATATTTTATATTTATATTATTATAAAAATATCATAAATAACATATTATTTATTTAAATATACTTATATATATCATCCATATGGTGTGGTGATAAAATAGAGTCACATCGTTTCTTGAAGGCGGTAGTCCACACGTACACGAACGACATTATCATCTTTTAGTGAGTGAAAAGATAAGAAATAAAATGATATATTATATTTTTATAATGATAAATATTTCATTAATAACATAATTATTTCATTTATATCACATATATTCATTAACTTTATCCATATTACCTTCCATGTAAAGCATTAGTGAAAAAAGAATCACATCACTTCGTGAGGCGATAGTCCACTATACACATGAGTGGAATTATCATATCTTCTACAGAATGGAAATTAAAAAATTAATATATGATATAATGACTCTATAGGTATAATTATGTTATAAATATCATATATATAGGTGGTAGTTCATCATACACATGAATGATGATTTTGTAACCCATTTGATGAAAGATGAGAATGATTTAGGTTATGTAATTAACATAATAACATAAAATTATATTTAATATACATATTTTATTATATAATAATGGTTTAATAATAATTGAAGGAAATGGAGGAAGAAATAAAATAAAAATACTCATTGAAGAACGTTGTCTCTTCCTCGGTTAACTTCTTTTGGTTTGCACCAATGGCCTTCCTTGGTTGGATTTATTCCCAAAATAAGGGTTATAGGATTACATTATGGAATTATAGAATTTATGTTTACTTTT
This sequence comes from Viscum album, assembly GCA_963277665.1. Classification (NCBI taxonomy): domain Eukaryota; kingdom Viridiplantae; phylum Streptophyta; class Magnoliopsida; order Santalales; family Viscaceae; genus Viscum; species Viscum album. The sequence continues at coordinate 720,601,559 of OY728148.1, forward strand.
ATTAGATGAACTAATTGGTTTTTATGGTGTGAAGAGTGGAGGAGAGGGGGCCTTTTATAAGTGAGGTGAGTGGCACACTTGTAATTTTTTAAAAGAATGGATTCCACCCATGTTTTTTTCATGTTAGAAGGATCCAATATTAGACCATTATATATCCTATAATGAATAATTTCTAAATATTTTCATCCAATATATTTTATTTTTATCTCATTTTAAACCTTTTATTTTTATTTTAACCCCTGGTAAACTCATTTTTGCCTTAATCACGGTAATTGATTTTTATTATTTTCACTATTCATTTAGGTCAAAAATTAATTTAGCTATATTATATAATATAAATTTTTATTTTTTAAAATATGGAATCCATTTTTCAATTTTAATTCACATAATTTGAAATTTTTAATTTAAAATTAGTCCCACAGGTGCGATGAGAAAGTGGGTTTTCAAAGAGAAAATGTTCAAATGTTTACAAAGTTTTTAAATCCAATTTCAATATGAAATTATTTAAAATAAAAAAATTATTTTAATAAATATATAGTTGAATAAATTTTACTTTAAAACAAATTTAAAATATAATTTAACTTTATAAATAATTTAAATGAAAAGGCATTTTTCAGATAAAATTTGGTATTTTTCACTATTCATCAAAAAAATTAATATTTTCAACAAATTCCTAAAATTTTATCCTAATATAATTTTTGAAAATATAATTTAAAAAATTAAATTAATATTTTAAAATAAATTTAATAAATTTATAAAAAAAATTAATTTAAAACAAAACTCAAACACGCGATGAGAAATAGATTTTTTGAGAAGTGTATTTTTTTCAAACACAAGATGATTTTATATTAACTCTATGTCAAATAATATTCATTATATTAATATCAATTAAAATTTATAGTTATATAATATATAAATTTTATTTAAAATATTTCTCATTAAGTATTATTTTAATTAATTAAAATGGAAAAATATTATGCACTTTAAAACAGTTTTCAAAAAAACCCTTTCTAAACCCAAAAACAAACTTATACTAAAATATAATATAATTATTATTAAAATGTAATTAAGTGGATTAAATAAAACTAAATAATACTTATGTTACTTTAAATAATATTTAAAACATAATTTACATTTTAAATTACATAATTTATTGAAAATAAATGACATTTTTACAAAAATCAGTATTTTTTCACTATTCACTGAAAATTAATATTTTCTGAAAAATCACAAAATTTCACCCAAACATAAATTATTATATTCTTATTTCAAAATTAAATTTAATTTTATCAAATTAATTTTATAAATGTTCTTAAATTTAATTATAATATTTTCTTCATGAAAAGCAATGAAAATCATTTTTGAAAAGAAACTTATTTTTGAAGAATAAATATAATTTACTAAAAAATTATTGATTATTTACTAAAAAATTATCGATAATTTATATTGAGTATGAAATATATATATATATATATATATATATTAGTTAATATTATTCATACCCACCAACTTAATGGCTAGGTTCTAACGGTTATATATTTCGTGGGTCATTTAAGCTTGGTGTTGCATGTTGAATACACTATCGAACATAAAAATAAGTGGGTTGCGTATACCAAAAGTTATTGAACAGATTAAATTTATTTAAAAATAAAAATATTGTAAATTCTTGGGGAGTTACATTCTCGTCTAAGCTCAGTGTTGCGTGTTATTTACGCTATCGAACATAATTTTCTTCTTTTAAAATCTTGAGGTGTTACAAAATAATCCATTTTTCTAATTTAAAGTTTCATTTGGACTTGTTAAATTACATTTTATATATATTTGAAATTTTTTACTTAATTATTTCATATAATTATTTATGGATAGTTGTAAATAGAAGTTTAAAGGGGAAATCCTTTGTTAAATAGTGTTTGGGTGATTAAAATTTGGATGCAAAAGGGACAAAAAGATTTAAATTTGGATTTGGTTGTGTGAAATGAGTTTAAAGGGAAATTATTTTAAATAATAATGATTTATTTGGTTTCAGTTTATTTTTTAAAAAGTAATTTTTTAGAATGTATGGTTTTCAATTAGGATTGTTGTTGAAGTATATCTAGTTTTAATAAGAGGAAATTTATTTTGAATGTTTGAGTAAATGTATATTATTCAATTTAATTTAAAAGTTATTAATTTTTATAAAAATTTAATGGAGTTTTTCATAATGGGTTTAAATGAATTTTTTATTTGTTTTAAAGGATCTAGAATCTTAAATTCAGTTAAAATGATAGGGTCTATTCATATTGCATAGTTTCTAAATGAAAGTTACGATGATTAGATTACTTTTTCTTTAAAAGTATGGTTGAGTTTTAAAAATTTATAAATAAATGTATTTGGTGGGTTTTAAAATCTTTCGTTAATTTATGTTTGGTTTGTATATATATTATGAAGTTAATTTTATTAAATTAATTTCATGGTATCTGATGGTAATTGGTTTATTTGACTAACACACATATAAAAAACTTGTATATCAAGTTTTAATATGTTTAATAAGACTAAATATACATATTTGGGATTTTTTTGATTAATTTTTAATAAATTGTAATTTTTGGAATATTAAGTGGTTGAATGATTATTAAATTTATGAGATTTGTAAAGTTTTCCAAATATGAAAATGGAGAAATGAGGATAAATCATTGAAAAATGTTTTTAAAAATTAAAATTTGATTCTAATAGATATATTTTAGTATTTAGGGTATCTCGGAAAAGTTCAAGACCAAAATTATGAAAAACTAGTACAAAACGACCACTTTTAACATATGTATAGTTTCCATGTTCGATGGAAAATTTTTTGTGTTGTAATGGAATATTAGATTTTTTTTACAAGTATTTTTATCTTAAACTTAGGTTTTTAAATACTATTTTTAATTTATGTGTGAATTAATGTTTCTTAAAGGGTTTTGTTTATAAATAAGATGTTTTTTATTAAAATTAGGGTGTATCTTAAATAAAGAGGTGTCTCAATATTGTTACTTGGTGTCTATTAAGATGAAAAAAATTACATAATTGATCCACTATATTGGGATATTGATTATATGGTTTTCATTATGGTGGATATTATCCACCTAAGATCTATTGTATCATTACATGGGTCTATTTTGTGAAATTTTCATATGGTATTATAATTTATATAGGGGGAATAACCCATCATGAAAATAAGAGCATTGTGGAAAAAGTGTTGTTTTGATTCAAATTTCTTTCTTAAAGAAAAATAAATTTTATTATGTTATTATATTTTCAAAATGATAAATTATTAATTTCCTAAAAGGAATTTTTATTTTAAATAAAAACACTTTACAATATCTTTATGAGGTAGAAACATGTTAGGTTGGATAAGGTGATATAATATGGTCTAAAGTATGGTAAATAGACCAAATTAAAATTTTAAAAGAGATGTATTAATTATCTAAATTAATTATCAAAGTTAATTAACAATGTTAATTAGAATCAAAAAAACATGGATGATTTTTATAGTAGTTTGTTCCAAATTAGACATAGTCTACTTTTATACCTCTCTACTCGGTGAGAGATACATTATGAAATAATATTATTTTCTAATGGGAATCATAACTTGACTATAGCCTACTTTTTCTAGTGGAATAATAACCAAGCCTTACTTTTGTATGGTGAGTCACAAACCAATTACAACCATGACTTTAGATACTAGAAGTCACAACCCAAATTATCTTGAATTTAGAATATGAGAATCATAACCTGAAGATAGTGAATGAATTTGTATGAAAAATCATAAAGAAAAAGTGAAAGCACGTGAGATATGGGAAGAATTGTTATAGACTCAAGCAACCAGAATAAAATAGATAAATGAAGAATAAAACATAGGTATTAGTTCTTGAGTGTTTGATCATCTTGATTGTCTCATCAAGGAAGTAGAAGAATTCATAGAAGTTTTTGTTCAACCCTTGGGAGATCATCCAGCATTGGTGAGAAATATTTAGCATATGAATAATTTATGACACCTCATTGTATCAACACCACCACACTCTTCATACTATACCACTTGAAAATATAAAAGTTCTCATCAAAAAATTATCATATCAGAGTTTTGTCACTTTCCCACTACACAGCAGTAAGTCTTGAAATCCTTTTTAAAACAAATAAACTCAACACAACCAAGAGAGGTTATAGAATTCAAAATTCAAAAATTAATAATATTGGATTTTTGGATAGATAGATAAAAAGAGAAGAATATTGGTGTTTCATGATAATAATTCAACTTCAATCAAGTATTCAAAATAATAAAGGATAATTCAAACCAATTTGAAATCGCCCATTGAATAATTCAAATAGTCTTTATAATAATAGGTCAAAAATAAATCCCATGAAAATCACAAGTCTTTATTTGAAATTAAAAATTCAAAAACATTAAATTTTTAATATGCATTCAGCATGTATAGAATTGAAAAAATTAATAACAATATATTAATAATAATAATAATAACTTTTAATGAGTTTAATATCAACAAATATTTAATTAGAAATAACATAATTAGAGAAAATAAAATAAAATAATAAGAATGATTTTTTATGTTTCAAGTTGTAAGTTTCATGTGTGAAAATAGAGCACCCTTTGATCTTCATAAAAACATGTTTAAAAAATATAAAACACTTTTCTTAGGTTCTACATAATTAATTTCAATTTATAAATTTATTATAATAATTTAAATATTTTAAATGAATATGCAATAAATCAAAATTTGAAATAATACGTAAAACATAGAATATTTATAGATTTTACAACAACCCATAGAATTTCAATGAACTATTTTATAAAATTCACATAGGTGATTTTCACATAGGATTTTTTCTCTAAATAGCTAAAACTGACCATGTAAATAAATTTAATATAGGCAAATTAATATAGGAAAACCAATGTAATTGAATCGACATAGGAAAATCATGTGATTGAATCATGTATCTGAATTTATGAAACTATAAAATGTTTAAATCATCAATTTTTAGACCTAAAAAGTCATTATAAAAGAGATAATAAACTTTTATTCTAGTTTAATTATATTTATAAATGTTACTTATATTTCCAAAAAAAATCATTAATAACCTTATTCAGTCCTCAATAGCTCAAGTTATGATAAAAAACATTAGAAAAAATAGTTCTGAAAAATTATAGAATTTATAATGGAAATAAAAACTTATTTATAACCTAATTTCAAACATGATAGTTATTGATTAAGAATTTTATATCTTCTAATTAAATGTAAATAGTTTTATTATATTTCTAACATAAAATAAATTAATCAATTTGGAGCTCCATATCCCACATTATGACCAAAATATAGAAGGAAGTTGAAACTAGAAAATCAGTTGTGTTGATAAAGATCCACGCCTACAGATGAGATAGGCTATGGACCAAGGAACAGGACCAGCTCTATGAAGTGAATTGAATATAGTAGTGGAATTGATTTCCATCACTTCCAAATCAATATTTTCCTAACTGCACAAGTGGAGGCCTATTAACATAACATTAGCTTTATCCTGAAGAGAGTGGATGATTCCAAATTATTCCATAAATTAAAGAATAATTAATCCCTTGGAATCACAAACAAAACCATAGCCATGCATCACACCCATGATACAAGAGAAATCAGTATTCATATTTGGACCAGAAATATGAGGAGTCTAGTGGATTCATCCTCCCTAAGTTCCACTATAGGCAGCGTGATGAGGAGTTCTACCAACCAAAATTATTCTAAGGGATAGATCTTCGTACCAATTCTTAAGCATCCAAGACAAGTTAATTAATGGATTCTTGGTTTCGAAAATAATAACAGACCTAGTGAACATTTTATCTTCATAGAGGGCTTTATTACTTTCCTTCCACATACACCATCATCCCATTATTAAGATCAAAGCTCATGCCTTATTCTCAGAACCAGATATATCCACTCCCTAAAACTAGTGATTGAGGAATGATCTGCCTGAAGTATTTTGAGAAGTAAATCCCAAGAAATAACTGAAGGATTTTAACACCAGGCTATCCCATTTACCTTTCAAAAATAATTGATTCAAGGTCTTTTCCTGGGATACACTACAACATGTTCACTTGGAAACTAGGTGGATTCTAGTACGCTTGATGTTATCATTCACGGGAAGCATATGGTACCTAATATTCCGTGTGAGAAAATTGAATTTTGTGGGGATATATTTAAACCAAAGGACCTCTCCCCAATAATTCAGCTTGTTATAATCCATATTCACTCAATATAAATAATTTTCATAGAAGGAACCTAAGGAAGAACCAATTAAAACACATTTTCCTAGCTCCAAGTTCAAAAAAAATAACATCAAATTTTTCATATTGATTGATGTCTAGAATAGCTTAGTGTTGAGTCAGAATTTTTACTTCTAACTTTTCTATTCCTTTTTTTAAATAAAAAAATGTCTTTATAATTACATTACTAACCTTTTATGTCCAAAAAGTTTTTAAAAAAAATATAAAACATAAACTTTTACCATACTTAGAATTATTTGTGAAGTTTTCATGAATACAAACTAACTTTCTTCATTACAATTATTTTAATGAGTATGGATACGATAATAATCATATTCAAATTTATCAGGACGTATATAATACTTTCTATCTTTAATTTTGAAATGATGAATTATTTATAATTGTAATGATGATAGGACAGATAAATATCATACTCATTCTTGTAAAGATCAATCATAATGAAATTTTTAAGAAATTATATAAGACAGACTTAGTTTATATTTTAAATATAGAAAAATGATTTCTAATGTAAGGAATTATTTTTATATAGTAATGATGTAAAACAATACAAAGTTACACCTTCTGTTATTCTTGGTTATCATTTTTTAGGTGTCAAAGTCATTGTAATAGACTCAGATAAAATATGACCATAGGGAGATCAAAATGACCATTGGGGAAATGCCTATAAATACCAAGGTTTTCTAATAATTTTCTACTAATTTATTTCATTTGAAAATTTCTCTTTATCAAGAGCTCTGAATATTTCAAACTTGAACATATTTTTCTTAGTCATTGTAATAATTTAAGTGTATTTTGTTTTGTAATCACTACATATGATTGTTTGAATATGATCAAGGGCCTCCAAGGCTAGTAATATGGAGATATTTTCCATCATATTGATTGAGGGCACATGGGGATAGTGTGATAGAATCTGATCCATCAGATCTAGGGCTTCTGGGGATAAGCAGACATAGATACCAATCATCCTATCAAGGTCTTTCTTTATTAAAGAAAGATAGAATTACTTGTAAGTATAAAAAAAATGGGTACCTTTAGCCAAGGGTTGTTTCTACCTTAATCTTAATCTTAAAATAGATTCATTAATTTTTAAATAGCTATAATTCATTATCATATTCCAACATTTTTTATAATTTTTTCTTACAAGTTATTTTAATTCTATTATGCATGTTTGTAATAGTTTTATTATAACATGTCTCATTACTATAAATAAAATACGTATTACTTAATCGGATCTACTATGAATTCAATACATATTCAATTAATCATATCTATCTTGAATATGATTTTTTTACTCTATTTTTATTGAATATTTTTTATTATGATTTTCATACTGTGATATTATCATAATTAAGCTAATTATTATATATTGTTTTTAATCGAACTAAGATTAATGTTCGAATATTATCTTTTACTTATATAAATATTGTGAATAGTTTAGTTTAAACTCTTTTAAACTGAATTTTTTTAAAATAAAATTCAATCCCCCCTCTTGTAATTGAGCCATCTAGAATACAATTCTTCGATCTAAATAATAATGTAACTCATATTGTTATCCAACAATTGGTATTAGTGTAGGATTACACTGCTCAAATACTTTATAAACTTGTATCTTCTTTACTATTGTAATTTAGTTAAAAAAATTAAAACTTTTTTTTATAAATATTTTTTACACTAACCTGTATTATGGAAAATAATTTTTGTATCTGTTTTTGAAAGATGGTAGAAATTAATATTGGATCAATAGACAATCTAAAACCCAATAGACCACCAATTTTTTATGGTGGTGATTATGAATATTGGAAGGATATAATAAAGACTTTTTTAATCAACATAGGAGTAGATGATTTTTTCATGCTGAATGGTGATTATAAAATACTTGATAAGGAAGTTAGAGACTTTAATAATCAAGGGAATTTGGAATATCTGTTGAATTAAAAGGTAAGGAACACTTATTTATGTTCTATGATAAGAAATATATATTCATAATTCTTCATGTGAAGCAACAAACAATATTTGGAAGAAATTAGAGGTTACACATTTCCGTACATCTAAAGTAGTTGAAACCAGAAGAGAAATGTTGCAAGCTGATTATCAAGCTTTTGAATTTTAAAAGGTGAATCAGTTTCTAATATGAATCATAGTTTCATGACTATTATTAATAGTATTCAAGATATTGGTGAAAATAGACTATATGATGAAATTCTCATTGAGAAAATCATTGATATCATGCCAAATTAATGGGAATCTAAAATAACAGTGATTGATAAAACAAGTGAAGTTAGTAATATTACACTTGATGAATTAATTGGTACTCTTATATAGTATGAGGGTAGATTAAAAATATATGTAGATAAATCCAAGAAAAATAATGGAGGTATTTCTTTTAATACTACTAAAATTCCTACAAAAGCACAAAGACCAGAAATGGTTGTCAAGTTTTCAAGAAAGAATAAGTTGGTTATAAAATCTGATTCTAGTGATTAGAATCATTTAGAAAATTAATTAGATAATATTTCTCAAAGGATGAACAAGATAGTATGCAAAAAGGATTTTTAGTATCGTTACAAGAAAAGTAACAAGGATAGTAATGGAAATAAATATTCTAAATTTGTCTGTTATGAATGTAAGAAAGTTGGACACATCATACCCAATTGTCCAAATATCAAATGGAATGATAGAAAAAAAATTCATACTGGTAGGAATCAGAAAAAATATTATATAATAAAAGTAAATAAATTCCTAAAATCTAATGATTCCTGGAGTACAAGTATAGGAGACTCTTTAGATAATTATTCTAAAAATTAAAATTTCAGACAGAGGAATATTGGTCTTTTTGCTAAATTACCTTCTGAATATCAATGCTTTGTGGCCAAGGTACACACAACCAAATCCTTAACTAATATGTCCCAAAGTGAAAATTACCCTGATGAGAAGGATTCTACACATTCTGATGAATCATCCTCCTCATCTAGTGATAATAATATATAACCTTCTTATGATGAAGTATCATGTTTTTCTAAGCTATTAAAAACTAAAAATAACAAAGTTAGTAAAAAACATGAAAAAGAAAATTCTAGGATAAGTATTTTAACAAAAAAAGTATCAGATCTTTCTAAATATATTAATAAGAAATATTTTAAAAGAAAAACAATTTCAAAAAATCTTGAAAAAGGTTTCTTTGAAAAATACAATCTTTCTAAATATTTTCAAAATGTAATTTATGAGAAATATGTTTTAGAAACTAAAATATCTTTTGAAACTAATACTTATGAGGATAATAATTTATTTATCAAACTAAAGTATGAAATTTCTTCCCTAATATTTGTTTTCAAACTTTAATTCTGGCAAGGAAGGTTTTGATAAAATTTATAAACAAATTCATCCGCATGGTACTAGTTCTGTAATAGTGTATACTTATAAAAACCCAGTTTTCAGAAATAATTACTTTGTTCTAAAAAGTGAACCCTTTTTTACAAAATTCCAAAGTGGTGGTCATTGAAATAAAAAAATCTTTAAATAAAATACAATACTTATAATTTCATAAAGCTTATTTTTCAAAACAAATGTGGTTACCCAAAATTTTATTTTATAACATTAGACCCAATAAGGTTTAGGTTCCAAAAATCTAATTGTTTTATTTTTAAGAAAACAAAGGTAGTACCAAAAAATTATTTGATACATGGATAGTGTGTGCTTTAGAATTTTTATTGGACATAAAGATTTATTTGAAAATATTATCATGATGAAAGGTGGAAATTTTAACTTCAGAGATAATGATCAAGGAGAGATTATGAGTATAGGTAATATTGTTCTTATTGGTAAAGCTTTAATTTCAAATGGTTTATTTGTTAAAGGCCTTAAGAAAAACTTTATAAGAATAATTAAATTATATGATGAAGGTTTCCTTGTGAATTTTAGAAATAATTAATGTGTAGTACACAATTTCAAGGATGAATACATTCTTTCTGCAAATCAACATAATAATTTTTTCACACTTAACTTAAAATACCTTAGGAGAAAAGACTTACCTTGTCTTAGTGCAATGGAAGATCAATCTTAGTTATGGAATGGATGTTTAGTACACTATAACCTTAGAAAATTATATAAATTAAATAATAAAATACTTTTTAAGTATATACCAGATCTTAGGTTTGATTCTTAAAAAAAATTTGACCCTTGTAAATATGGTAAAAAACATAAGTCTTTTTTTAAAAATATTTGTAAAGTCTCAACTTTTTATGCTTTATAGCTAGTGCACATAGATTTATTTGGTCCTACACAAACTAGAATTATTGCGGGAAAGTATTATTTATTTGTCTTGGTTGATGATTACATTAGATACACATATGTATATTTTTTATAAAATAAATATAATGTATTTTGTTATTTTAAAACTTTTATAGACAAAGTTAAAAATGAGAAAAACCTTTCCTTTATAACTATTTGTAGTAATCATGGTGGAGAATTTTTAAATTCTGATTTTGAAACTTTTTTTAGTAATAAAGGTGTTACACATAAATTTCCATCTCCTAGAACTCCTAACAAAATGGTGTTATTGGAAGAAAAAATCATATTCTTAAAAAATAATAAGAACCATGTTGAGTGAATACTCAATTGTTAAACATTTTTGGGCTAAAGCAGTTACTACTACTTTTTATACTATAAATTAAGTTTTAATAAGACCCTTTATTAATAAAACACCTCATGAATTGTGGACTAGCTGAAAATCAAAAGTTTCTTACTTTAGAGTTTTTCTATATAAATTATTCATATTGAATATGAAATATAATTTACACAAATTTTCACCCAAATCTGATAAAAGGATATTTTTATATTATTCCACTTCTTCTAAGGCATATAAAATTTTTCATAAAAACTCTTTATTTTTTTAATAAATATTACATGTTAAGTTTGATGAAACTGATCCTTTTTTTTACAAACAACCTCAACCAACATCCTCATATGTGTTTTCAAAAATTTATTTTTAACCTTTATTAGAAAATTCTTCTTATAATGAAAATACTTAAGAAATAGTTTCTAAATATTTACTTAAGAAGATTTTATAACTTATGTTGATGAACAAGTTTTACAAAACCCAAGAAATCAGTTGTTTCTTAGGAATCATCCTAGTGATAGTATCATTGGAGATATTGATCAACCTATAAAGACTAAAAATTCCTAAAGAAATGAAATATAACATCTCTCTTTTCTTTATCAATTTTAACCTAAGAATCATGATGAGTATTTAGGTGATAAATATTGGATTAATTCAATGCAATATTTACTAAATGATTTTTAAAGGAACAATGTATGGACCCTAGTTGAACGACCTAAAGAAACTTTAATAATTAGAGTAAAATGGTCTGTTTAGAATAAGTGTGGTGAAAATGGAATAATTATTAGAAATAAAGAAAGAGTTGTTACTAAAGGTTATAACCAAAAAGAGGTAATATATTATGAATAAACCTATACACTGGTATCAAGACTTGAATCTATTCATATTCTACTAGGCTTTGTAGTATTCTTTAATTTCAAACTTTTTAAATGGATGTGAAGTGTTCTTTCCTTAATGGATATGTTCATGGGGAAGTTTTTGTTGAACAAACTCTTAGTTTTGAAGATAAAAAACATAGTGAATGTGTTTATAAACTTTCCAAAGATTTATACAGACTTAAAAAATCCCTTAGAGCTTGGTATGATAGATTAACAGGATTTCTATTACAAAACAATTGTGTTAAGAAAACCACTAATCCAACTATTTTTATAAATAAAGTTAATAAAAACATTATGATTATTCAAATATATTTTTATGACATTATATTCAGATCAACTCAATAATATTTAACAGATTCCTTTGTGAATATTATGAAATCTAAGTTTGGCATGAGTATGATGGATGAGTTAACATACTTTTTAGGTTTTCAAATTTCTCAAAAACCAAAAGTAATTTTTATATCTCAACATAAGTATACAAAAGATATTCTTAAAAATTATGGATACGATAACACTAAAAGTATTTATACACCTATTGGTACCTCCAATACTTTAGATATTAATGAGTCTGGACAACTAGTTGATCAAAGTAATTTAAGTGGTATGATAAAAAGTTTACTTTACTTGACAGTAAGTCATCCAAATTTAATTTTTTTAGTATGATTATGTGAATGATATAAATCAAATCCAAAATAATCCCATATTAATGATGTAAAATTATTTTTTTATTATGTTATGGTAACTATGGATTTAATAATTTTCTATTCTTCTGGAAATGTTTTTAATCTAAAAAGTTTTTTAGATGCTGACTTTGGTGGCTATAGAATGGATATAAAAAATATCTCAGGAACATTTCATTTCTTAGAAGATTAATTAGTCTCCTGGTATTTTAAGAAACATAAATCGATATCACTTTCCACTACAGAAGCTGAATACGTGGCAACCATAAGTTTTTGTCCTCAAGTATTGTGGATGCAACACACACTCACTGATTATGGAATGAGTTTTACAAAAAATCAAATATTATTTAATAATACTAGTTTTTTTTCTTTAGGAAAGAATCATTCATGTCACTCCCATGAAAAACACATAGATATTAGGCATCACTTTTTTAGGGATCACACAAAAAAATGAGATATCACTTTATAATTTATCACAACATAAGAACAACTTACTGATATTTGTACAAAATCTTTACCTTCTGATATAGTTAAATAAATTTAATAGAATCTAGGAATTATTAATGTAAACTAATCATTTATATCAACTTCTTGTTTTACCTATCTCCTTAAATTAATTTTCTCCTTTTCATAGGGTAGTACATGTTTTTTAAAATATTTCAGCTTTTCAAATTCATTTTTTTATTAAAAAATTTATTATAATGAGTTTTATAGAATCACATTTTCCTTATAAAATTTCATGATTTATTATTCTTTAAAAGAATCATTGGACTCAAAAAATAATTTTTTTAAATTACGAACTCAAGTTTTTATAACTTTCTCAAAGTATTCATAATTATATTTTTATCATAATTACACTTTGCCTAGTTTTTTTACTAAAACTATCGTATTCAAAAAATTTAAAATTAATGTGATATAGTTATTTTAAAAAAATAAAGAAGAACATGTTATTCATAAAAAATATAATTTTTACTCTAAAATTCATTATTCTTAACTTTTAATTTTTATACTATTCCATTTTTTAGTAACATTTGTTGTTGTTATTTATTTTTAACAATTGTTGTGTTTTTTTTTCAAAATTTTATTTTCATATTAATTATCAATATGATAAAAATTCTTAAAAACCTATAGAGTTCAAAAAAAATTAAATATTTATTTGGATGTTTTTTAACCGTCATATCAAAGTGTCTATCATCTCAAACATTGAAATTTTTCTTGGAATTCATATCCACCATGTCGATAACCTATATAAAATAGGGACCCCTCCTGTCCCACATCGGTTTATTGAGATATTTTTCACCAAATATCTATTTCGTACAATATTCCCAGTCCAAATTGTGTTTCTTTTTCATCTGATATATCATATTTAGTACTAATCTGATGGATAAGAAACATTATTTCAAAAAATGTTTTGTCTTTAGAGAAAGGATAGTAAAAAGATTCTTCTTTGATAAATATGATTCCTCTTTAAATAATATCATTATGTTTCAAGTATGGGAATAAATATTTTTAGAAATATAAGATCTTGAAATCAATAAGTATTATCCAGATCTTGTGCATGAGTTTTATGATTATATAAATTTTATTAATAAAGAAGATAAGTATTCATTCAGGATGTATGGAAAAACTTACAAATTCTCATCAAGGAAATTATCATAACTGGTTAGAATACCATCTATAAGAGACTCTCATTGTACATATCATAAAATTCCCAATCCCCGTCAAACTTTTAATAAAATCATATCCGAAGATTCTTTGTTTTCCCATGATGAAGATAATAGAAAATTTTTCCATATTACTCTATAAAATCACCTCATAGATTTTTGTTTAAAAGGATTTTTAATTCCAATAAAATTAGACCAATACACTCTAAAAGTTATAGACATGTTAATATTATAATATTTGGTCAACATGAGGAAGATTGACCTTGTTAGGATTGTTTTTTTTTATAGTTTAGAATTTTAATAATAATTCCATCAAGTCCAAAATATTAATGTTCCTATACTTCATAACTCGGATGAATTTGGAATGTTTAAAATTTATCAAGGTTTATAACAAGTCTCATTCAATGAGGAAAAAATTTTCTTTTGGATACAATAAATAGAATGAAGTTGATTTTTGATTAGAAATCCAATAAGTTTGTTCAAAAACCCAGCACTATTTCATCAGAACCAAAGATGTCAAAGAAGTAAGAGAATAAGAATGAAAATAAAATAAAGGCTAAATCATTACCTCCTAAAGAAGAAAAGAAATTAAATAAGGAAAATAAACTTCCTAGTGATGTTTATAACAAATGGATGAGACTCAAAACTAACAAAAATCCTAACAAATTAGAGTAGATCCTATTGAGGTCTTAGACTTAAAATTTCATAGAACCAAAGATCATGATAAATAATCTAAAAAGAAAAAAAAATAAGATACTATGAGAATATATTTTATGTAAAAAGTTGTTGAAAAATATATAAATGGAATCAGGAAAGATACTTTTGTATTTTGATTAACCAAACTCGGATGTAGGGTTAGTAGTTAAAGAAACTTTAGTGGTTCATGCTAATATGATCTCTAGAAAGGGAAAAAAGAAAGAAAATAATCAATATTTAGTTCCAATAGTGACACCGAAAAAACAATCGGATCCTCCTTCAGTAGAAAAATAATCATTACTAGTTTCCTCTAGAAAATAAATAGTTAGAACAGCTTGCCATCTTGAGGAAGATCTCAATAATGAAGTTCGTGATTTGTTTAAAGGATACTAAAATAAATATTAGAAAAGTATGTTGAGAATAATTTGATACAAAAATATTACACAGAAAAATATGAAAAATAGGGAAAGGAAATAAAATAATGAGAATAAGAAGATGAAGGATTCGAATACATTGAAGAAGAAGAAGAAAGTGGTGAGAAAAATAAAAAAGGTGAAGATTGTGAAGAAAAAGAATAAAGTGATGAGGAAGAAACCCAATCTAAAAATTCATCAAATTCAACCTCATCAACATCATCCTCATCATAATTTCTCATAAAGGTAGATAATAAATAATCTAAAATCTTAGAAGAAGAATCCTCTTCAGAATAAGAATACTCTTTTGAAAAATAAGCATAGTCATTATCTAAGAAGTTCGAGCATGATCAAATCTCAAAAAAAACCTTATAAAAATACAAACACTAATGATGTTTATATTTTAGAGATTTATAATTATAAATGTACTCCCAAAAAATTTTATAAGGTCTAAAATAATTTATCATAATTTTATAAGAATGAAAGAAAAGTTGAAACAGTTGACACAAGTCTCACAAAACCTCCTTATCTTGATCTGGAGTTATCAAAATCAACAAAAACAATTTCTCATATGGGATTTGATTACATTATTCAGTATTTGAGAATATTGGAAGAAATTATTCCTTATTTTCCAATATTATAAGCAATAGGTCAGCTTCTTCAAGATAGTATTTCTTAGAAAATAGACTCTATCAAGATGTTAACTGAAACATATATTCATATTAATGCTGATCTAAAAACTTTGCAAGAAAATCTATTACACATAGAAGGTCTTGAAATTCAGTGGTGAAATGGTCGAATGATGTTGATGATGATTTTTGATTACATGAAGATCAGATTCAAGAGATTATGAAGTTTATTTTAGAATCATCCAGTTCCTTTAGTCAATTAGAAAAAACAAATGGCTTAAAGTGTTATATTTTTTGAACAATTTAAAGACCAAAACAATGATCGAACTGAAGACGTGGATTCTCACAAGGTCAAAATCTATGACTTGAAGAATGAAATGGAGAGAGTGCGTTTCTTTGAAGATGATGTTTCTCTTCTAAAATATAAGAACAAGATTTTTTTTGAATAAGTCAAGAAGTTGAAGGCAAAAATCATAGTCTTAAAGTTACAATGAAGAAAGACAATAAAAATTTTAAGAAGATCAATTATTTTGTAAAAACACTCATGGATAAAGAATAATTTATTTTAAGAAATATTGTTGTAATTTTTATTTTTTTAGACTTATGAAATATTTTGATCATGAATGAATTACTTCTCTATCCAAAACAATTTTTTGAATGTTTCTCTAATATGATTGGTTGAATTTTCCTATATCTTTTCTATGGATGACTAGTTAATTCATCAAATTGTTTTTTCTACATTTTATATTCACTGACATTTCAGGTACATATTTTTTAGCCCCAATCCCTTTTTGAAAATCATAAAGGGGGTATATTTTTATTAAGATATATTCCTTATATTAAGGGGGAGATATTCTATAAAGGGGAGAATTTATTAAGGAGGTATAATACTCTAAAGGAATTTTATCGTATTCATCATTCTCTCTATCATATCCAGAATAATTATAAACTCGGGAAGAGTTAAGATTCAAATTTTATTTTTGAATAAGAAGTTTTTTAAATTTAAGGACTGTAAATTTTTAAAATTTTATATTCCTTTTAATTTTTAGGGTTTGTGCTTTTCAAAATGGGTGAGATTGTTGAGTCGAAAATTTTACTTCTAACTTTTATATCCCTTTTTGATTTGGGAATCACAAACACTTTCTTTATATTTACTTTACTAACCTTTTATGTCCAATGATTTTTCAATTATTTTTGTATAAAACAAAAACTTTTACTATACTTAGAATTAGTTTTGAAGTTTTCATGAATACAAAATAACGTTCTTCATTATGATTATCATAATGAGTATGGATCTCATAAACATCATATTCACCTTTATCAGGAAATTTATTAGACTTTATGTCTTGAACTTTTTAATGAACAATTATTTATAATTCTACTGATAATAGGACCGATAAATATCATACTCATACTTGTAAAGATCAATCATAATAAAATTTTTAAGAAAGTCTATTAGACATACTTAGTTTATATTCTGAACATGGAAAACTAATTTCAAAAGTAAGTAATTCTCTTTACATTGTAATGATGTAAAACAATAAGTCATTATACCTTATATTATTCCAGGCTATGATTTTCCATGTGACAAATTCGTTGAAACAAACTCAAAAAAAATATGACCGTTGGGCGATCAAGATGATCATTGGGGAGTCACCTATAAATACCAAGATTTTAAAAGAGTTTCTTTGTGATCGATTTCATTCAAAAATTTCTATTTTACAAGAGCTCTGAAGATTGAAAGAATGAACATATTCTTTCTAGTCATTGTAATCGTTTAAGTATCTTTTATTTTGTAATAATTTTTTCTGATTGTGTGAATACAATTAAGGTCTTCTGAGGCTAGGAAGATGGAAATATTGATCATCATATTAATTGAGGGCACACGAGGATAGTGTGACAAAATCTGATCCATTGGATCAAAGGCTGTTGGGGATAAGAAGATAGAGATACTGATCATTACATCAAGGAATTTATTTATTAAATAAAGATAGAATTTCTTGTAAGTATAAAATAAGGGGTACCTTTAGCCAAGGTTTGTGTCCACCGTACTCTTAAGGTTAAAAGAGATTCATACATGTTTAAATAGCTATAAGTCATTCTTATATTGTTAAACTTTTTATACTTGTTTCTTACAATTTATTTTAATTCCAATGTTCATGTTTCTAATAGTTTTATCATAATGTATCTCATTATGATAAATACAATATTTTTTGCTTAATTGGGTCTACAGTGAATCAAAGACATATTCAATTAATCATATCTATCTTGAATATGATTTGTTTACTCTATTTTGATTGAATAATTTCTGAATACAATTTTCATACTCTGATATTATTATAATCAAATTGATTATGATGAATTATGTTTAATCAAACTAAGGGCCAAGTTTGAATATGATCTTTTACTTATAGAATTATTGTGAATTGTTTAGTTTAAAATATTTTAAACTAAAGTTTTTAAAAGTACAATTCACCCCCCCCCCCCCTCTTGTAATTGAGCCATCTAGAATAAAATTCTTTGATCTTAATAAAAATATAAATCATATTATTATCAATCACTTGGATTATATGTGGGAATATACTAGCATGCCTAAAAGTTAAATTGAGATTTAGACAACTGGAAAATCCAAGCTTAGTGCTAACCTAGTTGTGATGCCAAAACCTAATATCACCTCTAACAATGATCCAATGAGTGTGACATTGAAAAGTGGATAAGTAGGGATTGAGTATGAGTATATTAGGGTAAGTAATTCATCTCATCCTATGGGTATCATTACCATACTTGTTTTCCATAATCCTACCCCAAATATTTCAGCCTTCAAGAATCTCATGTGCCAGCTTTTCATTAAAACACTGAATTGAGGATGAAAACAATTCTAACATTAATGTTACCCCCCTTCAAATTCATATCCATACTATTCCATGATTACCAATAATTTTTACCCTTGGAATGGGCATCCCAAATGAAGGAATCCAAAAAAATGGATTCTAGAAATGACCCCCTTCAGGACATTGAGAGATGAAATAACATGCATGGGGATAAATGATAATATGCTATTAAATAGGGAGATTATTCCTACGAAATAAAGTAATTAGTTTTTCTAGTTCGTGATGTTTCTAGTAATTCTACCCACCACATTACCAAATTGTATAATGTAGGGATGTATTTGCGAGATTGGGGCTCCCAGATAGTCTTTCAAAAAGTTTATTTTCTGCATTTCCTAATTCTTATATAAATAAATAACAGGCCTATTATAACAGTTTTTGGGAATAAAAATGATACTCTTCCCTCAATTAAAAATTTTTCCACTACATTAACAGTACTCATACAAGATATTTTTAATTCCTCTGATAAGTATTTTTTTATTGTTAACAAAGATAAGTGTGTCATATGTAAACATGAGATAAGAGATACCACATGAATTATACTTGAAACGATACTGGAGTATACTTCCCCACGAGATACTTTTATTGATGAGACGGTTGAGAGTATCTTGGTTACTAATGAAAAAGTTTGGAGATAGTGTATCTCATTTAGTTAGACCATGGACTATTTTTAAGAACCAGCAATTTCTTCCCATGAAGGAGATAGAAATCTATGAGGAGCTAAGACGCCTAAACAAAAGGTCTAATTCCCATGTAGAGAAACCCAAGAATGTGAGAACCTTAAGAATAAATATCTATTCAAGTCTATCGTAGGTTTTATCCATGTTAAGATTGATTTAAATATTAGAGTAGGGTACCTTTTATTGATGTCGTTTATCACTTCTTGGTTCAGACCTATAGCACCTTGTATTGTTATTACCATGAAAATTTTGTGCTTCACTTATGAGATCTATTGGGGAAGATGCAAGGAAAGCCTTTTGTTAATAATGTTGTATAAAAACATGTAATGTAAATTACACAAAATAATGATTCTAAAATTTTTAAGAGAAGATGGATCTTTTATCTTGGGGATGAGCACCAGAGTTATGGCACTGGACACTCAAGGAAGTCTTCGTCCACAAAAGAAGTCACACACTACCTTCATCATATCATGACTGAAAAGCTCACAAGAAGCCCCATAAAATGATTTGGGGAAGCTTCCTAGTTCGGGTATGCTCTCGAAGTTGATATTCCACAGAGCCTCATGAATATCTATCTCGTCGGGAATAGATTCAATATAAGCATTATTGAGGGAAGAAATAATAGGAGGGATTACATCGAATATATTTGTTTGGTCTCTTGAGTATATTCCTTGTATAAGAGGGTTTGGGTCCTCCAAGAATAGGTTTGAAGTATGATTCAGCCATACCTCCAACCATTACATAGATGTCTATATAGGATCTATTGTCCAAAAGGATGTTAGCTTAGATAACACGATGATTTTCTTTGATACAATCTTGGAAGAAATACGTGTTTGGATCACCTTCTCTAATCCATTGATTTGGGAATGCTATTGATCCAAATGTTCTTGTTTTAAGATCATCTTAGAGAATATAATTTTTCTATAATCAAACTCAGTGATTAGGGTCTCATTCCAATTATTTTATAGGCTAGAATCCAGCATCTCAATATCTAGTTTGTTCAATTTCAAGTACTAAAAAGGAGGGGTTGATTATGGTTTCAAGCCTAAATATCCCCTTTGAGATGCCTAAGTTTTTTGTGGATGCCTATCCATAAATTCCTCAAAGATGGCATGTTCTAAGAATCTCACACCACTCAATGGTACCCTGATATGTTAGTCCACATGTGAGAGAAAAGGACATGATTTGTTGGATCATTTCAGGTAGAAAAAAATGAGAATAGGTGAGTGATCAGAAAGGATACACACTAGATGGGTGACCTTAATATCAAGATAGGAGGAAATGTATTGGTAGTTTTCAAGGCATCGGTCAAGGCGGAACCAGGTTTGATGGATTCATTTCTGGTTTCTACACTAGTTGAACTGGTCTCCTGAGAAACCCAAATCTAGAAGACCATTTTGGACCATGAAGGATATGAAGTCCTTATTGTACTTTAAAGGAAATTTTCTACCTCCTTTATTCTCCTTCAGATGCACCATCATGTTGAATTCATCTCCCATGAGCCAAGAAGAATCCCCCATGTTGAAAGATCCCATATAAAACCACAAATATTCTCTATTCTGAGTGTCTCATTTCAAATAAAAAATGGTGATGAAGGGGTAGTAGTCTCCTAAAGAAACCTTAGATGTAACAAATTGATCGAAGGAGGTGATATGATCCACTAAAATATTGGTTTTCCAAAAGATCCATATATGACTATTTTGGGGGTAGGATTGCATGAAATAACAAACCCTTATTCTGTGATCATACTGAAATATCATGGAAAATTTTATTTTGGTTCCATAACTACACCACAAAGTTACTATTATGAAGTTTGAATGAAATGAAATCTATCTTGAACTAAGCACTAAGGCCTTGTGCGTTCCAGTAGATGAAATAGATCATCGATGGAAATTATGACTGTATTTTTCCCTAGGCATTATGGAACATTTATTTTGAGATGAAGAATTTGATAGGGTTTTTTTTATATAGAATAGGTGAACTTTTCTTGATAAGGAGACCAGAGAGAATAATTTCCTAAGGTAAGTTTAGAGCTATTACTAGGAGGTGGAGAAAGGGCCAGAGTCTAGGAAGATTTCTCTTGTTCCTTTAAAAGAGGCCTTCACACGTCCAGATTAACCTAAGCATGTGATAATGTACTGTTTATAACTAGAGAGTACACTAATGTATATCGATAAGGGATGGGATCATAGGGACGGGAGCTACAATGGGGAGATGAGTTGAGTACTAGGACCTTATCTTGAGACCAATATTTGGGGGGGGAGTAAATCTAGTCCAGACACCAACCATCGATAAAAGAGGGGGGGCCTATGGCCTGTAGAGAACCAAGTCTAAGTAGGGAGATACTGAGGCTGATATAAGAGATCCAGAACGCTGAGTCATCTTTTGTGGGAATGATCTATCCTGGTGAAGGGATGAAAATTATTGAACATAAATGTCTCATTCAACCTTCATCAGATCTGGTCTTATCTGGCAGGAAATGTATGCATCCCACGACTGAGATAAATCATTGTCCTTTGAAAAGACAGGCTGAGGAATGGTTGAACCATCTGAATGAAATTTTCTGAAGATAGATAATGAATGACCCTAGAGATGATAGTACACATAGAACCATGGTGTAAACGGATAGAATAGATCTTGGCTCTATTCATCCAAACCCTCCACTCAGAGGAGGATCCTCATCAAAAAAGGAAATGAAAGATACATTTAAATTCATATTTGAGATAATAATGATTCCTCAAGGCATAAGGTGCAGTAATCTACATGGAGAAACTCCCCTAAATAGTTTTTGATGACTTATAATAAGTAAATATTTTGAAATGGGAGGGGGAGGCTATGAAGGTTGATCCAAACTGCCGCATGCAGAGAGTCTCTACCATGGTGAACATCCATAGATCAATGAAACAGAGAGAAGCTTCATTAGACAAGAATTCTAGGTAAAGAACACCATGCCTTAACAAAGTCATCCCTAGATTCTAGAACAATATAGAAGGCCTTGTGGTTCAGAACTAAAACTCAAATTAGGATTGCAATCCCCAAGATTCAATGAATCTCCAGAAAATAGGAAGAGGTGACTTGTTCACTCCAAACCTTGCCACTAGCATCCAATTGAGAAGAGTTAATGCTTCCTCAAGGGATAGAGAGGATACTTTGAAGACTGGAAAGACACCTTCAAAGGCCAAGACTAGTGAATCCTAGGGGATCTCTAGGAATAAAGGGATCTGCGATTGTATGAGATGAAGTGGGTGAATAAGGTAATTTTTTAAGGGAGAAATAGACGGAAGTTCCAAATCTGAGGGGTGAGGTTTCCCATCCAAAGGAGTGTGAAGAAGAGGGATAGGATCCAATGAGAATAGAGACATTAATATTGGTGAAACTACTAGCACAGGATCAATGGTCGGAGGAATTTGAATTTCAGGTGGTGTGTGCAATGCATTCTTTAGAGATTAGGGAGGGGAATCCATTTTTATTGTGCTTTTAAATCAGCTACATGGTAAACAGTAAATTTGTTGCATTGGAGATATAATTGTGTGGTTTAGCTATGTGATAGAAATGACTACATGGTTTTTTTATATGGGAATAGTAAAAAAACATGTACAAATGATATTTAAAGGTCCTAAGAATAAAATTAATCCTAGGAACACTATATGAAACTTATAGAACATCTATAAAATATCAAAAACATGAAATCTAAAGAGATTTTTTAAGTGAATAAATATTATGATATAATCAAAGTTAAACATAATAAGGATAACACTTTATAAATTTATAAGAAATTATAATTACATAAAATAATATATATAATAATATATAATTATAACTAAAAACATTATATAAAATAAAAGTATTTTGAGGAATTTTTTAATATTTAAAACATAAAATATAAATACTCTAAAATTATACAAACTTCCAATTTTTAACAAACTTTTCCTTTTTATAAATTAAAAAACCAAACAATATTTTTCAAAAATTCTCCTCCTTTTTTAAATTTATTAAAAATAAATATAGGGAAAAAATATCCCCTTTAAAAAAATAAAATAAATAAACTAAATTTCTAACAATCCAAGTTTAAATTTGATTTTATAAAATATATAAAAATTAAATGGTTTAGTAAAAATATCCAAAAGTTGATTTTTAGATTGAACATATTCTAAAATAATATATCCTTTATTAAAATAATCCTGAATAAAATGAAATATCATTTCAATATGCTTAGTTCAAGAATTTTTTAAATAGTTTTTTGAAATATAAATAGCAAAAGAATTATCACAATAAATAAGAATATTTTCAAAAGTAAAACCAGAATCATATAAAGATTTTTTAATCCAAAATTATTGAGAACAAATTGGTGTGGAAGAAATATATTCACTCTCAGAAGTAGATAAAGAAACTAATTTTTTTCTTGAACTCCAGGAAACTAAATTCTTATAGAAAATGAAACATACCTGAGGTGTTTTTTCTATCAAAACTACATCCTCCAAAATCAAAGTCATAGTAACTAATAAAATCAAAATATTTTTTTATAGAATAAAATAATCCATTATTAATAGTTTCTTTAACATATCTAATAATATGTTTAACAACCTTTAAGTGTGATTTCTTAGGATCATATTGGAATATAGAATATAAAAAACACTAAATATTATATCATATCTAGAAGAAATTAAATATAATAAAATTCCAATCATTCTTTTAAATAATTTAAAATCAATAGATTTTCCAGAAACATCATAATCAAATTTACAAATAACACTCATATGGGTTTTAAAATTATTACAAGAATCAATACCAAAACATTTAAATAAATCTTTATCATATTTATAATGATTCAAGAAAATACCATCGTTTATTTGATTAATTTGAAGACCTAAAAAGAATTTTATTTTTCCCATAATACTCATGTCAAATTCACTAGCCATAAAATTAGAAAAAAAATTATAGATTAAATCATTTTAGGATCCAAAAACAATATCATTAATATAAATTTGAATAATCAAAATATCATTTAAATTTATTTTTAATAAACAAAGTAGGGTCTATTTTACCTTTATTAGAATCGTTTTTTAAAAAAACATAATCTTATCATACCAAGGATGATTTTCTTATTTAAGACTATATAAATCTTTGAATAATTTAAAAATATTATTGAGAAATTTTTCATTTTCAAAACCAAGGGGGTCGAGAAACAAAAACTTCTTCAAAAATAAAACGATTTAAAAATTAACTTTTCACATCCATTTGAAAAAACTTAAAACCTTGAAAGGACACAAAATATAATAAAATTATAATAGATTCAATTCTATAAAAATGTGAAAAAGATTCATCAAAATCTATACATTCTTATTGAAAATAACCTTGAGCAAAAATTCTATATTTATTTTTAATAATTTTCCCCAATTCATCGATTTTATTTCTAAAAATACATTTAGTTCCAATAACATTCTTATCAATAGGGGCTTCAGCTAATGTTCAAACATTATTTATATAGAACTAATTAAGTTTATATTTCATATAATAATATAACTATCATCATTCAAAGAATCTAAAACATCATTAGGCACATAATAAAAAACAAAAGTAGAATTAGAAAATAAGTTTAAAGTAGACCTTCTGATTTTCATATCAGAACCAACATTGCTAATCACATTTTCAATAGGATTATATTTATGAATCCTTTAAGATCTACGACCAGATTGAGAATAATTTTTATGTCTATCAATAGATACATTATCTAGAGTCTTTTCTTCTCCAAAATTGAAATCCTTGAAATCATCTTTAATATTTTCCAAAATAGATTTTTGAACATCATAAGATTCATCAAATGTTATAAGAAAAGATTCTTAAATATTTATGGCAGGATTATTATAAACTCTAAAAGATTTACTATTAAAATAATAACCAATAAATATACACTAAAAACTTTTTTCATCAAACTTATCTAAATTATATTCAATATAAAAACTTTACAACCAAAAACTTTAAAATAACCAACCTTTTTTTATACCATTAAATAGTTTGTATGGGATTTTCTTCAAGAAATTTCTAAAATAAACTCTATTCAAAACATAGCAATTGGTATTAATATATTTATCCCAAAAATATTTTTCTAAACTATATTCATTAAGCATAGTTCGATCCATCTCTTTGATAGTTTTATTTTTCCATTCTACTGTACCATTTTTTTGTGGTATTCGAGGAGTAAAAAATGATCATAACCATTTTCTTTTAAAAAATAAAAATAAAAATTTAAAAATTCACCTCTATAATTAATTTTAGTTATAAAAATTAAACAAACTTTTTATTTTAAACTATCTTACAAAAATCAATAAATCTATGGTTTCATGCTAATAAGACATAAAATAAACCCATGTAAATATACTAAAATCATCAACAATAAAAATAGAATATTTATTTCCACTTAAATTAATAATTTTAATTATACCAAATGAATAAATATTTAATAATTAAATAGGTGTATAAGTAGAAACATGATTGATAGATTTAAAATATTTCTTATACTGCTTACCTTTTAAGCATGAATCAAAAAACAAAATCTTTTCTTACCTTTAACTTGGGTAAATCTAGAACATGTCCATACTTGGATAATTTTTGAATCAATAAAAAATGGTAATTTCCAAGCCATTTATATTTTAGAACATCATTTGTTTCTATAGTATTGATACACTTAACATTTTCATTAAATATATCAGATAAATTAATAGAAAAAATATTATCTTTTCGATTAGCATAAAATAAAACATTTTCATTTTTAAAAACTAAACATTTATTATCTTAAAATTTAACATAAATTCTATCATATCATAATTTTTAAATACTAATTAAGTTATATTTCAGACCATCAACATATAAAAATTTAGAAATTAAAATGAAATTAGAAATACCTACTTCCCCAAATCCCTTAACCTTACCTTTAGAGTTTTCTACAAGAGTGATAGAGCCTTCATCACATTTAGTATAAGAGAGAAAATTTGATAGGTCACTGTTCATGTGCTGAGAATAGCCAATTTCCATGTACCATGTGTTCTTGATATTCTTAAAGTGGTTATCTTGAAAAGATAAATTATGTAGAGAACAATTTTGGTACCCATGCTATTTTGGTTCCAACTGGATTAGAAATAGAATTATTAGGTACCCAAATAGATTTAAATCATTTATTATAAGTAAATATATAAGAAAAATATTTTGAAATAAAATATCTAGTGTAACCAAGATATTGAGGAAATCTAAGAGATCATTCATTATCAAAATTTTCTTACATACAATATTTAAATCATGTAACAGAAGAAACCTTTCCAACATAAATTTCAACAAAAGTAGTCTTGTATAACTTATAAATTTATATATTATAACCAAAAACATTTTATATTTATTTATTTTCATCATAGCTAACAATTTTCATATTTTTCCTTTTCCTGGACAAAAGTAGATAACACCACTTTTAAGCTTATAATTTCATTTCTAAGATTATCATTCTATTTATAAATAGACTCAAAATCATAATAGATCTTAACTTTAGAACATGAAGTAGAATTTCTTATTTATTCCTTGAGATAATCATTCTCCTTATTGAATTTATTAATTTTGTTAATAATCCTATTATTTTATTCTTTTAATTATTTTTATAATTTATTAACTCTTAAAAAAATTAATCTTTTCATATTCTACATAATACTCATTAAAGATATAACCATCATTATTAGAATAATAACTATAATCAGAATCATTACTAACCTCATGTATTTTTTTCTCCATTAAAAATAGGTTGGTTGATTCTTTCTCACTTTTGGATTCATCACTTGAATCATATTCTTCAATGAAACTCCATCCATCATGATAAATACATTTCAATTATTTCTTGTATTTTTTATCTCTCTATTATTGCTTTAACTTTGGAAAATCAGGTTTGATATGTCCCTTTTCTCTACATTCATAATAGGTTATATCTGACCCATATATAGTAACCTTATTTTATTTTTGATCATTATTTTGATCTTTACTTGGTAGCTTCTTAAACTTTTTATTTCTCTTTATCAAGTTATAAATACCTTTTCTTATATTCATAATTTCCCCTTTGTCCCTTTCTTATGCTTCAGATTCAGAATAGTTGGAAATAAAAACTATATGTGATTCAAAATAAATACCTTTCTTATTTTAAGTATCTTATTCCATGGTATTATTTAATTCAAGTTCATATTAAATAAGTGATCTGATGACTTCATCTAATGTTTACTCTTTTAAATTATTTCTTTCATCAATAACAGTCTTCTTTGTATATCATTTGTTTAGTAGAAT
This sequence comes from Viscum album, assembly GCA_963277665.1. Lineage (NCBI taxonomy): Eukaryota > Viridiplantae > Streptophyta > Magnoliopsida > Santalales > Viscaceae > Viscum > Viscum album. Next base: position 720,629,319 of record OY728148.1, read on the forward strand.
TATTATGAATCTTTTAACAATTATGGGGTTCTATAAAGTTTCTACAAGGTAATTAATTCCATTCACAGTGCTTGTAAATTAGTGAAACATTTTATTTATTCTTTCATATTCACCCATCATGAAATCTTGGTACTCCACTTAAAGCACTCTTAGTTTACTTCTAATAATTTTTTTGATCCTAGGTGAGTAACATGTAGAATATTCTAGATATCATGAGCTTTCTTACATGTAAAAACATGATTAAACACACTTTTTTAATAGAACAATATAATATATTCACAACTTTGTAATTTAAAAACAAATCTAGTATCTTTTTTTCTAGTAATAGTATTCAGGTTAGATTCTGGTATCTTTTAAGGTGTTTTCATGATCGACTGGTGTTCTATGATAAACTATTTGAGGTATACCTCTATTCTAGATTTCTAGTAACCATAGTTGTTTCCATCAAATTGAGGTGGTTTCTGAGGAATTTATACATCATTTTAATCCATTATTTTCATCTTATATATATTTTACTTATACTATAAGGTCTAGGAAAATGTTATCATAATAAAAATATAAACAATAGATCAAATCTATCCTTAATAAGGTCTCACCTTTGATACCAATTTTTAGGTAATATAAGATGATGGAATATGTCGTATAGGGGTTTGATATACTAGATTAAAAAAATTAAAGATATGGATTAATTGTATAAATGAAATATCAATGTTAATTAATGGAGTTAATTAGCAACATAAAATAAAAGTAATAATGAAAGGATTTAATTTATAGTAGTTCCATCCAAAGTGGAACTAGTATACTCTTATACCTCTTTACATAGAGAGAGAGATACATTGTATACTAATATGATTCTTTAAGGGGAATCATAACCTGATTAAAACCTATTTTTTCTATTGGAATAATAACCAAGTCACTTGAATTTTGTATGGTGAGTCACAAACCAATTATAACCCTGGCTTTAGATATCAGTCATCACAACCCGAACGGTCTTGAATTTAGAATCTAGGAGTTACAAAAAATATATACATAATTATTTTGTATGAAAATTTATATAGATAAAGTGAAAACATGTGAGAAATTTTCAACATGGGAATAATTTACAGTAATTCACAATATCAACACCACCACACTCTTCGCACTGTATCACATGAAAATATGAAAGTTCACCTCAAAAATGTATCATATCATAATTTTTAAACTTTTTCACCACACAGTAATAAGGTTATAACACATTTTTAAAATAAATAAACTCAACACAACTAAGATATGTTAGAGAATTCAAAATTCAAAAATGAATAATACTAGATTATCAGAGAGAGAGAGAAGAATATTATCATTGCATAATAATCTCTCAAATCATGTCTAGTATTCAAAATAATAAATAATAATTCAAAAAAATTTAATCACACATTAAATAATTCAAAAATTCTATAATAATAGTTCAAAAATAAATCCCATGAAAATTGAAAGTCTCTATTTGAAATTCAAAATTCAAAAAATCATTTTTAATATGTAGTTAACATGTGAGGAATTTCAAAAACTAACAACAATATATTAAAAATTAAAAAAAAAAGTTTTAATGTGTTTAATATCAACTAATATTAATTTAGAAATAATATAATCTAATAAAATATCATAAAATAATAATAAAATTTGTGTTTCAATTTGTAATTTCCATGTATGAAAATATAGGACCCTTTGATCTTTATAAAAATATGTTTAAAAAAATGAAAAACACTTCATATAGATTTTACATAATTAAAATGAATTTATAATGTCATTAGAATAATATAAATTTTTTAAATTAGTATGAATCAAATCAAAATATGAAAAAAAAACATAAAACATAGAATATTTCCAAATTTTAGAAATAGTTATACAATTTCAATGAACTGTGTAAGAAAATTTACATATATGATTTTCACATAGGTTTTTTTCTCTATATATCTAAAAATAACCACGTAATAAAATTTCACATAGGTGAATTGAAATTGTATAATCTATGTAATTGAATCAACATAGTCAATTCACATAAGTGATTCATGTATCTAAATTTTTATAAATTGTAAACAGTTTGACTCATCATGTTTTAGACCTAAAATAGACCTTGTAAAAGGCATAATCACCTTTCATTTCAGTTGAATTATGTTTAAAAAAATTATTATATTTCCAAATAATCAATAATCACCTTATTTAGACCTTTATATCTCATGTTTTGATTAAATAATTGTATAAAAATAGTTCTTAAAACTTCAGAATTCATACAGAAAACATATAGTGACTTATAACCTAATTTTAGAAATTATAAATATCAATTCAAAAATTTATGTCCTCTAATTAAATATATATGATATTCTTATCTTTTCAGCACAAAAAATACTCAATTTGGAGTTTATTATCCCATGTTATGAATGAATACATAAGGTAACTCAAACTATAAAATCGACTACATGGTGAACAATAAATTTTCTATATATGAGAAATGGTAATGTGGTCTGGATATGTGGGAGAAATGTCTACATGGTTCAGCTATGTGAGAATAGTAAAAAACATGTACATATGATATTTAAAGGTCCTAAAAGTCAAATTTATCATTAGAACACTATACAAAACATGTAGAACATGTTATGACTAATAAAAACATAAAATATAAAGAAATTTTAAGTGAATAAATATTATGATATAATAAAACTTAAACATACTAAAGATAACACTTAATAAAGCTATGATAAATTATAATTACCTAAAAAATATATAATAAGATGTAATTAAAATAAAAAATATGTAAAATATAATTATTATGAGGCATTTTGTAAAATTCAAAACCTAAAATATTAATACTTAAAAATTAGGCAAACATCCAAGTTATAATAGAAAGTGTTATAGTGAGGATAATTATAACATTTTGGTTCTGGTGTTAGTGAGTTAGAATGGTTAAAATGGATATATAATGTAGGTTATGAAAGTAAAATAGTATTTGAGTAAATTTGGGAGGTTTAAATAATGTTTGTAAGTGTTTCTAAGCTTGTGTGGGTTGTCTCTATGATGCTCCATGGATAATATCATCTCAATTACATGAATTAATGAAAATTTTTCATTACAATACAAACCCATGATATTTTAGGTTTATTATTTTATAGAATTAGGACAAAACATTAACTAAAAAAACTCATTTCTTTTTTCAACTAATGGGAATTTTTTCCAAAATAAAAGTAACTTCTTAATCCATAATAAGTATTTAACATCTCCAAAAAATTATTCACACAATATACTCTTCTAGACACATCATATGTATTAATTTTATTCATAACCTAGGAAAATGGAAACATAAGAAAGGGGTGATCTCAAATGATCGGCAAGGGTAAAAATAAGAAATAAAAATCAATGATCTTAAGTGACTATAAGATGAGAATATGAGTATAATTAGGATACATAATAAAGTTATACCTAACAAATAATATATCATAAATCATGGAATAAATCATGGAATAACATAAAAGTTTTGAATATAATAAAAAAGGAATAAACATGAAATGTGACATATCCTGAAAATAAAATAAACTTATAAAGGTGACATGGTTAAAATACTAGGAGATACTTGTGAGAAAACTCATTATTCCTATTCCTTTGTGAAAAAAAACTCATTATATCCACACTTGAAAATATTATAAAGATCATTATTTCTATGCTTATATGATATAGGACCCCACTCATCATCATCCTTATATATGTTTTCTATAATAAATCAATCATTCATCATAAAGAATTCATGGGAAGAAAATGAGTTTCTTGTCCCTTTCAAACAGAATCATATAAGTAAAACATTCATAATTCCATCAATAATCATAACAAGATATATCTATGGAACATAAATGGGTATCCAAATATATTCAATAACTTTCTAGGTAAGTACCCTTCAATCAAGATAATAGAGAATATGTTATTTACACTATATAGATAAATGGTATACGGTTAATTTGATAATATCCCTAATCAATTATTGTATGGAGTCTAGGTGAACACTCTTCAATCAAAGAAATAAAGTATAGTTTATTCATCGAAAAAGGCATTGAAAGAAAAATCATGCATATACACAATGAATGAGTAGGAAAGACAAAATATGTAATGTATTTCCATGAATTCAGTCCCCCAAAAGAAAAATAGTATGAGAGGATTTAGAAGGTAATCCATGAAACAAAATATTAGGGTGGAAGCAATCAATATTGTAAGAAATAAGTTAAAAATTAAGTATTATAACTCAATGAAAGGATTTGAGTTAAAAAAAACCTTATAAATTTGGTATCTTTTGAATCAAAACCCCGTAATAGAAAGAAGATGAAATATAAAATTGAATATAATGAATTATAATAGAATCATGACATAAAATTACAATAGGTCAGTGAGTGAACTATATAAAAGAAAATAGGGTGTATGACATAAACATATCTCAAGTAATTGAAATTTTAGATAAATATCCCTTACAACATTAAAAACTTTCAAATCAAAACCCCCTTTAAGGATATGATTTCAAACGAAACATTAAATATTATGAATTTTAAGGGCCCAGATCCCAGTATCCCTTTACTTTGTAATTTATAGTTTTTGGAGGTTCTTGGAGGATATTTTTATGGGTTTAGTGGGAAATGGAAAAAAGGGGGTGTTCCACTGCTAAAAATGACAAGGCTACAGCATAGTGACCTAGTCTATGCCATAGTCTAGGTGGCTACAGTGTGGAGCTTGTGGTTGTGTTGTACAACCTTGAAGAGCCACTACTAAATCCATTATGGTTGTGATATGGTCTCTATGTTGTGGCATAGGGGAATATCAGGGTGGATTTTTGGGATAATTCCTTTTCAGGGGTAGTTATGTTGTGGTGATTGGGCTATGGCGTATCCTCCCTATTGGAAAGGGGGGAATGTGGTGTGGTTCTTAGAGTTGTACCATATCCCCAGATCCCCTTTTATAGGATCTATTCCATGTTCCTCGGGTATGTGGTTCGACTAGGGGGTTGTGGCATTGTCCCTTAGGTTGCTTCATAGAATTCCCTATGTCAGGGAGGGTTGTGGTAGAGTCATAGGGGCTACAATATGGTCTTCTAAAATTTTATATGGCTATAAATACCCCCTAAGACATTTGAACCACACTTTCTCCCACTCCTTAAACTCAAATCCTATGGTCCATGAGGTAGTTTTTTGAAGGCTTTGAAGCTCCTTTTGAAAGGGATTGATCCCTAGTTTTTAGAGATCAATCCATGGTGATCCAAGATCATAGTTTCTTTATGGTAGAGGTGATCAGGGATATGCATTGTCATTTTGTTTCTGTTGTAGGAACATTTAAAGATTGAGGTAGGGGGTTCATTTATTCTATTTTATTTACATGCAATCATAAATTGACCATGGTTTAGTCTTTTTATGGCAGTGGAATTAGCCAAAAAATATTAAACTATATTAATAAAGAAACTAGATAGTGATTGCATGTTGATGCTTTATACCATATGGTTTTCCACTTAATTTTAAAGATAGAGTTTTATCTATACTATGATTTTTTTGGTATATTTTTATGATTGGTATAGGATGTTAAATTGTTGAAATGGTAAAGAATGTAAATCATGAATTAAATGATTAATTGGATTAAGAATTAAAGAAGATGCATGTTTTTTAATCTGGTTTTTCTTGAAATTTTATGGTAATAAAATTGATGCTAATTTCATGCTTAATTGAAGTTTTTCTTTCATATGTTAATGGAATTGATAAAAAACTTGAATCTGGATTGATTGTAAATGATGAAAGAATAAAAAGGCATGTTAATTGAGATGTATTCTTATCATATTTTGATGAAACTAGTTTCATGATAGAGATAAATTTTAAATTATTTTATAGCTTATTATAGTTTATGTATTAGGTTTCCCATAGTTGGAAACTATGAATAATGAATTAGTTAATTCAAGATGGAATAAAACCCATTTTTTATAAAGATAAATATTTAGTGCTAAGAGTGACTATTTTTTTGTGAAGTCTAGATGCTTTATGTTGGGGGATGTGAGAGCTTGGTTTCATGTGAAGTTTGAATGACTTGTTTTTAAGGCCTATATTTCCTTATTAAATGTGATTTTTATTTGATTCCTTTTGTGTGATCAGGATGTGATCCTTTCTATGCGATCTAATATGAGCCTCAGATGGATGATATTGGGATGGTGATGAGATATGGGTGGGGAGGCCTAAGGTTGTGGTAGAATTTTATGCCTATGATGGTGGTATGCATGGGGATGTTCATGATGGGTGTTGGGGATGAAAACAAATATGATGGAATGGTTTAAAATAGTCTTGTGGATTTGATAAAGCTAGATGTTTTCTTGATATGAATCTATTAGATGGTTATATGGCCAGGTTTTTTATTTTATTCGCATTCCTTTTTCCACTACTTGAGGTGTCTAGATGTGATTCACTACATCTCTTGATGGTATATTAGGATTTATTCATAGAGTAACTGGAATTATTAAATGATAAATTAATAATAAATATTTTAACCCATGGATTTGGTTCTTATTGGAATGAAAATGTTTGTGTTTATCTTAAGAAATTATGGACTCAATTTGGATTATTCTTAGAGGTCATGTACTTGAATTTGATAGTTAATGTATTATATTATATAATAATGTTAATTAATGGATAATGAATTAATTAACATAGGTGTAATTTTAAAATGGAAAGAATCAATTTAATGTAGCTCATTTCAATGCTTGTGTGGTTATAGGATATCTAGTCCCTAAAAGTGGAAGTCAGGTTTCTGAGATGTGATAGTTTTAGTTGAACCTAGGAATAGGTTATTACCATAGTGTGGTTATAAGATATATTATATCATGTATATTTTATGAATTCATACACTACCCCACACATGTTAGTTCGGGATACTGACACCAAGTGGACTCTAGGAGGGTGTTTTCCCCAACTTCCTATTGGGAGGATGGATGGATAACTACCCCCTCTAGCCCTAATATCTTATCTTGGTAGTATTATGCACTAGTATTCACAATGGTTGGTTTTCCCATATATGTTTTTAGAGAGATGTAATGTATTTTAGTTATTCCACACACATGTATCTTCAGATATATTATCTAATGTATTATTATAGGTATTAAGGGTATAGGTTGTGATGTATTGAGGTGACTTACTCGATGTATGGGTTGTGATGGATTCAGGTATAATACTCTATGGATTATACACATCATACGAGTTTTAGTGGATACCACAAACTACTTGGTTACTATCTGTAGATGTGATATGGGATGATTTGATGATGTGATGCATGATGTGCATGTTGTGATACTTAGCCTAGGTGTTTTTGGGATGGATTATTTTGGATAGAGATGGATCAGGATGTGTGATGTTGGGGCAGAGTAGAAAACTAGTGGGGAAGCAATAAGACAGTACCCTTGTTGTTTCATTACTATAATATATGATCATTTTTATACAATACATGGTGAGATATAGCCATAGTGAGGTTGGAAACTTATTGTACTTATTTAGATGAGGATTTAGTTTCACTTTTTGTTCACTGGGATTTAGTATGATTTATTTATCTTTTGTATGAGAGGATCTAGGGAGGATCCTACTGAGTATACTATTATGATCACCCCACATATATATAAACTATTTTTCAGTCCAGTTGGAGTGAGTTATAGATCAAGATGTATATTACTAGTTTGCAGTTTTTTAGGAATTGTTTGGGCTTCATGGTCATTATCGAGTTACCTTTTTGGTACTTATAGTTTTATTTTCAGTTGTTTTAATATTTTATTACATTACATGTGTGCATTTGGGATTTATTTTATATATCTACACATGTTTTATTAGTGTATCTTTCTTATCTCTCTCTTCTGCATGTTCTCTTAGAGGGTAATGCCTCTCATTTGTATGTATGATATCGATGTTAGTCTCTAACCTGGGGCCAATTTGAGGTGGGACTCAGGCAGCCACCATCCTCCTTCTCTCATTGCCAACCCAGGAGGGGTAATCTTTGAGGGTAGGGGTTCATGACATGAATAATGATAGAATCATGATACGAAATATTAAAGGTATAGTATATACACCATTTAAAATAAAACATGGTGTATAATAAGAAATATTTCTCAGGAAATTAGATTTAATACAATAAACCCTTATGATAATGGTAATGTAAGAATCAAAATAATATAAGAGAGTTACCATGAAATATATATTTAAATATCATAAAATGAAGTATACTAATTATATTTAAAGGTAATAGGTTATTGAATACACCTTATAATATAAATGTAGGTGCAAAATATCAAACATGTCTTATGTAATTGAAAATAGATACAAATAACCCTTATGTATTAAGTAACACTTGAATCAAAAGAAAAATGAACAAAGGAACTTGACTTGTCTTTGTATAACCTATGAATTACATGAGAAATATTTTACAAGACTTTCATGGTAATTAAATAAAAATAACACCATATAAAATTAAAAATGGTCCATGAATATAACGTGTTTCAAAGTTTTGAAATTGATACCAAGAAACCCTTACAAGCAACATAATATTTATGGAAATAATCATTTGATAATTAGTTTATAAGGAAGAATTTTTTAATCCCATAAAAATATGAAATACAATAAAAAGTATTTATTTGTTATAATAAATCAAACCTAGAATAATATATTTCAATAAGAAACTTTTTTAACACAATGGAGGAAAATTGAGTTAGAACAAACCCTTGCCTTAATTCCTGAATTTCACTAAATCACTTGAATATCTTGTATAAAAAAATATCTTAATAAACTATTAAAAAAACTTATTAATAACTATAACCATTTATAAATTTAATTTATAATTATTATCTATACATATATTATTTAGTTATTATATATTTTCAATACCTGGCGTGAGTAATCTTGATTGTTTTGAACTAGTTTCGTATTAGCAGTTCTAGTCTTCATTCTTCTCCAAAATTTAATCATTCCCATATTATAAAAGGTACCAAAATTAATTATTTACAATTATTTATAATGTTATAATTTCATTATTTGTATTTTTTTTATGATCCTTAAAGATGAAATCGATGATGAACATGTTTTGGTGATTTTTAAAAACTAACATTGGTATCTTAATTAATGAGTTTAATATTAATTTTACTTTTAAAAAACAAAAATAAAATCATTATTTACTTATTTATATCATATATTATTAGTAATTAAGTTTTAATAGTCATCCATGATTGTATTTTATAATATTGTTCAAGTAAGTATTTATACCGACCCAAACATGAGCATACTGTAATTAATAAATGATCATGGTTATGAAAGTAGTTTATTTTGAAATAATATCATTATTGTAGAATAATAATGATTTTATTAATATATTTTAATTTTTTTAATCAAATTTTAGTATATTTTAATAAATAATAAAGAAACAGGATGAAAAACGAGATACATTACTTTGTGGAGGCGGTAGTCCGCACACGCATGAATGACGCTTTCATTTTTCTTATTGGAAAAAGAGAATGGTGGATAATATTTATTAACATAGAATAATAAAATTATGTATAAAAATAATAATTATTTCATTATATATCAATGATAAAATCATATTGGTAATGTAATGTAGAAAATAAAATAATCTAGGGAAAATTCAGTACTCACATTGAGGACTTAGGCTTTCCCTAGGTTGGCTCCTTAGAAATGGAGGGATTAGGCTAAATTATTATAAAAATATGATAAAGGAAGTGAAATATTATTATAGGGGAATTAAATATGGTTTATTTTTAGGATAAAACTAAAAAAATTTATTAGTCTAAAAGGGGTGGTGGAAGGCCCCTTTTATAAGTGCTGAGAACGGCATTTTTTTAATATTTAAACTTAATATAAAGAGAGCATATGTTTTGCATTCCAAGAAGACTCCAAAATGAAAAATAATTTATTTGATATATATTTGGGTAAATATAAACCTAAATCAATCAATTATAAATATTTTTTAACATTTTGGTTCTTTTACCACTTTGGTTAGCCTATTTTACCCTTTTTGCTTTTACCGTGGTAACTAGTTTCTACCTAAGTAATTCATTTTTATGCCTAAAAAATGGAACTCCTTACATAATTTGTGCCTAATAATTCAAAATATAAAATCCATTCTATCAAATAAAATTTATATTTGTAATAAATATCAACTTTAACATTATCTCATGTAATGCATAAAAACCCGTTTTCAGAAAAAGTGTATCTTTAAGCTTAAAATTTATGTCTAGGATAAAATTATCAATGTTTTCAATTTTCATGATATAAATTAATTTTAAATAAAAAAATAAAATTTATTTTTCTTTTGAATCAAGACAAAACCCAATTTTACCAAAATAATATTTAATTAAAAGAAAAGGCCAAAAAACTGTTTCTTTTATTGGAAAATATTACTTGAGTTCATAAAATGTTAAACATAGTTTTTAAAAATTCATATTTGTATTTAAAAATTTATTTTTTTACAACTTAGATATATATTTTATCATAAAAAATATTTATTATTTTTTTAATTTATAATTACTTCTCGATAAATTTATAAACTCTATGGTTTTAGTAAAAACTGTATTTTTCGTTATTCACTAAAAAACAATTATTTCAGAAAAAATAAAAATATTAATAAAAATATTATTTTGATATTCTATATTAAAAATTATATTAATTTTATATAATTAAAATTCTAAAATTTATAAATTTTTATTCTAAAAAAACATGGTATATAAATAAAAACCGATTTTATTGAAAAATGTACTTTTAAAACTTTAAGTGTCCTTAATCGAGTTTTATATGAATTTCTAATTGATTCCAATATTTTTATTTACTAAAGGTTTTATTATTCTAAAATTTTATTAATAATATTCATATAGTATGTTTTAGATCCTTTTTTTGTGTTGTGTGTGGAGAAATATATCGATACAATTTTTATTTAATGGGAAATATATTCTGAAATCTTAGGATGTTATATTATCCTCCAAAATAAATTGAGTCCTCACAATTCTAATTATCACTTACTAATTAAAATACCTACGGGTATCTAAAAGATAACTATGACTCAAGATATAACTTATAAAGTGATATCAACCCTTTTATCTTAGGTAATACTATGTAACATATATCTTCCCTCATAATAGGCATATTTAAGATTCTTAACCATTTATTTAAAATATGCCTCAATAGATAAGTCATAGGATTTTCTCGATACATAAATTCCAAATATTCATTTTTAAGATCCTATTTCCAACCAAATAGTTAAACTAAAATGATGATGATAATATCTAATAGAATCAAATTAAATGATCATATGAATAAAATATCACAATCCAAAAAATGTATTCTCTAATGAAACATTCATTTTATCATATGATACTTTCACTTAAACTATGTCACACTTGGTTCATCCTATAACTCTCTTGGTTTAACCTAGTTTATGTTAAGTTTTGGTCTCTCATACTTCTTAACCTAATCCCTTAGATTAATTAGGAAATAAATACTTTATAATGTCATATGAATAGATTGTGATTAACCCAAGCATATCCCATGGAAGTGTCTTTCCATGTGTGCAGTCTTAGACCCACTCATCGTGAAATAGATTGAATATTGAGTTCATAATAAAGTATAATTTTTTAGGGTGATTAACCCTTGGTGCATTTATTCCATAGCCACATCCACTTTATAGTATCTTGATAGGGATGTAATTTCTATGAGAGGCACATAATCTCTCCTTTACCAAAACTTCCCAATGTTATCTTATACTTATACTTATCCCTTATAATTTTCTCATAGACTTATCACAAGATTTTCACTAAAATCATCTTATCTTAATCTCTAAAATATTAAATATTACCTCAACTAACCTAAAGGTTTATATATACCATTGAAATTATGATCAAACTTAACTTATCACCCCTTAATTATATTTATATCCTTGGTTGATAATCTCCAAAGTTATATAAACCATGTTCTGATTCCAACTATGAATCCACATTGATGATATTATCACAGTTACATGACTTGAAGAAAATATTTCATTAAAATAAAATCTCATGATCTTTTAGGTTTACATTTTTAGAGAATTATTACAAAACATTAACTAATAAAACCTATGTCCTTTTTTAACTAATGGGCATTTTTACACTATATAACCAACTACTTAATCCATAAAAAGTCTTAAACATATCCTATAAATTCCCAAAAAATATACACTTCTAAACAAATCATATGTGTCACTTTTATTTATAACATGGGTAAATAGAAACATAAGAAAGGGTGAGATTATATTCTCTATTAGTGTAAAAATAAGTGATAACAATCAAATATCATAAGGGAGAATAAGATAAGCAATGGTTAAAATCATGATACATAAGAAAGTTATATCCAAAAATAATAGATCATAAATCATTGAATAGGTCATGTCATAACATAAAAGTGTGAAATATATTATAAAAGAGGCATAAACATGGAATTTAATGTATCCTAAAAAGAAAAATCAACTTGGAAAGTTGGGGCAATCATAATTATATGAGATATTTGTGATAAAACTCATTATTTTCAAGCCTTTGTGAAAAAACTCATTATATCCACAACTCAAAATGTGAGAAAAATCATTATGTCCATGTCTGATTATCTCATGATATATCAGATTAAATTTATTCATTGAAATAAGATATAGGACCCCACCCATCATTATCCTTACAAACATGTGTCATAATAAATCCATCATTCATCATAAATAACCCATTAAAATAAAATGGGTTTCATATCCCATTTAAAATGGAATAATATAAGGAAAACATTAATAATTCCATCAATAATAATAACATGATTTATGAAGCTCACATTTTCATACATTTTATACTATAAATTATTGTTTATAATCCCACCATAGTGTTATTGTATGAGAAATTGTCACGTTTTTAGGTTTTAGTGGTATTTTGATCTCAAATACAAAAAATAGTTAAATCTAAAAATTTGATAGATTTTTATGATATGAGTATTTTGGTCATAAAATTTACATTATTATTCTAAATTGTTTGATTTTTTTTAAAATACCTGATTTATTTTCTACAACTTTTTATTCAGGAGTAAAGACTGAATCGAGCATTTAGAGTCCCAAAAAATCATTTAATATGGGAATGTTTCCAAGCGGATAGTGTAGACCCCAACTCCATAACGGACACATAAATCGGTCTAAACACCTCAAAATTATATGGTTACAACTTTATATGACATAGGATTCAATGATATGCGTCCATGATGAATTTAAAGTCAAAATATGTTCATTAAATCATTATTTGAATGCTCCAAATATGTGGAAGATAAAATGTCTCAACAGGTATAAACGGTTCCATTTCGTAATTAATTAATAACATTGTGAAAATGCATCAAAAATGGATAATATTTTGTGTAGGAACGTTAAATTACATGTGTAACAACATTTATTAATGATTTATGGATTTAATTGATAGGTTTCAAAGTCATAATGACCAGGGAATTTGAAGAATTGGAATTTGTCTAGTCAAATGGATAGATTAAATGTCTCGGATTAAATCGGCCATAACTCTTACATATGATTGCCAATAAAGTTAAAATTTTGAGGGTGAACATAGGATACATTATGGAACATATTTTATGAAGAAATATGTCACCAATTCTTACATTTAAAGGTACAGACATGCGGAAACTTTTAGAGGATGATTTTGGAGAGAATTCTTTCACCTCCTCTCCCTATAAATTTGTATCCTCACTCCTTCTCAAAACATTGGCACTTCCATGTGGACATTTTCTATAATTTTGTATTTTAATTCCATTTTAATAGTATTATTCATTTTTCATATATTTTTCTAATTCTTAATATCATTCTCATTTTTTTTATCTTTTGTTTTCCACCCCATCCTTCTCCACTACGATCTCTTGTACTCGTGATCATGAGTAACTAATCTGAGGAAGTTCTCGTGGGATCAATCCAGTGTTGAACCCAATTAATTTCACATTAAAGTTTATTTTTTATTATTTTATTTGATTTAGTTAATGGTAGATATTAGTGGGTAAGGCACCTTTGTGTCTCCACTTTCCACCCAAGGCTTAACTTTCTCTTCTATAATATTTTCCCTCGATCGAGGAGGTGGATGTGTGGTCCCTCAACAATCGTTGAGAGCACTGTATATTCACAAACACATATAAAAGATGATATTCACACATAAAATGGAGTGTGTTTATTAATTAAATTTGAAACTAATAATGAGACGATGAAGGTTCAATCTGGGTGATTCTCTCAGAATTATCTCCTTTATGTCTAACGTCATTTTTTTCCCGCATTCATTCTATCTACATTATGCATTGCAAGTTTAATTTCCTTTATCTTTCATTATCATTTCTCAAACAAAAATTTCATTTAGTTTTGTCTTATAAATAATAAAAATATAAAAAAAATTAATTATAATTAGTGATTGATTGACCACAATCTCCTCAAGAGAACGACCTAGGTCGGCCCCTGTGCTGCACTTAGTTATAAATATTTTTAAGAGCGCACGCGACAATGCTTCATAAAATTGGTGTCGTTGATGAGAAGAAAAGTGGTTCTTATTCACTATTTTTATTCATATTTTGCAAATAATTTTTACTTTCATTAAAAAAACAACAGAAAAAATCATAAATTTCAAAAACTAAAAAAATATTATTTGTTCATGATGTATTCAAATTGTGATTATTATGCATGGAATGACCAATATAAAGTTCAAGAAAATGTTTAAAATGAACATGATTCCCAATTTCATCGGATTATTGATAAATTTCAAAAACTATAGATCCAAATAGGATGGATTTTTGAATATGTACGCACATCCCAGTAGAAACCCAAACATGAGCTAGAACCTGAACCAGAATGAGTGGTGGAAGAGATTTCACCAATAATTTTTTATGTTAAAGAACCCGGGGAGGGTTAGAAGGAGATACTAAAGGAATTAATCATATCATCTCACACTCAACCATTTCTCGAGGAGGTCCCAAAAGTACACATTCCAGTTGATGCACTGATGAGAGATCAACATTTTTTGGAATAATCCACAAATATCTTTGTTGAATATAACTTGAAACATGATCTTCCCATCCTTTATAATGAAACATCAGAAACTTTCTACCTATCTCTTAATTTGGAAGATAATGCACCTGATGAGATTGATTTTCCAATGGTACTGCCTAAATATATCAATTACCAAGCTGAATTACTTGAAATGGAAGATTTCTTTATTAATTCTTCATGTTTTAATCTTATTTAATCTGAATTGTTTTTTGATTTCTATTTCGTTAAAATTTATGATACATCACAAATGGAGTAGACCTTGGATGTTGACAAAAAATACTACCCAAGTGGTAGTGATTGAAGAAGATTTGGACAAGCATGTGTTGGTGAGACTATCTCCTCAACAACAATTTATATACCATATGGATGAGGATACCACAGAAGTCAATAGGGAGAATGCCTATATTATTTTCCCTCCCACTCTGGACCTTAATTTCTCTCTTTATTATTTTTTCAGGGTTAGGAGCTATCTTATCTTCTTTGGGGTTCTCCACATTCAGTGTTTAATCATATACACCGAGAAAACTCACTTGTGGTGGTTCATCTCAAAGAAACCACACCCACCTTATGATTGGGGATAATCCACTGAAACTACCTGACTAGGGGTAGTAAAAACCTAGCACCCTCTTGGGGTTATAAACCAAGAATTATCTCTTTTCTATTCCCTTTATATTTCTTTTTATTTATTTTTCTTATGTATTTTCATTACTTTCTTGTAGTTTTAAAGTGGTAGCTTCTCAAATATTAACTCAAGGAATCCACTTCAAAAATAATTTCAGGTTGTATCTTTCTTTACCTTGGATTTTCTACCTTTATATTTATATTTTTTTGAATTGAAATAAGGGGTAGTAAAATTTATGTGTGGGGGGAGTGTTAACCTGATTAGTTCTTCTTGTGTTATTTTCATTTTTTTATCATATTTTTAAGATTTTTTATCTTTAGTGAATATTATTATCACTTTTCACACATCAATTGATTTTGAAAGAGTTGAAATGATTTTTGAAATAATGGATTTTAAATGATTGTTAATATGAATTTTTTTTCTTGAAATGGATTTTCAAGCATTTTTATGAGTTTGAATGGTTTTTGAAATCCATGCCCATGAAACACTGACTCAAAATATTTTTCCAATCCTATAAGTTATTCTAAACCACTTTTACATATTCTTCCTAATACCCACACTTTCTTGAGGGAAACTTGAATTTTGTGTGAGAAATAGAATTTTTGAATATTCTCTTTCAAAGCTTTGGATTTCATGGAATGTATTTGAAATTATTGAGGCATATCTTTAGATAACCACATTTTATCTTGAGACCCACCTTTACATTTATCCTTCGTAATCCCTTAGATTCCATGAATTTCTTTATAGGTTTAAGCCACATTACAAGCTGATTTTTTCGTACCTACCCGCAGTTTTAGTATTTTTGCATGGATATCTTAAGTTTGAGTGTGGAGGAATGGAATATAGTGTGTGTTAATTAGTATGTGTATCATTTATGGGTGGTGCGTGGTGTGTGTCAATATTTTGGGTAGTTGATAATAAGAAAATTGGGCATGTGTCATCATTTCATTGTGCTTTATTTGTTTCATCCATTTATCTGTTAAAAAATGAAAAAAAATGGGTGTGAGCTTGAATTACTCATTGTACATTATTTTATGACTCATGTACCTCTAAAAAATCAAGGGCATGAATTTTCATTCATTCATTTTATTAAATTTCCAGCTCATCCTCCATGAAAAATAAAATAAAAAAAGTTGTGCCTTTTTGGATATTTTCAAAAAAAGGAGAAGTTAGATTATATCATTCATTATAATCACTGATTATCTCATGTACCATTTCATAAAAGATGGGTGGTGTTTTTTTCACATTTTCAAGTGGGATTGAGAGAGTAATTTCCTATGTTTTCACTTGAATTAATCATGCATTGTACTTAAGAGTCGAACCTCCTCTTTCTGGCCTGAAACTTTTTCAATCATTTTCCCGCCAACCCTAAGCCACAGAATCACTTGAACCTTTAATTAAAACCCTCATGATTGAATTAATTTTCATGTTTAACACTATTTATAAATGATAATTTTCCCAAGCCTATAGTGATGCATGCGATTTCCAAGTATGATCATAACTCTAGATTCAATTTCCATTGAGTGAAGAGTGAGATAAAATTCAATGTGAGGTAGGTTGTGATTGGGTCATGGATTGATTTATGAGGTTAACCAAATTTTAATGATTGAAATGAAAATAATAGAGAATTGTTTTTCATAGATGATATATGATGTAATTCTATTTTGGATAAGATCATTGATATTTTCTCATTTTTTATTGTTGTGTGGATTTTGATTTGAATGTAAGATGATTGCACAGAAGTGAAATTTTTAAGTGTGGGGGAGTGATGAAGCTCACATTTTCATACATTTTATACTGTAAATAATTTTTTATAATCCCACCATAGTTTTATTGTATGAGAAATTGTCACATTTTTAGGTTTTAGGGTATTTTGATCTCAAATGCAAAAAATGGTTAAATCTAGAAATTTGACAGATTTTTATGATAGGGGTATTTTGGTTATAAAATTTACATTATCAATCCAAATTCTCTTATTCGTTTTTGTTTAAATCACTTATTTTTTTTATAAAACTTTTTATACATTATTAAATACTTATTTGATCATTTAGAGGCCCAAAAAAATTATTTAATATGCTAATATTTTCGGGAAGACATCGTGGACCCCACCTCTATAATGGGCACATAAATCGGTCTAAACACCTCCAAATGAGATGGTTACGGCTTTATATGACATAGGATTCAATGATACGTGTCCATGATGAATTTAAAGTCAAAATATTCTCATTAAATCATTATTTAAATGCTCCAAACATGTAGAAGATGAAACATCTCAACAGGCAGAAACGGTTCCATTGCATAATTAATTAATAACATCATGAAAATGCATCCAAAATAGATAATATTTTGTGTAGGTATGATAAATTACATGTGTAACAACATTTATTAAAGATGTAAGGAGTTAATCGATAGGTGTAAAAGTCATAATGACCAAGGAAGTTGAAGAATTGGAATTTGGTCAGTCAAATGGACAGATTAAATGTCTCAGATTAAACTGGACATAACTCTTACATAAGATGTCCAATAAAGTTATAATTTTTAGGATGAACATAGGAGACATTATGGAACATATTTTATGAAGAAACTTGTCCCAAATTCTTCCATTTAATGATATAGACATGTAGAAACGTTTGGAGGATGATTTTGGATAGAATTCTTTCACCTCCTCTCCCTATAAATTTGTATCCTCACTCCTCAAAGCATTGGCACTTCTGTGTGACCATTTTCTATTGTTTTTTAGTTTCCTTAGATTGTAATATTATTATTCATTTTTCATATATTTTTCTTATTCTTAATATCATTCTCATTTTTTTATCTTTTGTTTTCCACCCCGTCCTTCTCCACTGCGATCTCTTGTACTCGTGATCATGAGTAACTAACCCGAGGAAGTTCTCATGGGACCAATCCAGTGTTGAACCCAAGTCATTGAAAATTAAATTTTATTGTTTCTTATTTTATTATATTTATTTCAAGGGGTATATTAGTGGTTAAGGTGCATTTTTGTCTCCACTTTCCACTTGAGGCTTAACTTTCTCTTCTATGGTTTTTTACCTCGATCGAGGAGGTGGATGTGCGGTCTCTTGGCGATCGTTGAGAGCATTGTATATTATAAAAACACATATAGAATAGGATATTCACACATATTATGGAGTGTGTTTATTAATTAAATTTTAAACTAATAATGAGATGATGAATGTTCAATCTGGGTGATTCTCTCAGGAATATCTTCTTTCTGTCTAACATCATTTTTTCCCACATTCATTCTATCTGCATTATGTATTGCATGTTTAATTTCCTTTACCTTGCATTATCATTTCTCAAAACACAATTTCATTTAGTTTTTTCTTATAAATAATAAAAATTTAAAAAAAATGAATTAGAATTAGGGATTTATTGACCACAAAATATTCTCAAGAGAATGACCTAGGTCAGCCCCGGTGCTGCACTTAGTTATAAATATTTTTGAGAGCGAACATGACAACGCTTCATCAATGAAATACCAATAGAAAAAATGAATATGAAAATATATTCAATAACTTTCTTGGTAAATTTACTTCAATCAAGAAAATAAATCATATGGTATTCACACCATATAATTAAAGGGTATAAAATTAATTCAATAGTTTCCACAATCAATATATATATGGAATCTAGGAGAACACCCTTCAATAAAATAAATTAAGTATGAGTTATTCACTAAATAAGGAATTTAAATAGAAATCATTCTCATACATAGTGAATGATTAGAAAAGACAAAAGAGGAAATATATTTCATTGAATTCAATACCCTAAAAGAAAAATAGTATGAAAGTATTTATAATCTAATCTATGAAACAAAAGCTTAAGGTGGAAGGAATCAATATTGGAATAAATAAGTTCAAAAATAAGCATTATAACTCAATTAAGGGGGTCGAGTAAACAAAACCTTTTAAATTTGGTATCTTTTAAATCATACCCCCATGGGATAAATAACATAGAATAGAACATTGAATATCCTAAAATATAATATAATCATGATGTAAAATTAAAATAGGGAATAAATTTCACTATAAAAAAGAAAAAATGGTGTATAACATAAACATGTCTCAATGAATCAAAATTTGAGACAAATAACCCTTACAACATTAGAACCATTTGAATCAAAACCCCTTGAAGGATATTATTTCAAATGGAACCTTAAATATTATGAATAATGAGAGTATTATGATACAAAAAAATTAGGGGAAGTATATATACTATTCTAAATAAAACATGGTTTATAATAAGAAATATGTCTCAAGAAATTAAATTTGAGACAATAAACCCTTATGTTAATAGTAATGTAAGAATAAAAAGAATGGGTTACTATGAAATAAACATTAAAATATCATGAAATTAATGATATTAATTATAATTTAATTATATAGGGTGGTGAATTCACCATATAAAATAAATGATGGTGTCCAATATAAAAAATGTCTCGTGGAATTGAAAATAGAGATAAAAAACCCTTGTGACTTGAGTAACACTTGAATTGAAATATGAACTAAGAAAGGGACTCAATTTAGATTTGTATAACCCATGAATTATATGAAAAATATTTTAAAAGTATTTCATGTGAATTAAATAAAAATAATTTCATATAAAAGGGGAAATATTTCACAAATATAATATATCTCAATGAGTTGGAATTGAGACTAAGAAACCCTTATAAGTAACATAATATTTGAGGTAATAATAATTTGATAATGTGGCTATAATAAAGAATTCTAGAAACCCAAAATAATTTGGAAATAAAATATAAATTATTCATTGGGTATAATAAATCAAACATTTAATAATAGAGTTCAAAAAGATATTTTGTAACTCAATGGAAGAAAATTGAGTCAGCACAAACCCTTGCCTTAATTCCCAACTTCCACTAAAGAACTTAAATATCCTGTATAAAAAATAACTATATTAATCACCTATTTAATAAACTTATTTATAGATATAAAATTCTATAAAATTTATTTATAATTATTATCTACATGTATATTAGTTAGTTATTATCTATTTTTAATATTAGGTGTGAATAATATTGATCGTTTTGAACTAATTTCATAATATCAGTGTTGTTATTTATTCTTATCCTAAATTTATTCATTACCAGATCCTAGAGGATATTTTAATTGATTATTTAAAATTATTTATAATTTTATAATTTATTTTTATGTTAGTTTTGGTTATGATCATTAAATATGAAATCGGTGATGATCATGTTTTGGTGATTTTTAATTAACGAACGTTGGTATCCTAAATAATGAGTTTAATATTAATTTTACCATTAAAAACCCAATATAAAATAATTATTTACTTATTTATATAATATATTATTATAAATTAATTTCTCATAGTCATCCAAGATATTTTTTTTGTAGCATTGTTCAAGTATATGGTTAGATAAACCTAAATGCGAACATGACATAATTAATGGATGAGTATGGTTATGAAAGTGGTTTCTTTTAGAATAATATCATTATTTTATAAGAATAATGATATTATTTAGATTTTTTAATGTTCTTAATAATATTTTAGGATATTTTAATAAATAACAAAGAATCTAAAAAAAGATATATGTTACTTTGTGGAGATGGTAGTCCACACACGTACGAATGAAGTTTTCATTTTTATTATAGAAAAAGGGTAAAGGTGGTTGATAGTTATTTATTTAGAATAATAAAATTCAGTATAAAAACCATACTAATGTAATTATATAGGAATAATAAAATTTTATTTGGGGAATTAACATAGAAAAGAAAATAATTTGGGGAAAAATTAGTACTGACATTGAAGACTTGTGTTTTCCCTTAGAGGACTCCTTGGAAATAGGAAGCTTAGGATAAATTATTGTGACCATAAGCTAAATGAAGTGAAAAAGTATTATAGGGGAAGGTAATATGGAATCTTTTTAAGAGGAAAATAAAACTTTTGAGTGGTCTTGAAGGGATTGTGGGAGGCCCCTTATATAAGTAGTGGGAATGGATTTTTTATAAATATTTTAAATTAATATAAAGATACAAAATGATTCACAAGTAAAGAAGACTCCAAAATATAAAATAAAGGAATTGGTATAGATACACCTCAAAAAATAAATTAAAAACATGTTTTTAACATGTTAGTCATTTTAACCCTTTGGTTAACCCATTTTACTTTTTTTGGTTTTTACTGCAGTAACTAGTTTTTACCTAAGTAATTCATTTTTTTAATCCAAAAAATAAAACAATAAATATTAAATAATTAGAACCTATTGATTAAAAATATTAAATTCATTTTATCATATAAAATTTCTATGTGTAATAAAAATCAATTTTAACATTGGCACATGTAACGCATAAAATCAACTTTTAGAAAAAAGTGTATTTTTAAGCTTAAAATTTTTGTGTAAAATAAAATTATCAATGTTTTTATTTTAATGATATATATTTTTTATAATAAAATAAATAAATTTAATTTGTATTTAAAATAAATTTAATTTGGATTTAAAATAAATCAAAAACCAAATTTTACTAAAATGATATTTAATTAAAAGAAAAGACCAAAAATAATTTCCCTTATTAGAAAACATTACTTATGTTCGTAAAATGTTAAAAATAGATTTTTTAAATTCATAATGGTATTTAAACATTTATAGTTTTACTCCTTAAATACATATTTGATTTAGAAAAATATTTTATAATTTTTAAATTTATATCTATTTCTTGATAGAGTTATAAATTCTATAGTTTTAGTAAAATCTATATTTTAAATATTTACTAAAAATTATTATTTTAGAAAAATTACAAAAAATCATACTAAGATAATTTTTACATTATAAATTAAAAATGGTTTCATTGTATCTAATACAAATTCTAAAATTTATAACTTTTTCTTTTAAATGAAAATACAATATATAAAGAAAACTAATTTTATTGAAAAAAAACCTTTTTGAAACTTCAAGTATTCTTAATAAAATTTAATATTAATTTATAATTGTTTACAATATTTTTATTTACTAGAGATTTTATTATTCTTGAAATTTATCATTAATATCCATCTAGTATTTTGTGGCTCATTTTTTGTTCAGTGTTGCACATGGATTGATCTATCAATACAATGCTTATTTAAAGGAAAATATATTCTGAAATCTCAAGGTGTTATAGTTTTATAGGTGTATAAAACTTTCACATGTTTTTTGAATGGGTTCCCTAAGAGGTAGTAAGTTTCATGGGTTTTTTCATGGTCATGCAGCAAACAGTGTAAAATTTTAAATTAGTCTAAAAAATACCTTATTAAAATATAATCAAGGGAGATAATATCCCATTTACTCCTCCTTAACTTATAACCCATGGGGGAGGCCTCCATGGAGGGTTTTGGGGTCTCTTATTCTCTGGGTCTCTTCCTCCTTTGATTCTTAGATGGTTGGGGCTTCAATTAAAGGTAAATCACTCAAATTTATCTTCTTGTTCTTCTTATCTTTTTATTGTTTCTTTTATTTTTCCCCTATCATGGTGTTCCTTTATCTAGGATTTTTTTAATGATAATTTTTTCCATGTCAAGGAAATGAATTCAAAAACTGAGGGATTTTTTTATCGAGTGTTAAAGTTTCCCTTCACATCTCATCTGCACTTGGTTGGAAGTTCCACTTTCAACCCATGTATCATTGATAAGTATTTACACTCATGGGGATTTTATATATTGTCTAGATCATTTTTTTATAATTATAATTTATTATTAATAATTCTTTTATTATAAAATAAGGGTATTAAGTTACTAATCCTACTAAAAGTTCTCAAGCAACCTAAAAGAGGTTGGTAGCTCTAAGTATCTTCCTTTATTTAAATAACCATGATTGATTGATGTTTTAAAATTTTGATTTGGTAGAAATGAAATGTTTTTTAATACCTATGTTTCCTTTCATATATATTATACTTTCTCTTACTTTGTTTTTAAATGTTTTGGAGAAACGGTATGCATTAAAAATTATAAATTTGTTTTATGTAAATGACCATACATTATGTGTTTTTTTAAAAACCAAATATTTTTTAATATGATTTAATTGATTTTTTTATAAGAAATTTTTATCATGAATTTTAATGGATTATAGAAATTATTTTTTGAGTAACTCACAAATTAAAGTGGTGTTTTCCTTAATCAATTTTTTTCAAATATATCTTACTTATGCTGATAGTGATCAAGTTGTTTTAAAATGAAAATGTATTGTTTTGTCTTAATAAAACATTATTGTTATTATGAAAGATTGGATAAGATTTATAGTGAGAACTATTAAATACCTTGATTTAGCTATGCCTCATGGTAAACATTGGGTACTTAGATAGGAACCTAGGACAAATACCACAATTTTTTAAGGGATTAACCTCCCTAGTGGATATCATTACTTTTAGACCTTAAAAACTTGCATTAATTCATGGTGAAACCATAGATAGTTTATTGTGTCACTATTATTAAACCTTGCAGGACCAATCTAGCGTATAGTGTAACCATGGATAGTAAATCATGTTTCTACAATTATACCCTTATGGGCCTCATAATAGTGCATGATGGGACTTTTCCAAGAGGGATATTACACGTAGTTTGATGGATATATTTTAGTATAAGGATACTAGATTTCTTTACTTTAGTTTCCCTTGGTTCACTATCATGATGATTTTTTGGATTTTTATTAAGTAAATTTTTTCAATTATTGTGTACATCATTGCACTTGTGTATTTTCCATCAAACTTGAATAGCTCATTTTTATTTAAAGTCGTGTTTTAGAAGATATATTCCCACGATATGGGAGATGGAATGCAAAATCTTGTAGCCATGCTCACACAACTTTCTCAAGCTATGAATCATGCAGGATTTCCAAACGAGCAAAGGAGGGAGCAACATTCTGTTGAATCCTTCATGAGGCAGCGTCCACCTTCTTTCAGCGGGTCTACTGATCCATTAGTTGCTGAACAATGGATTAGTACTACTGAAAAGATATTTTCAGTTCTTCAATGTTCTGAACATGATAAAGTCATCCTAGCAGTGTATCGTTTGGAATGAGATGCTGATCAATGGTGGAATCTTGTTAAGAATACGAGGCAAAGGGATGAAATTGAGTCTATGGAATGGGACGAGTTCAAGAACTTATTTTTCAATAAGTACTTCCCTCGTATTCTCCGAACAAAGATGGAGAAAGAGTTTCTTGAACTGAAGCAAAGGGATGATGAATCTGTTGGTACCTATGAAGCAAATTTTACAAGACTGGCAAGGTACGCTTCTGGTATTATTATCCAACCTGAGAGTAAGATCGATCGATTCTTTAGTGGCTTAAAACCAAGTCTTCGAAGGGCGTTAGCCATAAGAGACTTCAATAGCTACGAGGAAATCGTTCGATGTGCTCTCAAAGTCGAGATGGAGATTGGAGTAACCCATCAGTCACATGGGTTTGATAAGAAGAGGAAGATGGAATTCAAAGAAAAATCTAAAGAGCACACAGAAAAGAAGATGAGATTTTCCTTATGCTCAAAGTGTGGAAAGAAACATGGACGGAGTTGTCTTAAAGGGACAAGTAAATGTTTTAAATGTGGAAAGGAAGGTCATCGGGCATTTGAATGCCGTGATAATGGGAAGAAGATGTCTAATGACGCAAACAAAGGAAGGGATACACAGAATGAACCTACAACACTTCAATGTTTCAAGTGCAAGGAGATGGGGCATTATGCCAATCAATGCCCAAATCCAAGGGTTGATGATGATGGTCGACGTCAACAAACTCTTAAAGCTAAAGACAAAGGAAAGTCACATGCAATTTCTATCAGTGATGTGGAGTACGATAACGATGTGGTGAAAGGTACACTTACCATCCACTCTAAAGTAGCAAATGTTTTATTTGATTCTGGATCCACCCACTCTTTTATTTCTGAAGACTTTTCTAAGGGTATCACCGTACTACCTCAACAATTAGATGTTGAGTTAGCTGTGACAACACCTAATGGCACATCAATCGCATCAAAAGTTTATAATTCTTCTCCGATCGAAGTTTGTGGGAAAGTGCTTCCTGCAAATCTTGTGATCCTTCCTTTAGTGGAATTTGATGTGATTCTTGGCATGGATTGGCTTTCTCTACATGGAGCTCATATAAATTGCCAAAGAAGGGAAGTCACATTTCATACTCCAGATCAATCTACGATCGTATACCAATGCAAGGATGAACATAACCTTCCAGTGGAAATTTCTTCCATCTTATGGGTATTGATCCCACTAAATGAAGGTTATTTATCTCAAATGGTTGGTGAGAAACTCACGATTAAGAATATTCCCATTGTAAGGGAGTTTGATGATGTCTTTCCGGAGGAATTACCGGGTTTTCCACCAAATCGTGAAGTTGAGTTTTCAATAGAACTCGTACCGGGTGCTTTGCCTATTTCAAAGACACCTTATAGAATGGCCCCAATTGAGTTGCAGGAATTGAAGAAGCAACTCCAAGAGAATCTTGATAAGGGATTCATACGCCCTAGTGCGTCACCTTGGGGAGCACCTGTTCTATTTGTTAAGAAGAAAGATGGATCAATGAGACTCTGCATTGATTATCGAGAACTTAACAAGATCACTATCAAGAACAAATATCCTCTCCCACGCATTGATGACTTATTTGACCAACTACGCGGAGCTCAATACTTTTCCAAGATTGATCTTCGTTCAGGGTATCATCAATTAAGGGTCAAAAGGGAGGATATACCAAAGACGGCTTTCCGTACAAGGTATGGACACTATGAATTTATAGTGATGCCATTTGGTCTTACTAATGCCCCTGCTATCTTCATGGATCTAATGAATAGAGTCTTTAGAGACTATCTTGATCAATTTGTGGTAGTATTTATAGACGATATTCTTGTCTATTCAAAGAGCAAGGAAGAACATGAAGATCACTTGAGAATTATATTGAAGACCCTGAGAAAGGATAAGCTTTATGCCAAATTTACCAAGTGTGAATTTTGGCTTCAAAAAGTTGCATTTTTGGGTCACATAATCTCAAAAGCGGGGATATCTGTGGATCCAGCAAAAACAGAGGTTATCGAAAGATGGTCGAGACCAACAACAGTAACTGAGATCCGAAGTTTTCTTGGTTTGGCTGGATATTATCGACGTTTTGTAAAAGATTTTTCACGATTATCTAATCCACTCACCAAGTTGACTCGGAAAGGAGTTAAGTTTGTCTGGACAGAGGAATGTGAAGAGAATTTCAAGGAGTTGAAAAGAAGGTTATCCAGTGCACCTGTGCTCACACTGCCTTGTAGTGGAGAAAGGTTTGTGATCTACAGTGATGCATCCAAGAAGGGATTGGGGTGTGTTCTTATGAAAAATGATATGGTGATAGCTTATGCCTCACGACAGTTGAAAATCCATGAACAAAATTACCCAACACATGATTTGGAGTTGGCTGCGGTAATCTTTGCATTAAAGATTTGGAGGCATTACCTTTATGGTGAAAGGTGTGATATTTATACTGATCATAAAAGTTTAAAGTATATTTTCACACAAAAGGAGTTGAATATGCGTCAAAGAAGATGGTTGGAGCTGATTAAGGATTATGACTGCTCAATCCATTACCACCCTGGGAAAGCAAACAAGGTGGCAGATGCATTAAGTCGACAAGACCATGCTAGTTTATCCATGATGAGGATCACAAAAGATCCAATATTTATGGATTTACAAAGGATGGATCTTGGAATTATAATGGAAGGGGAAAAATCTTATCTTTCTCAAATGAATGTTCAACCATCTATACATGTGAAGATTAAAGAGGCACAGAAAGAAGATGTCGAGTTACAAAAGAAGGTGAGAAATGTTCCTGAATTCAACCTTGATTGTGATGGGATAATAAAGTTCAGGAATCGGGTTTGTGTTCCTCCCATCCCCGAATTAAAGAAAGAGCTGCTGGATGAGGCTCATAGTTCTTCATTCTCTATTCATCCTGGAAGCACGAAGATGTATAGGGACCTGAAAGAGTACTTCTGGTGGGATGGCATGAAAAGAGATGTTGCTGAATATGTCTCTCGATGCTTGGTTTGTCAACAAGTTAAAGCTGAGAGACAGAAGTCTAAGGGGATGTTACAACCATTACCCATACCCGAATGGAAATGGGAAAACATCACTATGGACTTTGTCACAGGACTTCCTAAAACATCCAAAGGCAATAATGCTATTTGGGTCATAGTTGATTGTCTCACAAAGTCGGCACACTTCATTCCTATTAGAGAGGATTTCTCTCTAGATCAGCTTGCCAGGATATATGTAAAGGAAGTGGTAAGATTGCATGGAGTACCACTTTCTATTATATCTGATCGAGATCCGAGATTTACCTCGAAGTTCTGGCGAAGTCTTCAGCATACTTTGGATACAGAGTTGAGTTTCAGCACTGCTTATCATCCCCAGACAGACGGTCAGTCTGAGAGAACAATTCAAACCCTAGAAGATATGTTGAGAGCTTGCTCTATGGATTTCAAAGGAGGTTGGGATCAACACCTACCTTTGGTGAAATTTTCTTATAATAATAGCTTTCACTCCAGTATTCAAATGGCTCCTTATGAAGCTCTCTATGGAAAGAAATGCAGGACTCCAACTTGCTGGGATGAAGTTGGGGAAAGAAAGCTATTAGGACCTGATCTCGTTGATGAAATGGCAGAAAAGGTCAGATCTATTCAACAACACATAAGAGCAGCTCAGAGTCGACAGAAAAGCTATGCCGACAACCGAAGAAAAGACCTAGAGTTTGAAGTGGGTGATAAAGTGTTATTACGAATATCTCCCTGGAAGAGGGTTATGAGATTTGGAAAGAAGGGGAAGTTGAGCCCTAGATATATCGGTCCTTTCGAAATATTGGATCGTGTTGGGAAGGTAGCTTACCGATTGGCGCTTCCACCGAATCTCTCTCAAGTTCACGATGTGTTCCATGTATCTCTCCTGAGAAAGTACATACCAGATCCTTCACATGTACTCAGCTCAGAAGTTGTACCGCTGGAGCAAGATCTTTCTTATGAAGAACAGCCGATAGAGATTCTGGATCGTAGCGAAAAAGTCCTACGAAACAAGACCACTCGCTTGGTGAAAGTTTTATGGAGAAACCACCAACTTGAAGAAGCTACATGGGAGCTTGAGGATATGATGAGGGAGAAGTATCCTCATCTGTTTGTTGCAAAGTGACGAATTTCGAGGGCGAAATTCTTTTTAAGGGGGGTAGAATGTAACACCCGAGACTTTTATGTTATATAAATCATCAAAGGAATCTTTTTCTATACAACACTTGCTTGTCTTGCTTTACACGCAATCGCGACCTTCCTCGATAGCTTGCGTCGTACGCAATACCGAGTTTCACTAAACAACATTATGCTATTAAAACTAGCCGTTATGAATAGTAATAACCACTTTTTGGAATTTTATAAATTTTATTTTTCAAAATGGACTTCATTTTTGGACTCAGAATATCGAAATTAGCCTAGGGTGAAATTTTGGTATTTTTCTGAAAACTTTCAATTTTTGATGAATAGTGAAACCACTAAGTGGTAGGTTAAAAACTGAATTTTGCATAAAACTTAATTTTACCGCTTCTGTGATTGGAATTTCGAAAATCCGAGAGACACGGTTAATATCAAGGACTAAAATGTGGTTCAATGAGATGAAAATAATTTTTTGGTGAATAGTAACTTTTTACTTTTTTTACCGCGGTTAATAGTAAATAGGGTAACTAAGGGTAAATATGATATTAATATTACCCTAACACATGTCCTAATTCTATTGGACAAGTGTAATTCGACCAAAAACAAACTTAGGAATAAAATATGACCATTTAGGCCCACTTGGATTAGATTAGGACATTTATTATTAATTTATTTAAAGAAGGGTTAAAATAGTTAAAATCAAAGTTTAATAAGTAAATAATTTTTAATATGGGGTTATACATAAGATAAATTCAATTGTAAATATTCATTAGAAAGCTAAAAAGATTTCCTACATGATGATATTTTATTTGTAATTTTTAGACATCAAATAATGTAATTTATTTATGACACAAAGATGATGCAGTAATTATCTTATTAATGAAATATTGACATAATTGATGTTATAAACACCAAAATAAATGTAATTTGAGACTTTTTATGAATTCAACTAATTTTATAGGTTACTATGATATATTAATGTTGATTTAATCAACTTGGTTCGAACATATAATTCTTTTATGACTTTCACAAAAATCATATATCAAATAGTGTCAAAATTGACACAAAATAGTTTTTAAATCAAATATTATATTATTAATTGTTATTTTATTCCTAAAAATCTAAGGTTAGGCCAAATGACTTAGATAAGGATATATATTTTAATAATAAACAATTTGGGGTTCGTTTGGCATGTTATAGTAAGTGTATTAACCATATAGTGAAAGAAAACAAAAAGACATGGTAAAAGTTAAATTATTTAACTTAGAGTTAAATCTAATTGATAAGGTTAAAATAATACCCTAAACTTGTCTAAATCCTATTGGTTGATAGGATTTCGACCCTTCCCCACTTTATCTTCGAAATAAGACCCTTTGGAACCATTATAAACCGATTTTGACTTTAATATAAAATAATATTTTGAGATATTCCTAAGGTGCCCCTCTCCTCCCTTATAAAAGGGCACCTCCTCCCCCTCCTCCTCACACCAAATTGAGCACTCAAGCTCGGCCAACCCTTGCCATTTTCTCCTCTCCACTTCCCTAGAATAATCCTAGAGGTCCTGGTCTTCTCCAAAGACCAATCTTAGTTCCTTAAGTGGAGGATTCAAAGAGGCGTTCCAAAGAAGAGGTAATATCCATTACCGATCTTTTCAATTTCTTTCTTCTTCAACTTCTTCTTCTTTAGTTGTTTCATGATAAAGTAATAACATCAGTATTACTTACATACTGATATGTTATTATAAATATGAAACAACCCTATTTCACCTTCTATCCATCCTACGGAAAAATGAAATCACCACGCGTGCGTACGTACGGAATACCGTCTCCACGCCGTGGTGTAATCTATTTTCCACCATCACCTTACAAGGATGGTTATAATGGTGTAATGAGTAACTAAATATGATTATTATGAAGTAATATTGATACTGAAATAATATATATATACTCCAATACAATTCCACGATCATAGGAATGATATCATCACTCGTGCGTACGTACGGAATACCGTCTCCACGATATGATGCGACTCGTTCTACATGATCTTCATTTCATAATGATTATATAAATGAATTGAATGAATGAATATGGTATATAATACACTAATACCATTCTGGAAATGAATTATCTATAACCTAAAGATAAGAATAAGAATTTATTCGACAAAACACGCATAAGAACAAAAAGTTATAAAGACCCGAGTAACAAGAAACAATGAAATATTACTAACAAGAAGCTAATAATATGACCATATATGATATCATATAAATATGTATGATTCTGGAATAAGTCAATAACATTATTTAAACCATTATACAGGAGCTTCGGACACGTACAAAGCTAATCGGACCTAAGGTAAGGGAAATATCACAATCTCATTTTTATCCGAGATTGTTTATTCGTAAGTATTTACTGGGGTGTATTTTATCATCCACATCCATGTTCCCTCAATATGAAATATTGTTTCCATCCACTTGCAATAGTTTAAATCCAATTTTACCCTTAGGTGAGTTTTTAGTAAAGAATATGAAAGGAATCTTTTGTCGTTTTTCCGTACGAGGTACTTTTTGACTTTTCCGACAAAAGTACGAAGAATGTTTTTTTTAACTTATACGGCATGAATGGATTTTTAAAACATTGTTTCCAAGAAGCTTCCTTTACAAGTTTTCAAGTTTATTTTTAATCAACTTCTTTTATTTTAAAGTTGTATGAGATGTTATGAAAGGAAAAATGTTTTTGAAGAAGAAAGGATATTTTCCTCAAGAATGGAGTTCAAGTGATTTTCAAAATTATTTTCCATCTAAGATAATAAAGGGTTCTGTTTTTATCCCTATTATTACATTGATTTGATCATGTTGTGATGGAATTATTTTTATGAATTCCTTTATCTTATATGAATTGATTTATGATGTCATGATGTTTCAAGAATCCCATTTTTGTTTCATGTGTTATGCGATGATGTATGTTTTATGATTATGTGGCACACATAAGAAAGGATTCATTATAAGATGGGTGGGACCTATATCTCCCTCCAATGCATTGGGTAAAGATTTTATATCTCATGAGATAGACATGGCTGGAACGGAAGGTTATTTCGGTTCAGTGATACAGGACTGAAACGAGGAGTGAACTCGGTTCAGAAAGGGACTTTGTCCACTAAGATAGTCTTGGCGATGAGTCATGACTAACAAGAAATGATTTTCCATGATTATGTGTGCATGCCACAAAGTTTCAAGTTTTATGTTATGATTATGGGGATCTCATTTTCACTCCTATGATTTGTTCCATGTTAAGATATTATGATCTCTTTTGCAGGTTATGATTTTCAAAAAGATATGATATGATTTTTATTTCCTTTATTTGCCTTGCTGAGCATTTGAGCTCACCCTTTTATGTTTTCTTTTCCCCAGGTCAGGAAGATGGATATTAAGTAGAATATGCTAAAAGGGACCCTAGATATGATGAAATAAATGGGAGACACTGTAGAAGATTTATGAACCAGTTGTTTATGTTTCCCAGTTTCTAAAGGCACTATACCTATACGGTCCTTTGTAGTTTTATCATATGTTGTAATAAGTGTGCTTCAATTTTTTTGAAGTATTAAAAATGTATGTAAAGTATGGGTTGTTATATGTTATGGATACATCTATTTTATATTACATGAATCATGATGGGATCTTATTGGATCTATTTAAGGTAAGGTGTGGTGAGCCTAGATCTTGAAGATCTAAGTGATGTTATTCATTTTTTTTCATCCATTGAGAGGTAGGTGGATTCTATCTGATCTCTATTATTCTATAACATGAAGTCTTTGTTTGTTTTTAAATGTTTTTCTTTAATTTTATATGGAAATGTTTTGTGATTTCATGAAGGAAACCCTTTTGGTTTATTTTTGTAAAATGGAAAATTGCATGGATTTCAGAAAACACCCTTTTTACATAATTTTAAAATGATAATTTTAAAATTATGTCATGGTTTTGACTCATGAAAAATGTTTGATGAAATTATTTCAAAGGAATAATTTTTTTATGTGAAATGTATTAGAATGATATTTGGCATAATTGTGTTGGAATGTGTTCAAGTGGATGGGTAGGGTCATAAATTCCTTTATCAAGGTAGTAAGGATTATGGTCATGGAGTACCACCTTCGGTGGTAACACTAAGCTTGAGTGTGTGGTTGATTGTATGGTTGAGTGTATGGTTGAGCATATGGTTGAGTTTATGGTTAAGTGCATGTATTTGTGTGTGTGTGTGTGGACATAGTAATGGTATTCCAAGTATTGATGAATGGTAACATACTTATTTATGGTTTCTCCCATGGATTTTTCTTATAGAATTATATAAACTATTTAACTACTTTTCAACTATTTTATATAAATTATGTTAACCAGTTATTTCCTATTGTCATGTTTTGGGAAGTCTCTGGGGAACTCCTACTGATTTTATACTCACCCACTACTCGGGTACTTTGGTGTGTTTTTAGATGTCATATACAGAGATACAAAAAAGGGGTAGATTTATTACTTTTATAGTGATTCCTCCTGATACTGTGGGTATGGCAGGTGGGGTTGGAGCTTGGAGATGGTTTGGGTGGTACTTGGGATCATTTCAACGATGTCCTTGAGTCATGTTGTCTTTTGGTTTTTTCATTTAATATTATAGGTTCCATTGTCACTATAATATTGATGTTATGTTGGATTATTATTGGGTTATTTTATTTATCCTCATGCATCATATAGTAGAATTGGATGTTTATGTGGTGTATTGATGATTTTTTTTATTTTTATAGGGAAAATAATCTCTCAATATTTCTTAATCCCTTAGAATTTATTGTCACCCTTTGGTGTCTTGGGGATGTCACATAAGGTTATTGGCACTCCATATATTCTCAATCCAACGATTTGGGTTGGTATGTTATAAATGGTATTAAACTTGGTCGATCTGTTTATCTCTTGGGAAAGTAACAAGAAGATAGGAATTTCAGAACTTGAAATGTATAGATTAAAAATACATAGACAACATTTTTATATTGAACTTCAAGTTACTAGGGTGTACAGGTACAAAAGTGTTCTAAGAAACTTCTAGGCGTATTGTCATCTCATTGTCATGGGTTCATCCATTGAGTTTTTCATATCATGCATTTTTTGTGAGTCTTACCACTAATAATGCGTTATTCATTTTGGATAATATGATTTATAAAAATGGTTAAACTAGTTTCTTTTTGAAAAGAATGGTTATAGATTGATACTTATAGTGGTTTGGAAAAAAAATTAAGCCTTCAGTTTCTAGTGATTGATGAATAAATGGTGTTTTTTATGGTTATAGATAATGGAACTTGATATAAGTAATAATAATCATCAAGAGGTGGATGCTAAAAATGTTGTTGTGACTAATACAAATTTGAACCAACAGTTGGACCAAATCATCATTTAGGATTTTCAAGTTGTAGATAGAGGAAATGGGAATGATGATCCTTGGTAGGTGGACCACTCTATCTAGTTTTAAAAATATAATTCACTAATCTTTTAGGGGTATTATGATCCCAAAAAAGAAAAGGTGTAGTTGAATTGGATAAATTGAGTGTTGGAATTCTTGGGTAAACTGGATGAGATAAAAGTTAAGATGAAAACTTATATGTGGGAATATCTTTCATACCAATGGTGGGATTTATCTATTCAAGATAAATTCAACCAAGATATTACATGGGAGTTTTTTGAAGAATTATTCAAAAAACAATTCTATCCTCACACATTTAGAATCACAAGAGAAACCTATTTCTTTAAGTTGAAATAAGAAAAGATATCTTTCATAGATTATACATCTAAATTCATAAATTTAGTCAACTTTTCCCCAGAAGTTGTTGTTAGTATTTCTTTGAAGGAACGCATCTTTGAGTCTGGGATACAATCATGTATTATATTTAAGATAGTTGATCTTTGTATTACAGACTATACGGAGACGGTAAATAGAGAAATGGTAGTTAGAAGATACATTTCTAGAAATATAGCTAGAGGGAGTATGTTTATCACTATAGGAACATGTGAGAACTCAAATACTGGGAATAAGTGGAAGAGGGACACCTACTTACAAGGTGGTTAAGTATCTTAGTATCAGATCATAGGATTAGTTAATTTTTCTTCATGACCCAATATAAAATTTGGATGATTTTTATGTGGTTTTAATTATAATAAGAATAGATACTACATGGAACCACCTAGAGCATGTCACAATAGTAACTGTATGGGGAATCTTCAGTGTTATTTTCATAGCGCTTAAAAGGGTAGTGAGGGAGATGCACCTCATGCTTCTCAAACATCCTATGCTTCAATGGATAAATATCATTAGAATAATTCGTGTCCTCAAAACCAATAAAGTCAAGGTGATTATAGGAACACCATGACTCATCAATCTATGCAAGCTCGATAAGGAATCAAGGAAAAATGAGGAACTACAAAGAAGATTTATGGTGTTGATAAGATGATCATGGATGATCAATTTGGTCATTTGATGGTGCGAGGTATGATTATTTTGAAATATACCCTTATGAAATATTTTTTTTATATGGTTGAATCCCTCTCTTTTATTTCTTCTCATGTTGTGGATCATATGGGTTTTCATGTTGAAATTATGCTTTCTATTTTGAAACTTCAAACACCTTTAGGACTATGCGAGTGTAGATCCTTTAATTGTGTAATGTATTTGATAACAATCAATGAGGTTGAGTTGATTTTGGGTTTCTCTATTCTTTGTGCATATGTATATTTCCTTTAATTTGATTACATGTGATTTTGTTTGATTACTTTTATTCTGTATTTTGATGATATATTAATTTATATTTTTTTAATTTTTGTGGTTCTTATCACATTGTAAATAAAAAATGTTTATATTGATTTCATTAGTTTACATAAAAGTCTAAAAATATCTTTTGAAAGTAATTTTAATTACTTGAAGTTATGTTATGCTGTTTTGTAGTAGCAGTTTTTACAGAATTGTTTTGCTTATGTTTTTTAATGATTTTTGAATCTTTAGATTTCGTTTTTAATTTATTTTTTTTGGAAAGATAATAAGTTTTTCTACAAATAATTAGTTTTGACTAAAGTCTTAATCTGCTGTTAAAATCCCTTAAAAATCATTTAAGTTTGTTAAAATATTCTGTCCAGATTTTCTCACAAAAGTATGGTTCATTTCTCTCTCAAAAGTATGGTTCATTTTTATCTCTCAAAAGTATGGTTCATTATTTATCTCTCAAAAGTATGGTTCATTTTTATCTCAAAATTATGGTTCATTGTTTATCTCACAAAAGTATGGTTCATTTTTATCTCACAAAAGTATGGTTCATTTTTATCTCACAAAAGTATGGTTCATTTTTATCTCACAAAAGTATGGTTCATTTTTATCTCACAAAAGTATGATTCATTTTTATCTCAAAAAAGTATGGTTAATTTTTTATCTCACAAAATTATGGTTCAGTTTTTATCTCACAAAAGTATGGTTTATCATTTATCTTACAAAAGTATGGTTTACTGTTCATACCCTACGTTACTTTACTATTCATACCCTACGTTACTTTATTGTTCATGCCTTACGTTACTTTACTGTTCATACCATACGTTACATTACTGTTCACTCCGAAGTTACTGTTCACTCTAAAGTTATTGTTCACTCTGAAGTTACTGTTCACTCCGAAGTTATTGTTTACTTTAAAGTTATTGTTCATTCCGAATTTACTGTTCATTCCATGCAATTTTTTAAAAATTGATTTTCTGCAAATATATGGATTATTTTTTAATGATTTTTTTGAAAAATCATCATTAAATATAAGTATCGTAATAAAATAGTTTTTAATGTTTTGGGTGTTATATTTAGAGAGAAAAATTAATAAAGTTCTTCAACGTCCTTTGCAAATAAATTTGGACGTTTCAAGATTGTTTAAATTCAAATGTTTGAATTTAATTCCAGAATCTGCTGCTAATTTTCAGGAACTCTTTTGAATACGTTTAAAAAAATTTAAATGGTTTTAAAATTATGTTTGAATCATTCGATACTTTTATTATTCCGGAGATTTTATTGGAAGTCTTATTCAAAATATTTTTGAATTCCTTTATTAGATATTTATTCTACAAGAATAAAGAAGCAACGGTGCTGCTATTTTCATGGAGATATTTATGGGATATCTTCACTCAGTTAATTTTGAATATTCAAAGGAAGCGGATATGCTACACCTGCTATATATTTTTTCTTTATATATATCATTCTCTCTTGTAGAAAAAAAAGAACAACACAATACAAAGAAAAAGTACTATAAACTTTGAACCTGCTTTGCATTTGTAGCGTCCTGTGACACTCTGCTTCACCAACTACTCATTCTGTCAAGTGTTGAATTAATTCTACTTTGACTACAATTACATTAACGATATGTCCTGATCTAAACCTCAAGAACCAGTACCTGTTCTTTAATGTTTATCTTTTCTTTCATCTTGTTCTGAGTCTTTAACACTACTTCCCATATCTCACACGCACTCTATTTTTCTTTTTATGATTTTGCACACAAAAGCATTATTTGTTATTCTTTTTCCTCAGGTTGTGACTCGTGGATTCTAAATTCAGGATCTTAGGGTTATGACTCCTTGTTTCTAAAGTGAAGACTAATTGGTTTGTGACTCTCGGTATCTAAAGTCAGGTTGTAATGGTTGTGACTCTCCACACAAAAGTCAGCATCGGGGTTATCCCTCCACTAGAAATGGATTTTTTTAATTATTTTATTATTCTCCTTTAAAAATAATTTTTAGTGCACACGTATCTCTCGCCGAGTATAGAGGTATAAGAGTAGAGTAGGCCCACTTTGGACCGAACTAATATAAAAAAAACATCCTTGTGTTATTTACTTTTTCTGCTGCTAATTAACCTTAATAATTAACTTTGAAAATTAATCAATTTATTTGATTAAAATTTTTAATCTAGTCTATTAACCCCCCCCCCCATCTAGACCATCTTCCATTACCCTGTCCGACCTAACAATTGGTATCATATGGAAACCTTCTTAAGAATATTTTTTCTCTATCTTTATATTTCATTATACCAAAGATCGGCACCATTGGTTATTCCTTAAGGAATTTATCCAATATTTTTTTTATTTTATATTTTATTATGTTAACCTATTTCTAGACCTCACAGTCTAAGGATAAAGATCTTATAAGATTTAAGTATTGAACCCGAATGATGCTTAGAATCCTCAGAAGCCACCACATTTTCATGGCAATGATTATGGATACTGGAGATCCTGAATGGAGGCATACCTCAAACAGTTGAGCATTGAGCACTGGTCTATCATGTCAAAACAATACAAACAGCCTGAAGCTGATCCAGATACTCTTACAGAAATTTACTCTACTAGATATGTCTTAAATTACAAAGTCGTTAATATTTTATATTGTGCTATTAAAAAAAGTTTTTTTAGTCATGTGTCTGCATGCAAGACATCTCATGAGATTTGGAATATTTTGCAAGTTACTCACCTTAGATCTGACAAATTGATCTAAACCAAGCTTGGAATGCTTCATGATGATTATCAAGACTTCAAGATGGGTGAAGATGAAACTGTAAACCAAATGTTCCATAGATTCACAAGCATTGTGAATGGAATTAATTTACTTGGAGAATATCTGGAAAATCCTAGACTTGTTGAAAGAGTCCTATGATCATTACCAAATAAATGGAATGAAAAGAAGGTTTCCATTGATGAAAGTAAGAACTTCAAAGAGTACACACTTGATGAATTGATTGGATCACTACTCCAATATGAACTGGAACTGAAGAACATAGCTGATGAGGAGACAACAAAAAAGAGGCATAGCTTTTAAGTCTATAAATGTTATTTCTAATAATTATTATGATTCTGATCTATAGGATATTGAAAAAGAAGACATGGATCAGATTGTAATTGTATTCTTCAAAAGAATGAAAAATAAAGGATTCAAAACCCAGTTTAGTAGAAACCCCCAAAAAGAAAAATATAAGGAAGATAAGAAAGGTGATACAAATTACAATGATTCAGATGTAACTTGTTATGAGTGCAGGTAGAAAGGTCATATCAAACCCGATTTCCCTAAACTAAATAATAAAGACAAATACAAAAAGAAGGATAGAAAGGCAATAACAACCAGCTGGAGTTATACTGAACAATCTGATTCTAGTGAACAATCTAAAAATAACAAAGAATCTGCTAACTTGTGTTTCATGGTATCAATGGATAAGGCTTGTAATTCTAGTTATTATTCTGAATATTCTGATTTTGAATATGAATATGATAACCCCAATGTTTTTGAATTAAATAAAGAAATTGAAAGGTTAAGAAAAGATATTTTCAAAGCTACTGATTTATATAATAAACTTAAAGAAGATAATGAAAAACTTATTTCTGAAAATAAATTAATTTTGCAAGAAAATAAAAAGTTAACAAACACTACTTCTGCTTCTCATTCAATAGTTTATGATAATTTGAAAACTTCTCAAGATTTAAATGAGAAATTTAAAAATAAAGTTGAATGTCTTAAAAAAAAATTATCTACTTTTATTGAAGGTCGTGAAAAATATCATGAGATGATGTATTTTACTAAAACTGATAAAAATAAATATGGTTTTTTATGATAAAATATTACCTCAAATGTATAAAACCAATTTTGTTAAAAGTAAAAATGGTTGTACTTCAACTGTTACTTGTTTTAAATGTGGCATGAATGGTCACTATGCCAATGACTGCTCACTTAGATTTAAACAATCTTTTGGATTTACAAAAAATAATATTTCAAAAGCTTTGTTATCAAGAGTAACTTACAATACATGTTTAAATTCTGTATGGGTACCTAAAAATTTTATTATTAATCCTGTTGGACCCAAAGTAGCTTGGGTACCAAAATTATCAATTAATTGATTTTTGTAGGAAAATTTCCTTGGATGTCTCAAGAACAACATATGGTATATGGAAAGTGGATGATTTAGGAATATGACCGGAGACCCATCAAATTTTACCTCATACAACACATGTGATGGAGGCACTGTAACTTTTGGAGACAATTCCAAAGGCAAAGTAAAAGGTTTTAGTAAAGTTGGTATTTCAAATTCTACATTTATTTCAAAAGTTTTATATGTTGAAGGTTTAAAACATAATTTAATTAGTATATCACAATTATGTGATGATGGAATGGAATTTAAATTTAAAAATGATAAATGTTTGGTTTTTAAAGATGATTCTTTATTATTTTATGATAATCGAAAAGATAATATTTATACTATTGATTTTGCTGAACTAACTGTTCAACATGTAAAGTTTTTGAATGCTGTACAGAATGAAAACATCCTTTAGCACCGACATTTAGGTCATGTTAATTTAAAAATTTTGTATAAGCTCTCAAAGCAAGATAATGTTTTACATCTTCCTTCTTTTAATAAAGAACAACTTCATATTTGTGACACGTGCATGAAAGAGAAGCAACACAAAATTTCTTTTAGACCTATCAATCAGATAAGTACTAATAAGCCTTTACAGTTAGTACATATTGATTTATTTGGTCCAACTCAAATTTTTAGCCTTGGTGGAAAGAAATATACTTTAGTTATTGTTGATGATTATAGTATATTTACTTGGGTATATTTTCTAGATCATAAAAATGATACTTTATCTAAATTCACTGATTTTTGTAAATTAGTTCAAAATGAAAAAGTTTGTATGATTATTTCTATTCATAGGGATAAAGGAGGTGAATTTCATAATTTATATTTTGAAAAATTATATGAAAAGAATGGATATTTTCATAATTTATCTGCTCCTAGAACACCACAACAAAATGGTGTTGTATAATGGAAAAATAGAACTCTTATTGAAATGGATCGAACTATATTAAGTGAATATAATCTACCTAGACATTTTTGGGCTAAGGATGTTTTTACTGCATGTTATATTTCAAATATAATTCTTATTAGACCTTTGCTAAAGAAAACTCCTCATTAATTATTCAAAAATAAAAATCCAAAAAATGGTTATTTTAGAGTTTTTGGCTACAAAGTTTTTATTTTAAATTCAAAGGATGATTTAGATAAATTTGATGATAAAAGTGATGAAGGTATTTTTTCTTGGTTATTATAATAATAGTAAAGATTATAGAGTTTATAACAAAAGAACAGTGGTTATTGAAGAATTTTTTCATGTTATGTTTGATGAAACTAATGTTAAAATAAATTATGATTCTAATGTTATTGATGATGAGTTTAGAGATTTTAATTTTGGTGAAGATATTACTCAAGATAAGAATGAGTTAATTGAGGGGGAGCATACTCCTTCTCAACCTGATCCAAAATCATGGAAGATTCACAAAGATCATCCTGTTGAAAATATAATTGGCAATGTTTATTCTGGTGTTAAAACCAGAAATTCTATTTTAAATTATTGTGCCAATTCTGCTTTTATTTCTGATTTTGTTCTGGTTAATATTAATGATGCTTTAAAATATGAAAACTGTATTGTTTCTATGCAAGATGAATTAAACCAGTTTTTTAGAAATAATGTTTGGACTTTAGTAGAATTGTTTAAAGATAAGCAGGTTATTGGAACTAAGTGGATCTTTAGAAACAAGCTGGATGAATCTGGACAGATTGTCAAAAACAAAGTCAGACTTGTTGCTCAAGGATACTCTCAAGAAGAAGGTATAGACTTTGAAGATTCATTTTCACCTATTTCCAGGTTAGTGGTAATTATAATTTTGTTATATTTTGCGTGTTTTCAAGGTTTTAAATTATATCAAATGGATGTAAAAAGTGCTTTCTTAAATGGTTTTATTACTAAAGAAGTTTATGTTTCTCAACCACCTAATTTTGAAAATAAAAAATTTCCCAACCATGTTTTTAAATTATCTAAAACTTTATACAGTCTCAAACAAGCACCTCATGATTGGTATGAAAGACTTTATTTATTTTTATTAAAAAATGGTTCCAAGAAAGGCAATGTTGATCCAAATATTTTTATTAAAAGATCTTTTGATGATATTTTAATTGTTCAAATCTATGTAAATGATATAGTTTTTGGATCATCTAGTGAAATAATTTATAATGATTTTTCTTTATTGATGTCTTCTGAATTTGACATGAGTTTAATGGTAGAATTAAAGTTCTTTATTGGACTTCAAATTTCTCAAAGGAAAGATGGAATTTTTCTTAATCAATCTAAGTATGCTAAAGATTTAGTTAAACAATTTGGTCTTGATTCCTCTAAATCCTTGAAAACTCCTATGGGTACTAATTGTAAATAAGATAGTGATGAATCTGGTAAATTAGTTGATTTTACAATTTATAGAGGTATGATAGGTAGCTTTCTATATTCAACTGCATCTAGACCTGATATCATTTTTAGTGTTTGTTTATGTGCTAGATTTCAAGTTGATCCTAAAGAAAGTCATATTAAATATGTAAAAATAATAATTAGATATGTTAAAGGAATTGTTGGTTCTGGTTTATTTTATCCAAAATATAACTGTTTTGATTAAATATCTTATTCTGATTCTGATTTTGGAGGCTGTAGAATTGACCGAAAAAGCACATCAGGTATGTGTCATTTTTTGGGAAAATGTTTAATTTCCTGGTCATTTAAAAAACAATTATATGTTGATTTATCTAATGCATAAGCTGAGTATATCTCTACTACTAGTAGTTGTGCTCAAAGTTTATGGATTAAGAAAACTTTATGTGATTTTTTTGTTTATCTTGATAAACTACCTATTTATTATGATAATACATTTGCAATTTCTATTTCTAAAAACCCCTTACAACATTCTAGAACAAAACATATTTATATTAGATTTCATTTTATTCGAGATCATGTGAATAAGGGTGATATTGTTTTAGAATTTATTCCTTCTAAAAATCATCTTACAGATATTTTTACAAAGCCTTTATACTCTTCTCAGTTTGAGAAAATTAAATTTTCTCTTGGTATGCTATAATTTTAAATTTTATTTACTTCATTTATTTAGGGGGAGCATGTTTTCACTTTTTGTTTATTTACAAAAAAGGGGAGAAGTTTTGGTGAAAAATAATTTGGTTTTAATAATTTTAAAAATTTATTTATGGTTTAAATTTTTTGGTTTTTTAATCAAACAAAAATGGGGAGATTTTTTTTGCATGTGCATATTTCCTTTAATTCGATTTCATGTGATTTTGTTTGATTACTTTTATTATCTATTTTGATGATATCTTAATTTATATTATTTTAATTTTTTTGATTCTTATCACGTTGGAAAGAAAGAATGTTTATCTTGATTTCATTAGTTTACATCAAAGTATAAAAATATATTTTGAATGTACTTTTAATTACTTGAAGTTATGCTATGCTATTTTGTAGTAGCAGTTTTTTCAGAATTGGTTTTCTTCTATTTTTTAATGATTTCGAGAATCTATAGATGTCTTTTTTAATTGATTTTTTTTTTGA
Organism: Viscum album; assembly: GCA_963277665.1. Taxonomy (NCBI): domain Eukaryota; kingdom Viridiplantae; phylum Streptophyta; class Magnoliopsida; order Santalales; family Viscaceae; genus Viscum; species Viscum album. The sequence continues at coordinate 720,672,735 of OY728148.1, forward strand.
AAGATAATAAGTTTTTCTACAAATAATTAGTTTTGAACAAAGTCTGAATCTTCTTTTAAGAGCCCTTAAAAATTCGTTTAATTTTGTCAAGATATTCTGTCCAGATTTTTTCACAAAAGTATAGTTCATTTTTCTCTCAAAAGTATGGTTCATTTTTATCTCTCAAAAGTATGGTTCATTGTTTATCTCTCAAAATTATGGTTCATTTTTATCTCAAAAGTATGGTTCATTGTTTATCTCACAAAATTATGGTTCATTGTTTATCTCACAAAAGTATGGTTTATTTTTATCTCACAAAAGTATGGTTCATTTTTATCTCACAAAAGTATGGTTCATTTTTATCTCACAAAAGTATGGTTCATTTTTTATCTCACAAAAGTATGGTTCATTGTTTATCTCACAAAAGTATGGATCAGTTTTTATCTTACAAAAGTATAGTTTACTATTCATACCCTACGTTACTTTACTGTTCATACCCTACGTTACTTTACTGTTCATACCCTACGTTACTTTACTGTTCATACCCTACATTACTTTAATGTTCATACCTTATGTTACTTTACTATTCATACCTTACATTACGTTATTGTTCACTCCGAAGTTATTTTTCACTCCGAAGTTACTGTTCACTCTGAAGTTATTGTTCACTTTGAAGTTATTTTTCACTTCAAAGTTACTATTCATTCTGAAGTTACTGTTCATTCCGTGCAATTTTTTAAAAATTGATTTTCTGCAAATATATGGATTATTTTTTAATGATTTTTTTTGTGAAAAATCTTCATTAAATATAAGGATCATAATCAAAGATTTTTTAATGTTTTTGGTGTTATATTTAGAGTGAAAAAATTAATAAAGTTCTTCAACGTCTTTTGAAAATAAATTTGGACGTTTCAAGATTGTTTAAATTCAAATGTTTGAATTTAATTCTAAAATCTACTGGTAGTTTTCAGGAACTTTTTTGACTACATTTAAAACATTTTAAATGGTTTTAAAGTTCTGTTTGAATCATTCAATGCTTTTATTATTTTGGAGATTTTATTGGAAGACTTATTCAAAATATTTTGAATTCCTTTATTAGATATTTATTCTACGGGAATAAAGAAGCAATGGTGCTGCTATTTTCATGGAGATATTTATGGGATCTCTTAACTCAATTAATTTTGAATATTCAAAGGCAGCGGAGCTACTGCACCTGCTATATATTTTTTCTCTATATATATCATTCTCTCTTGCACAAAAAAAAGAACAACACAATACAAAGAAAAGGTGTTGTGAACTTTGAACCTGCTGTGCATTTGCAATGTCCTGTGACACTCTGCTTCACCATCTGCTCGTTATGTCAAGTGCTAAATTAATTCTTCTTCAACTACAATTGCATTGATGAGACGTGATGATCTAAACCTCAAGAACTAGTACATGTTCTTTAATTTTTATCTTCTCTTTCATCTGGTTTTGAGTTTGTAACACTACTTCTCATCTCTCACATGCACTCTATTTTTTTGTTTATGCTTTTGCACACAAAATCATTATTTGTTATTCTATTTCCTTGGGTTGTGACTCCCGGATTCTAAATTCAGGATCTTAGGGTTGTGAATCCATGTATCTAAAGTCAAGATTAATTGGGTTGTGACTCCCGATATCTAAATTCAGGTTGTAAGGGTTGTGACTCCCCACAAAAAAGTCAGCATCATGGCTATCCCTCCACTAGAAAATGATTTTGTAATTGGGTTACGATTCCCCTTTAAAAATCATTTTTAGTGCACAGGTATCTCTCTCTGAGTAGAGAGGTATAAGAGTAGAGTAGGCCCACTTTTGACCGAACTACTATAAAAAAACATCCTTGTGTTATTTACTTTTTCCGTTTCTAATTTACTTTAATAATTAACTTTGCTAATTAATCAATTTATTTGATTAAAATTTTTAATTTAGTCTATTCACCCCCCCCCCTCTAGACCATTTTGCATTACCCTGTCTGACCTAACATATTTTGGGTCTCTCTATTATTTATATAGATATCTATGACTTTATTTTGGGAATGGATTGGTTGATGAAATTTAAGGTCCACATTGATTTTTATGCATGATGAGTAAGTTTAAAATCTTCTAATGGCATTAATTATCTCTTTAAAGGAGATTAGGTTGTGAATGAAAGTAGAGAAAGAACTTGGTACTTGTGGTTAGAACTATCTCTTATCAGTTGATGGTGGTTACATTGGCATATATTTATGATATCATAAATAGAGACTATACAACCATTTTTGACCAATTTTATGATGTTTTTATCGATAATTTATCTGGGTCTGTACCCAAAAGAAAAGTGAATTTTATGATTGATCTCTTACCAGGGACCAGTACTATTTCACTTATGTCTTATAGTATAGCACCAAAAAATTGAGTGAATTAAAATTCTAGCTAGAATGGTTGGAAAGAAAAGGGTTTATTCAACCAAGAATGTCCCCATGGGTAGCACTGATTATTTTTGTAAATAATTTGGATGAAACTCTTAGGATTTGTGTGGATTATCATAAGCTCAACCAAGTTATGATAAAGAATAAATATCTTATTCCATGAATCGATGATTTTTTTAATCAATTGAGGGGTGCCCAGTGATTCTTTAAAATTTACTTATGATTATATTATCACCAACTATGAGTTCAAAAGGAGGATATTATGAAAACAACCTTCAGGAGTAGTTATGGACATTATTATTATTTCATTATTCCCTTTGGTGTTAAAAATGAACTAACCATCTTTATGGAATTGATGAATCATATATTTCAAAGGTATATTGATTCCTTCATAGTGGTGTTATTTTATAATTTTGTGGTGTATTCTATGACTAAGACCAATCATGAACAACAATTGGATATAGTGTTGGGTATCTTTTGGGAACATTGAATTTATGCTAAACTTTCAAAGTGTGATTTATAGAAATAATAGTTACATTTCCTTGGCCTTTTAATTTCTAAAAAAGGAGTTTAGGTGGATCCTAATAAGATATTTGTTTTCATATCTTAGAAACCACTGAAGAATGTTTTTGAGATATTCAATTTTCTTGGCTTAGATGATATTATTGATGTTTTTTAATGGTTTTTTATGACTTTCCTTACCAATGATAGTTTTTACAAGGAAATTTATTCCTTTCCAATTGAATGAATATTTCTAGAAATATTTCTAAGAACTAAAGGATTGACATGAATTAGAACCTATCCTTGTGTTTCTAGATTTTGGACATGGGTATGTAATCTATTGTGATGAATCAAGATTTGGGTTGGGTTTTATAATCATGTAGGGATATCATGTTGTTACCTATGGCTCATGGTAGTTACGGATGCATGAGAATAACTACCCAACACATGACTTGGAGTTGGATGAGGTAGTACATGCCATAAAAACTTGGTGTCACTATCTTTTTGGTGAAAATTTTCCAGTGTTTATGGATCATAAAATCCTAAAACACATTTTTCCACAAAGTTATTTGAATCTAAGGAAATGCAGATGGATGGAATATCTGCAGATGTTTGAATTTGAATTGGTGTATACACCATGAAAAGGAAATTATGTAGAAAATTCATTGAGATGGAATTCATATAGTTAGTTGACTAAAGAGGCTTCAGATCAATGGTGGATAATATCAATTATAGGTTATATGAATCTTATTTGTGTGGAGCAAGGTGATGTTATAATTTTGTTTTCGAATTATCTGATTCCTAATTTGGTTGAGTAGGTTAGATATGCTTATCCATATGATCATTAATGTTTAACCATGAGTTAAAAACACAATTGTGGGGATTCCATTGAGGGATGAAAACTAGATGGAATATTTATTCTATGTTTTAGTGATTGTATAGTGGTTCCTCTAAACTATTAGGAATATATCCTTTATTTCTACCACTATTTAAGATGGGTTGTTTATCCTGGTATTTATAATATGTATAAATAACTGAGGGCACAATTTTGGTGCACTAGAATGAAAAGTAAAGTGGAAGAGTTTGTCTCAAGATGCCTCACCTATTAGCAGGTCAAAATAGAGAACCAATGGCCAGCTCGTATACCATACTCTTTTCCAATTATTATATGGAAATAATAGGATATATCTGTGTATTTTTTGATAGGTCTACCAATAATGGTTCAAAAACATGATTTCATATAACTGGTTTTTTATCAACTTATGATGTCAGCTCACTTCATCCCTATTCACAAATCTAATACGGTCAAATATTTGTCCAAAATCTAAGATCAATAAGTTGTAAAGATGCATTTAATTCAAGTTTCAATTGTGTATAATAAATACCCTAGGTTTACATCTCGGTTTTGGAAGTCCTTATAGTAATCCCTTGGAACTCAATTTACCATGAGTGAATCTTATCATTCTCAAATGGATGTAAAATGTGAATAGAAAATTAAGATGATGGAGGACATGATTAGAGCCTATGTGATGGATTTTTGAGGCTCATGGGAGGATCATATGACATTAATGGAGTTATCATACAATAATAGTTATCAGGACTCAATATATATGGATCCTTTTAAAGTATTGGATGGTCACCCCTATCATTCTCTACTTTATTGGGTTGAAAAAGGTGAGACTTAACTTATTGGATTTAACCTTGTATAAGAAACAAAAAAAAGATTTATATTATTAAAAATAGGGTATTGATTGATTAAAGTCATCATAAATCATATGTGAATCATCATCGATGACCGTTGTCATTTGAGGTGGTTGATCATGTTTTCTTGAGAATCTATCTAAGCTTAGGGAATCATCATTTTGATAATAAAGGGAAGTTTTCTCCATGGTACATTGTCCATTTTGAGATACTTGAATGGGTTGGAGATATAGATTATCGATTGGCTATACTACCAAGGCTTAATTTTGTGCATAATGTATTTCATGTATCTCAATTAAAGAATTACTAGTCTAATCATGACCATGTGATTTGATGGGACCATGTTGATCTTGAACCGAATGCTATGTTGACTCATGTGCTGATATGGATTTTGGATAGTCAATATAAGCTCTTTCATGGGAAAATAATCAATTTACTATTGGTTTTTTGGTAGCATGGTCAGATTCAAAAAGAGATGTGGGAGTATGAAAATTAATATTTTAAACAATGGCCTAATCTCTTCCAAAACAACACGAGTTATATACTTTCTAAGGATGGAAATAACAATGGTGTGGAGAATATAATACCCCAGGTTTCAGGTAATTTAATCTTTTTTATATATTTTGAGCATATATAATGATTGGGTTAAGTTTAAAGAGTTTCTAGAGAGTTATGGAGTTTTTTTCAGTGTTTCTAGAGGTGAATAGTTTGAGCATGGTTAGTAGTTTCCATGCACCATCTCTAAGTAATCATGAAAGCAAGGATGGGAGTTACTGGGTAGGCGCATAGTTAGCACACGGTTTGGATAAATCATGTGATATCCCAAGGGAATCCATGTGACAGGATATAGAGGTAAAAACATGGTTGTCAAATGATTTTTTAAAATGTGTGAGCTAACCATGAAAGGTGTTGGCCTTGATATAGTAAAACCACATGGTTTTTGCATAGTTTGAAAATTTGTGCAGACAAACTGTGTGGCTCTTTGGATCTTTTCTAGTAGCTAGTGCATAGTTGGTGTGCGGTTTGAAAAACCATGTGACGTACAATTAATGATCTGAAAAATCTTAGTTTAATTTAGATTAATGCCCCTAGGCCCTCATTTATCCATATTCTTCCAGGGCCTCAAACTTCTCTTCCTCCCTAGGCTTCTAATATAATTCTTTTTGATCTGGAAGTAACTATTGTCCAATTTAAAGTGAATTGGATATCTGGAATCATTGGTAAGTTCTTATTCTTCCTTGTTTTCTTAAATCAACTCTTCTACTCTCTCTCAAATCCATAGATCTAGTTTTTTATGGTTATATCTATGTGTTATGACATGAATCGTGATGAGAACTTGTTGAATATATTAAAGGGAAAGTATGGTGAGCCTATATATAGAATATCTAAGTTTTGTTCTTTGTTTTCATCATCCTTTGATAAGTGGGTTTCTTATCTATCATCTAAACTATTCTATAACTTGAAGTATTAGTTTGTTTTTAAAGGTTTTTCTTAAATTTTATATGGAAACATTGTGTGATTTCATAAATGAAACCCTTTTAGGTTGTGTTTTGGAAAAATAGAAAATTTCATGGATTATAGAAAACTTCCTTTGCTTATAATTTTAAAATGATGATTTTAAAATTATTTCATGGTTTCGATGCATGAGAAATGTTTGATGAAATTATTTCAAAGGAATAATTTTTTATGTGAAATGTATAGGCATGAGATTTGTCATAATTATGTTGGTGTGTGTTCAAGTGGAAGGGTAAGGTTAGAAGTGCCTTCACCGAAGTAGGATGGATTATGATAATAGATTATTATAGTCAATTATAACACCAATCTTGAGTGTATGGTTAATTGTATGGTTGAGTTTATGGTTGAGTATATGTGTGTGTGTGGACATAGTAATGGTTATTCCAAGTATTGATGAATGGTAACATGCTTTTTTATGGTTTTATAACATGTATTTCACTTTTGGATTTATATAAACTATTTAAATTATTTTCAAACATTTTATATATAATGTGTTAACTGGTGATTTTCCTAGTGGCATGTGTTGAGAATACTTTGGGGAATGCCTGCTGAGTTTATACTCACCCCCTGCTTGGTCACTTTGGTGCATTTACAAATGTCATGAACTAAGATATAGGGAAGGGGGAGATATCTTATTTCTTTACCAATGATTATTTATACCATGGGAATGGTAGGTGGGGTTTGATCTTGGATATGGTTCGGGTGGTACTTGGGATCATGTCGCATGATGTATTTGAATCATTTTTTCTTTTAGTTTTGTCATTTGATATTCTATGTTCCATTATCACTCTGGTATTGAGGTTTTTTTGTGTTATTGTTGGGTTATTTTATTTATCCTAATGCATTATATAGGAGTATTGGATGTTTATATTATATGTTTTTGGTTGTTTTATTTTTATAGGTAAAATCATCCCCTAATGTTTCCTAATCCATATTTATTTATTTCTAGTCTTTGGTGTCTTGGGGGTGTCACCTAAGGTCAGTGGCACTCCATCTCTTCTCAAGACAATGATTTGGGGTGGGATTTTACACAAGAGGATAAATCTCATCTTGATTAAAATCAACCAATAACATGATCAGAAATTACCCAACCACCCTTTATTAGCTCATCTTCAAGGCTGGAATAAGAAAAATATCAAAGTATCACGGTTCTCATGCTATGTATATTATCTAACCTCAAGTAATTGTAAAATAAAAATATAAAACATTTACCCCTAATATACCAAATATATAGTATATGACATTCCTTTTGGTATAATTTCTGGGTTATCTATCAAAAAAATAAATTTGTGTCTCATGAGTATATTTTGTATCCTGATATGAAATCACACCTATGTTAACCATAAAATTTCATTATAACCTAAAATACTACATAGCGAACATTGGTTAGGGATAACTAAAAGTCATACTATAAGAGGTCAATTATCATTTCACTTCATGAAAATATGCATCCAACATGAAATAATGATAAACTAGGTATTTATTTTTATATAACATGATACATTTTATATTCTTAAACTCATTTAATAATACTAACAAAACCATACATAATTGATCATCTAATAATATATGTTAGACCACTTGAGAGGCCTTATGTTTTCTACACTTTTAGGGTTTTTCAAACTCATTACATTTCAATGTAATTCATGTTTCATCTCTTTGTGACCATCTAATAAAACCCTCCCACTAAAATCCTTTAATGGGTAACATCTATAAAGAAATCTAGTTTAAATAATTATGATATTACAAATAATATCCCCGAATTTCAACTCTTTAAATAGTATCCAAACTTATTTATTTCACAAAATCCAATGCTATGATGTTAATAAATTTTATTACCTACTTAGAACTCTTTATATGCTCATCATCATCATCTTTTATAACATTTTAATCAAACTTTTTTTTGAGATCGTAATGGTAAAAAATATAACTTTTTACATTATTTATCTAACAATATACCCTAAACTATTTTAGGGTATAAAGTGACATTCACTTTGACTGTTTACTAGTATATTCTTTTATTTTTTATTTTTTTACTTTTTTAATTCTAACCATACTTCCACTATAATATTAGAAATTATATTCTTTCTAGAATATCATAGTATGATCTACAAACTCGTTTGTGTTCAAAAAATAACACTTATTTCCTTTAAGTATAAATATTTAAAAAAATAAACTATTACCAACCATATATTATATGGTATTCTATGTGTTTGAAGTAATATTCTGAAAATAATACTTTTATTCTTTAAAATATGTCATTTATGGGTAGTGAAATCTTGATTCCTCATATTTTAACAAATATATTGGATAAACGCTCTTATCCCAGATAATTTCCTTTTATTTTTATCTTCTATTCAATCCATATTATAGATTTCGATGATTCATAAACCATGTGTATAATCTCAATTTATTCATAAAAACTCTTCGTTAATAAATAAATTCTATTGTCACATAAGACAAATGTGATGTCTATACACGTCCTTTATTTAGATCTATCTAGGCATGAAATTCTCTATTATGTTCTAAATATCCATAGTAGAGACCATTTCTATTATATTTAAATGAAAAATATAAGAATCACTTATCCATACCTTATTTCAAAACTCCTATATATTTTAAATATTTTTAAAATATAAATTTTGTGTCATATACCCTTTAAAATTAAATAATTGATCCTATAACATTGATTCCTGGTATATAATCTCCATGGAGTTTCTCAAAACCCTTTAGATATCCTAGAAATTTCCATCATATGGAAACATTTTACCTTCTTCCTAACATTTTCTTTAGTTTTTATAAACTTTGAATAACTAATCAAAGAAACATTTTTGGACTTTTTAACAAATATTTCTTCTTCTAGTTTGAAATTTTACCCATTTTTACTATCAATGTAGTACCAAAACATAGAAATATCATGACCAATCTAGTTATCCTCATCACCTTGAGGTAATAGGGTAAACTTTTATTGAACTCATCTATACTATTGGAACATCTCAAATAATTATTAGATAGTGGATTCCATGGCCAGATCAATCCATGAAGGAAATCTTAGTCTTTATAAGTCATTGACATGCCCAATCATATTGATTACATGAGAAGAGACTAAGTCTCATTAATTCATCTTGAATTTAAAGAATGAATTTGAAAATACCTCTATTAAATAATGCCTTTGAACTATTTCAACATTTATTTACATAGGAATATATTACTTTAACACATGGGATTTTGTTTCTTGCTTAGAACAATTCTTAATTTTCCATGCCAGTCTAGGAAATTACCACTATTAAGATTTTACTTCTCAAGGATTGATCTCAAATTTATGTTTAATTGTGATGATTTCATTATTTTTACAATTTAATATGTTCTCATATGTGAATCATGTTTTACATTTATTTAATAAGAACTTTTATTAAATTTGATCCCACTAAAATTATGACCCCTTTTAATATTTCCATCATATCCATTAGTGGTCTAAGATACTATTCCACTGAGTAATAATTCCACTTTAGTTTTCATCTAATTGATTAGTTATTTAGGTAGTATATCATTCCAATCATATCATATATAACTATTAGGTAGTTTAGAAAAAAATTCATTTTTTAAGCCATCATATCGATAAAATCAACATTATTCCTCTATATCCTATCTCAAAGGATTTCCTAGATAAGTGTGACCAAAAGTTCACAGTGGGATTTGGATAACTAACATTTAGGGTTAGTCATTTCCACCACGCCTTAATGATGATAATCCATGGCCACCTATCTTTAGTATGAAACTTCCTAATTGGATGATCAAGATCTTGATGTATATTTTCTTTGGAAGTAATCTAACACTTATTATTTTTCAAGGGGTATTTAATATCTCATTGACTTATCTCATATATTCCCTTTCCATGTATGAATTATTATAATAATTTAGTTTTCAATCCTTATTCCTTTTACCAAATCAATATTTTCAAACCATATTTAAGTGTAACTCTTTACACAACTCATAGCTTGTGTTACTAACCCAAATTAAAAGGAAACTATATTTACACATATCTAAATGCATCACATGCATAAGGTATATAAAATACTTTCATGTAAAATATTATGATCAAATGAAATCAATAATACTCATAAGAGCAAGCATGGAGTGATAAGTATCCAACCCCCACTTTTCTAGATAGAAGCTATGCTCCCAGGCTAGTGACCAATTTGAACCAAAGTTCTTCCATATGTGGTTATTTATCAAAAATAGAAATCAGTTCCATCACAATTTTAACACATAATATGCCAAAACTATAATTAACTTCTAAATTCAAGATCATTACCAAATACATGCCAAATTCAAGGTAGAATAATATTAAATCAATTATCATACCTAGTATGTAACTACTTAAATGCATGTATAATAATTCCTAGAAGTATTTTACCTCTTCAAACTAAATCGTACATCCATTCAAAATAAAAAAAATGTATATTTATGAATAAATCAAGGAATAAAACTAAAGAAATAAAAAATCCATTAACTAGAAATTAGATACACATTTATGAACAATCCTTAAATAAAGAAATTATAAACAATTAATAATTTATTCATGCATTGGGGAAAATTTATAATTAAATAAATATAAACACTTTATAATTATTTTCAAAATAGAATCCTACATATTATCCTTTATATAGAAATTACTTCAAATATATGATATTAAATGAAATATAAACACTTTATATTCTGAATCTATTATGAAAACAAACTAAATAATCCAAATATCACATATTTAGTCTTAAATATTGATAGTATCAATTATCAAAACTCTTTTGATATAGTTCAAATAATTTTCTTAAATAAGGCCTTTAATCTAAAAATTTCAAATTAAATATTATGAACAATTAATAATTTAAATATAAATTCTTATATTTTTTCTTATTTTTTATAATTTATAAAAATTTTATAAATTATCTAATTCCACTCATTATTAATAAAAATATAAAAAATTTGTTTGTTCTCTGTCATTTTTTACGACATGTCAACATTGTATGTCGCAATTCATTTCAAAAATAAATCTAAGTCTTATGACTAAAATACCATGTACTGTGATAGATAATACAACATTTTGAATCATTTTTTATGATATCTACATATCATAAGTCATGAACCAATTTAAATAGATTTCATTTTTAATGAAATGCATCGATATCAAAAATAAAATACAATGCTCTTCTTTTCAAAATGAAAACAGTGTCAATCATTTCTATCATACGTTATGATTATCCATATTATACATTATGATATATTGAAAACTAAAGAAATTACATTGTGTCATGGCCTTTAATATCTAATATCATATTTTGTGATCATATCACATCTTTTGATATCCTATATCATAACTCATGTCACAAAATAAAAAACATGTCGTTTCTTATAATGACCCTTATCAGAAATGAAGCTACATATCAAAATCTGTATCATTTCCTATGACAGGGAATATGATATCAATTTGTTCTTCATTTTATATGAATCAAGAAGCATGGAAAATATCTGATACCATATAAGAGTTTCTAAAGATCGATGTAGAAAAAGGAATTCTTCCTCCATGGTATATCCATGAGCCAACCTAAATCATCTAATGTTTGGGTGGTATTCTCCTACATACACAAGCATGGATTGAACACCATTCTAATGTATCAACCTTATTTATATAGAACTTGGGGATTCTCCCTAATTCTTCCATAAATTTACTTATACATTTATAATGTATGAGTAAATGGAATGTAGTTACAACATTTGAAACCTCATATCCATGCATCTAGCACTTAAATGAGTTTATGATTCTCCCATGTGTTTCATCATATCAAACTTTCTGATCAATGATAACCAATGTGGAAGAGATCTGAACATTAACACTTAATTTCTAATTTCCTTTTATCAATCTTAAGATGTTATGGTAATCATACCATACAATTAATCCACTCTACAGCACTAGGATATAACCAAACCATACACCAAAATTTGGTTTAGGCATATATGATGTGATATGATATATCATATCTAGTGATATACCCTCAATGATTTCATGCGATATGAATTTTATATATTGTACTCTATAATATAGAACAAAAACATTATATATTTATTTAGATTTAGTGCATTATCTTCATCACCGTTATACTTTTGTAGATGTACATTGAAAGTATAAATACACACACTTAATCACATTCCAATAGGATTGTAATCAATTCGAGTTAGGATAAGTATCAGAATACTCAAGCTTGATCTCAGTACTTGAATTTGATACTTGATCTCGACTTGCTGCTCAACCGAGTATCAATTTTTGAGCTCTATATCGATCTTGATATCGAATTGGGCTCAATAAAGATACTATTTTATTCTCAACTTGAATCAATTACAATACTTTACTATGATAATAATTATAATATCTTGCTCAAATTCAAACTTTAGCTTGAATTTGTACTCAAGATTGAAAGCTCTAGATTGAAACTAAATATATGTGTGTGTGTGTGTTAAATAAAAATAATATATTTAATATTTAATACTCAATTAGACTCATGAGATACTTGGTTAGGATATTTTAATACTCAAAATCGTATTTTTTTTTAAACTTTAGTTGCTCAAGATCGATCTTGGATTGGAAAAAATCAATCTGAATTTGAGTGTTTATCAAGCTGAACCCAAGTATCTTGTGAGCACCACAAGATTATTTACATAACTATGATCCAACCAAGGTGAAATATGGGATTCCATATGAGTTATGTTATGGGAAGAAACCTAGTCTATCACATATTCATGTATAGGGATGTAAAGTGTTTCTTAATCATAATCCAAGTAGTAAAATTGCATCATGAAGCACAAATTGAATATTATTAGGATATCATAAGGAAGAAAAAGGATATTATCTATATAATCTCTTTGATTAGAAAATTCATAATTGAAAAATGATAAATATTTATTAAAAGGTAGAATATATATAAAGAAAATAGCAAGAGAAAAATAAATTTTGATGAAGTTAATCCTCATGATGTATAAGAGCTGGAATAGGAACAAAATTCATAATACTTCATAAAAGAAGTTGTTTTAAGGATTATATTATTTTATAGGTTGAATTGAAAAGTTAGTGTCACAAACCAACCCAAGTCACACATCTATCAGATGCCCATGTCGTCCCATGATACCCCATGGTCTGGAATAAGTGCCTGGGCATCAAGGAAACACCACTTTGGAATGATTTCACCCTTGGATTAGAGTAAAATCCCAGTAGAAAAACTAATAAAATTCATCATGACCCATCTATATATTATAAATCCATTCCAAATCATATTTGAAAAAATTAATGATAAATCAATAAATAAATTTAAATAAAAATCCATCTAATCACCCCCAGTCTCCCTCCCCTACAAAGAAAATTGAAGTTGCCTCTAGTGTCCTCATGGTCTCCTGTGGATATAGTTACCCTCCTTCTGTAGAAATTAATAAAGGGCCTAATTTTCCAAGGTAAATCATGTAAATGGTCACAAATTGAACATTTTATAAAATTAAAATCATGTCCCATGAAATCAGGTAAAAGGAACCACATGTCGAATGAAATAAAATAAAAATTAACCTCAGATCAATCAACTCTCTCAAGAGTGGCCAAAATCTGGATGAAAACTTGAAACTAAAATGATAGATAGGAATGATATAAATCTTTTAAGTCATTCCAAATAGAAACTAAAACCCATTTATAAACTTGAAAAGAAATATTCATATAGTAATAGTTTAAAATATAATAATAAAAATATATTTTCAAATGTATTTACATTTTAAACCAAAACACCTTAAAGATGGTTTTATAAACTTTCTTCTTTGATTAGTTTAAATTAAAACAATAACTTTGAAAAACTTTAACATATTATTCCCCTTTTTGTTTCTTATTTCAAATATCCTTTAAAATCATTTTAAAATTTTTTAGAAAGGACTAACACATACAGCATGAATAAGAGAATTACATAAAGGTGTCATGTAAAAGATACAACAAGAAGAGTAGAATAAGCTAATATCATGTACTACACATATCAAGCAGTTTGGTGAATCTAATAACCAAATTAATAGATTTCATAGGATCTACCCTAGTTCTTAAAGCGATACTTTCTTAGACCTTACTAAATGGACCAACCTGTCGGCCTACATTGCATCCTATCACAAACAACCCGACTAGGATGCACCAAACATCATCAAAATAGAACACCTCATCTAGACCTATTTCATGCTAGAGGGGACACTAGTAGTGTGTGGATATCTAGTGTAGCATAAGTCTAGATTATAACTTAGTTTCTAGCATTCCCATGACCAAAGGAAATCAAGGGTGAGTAAACAAATAATGAGCATGATCGATGATGAGAATAAATAGTAAATAGGGAGTAATATAAGAATCATAGATCATATTAAATACCTCACCCTCACCTCCAAATCCCTCTCAAGAAACAACCTTGACTTCATAATAATCACATGATATAGAATACAAAGCACACCCCGAGGTCCATAATTCAAGAAAATAAAATCCAAATGGAGTTCTAGAGGATCTCACACACATGCACACATTTGTGAATCTCTAAAAAGTTTCAAATGAGCCTTTCAATTATATTTTAGAAACTAAAAGAGAAAAACCCCTTTTTCTAGTTGTACTCATATATACTTACACATTTTTATACATTTATTTATCCCATTGCACAAATTCACATATTCTCATGTGAATTTATACACACACACACACACACACATATATATAAATATATATATAACCATGTATATATGTATAATCATAAAATATATATTTTTTATATAAGTGAAGAGACATTTTATAAACTCACGTTTTCTTTAAAACCCAATTTCAAAATACTTTATTGATACTTGGATTTTCAAAATCCATTTAAAAAACCATTTATATATATATATATATATATATTTCAAAAAAAATATAAAAATGGATAAAATAATTATTTTCAATTTATTTTTGAACCCAAACAAGGTCAAACCATTTCAAAGAATATCAATTTATTTTAAATAATTATCTCAAAACTTTTTAAATACTTGGAATTTCAAGTTCCACTAGAAATAACAAATAAAGGTATTATGTAAAATGAAAAACACCTAGATACATTTATACAATCCAATATAACTATCATACATAGGAATAATTAATTTAATAAAACATTTAAAACATCAAGAAATAAAGGTATCTTAAATTTAAATCCTACAAATGGGGTAACCTATATTAAATCAATCAGAACCAAGCCGAGATGAGTCAGAACACGCCACCTTCGATGGAGGCCACCTAATCATGGAACAATGGACCCACAAAAACCCTATAATTAAGAATAACATAAAAAATAATCCAACTCAGAACCCTTATGGTTAGAACAAACAAAAATCATGATGGGGAAAGAAAAAATTTTAAGAATAATGAGGAATGATGGGAGAGGACTCCATAATTAGAAGGCATCGGTCAAGAACCAAGGATAATTCAGAGAAAACACCATAGAAGGAGGAGTTCGTGAGAGGGGAGTGTGTAATCCATGGGGTTAATCTTGGGGGGTATTGTCTGGGAGTAAGAGAAAGGGGAGGAGTTTGCATAGGGGGTGAATCATGAGGGAGATGAGAGGGAGAGGGGGAATCTATGAAAAGGGGGTTCATGCGAGAGAGAGGGTTTCATAATAGGGTGGTCATAGGAGGGAGAGGCATAATGTAGGGAAGGGAAAAGGGGAAAGAAAGAAATAAAATGAATAATAAAAAAAGAAATAATAAATAAATAAAAAATGGGCAACTCGTATGGTTAAGGTGCATGGTTTAGAAAACCATGTGAAAATTATGTGAGGACCACTAGACACATAAAATCACTATTCATGGTTACTACTAGGTGTTTGTATTGTTTAATAAATTGGGTGATAACTGTGCCAAATGACAATACCTAAAGACAGAACCTACCACATGATTGTTTCATGGCTTGTCAAACCATTTTGGTTAATCATGCACCAATTTAAAACCTTTAAAAATTTAATATTTTTCAGTTCAAAACTCCCAAAAACTCCTGATGAAATAAAATAATATTAAATAATATTAAATAAGATAATTAGTTAAAATGAATAAATTATGGGGTGTGAAAATTCTCCCCAATATAGATAGTTATACCCCCAGAAATCCTTTTTCAAAGGATAGAAGATGGCCAGCTAAAATGATTCCTCAAATCCAATGAAGTACATTCTCAAGAAACTTCTAACATATCCAAGTGGATACCGACCACCGATAAGGTATAAAAGGTCTAACAGAAATAAATACCTATCTAGGTCTCCCAAACATTTAGAATTCATCTAATATAGTTGGTCAACATGCACACTCTATGAGGGATGTAATACCACCAAAGGCACACGTCCACCAAACACCCAAAGAAACTATAAAATAAATTCAAATAACTCTCAAAATAAGAACAAACATGGGCCTTAGGATTAAGATACCATACTAGAATATGTAAATTTATGCCTCAAATATGGAACACTATCTCATGATAAACCACAAAATAATCAGCATCTTGTGTTCAACTACTCGAAGTCCATCTATCCCAGTTACCCAAGAACTGACCTGAAATCACCCATGCCCAACCCAAAAAAACCAAAACTCTAGGTACAAAAACCCCAAAATACTATCCATAAGTAACAAGATCAGCATCCAAGCATAATCACTCTAAAACAACTAACATCATACGATCACTCTCAAACAAATCACCCAAGGTATAAACCAAATCAAAATGCCTCAAAGTATTTCACCATCTCTAATTCTACTAAAAAGGATAACCACAAAGAATAATCCTCAGATCAAATTCCACAAGCTCCCACAACACTCAACTAGGTTCTTTTGAGATACCTATGATGAACCTCGATATTCACACAAAATAATGAGGAAATGATTCTATAAATATAAATATATTGTCAAGAGTAAGAAAGAATCTAGCCTTACCACTCAATTTAGAGTTTGATTTGGGCCACCAAGTAAAGGAAATAAACCCATGAGAAAGATAATCAATTGGAGGTTTATCCCTTGAAATATACAATCTATCCTTTCTATGACGTTTTGGAGAGGCGGAATTAAATAACAAAAAACATGAACCCAACTAGTTTATTCCTCACATGGTCAACCAAAAAGTCCCATCGAACCAAGGGAAAATCCATATAATAAAACCAATAAATCACAATACTTCCCAAAACCCAATTTCAAACACTCCATTTTCTAAACATTAATTTTCCAAAATTTAAAACACTCATTTTAAAATATAAATTTAACTTCCATTTTCAAAATAATTTCTAATTCCCTTTTTTAAAACTATTCATTTTATAAGCCAAAAAAAGGAAACAGAACCCCCTTTTCCAAATCATCCACTTTTAAAACATCAAAATTCAACCTCAAAATAAAAAAAATTAAATGTTTTTAAATGAAATAAAAAAAAATCAAAACATTTTCTCTGAATTCCCTTTTTCCATCTCAAAAAAATCAAAATAAACACACAACCCAATACACACCAAAATTTTAAAAACTGCATGTCAACATATTACAAGACTTCCTTGAGATTACGCGCATCACTTTATATCACCCAAGGTAGTCTAAATATCAAAAAAATGGTATGTAGAAATATGCTCTACTTGGAAACATTGTTTATAAGATAATTATGCAATAGTTCCTAAAATGGGTCTGGAATCAAGTGCTAAAACATTGCATGGTTCGTCAGTCCAATCAATTTAAGAACACATCTCAATTTCATCTCCATTATTATCCCATAATCCAATCCATCACCCAAGAAACTCAAACATGTCGATGAGGATCAATAAATGTTTTATAATAATCAAATAAAATTTATAAATAAAAATTCAAATCCCAACTACCCATGGTGACTCAAGAATCATTGTGGTTGGTGTTGATAAGGAACTCATTCATGACCAACCTCCTGATTCCTGAAAACCATTTCTAACTCTATCCTACCATGACACCCTGAATATTAAAAGGGATACTCATAAGATATCCAAGGTTCCTATGTAGAAAATAACTCATCTCCTCTGATACCATTTTTCACAAACTAGCCTAATTATTTCATCCATCAAATGCCTAAGCCTACCTGCGATAAGGCTCGAAGGGCGTTCCCAATCCCCACAGGCTGGAACAAGAGCCTAAACATCAATTAATAACCACTTGGGAATGATTTTTCCCTTTAATTAGTGTAAAATCGTAATAGAATAACTAATGAAAAGTTTTCATGACTCATACATACACTGGAAATTTGTTCCAAATAAGATATATATAAATAAATGATAAATTAGTAAAGAAATGTAAGAAAAAAATATATCCACTCACCCCTAGTCCCCCTCCCCTATAAAGAAAACTGAAGTGACCTCTAGTTCCCCCCTAGCCTCATGCAGATATAGCTACTCTTCATATGTAGAAAGTAATAAAAGGGATAATTTTCCAAGGTAAATTATGTAAAGGGTCACACGCCAATCATTCTATAAAATTAAATGCAATTCCTACAAAATCAGGTAAAAGGAACCACAGCCTGAATGCAATAAAATAAAAACTAACCAAAGATCAATCAAATCTCTCAAGAGTAGCCAAATTCTTGATGGAAACCTAAAACTAAAATGATAGATAGGTGTGATCTAAAGCTTAGTGTGCATACCAAAGAGAAACCAGACCCCATGTATAAACTTTAAAATAAAGGTCACTTTTGTGCTAGTTTAAAATATAATAATAAAAATAGGTTTTTTTATATATTTATATTTTAAACCAAAATACCTCAAAGTTATTTTTAAAAACTTTCTTATTTGATTAATTTAAATTAAAATAATCACTTAGAAAACCTTTAATGGATTAATCCCCTTTTTAGTTTCCATTTTAAAGATCCTTTAAAATAATTTTAAAAATATTTTAAAAATAACTAACACATAAAGCATGAATATAAAGATAATTATAGAAAGGAACCATGTTATAGATACAATAAGAATAATGTAGGAATCTAATGTTTGGATCCACACATATCAAGTAGTCAAGGGAAATCAAAGAATCCAAGGGAATCCCCCTAAGTAAATCCATCAACCAAAGGAATAGATGCCATGGGATCTACCCTAGGTCTTAAATGGAGATAGTCCTAGAACTTACTCAATAGACCAACCTGTCGGAATACGTTTCATCCTATCACAAACCACCCGACTAGCCTATACCCAGACTTATCAGAATGGTACACTCCATTTATCCCTATTTCACACTAGAGGGGACACTAGTAGTGTGTAGCTATATAGTATAGCATAATTATAGACTCCCACTTAGCTACTTAGGTTTCATGACTAAAGTACAGTAAGGGAGAGTAAACACACAATTAGAATAACTGATGATAAGCATAAATAGTAAATAGGGAGTGATACAAGAATCACAGAGAATATCAAAAAAAATCACCCACACCTCTAACACACTCTCAAGAAACAACCTTGATTGAAAAATCATCACATGATATAGAATACAAAGAATGCCCTGAGGGGCATAATCTAATTCAATCAAAGGAAATAGGGTTCAAGTGGATCTCGCACACACACAAAAGCATTTGAAAATCTCTTAAAATTTTTAAACATTCCTTTAAATTATATTTTATAAACTAAATGAGAAAAAAATCTTTTTCTTAATTGTACTTAGTAACACTTACACATTTATATACATATATTTATCTCGTCGCACGAATTCACATATTCTCGTGTGAATTTTTATACATAGATATATAAATATATATATGTATGTATGTATACCAATGTGTATATATATAAATTTCATATATATATATATATATATCAATATACATTTTATAAAATCACATTTTTTTCAAAGCCAATTTCAAAATACTTTTTCAATACATGTAATTTAAAAATTAATTTAAAAATACATTTACATAAATATATATATATATATATATATTTTAAAGAAAATATAAAAAGGTTAAAAATGAAGCTTTTTAATTTATTTCTAAAACCAAACAGGGTTAAACCATTTCAAAGCATCTCAATTTATTTTAAATAATTTTCTCCAAACTTTTTAAATACTTAGAATTTCAAGTTCCACTAGAGATTCCAAGGAATTATTCCAAATTAAAAATGCCTTTATACCTTTATAAAATCCAATATAACTATCATACATAGGAATAATTAATTAAATAAAACTTTTAAACCATCAAGAAAAAAAGGATCTTAAATTTAAATCCTAAACATGGGGAAACCTACGTCAAATCAATCAAAACCAAGTCACAGTGAGCCAAAACATGCTGCCTTTGATAATGGGTGCCCAATTGGGGAATAATGGACCCATGTGAACCCTATAATCAATAATAATATCAAAAAAAGTCCATCCCAAAACCCCTAGGGTTCATCCAAACGAAAATCATGATGAAGAAAGGGAAAATTGCAAGAATAAAGATGAAGGAGGGGAGAGGAGTCCATACCTAGGAGGAATCATCCAAGAACCATGAATAATATATAGAAAATTATAGAGTAAGAGGAATTCAAGAGAGGGGCTTCATGTACCATGGGTTTCATCCTAGGGTGTGTTGTGCGAGAGTAAGGTAGAGGGGAGTAGGTCACGCAGGGGGTGTGATGCAAGGGAGCCGAGAGGGAGAGGGGGAGCTGGCGGAAAGGGAGGTCGTGAGAAGGAGAGGGTCATGCAAAGGGGAACTTATAGACGGGATAGTTGTGACATAATGAGTGGGGAAGGGAAAGAAAAAAATAATAAATAAAGAAGAGTAAAAAGAAAAAAATATTAGGCAACCCACACATTTAAGGCACACAGTTTAGAAAATTGTGCGATGGCCATTGGACCCATAAAATCACTATGCACTGCCACTACTAGGATTTAGAATGGCTTAATAAATCTTGTGCTCACTTTGTTAAATGGAACTACCATAGGAAAAAACCTACTGTACAGTTTTCGTATGGTTTTTCAAATCATGTTGTATGATCATGCCCCTGTTTAAAACCTTTAAAAATAAGATTTTCCAACCCAAAACTCCCAGAAACTCCCAGCAACATTAAATAATATTAAATAAATTAATTAATTAAAATACCTCAATTATAGGGTGTGAAAATTAGAGAACCACATAAATATAGTTTTTTCATTGAGGAAGGTGATATGTTATTTATTGAGGATAATGAACCCCTATCCTGTATGGAAGAAATAAAAAAAATAAGATGTAAAATAGATATAAGGGATTAATTTAGAAATGGATTACATGTACCAAAATCTAGATTATAATTTTTTAAAAATTCCATCTAGAGTGGATCCCATTGAATGAAAATGGGTATTCAAGAAAATTTCAAATATAAATGATAAATACAGTACTTACAAAGCATGATTGGTTGTTAAAGATTTTAGGAAACATCAAAACATAGACTATGAAAAACCTTTTCACCATTTTTTATGTTAAAATTCATTAGAATTCTACTTATAATAATATATTACCATGATTATTATATTTGGTTTATGGATATTAAAACTGAATTCCGAAATAGGAAATTTTTGGAAGATTTATATATGACATAGCCAAAAGGGTTTGTAATACCAAAAGAAACCAATATGGTATAAAAGTTATAAATATTCATCTATGGGATGAAGTAGACGTCCATATCATGGAATTTTAATTTTTATGAGGCTACAAGATAATATAGATTCATTAGAAATTAAATTTAGTTGTGCTTCTGCAAAAAGGTTAGTGGGAGTTTCATGGTTTTCTTAATGATATATGTCAATAGAATATTTTTAATGAGAAAACAGATATCAGTCTTACAATCAGTAAAGAATTGGTTGAATAAATGCTTCTACATAGAGATAGAATGAGAGTAAAATATCTTACACTCCATTAATTGGATTTATTAAAGGTGTTTGACATACTTAATGTTTTCTACCCCTTGAACATGGTGGGTGTATGTTAAGTAGATCTTGGAGAATTTTATTTTATAGCAGTTAAAACTATTTTAAAATACTTGAGATGTATGAAGGTCATATTCCTAGTTTATGGAGGATATAAGGAGCTAGTAGTGAGGATATATACATATGTTAGCTTCCAAATAGATTATGGTGATCTAAATTTATAGGCATGTTATGTTTTATCTCTATAGTAATCTGGATAAGCTTAAACAAATATATGGTTTCTAAATCTAAAGTAGAGTCTAAGTATATTTCAGATTTTTATGTAGCTAAATAAGAAATTTGGATACGTAACTTTTTCTTAAATCTTGGTATAGTACATAGTATTATAGATATCATACAATATACAGTGATAATACTACAACAGTGGTGCTTACCAAGGAACTCATTTCACACCAATGGGAAAATCATATACTTTGTAAATATCATATTTTTATGGATTTCAGTCAAATAAGTGAATTTTTGGTTAGAAAAATAATTATAGAGGATGATATGACAAACTCACTAACCAGATTCATTATTAGGAAAATTTGTGAAGCCTATTTTCTAGCATCTATCACTATAATTGAACTTTCAAAATAAGTGGTTCTGGAAGGATGTTGTGGAACTAGGAGTAGAAAAACCTATATTGTCTAGAATGGTAGAGTTTGGAAGATTCAAAAGGATGTGGTATGAATGCATGATTCTATGTTTTTTAGAGGAATGGGTTTAACTGGTTATGGGAATAGGACATTAATTATCACCTGGTCGATGTGTATGATGGAGTGAAAATCTTGAATGGTAGTGGAACTGGGAGTACCAAAAGGAATCTTCTATAAAAGGGATGTGGGGTCACTCATATTGCATCATTGGTTAATATACTATTCAAATTCTATTTTATCTCAAGTAGTGTTTTTATATTTATGGAACTTGTAATGTAACGTCTCGGCTTTAATCAAGGTATGGACCATTTAAATTTTTAGTCCAAAACCGTAAAGTGATTTAGGGTGCATTCATCAGCACCCTGTTGCGTGTCTCAGACAACTATTAAAATTAATTAAATAATTTCTCAAGCATTTTGTAAAAAATTTACGTCATGCTCTATCACTGCGTTTGAGCTAAAAATAATTTAAAAGGGTTAAAAGGGAATAAAAATAATTTAAATGAAATTAATGGAATTTAAAGAGGGATAAAAAATAAATAATAAAATAGAAATTCTTGGAGAGAAATTAAAAATAATTAAAATGGCATGAACCCATTTTAATTAATTATTTCATTTCTTCCACCGTTTTATTTTTATTATTTTATTTATTTCTTTTTTCTTTTTTCTTTTTACTTTTTCTTTTTTTCCTTTACTTTTTATTATTTCTTTTTTTCCTCTCCTCCTCTCCTCCCTCTCCCTATTTTTCTCCCCTATAATGCCCCCCCAGGGGGTGTGCCTCATCCCTTCCCTCTCCTTTGGAAACCTGTTACAGTCTCGTTTCTCCTCTGATTTTGAAATCGTATGGTGCGTTGTGAAGCTCTCGATAAGGCTAACCTCATGCACCAAGAATCATTTTATATCATTCTAAATCTATCCTACAATATTTCATGGAAGGATTTTACTCGAAATTGGGGTTTTTCTAAAATTTTCTGGTTTCTTCCATTTTAGATCAAATCAAGGATCACCATGGAGCATAGGATTCTCTATGAGCACAAGGTTGGGAATCTACTCTCTTTCCCCTCATTTCATTGCATATTTTAAAACATGTGTTGTATCACTCACCGGTGCCTACCAGTGATGTTTGATTTTACCTATTCTAATTTAATTAAATTGTTTGGATTAGTTATTGCATCCATTTTTGAGATAAATTAGTTTGTTTAAATTTTTGAAACATCTTTGGATACCCCTTTGGGTGTTCCAATGTTCTTGGTCTCATTTTCCATTAGCCCCAAATAATTAAATTACTTAATTGCATGAGTTGTGTGACCCCCTTTAGGTTGATCTTTAAATTAAATAAATTATTTGGGATTATTTTGAACCATGAACCTTGAGTTTTTTTTGTTATCTATGCCTAATGATTTTTCTTCCTTGTTAAATTATCATCCTATCATTCCATCATAAAGTGATATGTGTGTTTTTCTGTATTCACTGATAAATTGATTTGGTTGTAACTGCTTGACTAGAATGATCATTAATATGTGGCTTTGATTTTCTTATATTATTTTGTTGCAATTATAAATGCATACCATGTGATATCTACTTTCATGAAAACTAATTAAATTCAGGGTAATGAGACAATGTGGGTTCCATATTAAGGACTACATAAGGACACTCTATTCCTGACCGGTTACACATTACGCAAGGGAGATAATATCTTATGATTTTCCAAATGAGGGTTTCCATGGGTTTCTAAATACTCATGAGTGATACTGGTTCCCAAAGGGATATTTAGGGATGGACCCATTAGAAAAGTGGTTACGTCATGCCTCAGTTGATAATTTACCCCTTTTGTGAGATACTGATACGGACTCATGATAAAGTCATGCCTCGAGCGATACTTAGTCTTTTGAAATATTTCCCTAGACAGGCTCAATGGTATTGGATTAATTGAAACATGTACCGTAGTGATACCTTTGGGATAGGATTGGACTCCAACTCTCAACTTGAACATAATACTAATGATAATGTGTGAAGGGTTGTTATTGATGCTTCTTGAGGTTTGTATGAATTGTGATACCTTCTGGTGCTTGAATCATACTTTTTTTGAAACATAACTTAGACCTAAAGCTAAAGTAAAAGCTTGGGGGTATGTTTCTTTTTGTCTAACTTTTAATTTCTAGCCTTTACATATATGTGTGTGTGTGTGTGCATCCTTATTATTACAGGTACTGTATTCATATTCTTGGATTAGGCTGAAGTAGGTGATATGGGACGGGTTCCGTTGAGGACCCAGACCAATATATATTTATTTTATTATGTTTATTTGATTGCTTACTTTTATCATATGTTGGAACACTGCTTTTTTTTACAGCATGAAATAGAAAGGTTTATACCCTATGGGTGTCTGCCTACTGGTATTTTATCTCACTCCCTGCTTGGGAACCATTTGGTACCCGATTAAACTTTATGCCTGCGGGTAGAGATAATGGGAAGCATGCTGCTTCCAGTTCTTGATTATGGCTTGCTACTTAGGATGAAGCTTGGGAGAAGAGGACAGATATTTTTCTCATTATATAGTTGTTTCACTTCATTTAGTTTTCATTATAGCTTTGATTTCATTCTTGTATTCCTGTTTTATGTACTTTTACTATAGAACAAACATCATAGAATGACATAATTGTGTATCTAGTTTATTTATCATCTTCTACAATTATTATATATTTATTTGGGGTTATTTATTTTCTTCTGTTGTAGTTTTATTATCTATATGCTTATTCTATTTAGTATAAACTATTTTTCTTCTGCTGTATATTACCTATTACCTATGAGGGAATAGTCTTCCCCATGGACATGTTAAAAAGGCCCTCACTACTATTCGGCAGCCTCTGGAATTCGGGAAGATGTGCTTGAGGTTATGTGGCCAACCCGGCTTGGAGCACCCTTCTAGTGGATCTCGATATGGGGATGCTACAAAGTGGTATTAGAGGTTGTTTTTCCTTTTTTATTACTATTTGGGTTATATAGGATACTAGGATATAGGGATTTGGAACTTACCCTATGCTTGGATGTAGCTAACCCGTGTATAGGGAAAACCCAAATTCCTAAGTTGGGATTGCAGTTATTGATTATGCTAATTATTTTTTATATGTTTTCACTATTGGGTGACAAAGTTATTTTACACTGTTGTTGATATTAGTATTATTGAGATAGTGATTTTTACCATTACATCCCGATGATATGAGGGTAATTAATTTACATGCATCATATTAGGCACCATAAGAATTAAAATGACATGCATATTTTCATGTCGTATCTACATTCAGTGTGCATCTGCCTATTTTCATGTGAGTGTTGTTGTGCCTAGCTGTAAAATTTTGAATTGCATGTTTGTTAAATATAAAGTTTTGATAATTTGTTAGATGTTAAATTTACTTTACCTAGGAAATAGGTTATAGGACTTGTTTTAGTTATCCTTCTAAGTTTTGTCTTCCTTACCTAGAACAAGCTCCTGGAGTGGGATATCGGTTGTGTAGTTCTAATAGGCAGGCTATATACCTACCCTCTTTATTGAACCTTTTCATGTATTCTTCAGCTGATATGAATTCTATATAAAGGTTTGAATTTGGATATTTTAGACCAATGTCATCACGACGTCTTCATGTCGTTCCTCATGAGAGTGGTGATGATCACACTCCAGTGGTGGTAGTTCCCAAACAACCATAAGTTCATGTTGTAGTGCCTCATGTAGTGTTACCTATAGTACCACCTATAGTGCCTCTTGTGGTACCACTTCCTGCTGATCTTCTGATGGGCCCTGATACTCAGTTCTGGGATAGTCTCCTTAGGTTTATGTAGTCAGTAAAGAATTTTCCCAGACCTACCTCATCTATGGAAGATCTTACATGGGACTTCTACAGCATCACCCTCCCACCTTCTTAGTGAGTGGCAGTCCTTATGCTGTAGAGTCATGGATATAATACATGAAGTCTATCTTTTACCATCTTGAGATACTTTTAGAGCGGAGGGTCAAACTTGCAGTCTACATGCTTTGTGACTCTGCCAAGCATTGGTGGGATGTTATATCTCAGGAGGAGCACACCAGAGACATGGTTTGGGTAGACTTCCAAACAGCTTTCTATGATCACTTCTTTCCATAGACTCTGAGATATGATCATTCCAGGGAATTCTTACATCTTCAGTAGGGCTCTATGATAGGGTTAGATTATTCTACTCATTTCACAGAGCTTCAGCATTTTTCCCCATATCTGACTGGTGACACATAGACAACTGCGAGACACTTTGAGTATGGACTCAAACATACCATTCATTCATAGGTGAACATCTTTAGTTTGACCACTATTACAGAGATCATGAATCAAACCCTCATTTCGAAACAAAAATTTAGGGAAGCTAAACCTGTGAGATAGGGTGGTTCAGTTCTGAGATAGGGTGATAATTCTTCAAGTAATAAGAAGTGAATTTTTAAAAGTGCACATAGATCTAGAAAATCCTAGAAAAGCAACACATTTTGACAGTTCTGTCACATGTCATCAATGTGGAAGAGTTGTCCATAAAAATCCTCAGTCCACGAGAGACCCGATGGAGTGTCGAGATTGCAACAAGATGGGTCACCTTCATGGTTTCTTCCATTCTTTCTCATCAAAATCTAGTGGCAGGGGTATGTACCAACACCTATATCAGGTATGGAATCTATAACTCCATAGTATGTTAGAAGTTCTTTTTCCATGGGATGATTAGGATGAGGTAATAGTGGAGTCTGTAGTCGAGGAAATCAATTCCCAGATAATTAGCGCCAGAAGATAATACCTACTTAGGACAGTCAGGAAGCATCTCAGATCCATGGTTCAAGTCTTACGTATGCAGTGCAACCAGAACTAGAGGATTATATTGTAAGTCCATATATAGTTATAGGTACTATTATAGTAGCCTCTACTTTAGTTTCTTCCCTTTTTGATACTGGTGCACCTCATTCCTTTTTATCTGATGCTATTTTTGAAAGCCTTGGTTTTTCAATTGAGTACCTTTGTAGCATCATGTCACTCGACAGTCTAGTAGAGGTTAGGATAGAGGGCATATTCTAGCTCCATGAGTTCCCCTTGAGATAGGTGGGTACCGTTTCCTTTGGAATTTTTATATTCTCAATATTTTCGGCATCAAAGTAATTTTTAGTATTAATTAGATCAATTCTTATTGTGACCAAGTATATTTCTATCATCGTAGGGTGTCCTTCACATCTCCTGAGGGTGACACATATCTACACAGAGTAGAATGGGATATGTAGGCAGATTGAGCTGGACTTAAATGTGCGGGACTAGGAAGAGTGTTAAATCAATTAGCAAGTCTCTTCATGAGAGATTAGGGAATGTAGCTAGTGGAATTCCCTCTCATTATGGATCGTTTCAGGGATGTATTCCCTAAATATTTCTATGGATTACCTCCCATGAGGTATGTAGAGTTCGTTATCGAGCTAGTGCCTAGTGCGGTACCAGTGTTTATTCCTCTTTATAGGATGGCACCTATAGAGCTACATGAACTCAAAATGAAGCTTGAAGACCTTGAGGCTAAGGGTTTTATTAGAACTAGAACATCACTGTGGGGTTCACCAGTTCTTTTCACCAAGAAGGTGGATGGTACCCTTATATTTTGCATGGATTACTATCAGCTAAACCAGATTACAATAAAGAATCGATATTTGTTGCCTCATATAGACAAAATCTTCAAACATCTTCGAGGAGAAACTGTTTTATCCAAGATTGATCTAAGGTTGGGATATCACCAGGTGTGTGGGAGACCATATGACATACCACATATGGCATTTCAAAGCCGGTATAGCTTGTATGAGTATTTGGTTATGTCATTCGGCCTCATGAATGGGACAATAGTCTTTGTGGCTCTAATGAATCAGGTTTTTCACCCATACCTTGATTCCTTTGTGGTGTTTTTTGTTGATACATATTGGTGTATTTACATTCCATACATGACCATGCAATCCATCTTGAGATCGTGTTGATTACACTGAGAGAGAACTAGCTATATTCAAAGCTCAGCAAATTACACTTATAGATTGATAAGGTTCACTTCTTAGGTCATATAATATATGAGTCAGTCATGTTAGTCGACCCATAAAAGGTGAGTGTCGTAGTTTCATAGGAGCATCCCAAAAATGTTTTCGACATACGTAGTTTCTTGGGGCATGTTGTTTATTATAAGAATTTCATCTAGGATTTCTCCCTCTTAGCAGTGCCTCTTATGGCCCTGACTAAGAAGGGTGTGCAGTTTATCTGGTCAGATGCTTGTGAAAAATATTTTTAGGAGTTAAAGGGGAAGACTAACCTCAACTTCGATCCTGATTCTACCTGAGCCAGATAGAATCTATATTATTTACTGTGATGCTTCAGGAATTGTACTATGTTCAATTTTGATGTAGGTATAACGAGTCATAGCTTATGGATCCTTCCATATGAGACCTCATGAGTGGATCTATCCTATACACAACCTTGATTTAGCAGTTGTGGTTCGTGATTTATGTTACTGGAGACACTAATTGTTGGGTGAAAGGTTCATTGTTTACATGGATCAAAAAAGCTTAAAATATATCTTCACATAGCAAGACTTGAATTTAAGGCAGTGTAGGTGGGTTGAATACCTTCAGTCATTTGATTTTGAGATTGATTATACCCTGGTAATGGAAATGTCATGGCTAATGCTTTGAGCCACAAGATGCATACACAAGCCATTCAGGCATCCAGTAGTGAGTGGTAGATGATAGATTTGTTTTCTAAGATGCATATGGAGGTTCAAGAATAGCACGGGAAACCAGTTCTAACAGCTCTTACAGTGGCATCCTCTCTTTTGAAGTGAGTTCATATGTAATAGTTATCTAATCTAGAGGGGCTCGTTTTGAGGGAAAGCGTTACAGGAGAGAACCCTTCTCCTAGTTGGGTTGTTGATGGCAGTGAAACTCTACTTTAATATGGGCATGTATGGGTACCATTTGATATACGAGAAGAGATAATAAAGGAATCTCATACCTTAGTTTGTTAAGTTCATCCTAGACTTACCAAGATGTATAGAGACATGTTTCATCAGTACTGGTGGCTAGGTATGAAGAAGCAGATGGTGGGTTTCATCACTCGGTGCTCTACCTATCAACAGGTGAAGGTAGAGCACCAATGACCTACCAGGCTTCTGCAGCCTCTATCCATTCCTAAGTGGAAATGTAATGACATCACCATGGATTTCGTTACAGGATTTCCAAGATCTCCTTGAGGCGGTAATGAATTATGGGTGATTTTTGATATATTGACTAAAGTCTTACACTTCTTGAATATTCGAGAGACCTTTTCTATTGATGATTTGGGAAGGTTGTACATTCGGGAGATGGTGAGACTTCATGGAATACCTCATTCTATTGTCTCGGATAGAGATACCTGATTTACTTCATGGTTCTGGTAAGGGTTACATGAAGCGCTGGGTTCAAAGGTTCTTTTGAGTACTGCATATCACCCTCAGATTGATGGGCAGTCCAAGAGGATCATACAAGTGTTAGAGGATATGTTACGATCTTGTATCCTTGATTTTGGAGGTTCCTAGGAGAAACATGTTCCTCTTGTTGATTTTACATATAATAATATATTTCAAGTGACAATTCAAATGGATCTGTATGAGGACCTCTATGGTAGACCTTGTTGTTCACCTTTATGCTAGCTCGAAGCAGGTGAGGTAGCTCTATTGGATCCTCATCTTGTTCAAGAAAAATCTGAGCAAGTTTAGTCGATTCAGAAGTGTAGGAATACACCTCAATCCATACATAAATCTTATATCGATCGTCATCACAGACCTCTCAAGTTTAAGGTGGGACATTGAGTCTTTTTTCATGTTTCACCAAGGTTGGGTCACAAGCAGATCAGGAGATAGGGGAAGTTATCACCGACATACGTCGGGCTGTTAGAGATAATGGAAAGGGTTGGGCTGGTGGATTATCAGTTATTTATACCTTAGAGGTACCATGTCATGCACAACATCTTCCATGTATCTCAAATTCGAAAGTATCATCCAGACTCGTCTCACTCTTTTGACACTGATGACATTGAGCTTGATGTTGATGCATCATTTGAGGAGCATCTGATCAGTATCATCAACTGTAGCACAAAGGTTCTCCAATTTAGTTTAGTTCCTTTGGTCGAGGTGTTATGAAAATACAGATGCATTCAAGATGATACCTGGGAGCAAGAGATTTATGTACCTGCTCAGTGGTCAAAACTTTTCTCAGATGACATTCCACTACCCTCAGAAGGGAAACTCGGGGATGAATTGTCTTAAGAAGGGGATTTTGTAATGTCCCGGCTTTAATCAAGGTATAGAAATTTTAAATTTATAGTCCAAAATTGTAAATTGACCCAGGGCACGCACCTGCGCACCCTGTTGTGGGTCCCAGACACCTATTAAAATTAATTAAATATTTGCTCGAGTTTTTTGAAAAAAAATTACGTTGTGCCCTAGTGATGTGTTTGGGCTAAAAATAATTTAAGAGTTAAAAGGGAATAAATAATTTAAATGAAATTAATGGAATTTAAAGAGGGATAAAAAATAAATAATAAAATAGCAACAGTTGTAGATAAATTAAAAATAATTAAAATGGGGTAAACCCATTTTAATTAATTGTTTCATTTCTTCCACCATTTTATTTTTATTATTTTATTTATTTTTTTATTTTTTTATTTATTTTAACTTTTTATTTTTTTTTAATTTTCTTTTATTTATTTCTTTTATTTTATTTTTCTCTCCTCCTATCCTTCCTCTCCCTATGTGTCACCCTTATAGCCCCCCCATGTGGTGCGCCTCCTCCCTTCCCTCTCCTTCAGAAGCCCACTGCATTCTCATTTCTCCTCCAATTTCAACGTCATTTGGTGTGTTGTAAAGCTCTCGGTATGGCTAACCTTATGCACCAAGAATTGTTCAATCTTGTTCTAAATCCATCAGTCAATCTATCACAAAAGGATTTTACCTAAAATTTGGTTTTTTCTAAAACCGTCCAGTTTCTTTTATTTTAGGTCAAATCAAAGATCGCCGTGGTGTATAGGATTATCTACGAGTACAACGTAGGGAATCTAATATCTTTCCCCTTGTTTCGTTATGTATTTTAAAATGAATGTTGTATCGCTCACTGGTGCTTACTGGCGATGTTCAATTTTACCTATTCTAATTTAATTAAATTGTTTGTCTTAGTTGTTGTACCCTTTTTTGAGATAAATTAGTTTGTTTTAATTGTTTCAACATTGTTTGATACCCCTTTGGGTGTGCCAACATTCTTGGTATCATTTTATGTTATCCTCTAATAATTAAATTACCTAATTTCATGAGTTGCGTGACCCCCTATAGGTTGAGCTTTAAATTAAATAAATTATTTGGGATTATTGTGAACTATGAACCTTGAGTTTTTTTTGTTATCTATGACTAATAATTTTTCTTCCTTGATAAATTATTTTCTTGTAATTCCATCATAAAGTGATATGTGTGTTTTTTCACATTAACTGATAAATTTTTTTGGATGTAACTACTTGAATAGAATGATCATTAATATGTGGCTTTGAGTTTCTTATATTATTTTGTTGAAATTATAAATGTATACTCTGTCATATCTACTTACCTGAAAACTAATTAAATTTTGGGTGGTGATACAACATGGGTTCCATATTAAGGACTACAAAAAAACTCTCCGTTCCTGACTAGTTACACATTACACCAGGGAGATGATGTCTTAGGCTTTTCTAGACAAGGGTTTCCTTGGGTTTCTAAATACTCATGAGTGATACTAGTTCCCAAAGGGATATTCAGGGATTAACCTATTGTAAAAGTGGATATTCCATTTCTTGAGTGATACTTGACCCCTTATGTGTGGTACTGAGATGGACTCATGATAAATTCATGCCTTGAGTGATACTTGGTCTTTCGGAAGATTGCCTTAGACGGGCTTGGTGGTATTGGATTAATTGAAGGATGTACCATAGTGATACCTTCGGGATGGGCTCGGACTCCAACTCTCAACTTGAACATAATAATAATGATAATGCATGAAGGGTTATTATTAATATTGCTTGAGGTCTGTGTGAATTATGATACCTTCTGGTGCTTAAAGCACACTTCATTGACACATAACTTAGACCCCAATCTAAAGCACAAGCTTGGGGGTATGTTCTTTTTTTTATTTTTATTTCTATCCTTTATATATATATATACACCCTTCTTATTATAGGTACCATATTCAGATTCTCGACTTAGGACAAATCAGGTGATATGGGATGGGTTCCATTGAGGACCAGAACCAAGATATATTTATTTTATTATGTTTATTTGATTACTTAATTTTATTATATGTCAGCACACTGCTTTTTTTTACAACATGAAATGGAAAGGTTTAGAGACTGTGGGTGTCAGCCTACTGTGATTTTATCTCACTCCCTACTCGGGCATCATTTGGTACTTGAGTAGACTTTATGCTCATAATAGGGATAATGGAAAGTATGTTGCTTCTGGTTCTTGAGTGTGGCTTGCTTATTAGGATGGATCTTGGGTGTAGAGGACCGAGCTTTTTCTCATGATGTAGTTTTTTCACTTCATGTAATTTTAATTACATCTTTGATTTCATGCTTGTATTCATATTTTTCATACTCTTACTTTAGCACAGACATCATAGCATGACATCATTGTGTATCTGGTTTATTTATCAACGTCCACACTTATTATATATTTAGTTGGGGTTATTTATTTTCTTTTGTTGCAGTTTGATTGTCTATATGCTTCTTCTATTTAGTATAAAATGGTTTTCTTCCGCTGTATATTACCTATTACCTATGAGAGCATAGCCTTCCCTGCAGACACGTTAAAAAGCCCCTCACTGCTAGTCAGCAACCTCTAGAATTTGGGAATATGCGCTTGAGGTTATGTGGCCAAACTGGCTCGGAGCACCCTTCCAGTGGCTATTGGTATAGGGACGCTACATGTAACTCATAGATTTTCCTCATCTTCTTCCATTTATAATAAAATAATAAATGATTATCTCATGGAGTAGGGTAAGTATTGAACCACATGAACTCTTGTGTTGTTATTTAGTGTGAGTGTTTCACTTTATCATTTTGTTCTAAAAGGTCAGTTTGTGAGGGTTTAGTGATTCAGTGTGTGGTTTTAGTTCCTGGTCTTCATATTTTGAATACATCAATTCAAGCATCATTTGTTTTGTTTCTTACAAACATTGTTTCACAAGTGAGGTTCCAGAAATGTGGTTCTAGAATGAGGTTTTTTAGTGCAAAAAATGGTATCATAGCCCTTGGTTTCTATAGCATACTTTTATACCACTTCTTACCATTATGGTTTTAATTTATTAGGAGTTTTTTTAGAGTATGGCATTGAAATAATTCAATATTTGAGTTGAAAAGTTATATAGTATAGGTTTTAATTTTTAGAGGATAAATATTTATGACTATATATTCTATAGAGATATTGATCTTTTGTTATTGGGAGTTAAACTAGGAGTTATAGAAAAAAATTGCAATGAAAAAGGCTTAATTAAAAGGCACTTGGAGTGGTATAGATGACTTTGGCATGGAATGTTTCCTTAAACAACTAGGAGGTTAATTCCACTGTGTAACTGATGAAAAATCTTCACAATATGTATGAAAATTCATCTGATATAAACAAATTATTTTTTATGTGAGGACTATTAAGAATGAAGATAGTGGAAGGAGAGTCTATGGAAGATCACATCAATGAATTCAACATGATCTAAAGTCAACTGAAATTTATAGGGGTGAATTTTGAAGTCCAATGGGGGATCTAGTTTTTCTTTCATAACTTTTGAAATCATGGGAAGTGATGGTTATCTATGTTATCAATTGAAGCAATAAGAATGACTTGGTGTTTTAGAATGTTCATCATCTTATTTTGAATGAATAGATTGGATATAAAGAAGTCTGGGTACCTTCCAAACCCACATTCAATGCAGAAGGTAGATGATGTTTCACTCAATGGAAAATTCAGAAGAACTGTAAAGAGAAGAAGGAAAAGACCTAGGGAAATTGAATGGGTCTGGATCCATATTTTGGCATTACAAGAATAATGGGAATATAAAAAAGTATTATAGGTACTATAGGTTTAACTTGGGAATATTTTCTTTCAAAATTTATAAAACACCATAGATGAGGTGAAAAGTGTTTTTTGTTAAATTTAAATATTCCATTAAGTTATAGATTATTAACTCAGGGGATTCATTTCACTCAACATTCGAGATAGGATGCATTTCAAAATATATATTTAAATTATTTGACAAGGTTCATCATGTGTAAAAAGAAGAAATTGAAATCATAAGAAAGGGTGATGTTAAATTTCAGATCTCAAATGTAAGTTTGTTGGATTTTCAAGGCATTTAACACATACTAGGGTTAAGAAAGAACCTAATATTAGTAGGTTAGATAGATGAAGCGGGTTTTTGTAAAACTTTTGTAGATGGAGTGTGGAATATCACATGAGGATCCATGATGGTGGACATAGGAATTAAATATGGGAACATCTTATATGATAGAAAAGTTGGATAGAGAAATGATTGTTATAACATTAACTTCTAAAATTACAGAGTATTGGCATTGTCATCTTTGGAACATGAGTGATAAAAATATTTGAATCTTAATATCTAAATTTGTACTGAATCTTAGTCATGTAGAGTATAGAATATGTGATAGTTATATCCTTGAGAAGCATAATAAGGTGTCATTTTTTGTATATGGAAGGACACCCAAGACTCAGAAACTAGAGCTTGTTCACATGTACTTTTGGGAGACATCTCCAATTCATTCTCACAGAGGATCGTTGTACTATATTACTTTCATTAATGATTCAACACAGAAGTTGTGGGTTTTTTTCCTTAAGAACATGTTCAAGGTTTTTAAAACATTCATCAGATTGAGATCCATGGTGGTAAAGGAGGTTTGTTTTAATCTTAAGTGCTTGAGGTTTGATAAAGTATGTGAGTATGGAAGTAGAGAGTTTTAGAGGTTTTTCTATAAGAAAGGAATCTATTTTAAGAATATTTTACCTAGGACACTCTAGAAAAATTGTGTGGTGGAGATGATGAATAATATGTTGAATGGGAGATCTCATAGTATGAGGATACATTTTGGTTTCTCAAAGGAGTTTTAAAGGAACTCTATATCAAAATACCGATTTATTTTTATCACATGAAAGTTTTCATAAGTATCACGTATGTCCATGTTCATGATAGGGAAAGGGAAAACTATAAAGAAAAGTTTATAAAATATTTCTTTATTAGGTATGTTGATGGAAACTTTATATTTCATCTATGGGATAATGATCAACAAAAGTTCATTAGTAGTATAAATGTATCTTTAATGGCATGATCCAATATAAGGATCGAAACTTAATAGAAGGTGTTGTTGGGATTAAGGAATCTGGTGATCATTTTCAAGTTGATCTAAATGGAATACCAATATTTCCAGTTAGTTTAGGGTGTTCCAAAATTCTGATAGATTCTACAAGTCTAGAAGTATCAGAATTATCCAAGACTACTAAAGCTTAGGGAAGATATCCAAAAGAAGAAGTATCGAAAGGAGTGGAACCTCAAGTTGAATTTAGAAGGTCTGTTGGGATCAAATGGTTAGTGAAAAGGTTCAAAACTAATCTTAATTACTTTCTTATTATGGATTTTGGAGCTCTATAAAGCCTATAAGATGTGTTAAGTCTCAATGACTTTGGATTATAGGAGTTATAAATGAAGTAGGATATATAATCCTTGCATGTCAACATAACATGGGAGCTAATGGAACTTTTTTGGGGGGGAAATGTTAAAAAACAAGTGAGTCTATTAGTTTAAGGAAGAAATGGATGGTAGGAAATGGTACAATCCCAATCTAGTTGTGAAATTATTTCAAAAAATGAAGGGAATTGATTTCAGTGAAATATTTACTCCAATTTTTAAGCATGTAATAATATATATGGTACTTGGAATGGTTTTAAATGAAGTTATGTATCTTGAAAAAATCTAAGTGAAAATATAATTCCTTCATGGTGATTTTGAGGAGGAAATATTCATGGAGAAACCAGTATGATTCAAGGAATCTAGAAGCAATATGTTGTGAAGACTCAAACAAAGTTTGTATGGGATGAAGAAATCACTTGTGATATGGGATTTTAAGCTCAATATATTTATGAAAAAAGGGGTTCATATAGAGTAATGTGGGTCACTACTGCTACAAAATGGTGTTTGATAATGGAAGTTTAAACATACTTTTATTATATGTAGATGATATGCTCTTCAAAGGTTCAGATATGAAATATATTGAGGAGTTGAAAGTTGAATTCTCTGAAACATTCATGATGAAGGGTCTTGGGGTTGTGGAGAGAATTTTGGGGATATAGATCGAAATGGGTTATAAGACTATAAAATTATTCTTATCACAGTCATGGTAAATCCATAAGATCTTGTAATGGTTTGGAATGTCTGGATCTAAGCCTGTGGAAACCCCATTGTCCAAAAACTTAAAGTTATCCAAATATAAAGTACAAATATAAAGTACAAAAAATATATGGTGAGGCTAAATACATGGTAAAGGTTCTATATACATTAGCGGTAGAAAGTTTTATGTACATAATGGTTTGTACAGGGTCGAACATTGATCATGTTGTAGTGCCCTCGATTCCAGTAACCTAGAGTCAATGTATAATTTATTAAATTGGCATAAGATACAATAAATCACATATCAAAGGACCGAATAGTTTAGTAGTCTTGGTAAACTAGATACATGATTTAAATTCACATTAAATTTTAAAACATAAAATACACAAATAAATTTCTTTGAGAATTCCATTATTCACCTTAGTTTTTCCCTACATATCAATCACAAAACACTTCCTCATGTCCTAGGGAAAATAAAACATAATAAAGGGGTGAGTTCATATGCTCAATAAGGGTAATAGTACACCAAAATATATGAATAAATAAGAAATAAGAAATATTCTAATTTAAATAACTAAAACACATGTCATTTAATTAATAACTTGAGAATAATATGGTAGGAATAAATGATAATTAAATAATATCATATGAGTAAGCACATGAGATTGAATCTTAACCATGGATATTATAACTAAACAAATAATCACATGGTATATTAATAACTAAATTCATAATGATGGAATATATAATTCCAAACATCTAAAACATATCGTTGAGGCCTTGTTCCATGAAATCTAATATCACTGAGGTCTTGTTCCAAGACATCTATATAAATGGGTAAGACCTCATCCAAAACTCAATATTATTTGTCTCATGAGACCTACCAATGAATAGAGGGGATATAGTGTTCCTCACTCATCACTTAATAAGTCCAATTCATTCCTCATATGAAAGGGGTAAAACATAATGTGTATAAACATTTGCATTTAAACTATCATATGAAATGTAAATACTTTCCTTAATCAATAAACATAATTATAAATCAACTAGAGTAAATTTAATGGTATCAATAAAATATATTCCTAGATAAGTATATATAAAATAAAGGGTTTTTTCATTGATAAATAGAAATACCATAAAAATATCTTTAAAAATATTCTTGGGGAAGAAATCCTTTTCATTCTGAAAATAACCTTTTAAAATTAAAAGTTCACAAAGAATTTTGAAAACAATTTTCTTTGAAAATAACCATTTAAACTTATAAAAGAAGTTTTAAAACATAGAGTGTTCATGATGGCATGGAATTTTGTATATTTTCAGTACGTTAAAACAAATATTCCTTTCACTTTTTAGGTAAAATCGAAATAGGCATTGTTTTGAAAACGACATGAAGATTCCTTTAAAAACATTTTTTAAAAAGTAAAAATGGGTAAAAATGTATTTAATAAACCATTTTTAAAAGTTTAAAAACATTTTCGAAAATATTTTTATAAAACATGGGTTTTTATTAAAAAGTATTTCTGACTAAATAGAGAAATAAATTTGGATTTTATTAAAAAAAATCATAATCATTTTAAGTACGAATGAGAGTAAAAATGGTACTATTACTTGAAAAAGTTCATGAATAACCATAGGAGAAGGAAATATATTTATTTTAAGATATAAATATCAAATAATTACCCCAAGGGAGACTTAAACAAAAACAATCATGAATAATGATGAGATTATGAAATAAACTCTTACCACTTTGGTAACTTTTGTATCATAGGCCCTATGAAAAGAATAAATTTAAATGAAAAATTGAATACCATGAAGATAAATTAATTAATGATATAATATAAAAAAATGGCATTATATACACCACACAAAATAGATAAGTGGTGAATATGGCGTATGTCTCATGGAAGTAAAAGTGAGACAAGAAACTCTTACTTTGAGTCTAACACGTTACGCATGTTATTTATCTTCCTAAATAATAAACCTATGTTAATTATTTAATTTCTTAATAACCTTTTCAAAGTTTATTATTCCTTTTATTTCACTTATTTCCATGTTATATATGATTACTTAATCAATTAAGTTTATGTCACATATTTCACTGATATTTTTCTTATGTGTCAAAAATGACTTTGGTATGTTGACTATGGTCAAAGAGTAGATTATTTAAACATATAAAAATAATAATGATGTTGAAATAATTATCATATTTATACATCAATTATACTTTTAAAACCAATCATGAAATATGGTTATGAAAAATTAACTACGTTACAATCATGGAGACGGTAGGTCGTACGTACACATGAGTAACATTTCCATTTTTCAATGATCGTTATGGAAATAAGTTAAGTAATATTTTATCTTTATATAATTATAATAATATCATAAATACTATATTATTTATTATACGTATATATATCATCCATGTGGTGTGGTGATGAAAATATATTCACATCACTTTGTAAAGTTGGTAGTCCATACATACATGAGTGATATTATCATCTTTAGTGAGTGAAAACATAAGAAATAAAATGATATATTATCCTTTTATGATGATAAATATGTCATTAATATTATAATTATTTCATTTATATTATATCAAATCATTAAATTTATCCTTATTGCCTTCTATGTAAAGTGTTAGTGAAAGACCTATCACATCGCTTCGTGAGGAGGTAGTTCGTCGTACACACGAGTGATGTTATCGTATTCCCTACATAATGAAAAGTAAAAATGTTTATATGATATAATGAATACATAGGTAAAATTATGTTAGAAATACCATATATATACTATATATACATCATCATGCCCAACCATGAGAGGTAGTAATATAAAAATTAATGACATTGGTTCGCAAGGCGGTAGTCCGCCATACACATGAATGATGATTTTGTTACCCATTTGATAGAAGTGGGGATGGTTTTAGGTCATTTACTTAACATAAAAACATATAATCACATGTAATATATTTATTTTATTATATCATCATTATTTAAAAACAATTTAAGTATGTGGAGGAAGAAATAAAATAAAAATGCTTGATGAAGAACGTTACCTCTTCCTTGGGTAACCTCCTTAGGTTTGCACTAAAATCCTTCCTAGGATGGATTTCTAACCAAACTAAAGATTATAGAAAATAAGTATGGGATTTGGAAAGTTATTTTGGTATGTATTTTTATAACCAAAAGTTTTTTAAGGTGTGAAGAATATAGGAGAGGGGTGGCCTTTTATAAGTGAGGTGAGTGGCACACTTGTAATTTTTGAAAAGAAAAATGGGTACCCACATTTTTCACATGCCAAAAAGGTCCAAAATGGAGTATTTTAGAGACTTAGACATCATAAGGTTAATATGTTTATACAATATATTTTAGAAAAGTTTTTAGGCCATTTTAATCCTGATCATTTTATTTTAACCCCCAGGTAAATCAAGTTTTTACTTTAACTATGATAAATAATTTTTACAGTTTTTACTATTAATTATGGTTAAAAATTAAGATAGACTTATTAGATAATATAAATTATTTCAATTATAAAAATGGAATATATTTTTAAAATTTCATTCACATAAGTGAAAAATCTTAATTTAAAATTAATCCCGCAAACGCAATGAGAAAGCGGGTTTTCAAAGAGAAAATGTTTAAAAGCTTGTAAAGTTTTTATATCAAAATTCAATATTAAAAATGATTACAATGGAATAAATGGATTAATAGATATATAATTGAACTAATTTTAGTTTAAAACTAATTTAAAATATAATTTAACTCTATAAATAATTTAAACAAAAAGGTAGTTTTAAATTAAAATTCAGTTTTTTCACTATTCATCAAAAAATGAAACTTTTTAGAAAAATACAAAAAAAATCACCCTAATATAATTTTGATATGATTATTTCAAAAATTAATTTTATTTTTTCAAATAAATTTTCTAAAATTGGA
This sequence comes from Viscum album, assembly GCA_963277665.1. Taxonomy (NCBI): domain Eukaryota; kingdom Viridiplantae; phylum Streptophyta; class Magnoliopsida; order Santalales; family Viscaceae; genus Viscum; species Viscum album. The sequence goes on from OY728148.1 coordinate 720,713,885, forward strand.
AAAAATTAATTATAAATTATGTGTGCAAAGTGCGACTAAACCGCCTTTTAGAAAAATATCATTTTTCAGAAATCATTTCATTTTCTTTCAAATGGTTCTAATTTTATCTATAATCAATAAATATCCATTTTATTTATTTTATACATGTATAAACCATATAATTTTAAAAATTTAGTTAGTGATATTCATACCCACCAATTTAACAGCTAGGTTATAATGGTAATGTTTAAATAATAATATTTTAATAGAGTCTCATGTTTCATTGAAACCCAATGTTGTGTACATTTCAAGCTATCTAATAGATTTAATTTATTTAAAAATTATTAAATTTTGTTTTTTAAATTAAAATTCCTTTTTATTTTTCCATGAAAATTTATATCATTTTATTATTATGTATTTTTGTTTGGGATTTTGTTCATTGGACTGCTTTGTGCGGTCCTCTGTGTGGGATTATTATTGGGACTTAGTTTGTAGCTTAGGGATATGGGGGGAGGCCTGGTTTTTTGGATCATTGTCTTGATCCTTATATCCTTCATGTGTGTTCTATTTTTTGTTGATTAATCTGTATTTGACGGCTCTCATTTTTGGATTTTTTTGGTTTTTTATTTCTTATTGATCCACTTCTATTGTCGCCTTCCCATTTCCCTACCATCACATGTATCATTCTTTCCATTGTCTATTTCACCAGTATAGATTTGCGATCTTTCCACTTTCCCTCCATCATGCACATGTTTTACCTTTCTTGTTGCACCTGTCATCCCATCGCCTTGCCTCTTTTGCGCTATTATTACTCTTCATGACTCTTCTTTTTCAGTGTGTGGTTCTTCATCTTTAACATTCATCATCATCGAGAGAGAAGATCTGATTCTCCTCATATGTGGTTCTGTATGGTCCCCTATTCCAATGATACCATCTATTAGAGAACTCACTGACTGCATTGTTGTGAAACGTCAAATTTATTATGGTTTAAAAACTATTTTATAGTCTAGGGTGGACCCTAGGTCATCTCTCAATGAGAGTTGGTGGTTTAAAGTGTGTATTTTCAATAAACAAGACTAAAAAGTGGGGTGATTTTGAAAATAGTTTTAAAAATAAAATGACTTAATTAAAGAGTTTAATAGTTGACAAAGAAAGGTAGTGTTTTATAATAATGAGAGAAGAAATTCATTTCAAGTTCACTACACATCTTGGATAGTTCATTATTCTGAAAACATTATATGGTTTAATGGAATCCTTTGGATGAGGGATGTTAAGATCTTGATTCCCCTCTTTCCTCTTAAAACAATTCACAAAGAACCACCCCTTGACACAAAAATCGTTTTTTAAAGGTTTGGACCTCAAGAATAGATTGATGGATGCCAAAGCACACTAAAATCTCATGTATTTTTGTGAAAAATAGGATGCTTTTGGTTTTTCAATCAAAATAACCCAAGATTTCCACTTGAAATCTCAACTCAATCGGTGCTGAAATGAAAAGTGTTTCACTTAATTATATCAAAAGAAATTAATTAAGAGGATAAACATGCCAAGATAAAACATAATTAAAATATTTAACACACAAATTAAACAAAACCAGTAGAATAAAAAGTGTCAGAACTCCCTCCCAATTGTGTGTAGCTTCCTCAAATTATCTTCCACCATTTAGCTTGCCATCGTGAGGAGGAGGAGGTTCGGGTGGAACTTCACCTTCATCCTTGATACCCCTATGAGGATAGGGGCCTCTAGAACTTCTTTAATAAGGATAAGACTCATTTGGATCTCCAAAATGGAATATCTTTTCTCCTGGTTAGAACTAATAAATGAGGTTCCCAAGGTGTCCCTTTATAGCTAAAATGGGAGGTGGTTTTGGGCACCCTGATTTTGAGAAACCACTTGACACATGGTTTTAGGATAATATATAATCTTATCTCACCTTAAACAAAACTAAAAACTTTTTTTAGACCTCTTTTCTATCTCTCTATCAAATTTGGCAGCCAGATATTGTTTATAATAGGAGATATTTCCAAAATACAGAGGAAAACTTTTGACTCCGTGCAGATTCATTTTCTTGGACAGATTGATTCGTTTGGGACTCTCAATGGAAGAATTGGGCTTAGGTTCCTTTATAAGAGTTGTATCCCAATTAATTTTGTATCATCTCGTAAAATTTAAGACTAATTGGACACATGTATCAGTATCAGTATGCGGTTGAGTCCACAGATATTCTTGGATTCCTACGTAATTTGGTCCATTTTTCTTCAACTTAGTCTGGGCCCTCCAAATCACCTCCACTTGTAACAAAAACATCAAAAAAAAAGTGAAATATCCCCTTTTCAAAGTGAAAAAAATTAAATTCTTTAATCAAACATGAATTGAAATTTGTTATTATATTTTTAATTTTCAATACAACACCAGTTTAATATAGTGGTATGACGGTGAAATAAAACAACGAATCATGGTACGATCACTCACCTCCCATGATCATTGTTCAACTATGACATCATCAAGAAGTACCAGTCTCGAAAAATATGTTCTCCAACAACCTATTCTCACTTTCTTGGTGTAGGATTGAGTTTTTAAGGCTTTATTTGTTGTTTTGTTTCAGTTATATATTGTATCTTATTCCTTCTTCTTGTTCGAGGTTGGGGTTGTGTGCGTGAGTCCATACAGCTTAAGGGCGTACATTACCATATTCAGGCCTGGGTTCACTACTAGCTCCTCGAGTGATGAGGTTCATATACTTAGATAGTTTGTTTAGTCCAAATATGTTTCTCTCTACTTTAATTTATTTTTTGTATGATTGCTCTTTGTTTTTCATAATTATAAAAGATTGTGGTACTATTATTTCCATGGAGTAGGACCAAACTGGTCCAAACCACGTAAATCCATTGTGTTCTTTACCTTTTTGTATCTTTTTTTATGTATGATTTTTTCTCCTGCTTGTTTTTTCTTTCTTGTTTACCTATTCTTTTCAGACTGTTTTGATTCTCTAATTTATTTTCTACTTCCACGTTTATTTTGGTTTGTTTTTTCAGATTGAACACCCTCACCCTCCCATAAAAATTTGTATCATAACCTTTATTTTCGAGTTAATAATTACCTCTGTTAATCTATAAGTTTAAAAAATCGATGGAGAAAATTATTTTAACTTATGTATAGTAAATATTAAGGCACTTATCATCCAAAATAGATTCACAGACATTATCTTAGGTCTTAATAATCTTTTAGTTACTTTATCTAATAAAGGACAGTCATCCACCACTTATATTGATATCCACCTCAATATTCTTGATAAATCTTACTGTATACTATTATTAACCTTAGGTTATAAAGTCTTATGAGAATCCATGCATGAAAATACTTCTAAGGGTATATGTATTAAACTTGAACATTTATATATGTTTAAATATCTTCTTGGTTGTTTATACAAGAAAATATGACTTTATACCTTTAAAATGAACCCTAGTTTTTCTATTTGTGTTCATCTTGATGATTTTAATAAATTTTTTCTTAACATAAATAATATAGATGTTAAAAAAATTGATGAATATCAGGCCATAATTTTGTTAACTTCCCTTGATGATTCTTTTAATTCTTTAAAAGAATCTATGATGTATGGTAGAGAATCAATCACCTTAGAAGAGATTAAATTAGTTGTGTTATCTCAAAAACTTCAAACACATAGTTTGGAGGATGATTTTAGTGGAGTAAAATCTTATCATTGACTAATGCATGTTAAGGGTCAAATAAATAATAATAAAGATCAAAAAGATAATAATCTATTTAAGAACTTACAGTGTTTCGAGTGTGGAAAGACTAACCATATAAAAATATATTTTCCCAACTTTAAAATTAAAGATGGTATGGTATAGTCTCATGTGGTATGCCTCAGGTTCACCACTGCGAATATTCTTTAATTATTGTTTAGCATCCCTTTTGTTAGAATTAGGCATAGATTATTTGTGGTCTCTCTTACTCAATCCTAGGACTATCCTTTCTTGTTTTTTGTAGGGGAACCTAGTTATAAGAGAGTTTTTTTAGGCTGTTCTAAGCCATTTGGTCTTAGGTGGATAATATTCTCTCCTCGGCTTCCTATTTTTTGGTCGTGTGGTTTTCTATTGTTTTATTATTGTTTCATTTTTTAGCTTTGTTAAATTTTCATATTCACTGCATTTTACCCTAAGGAAGGTTATGTTTGCAGGTATCTTCATTCTTGGGGGTTACTACTTTTGGTGGAAATTCAGTTAATGATTGTAAGATCTATTGATTAAAAATGATTCTTATATAGTTTTATTTCTGAGTATTCTTTAGTAATATAATAGCATTAGAAGTGTAGGTATGGTCATTCGGTGTTCCACTATGGCACATGCTAAGAGTGTCCACGTTGGGTGGATGCTGTAATTTTAGGTTTATGTTCTGCTAAATAAAAATCATTTTGAACCTACTAATAGGATCAATGGTCCTTGAAAGAACACCATCATATAATTTTGTTAATTTAAAATTTAAAAGGTGGTGATCTATTAAAAAAAAATCAAATTAAAATTTCATTAGATTTTTTCATGAAAAATTATGTCATTTTATTATTATGTATTTTACTTTAGGTTTGTGTTATTTGGAATGCTCTGTGCGGGCCTCTGCGTGGGCTTGTTGATGAGTATTTTTTTGTTTCTTAGGGTTGTGTGGGGAGTCCTGGTTTTCTAGTTTGTTGGATTGATCCTCAACTCCTTCTCATTTATTCTACTACCATTGATTAATTCGTATCTGATGGCTCTCGTTTTTTTATTTTTATTTTTGTTGATTTCTTGGCGATACAATTCAGTTGTCACTTTCACATTTCCCTATTGTCATGTGTCCCATGCTTTCTATTGTCTGTTTCATTGACCTGGCTTCATGATCCTTCCACTCACCCTCTACCATACACATGTTCTACCTCACCTATTATGCCTATCATCTCAACACCTCGCCTCTGCTATGCTATTATTACTCATTGTGGCTCTTCTTTTTCAGAGTTTGGTTCTTCTTCTTCGCCATTTGTCAACCAGAGAGATATGTCAAAAGATATAGGAGATCTGGTGCTCCTTGTATGTGGTTATGCATCACCCCATGTTCTTATGATCCCATATGGTGTAGAGTGTAATGTCCCCAGCCTAGGGGCCACTAAATTGGTGCCCTGAGTCGGGTCGCCACATGGCCTCTGGCACGCCTCCCCATATACCAGAGGTTTCTGGCTAGTGCGAGGGTTTAATAAATAACATGGGGAGACTATACCCTCTTTATCATAGTAAACTATAGCATATAAAATACAAAATAAATAGATAATAAAAAATAACCATGCATTACCAACCATTTCCCAAAACTCGGTACAATCCCACAACCAGATATTAAATATGCTATGTCATGTCTTATAGTGCCAAGTTAAGAAAGACATAAAATTAAATAAAAACAAAAGAATCCCTAAAACAGGTCCTGACTCCAAGTCTGGATACCTCATCCATGCACATCCCATGCCCAAATCAACCCTCTAGTATAGGGACCTTTCCCTTATCCCAACCTAAAAACATGAAGTATTCTTGGGTACCCAATGGTGACCCAAGCAGGGTGTGAGTACAACTCTGAAGACCACCACCAATAGTGTCTAAAAAATATATACTCTAAACAGATAGTGTTTGCATGTACTAAATGAATAACAAGATAAAAAAGGAATAAACCAGGTTCCATTAGTTAACAATAATCACTTAAACCATTTTCATTGTTGGTTCCATGGGTTAGGCCTTTTATTAATTACATTGTGGCCAATTACATCCAACTACTATGCATAATGGAAAATTCAAGTTCCCTATCTTACTAGGGAAAACATTTCACAAACAATTATGTCACACTTACCTTGGAGCCTCAATCCAGTTAGTCTCATCCAATGTAATTTTTAGGGTCACAGAGCCTCATTATGACTCCCTAACCCATAAATTCTAGGGCTAGGGTTTAGTGACTCATTCCAACCCGACCCATGGGTGTAGAACCTCAAGTCAATACCCCACATAGCACCAAGAAATGTGAACATTATTCTTTAACCATAAAACATTTATCAAACATAACCAGAACCATTCAAGACATTCTTCATTTACAATAAAGTTCATTTAACACATAGACATCATTATTCCTTAACCTGTTCACATTCTCATTTACATGCCTTATCCAAATTAACCCATTTATCATTCACATGCCTTATCCAAATAATAAAATTACCCTTTTACATTCCATCACACATTTAACCCATTAACATTATACCAAACACTATTATAATTAGTTCAATTTCATAACCCAAGCTAACATGTCAACATGTTTATTATGGGCTCTATGTCATAACAATTCATTTCTACACTTAACATTTCAATTTCCATGTTCAATAAGTGGCCCACCCCATGGGTGGACCTTAACCCAATAAAATCAACCTAAATGCATCCCATGTGGATCATTAGGGGTTCAATTAAACATTTACCCAAACAATTTATCATTTCTACCAAGGCCACCCAAATGGGAAACACACAACACCGAAGCAAAACCACATATATATAAATAACCAATAAGACAATGGGATATAACTTATAGACTATATAGTGACCCTTATCCTTTTACACATATCATTACATGATTTTAATCATAATTAAATATCAAATTACAAGTCAAGGATATGGAATCTCTCCTTTTTATTACATAACTTTTCATTACATTTTACAAACAGAGGATCTTTAAAGTCTAGTGTCTTGGAAATCAGGAACATAATACATAAAAACAACATAAAACATTATTTTAAACCACTCATAAGGCTTAATAATAGGTTCATCCTATTTAAAATTACTGCATCTCATATCCTATAGACATACATCAAAGAAAAGGGTGATCAGAAGTCTCGGTAAGGAAAACAAGTGAAATAGTTGACATGTGATCTTGAGCAATATTAATAGGAACATGATAAAAGTCATAAAGGCATGAGAAATGGAAGAATGGGAATATCATAATAAAAATAACTTGAATCATAACTTGAATATATGGCTACAACATTTCATTTAGAAATTCATGGACATATCACCAAGGTTTATCCCCGATGTGTCATAAAAATTACCAAGGTTGTTCACTAAGGTATCATGAAACTTTCCATCTCTAGAGATTAATTCTTTACCCAATGCATTGGAGTGATATCAGGGAACACCCTTAATATGTCTTTATTTTCATGTGATCCACATATATCATAATCAAACATTTCATAAATAACCCATAGATAATAAAATAAATGGGTTCATTTCAAAATCATGACGTTTTAAAAGTTCTTAAAAATAAGATTGTTATTTCATTTATAACCCATGGAAAGGGAGTGAGGGTTACATGTATGTCAATTATAGAATAAAATATATCATTTTTATATATTTATTAACACCCATAGAAACGAAATAGGTCTGGGTATTCACATAAATAAACAAGATAACTTCTTGAGAGAAAGAGATAGAAATTTTGAGACGAAATTCCTGCAGCATAACGGCTATATAACATGGTTTTAGAAAATAATTAAAAAAAGGGTACAAGGGTAACCCACTCATAAATAACTCATATTAAAATATAAATATAGAATAAAAAATGAGATAAGAACATGGTATGGATATTTTAATGACATACCACAAGAAAAGGAAACTTGAAAGGAAAGAGAAGATGCGATTTCTTTTACGAGAAATTCGGCAACCTAACGGCGTCACTTAAAAATTCAGAAAACAAATTGATGAGATAAGAAAGGGTCTCTCAACAATTAGACATGAAATTTATAGTAATGAGAATATATAATAAAATACCCTCAACATAAAGATATGGAAACTAGAAGACACAACATAAAAGAATTCATGACTTAAAAGAGGAGGGTGAAAGGATCCCTTACCTTGAAGAGTAACTTTGAAAGCTTGAAGGTCTGGACCTTGGGAGACTTGAGGGTACCTTGGGAGGACTTCTTGGGAGGTAATTAGACCATAACTTCTTTGAGGATGATTTTGTAATGAAATGAATGAGGGAAATGGCTTGGTATTTATAAGAAAAGTGAGTGAATAAATTATTAATTTCCAAGGGACACCTCATCAGTGGTATTGGAAAAACCATGGGTTTTCCCATGGTATTGGCCACTTGGGACACCTCATTGAATATATCACTATTCATAAGTCAACCAGAAAACTTACATCATTATTACATCATTAACGATGTCATTAAATACCCAAAACTCAAAACTGTATTTTTACTATTCACCGATAATTCAACTGTTTCAGAAAAAACCCAAAAATTCACCCTAACCTAATATCGATGCTCTGAATTCAAAAATGAAGTCAATTTTATGAAAATAATATTCTAAGTATTTTTAATTTAATTTTTAAATAAAATCATTATTTATTCCAAAAATACAACTTTAAAACTATAACTCATTTCGTAACACCTTAAAAATGTAAACATGGTCCCATAAAAATATTGTATACCCATAAGAAAATAAAGTAACAATTTATGATTAAATTTTATGAAAATAAATTTCCATTTTAAATTATTAAATTAATTATAAAATTGTAAATAAAATATTTATGGCATACAAAAATACCAAAAACTTAAACGATGGTCGTTTTTTCACTTTTAGGATGTATAAAATGTATTTATACATTCATGGGTGAAGTTTCTATTTTGTTTGTAAAATTACTATTCATTACTATTCATTACTATTCATTACTATTCATATGGGTATGTTACTATTCCTACTTTACTATTCACTAAAAACCAAGTTGATCTTATTAGACTCTAAATTTCTCACTGATCACAACTGTAGAAGACCTTTTTTTGAAAATCATTTCACATTATTAATTATTTAATGAATATAAAAATATTTTAAAATACCCTTTTTTCCTAAATTGATCAATAATACACATCCCATATTTATCCGGATATTTTAAATTCACAAACTTTTCCATAATAAGAAATAACAATTTTATTTATATAAAAAGATTACACAAAGCAGCTAAGTTCTCGTTACATATCCCCTTATAACACCATCATAGGACCTAAGTGTAAGGTGTGTTATGGTGATAGAATCTTGGGGTGGCTCGGACAACATTGTCCGAGTGGTGATTCCTATCAGCTTGAACTTCTCCCTTAGGTGATTTTGTTCAAGCTTCATACGTTGAAGTTCGGCTTGGACTTGGTCCAAAGCAAAGCCCAGTGATGCTACCTCCTTCCCAAGCTCCAACAGATGGGCTTCATAATGCTCGAGTCTACTAGATGAGGCCATTCAATCTTCTTCTGTATTAATTAACCAAGATAACCGTATTTATAAAAACACAACGTTAAGATTATAGTTTCCAACAGTCATATTGACCAACGGTCATATAACAGTCGAAACCCAATGGTCTCATTTTAATTATACCCACTTCATAATTAAAGGATATAGTTTTGTTGAGTATAAAATAAAATAACACACAAAATTAAGAAATAAATATAATTAAAAAATTTGGGTCGTTACAAAGGATCATAAAGTCTAGTGTCTTGTAGATGAGGTACATAATTAAACATTATGATTCCAAAATAAGAACATCTTTTATTTAATATTCATAAAGAGATACTAACCCCCTTGATCCCTTACATCGACATAGGATAACCTAGGGATAGTATGAACAAAGGGATGAGCTAAAAATCCTAGTAAGGGAATAAACATTAAAATAAATCTTAGCACATGGGTTAGAAGGCATAACATAATGATATAAAAAGTCATGGAACACGATTAAACATAAAAAATAATATCATGTAGAACATGAAACCATATAATCATGGAATAATATTAATGTGGAAACAATATAAAACATGAATCTATCATGATTCAAGGCTTATTTCACATAGAGGAGCACGAGTCAAAGCTAACCACTAAGAATGTTACACATGGAGCATGAGTCAAGGATAATCACCAAGACCATTGCACATAACGTCTCATGAGACTAAACATTACCCAATGCATTGGAGTTCTATCTGATCTCACCTATCACAACATGTTCATGAATATGTTTTCCACATAAAGAATCATACATAAACAATCAAACATAAACATAAGGTTTACCCATGGAAAGAATTGGGTATCATAATCATGTCAAAAGCATAATAAATGGATGTATCATAAAAGTGTCCATGAAATAAAGGAATTAAATAATACATATAAATTAATAAAGGGGGGTAGGCAGAGATCATTATTATTTATTTCAAAATGAATTGATAACATGTAAAAATAGTATTTAAGAAACTTTATAATTAAAACATTTTAGTGTGGTTTAAGGAAAATATTAAAGAGAATTTAAAGCAGAAAAGGGGATAATATTTTATATAAAACCAGAAGTGAACCAAAAAAGTTTTCATAATAAAATGAATGATTTTATAAAAAATAATAGTGGCTTAAAATATATTATAAATTACACTTGAAATTGAGAAATAATTCATGATGTTCCCTTAAATCGGGTTTGCTTATCAGGAAGAATTGAGTAGGGAACTTATAAAAACATGTGTATCCCCAAAAAAGAAGGATGAATGGATCTTGATACATGGGTTTGAAACATGTACACAGAATTTAGAATATGTACATAAAAATAAAAGATAATTTCATTTGGGTAAAAAGAGAGAAAGAGTAACCCGAAGGAATAATAGAGGTTCAGGTAGAATCCCTTACCTTATGTCTGAAACGATTCTGCACTTGATCTTAATGTCTGGAATAATAAAATTAAATCCATTAATTAATAAGTAAAAAACCATTTATACATGTAATTTATTTAGTATAATTTTATTACGTTCATTTATGTCCCTTTTAATGGGTTATGAGATTCAATTTCATTGTTCTGAAGTGCTTGTTTTCTTAGTTTTCATGATCATTTTACTTATATACATGTACGGAATATCATATAAAGTGGGGGTAATAATCCAGAATTGAACTTATAATTTATTAATGATATTATAAAGGTTAAATTGGTATTTTATATCATTTGGTTAAAAGGAATGATTATGAATCATTAGATAAATAATTAATGATAATCGTTTGGTTTTATTTTGGCGGTTTTTTATCACAACGAAATCATTTTGTTTTATAAATTAATATAATGTGTACAAAATAATTCTAGAACATTACATAAGATATAATACATATATTATAATCTGTTTCAACCATAAAAATGGTTTCATGACCAAAATTTAATATGGAAATGAAAATTGAAAACTTTTTCGTCCTTGAATGTGATAAATTAACACATCACGGATGATGTTTTCATTTTTAGTATAAAAGGAGGGGGAAAGAGAGATGGTGATGAATTATTCTATTAGAATAAAAAAATCTAGTATATGTAAGGTACTTTATTTATCATTACATTTGTATTAGGGGAGGTGAGGTGAGAAAAAGAAAAGAAAGAACTTGAAAAGAAATTAAAAGAAAAGGAAGAGGGTTTTACCTCTTGATTCCTTCTTCTTGAGAACCTCCTTAAGGGATCAGTTTTGGTCTTTTATTAAGACTGAAATCTCTTAGAAGTGGGGGAGGATATTGGGACGATATTTGAGTAGAATTTGGAAAAATATCAATACTTGAGATTTGTGAGGATAAGAGATTGTGAGGGGTGGTATTTATAGTGGAGGAGATGGGTGTTTTCTCATTATTTCATTCATTAGTTTGTTATTTTGGCTCAAGAATATGAATAGTTTGAGAATTATCATAAAATATAATAAAATAATGAACTATGGTTTGATATTTTGGACTTAAATCATTCATAAATCATCTATGACTCCATAATTCGTGTATTTAGCATTTATCATAAATTACTATATTTTACTATTCACCAAAAAATCAAGTATTTTAGAAAAATACTAAAAATTCACCCTAACCATTTTTCAATGTGTAGAATTAAAAAATGAACTATATTTTGTGAAAATAATTTTTAAAATATAATAACTTTTATTTTTTATTTAATCATAATTTAATCGAAAAATATAAATTTTAAAATTATAACTGCTTTTATAACATTTTGAAAAATTAACTAAGGTCGCAAAAAATTATCTTATATTCATAAGAGATCAAAATACTAATTTATGAATACATTTTATGAAAGTAAATTTTCTTTTAAATTATTAAATTATTCATAATATTGTAATTAAATATTTATGACTTACAAAAATAACAACACTTAATTAATAATTTTAAAAAAAACTTATTTAATTATACTATGATATAATTATATTACATTGTTACTTATAGGTAGATAAATTTTATTTATACTTTCATTGGTGAGGTTACAATTAAATTGTCTGATTTACTATTCATAAGGGTCATGTCACTATTCCAAAGGTCAAGTTACCATTCCTTTGGTATATGTTCCTTAACTTCTAGAAATGCCTTTTATTTCATTAATTATTCATTTATAAAGTTTGTATTGTGTTTTTAATGTGATTCTATGTGATTTTGCTATATTAAATAATTATAAGAAAGGAATTTCTATTGATAAAACTTTGGTTCATTACATTCTTCCCCCTAATGAAATTTCACTCTCGAAATTTCGTTTTACACTCTACGTTGAAAATAGGTGTGGGTACTTTTCCTTCATTACTTATTTTGGTTCCCATGTTACCTCTTCATCCTTATGGATCTGCCATAGTACTTTGACCATATGAGTAGTCTTTTTGTGTAGAACTTTATCTCTATGATCCAAGATCTTCACTGGCTGCTCCTCATAAAAGAGATCATTATCTAACTGTACCACCTCTGAATTCAGTACATGTGTGGGATCTGGTATCTACTTTCTTAATAGGGATATGTGGAATACATCGTGTACTTGAGAAATGGTTGGTGGAAGTTCTGGTCTATAGGCCACAACTTTGATATGGTCAAGGATCTTGAAGGGGTTGATGTACCTAGGACTCATCTTTCCTTTCTTCCCAAATCTCATGATCCTCTTCCATGGAGATACGTAGAGGAATACCATGTCTCTAACCTTAAGCTCAAGGTCCCATCGACGATTGTCTGCATAACTCTTATATCAAATTTGGTCTACCTTGATGTGTTTCTGAATGGTTTTCACCTTTTCCACCATTTCTTTGACCATTTCAAGTCATAGTAGATTACACTCACCAACTTCATCCCAACAAGCCGATGCTTTGCACCTTTTCCCATAAAGGGATTCATATGGATCCATTTGGATTCTTGAGTGGAAACTATTATTATAAGAGAACTCAACCATAGGAAGATGTTGCTCTTACCCTCCTTTGAATACCATATAACATGCTCTCAACATGTCTTCTAGTGTCTGAATAGTTTGCTCATATTGGCCATCATCTTGAGGATGATAGGCCATATTGAAGTTTGGATCATTTCTTAGAGCATGTTGGATACTTTTCTAGAACTTCAAGGTGAATCTCAGATCTTGATATGATAAAATCTATAGTGGTACTCCATGTATCCTTACCACTTATTTTATGTATATTCATGAAATTTGATTCAGTTAGAAATCATATAGAATTGTGATAAATTGAGTTGTCTTTGTAAGATGATCCACAACAACCCATATAGCATTGTTCCCTATGAATATCTTTGGAAGTACAGTGACAAAGACCATTGTTATGTTTTCCTATTTCTATGTTGGTATGTATAATGGTTGCATCATACCCTTAGACTTTTTTCTTTCAACCTTCAATTGCTGACATACCAGTCACTTTGATGTATATTCAGTTATCTCATTTTTTATATTGTCTCATCAATAGTTCTCTTAGAGATCTCAATGAGTTATGTGCATTGTTTAGAAGCCCCTTCTTTATCTCTGTATTGAATGGTACACATAGTTGTGAACCAAATATCATGACTCTTTCCTCATCCACTTTGACCTCTGAGGATTTTCCTTTTATCATGGATTCCACCTTCTTTTAAATTTCCTCATCATTTCTTTGATCGTTATTTATTTTCTCTATAAGGTATGGTTTATAAATCATTTGAGAAAGTATTTATGATGTTCCTCTCTTAATTATTCCCATGTACATCCTTTTCAAATCTAAAAATATTGGATCCTTCTCAATTCTCATCATTGATAAAGATGCAGGATCCTTTCTACTTAGATCATATGCCACCTTATTTTCCTTACTAGGATTGTAGTGGATTGAGAAGTCATAATCCTTGATGATATCTAACCATATTTATTAGATCATATTAATCTCCTTATGTGTGAATATTTATTTGAGACTCTTGTGATCAGTATACATCTCACACTTATCCTCATAGAGATAATGCTTTCAGATTTTCAACGTGAAGATCACAAACGTCAACTACAGATCATGTGTATGATAGATTTGCTCGTGTATTTTTAAATTCCTTGAGGCATAGGCGATCACTTTATCATTTTTCATTAGTAAACATCCTAATCCTTTTTTTAGTATCATTATACACCACAAAGAGTTCTCCACTTTTCAGGAGTGTGAGTACTAGCACAGTGATAAGCCTCTTTTTGAGCTCCTTAAAGATTTCCTTGCATTATTTATTCCAAACAAACTTCACTCCCTTCTATGTAATCTTTGTTATTGGGTTTGAAAATCATGAGAATTTATTCACAAATCATCGGTAATACCCAGCTAGGCTAAGTAAACTATGAATCCCTATTACAGAAGTTGGTCTGGACCACTCTTTAATTGCCTTTGTCTTGGAAGAGTCTATAGATATTCCTTTGCTGGTGATAACATGCCCCAATAATTATACTTCCTCCATCCAAAACTCGCATTTAATATACTTTTCATATAGTTTCTCCCTTCACAAATTCTTTATCACATTATTCAAATGGTCATCATATTCCTCCTTGCTCTTAGAGTATATCATAATATAATCAATAAAGACTACCACTAATTTTTCAAGGTAATATCTAAAGACTTTATTCATTAACTCCATAAATATTGTTGGATCATTAGTGAGTCCAAATGGAATCACTATGAAATCATAGTTTTCATACCTCATTCAAAAGGAAGACTTGGAAATATCTTCCTTCCTCGCCTTTAATTGGTGATATTCCAATCGAAGTTCCACCTTAGAGAAATAATTGGCCCCACATAGATGATTGAACAAGTTATCTATCTGTGGTAGGGGATACATGTTCTTTATCGTGATTTTATTTATTTCATGATAATTTATTTATAGGTGCATTGATCCATCCTTCTTCTTGACGAACAATATCGGAGCACCCATGGTGAAGCACTCAGGCGTATAAAACCCTTGTCCATATTTTCTTGTAACTATTTATTTAGTTCTTCCATCTCAAAGGTGGTCATTATATAAGGTGTCTTTGATATAGGCAGAGATCCAGAAATAAGTTAAATTGAGAACTCAACCTCTCGATTAGG
The DNA here is from genome assembly GCA_963277665.1 of Viscum album. NCBI lineage: Eukaryota > Viridiplantae > Streptophyta > Magnoliopsida > Santalales > Viscaceae > Viscum > Viscum album. The sequence goes on from OY728148.1 coordinate 720,729,266, forward strand.
TGGAAGACTATGAAATTCTTCATGGAATACATCAATGTAATCCCTAAAAATGGGAATGTCTTCGAGCATGATTATCTCCTTTGTCTCAATCAATTGAGCAAGATATGTTTTCTCATAAGGCATTAATATCCACACTTAAGATGATGATTCTGAAGAAGATTCATCTTCCTCCTTACACTTGTAAATAATTGGAGGATGCTTCAGGGTGTGAAGAGTAATCTCCCTTTCCTGAAAATTGTTGTTGGATTTGTATAAAGATAGATAATACATGCCCAAAATAGCATCGAACTCCACCAAAGGAAGTAAGACAAGATTTTTTGGGAGGTTCAGTCCTCAAACATTAACCGGTGAGGAGTTATTTACTTTAGATGCAATAATTTCCCCATTATTTGTTCTCACAGATAACTCAACCTCCATATTTTGAGGTGGTTTTTGAATATTTCTTCTAAACTTGCAAGATATGAAAGAATGAGTAGAACCAGAATAAAATAGTGCATTCACTATTCTTGAATGAATAACCAGCTTACCTTTCACCACATCATTGTCTAGCTCCACCTCAGTAGTAGTGATATCATATTCCCTTCCTTGTTGCCTTAGAGTTTGTTGTTGATTTCCTTTGACAACCCTAGTCTTAGGGAATTGGTTTGAAAAATGCCCATGTTCCTTGTAGTTGAAACACTACACTACAAGATGTGTGTTGATCTGAACCTTCCTTTCTTATTCCATATTAGTGGAATTCTTCATGTCCCTTCCGTAGTTCTTAGTCAGATGCCCCATTCTTCCATATTTTAAGCATTTCATGTTTCCCTTTATATAGTTCCCAAGATGTTTCTTTCCACAATTTTGACACATGGGATATTCGGTCTTCTATCCATCATGGAATTTATTTGCTGATCCACCCATATTAGACTTCATTTTCCACTTTTTTTCACTAGGCCCACGAGATCATTGAGAGTCTCTGATATCTATTTCAACCTTGAGGTCACAACAGATAATCTCCTCATATCTATCAAAATCTTGAATTGCCAACACTTTTCATAGACTCGGATTTAGTCCACTAAAGAATCGATCCACCTTACTTTCAGTGTTCATGAAAAAATCATAGGCGTATCTTGAAAGCCTTGTAAATTTTTATTCATATGTATCGATAGACTCATATTCCTTCTTCTTAAGTTTGAGTAACTCTATTTCCATCTTGATATAGAGGGTTCGGGGAAAATATTTATTGAAAAATATTTTCTTGAAATCTTCTCATTCCATGGAATCAATTTCCTTTTTGGACTTTGTATTTTTGATCAATTTCCACCACTTATCATCTTCCCCATCAAAAAGATAGACTTCCAGCACAACTTTTTCTTCTTATAAGCACTGGAGGATAGAGAATATCTTTTCAATGTAGTTAATCCAATGTTCTATGAGGAGAGTATCGGAAGATCCACTAAACATGGGAGGCCTTTTCCACATTAAGGATTCGACGGCAACTTGATCTTTCCTTGGAGGAGGGAATTCCACACGATTCAAGTTATTACTCATAACTTGATCCAGCTGAGCAAGTACTATCATAAAGTTTTGAGCACCCATTTCCATCATATTTGGCATATCATTAAGGCAATTGTCACATTGCCTATCACATTGATTGTTGGAACAAGTTCTTCTATTCCCGTCCATTAACTAATAAAAATAAAGTGCAATTAGGGGGCTTGAATACTTAACTAATAATCATAATAAAAGGGAACTTTGAACATAAAAGGATAAACTTGTAAAGGAAAAGTATATCCTAAATTGTGATTCCTTAGGTTTCAATCTAGGTTATACATGTTATATTTCCTAACATATGTTTTCTTATGGGAATTTTTTTATTCTCTTAATAATGGTTCTTAATGATCATATGAAATTACCAAAGCATATCCCCAAGGAGTGTCAAACCAGATGCGCAGTAAGGCTCGTTTTCATGTACCAAGTTACCCTGATTTAGGCTTGGAACACCTTTTTGGGTTTATAACTCTTAGGTACACTGTGTCAAAACCACGTCCACTTGTAGTATCCATATAGATATGTATTTTCTTGATAAACCACTTGCTTTATACTTACCAAAATTTAGGGATGTTTTCTTAGACTTAGTCTTATCCATAAGGTTCTTACTGAAGTATTACATCCCTAGTCTCCAAAAATAACTAGACCTCCCTCTGATACAAACTATAGTGACCCTGGCCTTTTACACATATCATTACATTATTTTAAGCATAATTAAACATCAAATTACAAGTCAAGGATCATAAAGTTTGGTGTCTTGGTGATTAGGTACATAATTAAACATCATGATTCCAAAATAAGAATATATTTTATTTAATATTCATAAAGAGATCCTAACATGCCTTGAGACCTTACATATGCATAGGATAACCTGGGGATAACATGAACAAATGGATGAGCTAAAAATCCCAGTAATGGAATAAATATTAAAATAAATCTTAGCACGTGCATTAGAAGGCATAACATAATGATATAAAAAGTCATGGAATATGATTAAACATAAAAGAATCATATCATATAGAACATGAGAACATATAATCATGGAATAATAGTAATGTGAAAGAAACATAAAATGTGACTTTATCATGAGTCAAGGATCATTACACATAGAGGATCATGAGTCAAAGCTAACCACCAAGATCATTGCACATGGAGCACGAGTCAGGGCTAACCACTAAGACCGTTGCACATGACATCTCATGAGACTAAACATTACCCAATGCATTAGAGAACTATCTGGGTATACCCATCATAACATATTCATGAATATGTTTTCCATATAAAGAATCATATATAATCAATCAAACATAAATATAAGGGTTACCCATGGAAATAATTGGTTATCATAATCATGTCACAAGCATAATAAATAGGTGTATCATAAAAGTGTCAATGAAAGAAAAAAATTAAATAATACATGGAAATTTATAAATGTTAATAGTCATAGATTGTGATTAGTGATGTCAAACTGAATTGATAACATGTAAAAAGAGTATTTAAGAAACTTTAGAATTAAAACATTTTAGTGCGGTTTAAAGAAAATATTTAAGAGCGTTTAAAGAGGAAAAGGGAATAATATTTTATATAAAACCATAATTAAACCAAGAAAGTTTTCATAATAAAATGAATTATTTTATAAAAAATAATGGTGGTTTAAAACATATTATAGAGTGCACTTGAAATTGGGTAATAATTTGAGAAGTTCCCTTAAATAGAGCTTGCTTATTGGGAAGAATTGAGTAGAGAACTTTTAAAAACATGCATATCCTCAAAAAATAAGGATGAATGGATATTGATACATGATTTTAGAACATATAAAAGAAATTTAGAATATTTAAATAAAAATAAAATATAATTTTATTTGGTTAAAAATAGATTAATATTAACTCAAAGGAATAATGGAGATTCTGGTATAACCCCTTACCGTATGTCTGAAATGATTTTTCACTTGATCTTAATGTCCTGAATAATCAAATTATATTCATTAATTAATAAGTCCAGAACCTTTTCAATAGGTAATTTATTTATTGTAATTTTATTATGTTCATTTATGTCTCTTTTTATGGGTTATGAGATTCAATTTCATCGATCATAAGTGCTTGTTTTCTTAGTTTTCATAATCAGTTTACTTATATACGTGTACGAAAGGTTGTATAAAGTGGGGATAATTATCCAGAATTGAACTTATATGTTATTAATGATATTCCAAAGGTTAAATTGGTCTTATATATCATTTGGTTATATGTAATGAGGATGAATCATTAGATAAATAGTTAATGATAATCATTTGGGTTAATTTTGGTGCTTTTTCAATCACAACAAACTCATTTTGTTTTATAAATTAATATAATGTGTAAAAAATGATTCTAGAACATTATATAAGATATAATACATATATTATAATCTTTTTTAACCATAAAAATTATTTCATGACCATCCTTGAAGATGATAATAGAAATTGAAAACTTCTTCGTCCTTAAATGTGATAAATTAACACATCACGGACAATGTTTTAATTTTTAGTATAAAATGAGGGGGAAAGAGATATAATGATGAATTATTACATTAAAATAATAAAATTCTAGTATATGTAAGGTATTGGATTTATCATACCATTTGGATGAGGGGAGGTGAAGAGAGAAAAATAAAATAAAGGAACTTAAAGAGAAATTAAAATAAAAGGAAGAGTGAGAGGGTTTTACCTCTTGATTCCTTCTTCTTTAGAACCTCCTTAGGGGATCAAATTTGGTATTTTATTAATACAACAATCTCCTAGATATGGGGGAGGGGATTGGGAGTATATTTGATAAAAATTTGGACAAGACTCATGGCTTGAGACCGAATGTCTTGAAGGCATTCTTTTTTATTTTATTATAGATAATATCCCTTTTAAGGGATGAAGGGGAACCCGCACATGACCCATAGGCCCAAGGCACAAGACCTGACACAACTTTCAATACATGACCCAAAGGCCCAGAGGTATACTATGCCCAATACATGACCCGTAGGCCCAACCCATAGGAACTACCCCTTCCCTAGCTTCTACATCATTGATCACCTAGATCCCCACCTTGCATTGATGATCAGCTAGCATTGCCTCGTACAAAGATGCATGGTGCCTGGTCTAGATGGTGGTTTTCATACCCTCTCATTCTTCCAATCTGGTAGCTCTGCTTCTAGTGACTGCTAGTCTTGTTGCTCTGATCCTCTTCCGGGGCTTGCTCTGTGTGAACTGGGCTACTACATGGTCTTTGTGGCCCGAAGTCCTGGAGGCCCGAAGACCTTTGATGACCCGAAGGCATTGAAGACCCATAGGCCCAAACCAGTGGCTCGAAGGCCGAAATCGGGTGAATAGTTATGGCTGCTACAAAACTGAACAGTACCTGCTACAGTACTGCTATAGAAACCTAGAAATTTACCTCCACTCGGTTTTGAACCTGGGTCTCTTAGATGCCAAGCAGGAGCCCTTACCACTCAGGTATGGGCTCATTGGCGACTCAAGGCTTGAGAGGTGTGAGGAGAAGAGGTGGTGAGGGGTGGTATTTATAGTGGAGGAGAGGGGTGTTTTCTCATTATTTTATTCATTAGTTTATCATTTTGGCTTAAAACTATGAATAGTTTGATAATTATCATCAAATATAATAAAATAATGAAGGATGGTTTGATATTTTGGGCTTACATTAGTCATACATCATCTATGACTCCATAATTCATGTATTTAACATTTATCGTAAATTACCATGTTTTACTATTCACTAAAAATTCAAGTATTTTAGAAAAATCCCAAAAATTAACCCTAACTATTTTTAGACATGTAGAATTCAAAAATAAAATCCATTTTATAAAAATAATTTTCTAAATATGATAACTTTTATTTTTTATTAAAATCATAATTTACTCAAAAAATATAGATTTTAAAATTATAACTGATTTTATAACACTGAAAAAATAACTAAGGTCTCATAAAATTATCTTATATTCATAATACATCTAAATAATGATTTATGAATACATTTTATGAAAGTAAATTTTCTTTTAAATTATTAAATTAGTCATAATATTGTAATTAAATGTTTATGACTTACAAAAATACCAACACTTAATAATTTTTAAAGTATTTATTTACTTATACTATGATATAATTATATCATATTGTCACTTATAATGTGGATAAATTTTATTTATACTTTCATTGGTGAGTTTACTATTCAATTTTCTGGTTTACCATTCATGAGGGTCGTGTTACTATTCCAAAGGTTAAGTTACTATTCATTTGGTATATATTCTTAAACTTCTAGAAATACCTTTTGTATCATTAATTATTCATTTATAATGTTTTTATTGTGTTCTTAATGTGATTATATGTGATTATATTGTATGATATAATTATAAGAAGGAAATTTCTGTTAATAAAACTTTGGATCATTACAGACCACCTACCTCGATTCTGAAGATGAACGCTCGATTAACCTTAGCCCTTGACTCGGATTCGAACACCCTTCAAAACTCCAACCTAAGACACAATAGAAAAAGAGGGTTTTAGGCCTTCTAAATAAGAATAATGTCTACACAATCCATAATTTGAAAAATAGAAGTAAGATGAGTGTTAGACTCACTCGGAGCTTTGATTCTCAACCAACGGCGCTCCAAACGGCTTAAGAATGAGGGAGATTGATCCTTGGGAAGCTTGGGTGATTTGGATCATTGCTAGGGTTGTTTGTGGAATAATATAGTTGAATATTGAGTTAGAACACTTAATTCCTAAGATGGGAAAATGGTAAAATCCCACTTTTTAAGGGACGTGCGGTTTGGCCTCATTGTTTGTCAAACTGTGTGCCACCCTTTGTCTAAGAGGGGGCCAGGATGCATGGTTTCCTAGGGATCCCACATGGTATGAAAATCCATGTGATGACCATGCATAATTTCTCTATCCAATCCCACATGGTTTTTCCTTCCCCCTTGCATGATTTCTTTAAACTGTGCACCCCACCTCCAAGAAAGCACGGTTAGGGCACACAATTACTACTAACCACGCACCAATTGTGCAACATGCACTGAATGGACACTTTCTCACCTCTTTTGTGCCCCAAACCCTCGGAACACCTTCGACACTCCACATACACTCAAAAAGTATTTCATTAACCAACTTTAATGGATTCAAACTGAAACTTAAAAAGGAACGTATCTCAAGGAAGTCAGGGATCTTACAACCTCCCCACCTTATAATGGATCTTCCTCAAGATACTCTTATCAAACATAACTGAGCTTCTAAAGTAAATATATCGGGCCACTGGGATCACATATCTATCTCTCCCTCCCAAGTTTCTTCCTAAACATTACCATGCTTCCAAAAAACTTGAACCAAACGCACATCCTTTCCCCCATAAGACTTTCTCACTAAGATCCATAATACGAACCGGATGCTCCTCAAAGGACACATTAGCCTCAAGTTTAACATCATTAACATCAATCACATGAGATGGGTCAGGGTGATATTGTTGAATATTTGGCACATGAAAAACATAATGCATTCCACTATAATTTTGTGGAAGAGCCAATCAGTATGCCACTGGTCTAATCCTCTCCACAATCTCAGATAGCCCTATGTACCTAGGCACCAACTTACCCTATTTCCAAATCTGATGATGACCCAATCTTGGAAACACCCAAAGAAACAAATTATCACTCACCATAAACTCAAGAGTTCAACGATGTCAATCCAAATATGACTTTTGCCTACTCTGAGCCATAACCATGCATTTCCAAATCAATTGAACCTATTTCAAAATCTCCTAGATAAGACTTGATCCCAACAACTCTAATTCTCCAGCCTTCATCCAACATAATAGAGATCTACATGGCCTACCATAGAGCGCCACATACATATCCATATGAATCATTTCCTAGTAACTGTTGTTATAAGATAACTCAACAAGTTACAGATGTTTCTCCCAAGATTCACCAAAATCAAGAACACATTCCCTCAACATGTCTACAGGTGGAAATCCATACTCAAAAACACCTAGGTACCAAGCGCCTTTTGTAACCCTTTTCAGAAGAGCGAAGTAAAATATGGATCACGATCCGAAACTATAGTCCACGACAACCAATGCAACCACACTATCTCTCAGACATATAACTCACCCAATTGTTCAATGGTGAATGTCTCTTGAATCGGTAAGAAATGTTCCACATTAGTCAACTGATCCACAACTACCCAAATTGAATCATTCTTCTAAGGCATCCTCGGAATCCCAACCACAAAATCCATCATCATATCATCCCATTTCCATTCTGGAATGAGAAAAGGTTATAAAAAATCACCTGGTCATTGGTGCTCATCCTTCACCTACTGTCAAGTATAGTGTCACATCACGAAACTTTCCACCTCCTTTATACCTGGCCACCAATACTATCTACGAAGATCTTGATACATTTTGGTTAAAATAGGATTCACTTCCCACTTCGATTTAGGAAACTTACACATCAACTCTTTCCACATACATTTAGGAATGAAAACACGACCACGAACATAAATAATCTCATCATCACCAACAATACAATCGGAAGGTGACTCCCCACATTCAAGATTTCCCTCAAAGCCAAACACCCTGGATCCTCATACTATCTCTCCTTGATCCAGCTCAGAAGGGTATAATCAACTATCAAGGATGAAAGGTCCATCTACCCTTGTCCATATTAAACCTCTAGGTTTATCTCAGTAAACAACTCCATCATCCTCCACTCGGAACTGGATTCCTAAACTGCCTAATTTTGAATCTTTTGGCTTAAGGCATCTGTAACACTGTTTCCCTTTCCTAGTGTGTAGACCAGCTCAAAATCGAAGGATTTCGTGTACTCAACCCATATTCACTATAGAATATTCAAATAACACTAGGAGAAGGTGTACTTAAGGATTTTATTATTGATATACATAGTAAACCTCTCTCCTAACAAGTAATGCCGCCAACACTTTAAGGTGTAAACCACTGCGACCAATTCAAGATCATGCGTAAGGTGATTTCGTTCATGAGGACTCAACTATTATGACCCATATTCCACAACTCGGTCATTTTTCATCAACACTACCCCAATCCCAACACCAGATTCATCACAAAATAAGGTACATTGCTTACCCGGCTCGGGTAGGATCAAAATTGGTGCAGTTTCCAACTAATTCTTTAACTCCTGGAAGGAATTATCACATTCCCCAGACCAGTCAAACCTAATGTCCTTCTTAGTTAAACCCAAAATCAGTGCTTCTAAATAGGATAAGTCTATGATGAATCTTTGATAATAGCCCGCCAACCCCAAAAAACTTCAAATATCAAAAACGTTCTTGGGATGCTCCCAAGATACAATGACCAGCACTTTATCTAGGTCCCCTAACAAGCCTGCCTTAGAGATGATGTGACCCGAGAAATGTACCTTGTTAATCTAGAAATGAGATTTGGATATCTTGGCGTATAGATTATGCTCTCTTAGTGTACTCATGACGATGTCAAGTTGTTTGTCATGATCATTATGAGTCTTTGAGTACACCAAGATCTTTTCTACAAAGGAAACAACAAACTGATCTAGGTACGGGTGAAAGATTCGATTCATTAGGGCCATAAATACTACTGGTGCATTGGTTAACCCAAACGGCGTCACAACAAACTCATATAAAACATACATGTTCCTGAAGTCAGTTTTTGGTATATCAGAAGGTCTCACCCTTAGCTGATGATATCCTAACCTCAAAAAAATTGGAGAACGCATAAGAACCCCTCAACTAGTCAAAAATATTATCGATATGTGGAAGAGGGTATCGATTCTTAACTATCATCCAGTTCAACCTCCAGTTTTAAATGCACAACTGTAACGATTTGTTAACCTTCTTGGAAAATAGAACTTGAGATCCCTAAGGTGATGTACTTAGAAGAATGAACCATTTGTTCTCAAATTCCTCCAACTGAGTTTTAAGTTCCTAGAGTTCTTATATTGCCATGTTATAGGAAGAAATAGAGACTGGTTCTTCCCCGAGCAGCAACTCTATCATGAATTCAACATCTCTCTCATGTGGCAGCCCTGAGAACTCCTCAAGAAGCACATCCTGGAACTGATTCACCAAAAGAGGAAAGACAAGCTACTCAACTCCCCCATCATCAAGACTAAGAGAAGCCACTTGGGTTGTGAGTTTACCCAACTACTAATAGACTGCCCTGCATGGTCTGCTCGGATATCCCATCCCCCACGGTGAACATAGGTATTCCTCTCTAGGGATGTGAATGTTACCCTACAGTGGTAACAGCCAATATGGGATTGGTACCAAACTAGTCATTCCATGCCCAAAATCATATCAAAACCAAACATCTAAAGCATAAACAAGTCCCAAAGGAAGCAGTACACACCAACCTCGAGGGAACACTCCTTACACTATTGTATATTTTCTGCTCATACCCCCAACAGTATATCAATAAACATAACCTCATATATATGTTCCACCGCTAGGCTCATCACACTAACAAACTGGGTAGATATAAAATAATGTGAGGTGCATGTATCAAATAAAGCACTAGAAAGTGTGGAATATACAATAATTGTACCTCGAACTGATAATGGGTCAGCCTCACCACCTCCAGATGAAGGCTTAACTGCATGAAGTTGACCTGTCCCTCTTCCATAGGCTCTGGTCTAAGTTCCTAGTGATGCACAACCCTACGGATAAGGATGTCCATGTCCCGAAGCACCATGTCCACTACCCCGACCGGTACAGCTGGTGAAGCTATAAGTGCCTGCCTAATATGGGATAACTAACCCCCCGCCTGCACCCTGCACTGGCCTTAGTCCCCTGTCATCACCCAACTATCAAGAGTTCCTACAGAATCTTTTCACATGCCTCATTCTGTCGCACACTCGGCACTCAACTGGTGGTCAGGGAAACTGGTCTCACATGTATCCCGGACTTCCGCACTGATAGCAGAAAACTCGATCACTACCCTAAGAGACTGGTTCTCTTTTATTACTACTCTTTCCACCACCACCCTGGTGAAAACTCTCGAAGAAATTCTTCCTACCATTAGAAGTCGCACCACTGGATCACCCCACTGGAACTTCATGTCCACCACCAGAAGACTCCTTGAGATTTCCTTTTAAAATAAGGGTCTGGTCCACCACTTTAGAAAACCTATTTAAGCGGAATATATTCACCTAGGACTTGATCTCATGTCTCATTCCATCCTAAAAATGTCTCATCGTAGCTGCCTCATCCCCTGCCAACGCTGGAACAAAGAATTGCAGGTTAGTGAAGCAGCCCACATAATTCATCACTATCATAGTCCCCTGAGTCAAACTCATAAACTATACAGCCTTCTACTACCTCAAGGTCTCTAGATATAAATGTTCCAGAAACCCTTCCACTGCATACCCTCTCCCTGCTCATTTTGAACCAAAATATCCTACCAACACTTTGCATGCCCTCGCAACATGTAAGTCACCAACTTGAATCTCTTCTCTAGAGGATTTTATAAGTGATCAAGAATATTCTGGATGGAATCTATCCAAAACTCGATTGCCACAGGTCCACCCTCTCCAGCAAAAGTTATAGAGTGTTACAGATGAAACTCTCTAGTCAACTCAAACATACTCGGCACAACCCTCCCTGGGTTTCATTCCATCATCTGTATAAAATGAGAAAAATTCTCACAGAACTGCTCCTCTCATCTATTACCCTAGATCATCAGGGTTTCTTGCTCCACTTATGGAGGATCATTTTTAGCGATATCCTCTTATCACCCAACTGGAACACGTCATTGCGGTGGTATTTCTCTACAATTCCAAACACACATCTCAGAACACATAACATAAAACTTCCATAGTTTTTCACAAAACAAGGCCCTCCACTAGCCATAAACTACCCATTCTCCATACACTAGCCCCAACAGACACAGTTGCATCTCTACCACTACCCTTAGCCATCCCTACCACGGGTCATGGTCAACATGGGGGAAACCAACACACACAACTACAAGTCTTTTTCATTAAACACCCCTCCCCCCTCATGTTTTCACATCCACAACATATATTTTCCTCTTTTAGGTGCCCTTCCATCTTTACAACTTATTAAAACCAAAATTTTAACCCATTTATAACCTTTCATTAGGCACAAGTCTTTAACCATTCTTTCACATTATTTCCATTTACCCATTAGCATCATCTTTATTCGACACTATTTACTTTCAATTTTCAAGAAAGTTCAATGAATTCTATCCCTCGCATCCTACACAGATTCCCCATTTATGCCTACCATGATGCATGCCACCTGTATCCCTAGGTTCCTAAAATGATGCAAGAATGCACAACCTTGTACCATTTCATCCATGAGGAAAATATCATAAAATAATCACATCACACAACAAGTGCATCACCTAATGGTGAAATATCATTCAACCTTAACAACGCACATAAAGAACAATAATCCCACCCTAGGAACTTGGGTTTTCCCCCCGCACATGGGTTAGCTACTCTTGCGCATGAGCTTATTTCCAAATCCTGACACATCCTAGTCTCCCATCTACCATTCAAAAATAGTAAAATAACATAAAACAACCTGCTCTGATACTAATTTGTAACATCCCCAGTCTGGGATCTACTAAACTGGTGCCCCAAGCCAAGTCACCACATGACCTCTGGCGTGCCTTCCTGTGTTCCAGAGACTACTGACTAGCAAAAAGGGTCTAATAAATCATGTGGGAAGACTATACCCTATATATCATAGTAAGACACAAAAGATAAAATATGAAATAAAGGAAGCAATAGGAAATAAACAATAACCATGCATTACCAGCCATTTCCCAAAACTGAGTACAATACCACAGCCAAATAGTAAATATGCTATGTCGTGTCTTACAGTTCCAAGTGAAGAAAAACCCCAAGAATAAAGATAAATAGAAGAATCCCCAAAATGGGTCCTAACTCCAAGTTTGGATCCCTCATCCATGCACATCTCATGCCCAAATCAACCCTATAGCATAGGGCCTTTTCCCTTGTCCTGACTTGTAAGTATGAAGTTTTCTCAGGTACTCAATGGTGGCCCGAGTAGGATGTGAGTAAAACTCAGTAGGCCGCCACCAACGGTGTCTAAAAATTATCCAGTCTAATTAGACAGTGTATGCATGTACTAAATGAATAATAAGGTAAAAAAATGAATAAACCATGTTCCGTTAGTTAACAATAGTCACTTAAACAATTTTCATGGTTGGTTCCATGGGTTAGAAATTTTCATCAATTACACCACAGACTATGCTGACCAACTACTATGCATAAGGGAAAAGTCGAGTTCCCTATCTCACTAGGGAAAACATTTCACAAACAATTACATCATAATTACCTTGGAGCCTCAGTCTAGGTAGTCTCATCAAATGTAATTGTTAGGGGCATAGAGCCTTAGTCTGACTCTCTAACACGTACATTCTAGGGGTGGGGTTTAGAGCCTCAGACCAACCTGACTTGTGGGTGTAGAACCTCAAGTCAATACCCCACATACCACCAAGCCATGTGCACATGCTTCTTTAACCATAATACATTTATCAAACATAACCACAACCATTCAACACATTCATCATTTACAATAAAGTTCATTTAACACATGGCCATCATTATTCCTTAGCCCATTCACATTATCATTTACATGCCTTATCCCAATTAACCCATTCATCATTCACATTCCTTATCCAAACAACAAATTACCCTTTTATATTCCATCACCCATTTAACCCATTAAAATTATTCCAAACAACCCCTTATTCCAAGTTAATAGCCAAACAAAATTACCATTAGTTCCATTTCATAACCCAAGCTAACATGTCAACACATTTATTATGGGATCTATGTCATAAAAATTCATTTCTGCACTTAATATTTCAATTTCCATGTTCAAGAAGCGTTGCACCCCATGGGTGGACATTAACCCAGTCAAATCAACCTCAATGCATTCCACGAAGATCATGAGGGGTTCAATTAAACATTTACCCAAAAAATTATCATTTCTACTGAGGCAATCCAAATGGGAAACACACAACACCAAAGCACAACACATACACATAAATAACCAACAAGACTATGGGATATAACTTATAGATCACCTACCTCGATTCTGAAGACGAACACTCATTAACCTTAGCCCTTGACTCAGATTTGAACACCCTTTGAAGGCCCAACCAAATATACGTTGGAAAAGGAGGGTTTTAGGGATTCATAAGAAGAAGAATGCACTAGTGTAGAAAACGTTTTTTACAGCGGTTATTTTTTATTTTTAATGTCGTCTTTTGGCCGATGTTATTACAGGAGATGTTATAAACATAGTTTTTTACATCGGTTATTTTACAACCGACGTAAAAAACACAAATCCGAAGCGTTTTTCAAGTCGGTTAATAAAAACCCGATGTGGAAAATGCTTCGGAGTCATGGTTTATTATGTCATTTATTTAATAACCAATGTGGTATATACCCTTTCACGTCATTTATATAATAACTGATTTCATAAAGCACTCCTCTGAAGTGTTTATCAAGTCGGTTATTTTTATAACCGATGTGATAAACCTGTCTGTCAAGAGGTTTCCAACATCAGTTATATAATAACCGACGTAAAAAACATATCTACGATGCCAGTTATAAAATAACCGATGTAAAAAAATATCCATTCCAATTTATTACATTAGTTATGAAATAACCGACGTAAAAACCATTTCCCATGAAGTTATTACGTCAGTTTCCAAATAACCGATGTTAAACCTAATACCAATGCCTTTTTTATGTTGGTTATGAAATAACCGACGTAAAACCCAATTTTTTTAAATAAAACTGAACCACTGCTATGACCATCCAAATTACCTGAAACAGAGCAAAAGGTTACCAAAAATAGACCAGAACCCCCCCCCCCCCACTGGACAGCACCCCACACCCATGGACAACCCCACCACCCCCTAGACAGCTCCCCCCCCCCACACACACCCCTGAACAACCCCTCACCCTCCTGTATACCCCCCCTACCCCCTGGACAGCACTCCCACACCCCTGGACAGACCTCTCACACCCCTGAAACAGACCAAAAAGTTACCAAAAACAGACTAGAACCCCCCCCCCCCACCCCACTGGACATCCCCCACCACACCCCTGGACACCCCCCCCCCCCACACTCCTGGACTACCCCCCACCCCACCCCCTAGATAGCCCCCACACCCCTGGAAACCCCCCCCCCCTCCTGGACACCCCACCACCACCACCACACCCCTGGACTACCCCCCCACCCCCACCCCCTGGATAGCCCCCCACACCCCTGGACTACCCCCCCCCCCACCCTCCTGGACACCCCCCACACCCCTAGACTGCCCCCTGGACAACCCCCCACACCCCTAGACAACCCCACCACCCCCTGAAGAGCCCCCCACACCCCTGGAAATCCCCCCCACCCTCTTGTATACCCCCCCCCTTGGACAGCACTCCCACACCCTTGTACAACCCTCACACACCCCTGAAACAGACCAAAAAGTTACCAAAAACATACCAGAACCCCCCCCCCCCCACCCCACCCCACTAGACAGCCCCCACCACACCTCTGGACACCCCCTCCCCCAACACCCCTGGACTACCCCCCACCCCCTGGACACCCCCCCACACCCCTAGACACCCCCTGGACATCCCCCCACTCGCCTAGACATCCCTCCCACCCTCCTGGACACCCTACCACCCCACTGGACATCCCCCACCACGCCCCTGAACACCCCCACACCCACCCACCCACCCCACTGGACAGCCCCCACCACACCCCTGGACACCCCCACACACCCCTGGACTTCCCCCCCCCCCCAACCCCTGGACATCCCCCCACACCCCTGGACATCCCCCCACTCGCCTAGATATCCCTCCCACCCTCCTGGACACCCTCCCACCCCACTGGACAGCCCCCACCACACCCTTAGACACCCCCCCACACACACACCCCTGGACTGCCCCCCCCCCCACCCCTTGGACAGCTCCTGGGCAGCTGGTGTTGGGATAGGAGGCGCCGCCATCCCTTGGGGGGCTGAATGCCACTGGAAGGTACTCATCACTCCCACATGCGAACCTTGAGCTCTCAAAATGTTTCACCAATGCTTTCTTCCCCTATTAACATCATTCATTCTATCACTTTGATGCCAGTATAACCAAGGGAAAACACCATCACACATGACGGCATTTTCCCCTGGTTATATTGGAATCAAAGTGATAGAATGAATGATGTTTACAGGGGAATAAATCATTGGTGAAACATTTTGAGATCTCAAGCTTCGCATGTGGGAGTGATGAGTAACTTCCAGCGGCATTCAGCCCCCCGAGGGATGGCGGCGCCTCCTCTCCCACCCCCCTGGACTGCCCCCCCCCCCCCATCCCCATGGACACCCTCGACCCCCCCCCCCCCCTCACACACACACACACCCCTGGAAAGCCCCCTCACAGGACACCCCCACTATAAGAACTCGGATCTTCCTTTCAGGTACGCCTTTCTTTTTTCTGGAGTTTTTAAGAAAAATGAAGTTTCTGGAAAATTTTGAAGTACACGCCGTGTACTTTCTGAGTATACACCGTGTACTCTTCTCTGGCTCAAAGATGTGTGATGGCCATGTCTGGGCCACACACACGGTGTGTAGGGGTGATGTGGAGGCCAATTTTGGCGGAGTACGGAAAAACCTAGTACACGCCGTGTACTCGAGAAGTACACGCCGTGTACTTTTCTCTTTTTTCACTAAACGGCCCAGGGTCGTGCATAATGCAAAAAAACAACTTCTTCTAGGTCGCGTTCATCCGAGAGAGACCCGTACGGCCGGATCTTCCCCGAGCTCTCGCCTCTCCGTCTGTTCTCCGATTTGAGCACGGTCGATTGCGTTGGAAGTGCAGCGGTGAATTCTTCCTTCTGTTTGAGCCTTGTTTTCCAATTTTTCCTCCTTCTCAAGTTATCTAAGGTTGAACATTTTGTGCGTTTTTTCAGATCTACGGCGTTCTAGGGAGAATCAGTCGTTGTGGTTCAAGTATATCGATCTCCTAGGATCGAGGTAGGTGGTTTGTGCCTTTCTGTAGGAAGTCGATGAGTACTTTGTGCAAATTCCACCAATACCCTTGAACGGGGTATTGCGTGTTCTTGTTTTTCCCATGTTATATTGTCAGCCTTTCTTTATTTCTTGAGTAGATGTAATTGTCTGTGAATATGGTAGTTTTTACTGTACCCTGGATGTTTTCCATGCTTGTTTTGCTTGTTGGTGTTTTACTGGTTTCCATGCCTAGTTGTAGGATAGTGGAACTATTGATTTGTTATGCTGTTGAGCCTTAGAATGATAGACAAGTAGTTCTTGAGGTTTACTTGTACGTTTCACGCGTGCTGAGCATGTTAGTTTCACACAGGATTGTGAGAACCTAGTGTAGTAGACCACAGGGAGAATAGACGTAAGGGCTTCTCCATAGTGTCTTTAAATACGATGTGAGACCATAGGGGGAATTGACGATGAGTGCTTCCTCAGAGAGTCTGTAGTTCCTTGACGTGGGCCACAGGGGGAATGAGATGTTGAGTGCTTCCCCAGAGAGCCTTTAGCACGATACGAGACTATAGGGGGAATTGACGGTGAGTGCTTCCTCAGAGAGTCTATTCTTAGCTGAACCAGAGGGGTGAGACTTTGGGTGCCTCCCAGAGGGTTCCTAGTACTTATAGGTTGAGCCATAGGGGTTAGGCTGTGAGAGCTACCCAGAGGGTTACCTGTTTTCCTCTTGTTACTGGCTGTTTACTTGTGTACTTTATATGTTAGAACTGTGAATTATAGCTGTTGTGTATTTCCTATTTACTGTTCCTGTACTGTAATTGCCATGTATTCATTGACTGTTAGGCACGGATCTTTGGGTGGTTGCCTATTGGGACTTTGTCTCACATCCTGTTTGGGTTATGCTTTTGGGCCCAAGTAGATTATGTTGTTGCAAGTATAGATAAGGGCAAGCGCCCTTCTACTTCAGGTACCTGACTTGCTGGAGCTGGAGAACATGGGACCGAGCCGAGGCTTGCGATGCTGAGGAGTTGCTCTTCTATTTTTCTTTTGTTGTTTCTTTAGTACTTGTGATCAGTTGTATTTCATCACGTTGGTTTTTTTATTTCTTTCTATAGACATATGTACCATGTTGCATCATTAGTAGTTTATACATTGTTTCTGTTGTTCAGTTCAGTTGTTGTATGTTGTTATTGTTTCCGCTATTGTGACTCGTTGTTCTTCCACTGTATACTTTATCGAATGAGGGCATAGTTTCCCCACTGACTCACCAAGTCCCTCGTTGCTAGTCGGAAGCCTCTGGCATTTGGGGAAATGCGCTTGAGGTCATGTGGCGAACCGGGTATGGGGCACCAGTGGAGGGGCTCCGGATTCGGGTCGTTACAAAGTGGTATCAGAGCGGTTATTTTATCTTGCTTTACTGTTTGGAGACCTTATCTAGGGATAAGATGGATTCGTTACTTGGTATTAAGTTGTACTCGGGATTAGCTAACCCGTGTACAGGGAAAATCCATACTACCTCGTTTATTGCAGTTTTCTGGTTTTAAGATTTTACAGTTGATATGATTTCACCTAGAGTGATTCACATGCTTTGTATTGTTATTTTCTTGACGATTGTATTTCTATTTCTATCGCAACCCTATGATATGAGGGTATGTCATCTCATACATCATATAGGCACTTGTAGAAATCACATGCCATGCATTCTTGCCATGCCATCTAGGGTGCATTAGTGATTGCATGTTGTTGTGATAAAATTTGTGTAGATTATACATGTTGTTGTGATAGATGCTTGATAGAATCTATGCTAACTTGTTAGAGGATTTTTTGTTTCCTACCTTGCTTAAATGGATGCCAAGTTTTGATTCGCGGGGAGTATAGGCCCTCACGAATCGGAATTTGCCACTTCCTTGACTTGTTTTCTGTGTTTTTTGGGCTTCTGTGTAGTTTCTGAGCTACTACCCAGAAAAACCCAGAATACACGGCGTTTACTTTTCAGATACACGCCGTGTAGTTTTCAAGCCATGTCACTGACCGTGTGAGCAGAAACACGGTTTCGTGATAATAACTTCAGGAACACGCCGTGTACGGTTGGTACACGCCATGTAGTTCGGAGCCATGTACCCGGCCGTGTCACTAATAACATGGGTCGGGGAAGCTCGAGTAGAACACGCCGTGTTGTAAAGGAACACGCCGTGTAGTCTTGTCCAGGTACCCGGCCATGTCACAAACAACACGGGTCGGTGTAACCTTCTCTTAGACACGCCGTGTGTTTTCGGCCACACGTCGTGTAATCTTGTTCAGGTACCCGGCCATGTCACGAACAACACGGGACAGTGTCACCTTCACCTATACACGTCATGTTTGTTTGGAACACGCCGTGTAAGGTTCAGCCGTGTAAACGGCCATGTGTTTAACAAACACGGGCCGCCGAAGCCTTGTCCAGTACACGCTGTGTTTATTCAGAACACACCGTGTAGTCTCAGGTTGAGTCGGACCGTGTGGGATAGCCGTGTAAAGAGACTTGGGCAGGGGAATAGTTTTCCAGTACACGCCGTGTGTTGGGTCAACACGCCGTGTAGTTTGATGTGTTACACGACTTGTAGGGCAGGAGTACACTCCCATGTCAGTGGCTTAAGAAGACACATCGTGTAGTTTTTATACATGCCATGTATTCATGTTTTGTAAACTTGTGTGTTTTCCTTCCCATGTTCCCGTTTTGTACTCTTGTGTTTCCTGTCCTTGTTTTATAATCTAAGGTGTACTTTTGATCTTTCATATCTATGCCTCTGAGACGTCATCTGGTTGTACATCTGTCGTCAGGTAGTGATCAAACGCCAGATATGGCTGATCAGACACTTCCTGCTGATCCTCCAGTCGAGCCAGCCTTGGCACCGGCTATCATACCAGTTGCAGGCGCTGATGCGCAGTTCAAGGAAGGTTTTATGAGGATGATGCAGACCTTCCAGGTAGCACCACCTCCTGCCTCGACTATGGCAGACTTGACGCGGGTTTTTCAGTAGCAGCACCCTCCCACGTTCTCGGGGGAGGGAGGACCTCAGGCTGCAGAGTCATGGATGGAATCCATACTGACTATCTTCGAGAATCTGAAGACGCCTCTAGAGAGGTGGGTCAAGATCGCTACCTACATGCTCCAAGACTCCACCAAGAGGTGGTGGGACATGATCTCACAGGCGGGTCATCAGCAGGTTATGGCTTGGGAGGAGTTCCAGCGCGTGTTCTACAACTACTTCTACCCGGAGACCCTGAGGGCCGATCGAGCCAGGGAGTTCATGAGCTTAGAGCAAGGTACTTTTTCTGTCATGGATTATTCCTCTCATTTCACCGATCTGCAGCGTTTCACACCCCTCCGGGATGGGATTGGGGTGTTCTTAGCAAGGAAGTTCGAGGATGGTCTCAGGCGGGAGATCCGTTCACAGGTGAATATCTTCCAGTTGACTTCCATCACTTCCATCGTCAATCAGGAACTGATTGCGGAGCACAATCTGAGAGACTCTGGAGCTGCGAGCCAGGGCGGTTCCGCTTCCAGAGCTAGTTTTCCTCCTGATGACAGCAATAAGCACCGTAGAGAGTCTACATGCGGTGATCTGAGGAAGCGAGATGCATCGTCAGGCAGCCAGGTGGTATGCTACCAGTGTGGTCGGTCAGGGCACATGAGGCCGCAGTGCCAGAGAGACCCCATAGAGTGCCGATCTTGCGGCAATATGGGTCACCTTCAGCGTTTCTGCTAGGTTTTCTCACCATCAGCGAGTGACTAGGGTTCTTCCATGACTCCTCGTTCAGGAGCAGCACCACCAGTTTCTCATCAGTCGGGGAACTAGAGTTCTTCCAGCCGTTCGGGCCGAGGTGGAGGTTGAGGCCGTGGTGGTCAGCCACTAGTCCCTCAGCACCAGCAGGGAGGTTCAGCTCAGAGTGGTCAGCCAGGGGCGCAGGGCCGTGGTGCAGGTTAGTCTTTCGCCATGAATCAGACCTATCAAGAGTAGGATCTCGGCCCTTCTACAGTTCGAGGTACGGTTTTAGTAGCCTCAGTTTTATCTTCATCTCTTTTCGATACTGGTGTTATGCACAATTTTATCTATATTGTTGTTGTGGAGAGAATTGGGCTCTATGTCTTTTCTTTTGCTGACTCATTGACACTAGACACACCTTTGGGGATAAGGACATCTAGTGTGCACCAGTGTAGAGAGTGCCCTCTTGAGTTTGCAGGGTATCGTTTCTTATGGGATCTCTATGTCCTAGAGATGACAGACTATGATGTCATTCTCAGGATGGACTAGTTGGTTCCCTTACAAGTAGTCGTTGACTGTTATCGCCACAGAGTGAGTTTTGTTTCAACAGAGGGTGAATATTTTCTTCATAGAGGCGAATGGGATGTTCAGGAAAGTTGGGCAGGACTCGAGCATCATGGGCTAGGAAGGGTGACAGCCCAGATTTCTAGTCTTTATCTGGATGATCAGGGGACTTCGCAGTTGGAATTTCCTCCAGTGGTGGATCGTTTCAAGGACTTCTTTCCAGAGGACTTTTTGGGTTTTCCTCCAGAGCGTGAGGTAGACTTTTCTATTGAGCTTGTGCCAGGAGTAGCACCAGTGTTCATTCCTCCTTATAGGATGACTACACCTGAGTTGTAGGAGCTCAAGAAGCAGTTGGAGGAGTTGCAGGCAAAGGGTTTCATCCAACCCAGTACTTATCCTTGGGGTTCACCTGTCCTGTTTGCGAAGAAGGCAGACGGTACCCTTCATCTTTGTGTGGATTATCAGTAGTTGAACCAGTTGATAGTCAAGAACCGATATCACTTGCCGAGGATCGATGACCTCTTTGATCAGCTTCAAGGATCCCGAGTGTTCTCAAAGATCGACTTGAGGTTTGGTTATCATCAGTTGTGCGTTAGACCATTAGATATACCTCTGACATCCTTCAAGAGTAGGTTTGGTCTATACGAGTATACAGTCATGCCGTTCGGTCTCACGAACGCGCCTGCAGTTTTCATGGCACTGATGAACCGAGTGTTCCATCCTTACTTGGATTCCTTCATCGTGGTCTTCGTGGATGATATCTTGGTGTACTCTCACACTCGACACAACCATTCCACACATCTTGAGATCGTTCTGAGTACACTGAGAGAGCATCGGCTTTATGCTAAACTCTCAAAGTGCCACTTTTGGATAGATCAGATTCACTTTTTGGGTCACATCATCTCAGAGGCAGGAGTATCTGTGGACCTAGATAAAGTGAGATTTGTAGTCTCTTGGGAGCATCCGAAGAACGTTTTTGAGGTGCGGAGTTTCCTAGGGCTGGATGGATACTACAGACACTTCATTCAGGACTTTTCACGCCTAGAAGCACCTTTGACAGGTCTGACCAAGAAGGGGGTGAAGTTCTTATGGCCATATTCATGTGAATCAACCTTTCAGGAGCTGAAGGGAAGATTGACGTCAGCGCCGATATTAGTCTTTACAGAGCCAGGAAAGAGATACACTGTCTATTATGATGCTTCAGGTATCGGGCTAGGTGATGTGCTTATGCAAAGAGATGGAGTTGTTGCGTACGGGTCTCGGCAGTTGAGGCCACATGAGAGGAACTACCCGACGCACGATCTGGAGTTGGCAGTTGTTGTTCATTCCTTATGCTATTGGAGACACTATCTTCTGGGAGATCACTTTGTGGTCTTAATCGACCACAAGAGTCTCAAGTATATCTTCACTCAGCGTGATCTGAATCTGAGGCAGCACAGGTGGGTCGAGTATCTTCAATCTTTTGATTTCGAGCTTGCTTATACGCCAGGAAAGGCCAACACAGTGGCAGATGCGTTGAGCAGGAGAACTCAGATTCAGGCAGTTCAGGAGGCCAGCAGTGAGTGGCAGCTTATGGCTCTGTTCTCTGAGATGCATATGGAGGTGCATGATAGACAGGGACAGACCTTCTTGTCTTCTGTAGCTGTTACCTCGACACTACTTGATCGGGTACGGATGAGGTAGCTATCAGACTCACAAGGCTTAATCCTGCGGGAGAGTGTGTCAGGAGAGGACCCTCTTCCTGGATGGACAGTAGGCGAGGATGAGATCTTGCGTTTATAGGGACACATATGGGTGCCAGAAGACATACGCGAGGAGCTGATGTGGGATTTTCATTCCTCAGTTTAGGCAGTTCATCCTGGCGTCACCAAGATGTATCAAGATATTCATCGCCACTACTGGTGGTCAGATATGAAGAAAGATGTTGTTGGTTTTGTCATGAGATGCTCTACTTTTCAGCAGGTGAAAGTGCAGCATCAGTGACCAGCATGCCTTTTACAGCAGTTACCCATTCTAGAGTGGAAGTGGAACGATTTTTGCGATGGACTTCGTGATCGGGTTGTCAAGGTCACCTCGGGGGAACGATGTTGTTTGGGTTATCATCGACAGACTCATGAAGGTTGATCACTTCTTGCCGATCAAGGAGACCTTCAGTGTTGATGATCTGGGATGACTGTACATCAGAGAGATTGTACGTCTGCATGGAGTTTCACACTCCATTATTTCAGACAGGGATGCGCGCTTTACCTCTCGGTTCTGGTAGGGACTTCAGAAGGCCTTGGGTACACAGGTACTTTTGAGTACAGCATACCATCCCCAGACTGATGGCCAGTCCGAGCGCACGATCCAGGTGCTTGAGGATATGCTCCGAGCTTGCATCCTAGACTTTGGTCGTTCTTGGGAGAAGCATATACCTCTGGTGGAGTTCTCCTACAACAACAGTTTCTAGGCGACCATTCAGATGTCACCTTACGAGGCTTTGTACGGTAGGCCATGCCGATCACCCTTATACTGGCTGGAGGCAGGAGAGGAAGCTTTGCTGGGACCTCATCTTGTTCAGGAGACTTCAGAGCAGGTAGAGCTGATTCGGAAAAGGATGGCTACAGCACAGTCTCGGCATAAGTCTTATGCTGATCAACAGAGACAACCTCTGGAGTTCGAGGTCGAGGATCAGGTTTTCCTGCGTGTCGCACCGAGGTTGGGACACAAAAGGATTCGGAGACAGGGTAAGCTTTCACCACGATACGTCGGGCCGTTTGAGGTTTTGGAGATAGTTGGGTTGGTCGCCTATCGGTTGCAGTTACCCTAGAGGTATCGGGCCATGCACGACATCTTCCACGTCTCTCGGCTCCGACATTACTTTTCAGACCCATCTCGTGTCTTTCAGCCTGAGGAGGTTGAGCTCGAAGCAAATGCATAGTTTGAGGAGCATCCCATCCGGATTGTCGATCACAGTACGAAGGTCCTCCATGGGCGGTCTGTCCCTCTTGTACGGGTGTTATGGCAGCATGGGTGAGTACATGACGAGATCTGGGAGAGAGAGGCCGATGTACGACCGCAGTGGCCGGAGCTGTTTGGGGTTTCTTCTTCTACACCTCTCTAGGGAAATTCGGGGATGAATTTCTTTAAGGGGGGAAGTTGTTAAGAACCCGGATCTTTGTTTCAGGTACGCCTTTCTTTTTTCTGGAGTTTTTCAGAAAAATGAAGTTTCTGGAAAATTTCGAAGTACACGCTGTGTACTTTTTGAGTACACGTCGTGTACTCTTCTCCGGCTCGAAGTCGTGTGATGGTCGTGTCCGGCCCACACACACGGTGTGTAGGGGTGACGTGGAGGCTGATTTTGGCAGAGTACAGAAAACCCTAGTACATGTCGTGTACTCTAGAAGTACACACTGTGTACTTTTCTTTTTTTCACTAAACGGACCGGGGTCGCGCCTAACGCACAGAAACACCTTCTTCTAGGTCTCGTTCGTCCGAGAGCGACCCATACGGCCAGATCTTCCCTGATCTCCCGCCTCTCCGTCCGTTCTTCGATTCGAGCACGGTCGATTGCGTTGGAAGCGCAGTGGTGAGTTCTTCCTTCTTCTTGAGCCTTGTTTTCCAATTTTTCCTCCTTCTCAAGTTATCTAAGGTTGAACGTTTTGTGCGTTTTCTCAAATCTACGGCATTCTAGGGAGAATCAGTCATCGTGGTTCAAGTATATCGATCTACTAGGATCAAGGTAGGTGGTTTTTTCCTTTCTATAGGAATTAAATGATTACTTTGTGCAAATTCCACCAATACCCTTGAACAGGGTATTGCGTGTTCTTGTTTTTCCCATGTTATATTGCCTGCCTTGCTTGATTGCTTGAGTAGATGTAATTGCCTGTGAATATGGTAGTTTTTATTGTACCCTGGATGTTTTCCATGCTTGTTTTTCTTGTTGGCATTTTACCAGTTTTCATGCCTAGTTGTAGGATAGTGGAACTGTTGCTTTGTTATGTTGTTGAGCCTTAGAATTATAGTCAAGTAGTTCTTGAGGTTTACTTGGACGTTGAATGCATGCTGAGCATGTTAGTTTCACACGGGACTATGAGAACCTAGTGTAGTAGACCACAGGGAGAATAGACGTAAGGGCTTATCCAGAGTGTCTTTAAATGTGATGCGAGACCACAGGGGGAATTGACGATGAGTTCTTCCTCAGAGAGTCTTTAGTTCCTCGATGCAGGCCACAGGGGAATGAGACGTTGAGTGCTTCCCCAGAGAGCCTTTAGCACGATACGAGATAGGGGGAATTGACGGTGAGTGCTTTCTCAGAGAGTCTATTCTTAGCTGAACCAGAGGGGTGAGACTGTGGGTGCCTCCCAGAGGGTTTCTAGTACTTGTAGGTTGAGCCATAGGGGTTAGGCTGTGAGAGCTACCCAGAGGGTTAGATGTTTTCTTCTTGTTGTTGGTTGTTTACTTGTGTACTTTATATGTTAGAACTGTGAATTGTAGCTGCTGTGTATTTCCTGTTTACTATTCATATACTTTACTTTCCATGTATTAATTGACTGTTAGGCACAGATCTTTGGGTGGTTGCCTACTGGGACTTTGTCTCACACTGTTTGGGCCATGCTTTTGGGCCCAGGCAGATTGTGTTGTCGCGGGTATAGATAAGGGCAAGTGCCCTTCTACTTCAGGTACCTGACTTGCTGGAGCTGGAGAGCATGGGACCGAGCCGAGGCTTGCGATGCTGAGGAGTTGCTCTTCTGTTTTTCTTTTTTTGTTGCTTTAGTACTTGTGATCAGTTGTATTTCAGTACGTTGGTTTGTTTATTACTTTCCATAGACATATGTACCATGTTGCATCATTATTAGTTTATACATTGCTTCTGTTGTTCTGTTCAGTTGTTGTATGCTGTTATTGTTTCCACTATTGTGACTCGTTGTTCTTCCACTTTATACTTTACCGAATGAGGGCATAGTTTCCCCACTGACTCACCAAGTCCCTCGCTGCTAGTCGGAAGCCTCTGGAATTTGGGGAAACGCGCTTGAGGTCATGTGGCGAACCGGGTACGGGGCACCAGTGGAGGGGCTCCGAATTCGGGTCATTACACCCACACCCCTAGACACCCCCTGGACAGCCCCCCACTCCCCTGGACAACCCTTCCACCCTCCTGGAAATGCTCCCACCCCCTGGACTGCCCCCCCCCCCCCACTCTCATGGACACCCAAGATACCCCCCCCCCCCACCCCACTGGATAACCCTCCCACACCCCTGGATACCCCCCACCCCACTGAACACCCCCCCCCCCCACACACACCCTTGGAACCCCTCCCCCCCAAACCAGAATCCATACCAGAAAAACCATCATAAGTAGACCAAAATAATAAGTATATCAAAATTAAACATTCACATATATAACATTCAAAACTTAAAATTTCAACTTAAAAAAAACTAAATCCAACCTAAACGACTACTAAATACACAATTATAATGACAATACTCAAAATTACATTTTACACTACAAACAACTAAAATTCAATCAAACCTGTAAAATAATTTGACCATTCCACTTGTAAGTGTTTGACGTCTTGAGCACTATAGGGTTGAGGGTCATCAAATAGCTACAAATTAAAAGGATATTAGTTAATGTGTATAATGAATAAATCAAATGAAATATTATGGCAAAGTTTAAAAGGAAATCTTACCAGGTCAAAGTTCACAACTGTCCCAGTTGTTATTATTTCATACATAAATCTTAACATATAATATCCACATTCGATGACACCTTGTTGTTCATGACAATTCTGTTTGAATGAGTGTAAATTCAATATATTATTTTTATGTAATAAATCAAAAGGTACAAATTATAAATAGATATTTACCTTTACATTTACATATTTGATCTTCGCACTCCTTTTCTTTGTGTTTTTTCAAAAGTGGACCCATCCCCTATTAGAAAATAATACAAATGAGATAAATTTAAAATTAATTATAATATATAAAACTATTGAGAAATTGAAACTTACTTTTCCAACATTTTCTTAAAACTTTCCTGCACATCACCATGGACAGAGCATATCCAATAAAGTGTTTTCTCCCTTGGGAAAAAAACCCCTAACATCCAATGATCACTGATAAAGGAAATTTTAAGGTTAGTGGTTTTTTATGTTAAAAGATAATGAACTCTTTTAGAGAGATGTGTTTCATAACTCTCACAAAAAGGCATCATCCAACATTGTGTGACTATATTCTGTTCAAGTCTTTCAGCAATATAAAGCATTCTTTATTCCTCATCCAATGCACATGCTTCAGGGGAAATCAAATGTGGGTCCATGAATCCATATACACTTGTCTGCTCATTCTTCTCACAAATGTTATAAAGATACCTAATACAAAACAGACATAAGTATATATTTTTAATAAATATAACGCAGGGAAAAGGTGTTAAGACTTACATGGAAAAAAATTACACCATGTTGATGCCCAACTTATCTCTAGTAACAAGCTCCATGATATCAGTTTTCACAATCCCCACAGTTATTGAATGTCCAAAAACATGAGCTTCCATTGGAAACTCATAATGATCCGCCACAAATTTGAATATCTTGACAATCTGTCAAGACTACTAGAATTTGTATCTGATGTCATAGTCATTTGTCTTTTTTGTTGTCTATACAGTATTTCTTTACCTTTGAATTATTCCTGTAAAAATAAATAGAAAAATATATTAGTTTTCAAATGATAAAACAACATTAATAAAAAAATCGAAGATATAACATACATACCTCTATGGTAATGAGTCGAAGAAGTCTAGATGGCCAAATTAAAAAATGGCCAATACTATGTCCAACTGTCATCACCTCATCTATAGGTAATGGTACTCGAGCTGATCTATCTATAATATTCTGTACAGTGACCCTCTGATTCTCTACCTCTAATTTTTTATGATGAACTGTATCTCCTATACAATATACCAACCCATGTGTAACTATATGATGTTGAGGATCATCAACATACAACTCGAAATAAGTAGGAAGTTTTGTCGGAGGAGTAGGATAAAAAATGGGGTCTGCAGGCTGAGGTGGGGGGTGGGAGCTACTGGAGGATGTGGAGGATAAATAATGGGGTCTGCAAGGGGAGTTGGAGGAGTGGGAGCTGCAGTCTGAAATTATCTTTGCATGTCTGCAAACATAGACTATACCAACGCTCTAATATTTTCCTCCATCGTCGCATTAATATTATGAACTTCAGTCTCCAAGGATTCTATTT
Organism: Viscum album; assembly: GCA_963277665.1. NCBI lineage: Eukaryota > Viridiplantae > Streptophyta > Magnoliopsida > Santalales > Viscaceae > Viscum > Viscum album. The sequence continues at coordinate 720,757,395 of OY728148.1, forward strand.
TTTTTACAAACACCCTCAACGTAAGAAGTTGAAGAACGTGGCAACACTTTTCTTACCGATACACCTGCCGGATATCCTCGTACACGACCAGGATGTTCAAGCTTTCCCAATGTTGTAGATAAAATATCTTGCCTCCCAGCAGCTGTAAATACCCTCTGTGAGCTCTTCTCCTCAAGAGAATCATGTATTAATTAATTGAACATTTCTGTAATGATTGAAATTATATGAAGAAAATAGTTAACTTAAATAAATAAAATAGATATCTTACAATCCTCTCAACTACGATTCTAAAATATTCCGAAAGATATTTCCCTTTTTTTCCCATACGAGCTCTCTTCCATTTTTCATGTCTAGATGGAGGGGATGGAGGGGCCACCTCTCCAGAGCTTGAAGACTCAGCTGTTAGTTTTTGTAATTTCTCTGCCATCATTTGTTCTTCCAATAATGTATACCCTCACCGAGATAAACTATGAGGGTATACATTTTTAGATTGGATCTCCTGATGAGATTTCCTCATTTGTTGTAAATTAAGAATAAGAAATCATTAACAAAACATTAATAAGATCATTTATATAAGAAAGCTTATAAAATTTTACATTGCCCTTACCAAAAATGAATCTTTTCTTCTACTTTCAACAAACTGTCTCCATGTGTCTTCATCTATGAAAGGATATATATATGACATGGATTTTCATGACTCCTATGACCAAAAATGAAATCAAATGTGAGGGTTTATTTTAAATCCCTCTATCTCCTGGCATCCATCGATAAGCATTTCTTCCTGACTCCTCCAGTGTCAGGAATATCAAATGTCATCTGATAAAGAAGAGGTTAAATGTATTATATATACTAGAAACATTTAAATAATAGGCAAACAATAGCAAAAGATCTTACCAAAATCATCTCCCACAACTGAGAGATTATCGCTTTGTCCACACTTCTCCAGTCATCATACAAAATGCTTACTTTTCTCTTACCCTGATTTGATACAAAACTCCTAAAATCTTTTTCATTTGTACCTCTAGGAATATCATCCTCATCAAACTCAACGAGTATCCTCTGATCCTGCGTACGGGCAATTGATAATTTTGGTAAACGTGTGCACCCACGTTTACCAACTCTTGAACTCTTTGTCGTAATGGGAGCACATGAGAAATATTGGGGAACATCAAGAGGAGCATGTAAATGTTCCTCCCGAGAGGTATGACCAATATTCTCATCTCCAGAATCATGTGGTTGATCAACTGATTGATCTGTCATTATCCTTCAAATCAAAAAAACAAACATTAGTTCACAAATATACAAATTCAAATATTACAATACTACTATAATCAGAAAATAGAAAATTGTACTAAGTTACGTAATAGTAAACATGGTTAATATGGTAAGCATGTTAAACAATGGTAAAGATGGTAAGGATGGTCAAGATGGTAAACATGGTAAACATGGTAAACCTGGTAAACATGGTAAAGTCATTATCACTGAACAAAAATAATAGATATATAATTTATTTAATGGTAAACATGATAAAGTAAACTAAACAAAATTAAAACAAACAAAAACTTATACTTATTTTGTTTTAATACATGTTTTAATAAAGAAAAAACTTACAATATCTAACATTTTATGAAAATAATAAATGTAAACAAGAAATAAACAAATGTTACCTGTAATTTTAGGAATGTACAAATGGATTGTTTTCCCAAATTCCTCCGTTGTGATCGTTCCTTATGGCACAAACCATGTCTTCAACATGCTCATCATTATGTTTTGTTAATATTTCCATTGAAGTAGGGATCTCACATAAATCAGTATCTTCATCAAGTTCATCCTCACCAACATATTGTTTTTTTTTCTTGTAAAGCAACATCCCACTGCATATTTGATTGATCTACTACATAGAAAAAAATTTTGCATGTGTTGCCATTATAAAAGAATTATTTGTGTCTTCCAATCTATTCAGATTAACAACTGTCATTCCAAATTCATCGTGTCTGACACTGTTGTTACCGATAAACTATTTACAGTTAAAAACAGGAACTTTAATTATAAAGTAATCAACCTCCCATATGTCTTCAATCACTCCATAATATGCACTTGATGCAGAAATTGGGTTTTTGTTCTTAGCACTCAAAAAATGCATTGCTTCTGCAAACACCAATACACTACTATTTTGAACTGCACTTCTGTTGTCCTGATCTTTCATATGAAATGTATAGCCATTAATGTCATAACCAGACCATGTTATCACATTTAAACACGGACCACCCACTATCCATTTTAATGTCTCTGATACATCTGATCTACCAAGAAAGGTCTTTTTGAACCATGACAAAAATGTTTTGTTGTGCTCATTCAAAATCCACATTTCTTTCTTCTTTGGATGACATTGTTTCAACTCATTAATATGCAATGTGATATACGTTTAAGCATCAGCTATGTTATTCAAGATGTATGATTCTAACTTATTCATCTGTTCACCTGACAATGATTTGACTTTCAATCCATGAATCCCCTTTCCCTCATTATTAACTCGTTCATGGCGAGATAGAGGCAAACTTATGTGTTACGTCGTAGCCAAGTATCTTGTACAAAACTCTGCAACCTCCTCATAAATATACTTTTCAATAATGGAGGCTCCAGGTCGATATAGATTCTTAACATACCCCTTCAATATTTTCATATAACTTTCAAAAGGATACATCCAACGAAGATATACAGGTCCACAGAGCTTTATTTTTCGAACCAGATGAATCATTAAATGCACCATTATATCAAAAAAAGTTGGAGTAAAATACATTTCCAATTGACAAAGTATACAAATTGCATCCTTTCCAAAATGTTCAAAGCATTCACATCAATCACCTTATTACAAATTGAGTTGAAAAAATAACACAACTTCATTATAGTCTTTCTAACACGGATGGGCAATATTCCACGCAATGAAACTAGTAGAATTTGTTGCATCATGACGTGACAATCATGAGATTCCATACCTATAAACTTCAAGTCCTTAAATGAGACAAAAAAAATTACATTTGAATAATAACCTTGAGGAACTTTGATATCATGAAGACACTGACAAAAGCTAATTTTCTCCCTCTTCGATAATGTATGACAAGCTGGGAGAAGAAATGTTCATCTTCCACTAGGAGTGGGAGCTAACTTCAAACGTATTCCCATTGATAGTAAGTCTAATCTTGAATTCAACCCATCTTTAGTCTTTCCTTTAATATCTAACAATGTTCCAATCAAACTATCACAGATGTTCTTCTCCACGTGCATGACATCAATATTATGTTTAACTTCATGATATCTCCAATATGGTAGCTCAAAAAATATTGACCTTTTCTTCCAAATATGTCTATCATTACCATATTTCTGTGTCTTTCCCAATGTCACATCAAGGTTTTTCACCCTCTCAAAATACAGATCAGGGGATAAAGGTTTTGGAGCAATATCAAATTCTTGTGAGCCATTGAATACCTTTTTTAGTCTTCTATAAGAGTGATTCATAGGCAAAAACTTTCGATTCCTCATGTACATTGTTTTCCTCCCATGATGCAATTGACAATATGAAGTCTGTTGTTCACAAATTGGACATGCTTTATGCCCTTTAACACTGTATCCAGAAAAATTTCCATATGCTGGGAAGTCATTTATAGTGAACAAAAGCACTGCATGCAGTTGAAAATATTCCATTTTATAAGAATCATACACCCTAATACCATCCTCCCATAAAAGTTTCAAATCATCAATCAATGGTGACAAGAAAACATCAATATCATTGTCGAGTTTCTTCAGACCAGAGATCATTATACTCAACATGACATATTTGTGCTTCATACAAACTTCAAGAGAGAGGTTGTAAATTACCAATAAACAGGCCATGAACTATGTGTGCTACTGAGGGTTCTGTATGGATTCATTCCATCTATGCACAACCCTAGTCTGAGATTTCTAATTTCATTTCCAAATGTAGGATACTGCTCATTAATTTTCTTCCACTGTGGACAATCAGCTGGATGACATATTTTTCCATCACATAACCGCTCATCAGCATGCCATCTTAACCTTTTTACATCATGTGAATTAGAAAATAAACGTTTGAAATGATGACTTATAGGAAGATACCAAAATACCTTTGAATGGATCTTTGTAATCTCTACATCAGCCTGTGATTTTTATTTCACCTTATACCGTGATGTCCCACATTTAGGACACTCTGACAGAAATTCATATTCCTTCCTATATATCATACAATCATTCGGACAGGCATGTATTTTCTTGTATCGCAATCCCATCGGGCATAATATTTTCTTGTCCTTATAATGTGAATCTGGAAGATTGTTATCTTTTGGAAGAATGTCTTTCATCAATTGTAGCAGCTCTGTAAAACTTATGTCACTCCGTCCATGTTTCGCTTTCAGGTTAATCGATCTTAACAACGCTGACGAAACCAATCTTAACAACGCCGACGAAACGGTAAAATCTGTACAACCATGATATAATGGTTTTTCAGCATCACCATATAGATGCACAACTATCGGTTCTATCTCAATTTGTTCTACTGCAATATCGCGAATCATTTCTTCAATTCCATCGAAGTCACCATCTTGCGAATCATCATCATTAGTGACATTATGTCCAGTTTCACCATGCCAAATCCAAGGGATGTAACTCAGATTAAAACCATGATAAATCAGATGATCTTTTATCTCTCTACTTTTCAACTTCTTCATATTCAAACATTTCAGGCATGGACAGAAAAAAATGTCACTACTTGAAACATTTCGTTTAGAAAATTCCAAAAAGGCATCAACACCTTCCTCATATTAATTGCTCATTCGATGTACTGTAATCCAACTTCGACTCATTATTACTTATAAAAAGAATCAAAATTATACATCTTTTTAAGATAAGACAAATATATGTTTATATGAAAAAAATCATAATTTGAATGTAAAACAATTTTGAAATATAAAACAAATCTATGCGTATTTAAAAAAAATATGCTTGAATATGATTTTAAAAAGAAAATATAGTTAGATATAATAGTTTTAAATTCATATTGGATCATTTCTTCTTAAGGTTCACAAAGAATACATCCTGATGCAACTGGATACCAAATTCACCCTTCCGTAAAAAAGAAATATGAAGCATAAATATTAAAATATGTATACATTCACTACTGAAAATTACACAGATCCTGAAAATTTGAAACATCTGGACAGCCCCCCCACCCCTCTGGATAGCCCCCCCCCCCACCCCCCCTGGACACCACCCCCACCCCCCTGGACACCACCCCCACCCCCCTGGACATCACCCCCACCCCTCCTGGACACCACGCCCCACCCCCTACCCCCTTGGACACCCCCCTGGACACCCACCAACCCCCTGGGCACCCCCACCCCCTTGGACACCACCCCCCACCCCCTTGGACACCCCCCCCCCACCCCCTTGGACACCCCCTGGACACCACCACCCCCTTGGACAGCCCCCCCCCCCCCACACACACACACACCCCTTTGGACAGCCCCCTCACCCCCTGGATAGCCCCCCACCCCTCTAGACACCCCCCCCCCCACCACCCCCACCCCCGTGGACACCCCCCACCCCTCCTAATAACCCCAGAACACATCAATTACTATTAAACCGCCAATTTAAAAATGACCAAACATCCCTAATAATAGAAGGAATGAAGGAGAAGAAGAAGTGGACGAAGAAAAAAAGAAACAAAGAATAAAGGAAGAAGAACATGGAATAAGTAACTTATTTAAGGAAATTCCATGGCATCCAAGAAAACCATGGGGCCTCCAATGGTTGATAGAAAATTGGAGAAAATGGAGTAAACCTGAGAATCAAATCAAATTTAAAATAAAAACTCGGATCGAGAAAATCACAGTGTAAAGCCTATCATCACGGCACAATGGGGTCAAGATAACTGCGCTTCTTTGAAAACCACAACATGGTCTCCCCTATAACCCATAATTTTCTCATAGTCAATGACTGGTCAAAATATATATAACCAAATATAATCATATTGCAACACCCCTCATCTTTTCATAATGCTTGAATCCCTAAAAATCATAGTGGAAACCTCAAACATAGACTGTACCAACCCCCTTGGACACCACCCCCCACCACCTTGGACACCACCCCCCACCCCCTTAAACAACACTAATAAATTATAGCCTAATATCCATGAAACAATATAGTTATCATGTCATAATCTCACAAACCATGATGCAATAGTCAATCTCAACTGACACTTATCCCCCACCCCCTTGGACACCACCCCCCACCCCCTTGGGCACCCCCTGGACACCACCACCCCCTTGGAAAGCCCCCCCCCCCCCTTGGACACCCCCTTGGAAAGCCCCCCCCCCCCCTTGGACACCCCCTTGGACAACCCCCCCCCCCCCCCCACCCCTCTGGACAGCCCCCCCACCCCCTGGACAGCCCCCCACACCTAGACACCCCCCCCCCACCCCCTTGGACACCCTCCACCGCTCCTGGACACCACCCCCACCTCCTACCCCCTTGGACACCCCCCCAACCCTCCGGACAATCCCCCCCAGACAACCCCCCAAACCCTCTGGACAGGCCCCCACCCCCTTGGACAGCCCCCCACCAAACCACCCACCCACCCCCTTGGACAGCCCCCCCACCCCCTTCGACACCCCCCACCCCCTTGGACCCCCCCACCCCCCACACACACACACCCTTGGACTGCCCCCCCCCCCCACCACCACCACCACCACCATGGACACCCTGGACACCCCCCAACCCTCTGGACAACCCCATGAACCCTCTGGACACCACCCCCACCCCCTTGGACACCCCCTAGACACCACCACCCCCCTTGGACAGCCCCCCACCCCTCTGGACAGCCCCCCACCCCCTGGACAGCCCCCCACACCTCTAGACAGCCCCCCCCCCCACCCCCTTGGACACCCCCACCCCTCCTGGACACCACCCCCACCCTCTACCCCCTTGGACACCCCCTGAACACCCCCCAACCCTCTGGACAGCCCCCCCCCCCCCCACCCACCCACCCACCCCCTTGGACACCCCCCCCCCCACACACACACACACACACCCCTAGACTGCCCCCCCCCCCTGAACCCTCTGGACAGCCCCCCGAACCCTCTGGACAGCCCCCCACCCCCCTTTGGACAGCCCCTGCACCCCACTGGACACCACCCCCACCCCCTTTGACATCCCCCGCACCCCCTTGGACACCCCCAACCCCCTTGGACAGCCCTCGTACCCCCCTGGACACCACCCCCCACCCCCTTTGACACCCCCTCGACACCCCCACCCAACTGGACAGCCCACCCAACCCCCTGGACATCCCCACCCACTTGCACAGCCCCCCACCCCCTTGGAAACCCCCTGTACGTGCACACACACATGATAGAACACACAAAAATTGTAAACTTGCATGATATCACTTTCATAGGTTTATTTTACCAGAAAAGAATTTAGCATGGTATAGATGAACACTATGAAACTAACCATGATAGCAAGACCAAAGAAAAAATAACATCTCAACAAATTAGTTTAGGGCATCGCGAAAAAAAAACTGAAAAGGAGTCGTGTGAGGCTTACTTGAGTGTTTTGAGTCGACCTGATAGATCTGATAATAATAAATATGGAGAATGATGTTGGCAAAACGAGGCTGAAGGGCACGACTTCGATGAATCGATTCTAGGTTTTCCGTGCAAGAGAGACGAGTCGCAGGTCGCCCGATGGAAGAAAACAGAATGACTGAATACGGGGTGCGATAAATCATTTAAAAGATTTATCACGTCGGTTATTTAATAATCATTGTGATAAACTATTTTTTTTAATGTTTATAACATCGGTTATTTTATAACCGACGTGATAAATTGTTGAGATTGGCTTTATCACGTTGGTTTTTTTATAACCGGCGTGGTAAAGCACCGAGCTTTCCTTTATCATGTCGGCTATAAAATAACCGTCGTGATAAAGCACCGAGCTTTCCTTTATCAAGTCGGTTATTTTATAACCGACGTGATAAAGCGCGCCAGATTCGATTTTCACGTCGGTTATACAATAACCGACGTAAAAAAGTTAATCTCCGTATATTTTACGTCGGTTATTTTATAACCGACGTAAAATATGGATCCTAATCAATATATCACATCGGTTATATAGAACCAACGTGAAAAATTCCGATGTGTTAAACATTTTTTCCACTAGTGATGGCTATAAAATCCCTAATCTAAAAAAAGATAAGGAAGAGGAGTGTTGGACTCACCTGGAGTTTTGATTCGCAATCAACAGTGCTCCAAAAGGCTTGGGAATGAGGGATATTGATCCTTAGGAAGCTAGGGGTGATTTGGCTTGTCGCTATGGCTGTTGGAGGAGGAATGGAGTGAGTTAGAACACTTAAGGCCCAAGTTGGAAAATGGTAAAATCACACTTTTTAAGGGGCACACGGTTTGACCGCACGGTTGGCCAAACCGTGTGTCACCCTCTGTCCAAGAGGGGGGCTAGGCTGCACAATTACCTAGGAATCCCACACAGTTTGAAAAATTGTGTGATGATTGTGTGGAATGGCTCTATTCAAACCCGCACGGTTTTTCCTTCCTCCTAGCACAGTTTCTTTAAACTGTGCACCCCACCTCCAAGCAAGCACAGTTAATCGTGCACCAACCGTGCAACATGCACTAGATGACCACTTTCTCCCCTCTTATGTGCCCCAAAACACCTCTGGGACTCCACATACACTTGTAAAATAGTTCATTAACCAACTTTAATGGATTCAAACTGAAACTAAAACAGGAACGTACCTCAAGGAAGTTCGGGATCTTACAGAGAGCTCACCTCCCGCGAGCCTTGTTCGACCGTGACGTCTTCAAGAAGTACCAGTCTTGGAAACTCCATTCTTCATATATCGCTTCTCAGGTTCTTGGTGTAGGCCTGAGTTTATAAGGTTGTAATTGTTTTTTTGTTTCGATTCTGTATTGTATCTTCTTCCTTCTTCTTGGTCGGGGTTGGGGTTGCGTGTATGAGTATGTCCAGCTCGAGGGCGTACGTTACCATCTTTAGGTCAGGGTACATTGCTGGCTCCTAGAGTGACGAGGTCTCTGTGCTCGAATAGTTTATGTGGTCCATGTGTGTTTCTCTCTATTTTACTTTCTCTGTTGTATGGTTGCTCTTTGTTTTGTATAATAATAAATGATTGTGGTGGTGTTCTTGTCGTGCAATAGGGCCAAACTATTCTAAACCACATAAATTCATTATGTTCTTTACTTTTCTACGTCTTTTTTGTTGTATGTTCGTTTCTCCTGCTTGTTTTTTCTTTCTTGTTCACCTCTACTTTTCAGACTATTTTGACTCCCAAATTTATTTGTTGCTTTCGCATTTATTCTAGTTTGTTTGTTCGGATCGAACACCATCACCCTCCTTTAAGAAAAATAAATATATCATAAAGCCTTAGGATGTTATATTCCCTTTTATGCTTGGTGTTGCGTGTCATACACGTTATCAGATATGATGTTCATATTTTAAAATCTCATGGTGTCATATGTGGTGGGAGTTGTTAGCAGGTTCATGGCGAATCTGGGAAAGAAGCACTAGGAAGTGATGAAGTGGATTCTAAGGTATCTCAAAGGAGCTGAAGAACTATACATGTGTTTCAGAATGGATGATTTGTTACAAGTTTATGTTGATGTGGACTTTGGTGGAGATACAGACACACATAACAGTACAATTGGATTTGTGTTTACCTTCGAAGAGACGGTCATGAGTTAGATGTTTAGACTACAGCCAGTGGTTGCACTTTCTACTATGGAAGCAAGGTATGTGGTCATCAGGGAAGCATGGAAGGAGTTGGTCTGGTTGAAGTGTTTGTTGGAGTAACTCGGAAGGAGGCAGGGGAACAGAACATTGGTTCGTGACAAAGAAAATGCAATCCATCTTGTGAAGAATCTGATGTTTCATTCACAGACAAAACATATTCAGCTTAAGTATCATTCTATACAGAAGCTTTTGGAAGGAATGTTGTGTTGGATCTGAATCTACAGATTATACACAAGAGAGGGGTGAATTGTGTCTTTTGCAATTTTTTGATAACTCTTTTCTTGAACGAGTTCTGTCCTTTATACTTTATCAGATTTGATCGTGCAGCGGAAAAAGTAAAATCAAGAATACAGAGATGTATAGTGGTTCGGGGAACAAAAAGCTCCTAGTCCACTCCACCAACGCTCTACTCCACGAGCTTGGTGATTTTCACTATCTGATCCTTTTTTCCACAGACCGATTCACAACTGAGTACATGCAGTTGATACCTTTACAATCCAAGGCAAAACAAAGCCTTCTGGTTCAAACACGAACCTACACAACTTAGAACGAGAAGCTGGTTACTCAAGAATAAAAAAAATCATAAAGAAATTTCCAGTTGATCTTCACAATTGCAACAGAATGCAATTGACAGCAGATGGATCGAAGTCTCTAGAAATATTGATCTTCAAGACGAAGCAGTTCTGAGTTAATCCAGTTGTAGTAGATATAGAGAGATAGTTCACAACTTCAGCAGTAGTAGATCCACAGTAGATATTCGATGTAGAACAGGTGAACCTTCTATCGAGTTCCTTCTTCTTGAACAAACAGAGCTTTGACGCTCCTTTTGAATCAGCAGATCAACATAAATAGTTGCAATCTCTGTTTTCCACCTTTTTCAATAATAGATCGATCACATCCATCCATACCTGGTGTTTCAGAGAGAACATATATAATAAAACATATCTCCTGCATATTTAGATCCATAAAAGTCGGCTTCTGATTCGCGATATTCAAAAATTTGAATTTACAGAGAAGTCGTAACTTCCCTTAAGACTCGGCATAAAAAGCTCCTTTTAATTCGATCTTAAATCCATTAATAAAACGGCTTTGAATCAGTCAAAGTCGTACTTTAAAAACGACTTTAAATCCGGCTTGAAATCCGCCCAGAAATCAGCTTACTGAACGTTGCACATAAATATCGTCTGTCAAAATTTCTGACGCCAAACGTAAGGTTGATGACGTGGCCTCCAAACGTAGGGTTAATCATAGTCTTCAAACGTAAGGTTAACAACATAAGGTTGAACACAAACGTAGGGTTGATCATCCATACTTTTTCTTCAACACTCAAACGTACGGTAAAAGATCCATACTTTTACTTGATCCATACTTTTCCAAGAACGTATTGTTGTTTACAAAAGTAAGGTTGATGAACCATACTTTTGAGAAACAAACGTATCGCTTAGAATTTACGTACGGTTCTCCTTCCATACTTTGTTGATAACCAAAACGTAAGGTTCCTTCCTAACGTAAGGTTCTTCATCCATACTTTGCTGAAAACGTATGGTTGTTTAACCATACTTTTCTCTTATTTCAAAAAGTATACACGTTTTTCATCCTTACGCTACGTTTATCCACGTAGGGTATGAACAGTGATTCCAGAACGCGCTAAAACAGATTCTGCGCTATATTTACCTACGTAAGGTATGAACAGTGATTCCAGAACGCGCTTAAAACAGATTTCGAATAAGTAATAGATTCTCATTATTTCAAGAGTAAAATAAATTAATAAATTCTTGCAAAATACTAAATAAAAACATTAGAAAATAACTAAGGATATTTGTGAGCATCAAAATTATCATAAAGAGACAGAGTATTATTTTCAATAATCTCCCCCTTTAAATAACATTAACATGTATTGTTAAAAACAATATTTTGCTCAACATGTTGGAGCTACGAAAGATTGGTGGAAGTCAGAATCTGATAGATATGGTGACAAAGGTCATAGTTCGAAAAATCTGGGGCGGTGTTGTGACTCATTGGGACTTAGATGAACGGAAAGAGTGCCTGGAAAGTCTTGGAAGCTACGAAGCATGAAAGCAATCATCAAATTGGAGATTGTTAGGCATGGTCGGGAAGCCTGTTTTTTGGCTCGGTAACTTAACTTTTGAAAGGAGTGATTTCAAAAAGATTTTGTGAAACCAAGAGCAACGGGAGCAACGGGGCCCAGGTAGTCTGGAATGGCAGGGTTCAAAAGATGCAGAAGGATGTGGTTAGGAAGCATGGTTATGTGTTTTTCAGAACAGATTTACCCGGTGTTAGGAACATCCAATTGATTGTCTCTTAGTTGTTGTGTACAGTGGATCACAAAGATCGAACAACAGTGGAATCTGGAGTACCAGAAGGAATCGCCTATAAAAAGGATGAGGGGACGCAATACTTATGGCACTTCTAACTTGTAGAGTTCCCTCTTCTTTTGTTTCTAATAAAAGCAACAATGTTTCTCCAAGTCCCAAACCACGAAAACTCTTATCAACAAAAGCATGTGAAAACAAGCGGGTTGAAAATTGTCGACAGTTTAGTGAGAACGTGTTATAGTTAGAACCAACTTTGTTAAATATTTCTGATTATCAAACCACGCACTTAGTTTAATATATGGATGTTTTTATCCTTGCCATAAATTATTTTCTTCTACATTCAATTGGTGATAATGTCTGGAGTATTTGCCGCAAACCCCGAGGCTAAAACAACGCATCGCAAGCCAGGAAATGCATTGCAAACCCAAGAACAACATTTTCAGTGTTAGCGGGTATTAATTGGATGTTAATAATTATTTTAATAAATGGAGAACTCAATGCATTTTGGTTTAGTCCTTTAAATGAACCCCAAAGGATCCTTGTATAGGAAATCCCAAAAAATCCCAAAAGAAGATCCGTTGAAGGTGAAAATCGTTGACTGAAGGATCAATTGAAACTAAAAATATAATGACCATATTATTTCAAAGGGGCGGTCTCAAGATATGTGGCTATATATACTCACTTGGGAAAACTAGTATACAGATGTGCAAAAGCATAAAAGCAAAGCCGGGCCAAAAATCATCACCATTCTACTGGTGAAACAAGGGTAATACGCCCCACTGGTGCAGAAACCCCTCACCTGTGGTTACTTCCAGAACCAGAAGGATGAGGACGGCCAGCATGGCAGCCCTGCCGTTCCAAGTCTCCGCACTCTTCGTCCAACCCCATTCCCACACTGTCACCGGAGGAGGCAGCTCCCTCCGGTGCGAGTCGTAAGTTGCCAACAGCTCCTCCACGCTGCCCAGCGGAACCAGAGACTGTCTGGCTTCGAGATTAGAGACCGCCATTGCTCCTACATACGGAAGGCTTTCCATCACAGCATCAGCTAGATCTGATATAAAGCTGGGTTCACAATTCAAGGCAGGAACTCGTCTCCATTTCTCTATACCAGACTTCAGGGCCAACTCCTTGTACTCGACATCAATCTCTTCTAACGTTTCAATATGCTCACTCACAAAGCTACAATGATCAAATGGAATATAGGGTTTTAACCATATATGACAACACAACATACCAAAACTAGTTCTCATCAACAATGTCAAAGATACCTTATAGGGACTGCGAGAAGACTCTTTACTCCTTTCTGCCCAAGCTCAATGATCGTCTCATCTGTATAGGGTTTTAACCATTCAACAGGTCCAACTCTACTCTGGTCTCCATTGATTTTTCCCAGAACAAAAAAATGTCAGAACCAAACAACCAATTGCCCTAAAAAACAGCACAATTGACTCGCAGACCGATTTTACACTAAAAAAACATGTTCAGTGTAACCAAAAATGAAGATTAACTGGGAAGGAAGCAATGAAAACCTGATAGGCAAGAGTATAAGCATTGATTATTCTTCTTCGTTCTAGCTCCTCCATTATTAAGTCCACACACTCCTCCATCTCGGCCTTGTAAGGATCACCAGCTTCTTCCACATATGCAACAGGCACTCCATGAGCACTGAAAAATATCATAACCTAATTGCAGAGTCCCATGTTCAGTTTCAGTTTCCCAAGGAATCAAGGACATGAATTTGGATATTTAAAGATAAACAAAGCGAGAAAGTAGAAGAGTCAAATTTGTCTCGGGCCAGACGTGCATAAATGCTTCAATTATTTAGAAAAAAGAAACATGTATACATAATACATGTGATGATGACACATTCTTCCTGATTTGTGACCTTGATAGAACACAAAATTATCCATGCAAGAGAACCTCATCAAGACCAAGCCAGTTCTCTTTGGAAGAGATCAGGAAAAATGAAATTGTGCAAATTGGTTTTTCACCACTCAACCCTTCGTTTTTCTTCATATGAGAAGGAATGAAAGTTGCCAATCTATTTTCAGTTTTCTTCATTTCAGTATCTTTCATGTTAGATTTCATTTCATTTTAACACTACGGATTACATTAATAACAATATATAAAAGGGAAACGCGTTACAATGGCCACATAATTTTGATAATTAAGGCAGTCTGTCCTGCCACATGCTTCCCATGGAAACGCCTCCTATGGTAACAACTAGACCAGCAAGGCTCTAAGATTTTACTAAGCGGCTTCAGTTTGTCTAGAGAATGATTCATGACGTCGCCTTTTAAGCAGGAAAACATTGCATGGCTTCACAAATTACTGATCAAGAAATTGTCTAGAGAATGATTCATTTCAATTTGGCTCAGAAAGTACAACAGCACATGGATAAGGATGTTTTATATTGAAACAAAATTCAAGGACAGGGAACCTCAGAAGCTTTCCAGCATATGAAAAGAGAAAGATGGATACAACAAATTATTTGAATAGATGAAGAAATTTTTACTCTTCTTAATATAACATCACCGGATTTCTTTCTTTTTTTATTTTGCACGTATTTATAACTGCCATACCTCCTTAGGAAAATCAAAATTTCTCAACTCCTTTTCAATCAAATCTGTCATGGCCTTTATGTATCCTTCTCTCTGGTACCAGGAGGGTATGACTGTGTGCTGCATATTTGCAAGATATTCATCCTCCCTGATGATTAAAGTTGAAAAAATTGATGTCAAACTAACATTTTTGGACATCATAATGTGATAGCAACTTGGAAACATTTATCACCGGAATATTCTCTCCAACAATCGGAGGCTTGAACCACTAGTTGATATTGAGAACTGTGGATACAGAGGAAGTACCACAAGTTTTGTAATCCCATCTCTCTTGATCTGCAAAAACATAGAGAAAAATAGTCGGTGTACTTTTATTGATTTAATCTAGCAAACCACACTATGTTTTGCTGTTATTATTTCAGAACACTAGTGGAACCATTTTACTGCAGATAATTTGTAATGGTTTAATATTATATTATCATTGCAACTGTAAGGTTTAGAGAGAATGATGGTGGAAAAGTAGTATCATTTGGCACAAGGAAAAGGTATAAACAGATACAAAAGCAAAACAAAATAAGAGAGAAACCCTGATCAGCTATGTAATATAAGATAACAACCCCCGCCTCCAAAAGGTGGACTAAATGTCAACATGTGAGAAATTAGTAGTATGGTGTGATCAATACTACATTTTGAGGTGATGAAAGGGAACCTACCATACAACAATGGTAAATTCAAACTACTAATCCTGTGGAGTGAACAACATTAAAAGGGAAACCACAGCTCCAGCGAAAAGGGGGCTAAGATCAGGAACCCTAAGAACCCAAAAACCTGGGGCTAGACAGGTACATTGAAATCAACAGCAGAAAAACAAAGATACAATGTTGTCAGGATTGCATCAATGAAAGGTCAATGGGGAAATGGTGTGAGCATGCAACACCAAACACCTTAAGGCTGGACAGCAGCAGAAGTGCACAAGGTAGAAAGCAAACCGCTTGAGGCAGTTGGAAGCCTTCTGTAGAAGCCAATCTGCTTCCAGCAGCTGTTCTTGGTTATCAACTTCACTTCAGAATGCTCAAGTACACACTGAGGTCGGCGGGGTAAATTTAATGACCCAGATTTCTCCAAGTCATTCCTTTGTGAAAAATCCAATGCTTGTGGTGTTCTTGGGGGTCGCAGTGGTTTGTTTCAGGAATTTGCCAAAAATCCAGTTTCACCAAACGGTTTTACCATAACAGTGGCACCGTGACGGCGGCACACCGAGACGGCGGCACACCGAAACGGTGGCACACCAAACAATGTCTCACCCTTTGCCAAATTTCCAGTCTTCCCAGTTTCTCACAGCTTTTCCAGATTCGCCCCTCTTACGTTTTATTTGACTTAAACCGAGTTTAAAGCCTTGTTTGGGCGTTTTTAAGGGCGTTTCAAAGGATATTAAGTATATCTTTAATATCCTAAAGCTCCAGGGACTTTGAGATATTCAAACCGCGTGATCTTGACCACGATCCCACGTTAATGGCCCTTGGAACCGTTTCTTTCCATTGATATAGGATCGAGATTTTTCTAAAAGTCGAGGTCCTCTCTTCTCTTTTCTCTTGGTGCGCCTAAAGCCTTCCTTTCTAGACGAGTCGTGCGCCTGTGCTAGAGCCCCCTCCTGCTCAGTTTTCTTGGAGTTTTCTGCTGCTTGCACGATCCCCTGTTATTGGCGCAAGGAGTTTTGGTCGTCTGTTGTTTCAAGTAGGGATTCTTCTGCCTCTCTTTATTTGTGTATCATGCGGGGTGATGTAGTAATGTTTCTTCGTGAAGAATGGCTGAATCCTTCTCCTTAACAAGTAATAAATGAGGGGAAGAGAATATGATGATCAAAAGATAACAGGGGTCAATGAAATAACGACAGAGAAGTGATGATGTTACGTATGTTGTTTTAATTGTTATCCATGAACCTTGTTTTGAATTGTATGGGTTGTAAGGTCTTTTGAAAATCATGGTTGTTGGTGATCTTTGCTTGCGTACTGGTGGTGTCCTGTATTTTGTTGTGATACTTTGGTAAATGGTTGTAACATGAAATTTGTTTAATCACGTATACTTGGTTAAATAAATGGATGCCCCAGAATCAAACTTGTTCTATGATCACCCCTGTTATTTAAAGTGGAATTAAAGAACCCCTCTCGCTAAATTTGAATATGCTTAGCTTAATGGTGTGGTTGTGTGCTGTGTATGGTGGTGTTTTGTTGTGGGCTTTGTGTAAAGGGTGGTACAGGAGGTGTGACGGAATCTCAGGTTAGAGAGATTGATTGATTGTGGAATGGATGGACTTGTTGTGCAGTGGGACTGCTTCTGGGCAGTGGTTGGGCAGCAGGGTTGCAGACCGGGGTTGTGTCGTGACTTCATGTTTATGGGTGTGTTGTGTGTGGTGTTGCTATGCAGCAGGGCTACCGGTTCTGGTTGTGAGAGGATGATTGAGCGAGATAACTTTGAAGAATGACAGTTGGCAGTGGTTAAACGGATGTCTAGAAAAAAGAGGGTGTGCAGTGGGACTGCAGGTTGGTTGTTCTCTGTTGTTTTTATGAATGGGTGTTAAAATGGATTTCCTTACCTTGGTCCCTACTTCCTTGTTTGCCTTGGCCGTGTTTAGTGGCCTTTAGCCTTCTGAAAACGGTTGCAGATGTTGTGCTTGTTAGTTGTCCGAGTAGTGCTGGAATAAATTAAAGTGAACCCCTTAATTAACGAATGGCAAGTGGTTAAATGAAAGGGGGTTAGGTTTGTGTTTCATTGTGGTTGTTTGTGTGGTTGTGCATATAGGGGTAGCAGCAAATGTGGTTCTGTGTGGGCTGATTGTTTGTTTGAAACCTGTAGGTTGGGCTGAGTGTTTGATTACATATATGTATAAATTGTAGTTCCTTGTAATTTCTATACGCAACCCACCCTTGTTGAGCACCATGTGCCGAACACCCCCATTTCATGGGGAAGGGTGTCTTTCCCAACATCCCGATGGGAGAATGGATGGCCGGTTACTGTCTTTCTTCCTCGCACCCTCTTCCGGGTTCTTACCGCTCAAGCGTATCCGGGCAAGCTGTAATGGCTTGAGGTTTACCATAGTCCAAGATCCTTCGGGCAGGTTTTGTTGTGGACGAGAGGCCCAGGTGTTTGCGGGCCAAGATTGTTTTCCCAAGTGTCTTCGGGATGAAGCCCAAGTGTCTTCGGGCGAGAGGCGTGGTTGTTGTGGCCCAGGTGTCTGCGGGCGAGATGTGCGGAGTGGTTGTGGCCCAGGTGTTTGCGGGCGGGTTTTGTGTGTGGTTTGAGGCTCAAGTGTGTGCGGGCAAGTTGTGGCAATGGGATTGCATTTTAGAAGAGTGGTAGTGTCAAGACGTTAGTCGTTAGGAATGAGCAGCTAACCGGTGGGAAAGTGGTGTGGGGTACCCAAATGTCGATGTGTTTATACTACTTTACTTGACTTGCGTTATTTGGTGAGTGCGTCTTGGTGAGGCTGGGTTGGTTAGTACTCCTGAGTAGGTGCTTTGAGGTTCTGTTGTTCTCTCGCAGGGGCATTAGTATGTTCCACCACTTATGCACGGGTGGCTTTAGTTTTCCTACTAAGTCTAACTACTTTGTATTTATATAATAAGGGGGCAGAAATAAAGCAGAAAGGAGGAAATTACAGCAGAAATGAGAAAGAAAGAGATCGGGAGAGGCTCCCGCCCAAGCCCAAAGGTCGTTCTGCTCAAAGCAGCCCACTAAATCATAAATTCCAGGATGCCCTCACCTTAACCCTCCCCTCTTATTTATAATCTCCCTCCCTAACAAACTAAGAATATCCCCCAGAATATTCCCTTGGGGCCCACAGCATATTCTATATAATATTCCTCAGAATATTCCCTCCAACAAACTCCCCCAACTCCCTTATAACAAACTGCCCATACAAAGACCACAATACCCCTTAACCAACTCAATTACTACAGGTCCCTAACTAATTGGCAGCAGGTCTCTATCACTGCCACCGTCTCGAAAAACCACCTTGTCCTCAAGGTGGTGGATCGTGTAGGCATGCCAGGCGATCTGCCATATCATCCGTGCGGCAGGGAATGGAGGACAAGGGGTGCTAGGCAGACAATGGTGCCAGGCAATCTTCCATATTCGCCGCTGCAGTCCGGTATAAAGTGTCTGTGCCGCAAGTGTTCGCCACGCAATCTCCCAAACACGTCGGCCGCTGTCATGGATCAGGGATGGCGAGACGAAGGTGAGAGTGTCGCTCGCTATAATGTCTGAGCTGGGCCGCAAGTACGGCTGGTACCACCCGGCTGTGGGGGTGAAAAAAATGGAAGAACCTCATTCATGAACCTGGAGACCCCATTCTGACACCGCGAGCAATCCCTCAATAGTCGGGAGGTCCATCATAGATTGGCTAGAGATAATGTCGTCAGGATTTGCGGCCATCCCTTTGCTCCGGTTGGGCGTCTCATGTTTGGTAGGCCCCGCGGAGTGCGACGCGGACACCTGCATTTCCGGCGGCAGGAACTCGGATGTAGTTCCAAGGGGTTCGGTGATGGAGCTTCCAAAATCCTCAAGGATTGCTTCTTTAAGATGCGCCCAAGTGAACGTAGTTGCAGGTCCTTTGGCCACTAAAAACCAAAGTGCGGACATATCGGACATGCAGAGGCGTGCCATTGGTACCTTCATCTGATCCGGCGTTTGATTGCGCGAGAAATATTTCTCAGCCCTTGAGATCCACATCTCCGGATGTGTGGCCGAAAATTCCAGTAAAAACTCCTCCTGTAATTTTTTTTCTTCATTGCGGGTCACTCGGGCCAGTGAAGCCCAAAGGTCCTGCATCTCCTACTTAGGATTTGCCAAAGCTAAGAAAAAACAGACTTCCCATGCAGTAGTGGGAGTTCCCCCCCCCCTCGTTTTTTTTCCTGCTTTTTGTTTTCTTTTTTTGCTTTTCCAAAGAAAACCCGAGAGCGGGTCACCCCTTCGAACTGGAGCGAGAGAACCGCCTGCGCGCGGCGGCCGAGCAGACTCCAGGTACTGCGCGGCTTCCTCCAGCGTGCTCCGGCAGACAGGGTGCGGTTGAGCGCACTCTTCGGAATGATGAAGCGTATCTGGTAGTGCACCTCCTTCCCGAACGCGTCTCCTGCAAGGTTGTGTCGGGCTGGCCGCCGACGTTGCACACTCCTTTGATGAGAACGAGACGGAGAATCGGGATCCGGTGAGCTTAGGAGAAATTTTCAGGCAGCGCTCCTGCTTTGAGCGCAATACAGCCATCCAGCTGTGTGCGCCTGCTCCAACCTCTTCACGCGAGCTGGATGGGATGAGGAGGAGCCGATCGAGAAGAATCCTGCTGTAGTGCGCTTCCTTCTTTCGACAGAATCTGGTTGTACGCCTCCTGGAGCGAAGCAGCAGGTCGGGGAGTCTGAGTTGGTTCGGCGGTTGCTGAAGAAGCAGTCGGTCGAGCGTTTCCCTTCCGTGTGAATATCCAGCGAGGCGCCAGTCGTTCAAACAAAAAGAAATCCAGCAGCAAGGTGTGCGGCGGTTCCTTTGTTGCGCGACCAATGCAACTCCAGCAACGGACGTTGAAGTGGAACCGGCAGGGAGTGAGCCGACAGTGGATGTGGCGCTGCGAGACCGGCAGAGGAATAAACGGCGGGTGTGCTCCAGCAGCAAGGAGCAAGGGCAGGTCGGACAAATTGATAGGAACCAAGCACTGACTACTTTGTATTTATATAATAAGGGGGCAGAAATACAGCAGAAAGGAGGAAATTACAGCAGAAATGAGAAAGAAAGAGATCGGGAGAGGCTCCCGCCCAAGCCCAAAGGCCGTTCTGCTCAAAGCAACCCACTAAATCATAAATTCCAGGATGCCCTCACCTTAACCCTCCCCTCTTATTTATAATCTCCCTCCCTAACAAACTAAGAATATCCCCCAGAATATTCCCTTGGGGCCCACAGCATATTCTATATAATATTCCTCAGAATATTCCCTCCAACAAACTCCCTCAACTCCCTTATAACAAACTGCCCCATACAAAGACCACAATACCCCTTAACCAACTCAATTACTACAGGTCCCTAACTAATTGGCAGCAGGTCTCTATCAATATACTTATACTCACCCTACGTTTGTGGAACTGTTTTCAGGTTTCCAAGAATACTTTGAGGACCGTGTTGGACTTTACTAGCTCGGGCGTCGGGATAGTTGTTGTGCTGCTACTTAGCCTTTTCTTTTGGTACCTTGCTTTGGAGTTTTGTTCTACTTTTGTAGCAGTTTATGTTTAAATCATGCATGGGTTGGATTTTGGTTTCCTTTATATAAATGTTTGGTGTTTTTTGGGATTTTTACCGTCTTATCTCTCGATCATGTTTTCACTAAAAAGGATAGTGTATTCCATTTTGTGTGAGATTCTATACCTTTGGTGCTAGTCGTCACCCCGAGAACTATCGAAGGCGGGACTCGGGGATCATTATCTCTCCTTCATCTTGAAGAAGGAAGAGCGTGGCACTTTGTCCTTCCCTCATCTTGAAGAAGGCAGGTCGTGACATTAAACTAGACCCAGCCCAGGCTGGCCCGAACAGTGCTCTTGGGGAGCATAAACTTGTGTCAGGCCAGTTTGGGGCCACAGGTCGGTCCAGGTCATAGTTATTAATGGCGCGCGCCATGGCGCGCCATTGCGCCATGGCTCATTTAAGATGGCTCACTGTGGCGTGCGCCATATTGCGCAATAGCGCGCGCCATGTTGCGCCAATGGCGCGCGCCATTGAGCCTTTTTGATTTATTTTTTTTTGTATTTTTTAACCTGCCAACTCTTACGCCCTGATTGAAAATACCTCTTTTGAGGTCAAACAACGATTTCCCCTTTCGACTTTACGCAACACTCTTCCCGTGAGCGTAGCGACCCAGCCGGTGTTGGACCACATTGACTGCCACGACCAAACCGAGATCCCTCGACCGCTGTGACCCAGTCGACCACGACTTAGCCGAGCTCCCTCAACCACCGCGACTTAGATACGCAATGTTGTCCAGAGCAGGCGCACCTTCTGTGCGAATCAGTAACTTTTTTTTGTTTTTAATTCAATTTTATTTATGTTGCTCGCCCCTTATTTTTTTCGAATTATCCCTGTTGTTTTTTTGAGATATATGGTTTTTTACTCCCGTCTTGGTTTTTTGAGATATATGGTTTTTAATATATTTCAGGAATTGATATATATGATTTTTTGAGATATATAGTTTTTAATATTTAATTGTAGGTGTCATTGTTAGACTTCATTTGTTTTTTGATGTATGGAATATGAATTATTGACATAAATCTTTGTTTTTTATATATAAATTGTATAATTTATTATATGTTATTGTTGATATATGTATACACCTCTTTTGTGCGCCGCAAGTTAATATTGCCACGCGTCGTGCGCCGTACTGTGCGCTTTTGTGCCGGGGGCTCTTGTCGCCGTTGTGCGCCATGCGCCGTAAATAACTATGGTCCAGGCCCAAACTCAGGACCTGGATGTAACCAACGGGCTCAAGGTACACAAAGATCGTTAGAAATCCTCTACAATGCACGAAAATACTCAGCAAAGTTTTGCCACCTTTAATGATCTCAAGGTACATAGACTGTTGATAAAGTCAATCAATGGCAGAAAGATTGGGAAGGATTCTACCGGTGAAATAATTATAGTAGTAGTGTCTGATGGCATTCATAGGGAAGATTGAGAACAAGAGAGGGAGAGGCAAGTGTCATGAGTAGGGCCTTTACCCCTTCCCATAAAAGGTACCCATTGAGGGTTTGTGACACCCACCCATATGAATCCAAAGATCAGCCTGTAAGAATCCGAAGTGTGATCGTCACATTCTTCTTCCCTCAAATCCGCTTGGTGATCAAAGCAAACCAATCCCCTCTACCCACTCCCCCATGGAGCGCTTGATATGGGATCCAATTGTGAAACAGGTTGGCTCTTGTTAGAGCAGTTACATGCCTATTGCATGGTTATGCCCATGTTCATTCAGTTTTACCAAGTTCATCCTATCCCCTTATTCAATGTGTTTAAATTTTGAATCGTCCACCTATCTCGAATCATGTATCTTGCATCATGATCTATAAATAAAGGGACTCAGTCTCACTTAAGAGGTTCAGGTGTATGGTTCTCATCCTTTTGCATGGTATCAGCGCCAAATCCTAGAAAGCGTCCCTGAAGTGAGCCCCCTTTCCCCAGAACCCTAGCCAACCCCTGCCAGCATCCTCTCCCTTTGTCACAGCACCCAAGTCGACCCCTTGCCAACCCCCCACCCCCCCCACCCGCTGCCCAGGCACGCCCCAGGCCAGCCACCCATGCTGCGTGAGCTGAACAAGTGCGCCCAATTGTGCAAGCCCAGGCCACGCACCCCTGCTGCACATCCCTCTCAGGTCGCACATCTCTGCCAGCAAGTGATGGTGCAGGTGTTTCTTGTGGTACTGCAGCAATCATTTTGTCAGGAGCATTCAATACGGGACCGAAAGATGGAAATGTTTAACATAGTTTCTCAACAGCTGAAACTGAGCCAGATCTGCAAGGTCTCATTGATGAGTCTGCTTAACTTAGATGAGAAGCTCGTTATGAATGAAAAACGCATTCACGGGCAGCTTCTCTACAGCAGCCGAAACCCTCTTCCCCCTGCATTGCTGATCTGCCATTATGTTACCATGGCTGTCTGTTGTGAGTTTTTATCGTTGTCCAGCAGTTTTCTTACACCTCCCGTTTGTAAGTTAATGTCTCTATGAGTTGTTATCATGTCTTGTTATTGTTCACTGTAATATTCCGGGTTCCTTCTGAGGATGACTTAGTCTGCACTTGGAATTTGGCTCCCGTTACAGTTTCATTGGATTCATTGACACTCATATTTAATAAATGAGGTCTCTAAGTGGTTTCATTGAGTACCACGGAAAGTTTTGAAAGAAAATGCTGATTTTTGAATGAAAAGTGTAAAACTGTAATTTTCTCCTTAACAAAGTGTCGGATTGAGAAACAGACTACGTCATTGAGTCTGGAACACGGAGTTTCCTTTTGGGTGTGATTTTGGCATTAGTGTGATACCGCTATGATGTTTAGTGACTAGCGGTGAGAGTTTTTAAATAAATAATATATTTATTTAAAATATTACTTTGATCTAAAAAACCACTATATATTCATCTAAAAGACGAATTGACATGAAATCTAGGTTTTAGAACTCTCAAATTGAGGCAGCAACCAAAGTTGGAGAATTCACCGGGGACGGGAATTCGACAATAAACGGATATGGTTTTTTAATTATGACACCCTCTTGTGATAATTCTAAGCCTTCAAATTCAATTCTTCTCCTGCTACTTCTATGGTCCGAATTTAGACATGAAATTCATGTATTGTGAAGATTAAACAGTGATGAACCCAATGAAAATGGAATGACACAAATCCGAGTTACGGATTGAGATTATTCTTAGAAAGAAATTCAAAAATCTCAAACTTCATTCTAAGATTGGAAGGTCAAAACCTAAAATCCATGATGAAAGGCTGATTTGATGTCTCAATACGATTCTAATGACATAAAGTTTGTGAAGATCCGAATTACAGTTCTATAGATATTTTAGAAAGATGTTTTGATGTCATTTACGATGAGTGAGAAAAACTTCAAATCGTGAAAAATTACTTCGCACATGATATATCATTGTTTAAATTATGAAAAACGAGTCTAGCGAGAGAGAATCCAACGATCCAACATACGGATTGAGAGGTATCGAAGAGAGAAGTTTCTTCGATTTCCACCTTCTCTCTAACTTTTCGTGGCTTTAATGTTTGACTCGTGGTTCAAAACAGACATTTTTGTGATCCACGTGACGAGATAGACATTTGGTGAAATTTTGGAAGAAACTGGAGTCACTCTCTAGGGTTCATCCATAGGCAGCGGCAAGCATCGACGTCGGTGTAGCAGAGCACGGCGGGCAACAAGAACCGTCTGATCAAGGAATTGGGCAGCACTGGAGGGGCCACACCAGCCCTACCTCACGCGGTGCGGCACGGATCATGCACAATAGTCCGATCAATTTGATCAAACGGCAGACCGCGTGGCCACATCACCGGGTGAAGGAGCACTCAACTGAAGTCAAGTCGTGTAACGGCTACCGTCCGATCTAAAGATGGCTAAAAGCGACCCAGGTGCAGCCGACAATGCGTGAAGGGGCGCATTGAGGTGCCACACGCCGCCCATTTATTGGCCGACAACCTCTAGGGCACGTGGGACCGCATGTGAAGTTGGATTTGGACATCAAAAATTGTGTTGGACTCCTTTCGACCTCTCAGGCCTAATAAAACCTTGTTTGAATGGTTTTGATGGAGTTTGGTGATCCAATTTGGCTAATTTTCATTAAAGTGGATTCATGAACTCATGTTGACATTCTCTGATGTCGACCTTCAACAAGTACTTCCATTAGTGAAGTGGACTTGTTATGGTGATGACTAGAATCTTCAGAGTGATGACACGGTCTATTTATGAAGGTGTGATTAATTATTGGTGAACAATAAGAGAATTATTCATTAATTATTAATGAATTCAATTGAGGATGTTTTAATGACTCAAATGTGACAACCTACATATATCGAAGTATGAATTTGATTTATTTTCGATTGTTTTGTGTGTACTTTGGTGCCTTTTGATTGCCGGAGTTGTTGGCAGAGGCCAAGAGTCAAAATTGAACTAAACGTGTCGGTGATAAAATGTTGTACAGTACAGCATATGTCATCGAGTACCCAATGACCAAGTATTAATTACCTGGTGGCGTGATAAGCTCAGGCGAACCACCGGAAGATCGGGGGGCCCTGGTCAGACATCTGATGGGCTACCAGGGATCCAATGGGGGTGCACCGGGTATCCGGTGGAGATGCACCAGGTGCCTGGTGGTAGGAGACACCAGGTGCCAGTGGGTCTAGACCTATTTTATTACATATTTATAGCCCAAAGGTCCAAGTTCTTGATAGCCCGAAGGATTAGCTGAATGTGCCCCAAAGGCACTTGAAGGAGATAACCCAAATGCCTGAAAGAGCATCCCGCATCATGTCGTGTCAACAATTTAAGATATAATAACTAATTATATATATTATTTTAAAAATAATTAAATCCCAGATCGGGCAAGCCCGTGGCCCAACCCGAAAAGTCCGGTCTGACCCAACTGTAACGAACCAACCCAGGTCGACATGACAAAATGGTATCAAAGGGAATACCCGGAATTGTGATGACACTGCCTATGTTTGGTTCAAGGTATATGGTAAACAGGAGTTAGGACCGTCGGAACTCAGGTGGTAAGTACGGATGGGTATCTGGCCAGCTCACTTTTGTATCTGACTTCGAGTTAGCATGGGTGGTGAGGGGTTATTCCTCAAGCTTTAAGCTTGGTTTTGAGTTATTTAGATGAACTTGATTTTTGGGGTTTATTTAGATGAACCTTATCTTGTCTTCTTTTTCGCTCTTGAATCTGTTGATGCCTTAGATACTTAACATTTAAGAGCTTTAATGTAGATTCTTGAAATTTTCTCTAATCCAATGTTATTTGTTGCGTTCGATAGATAATGCCTCCTAGAAGAGCACTTCCAAATCCAGCAGAGGAAGGTGCGAGACAAGTTCCGAAGGCGAACCCTCCAATAGACTCTTCTCTAATAGAAGCAATTATCCGCGCAATCCAAACTCTGGATCAGACGGGTGTTGGAAACCAAGGACAAAGTAGATCATGGTTCAGAAGAATCCACCTATATTCCATGGTGACAAGAAACCCCAAGAATCTGAAAAATGGCTTGAGCAGATTGAGAGGATCTTCTATTTTTTGAAGACTTTAGAGGACTCAAAGGTGGGTTTCGCCACTTATATGCTTGAAGGACTGGGAAGAAAATGGCGGGGCATCATCATGCAAGCTAAGTTGCACGAGGATCTTACTTGGACCACTTTCAAGAAGGTCTTCAATCAATAGTTTTATCCCGAAACATTGCGAGTGACGAAGACTTGTAAATTTTTTACCTTGGAGCAAGGGGAGTGTTCAGTTATGGAGTATACTACTCGTTTCGCTGAGTTAATTCGCCTATCACTCGAGCTTGTGTCTAATGACTACCTTAAAGCTCGAAGGTTTGAGATAGGTTTGAGGGCCGATATTCACTCAATGTTGATCTTCTTGTGTTTGCCGACTTTTTTGCTAAGGCGGTTGATAAAGCAGTTATGGCTGAGGCGAACTTAGCAGGGAAGAGGGATTCAGATGGAGCGTCAGTTGCAACAAGGGGTAGCCAGAGTGTGTCATCTGGCCAGAAAAGGAAGCATAGTAAGGGTACTCAATTTACATCAGGAGCAACTCCAGGGGCTTCCACGAGACAACATCAGGTGGTTTGCTATCAATGTGGGAAATCTGGCCATACTAAGTCCGACTGTATAGTGGCACACAGGACTTTCCATCGTTATGGACAATTTGGTCATCTTCAACGTTTTCGCAAAAGAGTATCCCAGGGCAGTAGAGCTGAATATACTTTTACCAAAGGCTCTCAGGCTCATTCTAACACAGCGAAGGGTGGTAGATCTCATCCGCATGCAAAGGGGGATACCGATGCAGCGAAGAAAGCTCAAGGAGGATCTAAGGTCGGACGTCTTTATGCAGCGTAGTATGCATGAGAGGAATCTGAAGCAGGGTCAGCCGCTGTGAGAGGTATGGTGTTCATTTCATCCTCTATAGTCATGGCTTTATTTGATACAGGTGAATCTCATTCATTTATATCATCTAAGTTGATTGACGTGATTGACGTGTTGGGCTTACGCTCGAAGCTTATGTCATTCATGATGAATCTTTCCACTCCCTTGAGAAGAAGGAACAAGGTTTCAAATGTTCTTAGTGTCATGTCATGATCGCTGACCACGAGGCCATGTGGGATTTTCTAGTTCTAGATCTTGACATTTTCGACCTTATAATTGGCATGGATTTGATGGTTAGCTTTAAAGCCCAAATTGATTGTTATCGTCATCGGGTTCAGTCTCTATCTTTCAATGGGGTTACTCACATCTTTCAAATGTTCTTAGTGTCATGTCATGATCGTTGACCACGAGGCCATGTGGGATTTTCTAGTTCTAGATCTTGACATTTTCGACCTTATAATTGGCATGGATTTGATGGTTAGTTTTAAAGCCCAAATTGATTGTTATCGTCATCGGGTTCAGTCTCTATCTTTCAATGGGGTTACTCACATCTTTTAGGGTGAGTGGGGTCCTAGATCTGGAAGAGAGGAGCCTGCTGTTTTTTAGGCTGGAATGATCTCATGTCAATTTTCAGAGATGTTTCTTGACGTAGTCAACCAACATTCTAGTAGTCTGCTTCTTGTTGTAGTTGATGAGTACCCTGAGGTTTTTTCTGTTGATTTTTCTGGGTTACCGCCCCAGAGGGAAGCCGAGTTTTCTATCAACTTGCTTCCAAGGACGAATTTCATCTCCTTGTCAGCTTATCGCATGGCATCTGCTGAGTTAAAGAAGCTTAAAGTTCAGCTCGAAGATCTTGAGGTCTAAGGATTTATTCGTCCTAGCGTGTCACGTTGGGCTTCATCGGTTTTCTTTGGAAAGAAGGCAGACGGAAGTCTTCGGCTTTAATCAACTCATGGGAGCCCGATGGTTTTCTAAGATTGATCTTCGTTAAGGATATCATTAGTTAAGGGTCTAAGAGGAGGATATTCTTAAGACAACCTTCAGGAGCAGGTATGGACATTATGAGTATTTGGTTATGTCATTTGGTCTCACTAACGCTCATGTGGTGTTTATAGCTTTGACGAATCGAATCTTTCATCAATTCTTGGACTTTTTGTGGTCGTTTTTGTGGATGATATTTTGGTGTACTCCAAGTCGAAGGAGGAACATCAGTGTCATCTGAGTCATGTTCTCGACACTTGGAGGAACATCGTCTGTAGGGAAATATTTCTAAATGTGAGTTTTGGAACAGTATATCCAAGAGGGGTGTATCAGTGAATCCTGAAAAGATCCAAGCGGCGATGTTGTGGGAACAAACCAGAAATATGTCTAAGATTTGAAGATTCTTGGGCAGAACTGATTATTACAGACGTTTTGTTAAGGATTTCTCCAAGCTTGCATCTTTGATGATTGAGTTGACCCGAAAGGGTGTCAAGTTCGAATGGAATGAAAAGTGTCAAAAGATCATTTGAGGAACTGAATGTGAGATTCACTTCGGCTCTAGTTCAGATTTTTCTAAAACCAAGTGAGATTCACTTTGGCTCCAGTTTTGATTTGATGAAAGGGAAACAGGTGGTGGCCTATGGCTCTCGCCAACTGCGTCCTAATGAAAAGAATTATCCTACCCATGATCTCAAGTTGGTTGCAGTGATGCGTGCTCTCAAGACTTGGCGTCATTATCGCTTCGGTGAGCGGTACATTGAGTATTCAGATCATAAGAGTCTGAAATATATTTTCACCCAAAGAGACCTAAACTTGCGACAGAGAAGCTAGGTTGAATATCTTCAAACTTTTGATTTTGATATTGCGTATACACTTGGGAAAAAGAATGTGGTCGTCGATGCGCTAAGCAGAAATTTAACGTCACAAGCCTTGAAGGAATCAGTAGAGGAGTGGTCTTTGATGAGTTTATTCGTTGAGATGAGCTTAGACGTGGGCAGGTGTTTTTAGTGTGTGTGAAAGTTGATTCGTCACTTGATGATCGGATTCAGCTAGGTCAAGTGACAGACATCGATTGTCAGCATTTTAGAAAAATCCTTATTGGTGGGGAGACCTCGGGTGAATGGTCTCGGTCTCTTGATGGTGTCTTGTGTTTCTGAAGCAGGTCGGTTGTTCCGATATCTCTGAGTCGGGAGTTGATGGATAGTGAACATCGGTCTGGTTGGTTTGTGTACCCTGGGACTGCCAAAATGTATCATGATTCGAGACATCGGTATTGGTGGTCGGGGGATAAGGCGGTCGATTGCAGACTTCGTGTCACAATGTCTTACTTGTCATAAGATTAAGGCTGAGCACCAGAGACCTGTCGGGTTGTTGCACCCTTTACCAATTCCGGTGTGGAAATGAGAGGTATTCATGGACTTCGTTATTGATTTGTCACAGACTCCTCACCGGAAGAGATACGATTTGGGTGATCATTGATCAACTTACAAAATCAGCTCATTTACTTCATATTAAAGAGACGACGAAGGTGGAAGAGCTTGAGCGACTGTATGTCTGAGAGATCGTGAAGCTCCACGAAGTGCCTTCTGATAGAGGCCCAAGGTTTACATCCTGGTTTTAGAAAGGTTTTCAAGAGGCGATGGGTACCCAATTGAAATTAAGCACAGCATATCACCCTAAGACAGATGGACAAACTGAGCGAGCCATTCAGATTCTTGAGGATATGCTTCGGGCGTGCATTCTTGATTTCGATGGTTTGTGGGAAAATCATCTTCCTTTGGTCGAATTTGCCTACAACAATAGTTATTTAGCCTCAATTAAAATGGTGCCCTTTGAAGCGTTGTATGAGCGACCATGTAGATCTCCCTTGTGTTGAGCGGATTTTGGAGAACGGTCGTTGATTTGACCGAGCCTTGCTCAGGAAACGACGGAAAAGGTGTCGTTGATCCGAAAAAGGCTAGCGACATCTCAGAGTCATTAGAAATCCTATGTGGGCCGTCATCGTCGCACGTTGGAGTTTGTGGTGGGTGCTCGGGTTTTTCTCAGAGTGTCACCTCGCTTGGGACATCGTATAAGCAAGGTAAGTTGGCACCGAGGTTTGTTGGCCCATTCGAGATCATCAAACAACTTGGAAAGGTGGCTTATCGGTTGGACTTATCGTCTCGTTTGACATCGATTCATGACGTGTTTCATGTTTCCCAATTGAGGAGGTATCAACTGGATCCTTAGAATGAGAGGATATTGATCTCTCCTTGGTTCCTTGGTGATTCTCGATCGTTTTTTATGAATCTCTTCGAGATATGTTCTGATTTCCACCTGACCTCTTTCTAGAACTTCCCTTATTCTTCTCCTTGTTTCGTTGGAACCCAATTGGGTTGTGGTTACCAAATCTAGAGGGTTTGATGAGGAATTGGCAATGTTTCTTATGGATGGATCTAGGCTCATGAGGACCCGAACCTCTCCGATTCCAATCTTCATTTTCAAAGGCGGCTAGGTTTTCTTCATTGTCAAGGTAGGTGTCTCCATACAATGGTTATATCCTTCGATTTACCTTGTGTACCTGTAAATTTCTTTGGTTTGATTTATGAAATTCGTTAATTTGAAATATATGAGGGTTGCTTTACGAAATTACATCTTGGGTGGCTTGTGAAATGGTTTTTAAATGGGTTTTTCTTTTAAAAATAGTTTTTGCACACTGTGTGCTTGATGAGATGTCAGAGAGATAGTTTTGACTCAAAAATAGATTTCCAAGCATGGGAGCAGTGATGTTTCGGATGTTTCGCTTGTGAAAATGTTTTATAAAATTCCGAGGATGTTTTGTGAAAACATAGCACATGGGAACATTTTGAGAACCTTGGGTAAGGACATATACAGCGTACAAGAGTAGTAAGAACACCAGAAGAAGAAGGTAAGAAGAAAAAGAAGAAGAAGAAGAATATCATAAGAATATCTCCCGAAGACGCTGCTTCCGAGAGCTGAGGCCTAACCCTACCATCTGCCTAGTAGAATTTCAGCCAAAGACCCAACGTGTCTTGCCCCTACCTTCAGCCCCTTATTTAAGACCCCACCCACCGCCAATCATCCTAACTACTAGCTATAGAAAGTACAATTCTACCCTTAGCCATTATTAAAGACTTCCAACCTGCTCCCCTACACCTGTAGCCCCCTTTTACTCTAACCTGCTCCCCTACAGCCGTAGCCCCCTCTACTCTACGGCTCCCATTCAGCACCCCAGCACCCCAGCCCCCTGCCCACATTCCTATCAATTCCACCGGCCTTAAAAAACACCTTGTCCTCAAGGTGGAAAAACTGGATGATGAATTGTCGGGGCTATTAGAGGGATGGCCTGGAAGTAGAAAATAGCACAATCCGATGGCGGTGGCTCTGGCGGTGGCCTTAGCAACCATGCAACTCCAGTCGCTAGAAGGTTTCTTTCAAGCTTGGCACCAGCCTTCACCTCTCCCATAACCAAAAGTTTAAGAATATGTGGAATCTCCTTCAGATATTGTGGTCCATGATCCTCTGTCTTCCCATTGATTTCATGCCACTGTATTATCCACTCACAGCTGTTTATAACGTCCTACTACGGCCTTCTGAGTCGCGCAACCTTCCCTGCATTTTTCCGCCATAATGAGAGACGTAAAATCAGATCTGGATGTTGCAAATTTCGCTGCGACTTTAGTTGTTGTTGCCCTCTTGCTCTCCTTACACACAAAAGAATCTGCAGACCAGCTCCGTTGGCCCAAACTGCTCCTTCCCTGTTTAGCCCACTCTGCCTCAGTAATCCTTCCAGCGCTGACCTCCACTTGATTCACCTGCTCCGTATTTTCTTGATGTTCTGTCAAAACAGTGGAGTCTGTCAAGTGTTCCAATATTTCTTGATGTTTTGAAGTCTGCAGACCCAATCGTATGCTCTCGCTGCTTCCCTTGCAATGTTTGTTGCCCACCCATCCGCTCTGAACAGGAACCAGTTGACTTCTTGCTATTTTTTTCCTGTTCAGTACAACACACTGTTTGTACTTGTTGCGGCTGTATCGGTCCGTCCACTTCACGAATGGAACTTGTAATTCCCAATGCAGTTTGATCAATAACAGAAGAGGAGGTCAATGCAGTTTGATCAGCAGCAGAGGAGGTTGAATTAACCGCACTTATTTTGCTCACTGTAGTTTGTACCTGCTTCGACTCCAGTTCGGCATGCAATACAACCAGTGACTGATGATCCTGCTGCCGACACACTGCAAGTTCCTACTGGAGCTTCGCAAGTCCCTCCGCCAACCGTTCAAGATTAACATGCAATTTGGCCAGCAAAGCTTCACGCGTCTCCATGCAAGTCGTCTCCTACCGCAGCGTTTGATCTCGCAACCAACTCTAGACATACCAGGTTCTACTTCGTCTGGTGCGATTGGAAGGACTTGTTCGGTCTTGACTAGCGTCGTTTGCTCCAGCAGCGTTCGTCTGCCAATGGTGTCTACTCTGAGGGATTTAACTGAAGAAACGACAACAATTAAAGAGAAAAGAAGGAAGGAATTGTGCTGCTGCGTCTGCTGTGTCTCCTCTGTTGTCGGGTTTTTTTTTTTTTTGTTCCACCTTCCTACTGCAAGTCGACTTCCACTGCAGTGAGGCATTTTCTTCGTCGCCTGCTACAGATCTTCAATCAATAACCGCTTCAAGAAACTCTCTCTCTAGATTTCTCCCTCAAGAATGCCTCTCCATGAAAGCACCAATTGTTGGAGATCCGAATGAGAAAGAAATAACAACACGCTTCTATATTTCCAGCGATTACAACGTACAAAAGTAGTAAGAACGCCAGAAGAAGAAGGTAAGAATAAGAAGAATATCAGAAGAATATCTCCTGAAGACGCCGCTTCCGAGAGCCGAGGCCTAACCCTCTCATCTGCCTAGCAGAATTCCAGCCAAAGACCCAACGTGTCTTGCCCCTACCTTCAGCCCCTTATTTAATACCCCACCCACCGCCAATCATCCTAACTACTAGCTATAGAAAGTACAATTCTACCCTTAGC
The DNA here is from genome assembly GCA_963277665.1 of Viscum album. Lineage (NCBI taxonomy): Eukaryota > Viridiplantae > Streptophyta > Magnoliopsida > Santalales > Viscaceae > Viscum > Viscum album. Next base: position 720,790,789 of record OY728148.1, read on the forward strand.
CATTATTAAAGACTTCCAACCTGCTCCCCTACACCTGTATAGCCCCCTTTACTCTAACCTGCTCCCCTACACCTGTAGCCCCCTCTACTCTATGGCTCTCATTCAGCACCCCAACCCCCTTGCCAACATTCCTATCAGTGGTGACGGATGCTCACATGGAGATGTGGTTTGGGATTTGGCCTTGGTTTTTGGTTGTTTTCAGCTTTTTAGCCTTTGGGCTTGGTTTGTATGTCTCATGGATCTGTACCTTTTCTTCAACGTAGTACTCTGTTGTTTATCCCTTTTTCTATTACACGTGACTCTATGGTTTATGTGTTGACCTTCACCTTGTGATGAGCCATCCTGGGTGACGTGTCATGCGGACTCGGGTCGACAGGTTCCGTGATTGCGATTTATGTCAGGTTTCGCAATTTCCACCAATTGAGGTCAAATCACTCAACAATTTCCGATGAGCGGGTTCCTCCAATGAGGTGGGTTCTGACCACTCAGCAGTAGCGCGCAAGTGGATTTGTCGATTTTCGACAGAACAGATCCATAGGGATGGATTACACGAGTTGAGCGACACTTCCGCATCCAACAAACTTTTAAAGCCTCGAAGGTCCCTCTCGTTCAGGTTGCAAAGCCTAGAGAAGGAGTTGGCTCCACGGATTCGATTATGGTAGATGATGTTGATGGTATGGTTGGACGCATTTTCCCCCTTCCTGCTGGTATGAGGCTGCTGGAGAGGGTACAGCGGGCAAAAGGGAAGGTGCGCAAAGGGTGGCAGAAATTCAGGAAGGGGCTGAAAGCTTGGAGCTGGAATTTCAGGGCAAGCCCAATACCTATCAAGTTCAAAGGCAGAAAAAAAGAAAGAGATTTACTAGCCCATGCAGAAGTGAGGAGCATATAGAAAATTGTTTGGCGTGCCTATGAGGGATGGGCGCATTTTAAAGGACACTCGCAGCACGGTCCTACATTAGCGGTAACCCCACTGCACTTGTGCTGGAGATCAACCCCCACCACTGTTGTTGCGTTTTGGTCATTAGTAGTGGGTGAAGAAATTTATTGCGAGGGCAGCTGGGTTTGTTAGTGGTCCGAAGTTGTTATTAAAGGGAGGGTTGGAGCGAGGGAAAGAGGAGGAAGAGAATATCGTTTAGGCTACTCAGGCAGATTTGACTGAGGCTTGGGCGAGAGTGCAAGGAGCCTCTCAAGTGTCTTCTCTTTTCCACTCTTCTTCTACTCCTCCCCTCTCCTTTGTAATTCTGGTTCGTTCCTGTTATATATACAAGCAGACCTCTAGTGTTCTCTATCATAATCCCCACACCCACGTATCTCATTAACGGTCTTTCATCCCTGTCATATCCTTTGCTCTTCTTTGCTCTTCTTTGCTCTTGCCTCACTTACTTCCAATCCGCACCTTCAGTTTCTTGCATATGTATGGGATAGTGATACTCATTCATCTCATTCCAAGTTTCAAGGCATGTTCTCTTAAATGCCTCTGGGCTGCCCTTGCATACAGTGGGGTCATCGTTGCTACTCCCCAAACCTAAGACATTATGCAGTGCACAGTGATGCGTCTCTTGCCGAGACATCACCATTTGAGACCCCATTTGTACCATTCGATTCCACCAACATTGATTTGGATGTTTGTCTTCCATTTGTCATCACTCTCATAGTTCCTTCTCTTTGGTCTTCTCCCGAGTCTGATCAGCTATGCTTTGGCAATCTCCCTCCCATAAACTCATCTCCTCCATGGTAGATATCATGTTATTTCATCATCTGCCATTGCAGATCTACCTAATGCATTGTGAAATGGTACACATACTTTCCATTAGACTACAGTTGTTAACCACTCATATCAGGGTCTCTCTGCCTACACTATTGCTTTTGTCGATACTCCGACTGCCACTTTCATTCCACATACCCTTGAAGGCCCCAGAAGAGAGACGTTTGAACATTGAGGGGGTTCGATCAATTTTCGAAGTCAAATATGAACTTTTCACTTCTTCTCCCTTTCTTAACTTCTTGTCGACATTGTAGTTTGGTGTAGGGATCACATGACGATCAACACAGTAATGATGATGACGATGAAAAGTATGAGAGGTTTGGAAAGTAAAGCACACGACACTAGTTTCACAAAGTTCACAGCACTCTTGCCATTGAGTGGTTACGTCCTTGATGTTCAACGGTTATCATCCCGCTGTCCACTTCAACATCTTTTATCAATGATGAATGAATCGATGAATGGAGCGGGATGATAGTCCTAAACTCCTACAATAATGTTGAATACAATTACAAGAGAAATAGATCAGCAGCAAGAAACTCTCGGGCGTGTGCGATCCTTCATCTTCCTCAAGTGCCTCTGTGTTAACGGATGTTTGCACTGTTATTCTCTCAAGCATGACCCGGATGGGTGACCCTCTCCCTCAATGATCTCACAATGGACATCACATTTGTCTCATAGGATGAGCACACCAAATGATTACACTTTGCACAGCAACATGGATGATGATCCTTTTATAGAGATATTTCATATCTTTATATCTTCGTCGATGATCCTGATTGATCCATGAGTCTCACATAACCTCATCTTCCTTCATGTGTTATATCTACTATCCTGAGTCCAATTCGTCCAGTAGATGATGAGTTTTGTTAAATCATTTTATGATTTATGACGGCGGAAATAACCCAAAAACACAGGTTTATCTATCTCCAGAAATCAAACGCATAAAATATCGCAAAAACAGGGTGGAACTGAGCACCTGTTTTTCAGCAGTTGCAGCAGCCATCTTCTTCTCTTCGAAGGAGAATGTTTGAGGAAGATCACGATAGCACAAACTAATGTTTCATGCCTCCAAGGGTGTACACCGGTCGATGGATCCACAAACTCCCAAATGCCCGAAAGGGTGCTAGCGCCTTCATGAAATGATAAACGGGCTTTGAAAAGGAAGAGGGTTTTATCAGCTTTACATGAAACTGATAATCGTCAAAACGTCGAACGAATGCGATCGGCGCACTCCCATACACAAAGAGAACTCTTTTCTTTATATATAAGTGAAGCCCCAGGCTCCTATTCATAACGCATCTCATGTGTTACTATTCGTTGGGTGTAATATTCATTGAATACTTCAATGAATAAGAAAACCATAAATGAACTGATTTTTTGGTTCATGTTGGAGTTTGCATCCCACAACGGACTTGAGGTTCGGTGTGGTCTTTACTATTTGTTATAAAAGCACCCCAAGGGCTCCCTTAGAGAGTACACCTTGGGGGTTCGGGTTTCTCTCATTTTATTCTCCAACATGGTATCAGAGGGAACCTAATCCCGAACCCTCCCTCCCATCTATTTTTTTTTATCCCGTTTAGGGTTCCTGATAATTTCCACGGTGGGGGGCGGCGGCTCTGCCAAAGGCCATCGAGCCCTAAAACAGCCGCCGCCCCTAGCCGGCCTCTGCGGATTCCCGGTTCACCTCGGCCCCGCCTCCCTCCATCTTCGGCAGTTCTCCCCCCTGTCGGCGCCTGCTTCCCCGGAGCCCCTCCCCGCTGCGCGCGTCGACCCCCTTACTCCCATCGCGATCCCAGCAGTCTCTCTTCCCTGGTGCGCTCGACGGCTGACGATCCGAGGCAGAGGATCTGCCTCCTCCCGACGCGGCCTTCCCTCCCGCAATGGACGCGACGGACAAGCGGATCTCCTCCCGGCGACGACTTCCTTCCCCGGCGTCTCCTCCCCGCTGCGCGCGTCGGCCCTGTCAACCCGCGCGACTCCCGTCCCGCCTCCTTGCGCGGCTCCCGGCGGATCTGCTCCCTTCTCGGCGGATCCCTCCCATCGCGATCCCTATGGACTCCCTGCTTCGCCAGGCTCCGCCCTCCCTGCGCGTTTCCGGCATCTTCCTCACTGCGGCGTCTCTCCCTCGCGATCCAGCACGATTTCCTGACGCCCTCGTCCAGGCGGCCTCGTCGCGCTGCTCCCTGCCTCACCTCCCCGACAGCTTCGCTCCGCCCCGCGGCTCCCGTCCCTCCCGCGGCTTCCTACCAGCGCAAGTTCCCGGCCAACCCCGTGCGACGGCTCCGCCCCTGTGCGCGCGGCGCCCTTCCCAGTCGGCCCCTCTTCCAGTGCGGGTTCCCTAGCCGGCCATCATCCCGGCGACTGCCGCCTCCCGCCTCTCCCGTCGCGCACGATCCAGTTCTGCGCAACGACCTTCCTGCACAGCTCCCTCGCGAGGTCCTCCAGCAGTCGGCGCTCCTCCACCTCCATTTCTTCCCGACTCTCCGGCGTTCTTCAAGCGGCAATCCTCTGCCCCGTCATCCCGCGCGGCTCCCGTCGATGCTCTTCCTGACAGACTCCCGACGCCCGTCGGCTCTCAGCCCTCCTGCCTAGGTCGCGCCAACCATCGCGTCTCCAGATCCCGACGGCGGTCTGATGCTGTCCAGCGGCTCCTTCCGCCTTCCCGCGCGACTCTCTCCCGGCGGATCTCCCCCTGTCAGCATCTCCCTGCGCCTCTCCTGCAGTTTCCGGTTCTGTTCGGCCCGCCTCTCCCTGCCCTAGCAGATCGGCCTGCCTCCATCAGACCGGTTCTCCGACGTCTGCCCCTCTCCGTCCGGTGCTCCCTTCCCGGCGGATCCCTCGCGCCGGCCCCGCTCCGTCCGGTGCTCCCTTCCCGGCGGATCCCTCGCGTCGGCGCCCGCCCATCCGGTTTCTTCCCTTCCAGAACCGGCTCCCTCCTGGCGAACTGGTCCAGGCTGCTCCCTCCATGTCGGCCTCCTCCTGCGGAATCCCCGCCTTCTTGCCCGGTGCCTCCTGCGGAATCCCCGCCTCCCTGCCCGGCGCCTCCTGCGGAATCCCCGCCTTCCTGCCCGGTGCCTCCTGCGGAATCCCCGCCTTCCTGCCCGGTGCCTCCTGCGGAATCCCCGACTCCCTGCTCGGCGCCTCCTGCGGAATCCCCGCATCCCATCGCTGGTGCCTCCTGCGGAATCCCCGCCTCGCCGACATCTCTCGGCATCTTTCCGGCAGTCGCATCTATGTCCGCTGGCACGCCCATGCGCTAGCGCAGCAGCTCGACCACCTAGGATTTGGGCCCGTTGGCGCCGCCAGATCCCGCAACACTTCTGCGGAATCCCCGCCTCTCGTCGCCGGCCCCGCAAGTGCGGTTTTCCAGGTGCTAGTTTGGATTTCCCGGCGTTTCATCGACCGACCCCACTAGTGCGGCATTCCTGGCGCTCCGTCCATCGGCCCGGTCTGAGTGGTTCATTTGCTGCGTCTGCGACATCATCCATCCCTCATCCTGCGGGGGAGCTTCGATCGTGAGGGGAGCAGCAGCCTTGCAGCTTTATCTTTTATTCTGCTTTGCCTTGTTTTGTCATCAAGCTGGGTATGTCCAGCTTGAGGGGGAGTGTTTGCAGTCTGTTGATTGTTTTGTCTTCATTGGTTTGGTTTGTTTTTTCTTTATGTGTCCAAGCTAGATTCACCTAGCTTGAGGGGGAGTGTTATAGTCTGCATCGCACATCGGACTTGAGGTTCGGTGTGGTCTTTACTATTTGTTATAAAAGCACCCCAAGGGCTCCCTTAGAGAGTACACCTTGGGAGTTCGGGTTTCTCTCATTTTATTCTCCAACAGTTCACAACTGATGAAAACCATTCAGGAGAAATAAACCACCCAGTTGCATCGCATGCAATAGTTTAAATATGCATCTCATGTATATTCATATAATATATATATATATATATATCATATGTATATGTTATTATTCATGCATCGCATGCATGATAATTAAGTGTATACTATATATAATTATATATATATATATATACTTCATGCATCATATGCATGTGTACATGCATCTCATGCATGTTCATTTTAGTGCACATCTAACAATCTTTCACTTGCACTAAAATCTCGTAAGTACTTTATGCAAAACTACACAACTTGAATCCATCCAAACTCTTTTGGATATGATTTCATCAAACTCTTCATTTTTAACAAACATTTTGTCTAAAATTTTATCCTTATCTAATGGTCCAACTGTGTGACCCTGCGGACCTTAGCAATGGTGACAACAAATATAAAATCCATATTTCATAGATGTAAGCAAAGAGTGACCTCTATCAAAGCATCAATGTTACTCAAGCTACTAAGGGGTCCGGTGTGATCTGCATCAAACATACTCATATCTCTATATGAATATGTCCATCACAAGATATATCAAATACATCATATGTATACTGTTGAACGATAAAAAGAGGTATGACCCGAACCCCCAAGGTACTCTCTAAAGGAGGCCTTGAGGTTCTTTTATAACAAATAATAAAGACCACATCGGACCATAAGTCCGATGTGGGATGCAGACTCCAACGCTCCCCCTCAAGCTAGGTACCTAACTTGGACACATAAAGAAAAGAGACCAAAACAACGACAATACAAAGCAAACAAGAAACGTTGCAAACACTTCCCCTCAAATTGGACATACCCAGCTTGATTACAAAAATAAGACGAAATAAAAAGAAACAAACAACGATCGTAGCTCCCCCTCAAGATCGCAGCGCCCCCTCAGGATGATGGATGGATGAAGATGTCGCGGGCGCAACATAGGAACCACACAAACCGGGTCGGTTGACAGAGCGCCAGGAAATCCGCACTAGCTCGATGATACACCGAGAAAGCCACACTAGCACCGGGAAAGTCGCACTTGCGGGGCCGACGACGGGAGGCGGGGATTCCGCAGAATCGTTGTGGGGTCTGACGGCACCAAAGGGCCGGTCCAGGGCGGTCGAGGTGCTGCGCCACGGTGGAGGAAGCGCGAGGGCGTGCCGGCGGACAGGGCAGACCGCGCTCTAGACTGGAATGAGTCTAGCAGAAATGGTTCCGCTGAGAAATGGAGGCGGCTGTCGGGAGAGCAGCGCAGGAGGAAGCAGGTGAACGTCGGGGAATGTCGCAGAAGGCGATCCGGGAAGCTCCGCAAGAGGCAGTCTGGGAGGGCGCCGCGGGGAGGGACGGCATTGGAGGGGGCTGGCTGAAGCGCATCTTAAAAAAAAAGGGTGCTGGAGATCCGGATCTGATGGAGGGCGACAGGTCCGACCGTGCACGTTAAAGGAGGGAGGCCAAGAACCGGAGCAGGAGCGGTCGTGACCTAGCGTAGGGTCGGTGCGGTTTGATCCAGTCGGGATCGGGAAGTTCCGCCTGAGCTGAGGGAGGCGGGGCCGAGCGACGCTGGGAGTTTCCGGCTGGGAGTGCGCCGCGGGGAGGGACGCCGCTGGAGGGCCGCGGGAGCCGGAATCAACGTTGGGAAGCGGGAGGCGCGTGTTGCGACGGAAGGTGGGAGGCACGCTAGGAGGAGTCGCGACCCAGGGAGGTGACAACCGGGGCAGACGTGGTCGAGCTCGCCGATGCGCGCAGGAGGAGGGGCCGCCTGAAACGGGCGGGAAGGAAAATAAACCCAACCCTACATGGGGGGCCGCCCCCACGGGGGAAAAATAATGAGAAACCCTAGACGGAGAAAAATAAAAATGGGAGGGAGGGCTCGGGATTAGGTTCCCTCTGATACCATGTTGAACGATAAAAAGAGGTATGACCCGAACCCCCAAGGTACTCTCTAAAGGAGGCCTTGAGGTTCTTTTATAACAAATAATAAAGACCACATCGGAACGGACCATAAATCCGATGGGGGATGCAGACTCCAACATATACTCTTTGGCCATGACATCAAGTGACCACTAGACATGGAACATATAGCCAACTCATCTTTACTTGATTCTCTGGAAAAGACTTAACCAAGTCAATGAATACATCGCATGTCATTCATCCCACATATGACTACATCACATGCCCTTCGTTTAAATAGCCGAACACATCATATGTGACTCAAATAAGCATGGTCATGCATTTCCTCAATCTAATTCAATCTAGGGTCACTTTTCTTATCATACAAGTGGACAAATCTCATCTTGGTTGTGCTCCAACCAACGACATGATCAGCAACATACCCAACCATTCCTAATTAGCTAAGTTATTTTCAAACTTGCGTAAGTAGGGTATCAAAGTATGAAATTTCCTATGCTAGGTATCTCACCAACGTCAGGTAAGAAGAATTGATAATAAGCATACACCCCTAAGTATATCAATGACTATATGACATTCCATGAGATATACTTTGGCGGGTCGATCCAAGTAATAATTCTCTACTTCTCATGAATCTATTCTTAGTACCTCATATACAACGTTGTAATGAATACAAGAATCTATTCTAGTTAACCTTAACAAAACATTACAACCCATAATACTTCGTAATGATCATAGGTTAGGAACAACTCAAAGTCGCAATTTGAGGAGATATTATCATTCGAACATTCATGTAAAATAAATTGTAGCACACGTGAATGGATGATAATTGGAGATTGTCTTGCGGTCTTACGTGGTCTTTATTATTCATTATAAAATAACCTCAAGGTCTCCCTCCCTTAGGAGGTGCCTTGGGTATTGGGTTCTCCTCCATATCATTCTACATGGTATCAGAGGGTGTTCTCTAACCCGAGCTCTCCCTACTATTTTTTTTTCTTCCCGACTAGAGTTTCCAGCAATTCCCCCGATGGGGGGGGGGGGCTCGGCCCTTTGGCCACCATCAGCGTCGCCCCCTGCCATCTCTCGGGCGCCTCCACGTGCGGACTCCCGGCCAGCCTCCGCAGTTTCCCAGCCCTGCCTCCCTCCCTGGGGCGCTCGATGACGGAAGTCTCGCCTCCATCATCGGACTCCTCTACGCCCATTCCTGGCATATCGAGCCTCAGTCGGCTTTCCTCCCTCTATGCGCCGCGACGGCCCCCTCACTGTTTGTGACCCCTGCGCGCAGCCCTCCCGCTCGCGCTGCCGGATCCAAGTTGGCCTCGCCTCTTGCTACGCGTGCGCCTCCTCCCAACGGGTCCCGTCCACCGCGGCTTCTCCCAGTGCACGCAATGGCACTAGCGGCGCTGCCCTCCCAGATCCGGCCAGATCTAGCCGGATCTCGTCCGCCGCGCACGCCTCCTCCCGCCGATCGGGTGCTTCTTCTACTTCCGCACCTCCTCCACCTCTGCGCGGCTCCTCTATTTCCGCTTCGACCTTCTACACAGGCCCTCCCGGCACGATGCTCCTACGTTGACTCCCTCCCTGCATACTTCCTGCAGGATGAGTCCCTGCACGTCGCACCCTCACGATTGCCCTGGTCTAAGCGTCACCCTCCTCATGCAACACTCATTCGTCAGCTCCTCCGCGGTTCTCCTGACGCCTCATCGACCGGCCCCGCCGATGCGGCTTTCCCGACGCTCCAACGACCGGCCCGCCAGTGCGGATTTCCCAGCGCTCCGTCGTCCGGCCCCGCCTATGCAGATTTCCCGGCGTCCATCACCTTCTTGAGGAAGAGCAGCAACCATGGCGGTTTATGTTTTCTTTTTATTGTTTTGTTTTTTTTTTAATCAAGTTGGGCGTGTCCAGCGTGAGGGGGAGTGTCTGCGACATCTGTTGATTGCTTTGTTTTGCTTTATGTGTTCAAGCTAGGTGTACCTAGCTTGAGGGGGAGTGTTAGAGTCTGCATCCCACATCGGACTTGTGGTCTGATGTGGTCTTTATTATTCATTATAAAATAACCTCAAGGCCTTCGTTAGGAGGTACCTTGGGTATTGGGTTCTCCTCCATATCATTCTACAGTCTTTATTATAATAACATGATACATTTTACAACCAATCTCTCATGCATCTTACACCCAAAGATTTTACATGACCCTCATGTTGTTGTTGCGGTAATGGTTTCGTCAATGGATCTACTACGTTCTCCTCTATAACCACCCAACTGATCTTTACAACGCATCTCTCAACGATCTCCAGTATAAGATGGTATTTGTGAAGGATGTGTTTGGTCCTTGGGTGAGACTGAGATTCCTAAGCTTGAGCAACAGCCCCATTGTTGTCACAATATAGCTCAATTGCCCCTCGATGCTAGGAACCACCTCAAAGTTCATAAATGAACTTAATCCAAACAACTTCCTTCGCAGCATTTGATGCAGCGATGTATTTTGTCTCTGTTCTCGAGTCCGCTATGGTGGCTTGTTTGGAACTCTTCCAGCTAATAACTCCACCATTTAGGCAAAACATGAATCCATATTGAGATCTCAAATTATCTTTGTCAGATTGGAAACTAGCATATGTGCAACCCTTTACACAAACAAAGTTCATCCTCTTCTCCAAAGACCAAGAACATATCCTTAGTCTTTCTTAAGTACTTAAGGATGTTTTTTATAGCAATCAAGTGACTCTCACCAGGATAATATTGGTATCTACTAGTTATGCTCAAAGCATGAGACATCATATCGAATGCATAACATGGCATACATGATAGATCGCATGGCGAACGCATAAGGAATCTTATCCATCCTTTCTAACTCTTTAGAAGGATCCCGAATTTTCCTAAGATCCGTGCCATGCAACGCCGGTAAAGACCCCTTCTTAGAGTTTTTCATGCTAAACCGCTTTAGCACTTTACCAATATATGTGTTATGACTCAATTCAAGCAACCTTTTAGATATATCTCCATAGATCTTCATACCCAGTACGCGGGTTGTTTCACCCATGTCTTTCATTGAGAAACATTTACCTAGCCACACCTTCACAGAATGAAGTGTGAGGATGTCATTTTTGATAAGCAGTATGTCGTCTACATACAATATCAAAAATACAACTATACTCTAAGCAGTATGTCGTCTACATACAATATCAAAAATACAATTATACTCTCACTAACTAGCTTATATACACAAGAATCATCCGCGTTTTTTATTAAACCAAACTCTTTGATCGCATCATCAAACAGAATATTTGAACTCTAAGATGCTTGTTGTAGTCCATAAATGGAATGTTGCGACTTACAAACCTTAGCAAACTCATTTGGAACTTCAAAACCCTCAAGTTGCATCATATACGCGTCCTCGGCTAAATTTTCGTTGAGGAATGTGGTTTTGATATCAAACTGATATATCCCATAATCATAATGAATTGTTATGGCTATCAAAATTCGAATAGACTTTATCATCGCTACAGGTGAAAAGGTCTCTTCATAGTCAATACCATGAACTTGTTTATAACTTTTTGCCATCAGACGTGCTTTATCGGTAGACACTCTACCATCCATGTCGGTTTTCTTACGGAAAACTCACTTACACCCTGTGGGTTTTACCCCATCAGGTGCATCTACCAAGTTCCAAACTTGGTTAGTGTACATGGAGTCCATCTCAGATTTCATGGTTTTTAGTTATTTCTTAGAAGCAGAACTCTCAATAGCCACTAGATAAGATGTAGGTTCATCACTTAATGAACGTTACTTCATCATCATTAGACACGAAAAATCCATCTCTTAGGCTCCTGACGAATCCTACCAAACCTTCGAGGTTCTTGTGTAACTTGAGTATATTCTTCTTCCACAACTCTTTGTAAAACCGACTCAATCTCCATCTCAGGAACACTTCTTGTTAGCTGGTCTTGAACTTTTCCAACATCTCAAGATGGGGTGAGTGATAGAGACACATCAGCACAGCCTGGAAAAGCATATTCTAGAAGACATGTTCTCAAGGAGTGGCCACAGCTGGCATAGCTGGAAAACACATTTTGGAAAGGGGAGAGGGGGCCCACAACACGGGTTGGCAAGCAGTGGGTTGCACCTAACATCCTAAGGGAATTTGTTAAGAGTTCCACGACTTATAAGAGGGGGTTGGAGAGAGGGGACGGGGAGGAATATTTCACGTCGTGGGTTCAGTCATGTGGCTTAGGCAAGAGGTTTGCAGCGCCCCTCGAGTTTTCTTCTCCTCCATTCTTCTTTCTTCTTCCTCCTCTCCTCTATAATTCTTAATCTTCTCAACTACAATATATACAAAGCAGTCCACTCCAAGTGGACCGTTGACTCTAGAGTCATATCACATGGGCACATCAACCCTTGTCAAAGCCAAAGTTCACCCTAGTTGGCTACAGGCTCTTGAGGATAACCACATTTTGGGATCTCATCTCTCTATTCCTCCGAGTAAACAGGCACTTGATTGTCGGTGGAATTTTTTAATTCGTGTCAATGCAGATGATTCCCTCAATCGGTCCAAGATTCATCTTGTTGTCAACGGATATGACCAAAAATATGACATAAAATATATTGACACATTCTCTTCGATCGCCAAAACAACCTCGATGCGACTTTATCTCTCTCGTTGTCTTTCATCAATGGTTCTTACACCAATTAGATGTCAAAGATGTTTTCCGACATAACAATTTAGATGGAAAAGTTTATATAGCGCAACTTCCTGGGCTCGTTTCTCAAGGGGAGCGGTCCAAGGTTTGCCTCCATCGACGATCTTTAAATTTAAGCAGTCCTTGCTGGCTTGGTTTAGCTAGGGGTGAGCAAATAGTCGATTCAGTTAAAACGGTTCATATTTTTCAAAAACTGAAATAACCGACTAACATTTTCCTAATAACTGAACCGACCGATTTAATAAGCAAAACTGAAATAACTCAAAACCGAATAAACCAAATTAACCAATTCAAAATAACCGAAATCACCGAACTAAAATAGAATTTCGGTTTATAAAAAAAAAAACTACCAACCTACCCTCTACGCACCTCCTTTGTAAATGCCCGATAGCACACCGACTTCCAAATGCCCAGCCATAGCATTTCAAAATTCTTGGAAGCAGCACAGCACTAGCCCTCCATACCCAACCACACTTCTTCTAATGCTGCAACTGTATCAATTCCATCGTCAACAACACATATTCCTCCAACAACCCAGTATTTAATAGCCTTAATCCCGTAGTTGCTGGTTAGATAACAAAAATTAGCTATGGACTCGGCAAGGAGACGACAAAGATAGATCAACGATGGAGGAGATACTGACCCAGTGGTAAACTGGTTGTAGATAATGACACAGCCAATGTTTGTGTGTCCCCGTTTCAAAGAAATTTCAGTATTTATTTACAACATCACCCATTGCCTGCTTGGAGAAAGAATAAAAAAAGAAAGGGGGTGGGGGAGGAGAAGTCGAGGCATGCCTCGTGTGTGCGTGAAAATCAGGGCAGACCGAATCGATCAATCGATGGGTGTTGAATAAGGGCGGATAGGATTGGGAAGGGGATTGAGGTTTTGCATCATCACCGCCCCATCACCGCCTAGAGAAAGAAAAGAAGTGAGAAGAACGGGCGAGATGGGTAGGGGGTTGCATGCGTGAATGAAAAGTTGGGGGTGGTGTGAGTGGTTGTTTTTTAAAAAAATAATCCTTATTGTTTTTAGAAACGGAACGGAATGAATGGTTGGGTCGGTGTTTTATAACTAAGTCGGTTAAATTGGTTTTTTTGGTTTTCAAAACCAAAACCTATAACCGACCGATCAACCCAATTAAACCGGCTATAAAACCAAAATGACTGAATTATATAAAATATAGAAACCAGATTATCCAAATATCTTCGGTTTTTTGGTTAATTCGGTTAAACCGAGTTAATGCTCACCCCTAGGTTTAGCCGATTTTATATTGTAGGTGACTGACTCCAAGCTTTCTCAAAACTTGAAGGACCCATCAGTGTTTTATCAGTGTTCGGTCACTAAAACTAGTTTGCAGATCATTTATGTAGATGACACCCGTGATCACAAAAAATATCTCACCAAGAATTAATCAGTTCAAGCCCTTCATCGATGCTTTCATATCAAGGACTTGGGTCCTCCGATGTAATTTTTGGACATCGAGGTCTCTTGATGCGCGAGAGGTATTTTCCTATCTCAAGCGAGAGAGATCTTCATGATGAAAGTGAGACAATCCCCTCGCCAAAAAGGTATTGAACGTTGGTTGAGAAGTTGAATTATTTAACAATGACTTAGTTTAATATTGTGTGTGTGGTAAGTAAAGTTAGTTCATAGAACATCCAACTAAACAGGTGTGTGGTAAGTAAAGTTAGTTCATAGAACATCCAACCAAACACCACTAGGATGCATCATTTTGCATCGACAAACACATCAAGAAGAGCACAAGCCCAAGTCTACTATATTTTAACCATGGGCATACCAATAGGCATCCTACAATGTTGATTGAGCAAGATGCTTAAACTCCAAGGGATCCACATCCGAGTACGTTGTTTTTGTTGGAGGTTGTTGGAGGTTGTTGGAGCCTACATCCCACATCGGACTTCAGGTTCGGTTCTGCGCGGACCCCCCCCCTCCAGCCAGCCTCCTCCTGCAAGGCAGCTCTCCCTCCGGCTGGATTCATCTGCTCCACTCCGGCGAATCTCATCATCTGGCACTTCCATGTCGGCCTCCTCCAAGCGGCTGCCCTGCTTCCAGATCCGGATCTCCGACCCCTCCTGCGGAATCCCCGCCTCCCGTCGCAGGCATCTCCCGACGACTCCCGACAGTCGCCTCCCTGTCCGCCGGCACGCCTTCGCGCTTCCTCCACCGTGGCGCAGCACTTCAACCGCCTCAGTCCGAGCCCTTTGGCGCCGCCAGATTGTTGCGGAATCATCGGGAGACACAACGACAGAAATGAGAAAACGAAAGAAAGAAAGCAAATAAGGACACAGCGATTTATGTGGTTCGGGAAAAATCCTTACGTCCACGGGAGAGGCAGAATTCACTATATCGGGAGCAACAAATTACAGAGGTTTTTCAGTAGAAACCCTAGTTCGAAAATGGGCTATAAAACAATGGAGAAGACGATCACTGTTCGAAAAAAGTGGTCCGCGTCGCTACAGTGAACGGCGGCTGGCTTTGTCAAAAGCGCTACAGTAAAGTTGACCCCAAAGTCTGCACCGATTCGGCCCAACCGGATCGGCCAACACCAATCCAACACAAATCCCGCAACACTTCTGCGGAATCCCTGCCTCCCGTCACCGGCCCCGCAAGTGCGGCTTTCCCGGTGCTAGTGTGGATTTCTCGGCGTCTCATCGACCGGCCCCACTAGTGTGGCATTCCTGACGCTCCGTCAACAAGCCCGGTCTATGTGGTTTCATCTGCTGCATCCGCAACATCATCCATCCATCATCCTACGGGGGAGATTCAATCGTGAGGGGAAGCAGCAGCCTTGCAGCTTTATCTTTTATCCTGCTTTGTCTTGTTTTGTCATCAAGCTGGGTATGTCCAGCTTGAGGGGGGTGTTTGCAGTCTGTTGATTGCTTTGTCTTCATTGGTTTGGTTTGTTTTTTTTTTATGTGTCCAAGCTAGTTTCACCTAACTTGAGGGGGAGTGTTGGAGTCTGCATCCTACATCAGACTTGAGGTCCGGTGTGGTCTTAATTATTCATTATAAAAGAACTCAAGGGCTCCTTTAGAGAGCACACCCTGGGGGTTCGGGTATCACCTATTTTATCATTCTACAAAGGTAATCTAATCTCCTAGCGAAACTAACAAGAAGCATACTATAGTATCACGTTCGGGTGTTGGGTCAGAGTATCAAGTCATTACTCATGTGACCACAAAAATGTTATGGCCAGGCAATTTCTACACAGGATTACCTATTGAGTTGAATGCTCGCACATGTTTGGTATGACAATCAGGTGGCCAACAAAATCACGACCAACGCAATTTTTCATCGAATTTTTTAGAGATTATTTATCATTATTATCGGTCTAAACGAGCGTAAATCTTACCAAATGATAATCAAAGTGAACAAAATAAGGGAAATTCAATACTATCACAATTTTAAAATCCAGAATTGCCTCAAAAGTCACTTGTTAACAGAAGAATGTACCTAGAATTTCTTCTTTTAATAAATTTAATTAACGCTAAAAATAGAGAAAATCATTGCATAAGAATTATCTTTCCCTTGTAAAAGTATTTTAGATATTTTAGATATCTAGATTAGGTTTGAATGGATCAAGCTTATCACATGTATTTTAAATTTCAAATCCCCCTTTTATCTTTTGCATTGGCTTCCCTATAAATAAATCCTCAAACTTCATTTAGAGGTACAGTTTTTGGGTCTCTCTTTCTACATGTCGGTTCCTCGACCCTAACCCATCTCTTTTCTGCTCTAAAAAAACATAAGAGATTTTCAAGAGGGAGGGCGACGACCCCCTGGCCAGCCAGCCCTCGTCTTGTTAGAGTTGGTGCCCTAGAACCAACTGACTTTGTACTTTACGATTACCAATATATTCAAAGTGTTGAATATTAATTAATATCTTATCACATAATGAGTATTCTTTTGCGTGTAATTAATGTGATAATATCCAGTATTCGTCGCATCGCAAGGTCATCGCAGTTATCCGCTATGAGAACCTTGATGTGCCATGATGATATTCTTAAATACATGTTCTATGGTCGGATGACATCATCTGACTGGACACGGATGATACAGATTATCAGGGGTGGGAGATTCATAAGACATTGAGATTTTTTCTCATGAAGTTCGTCCTTGGTAATCTCCAAAAGAAGAGGTTATGAGAACTGACTCGCCGGTAGGAAATCCACATGTTTTGTGTCATTGGATGTTCTTATCTATGGACATGTGTAATGATCCTTAGATTTTAAGGTTATCAACGCATATCATGATTCGCGTACTTTGATGTATTTCGTAAACTGTGACAACATATGTTCACGGCGAAGTTGGATGTGTTGGGTGCGTCACAAATGATATGATATTAATGAATAAGTCGATGAAGGATTTGTCCTTTCTGTTTTTTAACGGAGGTTGATGTCTCGGGCCCTTTGATGGAAATTGAATTCTTTGATAAGTCCATGGTCATAGCAGTTCGCCAATGAGTTCATTTCTGGGAAATCAAAGAATGAGATTCGGGAATATAGGTTAATGACGCATGCGATGCAACCTGTTTGAATGACATATCATGACAAATGGATTATATTACACGGTAAGTGTCCGGAAGAGGTTTGTCCCTTTAGGGGTCATGATGTGTTGTTAGATACCGCTTTAAGTCTGTGAGTTAGACTTAGTACAATCGAGATGGGGGCCTAGAGGGTCACACAAAAAATGTATTTTTAGGCACCACCAATTGAGCATCCGAGTGAAAGATCGCAAGTTAATTATATTTAATTATATTATTCTTGTTTTAAATAATTAGAATTGAATTTATTTCTCAATGTGTACACAAGTTTATTTAATTATAAAAGTGAGTATGCGATAATTATTTTTCAAATGAACGTCGCGTTCAGTGTTCATTAAATAATTATGGGAGGAATGAGCCGAGTTAATAGCTCATGGTTCATCACGCGACGTTTGTTAATGTCACCGGTGAGTGGTGAAATGTTTATGCTACATACGACATGTTTACTCAGTTATTGGTGATGTTTTGGGCCAGTTTAAGAGGGTTAATTTGTCCAAGGGCTTAAGTGCAGCTTTGGAAAGTTAACTCTTACTATTTAAGCTCATTTTTTAGCCATGAATAGTGACTTTGAGAGTTCTCTCGTCCTCTCCCTTCTCTCAAGCTTCTAGAGAGAGAAAGATCAAGAACGGATTGATCCAAACTTGATGATTGATCGCGTGATCTTCTGGCAATCGTACGAGTGACGTAAGACCTTCGATCCTCCACGCTAGCAACCGAAAATCGAAGCACAGAGTTCGTGGAGCTGTGGTACACGGGTGGACGATCTAGAGGGCATCTACTTTGTTATCTTCGAGCTACGTCGATCCAAAGAAGAACGGATATTACCAGGATTGCGTCGTCACAACGAGGTACCGTTTTGATTTTGTTTTCATACTTAAATTAATTCGCACGAGATCCTTGGGATGAATCAAACATTGTTATATTTAGAATCAAGGTATTTATGTTAGATTTGGTGATTAAAATTTAAATTGCGCATGCTTTCACGCTTCTGATGCATGCATGGTTCCTTCACGTCTCCTGTCGTCACCCTCACCAAGTCGGGCAACCCCCATCTCCGTCTGTAACGACCCTCTATTGCGCGCCCCCACCCCTTCCGCTTTGTCTTCCCCTACCTCACCACCTTCAACAAGTGCTTCAGGTCCAGTAGCGTCGTCTCACTCTGGTTCTCATTGATGAACGTGGTGGTGACCCCAGTCTTCCTACATCCTGTCGTTGCCCCTCCTCCGACATCTCACCTCTGTCGCGCCGCTTGCACAGCCCCGACCTCTCTCTACTGCACGCCTACTTCAACCAGCCGCGCCAAATGCACAAGCATTTTGCAACACCCAAGCCTTGCTCCAACTTTTGTGCGTGTTTCTCTCTGCTCACACCTACACCACTATTCAGATTTGCTCAACCCTTTGCAAGCACGACTCAAACTCGTGCACAAGTCGAGGTGCACCTCCTCCAGCCGCACCCGCTCCACGCAAGCTCTTCCTCTGCGAGCATGCCCAAATCTAGTCGCTATTTGCCTCAATCTTTGCGGCAGGTCTCACTTTTGTTGCACCAGCTCCAGGTACGGTGCGTCTCCCTCAACCAACCCCTGCTTGTGCACCTTCTACACTGTTTGCGCCCTATGTACGGCAAGGCTATCCATGTGCCTCACGTAGTTCAGCTACCAATGCAGCCGGTGGTTTTCGGCCCAGAACACCGTTGGGTCGCTTTGTTATTGCTAAGATCATCGTCAAGCTCCCTAGATCGTCGTTGAGAATATTTGTTGTTGTCCGGCACTCCGTCGAGCCTCTTTATTGTCGATGACCAGTCTTTCAGGTCTGCTATTCAAGCATCGTTTCACCCGACCCTTTGGGTCTGTTATTTGACCATCGTTTCACCCGACCTTATGGGTTCGCTATTCAGGCGTCATTTCACCAAAACGTTTTGAAGCCACTCATCGATCGTTGTTTATTATGACATTTTTAAGCAATGGTCGTCATCGACAGGAGAGTTCTACGGTGGTTATTTCTTCTTTAGCAACAACAATTATTTCTCACTCATTTCCATCCAGTGAAGTTCACAAAAAAAGGTCAAAGCAAAACAAGTGCGCGGCACATAAGAGAATTCTCTTTTTTTATTCTTTTTTATGTACCAAAATGACCATGTCTAGCTTGAGGGGGGTCTTGGGAGTCTTTTATTTGCTTTCTTTTATTATAGGTTCAACCTAAGTAAACCTAACTTGAAGGGGAGTGTTTTATATATTTTAGATATTTAGGTTAGGTTTGAATGGGTAAAGCATATCTTGTGTATTTGAAATTTCAAATCTCTCTTATCTTTTGTATCGGTTTCCCTATAAATAAAGCCATCGGCCTCATTTAAAGTTACGGTTTCTGGGTCTCTCCTACAACCCTCAACTACAAAAATTGTGAATTAAACTATAAGCAGACCATGCACCTGTTCAATGGCTTCTTCAGTAAACGGATGCCAGTATCGCATGCCAACATATACCTTGGCTGGCACCTTTTTTGCACATAGTGATTTCTTCAATTCTTCAGCCTGATCATGCCAAAAAGTTATGTGTGCGCGTGAGAAATTTTGGGGTTAATTATACTTTAATAAATTAATCAAATTACTAATGGGAAAAAAGGAAAAGAAATATTCCATGCAAGCAATTCAAAATATACTATCGATAGAATCATACTTGCGCATTGGTTATTTGTCGAAGTGGAGAACCACCACCAATTGATGCATACCCTTCTTTGCTCTTAGGTGCCCTGAGAACAGATATAAATTGTGCCAAGGGCTTCTGAAGAAACCGAAACAATCTTGGTAGTCGAATTATATCCTGTTCATCTGTATAGAGTTAGATTAAAACCACGGATTCAAAATATGAATTATTTACTGGTTGAATATTAACAATTGTATTACCAAAGAGAAATCCAAACATGCAAATAAACTATTCCAAAGGTAATCCCTCGCCTAGTGACTAGATTTATTGAAACTTAAAAACACAATATGAAGTTATTTTGGAAGGGGCAGTGAATGAAACAGGCAGGTCATTAACTTTTATTTTAAGAATTCGTCAGCACAACCACAACATTACATAATTGTATCAAAATAATGATCTTTAAGGGGAAAAAATTGATCACAGACAATTACACAAACAATATAACCCTATATAAAGTGTGCATGTTAACAATTTCCATGCAAAAATATATCACAAATATTCAGCACATAAATAATATTTTTTTGAGAAACCGATTGCCTTGCCAACCTCAACTTTTGTATGCTATGCAACACAAACTCAGAAACAAACCTACCACAGCAAGCTACTAGCAAGGTAGAACAATGGGCAAATTTATGCCGCTCCAAAACGAGATTAGAACAAGATCACAAAATTTAGCAACCAAATAAATGGTATAATAGAATTTTATTGGGAAAATGATGAACTTTCTTTCCTCGGGTTCTTTGTGTTAAAATTTGACAGCTAGAAACTGAAGAAGTTAATTTAAAGTAGCTTCAACCACAAAAATTTGAAATAAAACTGGGCAAGCATGCATGTTTTTCAATAACCTAAATTTTGTTTGATCAGTAACAAACGCATTATCACTGGAAAAATAAAATGGCATTTCATTTAAAGCCTTCAGCTATAAATGGAATTCTCAATTAATTGGCAAACAAAAATAACACTAATGAGCATATAGCACGAATCATGTTTCAAATTTGCATGAATTTAGAGATAGAGGGACGGGGAGAAAGAGCAAATTACTGGATCAGCGAAAAGATTAAATAAAAAAGGCTGCACATCTTCAAGAGTCTCCGGGCCACCAAGGTTCAACAACAACACTCCTATCTCCTCACCATCAATAAGTGGAGTCAAGGATTCAACTTGAGGTCTAGTATACACTAAAGCTCTCGATGGCAAGGGCCATTTGAAAATAGCCTTGCTGAGAAAGAGAGCATGTGTATCCTTGTGTTTCAGGGAATATTTGGACCCTGATTTGACTCGAAAGCAGAAACATATACTTCGACAAGTGCATGCAGCCACTGGCAATCGCCTAAGACAGCAAATAACATGAGAACTGTGTAAAATTTCATGTTCATATCATATCATGCAAACACTCTGCTTACATTACAAATTTGAAATTTAAAAACCAAAGCAAATAATATATTTTAACCGTACAAATGCAATGCAATTTTGTTAAATTGATATAGCCAGGCTATAAATAGATGGAATGATGGGCTTTTATCACCAAGGCTGTCAATGTAAAGAAGAACAAAAGCATTTTCCCATGTAATTTCTAGAGTCCAGAAACATGACCGGCCCCTGAACAATCAAGAAGAGAGGTCAACTGAGAGGTCCATTGAAAATATTATAATCATCCGCCAAACAAGGAAAACGCATTAATACTTTGACCAAAAAAAAAAAAAAAAAACAGTGGTCCCTCCATTCGTCAATTCCTTACCCAAAATGTTCGAGAAAAAAAAAATCACTTTTTAGACAAATAACGAACAAAACAACTTCCCTTGTTCATCGATCAAAAACACACAGAATTTATCGATTCGTTCAACTTCAAATAAGCAGAAGCAAATTCATAAAGGCAATGAGAACCAAAGCGTATGACGTTGCACGGTCTGCTAAAAAGGATCGAAGCAAGGGAACCACTTCATTTGCAAGGCAACAGTATTAATCCTGAGAAACAGCTTCCACCAAAAAATACACATTTGAAGCCCGCCCCGTTTGACTAGTTTGACCATGCGGTTTATATAGATTGTAATCTTACAATCCCTCGTCAATTCCTCAGAGATCAGAATCAAACTTCCAATGAAGTAATCACGAAAAACACTTACAGCGGAAATTTTCGAGCTCGGGAGCCGGAAGGCGTGCAGGGAGGCGGAAATGACGAGGAAGAAGGTGCCTGAATTCGAGCGTTCAAGTGTGGATTCATAGTGAAAAAACGCGGAATTGAGCAAATAAATTATTTAATAAATAAAACGCGCCTTCCTTCGATTCAAATCCTGCAATAATAAACCAACGGCAGGAGCATAAACCTCGATTCAACTGAATGTTACTGAATGTTAGAGAACGATCGGTCGTATGGATTGCAGGAGAAGGTCAGATGACAGAAAACGGAGCAGGAATCCTGAGGAAGTCAACTTCCCCGTCCCTGCTCGGATGCTCGGATAATCCTGCCCCCTTCAGTTCAGCTCGGCTGCTCCTTCAGTGGGATTTTATGTTTTCATTTTTTTATTTTTTTATTTTTTTATTTTTTTTATTTTTTAAATTTTTTGAATAAATTTCATCCGTCCCAACCAAAAGCTCCTTTCGGATAACAGCATTTATGGGAGACCAGCAAATTGGGTGAGGCTTGATGCACGGCAAATTTAATTTTTTAAAATTAAATCATTTGTTGAAAAAGTGATTTTGCGGTATTTATATAGATAAATTTATTTAAAACTATCAATGTAGTTATTTTTAAAAACAAAATAAACACTGATATTTTAAAATAATTCAAATTAATTATCGTAGAAAATTATGAATGTGCTTAATTCACAGATTAGTTTTTCTCAACTCATGAAGAGCGTCAAACAATGTTACCACCCAATTTCCTTGCAATTAATTTTGTGTTCATCATTGGCTCTCCATGCTCGGCTGGAGTGGTAAGGGTGGGAAGAGGTTTGGGACGTGGTCGCGGGGTCAAGTCCTCGAACCAGTGGGTTTCCCTGTATTTTTTTCTTTGTGTGTGTGTCGCTTTTGCAACTGTACCCGATTTTTTAATTACTTGTTCATCATTGAGATAATACTTTCATCCATCAATAAATCTCTTTTGAAAGCACAACAATACTTGTTGAAAATATTTATTGAAGTTTTTTTTAAATAAAGTGTAAAATAATGCTTTGGGGCTTCACCAATATTGTCTTGATATTTGCTTGAAGATAAGGATGGTGTAGTGGAGGTGAAGACATGTTTTTGACTGATATAGATTATTATTTTAACCATTGGGCAAGACTTTACATTGACACTAAAATGTGTTTTTCAATGTTTTGAAAGGGTGGATGTTTATTTTTGATAGATACATATGTTTAGATTAATTATAGTTTGTTGGATTGTGATTAAATGGGTCAACGATTTTGATTACACTGTTCGATTTACAACTCATAAAGCATGACTCGACATCATATCGCATCTAGCCTCGTATTGGTATACTTGATTGAAACCTCATATAATGCAATCTAATGATCCAAGACTCATTAATTTTAAATAAATAGCTTATGCCATTACAAACAATTGGAGAAGGATAACTACAAAGGTACAAAAAAAAACATGCAAACACACACATGCTGGAAGTCAGGGAGACTCGAACCTGAGATCTCCCCAACACCCCGCAAGGCCCTCTACCACTAGGCTAAGCCCTGGGGGCATAAATAGCTTAGATCATGTTTATTCGTGATCTAATACAAATGTTTGGACTCCTTAATCCAACATGTCTCTAAACTTATTTTTCACGTGATGCATTGTATGTTAATTGATCAGAGACAATTCCTCACAGTCTGCCCAACAAAAATTTAATCACCTTAGTACATCACTACATATATATAAAATAAAATTGCAAAATGCAACAGCAAAGAGTCACATCAAGTCACGCATATGTGATAGTGCACATATGGACGATCACTACGGGAAAAAATAACCTTTTGCGATGAAAATATATCTCATCGCGAATAGTCCGTCGAATAGATTATTTGCAACGGGGACATCACCCCATCGCAAATAATTAGTTATTTGCGATGGGATTAAGGGTCCTGTCGCAAAAGGTTTGGCGCAGTTTGCGCGCCAAACTGCGAGAGAGGGTATTTGCGACGGGGGGTGTCTCCCCGTCGCAAATACCCGACGACGGTAAATACTATTTGCGACGAGAACTGCCGCAAATACCCTTTTAACCACCAACAGTAATTAATGCGGCCGAAAGTATTTGTGACGGGTCCCGCCGCAAATAGTATTATTTGCAACGGGAGTCTCATCGCAAATCCTCTAACTTATATATACCCTCATCCGTTTTTTTCATTCTTCATCTCAATTCCTACTTTTTTTCTCTCTCTAAACTCTAATTTTAGAGTTAATTTTTTTTGAGTTATTTTTTTTATGAACAAGTTTTGAAGTCGTCTACACTTATAAGAGATCAAATTTAAAGGTATTTATGTTTTATTTAATTTAATATTTATTTCATTTTTTATATTAATTTTAATTATTTTAATTAGTTGTAATTAAATTAGATTTAGATTGTTTTGTCATCAATATTTATTTGTAATAATAAATTTAAATTATTAGTACTAATTATCAATAACTAGTAGCAATTAGGAATTATTAACAATAATTAGTAATAAATATAAATAATTAGCAGTAATTAGTAATTAGTTGCGGTAATTTGTGATAATTTGGAGTAATTAATAACAATTAACCCTAATTGGCAATAATTAGCAGTAATTAGTAATAATTAGGAATAAATAGTAATAATTAGTAAAAAACAGTAATAAATACTAATAATTAGTAACGCATACTAATAATTAGTAACAATTAGTAATAATTATTAATAGTTACTAATAATTAGTAATAATTAGTAATAATTACAAATAATTAGTAATAATTAGCAATAATTAGTAATAATTAGTAATAATTACTAATAATTACTAATAATTACTAATAAATAGCAATAATTAGCAATAATTAGTAATAATTAGTAATAATTAGTAATAAATAGTAATAAATACTAATTATTGGTAATAATTACTAATAAATAGCAATAATTACTAATAATTAACAATAATTAGCAATAATTAATAATAATTAGCAATAATTAATAATAATTAGCAATAATTATTAATAATTACTAATAATTAGCAATAATTGCTAATAATTAGCAATAATTAGCAATAATTGCTAATAATTAGCAATAATTGGCAATAATTGCTAATAATTAGCAATAATTAGCAATAATTAGTAATAATCACTAATAATTAGTAATAATTAGCAATAATTAACAATAATTAATAATAATTATCAATAATTACCAATAATTACTAATAATTACTAATAATTACTAATAATTACTAATAATTACTAATAATTACTAATAATTACTAATAATTAGCAATAATTAGCAATAATTGGCAATAATTAGGAATAATTAGCAATGATTAACAATAATTAGCAATAATCAGCAATAATTACTAATAATTAGCAATAATTACCGACAATTAGCAATGATTGGCAATGATTTCAGTGTGAGAAAGTTGCAAGTAAATGGGCCATCAGATAAAACAACAGCCACCAATCCACTGGAAATTGTGTCGTCCGTAAGAGGTTGGTTCATAATTTGGGTCTTGGTTATCAGAATATTCATGCATGTGCAAATGACTGCATCTTATATTCTGGTGAAAATGAGTCATTGAATAATTATCCCACATGTGGACAATCAAGGTATAAAAAAGCTCAACCGGGGAAGTCTGGTTTGATTCTTGTAAAACAGTTGAGATATTTCCCGCTTACACTCAGGTTGTGTACATGCACCGTCTAACTCGTAGTTTAGGGATGGAGTTTCCTCCACTGTCTCCTCCAGCTCCTCCACATCCTTCAGAAGACTATCCTCCCCCAATGATTTTTTTGTAACATTTGAATTCAAGGTTTGTTGTAATATTAATTATTTACAGTTTCTGTTTTTTATATTGGTGCAAATATTGCATATATTTTTTATTATTATTGGTATTATATTTTTTAATGTTTGTTTATTTTACTAATAATAATAATAATAATTTATTATTTATATATATATTTTTGTGAATATTGCGAATTTTAATATTTTATATATTTTTTTATTTTAATAATATTAATATTATAATAATGTAATTTTTTATATTATTAATATTAGTATTATTATTATATAATATTATATTATTTATATTAATAGTATTAATATTATTATCATTTTCTAATATTAATTTATCATAATTTTATTGAATATTTTTTTTATTAAGTATTTGCGACGGTTCCCGTCGCAAATAATTTATATATATTTTTTAAATAAATATCTACGATGGGAAAATGAGCTCGTCACAAATACTTTTTTGCGATTGGTCCGTCGCAACAGGTTTTTATATGTATAGTATATATAATCGGAGAACTATTTGTGATGGGAAAACTGGCCCATCGCAAATATTT
Source organism: Viscum album (assembly GCA_963277665.1). NCBI lineage: Eukaryota > Viridiplantae > Streptophyta > Magnoliopsida > Santalales > Viscaceae > Viscum > Viscum album. The sequence goes on from OY728148.1 coordinate 720,816,772, forward strand.
TTTTGTGACGAGCCCGTCACAACAAGTTTTTATATATATATGATATATTTAATTAGAGAACTATTTGTGACGGGAAAACAGGCCCGTCGCAAATAGCCCGTCACAAATAGCTAAAATTCCAGTAGCGGATTCAGTGCACCATTACATATTGGACAACACCTCAACAATATCCAATATTGTAACATGTGCACCCGGATTTGTTTTACTAGATTTCATTCGCCACTTATGTAATATTCTTAATTTTTAACTGTGCTTAAAACCCTCTTTTGGATTTATTTCATAAGTCTTTTTACGCGAGGATCTTTTTTCTTCAATAAAAGTACGCTTACTTGAGATTTATGGTGTTATGTAAGGGTAAAGGTGTGTTTAAAGGCCTCATGAAAGGGTAAAAAGGTTTTCTTTGGGTTGTGTAAGGGTAAAAGCCTCTTTTCATAGGTTGCGTAAGAGAAAAACCTTTTTCCTATAAGTTGCATAAGTGGAACCTATCGCCGCGTGAGGGTGGGATTAACATGCGTAAAGGTAACTACCTTTCCATGCACCGCATAAAGGCACCGAGCCTCTGCGTAAGCGTAAGTTGAGTTGCGTAAGGGTACATCCCATGCTACCACAAAACGAGGCAAGAGAAGCGCCTTGTTTTATCAGCACTAAGCAGAGGGAGAGGCCTTTATCAGCGCTAGATAAAAGCGTTGATACATGTTACCTTTATCAGCGTTAAGAAAAATGGTGACAAAGGGTACACCTTCATCATTGTTTTTCTTAGTGCTGATAAAGGATTCATTTATCATCGCTATATTTAGCGCTGATAAAAGTTTTTAATAATTTATATAAAATTATTATATTTATATTCAAAAATAATGTTTATTTGTATACATGAACTAAAAACGCATGCTTATAATTAATATATATTTTTTAATAATTCAAATATATATATATATATATATATATAATGTTTTAAAAAAGTATTTCTAAGATTATAATTATATATATATATATATATTTAAATAATTATAAAATTATAATAAATTTCATTAAATAATAAATATATTTATTAGATTTATTAAATTTATTGGATTTATTGGATTTATTAGATTTATTAGATCAATTAATTAGATTTTTTAGATTTTTTAGATTATTAGATTATTATATTTACTAGATTATTAGATTTACTAGATTATTAGATTTGTTATATTCATTAGATTTAATATATTTGTTATATTTAATATATTTATTTTATTTATAATTAATATATATAAATACCTTTTTAAATATATATATATTTATTTATATTAATTATTAAATATATATGTGTTTCTAATGAATTTGGTCAATAAATATATTAATCATGTGTGCATATGTTATGTATCACAATGTTCATTTATACATTACACCATTTCTTATTATTCATGTTGTCCATTGATGACTCATTTTTTATTATGTATATTTAATAGGTATATGATTAATTCATGTTACTCATATATACTATTACGTTCTAAAAAAATATTTACGTGTGTGGTGTGTGTGTGTTTAATGTAATTGAACCCCCAAACACCTAATATATACAATTATATATATATATATATATAATTATATTTATAATTATATACAAATATTTATAAATATATTAATTTATAGTTATAATTATAACTATAAATAACTATATATATGTAAATAATTATAAAATTATAATAAATATATTTTTTATACTACTTATAAATTTATAATATAATTAAATAAATATATACAAATATTTATAAATAAATACAAATATTTATAATTATAATTCCTAAATGTATATAGATATATTTAAATAATTAAAAAATTATAATAAATATATTAATTATATATATTTATATAAAAATATTTATAAATAAATACAAATAGTTATAAATATAATTCTAAATAAATGTAGATATATTTAAATAATTAAAAAATTACAACAAATACATTTATATATATTTATAAAATTATAAATACATTTTTTATAATTTTATAATTATTTATATATATATTTATATTTATAATTACAGCTATAAATAAATATTTATTTATTATAATTTTTAATTACAAATAAATAAATATTTATTTATTAGTTATAAATATAAATAAATATATATTTATTTAAATAATTATTAATTTATAAAAATATATTTATTATTTTCATATATAATGTTATATATAATTAAATTAATATATTTATAAATATATAGAAATATTGATAAATAAATACAAATATTTATATTTATAATTATAAATAAATACAAATATATTTAAATAATTATAAAATTATAATAAATATATTAAATAAATATATATATATATATTAATAAAATTATAAAAATTAGAAATATCAATTTGTTATAATTTTATAATTATTTAAATAAATAAATATAAATTCATTTATAATTATAATTATAAATAAATATATATTCATATAATTATAGATAAATATATATATTCATATAAATAATTATAAAATTATAAGAAATACAGTTGTATATATCTATAATCTTATAAATATATATAACTAATATATTTATTATATATATTCTAAGATTATAAATATAATAAGTATATTTCTTATAATTTTATAATTATTTATATTATAATTTTATAAGTATAAAGATATATATATATATAGTTATAATTATAAATAAATAAATAAATATTTATCATATATATAATTTTATAAATATATATATATATATTAATATAAATAAATTATTAACATAATATCTTTATAAGCGCTAAACAAGTGCTGATAAAATGTGTTTTTATCAGCGCTATAAATTTAGCACTTATAAAAACACATTTTATCAGGGTTAAAAAAGTGTTGATAAAGGTATGTTTTATCAGCACTTTCTATTTTAGCACTGATAAAACATACATTTATCAACGTTTTTTAGCTAGCGCTGATAAAAGATTCACCGAGTTTTATAAAAAACCCCTAACAATCTCCTTCATTCTCGCACTCCTCAAGCTCTCACGGAAGCTCACCCCAGCACCACCAACCTCTGCTCTACCTCGACCCCAGCTTCGCCACTGTCGACCCCTCCTCCGCCACCGCCTCTTCCCCCGCTGTAAACTCCTCCTACGCCGCGAACCCACCTCTATCGTGAACCCTCATTCGCCGCTCCTCCGTCGCTCCTCTTCCGCAAACCCACCTCTACCTCAAACCCTCGTCTGTCGCTCCTCCGCTGCGAACCCCACCTCCGCTGCGAAGCCCTATGCTGTTGTTGTCGCTGCCACTACTGCCTACCCCGACTCCACCATCACCAGACCTTACTGCTGCCACCAGAAGGGTATGCTATCACTTTATTAAAAAAAGTTTCATTATAATTTTATCACACTTACTAGGAAACGCTTGGGTTAGTGTTTTCTATAGGTTATTTCCCTTTTATGACATGTATTGATTACTATTATTTGATGCTTGTATGATGTTATTGGTGGACATTTCTTTAGAGGGTGTTGGAGGTGAGATGTGGTTTATTACTTATGTTTTATTATCAATTTATAAATTGGTTTTGTAAAATTTTGCACACCAAGTGTTTGCAAAAATAGTTGGTTGGCCTTTGTGAGTGATTACAGATATTTAAAGCATCGCTTGGCTTTGTAAATGAAGTTATGAAATTTGAAAAGATGGTTCGATTTTCTTGAATGATTTTTCAAAGTGTTTTTGAATAAGAAGAGGTGTGTTTTTGGCTTATGAAAATGGTATTGCATGTGATGACAATATGTGGCCCGTTATGAATCTTATAAAAGTTTCTTGTATTTTTGAATGTCATATGAGTGATTAAAATAGAAATGATTAGAGGAAAAGATATGAATTTGAATTACTAAAAGTACAAACCTAACGTGCCACCGCTCTCCTCCTCACTACTGACCATTGTGATGTCCTCCACTCCTCCGGTTCCATCAGACCGCCCCCCTTCAGTGGCCTCTCGTGTCGTGCCTCAAGCCTCACAACCTTCTTGGAAGTAGACCCTCCTTGGTTCCCCCCTTGTGATGTGCAGGTGAGCGTAACCTCTCCCTCTTCGAAATGGTAGAAGAACGGATTTATGTTGTGATGGATCTCTCATACCCCCTCCTCTACTGATTCATCTTCAGGATGGGGATTCGTTGGAATGGAGGCAGACTATCATCTTCCCCTTGGGGCCTCACTTTTGCACGCACAATCACCTCATCGATCATTCAATATAATCTTGCAAAAAGTGCTCCTCCTCTCATACTTCTAGATAAACGACGAATCATGCGGTTAATGCTTCCCCGATGGTTGTCCCTTCAGATGATGTCGTGCCAGAGACTAGTGAATTATCCAGTGCTTCCCTCAACTCGTCTCAACTTTCTCCCCTGCCCCACTCAACACTTCATTTTTTCTAATCCCTCATCCTCTAAGCCATACCCTATCCTCTTCCCCTTCCCCTTCCTTTCCCCCATCCTCTACCCAACCCCTTATCCTTGTACAAAGACCTTGTACCCTATATTCCTTGGGCTCTCTCCCCTCGGTCCTCTCCCCTCCCACCTTTTCCCCCGGTCGAGCCAGCTAGATTTCAAAAGGAAAGGAGATCATTTGTGCCATCCCTTCTCAGTCGTCCACTTCTATCTGAGCCTCTAATCTTCCGTTTATCCCCATTTCTCTATCAAACTACTACATTGCATTAGTGCATGTGCATGATCCTCCCTCCCCCGCTTGGATGTCTTGGTTTAACTTCTACCCTGGCCACTAAGATTTAGAAATTATTCCCAATTCCTCTCCTTCTATCTGCTCTCCCGCCAATAGGATGGGCACAAGGTCTTAGTCTGGATATTTTATTATTTCTTCAATGGAGAAAACTAGTAGGCCCTCTTTTTCTAGGGCCAGGTCTAGGTAATCTCATTCCAAATGTTATTAATGATAATCTGGAATACTTGAAGACTCAAAGCCCAGGTTAAATTGGACATCATTTCTAACAAGGAAGACAATAATAATGCCTCTCTTATGGTGTTTCATGAACCAAAGAAAAGTTCAACCAAGATTAGAGAGTTTTCTAGTAGATATGGGATGCATTTTTATATGCATTGTGAGTGAGAAAATCATAATATATGGTTATTACATTAGCCCTTGATCTTGGTTATGAAGTGGGAATCATCTGATCAACACCTGTTGGTTAAGGTGGAAGTAGGTAGTCATTCCTTATTCTTCCCCTTTGTTTATGAAAAATGTAATGCACATCTTCATGGGAAGCTTTGGCTTGATCTCAAATCCTTTAACCATAGGAAAGAACCATTGCTAATGGGTGGTGACTTCATGTCTATTATGGACATAGCTGAGAAGAAGGGTTGGAGCTCTTTACCGTGCAATGACAGGATCCAATTATCCTTCTTTTATAGCCTAGTAGGGGCTCCATGACATAGTATTTTTTGAGGATAGGTTCACTTGGTGTAATAACCAATGTGGCAACTGAAGGACTTGGTGCAGATTGAATCAGTGCTTTGGGAATCTCCAAGATATTTCAAACTTCCCAAACTTGGAGGTTTGATCAGTTTATTATCTGATCACTCACCTCTTATTATTCACCTCATGTATGGTACTTCAAGAGGTCACATATTCTTCTTCTCCAAAGGTTGAATGTCTCACCCTAAGTTTATTTCCATGGTGTTACGCTCCTGGGATGTCCCAAGCCAAGGGAGGTATTGGCATAAACTCCACAATAAATTATGGCACCAGAAAAATAATCTCCTGGTCTAGTAAAGCTCCCTCCCTCATGTTCATCCATCTTTGGGAAACATCAAGAGATACATTGAGAGTGAATAGATGATCCTAGAAGAGTCTTAGGATGAAGAGAATATTGTCTCCTTTGTTCTAAAAAATAAACAATTCAAGGAGCTATTTCTGGAGAAAGGGAGCTATATTCACGAGCTCTCTCAGACCACCTATCACAAGGAAGGTGATCGAAACATGACATAATTTCACACAAGTTTGAAAAATAGGAAACATCACCAAGCTCCGAATATCCATCTTGAAGATGGTTTCCTATACTAGTGATTTGGCTATTATAGGTTACATGGTTGGTTCTTATTTTAAAAATATTTTATTTTTACGACTAACCCTCAATGGTAGAATGGTTATCCTTGAGATCAGGCCTCCATATTCTGTGTGGTTGTAATGGTTTTATCTACTTGTATCAATGAACTCATTGAGTGTGCACCTATGTAAAAGGAGGTGTGGGACTCTGTTACCTCACTAAATCATGAGAGTGCTCCAAGTCTTGAAGGTTTCCCAAGGTCTTTATTCTATGGGGGTGATCTTCCTCGAGTTCCTAGCACCACTACATTGATCCTCATCACCAAATTGTGTAATCCCTCACCTATTGTTCAATATCTCCCTCATTAATAGGTGTAGTTTTTCATATAAGGTGTTAGCAAACATCATCAATAGGAGGTTTTCTCAGTTTATCCACAACTAGGTTTTATAAAAGCAAAATGCTATTATCCAGGGAAGGTCTGTCCAAGGAGCAATGGGAATTTCTAAGAATATGATTGGTGTAATCAATAGGAAGGTTTGTGGGTCCAAAATTATAATCAGGGTGGATATGGACAAGGTGTATGATAAGATCGAGTGGGGTTTCATCATCCTGGACATGAGGTGCATGGGTTTATCTGAATCTGTTATTGACTTGTTGTTTCAATGATATATATCACCTTGGTTCGATGTGGTTTTCATAGGGAGGATGTGTGGTTTCCTGAAACCAGTTAGTTTATTACCATAGTTATTTTCTTATTTTGACTTGAGACATGATGTACTTAAAAGTATTGGGAAAGCAACATAGGTTCTTCTAGTGCTGAGTGGCTTAGGGAAATTCTTTTTGTGAAATGAATTACACTTGATAAATTTTTGATTATGTAATGGGTTCATGCTTATAGATTTTATTAGGTGTATTTATAAAGGAAGGAACCAATAATACTTCATGTGAGAGACATATACATTGTTCTTAGGGTGTACAACCAATTGATTTGGTGTGATCCAAGGATCATTGGGATAATGCAGTGTTTGTAGTAAACTGGAACATGAGTGTTTCATGGTTGCAAGTGTGGTAACTGACTATGGAACATATCTATTGGGGATCTGGTGTTGTGGTGAAGGAAAATTGATATAACTAGACAGTGGAAGCATGAATAAGGGATATCTAATAGCGTGGAGCAAAATATCATATGCTTTTGGAAAATATTATTCTTACACCTACCTTTGGAATAATGTGATGGAATCATACAACACTGATTAATTTGGGATGAATCAAGGTGTTTTCTATGTATCTTTTATAAAGTGTCTCTATTGAGATCTATGACTTTTTGAAAATGCCTAAGTGGATATTTTAAAATGATTCAAGTGTTTTGAAATGTTTCTTAGAGGGATGTAGCTCGTTTTAAATGATTAAGATTGTTGGGTCATGAAGTTGTATTGAATGATTTAAAAAAAGGAATTGTGGTTTTGTGAAAGAGTGTTTGGAACTGATTGATTTATTTTAAAAAGGGCGTGTTATCTTAAAGAGGAATTTGTGTAAATGGTTGTTTTTTAATGGGATTTCAAGTGTGATTTTTTAAATAGTTTCAAAGGACATTTGAACTGTAGTTTTTTCATAATATTTTAATTTTAGATTTTTATAGAATTAGTAAAACCATTACATTATATCAATATTCTGTGTATTTATTTTGTTAAATACTAATATCACTGAATCAAATAGGATGGATATGAATAAAGACTGGATGGATGCCAATTGTTTGACAAGAGAGTATAAAGATGGAGTGAAAGAGTTCATCAAGTTTGCAAAAGATCATGCATATGACCCTTCTAAAATCCTTTGTCCGTGTTTACACTATTGTTATTCAAGACAAGTTAGTCCAGAGGAGTTGTAAGAACACTTGATCTATCACGAAATAGATCGAAGTTATAAATGTTGGAATAGACATGGGGAAAAAATTATGTAGCTAGAGGCTGAGATAATAGTGTGTTTTATGGATCATCTGATATGATTAAAAGTGTGGACAATGAAGAAGACCATATCGAGAGAGTTATTACAAATGTGAATTATAATTAAAATCATATTGAGGAAATAATAAGAAAATTTGAATATGAACTTCATGATTTCCCAAAATTTTTTGAGCAGTTAAAGAGTTATGCAAAGATGTCATTGTATGGTGGTTGTACTAAATATAAAACATTGTCAGCTGTACTGAATTTGTATAATTTGAAAGCAAGAAACAAATGGAGTGACACCAGTTTTATAGAATTACTTACTCTCTCGAATGACATGATCCTAGAAGATAATGAACTCCTGAGCTGAACATGCGACACCAAATGAATTCTACGTTTGATGGGTATGATCTATGAACAAATAAATGCTTTTCTGAATGACTGTATACTATTTCTCAAGGACTACAAATCACTTAGAGAATGCACAAAGTGTGGTGCTTCTCGATACAAGAAATGTGAATCCAGTCCTACAAAAGTTGTATAGTACTTTCCAATCATTCCAAGGTTTAAGCACCTATATGGAAGTGAGGAGACCATAGTTCAATTGAGGTGGCATGCAGATATAAGAAATAAAGATGGGAAACTACATCACCTAACATACTCTCCTCAGTGGAAGAGAATCAATCATGAGTATCCTGATTTTGGAAACGAGCCAAGAAACCTTCGTCTTACATTATCTACAGATAGAGTGAATCCTTTTGGTTTTCAAAGCAACACTCATAGTACATGGATGATTATATTGGTAAATTATAACTTTCCACCATGGTTATGCATGAAACAAGAACACATCATGCTATCTATGCTTATATCAGGATCAAAATAACCAAGTAATGGTATTGATGTTTATTTGGATCCATTGATCGATGATTTGAAATTATTGTGGGATTCAGGTGTTACGTTTTATGATGCTTATAGAAATGAATATTTCATGTTGAGAGCCATGTTGTATGGGATGATAAATTACTTTACTACTTATGATATTTTTTAGGATATAACATTAAAGGAAGTCATGGGTGTCCCATCTACGAACAAGGTACATGGTCAATTAGGTTGAAACATTCATCGAAAACCATGTTTCTAGGACATCACAGATTTCTACCCCGATGACATAAGTACTGATATTGGATGACATCATTCGATGGAAGTTCAAAAGAAAGAACAACACTATCTCTACTAACTAGTGATCAACTTTTTGAGAAAGTAAAAGATGTGGACACTGCTTTTGTTAAACCATTTTATAAAAACCTTATAAAAACCAATTATAATAAGAGAACAATTTTTATTTGAATTACCATAATAGAATTGTCTGTACGTCATACACTTTCTTGATGTTATGCATGTTGAAAAATGTATGTGACAGTGTCATCAGCATGCTGCTAAATTCACCTGACAAAACAAAGGATGAAATTAAGGCTAGGTTGAACACAGTTGACATGAGAATATGATAAGAGTTGGCACCAGTAAAGGGTGAAAAAATAAAATTTCTTCCTCTGGTTGCTTACACTCTTTCTAGGCAGGAGATATATCAGTTTTTCAACTTATTGAATGATGTAAAGGTTCCAGAGGGGTATTTATCAAATATTAAGAACATCGTGTCAATGACCGATTTAAAGTTAAAGGATCTGAAATCACATGACTTCCATGTTTTGATTCAAGATCTAATTTCTATAGCTTTACATTGCATTTTCACCAAGAATGTCTATTATAAGTTAACAAAGATCTGTTTCTTTTTCAAAGATATATACAGTAAAGTTATATACCTAATGAAATTACTGAGTATGGAAAGAGAAATTTCCATCATATTATGTGAATTGGAAATGTTCTTCCCACTGAAATTCTTTGATATGATGGTTCATTTGATGGTTCACTTAGTGAGAGATATTAGACTATGTGGTCCTGCATACTATAGATGGATGTACCCCATTGAATGGTATATGAAGATTTTGAAAGGGTATATCAAAAATAGAATTCGGCCAGAGGGTTGTATTATGGAGCGATATATTATTGAGGAAGCTGTTCAATTCTGTACCGAATACCTTTCTAGTGTGGAAATCATTGGTATACTAAAATCTCATCACATTGGGTGGCTTGCAGGTGAAGGAATTTTTGTAAGAGAGCTTGTCACAATCAATATTACAGAACATTAGTAGGTCCACCTTTACATTTTTCATAATAGTTTGTAGGTTGACCCATATGTCGAAACCCATAAAGAAATTCTTAGGCATTTGAATCCATCAAGGGCTGAAAAATGGATATCAAATACACATAATCGACAATTTATAGGATGGTTTTCAGACTATATATTTAAGGATTTAGATGAAAATCTAGACTCAATTTCAGAACAACTTCAATGGCTAGCCGGAGGACCAAATGTGTTCATATTATCTTATAATACTTATGTAATTAATGTTTATACATTCTATACTAATAAACATGATGAAGAAAGTACCATGCAGAATAGTGGAGTCACACTTATGGCTGAAGCGATGCATGTTTTCGATGCTAAGGACAAAAATCCAATTTATGCGAATATTTCATACTTTTGCATCATTAAACAAATATTAGAGTTGGATTATACAAATTTCCAAGTGCCAATTTTCAATGCAAGTGGGTTGATAATAGGAGTGTTGTTAAAATAGATGAGTTGGGATTCATGAAAGTTAATTTCAGTAAGAAAGGGTATAAAGCTGAACCATTTATAATGGCATCACAACTAGTATAAGTATTTTATGTTCCAGATCCTACAAACTAAAACTGGTCAATTGTTTTGTTATCCACCAAAACCACTGAAGGGTCAGATGAAGATTCAACAGAGGATAACCCTTTCATTGGGATGTCACAATCATTTAATAGTAGTCCCAATGTAGACGACATTTTGTATGTCAGAGGAGACCACAACGAAGGGATTTGGATAGTCGGTAGAGGGGTCAAATCCCTTCATCATTTAAAAAAAAGAGTTCAATAATCAGGTTATATATTTTTTGTAATATACATCATGTTACCTTATGTTATTATCTATTTTATGCTACTTTCATGTAATCTAAATCAAATGTTAAACCACTTCTGCAGATAATGAATTATGCACGTGATGATGCTCTCAATCCCAAGGCACAACAAGTCTCTAAACCTGCTGCTTCTCATAGTGCAGAGGACTAATAAGTTTCTCAACCTATTGCTACTGCTTCTCCCAGTGTAGAGGTACAACCACCATCTGCACATTCCAATGCTAGCACTCTGGAGGAACATATTGATGATGTTTAAACTGAGGAAATGGTAGGCAACAAAACATTAGCGGCGTAGAAACAAAAAGAGCTTCGTAGTTTGACAGTGTTAGCAAAAGTCCTTAAGGAAAAAGTGAAAGACATTAAATACGATGTTAGGTGGAATAAACAGGTCCAACATGTTAACCCCAAAAAGGCCATGTTCAGTAATTACATTTGAATCATCACTCGGCAATGCATGCTGATTGATGTACAATCGTGGCACCATATTGTCATTGGACTTAAGACACTGATGTGAAGATATATTATGGTAACATTATGATATCATTTCTTTAATTTACTAAAAAATAAAATAATAAAACATTAAATTACTCTTCATTATCCCTTGTAGAGTGCATTTATAGTGGATGAATTGTATATGGATTATGTATTAAGGGTTTCTGGAAGGATTCACGAAGGCTTTCACACAATTTTAACGAAATATTATCTTAAATATGCTGAAGGGAAAATAAACCTACACCCAACTTCTATTTATGCACACCTAATAACCCAAAGAGCATGGGATGCATTTACTAGCCATCTCGTGGAGCAGTCTTTTTAGGTACATTGTGTTTGGTAATACATTGTTTAACGATACGTGTATTCATCACTTTGATTGACAATTTTTTATTTATGAAACAATAACTAAGTGTTGAAAATAAGGAATGAGTAAAAAAACTAGCATACCCCTACTGTAAAGTAAGAACAGGGTACACTTCACTTGAAAAAAATGGTACATATTTTAAATCTATCGTAATATTTTTATGTGACATAAAACAACACCATAACTATGTTCTGCCATTTATATACATATTGATGAATCCAAATCCAATGTCACTTCCACCCCACACTATATGCTATAGAAGGAGGCACAAGTAAATAAAGATGAGATACTAATAGATGTAAGCAAACAAAAAGTGTGGGAAACATGTGTAAGTATGACATAATAAATATTTTTTTTCTTTAAATCGATATTACATAACAATGATTACTTATTTTTCTATATTTTCTATCTGACATAGTCACAAGAATCAACAACACCCAAACCGGATGTGGATATACTTTCAGTGTCCTTGAAGCATCCGGAAAATTATGACCGCATTAGAGGTGAGGGCTTTGGGGTGACACCCCAAACATTTTTTGCGAAAAAAATAAGAGGAGGATCAACGTGAATAAATAAAAATAATGAGAGAAAGAATACCTATCCTTGAAGAACATATGAAATTGTAGAGAGTTCATGGAAAATATGATGGGGGGGGGGGGAAGAGAAGAAAAAACTCAAGAACAACCAACACGTGAAATTCTCGCCTTACCCCCCCACTAGCTTTGAGGTGAGCTATTCCCCTCAAAAACCTGTCTTAGTTGATGTTATCAATGTTATACTAATTGTTTCTGTGAATTGTGAATAAGATAGACACTGATACATTTCTTGTACTGATATTGTATAGGGTGAAAATTACTGTGATTTATATCTATCAACACTCATCCATCGCCTTATAGCGAGGGCTACGGTGTTCAATATACAGAACTCCATGCTACACAGTAGACCACTTCCAACATGTCATGTCAAAGTTTTGATTAATATAGCCCATGAGCTGAGCGTTGAGCTACATATTCCAATTAATGATGAAGATATTCATAAGGTCGAACAAGCTCTTAGAACATTCATCGCGTGACCATCACAACTTGTAAACAAATATGTCGACAAAGAGGTATTCATTTACAATTTATTTTTCAAGATAAACCTTTAATGTTTAATGAAAAAAGGTCTAAACCAATGAATATTATTATAGACAGACAGAGGGAAGGGGGTGAAAAGAAATAACGACTCAAATCCATCTCAAGGACCAACCAACCGATCAAAACAATCTATCAGAAGCACCTTAAACCTGCCCATTCTATATCTGCATTTATTATCATTGCAGACTCATGTGAATATGAAGTTGAAAGACGGAAGGGTTCACACAATTATTTTTGATGAAAATATGTATAGAAAGGATGATCCAGATTTAATTACTTTTGATAATGTAAGTAAATTCCTGGATCATGATTGGCTCGGCGAATCAGTTGTAAATGTATACATGAGGTATGTTTTCATGATTTAATTTTCCAAAAGCTGATATACTATGATAATTATGACTAAATAAATTTCATATTTTTCATAGGCATATATATGAAAAACAATTAAAGGGATTTCCTCATGATTTTTTTGGACTCGTTAGTCCTCATGTCACCTCTACAGAATAGATAGAATTTGAGAAAAAGGGTGAAATAGTGGAAGGCCTGCTCAAATCATTTAACAACAAAAATACGGATGATAGACTCTTCTTAATACCAATGACGAAGGGGTAAAACTATACAATTTAATCATATCAAATATATTTTAATTTCTTTCATTACTTATTCCTTTTTGTGTTTTTAGGTAGTATTGGATGCTCATTGTAGTAAATTTGGATAATCTAAAGATTTATTTCTTGGATTCAATGCATGGATATCCAACAAACCAACCACAAATGATGGCGTTTTTCAATTTGTAATACACTACATCCAACATTTTAGAATTAAACATATAGTTATATAATTTATATTATCTTTTAACAAGGATTCTGTTATGATAGGGCGATGTGTGAATATCGTCCACATCATGGAATGAGGCCAGGGGAACAGGAAAAAAACATCACAAGTACTATTACTGGATACAAATCAGGGTATATATAATAATATTTCACTATCCAAACACATATAAAAATAATAATTATTTTTCTCAATGTTTATGCAGTGTCCGAAACAAACAAATGATAAAGACTGTGGTTATTATGTTTGTAAATTTATGAAAGAGATCATATTTCATGAACAAACCAACATCCTTGAAGAGGTATTTTCGAAAATAATTACCATTTCATTTAAAATATTTATTAATACTTTGTGTATTTATATTTTTTCATCACTACCATGATTTTCAAAAAGAATATTATTTAAAAGATGAGATATATTTGTTTAGAAATGAATGAACAAAATTCCTAATGGAATAATGTACAAAAATAACATGAATATGTGACTCGTATGACTCGAAGTGTCTAATTTTATTTAAAATTGTTAGTATTTTTAATAAAAAGAACAAGTGTCATACTGAAAACTGAGCAAATGCATTAGGATTATTTTGATACTTTAGGACAAAGATCTATAAGTAATTTTCAATGTGTATGAATCAACCGCACATAAATCCGATACATGGTGTTACCTTCATGACTTTAAGTGTTATTTTTATAATAAATTAACAATAAATTTAGCAAAAAGAACAAGTGATATACTGAAAACTGAGAAAAAACATTCAAATTTTTTTGATACTTTAGGACAACAATCCATCAATAATTTTTGACATGTAGGAATCAACCACACATCAATCCGATGAACGGTATGCCCGATATGACTAAAAGTGTCCATTATCAGTTTAAAATTAACATTTTAGCTCAAAACATGTCACTCACTGAAAACCAAGAAAACTCACTCTGATTGTATTCATAATTTAGGAAAACAATTCATAAGTTATTTGTGATGTGTATGAAGTAGTCTCATGTCAAACTGACGCAAGATATGATCAGTATGACTCAAAATGCATGTTTCCAATTTGAAATAATATTTTAGTAAAAAAACACAACCGACATACTAAAAACTGAGAAAACACATTCAGATTGTTTTGATACTTTATGAAAATGATATATAAGTCATTTATGATGTGTAGGAATCAACCTCACCTCAATTCTCCACACAGTGTGACCGGTATGACTCAAAGTGCCTCTTTTTATTTAAAGTTGACATTAGTTTTAGTAAAAAAACACAACTAGTATACTGAAAACTGAGTAAACGTATTCAGATTGTTTTTATAATTTAGTAAAATTATCTATGAGTCATTTTTGACATATAGAAATCAACACCACCTTAATATAATGCACGATGTGACGAGTATAAATCCAAATGTGTCTTTTTATTTAAAATTGACATTAATTTAAGTAAAAAGAACAACTAACATACTGAAAACCAAGAAAATGCATTAGGATTGTTTTTATACTTTATGAAAATGATACATGAGTCGTTTTTGATGTGTAGGAATCAACTAAACCTTAATATGATGCACGATGTGACCAGTATGACTAAAAGTGTTTGTTATCAGTTTATGATTTACATTTTATCTCAAAACACGTCACTTACTAAAAACAAAGAAAATGATTTCCAATTATCTTTATAATTTAGGACAGTGATTCTTAAGTCCTTTCTAACATGTATAAAGTATTCTCACATCAAATTGATGCACGATGTGACTAGTATGACTTAAAAAGTGTGTTTCTAGGTTGAAATGATATTTTAGTAAAAAAACACAACTAATATACTGGAAAATGCGAAAATGAATTTGGATTGTTTTGATACCTTATAAAAATTATATATGAGTCATTTATGATGTGTATAAATCAACCACACCTCAATCCGATGAACTATGTGACCGGTATGAATCCAAATGTGTTTTTATTTAAAATTGACATTAATTTAAGTAAAAAGAACAAGTGAGATACTGAAAACTAAGAAAACACATTTAGATTGTTTTGATACTTTAAGAAAATTATCCATGAGTCATTTGTGATGTATAAGAATCAACCTCACCTCAATCTGATGCACGATGTGACCAATATAATTAAAAGTGTCCGTTATTAGTTCAAAATTGTCATTTTAACTCAAAATGTTTCACTCACTGAAAACCAAGAAAATTCCCTCCAATTGTCTTCATAATTTAGGTGAGTGATTCATAAGTCCTTTATGATGTGCATGAAGCAGTCTCACCTCAAACCGATGCACGATGCGACCGATATAACTCAAAATGGGTGTTTCCGATTTGAAATGATATTTTAGTAAAAAAACACAATTATCATACTAAAAACCGAGTAAACCCATTCAGATTGTTTTGATACTTTAGAACAATGATCCATGAGTCATTTTTGACATGTAGGAATCAACCACACCTCAATCTGATGAACTCTATGATCGGTATAAATCCAAATATGTCATTTAAATTTGATATTAATTTTAGTAAAAAAATAATGGACATACTCAAAACCAAGAAAACCCATTCAGATTGTTTTAATATTTTTGGACAATGATCCATAACTCATTTGTGACATGTAGGAATCAACCCCACCTCAATAAGACGCACAATGTGACCAGTATAACTCCAAATGTGTCTTTTTTATTAAAAATTGACATTTTATTAATATATTCTTTCATATTAATGTTTAATTTATTTATTTATATTATTACTGACATAATATTTATTTTCTTATATAGGTGGAACCTTTTTCTTGAGTTGGGATGATTTGTTCGGTAACTAATACCATGAGCGGACATTTTTGAGAGGGGATCACAAATGTCAAAGGATGAAACATTAATATTTTTAACTGTTTGTTGGATAATTATAAATGTAATTATATAAAACATTATTTGAAATGTATATAACATTGTTTGTCAAACCCTTGTGTGTGCTTCTTTGTTCTTATGTGCGCTATGTAGGTTCCATTTTGTGTAGGTGGTGTGTTGTGATGTGCAGGTGCACGTGCTGTTGGTGGGTGTGCTGTTATATAAACAGCACATCATGGGCAGTTATGCCTTTATCAGCGCTACTTCAAGCACTGATAAAGTCACCCTTTATCAGTACTATTTCGAGCGCTCATAAACACACCATTTATCAATGCTAATTAAAGTTCTGATAAAGTAGTCTTTTATCAGTGCTAAAAATAGCATTGATAAAAATGTCCTTTATCTGTGTTAAAATAACACAGATAAAGGGAGCCTTTATCAGTATTTTTTTAGCGTGGATAAAGGACACCCTTTATCAGTGCTTTTTTAGCACTGTTAAAGGGGACCCCTCCCCTTATATTCACAAAGATTAACAATGCTTTTCTAGAACTAATAAAAACACTATCAATAGTAGTGTGTGTAAAGGTAACGAGAGTTGAGTAAGAGTATTGGCCTGTGTAAGTGTCACGACCCGTCCTCGGGGCCCATGCCGTGACTACCCCAAGCCCGCCTTCCATAGGCCAGGGGATGACGACTAGCACCAAGGTGTAAATCCCAGTAAAAAGGGAAGGCATTGCCTTTGTAAAGTAAACAAACACCACAGAGCAAGCAAGCAGTAGAAGTAAACACTAAGTAAAAACTGAGTACAACAGTAAGTGCAGAAAAGTAAGTGGGCCAGAATACAAACCCAAACTGAAAGTAAAGTACAACTGGAATGGAAAACAGCTACTGAAAGGTAAAACCGCAACGTCGAGTCGTCCACTGGAAGTCCCACCTGAAGGGTGGGTATGGATATCCTCCACAGCTCCTCGGGTCCAACCGTCCGCTCCGAGTACGTCCCGCCTAGTGGTCCACCTCCAGGTACCGTCCTGCTCCGCAAGCCTCAACCACGATCAGCACTGTTTGTCATCTGCAACCAACACAACGTAGTGCGGGCATAGCCCGTGCATGGGTGAGTATAAGCTACTCAGTAGGGACCCCGAGACCCCCGAAGGTCTCCCAGAATCCACGAAGGATAATCCACAAAGGAAAGATACAATCACGAAGTAACATCCGACACTTCTTAGGTATATGCCCATACATATACCTAAGTCACCAATTCTCGTTCGGCTCCAACACCCGAGCTCAAGTACAACCCAGTCCACACAGGAAAGCAAAACGTAAATCCACACAGGATAGCACAACACAATCCACAAAGGAAGCAAAACAGGATTTAGCTCACACAGGAATACTTCTTTGTATGACGATAGAGATGATCAGATATTGCCACTGAATCATCTAAGCCGTCAGACCCACAAAGGATCGATAGGTACTAACCCCCGCAATGACCCATAAAGGATCTGACCCACAAAGGATCGATAGGTAACTAACCCCCGCAAAGACCCACACAGGATCGGACCCACACAGGATCTGTAGGCGCTGGCCCACACAGGACCGCTGAGCACTGACCCACACAGGATCAGACCCACAAAGGATCTGTAGCACTAATCCACGTAGGATCGCTGAGTGTTGTAGTCATCGCTGTCGAATCCACTGAGGATCTCTGTACAGTCGTCGTCGTCACAGTCGCAGCCAGCTCTAGGGTTCCCGCACACAGCAAGCTCGTTCGAGAGGGTCCGCTCCATGAGCCGAGAGGCTGATACATCAACTGACACATAGTCCAGAGTTGATGTATCCAAAAGTTCCGTATCATCAACAGGAACTCAACGTCGCAGATGGCGTGTCAATCAGACGCCCGGTCTGAGAGTTATTGGCTTTTTCGTTCCAGGGGACCGGTTGGTTTTTAAGGAAAAACCAACCCGAACGTACTCCACCTGCATCCAAAACTTAGGAGGAGTAATCCAAAAGATCCGTCTCACTTAGAGGAATCCAACAAAGTCGACGACACGTCAATCAGACGTCCGTAGCTCAAGATATGAGCGTTTCCGCTCCGAGGGCCCGGTTGGTTTCGTGTACGAACCAACTCGGCCCAAACCCAAAGTATTCTGAAACCTTGAGTGCGATATACCGAAACGACCGTCTCGATCCAAGGATCGCATCACCACTGACGGTGCATTGATCGGAGGCCCACATCTCAAGTTATGATCAAAAGACCAAAAAGGTCCGAAAACGGGGGTCTGGGCCCGGAGGTACCCGGCTGGCGTGGCCCGGCCCGACCAGGGTGGCCCGGACCGGCCTGGGCGCGACCCAGCCCGGCCTGGGAGCGACCCGGCCTGAACCGGAGGGTTGGCTCGACCGGTTACGGCCGAGCGGAGCAGGGGGCGTGCTGCCCCCGCGTGAGAGAACCGCGGCCCCGTGTGGGGCCGCCCTTGCCAGCGGACGCGGCCGGGCCGCCGCATCCCGCACTCCTCCGGTCCCGCGTGGTCGCGGGACCACGCTACCGCCGCCGCGGAGGTTCTCCACGTCGGCGCGCCGGGCGCCGCCGCCTTCCGCCGCCGGCGCCGCCGTGCCGGCGTGGCGCGCCGGCGGGTCGCTCCGCGGACCACCGGACGAGTTCCGGTGGTCGGAATTCCTTGCCGTCTTCGCCAAAAGCCCTCTCGGGGTCTTTCCTTCACTGCGAGGAGCTTACATCGCCCGTGCGGTTTATTTTGTCGACGTCCACCATTTTTCACACCAAGAACGAAAGGGGCGGTGGGTTCGGACTTGTTTGTTAGTCCGCACCCACCGCGTTAGCGGCTTTAAAAGTCTCCCAACAATTTTTAATAATCAAACGCCGCGGGTATAAATCACAAAGATTTAAATGAATCAACCCCTACCTCGTCGTTGTCGTCGGACGTGAGTTCTTCGCAGGATTGACCGTCGCAGAAGAAGAGGATCGTCGCGTCGCGGAAGGGGGCGTCGCGTCGTCACGGTACACGACGTCGCGTCGGCGATCTCTGAGGGTTAAAGAAAACACACAGATTTAATTTCACATTTAAACCCATGTTGAGAATAAAAACCACGAAGAATTAGAGAAGCGTAATCTCCTACCTTAAGCAGTTGATGATCAGAGATTGTTGCGAGGAAGAAACATCGCGGAAGAAGCGTTGCGGAAGGAGAATCGTCGGCGTCGCGGAACACGGCGTCACGTCGTCGATCTCCGAGGGTTCGACGTTCTTTGTGTTCTTCACGTTCTTCGCAAAGGAGGATGAAGATCTCAAGCCTTAGAGTCTTCTCCAAATCCTCTCAACGAGCAATCCTCAAGAAAGACATGCATTGGTCTTATTTCATTTACATGCCAACAATTTGAAAAACAAGTTAAGAAACAAACCATTAATTCAGTGAATTAATGGTAACGTCTTAATAGTCAAATTAATAGGAGTGTTAAGATTTTAGAAAACGCACCAGTTGACTTTCATTAAAGAGGAGTTTTCGCGGGTGCGTTACTTAGGGGTAAAGAAACGGTGGGGCTTGTGCGGGCCCCACCTCACAAATATCCAATCAAGAGGGTAGGATATTTTGGGTTCCACCCTATCCACTTCAACTTAGATTAATAGGCTTTTAAGTGGCTTTAAGAGAAATAAAACAAAGTTGTTGCATCACTTTATTTTATTTTCTTAACTTAACCCCAATAATTAAAAACCACACCCGGGAAAACGCAACTCTGGAAAAGGAATTTCTAAGCAAATACCAGCGCTGCGATTCCATAGGTGCCATCGGAATTTGATTCCGAGCACCGGTTCAAAAGTTAGAAAAACCCGCTCGTTCGTTCACTGAACGTACCCGAGCCAAACTTTGGAAAATGATTCCGGGCACACCGGGCCTCGGAATCAGGTGCCGTCATAAACCGCATTCTTGTAAAATTCCAAAGGAAATTAAGAAAAAAAAATTCCTTGAATTTTACAGGTCTTTACATCACTCCCACCTCAGGGCTTTACGCCCCCGTAAAGATACATCATAAACTAGGGAAACAAATGTGGGTACTGAGCACGCATTTGAGCCTCTCGCTCCCAAGTGCTCTCCTGGAGGTTCCCGTGCTTCCATCTGATGCGCACTAGGGGAATCGACCGTCCACGCAGGACCTGCTCCTGTCGATCCTCGATCTCCACTGAGACCTCCACAAAAGTCACCCCATCATCAATGTCTAGATCCCCATGGTCAATGATATGCGTCGGGTCGTGCACGTATCTCCTCAGTTGAGATACGTGGAAGACGTCGTGCACCCGGTGCAACTGAGGTGGTAGAGCCAGGCGATAAGCCACCTCACCAATCCTACTGAGGACCTGGAAGGGTCCGATGAAGTGTGGAGACAACTTGCCGCCTTGGCCAAATCTCCGTAAACCACGTCGAGGTGAGATACGCAAGAAGACGTGGTCGCCAACCTTGAACTCTAGTGGCCTCCGCCTCCTGTCAGCATATGACTTCTGCCGGCTCTGAGCTGTCCTCATCCGCTCCTGGATGACCTGAACCTTCTTTGTCATGGCCTGGACCATCTCTGGTCCCACAAGTGCTGACTCCCCAGGGTCTGTCCAGCACAAATGAGATCTGCAAGGTCTGCCGTACAATGCCTTGTATGGTGCCATCCCGATGGTGGAGTGGTAGCTGTTTTTGTACGCAAACTCCACCAAGGGTAGGTGGTCCTCCCAACTGTGACCAAAGTTGAGGACACATGCGCGGATCATATCCTCGAGAGTCTGAATGGTCCTCTCCATCTGGCCATCCGTTTGAGGGTGAAAGGCGGTGCTCAGACGTAGCTGCATCCCGAATGCCTCCTACAACCCCTTCCAAAGCCGGGAAGTAAAGCGAGCATCTCGATCGGAGACGATGGATGATGGCTCACCGTGAAGCCATACAATCTCTTGAACGTAGAGACGTCCCAAGCTCTCCACTGAGCCCTGCTCTCTGATGGATAAGAAGTGAGCCGACTTGGTGAGTCGGTCGACAATCCCCCAAATGGAGTCGTGACCTCTGGAAGTGCGTGGAAGTCCAGTCGTAAAGTCCATAGATATCCCATCCCACTTCCACTCCGGAACCTCCAAGGGTTGTACCAAGCCTACTGGTACCTGATGCTCTGGCTTCACCTGCTGGCAGGTGAGGCATCGAGAAATGAACTCCGCCACAACCTTCTTCATGCCCGACCACCAGTGCTGTCGTCTAAGGCCTTGGTACATCTTTACCACTCCAGGATGTACCGCCAAGGGAGAAGTGTGAAACTCTCTCAGCACCTCCTCCCGTAATGCAACTGGTACCAAGGTACGTCCTCTGAAAAGGATGTCGTGCTCTGCTCCAAAGGAGAAACCATCAGATGCCTGTCCTGAGGATATCTGCGCACGCCGCGTCTCACACTCGGCGTCCCCACGCTGTGCCTCTCTGACCCACTGCAGTAGTGGAGGGGTGACTATGAGAGACTGAAGGAAGGCTGATCCATCCCTATCCACGAAGGATATCCGCAAAACGGCTAGCTTCTTTGTCTCCTCCTCAAGTAGCTGAATGCCCGTCCTCCTGCTGAGAGCATCGGCTACCACGTTCCCCTTCCCAGGAGTATAGACTATCTCAAAGTCATAGTCCTGGAGGAACTCGAGCCATATCCGTTGTCTCAATTTCAGGTCATTCTGAGAGAAGATGTACCTGAGACTCTGATGGTCAGAAAAGACTATAAAGCACTCGCCCATCAGATAGTGTCGCCATGTCTTCAGAGCAAAGACCACTGCTGCTAACTCCAGGTCATGGGTAGCGTAGTTCTGCTCATGCAGCCTCAACTAACGTGATCCATTGGCGATCACCGCCCGCTCCTGCATCAGGACACATCCGAGTCTGGTCCCTGATACATCGTAGTAGACTACGTACCCTACTCCCTCCTTAGGCAACCTCAAGATAGGGGCGCTGGTCAATCTCTGTCTCAGCTCCTGGAAGCTCTGCTGACATCTGTCTGACCACACAAAGGGTTTCCCCTTCTTCTTAAGAGCTGATAGTGGTGCCGCAACTCTGGAGAAGTCTGGCACAAATCTACGATAGTATCCAGCTAGTCCCAAGAAACTCTTCACCTCCGTCACGCTCTTGGGTGGCTCCCAAGCTAGAACCGCCACGATCTTCGCAGGATCCACTGCAACTCCCGCCTCAGAGATTAAGTGTCCCAAGAAGTGGAACTCACATATCCAAAATTGACACTTTGAGAGCTTTCCATAAAGCTGGTGCTCTCGGAGTGTGTCCAGTACAACTCGCAAGTGGTAGGCGTGCTCCTCCTCAGTCGTCGAGTATATCAAAATTTCGTCGATGAAAACCACAACAAATCGATCGAGGTATGGCTGAAAGATCCTGTTCATGAGGCCCATGAACATTATTGGAGCATTGGTTATGCCGAATGGCATAACCAAGAACTCATAGTGGCCATACCGACATCTGAAGTCCATCTTCTGCACGTCCTCATCCTGAACTCTGAGCTGATGATAGCCTGACCTGAGGTCTATCTTCGAGAACCACCGTGCTCCTTTGAGATGATCGAAGAGGTCATCAATCCTCGATAGCGGATACTTTTTCCTCATTGTCACCTGGTTCAGGTGAAAATAGTCGACACAAAGTCGCAAGCTCCCGTCCGCCTTCTTGGCGAACAATATTGGGGAAGCCCAGGGTGAAACACTGGGTCGGATGAAACCCTTGCCCTGCAAGTCCTCCAACTGTACCCATAGCTCTCGAAGCTCGGCGGGATCCATCCGATATGATGGAGTCGATATCGGGGCTATCTCGGGTTACAGATCAATATAAAAGTCTACCTCTCTACGAGGAGGTAGCCCTAGGACGTCGTCGGGAAAGACGTCCGCATACTGATCCACCACTACAGGGGAACTAGGACTCCGCACGTCAACTGCTCCTAGGATGAGGCTAGCCAACTGATGAGTGATGGGCTGTCCTCTCCTCTGCGGAAGTCCATCCTATGCTGCGAAGGCTCCCTTCTCGCCAGTGAAGGTGAACCTGCTCCCATCGGTGTGTACACATTGCACCTTGCGCCTAATACAGTCGATCTGAGCATGGACTGTAGATAACCAATACATGCCCAAGATGACGTTATAAGGCCTCAACGCCACTACAAGAAGATCCTAGCCGAAGCTCTCGCCTCCTAGAGTAAGCTCACACTGCTGACACCAGTGCGTAATCGTCGAGTCTACTCCTGTTGGAGTCTCTAGCCGTAAGGATCAATCCAACGGCTCTGTCGGAATCTCCGAGCTCCGAACAAGGGCAACGACTATGAAAGAGTGACTCGCTCCTGTGTCTATAAGAACTGCAGCAAGGGTGGAATAGACATAGATAGTACCTCGAATCATCTCAGGTGCGCCGTGGTCATAGGCCTCCACTACTTGGAGCTGTGCCTATCTCTGCCCGCCAGCTCCCTGTGGCCGGGGTGGACCTCTTGGTGGTGGTGGTGGTAGAGCCTCAAAGCGTCGCCCACCACCTGCTGCTCGGCCTACTCCTCTGCCTCGTCCACCTGCTCCCTGCGGACCGTCACGGTCGACCCTCTGCCTCTGACTCGGTGGTCCCTCAACCGTTTGCTGCTCCTCAGCACAGCGGGTCGGGCAATCACGAGCCATGTGGCCCTGCCCGCCGCATGAGTAGCACTGCCTGCCTCTCGAAAGACTGGCCCCGCGTTGTGTGCCCCACACAACTGAGCCAGTGTCCTGAGGTCGTCTTCCTGAGGGTCTAGTCTGCCTGGACCCATGAGTCATCCATCGACTGCCTGTTGCAGAAGACTCTGCTACGTGCCGCCCCGCTGTAGGCCTCACTTCTGAAGAAAGCTCAGCAAGAAAGCTCTCGATCAAAAGGGCTCGCTCCAGTACTCTGCCCGAGTCGAAATGCTGAGGGAGATAAGTGATGCCTTGATCTCATGTCTCAATCCCTGCTCAAAGGTCCGAGCCCGGAAGAATGGGTCCCGTACCATGTCTGTCGAGTAGCGTGAGAGATCGGTAAATCTCGCCGAGTACTGAGCGACCGTCAAGCTGCCCTGCCGCAGCTGAAGAAGCTCCTGGATGCGCACCGCACAGAGGGTGGCTGAGACGAACTCCGAGCGGAAGATGCTCTCAAAGTCCGTCCAGAGAAGAGATGCCTCATCGTGCACCTGGAGCATCAAGCTCCACCATCGGCCCGCTACCACGTGCAGTAGGCTCGTTGCGAGGATCACCATGAGGTCTGCTGGTGTCCTCACTAATCGGAAAACTCGTACCACTGCCTCTAGCCAGTCCTCGGCTGCCTGGGGGTCCGTCTCCCCGCGGAACCTGGGCGGTCGCTGGCGCTGGAACTCATGCAGTGCACTAAGGCGACGTGCATCGTCAATGGATGGGGCAGGAAGCATCGGTGGCTCGACGGGTAGAGGTACCGCCGGTGCCTCAGCTGTCAAAGGGCCCTGTACTGAGGCCTCGTCGCTCGGTGGGCTGCCGTCACGCTCAACTCTCGGAACCCTAGCTAGCTGCCATCGTGGGGCCATCCTGAAAAGAAATAGGTGCGCCACAGTCAGAACAGTATACCTGGTGAGTTGACACAAATTAATCACATAGAAAACTTGAAACACACATGCAATCAATGTTTTCGTGCATTAAGTCAGAAATCAGAAGTTAGGGTCCTAGTGTACGGATACGTCGACCGCCGCACCAACACTGGACTCCCTGGACTGATAACCACACCCAATACGCTTAACACTATTGCTTCACAAAGAAAAAGATCAGAGTCCAGAGTTCTGCGGTAGAACCAAACTCCTCTGATACCAATTTGTCACGACCCGTCCTCGGGGCCCGTGCCGTGACTACCCCAAGCCCGCCTTCCATAGGCCAGGGGCTGGCGACTAGCACCAAGGCATACATCCCGGTAAAAAGGGAAGGCATTGCCTTTGTAAAGTAAACAAACACCACAAAGCAAGCAAGCAGTAGAAGTAAACACTAAGTAAAAACTGAGTACAACAGTAAGCGTGGAAAAGTAAGTGGGCCAGAATACAAACCCAAACTGAAAGTAAAGTACGACTGGAAGGGAAAACAGCTACTAAAAGGTAAAGCCACAATGTCAAGTCGTCCACTGGAAGTCCCACCTGAAGGGTGGGTACGGATAGCCTCCACAGCTCCTCGGGTCCAACCGTCCGCTCCGAGTACGTCCCGCCTAGTGGTCCACCTCCAGGTACCGTCCTGCTCCGCAAGCCTCAACCACGATCAGCGTTGTCTGTCGTCTACAACCAACACAACGTAGTGCGGGCATAGCCCGTGCAGTGGTGAGTATAAGCTACTCAGTAGGGACCCCGAGACCCCTGAAGGTCTCCCAGAATCCACGAAGGATAATCCAAAAAGGAAAGATACAATCACGAAGTAACATCCGACACTTCTTAGGTATATGCCCATACATATACCTAAGTCACCAATTTTCGTTCGGCTCCAACACCTGAGCTCAAGTACAACCCAGTCCACACAGGAAAGCAAAACGTAAATCCACACAGGATAGCACAACACAATCCACAAAGGAAGCAAAAAAAAATTCAGCTCACATAGGAATACTTCTTTGTATGACGATAGAGATGATCAGATATTTCCACTGAATCATCTAAGCCGTCAGACCCACAAAGGATCGATAGGTACTAACCCCCGCAATGAACCACAAAGGATCTGACCCACAAAAGATCAATAAGTAACTAACCCCCGCAATGACCCACAAAGGATCTGACCCACAAAGGATCGATAGGTAACTAACCCCCGCAAAGACCCACACAGGATCGGACCCACACAGGATCTGTAGGCGTTGGCCCACACAGGACAGCTGAGCGCTGACCCACACAGGATCGGACCCACAAAGGATCTGTAGCACTGATCCACGTAGGATCGCTGAGTGCTATAGTCATCACCGTCGAATCCACTGAGGATCTCTGTACAGTCATCGTCGTCACAGTCGTAGCCAGCTCTAGGGTTCCCGCACACAGCAAGCTCGTTCGGGAGGGTCCGCTCCACGAGCCGAGAGGATGATACATCAACTGACACATAGTCTAGAGTTGATGTATCCAAAAGTTCCGTATCGTCAACAGGAACTCAACGTCGCAGACGGAACGTCAATCAGACGCCCGGTCTGAGAGTTATTGGCCTTTTCGTTCCAGGGGCCCGGTTGGTTTTTAAGGCAAAACCAACCCGACCGTACTCCACCTGTGTCCAAAACTCGGGCGTAGTAATCCAAAAGATTCGTCTCACTTAGAGGAATCCAAAAAAGTTGACGGCACGTCAATCGGACGTCCGTAGCTCAAGATATGAGCGTTTCCGCTCCGAGGGCCCGGTTGGTTTCGTGTACGAACCAACCCGGCCAAACCCAAAGTATTCAGAAACCTTGAGTGCGATATACCGAAACGACCGTCTCGATCCAAGGATCGAATCTCCGCTAACGGTGGGTCGATCAGAGGCCCAAAACTCAAGTTATGAGCAAAAGACCAAAAAGGTCCGAAAATGGGGGTCTGGGCCCGGACCGACCCGGCCCAACCCCCCCTGGGTCGGCCCGAATCGGGTCGACCTGACCCGGGTCCGGGTACGACCCGGCCGGCGCGGCCCGACCAGGGTGGCCCGACCCGGCCTGGGCGCGACCCGGCCCGAACCGGCGGGTCGGCTCGGCCGGTTACGACCGAGCGGAGCGGGGGGCATGCTGCCCCCGCGTGAGAGAACCGTGGCCCCGTGTGGGGCCGACCTTGCCAGCAAACACGGCCGGGCCGCCGCGTCCCACACTTCTCTGGTCCCGCGTGGTCGCGGGACCGCACTGCTGCCGCCGCCTTTCGCCGCCGGCGGGTCGCTCCGCGGACCACCAGACGAGTTCCGGTGGTTGGAATTCCTTGTCGTCTTCGCCAAAAGCCCTCCCGGGGTCCGTCCTTCACTGCGAGGACCTTACATCGCCCGTGCGGTTGATTTTGTCAATGTCCGCCATTTCGCACACCAAGAACGAAAGGGGCGGTGGGTTCGGACTTGTTCGTTAGTCCTCACCCACCGCGTTAGCGGTTTTAAAAGTCTCCCAACAATTTTTAATAATCAAACGCTGCGGGTATAAATAAAAAAGATTTAAATGAATCAACCCCTACCTCGTCGTTGTCGTCGGATGTGAGTTCTTTGCGGGATTGACCGTCGTGGAAGAAGAGGATCGTCGCGTCGCGGAAGGGGGCGTCGCGTCGTCGCGGTACACGGCGTCGCGTCGGCGATCTCCAAGGGTTAAAGAAAACACACAGATTCAATTGCACGTTTAAACCCATGTTGAGAATAAAAACCATGAAGAATTAGAGAAACGCAATCTCCTACCTCAAGCAGTTGATGATCGGAGATTGTTGCGGGGAAGAAACGTCACAGAAGAAGCATCGCGGAAGGAGAATCGTCGACATCGCGGAACACGGCGTCGCGTCGTCGATCTCCGAGGGTTCGGCGTTCTTCGCATTCTTCGCGTTCTTCACGTTCTTCGCAAAGGAGGATGAAGATCTCAAGCCTTAGAGTCTTCTCCAAATCCTCTCAACGAGCAATCCTCAAGAAAGACATGCGTTGGTCTTATTTCATTTACATGCCAACAATTTGAAAAACAAGTTAAGAAACAAACCATTAATTCGGTGAATTAATGGTAACGTCTTAACAGTCCAATTAATAGGAGCGTTAAGAGTTTAGAAAACACACTAGTTGACTTTCATTAAAGAGGAGTTTTCGCGGGTGCGTTACTTAGGGGTAAAGAAATGGTGGGGCTCGTGCGGGCCCCACCTCACAAATATCCTATCAAGAGGGTATGATATTTTGGGTTCCACCCTATCCGCTTCAACTTAGCTTAAGAGGCTTTTAAGTGGATTTAAGAGAAATAAAATAAAGTTGTCGCATCACTTTATTTTATTTTCTTAACTTAACCCCAAAAATTAAAAACCACACCCGAGCAAACGCAACTCCAAAAAAGGCGTTTCTAAGCAAATACCAGCGCTGCGATTCCATCGGTGCCCTCAGAATTTGATTCCGAGCACCGGTTCAAAAGTTAGAAAAACCTGCTCGTTCGTTCACTGAATGTACCCAAGCCAAACTTTGGAAAATGATTCCGGGCACACCGGGCCTCAGAATCAGGTGCCGTCAGGAACTGCATTCTTGTAAAATTCCAAAGGAAATTAAAAAAAAAATTCCTTGAATTTTACGGGTCTTTATTGTAAGGGTACTTGTGTAAAGGTACCTTGCACTATGTAAGTATAACAATTCAGTCTTAACATACATAGACCTTACATCACTTTTACAGAATACTTAAAACATTATATAAACAGACACTCAAAGACTATATTAGTTTAGTACCTTTAGAAACATGGAAACATAAACACTAGTACATTAGCGAGCTACATTATCTCTCACCAGGTTCTTCATGACTAACACCATTCTTAGACACATCATACTTAATACATATCTTTATAACCCGCACTACTGTAAATTGATACATTTGTGATGAGATCCCGTCGCAAGTACCCTTTTACGATGAGACCCCATCATAAATGCCCCATTGCAAAAAAAGAGCATCGCAAATATAGTTTTTTGCGACGACCTGTCGCAAAAAAGAAATTATTTGCTACGAGAAGCAGATCCATCACAAATAGCTTCCTCGTGGTTTTTTAAATACTTTATTACACCAGACCGTCACAAATACTATCTATTACGGGGTGGTAGACCCATAAAAAAAATCCTTGTTGAGTTTTTGAAACCATTTTTGCCACGACCTGTCGCAAATAGTATTCGCGACGGGACCCGTCTCAAAAAGTGTAAAAAAATTTGAATAAATTAATAATAATAATAATAATATTAATGAAATAATAATATTAATATTAGTAAAATAAAATAAATTATAAAATTATAAAATATATTATAAAATAATAAAATAATATTCATATAATAATAATAAAATAATATTGATAATATAATAATAATAATATTATTAATATTAATGAAATAATAATAATATTATTAATATTACTAATATAATAAAAAATTATAAAATAATGAAAACCTCAATATTTGTGAAAATAAAATAAAATAAAATAAAATAATAAAAAATAAAAAATAATAAAATAATAAAAATAATAAAAAAATTAAATAACGTAATGAAATAATAAAAAATTAAATAAATAATAAAAAATGTAATATTCACAACAATATAAAAAATGAACTATATAGAAATGTAGATAGTTAATATTACAAACAAAATTTACATTCAATTATTTTATCATAAAAAATAAATAGATTAGTAAGGGGAGGGTTGTCTGGAGGAGCTGGAGGAGCTGAAGGAGATGGTGGAGAGAACTACATCCCTAAACTACGATTTAGACGTCACATGTACTCCAACTTCTCCTGCTCCTGCTGCTGTCGCTATCGATGCATCTCCTCCTGCATCTCCTACTGCTACTATCATAAGAGCACTTCCTGCTGCTACTACTGCCATTGACACATCTGCTCCCGGTCCCTATGCATACTCTCTATAATCTCACTCTGAGCTCACAACTACTCCTGATACTGTGCAGCAGATGATGACGACTCTCCACAAGTTTCTCTCAAGTTGGATGTCGACATTACAATGGTGCCATACTAACTCTCAAGTGTCAATCGAGAGTTGATACCAAAAACTCGGCCTTTCTCAAAGGCATATTGGGTCTCCTACATCTATGTTGTCTCATCAAATTAGTGGGCACTGGTCTGAGTATCAGTCCTGGCCTAACTCTCAGTCTGTGTCTGAGACATCGCAACCTCATACGACTCCTTCAATTTCAATTTAAAATTAAAATAGTTAAAAATATTATTTATAGTTAAATTTCAAACTAAAAAAGAAAATATATTGACCGCAATCTAACATTGGAGATCACCTCTAATCTCTCTAGTGGTTGAATCATTGTACATCCTCCTATAAATATAGAACTCCATAATATCGGGTTGTTTGACTACCTATATGAATATAAAATAAACCATTTATATTTAAAGTTATATAAAATATTTAAAAAAAGTACTTACCATATGCTCCATATACATACTGAATGTACAACTACCAGTTTGATGTGTCACCTCCTATCTCCCTTTATTTTTTCGACCTATCGATGATCTACTTTGAAAACAACCACACAACCAGTATGAACACAATCCATCCTAAACCTGAGATGAAATGTAATCTGGTTTATGGGTGCAACAAGACTCAACAAACTCTGTCACTCCTATTTTCTCCATTATTTTCTTTTTCAAATTGTGCAAAAACTGACTACAACGCTGACACATAGTTCCCTACCATGACTTCGAGATAACGTCATGCATGCTCTCATCGATGGGATTCCATAAACCATACAAATAATTTATAATATTAAGTTATTAATTAAATTAATTACAAAATAAATATTATTTATTTACATACCATCAAATGATCGAACATGCGGTGATACACATCAATAGGAATCTAATCTCATGAGACCCATGATTTAGAAAAATAATTGCCCAATATAGTGCTCCCCTGTCTAGTAACTATATGCGTAAAGCTATGAAAAAATAAACAAATAATCAAATAATTAGTATATAAATAAATTATTGAAAACTTATTAAAATACATAGCTAAACATACCTTTGTATGCGTGGATCGAAGCCAAGACGTGGATGTCACTCAGTGATAGGATCAGAAATCATCAATCGCGCAATACTACGCCCCCTTTGAGTCCCCCATTAACCACCAGTAGTTTGAGGGTTAGATGATCCAACATCCTACTCGTCCAAAGGTAGATCGACTTTCTGCAACAGATGATACATATCCTTGTCCATCTGAAACATGAAATGACTATTGTTAGCAGATAGTTGAAAACAACTATTATATATAGATATATATTATATATGATTATAACCAGTATTTAACTGTGTTAATGTTCATCTTCAACCTCATATTCATATTTGATGAAGTAAATGTCTTCATATTCCTCCTCAACATCACCAATTTTCATATGAGTTCCAGTTTCATCATCTCCTATCATTTAAAATTCATTTTTAACATCATTAACATCACTATCATCATCGACCCTTAACTGTGGGGTGTCATCATCGATATTTGTGTCTCTTCATGAAAAAGATAGATTTAGAGAAGTCTCTTGAAAAATTTCAGTTCCTTCCACTTCAACAGAACCATATTCACTTTGAGTAAACTTATAATGGTCCAGACCTCTCTGGACCACTCTTTTACTGAATTCTAGCATTGGAGGTGTTCTGGGAGGTCAAGGTGGCTTATCCCCAACACTATACCAAATTTATAGTTCTGTGAACAATGTTTCTAGTTTTGTGAATAGTAGCGTCGACATTGGTGTCAGCACCAATGTCAGTGTTGGTGTCAGCACCAACATCGGTGTCAGCAACAGTGTTAGTGTCGGTGTCAACACCAGTGTCGGTGTCAGCACCAGTGTCGATGTCGGTGTCAGCACCAACTTCGGTGTTAGCACCAGTGTCAGTGTTAGTGTCAGCACCAATGTCAGTTCCCGTGTCAGCACCAGTGACGACATCGATGAGTCATTTTGTGAACAGTGCCATCAGTGTCAGTGATTCATTTTGTGAATAGTGCCATCGGTGTTAGTGAGTCATTTTGTGAACACTTCCATCGGTGTCAGTGAGTCTTTTTGTGAACAGTGCCATCCGTGTCGGTGATTCATTTTGTGAACAGTGCCATCATTGTCAGTGTGTCATTCTCTGAATAGTGCCATCAGTGTCGGTGAGTCATTCTGTGAACAGAGCCATCGGTGTCGGTGAGTCATTTTGTGAACAACACCATCGGTGTCGGTGAGTCATTCTGTGAACAGTGCCATCGGTGTTGGTGAGTCATTTTGTGAACACTGTCAGCCATGTCGGTGAGTCATTATATGAACAGTGTCATCAGTGTCGTGGAGTTATTCTGTGAATAGTGCCATTGGTGTCGGGGAGTCATTCTGTGAACAGTACCATCGGTGTCGGCGAGTCATTTTGTGAACAGTGTCATCAGTGTCTGTGAGTCATTTTGTGAACAGTTCCATCGGTGTCGGTGTGTCATTTTATGAACAGTGCCATTAGTGTCAGTGAGTCATTATGTGAACAGTCCATCAGTGTTAGTGAGTCATTCTGTGAATAGTGCCATTGGTGTTGGTGAGTCATTTTGTGAATAATGTTTCCAACATCGGTAGGTGAAAAGTGTTTCCAACTTCCTACAGTTTTACCCTTTAGCTTTTTCTTTGACAAAAAATGAATTCAAGGCCTTGTTTTAAGGGATTTAAGGCTGATTCAAATCCCAAAACTCCTATATTAATTTTCCCAAGGCTCAGAATGTCTTTACTTAGTCAAACCGTGTGGTTTAATGTGATCCACTTTTAATGGAAAATCCAACATATCTTAAACCACTGCTCTGTTAAATCTTCCAAAGGGAGGAGATATATTCCTTACTTATTCTACCTTCTTATACCCTGGTGCAAGATGCTTGAACCTTTCCTTCTTCCCATAGGAGCGGTATGATCAAAACTTAATCCTCATATCATTTCCCCTTGAATTTTCTTCCTACTGCATGCGCACCCCCTGTTTTGGTGCAAGCAGTAAGTGTCAATCCTTCATCGATAGAAGGCATGATCTACCTCTGTTATTTTATTTTATTCAATAATTTCCCCCTATTTCCTCCTTTTCATGTTATGACATGTGATCTCCATGCTCAAATAAAGTTTTCTTCAGTTTCAGTTGGTGCGATCATGCCGTGATGTCCTCGGGTGGATGCATTTGTCATGGGGGAGGTGATCGTGATCCGTTGCATAGATCATTCTAATGCAAATAACATCAAGAACCATTTGAGTTAGGGGATTCATTGATTCTCTATTCTTTTATGTGCGACTATAGAGTTATCATGTTTTAGCCTACTAGATCACAATGGAATTGACACAATAAATATTTGAACTGGATAAATAAATTGATATCGATCATATGTTATTGCCTCTTGTTTTGCTAGATAGTGTGATATCTATGCTTGCATTGTTTAGATTTTTGTTCTTAATAGAAATTGGTAAAGAACGTAAACTAGGATTAATTGTAAATTAATTTTCAAAGATAAATAGGCATGTAGATGAATCTGGTTCTTCTTGTTGTAATTTTATGTTAATCAAATTGATGTAGTAAGCATGTTTAATTATTTGTGATAGATTACTATTTAGGTTTCTTGTCTTTGGAACCTATGAATAATAAATTGGTTAATTCAAGATGGATTAACAAAATTTTTTTTTGATAAAAGATAATTCCTCGTAGGGTTCTGAGTTACCCTCTTGCTTGTTTAAGGTCCAAGAGCCCAATTGACATGATGCTTGTTTTTCCTACTGATTGTGTTGTGATGTGATCCTAGATGGATGTTGTGATATGTGGGGGTAGGGAGGCCCATTGGTTGTGGCAATAGTTGATGCCTATAGTGGTGAGATGTATCGATTTATGCATATTGGTGTCGGGGAGGACACCGAGGACGATGAAATGGGTTGGATGTGAATGTTTGGATGGTTGATGATTATTTTTGGTTGTTTATCTTCTTTACTTTCCCCACTGCTCAAGGTAGTTGGTTTTTTTACCCTCCTTCCAAAAGGGGTGAAGACACACGGGGTATGCCACGTGATTTACGTGTTTAGCTTCTCGAGGGAGGATGGGTCTATGCTCTTGCTATAGGTGGAAATGACTCGACGGGTAGTTCACCTACTCACCATGTTGACCCCCCTTGTGTTTAGTAGCTTAGAATGTTTTTCTAGAAAGCCTGGGAATATGGGAAAGTAATAACAATGTTAATAAATGATTGAATAAATGATGTTAACCCATGAGGTTGGAGCTTGCTGGGATGCAATGTTGTGGGTGCAATTTAAAGGAACAATGGACTTTGGGTGTGATGCTAATGAAATATAATGTGAAACTATTAATGGTTAATTAATGTTTAAAGAATTAATTAACATAAAGTGAAACTGATAAAAAGGGATAAATTAATCTAGTTAAGCTCTTTAAATGGTTGTGTGCTTATAAGATACCTAGTCTTAGAAGTGACAGTTGGGAGTCCAAGAGATGTTAGATGCAGTTGAGTCTAAGACTAGGTTA
This sequence comes from Viscum album, assembly GCA_963277665.1. Lineage (NCBI taxonomy): Eukaryota > Viridiplantae > Streptophyta > Magnoliopsida > Santalales > Viscaceae > Viscum > Viscum album. The sequence continues at coordinate 720,851,604 of OY728148.1, forward strand.
TTCTCATAGTGTGGTTGTGAGATATATTATATTCTATACTTTTTGTATTTCTATACGCTACTCCACCCTTTCAGTTAGGGAAACTGAAACCTTGGGTATTCTAAGCCCTAGGGGGTGTTTTCCCCAACATTATTGGGGGGGGGGAGGATGGATGGATGGATACCCCCTTTGGCCTCACTCTCTTCTCTTGGTAGTTACTTGTGATGGTAGGCACAACAATTAGTTTTCCCCATATATGCGTGTAGAGGGCTGTAATGGCTTGTGGTTATTCACACACATATATTGTGGATATAGTTTCCTATGGACTACTATTGGTGTAACATGTATAGGCTATGATGGATTGAGGATCCTTACTCAGTGTATGGGTTGTAATGAATTGAGGTATAATGCCCGACATGTGATACACATTATACGAGCTATAGTGGCTACCACAAACTACCTGGTTACTTTGGTTAAGTGGACGTGGTGGTTATACTACACGAGGTGCATATTGTGGTGCTTCGCCCAGGTGTCTGCAGGCAAGCCTTTTTGGAGAGAGATGCTTAGGACGTGCGATGTTGGGGAAAAGTGAAAAACTAGTGGGGAAGTAGTAGTGGGGTACCCTTGATATTCTTTATTATATTATATACTCTTGTATGCAATACTTGGTGAGAGTATCCATGGTGAGGTTGGGAACTTAGTATACCTGTTTAGGTGATGAGTTAGTTTCACTTGTTGTTCACTGTAATTTAGCATGATTTCTTTAATTTTACATGAGAGGCTACAGGGATGATCCTACTGAGTGTTATGTTATACTCATCCTACGTATATATAAACTATTTTTCAGGTCACTTGGAGTAGGTTGGAGATCTAGCTGGTTACTACTAGCTTGGGTTTGCAAGAGATGTTCAAGTTTTGTGGTTGCTACTATTTTTTTACTTTCTTTTGGTACTTTCAGTTTTCCCTTTCAATTGTAGTAGTTTTGCATGACATTACATATGTGAACTTGGAAATTATTTTATATTTTAGTCTGAGTTGGAGTTTATTGGTGTCGGTCTTATCTCTCTCTTTCGCATGTGTTATCTTAGAGGGTAATTCCTCTCATTTATGTGTTTACTATACCCTCGGTGCTAGTCACTAACCCAGGGCCTACTGGAGGTGGGACTCGGGGGTCACTATCTCCCTTCTCACATTTCCGGACTAGGAGGGTTACACCTTGTTGGGTGGGGGTCATGACAGAGTGGTATCAGAGGTCTAGTTGAGGGATAGGACGAAGTTTGGTGATAAACACAGGTGAGGTTGCATGGGTTGGTAGGGAAACATTGTCATTCAAGTTTAGAAAGTGTGGTAAACACTAGAGATCGACTAAGATATAGGTGTTTAGGGACCCCCTATGATATGATGTACAAACCTTTATGTTTACAATGGCTACTAAACTAAGTGATGCTAGTTGTAGGGTAGATACATAGGAAGGGATCATGCATCATTCTTCTTTGTGCCTGTGTTTGAATGGGTAGACCTTGAGACAGGTTAACCTAAAATTAATAAAAGAAAAAATTAATTAATTAATGTCGAGTCTTATATATTCTAGGTTTAGGAGCTCTAAATGCGTTTTAATTTGCAGGTATGGCTTCAGGTTGACGACCTCGTCAGGTTCACGCAAAAGATGTCCAGCAGGCTGCTCCAGGAGATTGGCTTAGGGTAGAGGTTGATGACAACGACACTTTGAGAGTTTCAGCGCCAGAGACTACAGAAGTATGAGGGATTTGTTTCAGATGTAGTGATAGAAGTTTGGTTGGAGGAGGTCGAGATAGGATTCAGTTTGATTCATGATCGAAAGGAGCACTAGGTGTATTTGGTTGCGACAATGCTGTGTGGAGTAGTGAATCAGTGGTGGTTCTTGTTCCTCGGGGATTGCGAGGAGTCGGTGATCTCATGGGAGGAGTTACAAGAAAAGTTCATAGTCAAGTTTATTTCTTTGACCGTGAAGGTGTCCAGTCGCCAGGAGCTTCTTACCCTTCGACATGGGAGCTCCAGTGTATGAGAGTTTGGAATCCATTTCAGAAACCTTTTAATATATGCTTCAGACCTATTTCCAGATGAGGAGGACAGAGTGAGTAATTTCGAGGAGGCTTTGCATTTGGAGATCCAGCACCAGGTCTCCCCGTTTATGTTGAATACATATCTTGAGGTATTGGAGAGAAAAAAGGTCGTCGAGAGGATATTGGCTAGAACCAAATCATCATGAGAGAGGAGTCATTATGATTCCTTATAAAGCAAAGTTACGGTCCTAGGTTCCTGGTTTTCATGGCAGAAGAATTTCCGTTCGATCAGGGGTAGGTCCCAGCCCTCAACATCTCATTTATCCAGGGAGGAGGCTCTCAGGACTATGCCAAGGGATCAGTCTCTTGTTTTTATTATGGAGGGAGTGGTCATTAGTAATGAGAGTGCCTGAATTTTTAGAGCAGTCATCATGTACTAGGTGTTCTGCTCCAGGTTCCTCGGTTGAGGCAGTTCTAGTCGAGGTAGTAGCAACATGTTGAACTAGATTTGGATCAGTAGAGAGAATATGGGAGGCAGAGGACAACCCAGTGATGCTCCCCATCCTTAGAGAGCAGAGTGAGGCCATGGTGGTGGTCGACATCAGGGTTAGAGAGGTCATGGAGGAGGTTGCAACCAGCTTCATGCTTTAGCGTTGTCAGCGCCAGGTGATCCAGACGTTGTTCGAGGTACTCTGATTGTTTTCTACTTGGGTGTATGCCTTGTTTGATTTAGGATTGATGCACTCATTCATATCACCTGACCTTATTCATGCTTTGGGACTTGAGGTAGGGAGGCTTCCAGTGCCCTTGGTATTTACTATGCCAGTTGGAGGTCAAGCTGACTTGTTTAAAGTATGTAGAGACTATGAGCTAGTGCTGGGGAAACAACACTCTTGGGGAGATTTCCTATGTTAACAAATACAACCATATGATGTCATCCTCGACATGTATTGGTTGTATTCGGTGCAGGATATTGTGGATTGCTTCAGGAGGAAGGTGGTGTTCTTCGATGCAGATGGAGATCCAACGGTGTTTGTTGGTGAGCAAGACCCTCAGATGGGTTAAAGGTGTGTTCTATCCTTATCATCATTGATGGCTGAGCTGATGCTGAGTTCTTCAGAGTTTTAACAGTTGATGTTTCCCAGGGTCATAGAAGAGTACCCTGATGTCTTTCCATAAGAGGTTGTAGCATTACCCCCTCGATGAGAGATCGAGTTTGGGATCGAGCTACAACCCAGAGTGTCTCCTATCTATATGTCTCCATATAGGATGACCCCTTCTTAGTTACGATAGCTACGTATACAGCTTGATGGTCTGTTACAGTGTGGTTTTTTTCGGCCAAGTGTGCCACTGTGGGGTGCACCGGTTTTGTTCATGAAGAAGGTTGATGACAATTTGCAGTTGTGTATCGATTATGGTCACATAAACAAAGTGACAGTGAATAATCTATATCCTCTTCTGTGGATTGATGATTTATTCAATCAATTGAAGGGTGAAAGTTGGTTATCAAAAATATAATTGTGGTTAGGATATCATCAGATGCGTGTGAAGGATGAGGATATCCCGAAGACTGCTTTCTATTGTCGTCATGGGCATTATGAGTTTGCTGTGATGAATTCTTCAACTATGTTCATGGGATTGATGAATGTTGTGTTCCTTGAGTTCTTGGATAAGTTCGTGGTGGTTTTAATCAACAAAATCCTTGTGTAATCCATGTCTAAGGAGGACCATGTAGAGAATCTACACACCATTTTGGGAGTTCTTCGTCAACAATAGTTGTTTGGGAAGTTGTCAAAGTGTGAGTTTTGGGATTGATAAGTTCATTTCTTGGGACATGTGGTGTCCCGACAGGGAGTAGCTATGGATCCATCAAAGATATAAGCAGTTGTGACTTGGGTAGTACGCAAGACAGCGGCAGAGGTGTGAAGTTTCCTTGGTCTCCCAGACTACTATAGGAGGTTCGTAGCTGATTTCTCTCAGGTTGAGACTCATCTAACAACATTGACCAGGAAGGATCAGGTGTTCGTGTGGACTGATCAATGTCAGGAAAATTTCGAGTATCTAAAAGAGAAGTTGTTAAGTGATCCAGTTCTTTGTCTTCTAATAGTGGGAGTTCAGTTTGACATTTTATGTGATGCTTCACATATGGGTTTAGGTTGTGTTCTGATGCAGAACAAATCAGTTGTTTCTTATGGTTCTCGGTAGTTGTGTCCCCATAAACATAACTATGAAACCCATGATCTTGATTTGACATCAATGGTGTTTTCTATGAATTTATGGAGAAATTACCTCATTGACGAGTGATTTGTGTTTTTCACCGATCATAAGATCCTGAGGTATGTTTTATCCCAGCTTGACTTACACTTGTGACAACATCAGTGGATGGAGTTCTTATAGAAGCATGACTTTGAAATCTCATATACACCTGGGAAGGGGAATGTTGTAGTGTTGAGTCAATAAGGTTTTCCTTATGACTTTTTCATTCCTTCTTGTTTTGAAAATCACAGACACCTTATTCTTAAGGAAAATTTCTTTTATAAGGAAAATTGTTTTCTTAAGGAAAATTGCTTTTATAAGGAAAATCGCTTTTATAAGAAAAATTATCCTTATCATATTTTCATCTAGATTTTTCTTAAGTATAAGATTCAGATTCATTTCTATTTTCTCAGAATTGCTTGAAACTTTGATATGAGGTATTCTGTTTTAGGATCCAAATTCTGGATAAGAACTGTGATAAAGTTTCCCTCCGAAATCCAGAATGAGAACTGAGATAAAGTTTCATTCCGAATTCCGGATACAGTTTTAATCTAGATTCAGGATACGAATTCTTATGAAGTTTGATAATGAATTCTCAATACGAATTCTAATGATTAATTCTCATTACGAATTTTGATGATGAATTCTCATTACGAATTCTGATGAGGAATTCTCACTACGAATTCTGATGAGTAATTCCCATTACGAATTCTGATGAGGAATTCTCACTATGAATTCTAATGACCAACGCCCATTCCGAACTCTCATTCCGAATTCTCTTATTAAACAGAATCTGATTATCTTTATTTTATACACTCTGAATTTATTCAGACTCCGAAAATTATTTTTGGTTAGACTCCGAACTTTCATTTTGCTTATGCCTTTATATTGTGACTACTCTTTATTATTTTCCTTACACTCCGAACCTTCACTCCGAAGCTTTCATTCCGGTCTTTTGAGTTAGAATTTAAACGATGTTGTACATTCTGTTACACTTGTTTTGTTATAAAACGATGTCATCCAATCTGTTATAAACTAACCGTTGGTTAAGTTACACATGTACAGGTCCTTCCAATTTTTAAGGAAGATATGACCATTGGGAAAGAGGCCGACCTTACCTATAAATAGGAGCTCATTTGAAAGATCTCAGAACACACAACAATGGTTTTTGACATTGTGCATACATGCTGTTGAAGTGATTTCTAGAGAGAGAGGCTCTTATTAACTCTCAAAGCTTCGTGTGACTCTGAATGTTGGTGATTACATTCGAGGACTTCTGGGGATAGGAAGATAGAGGTGCCGACTACATTGAAGTTCGAGGGCTTCCTTACTGAGGAAGACAAAGGTTGCCAACTACCTTGAAGTTGAGGGCTTGCGGGGATAACAAGATAGAGACTCCGATCTTCGTATCGAGGGCTTACCCTGGTATGGGTAAGACAGACTTGCTTGAAAGTATAAATCAAGGGACCTTTATCCAAGGTTGTTGTATACCCTTCTCTTTGGGTTAAAAGACTTATATCTTGTTACTGGTAGTATTACTACTTGTTTATTTTCCACTGCATATTGTATTGTAAGGAAAGTATAACTTTCTTATACTTACTTACTTGTACTCTGTTACATTTAGATTCTATACGCTTTAAGGTATAATCTCATACTATAATCTTTCGTTAAGTTTCTAATTCTGGAACCATAATTCTGGAACCTACCTTTGGAATCTATTCCCAAGTTTTCATTCGGTGTTAGAGGTGTTGTGAATTTGCTTAGTTTAATCTTTGTTAAACTTAATCCTTTCCTTCTCTTAAGGAAACTATAGTTATTCATAACTAACTTTAAAGGTTCCAAAGGAATTTTTAAAGTGTACAATTCACCCCCCCTCTTGTATATTGAGCATCTACATCACTATTTCGATCCTACAATTGGTATCAGAGGAGGTTTCTGAAATACTTATACTTACGAATAAGTTTTTCTTGCTCAGTTTTCCATTCCGAACTTTCCCATTCCGGAAATTTCCCACTCCAAACTTTCTCATTCCAAACTTTGTGATTACAAACTTTTGCTACTAACAAGTTTGTGTATCGAATGTTTCTAGTATGGCAGGAATTAATGTTGGTTCAATTGATAATCTAAATCCTACAAGACCACCAATCTTTGATGGTAATGAATATGAATACTGGAGAGATCGCATGAAGACTTTTGTTATTAATACTGGACTAGACAACTTTGTTATGCTTACTGGATATTATAAAATTCCTGACAAGGAAGTCAGAACTTTCACTAACCAGGAAAAACAAGAATATCAACTCAATTATAAGGTACGTAATACTTTACTTTGTTCAATGAATAGAAATATATATAGCCAATTTTCTTCCTGTGAAGTAGCTAATTGTATCTGGAAGAAGTTAGAAGTTACACACTTTGGGACTTCTAAGGTGATTGAGACTAGAAGAGCTATGCTTAGAGCTGAATATCATGGCTTCAATTTTCCTTATGGTGAACCAATATGTAAAGTTCAACAGAGATTTATGACTATCATCAACAGCCTAAAATCTATGGGAGAGAAAGGTCTAGATGATGAAGCTCTTGTGGATAAGATAATTGATATTATGCCCAATGAGTGGGAGTCCAAGAGAACAACTATAGATGAGAACAGGAAGGTCACTCAAATTACTCTTGATGAGCTATTTGGAACTCTTCTACAACATGAAACCAGAATGAAGAGAGATGCTGACAACATAAAAAAGAAAAATGGAAATGGTACTGTTGCTTTTACAACAACTTCAAATCAGATGAAAGCTAAGACTCCTGAGAGAGTAACCAGATCCAAGTCTAAGAAAGTTATTTTCCAATCTGAATCTAGTGAGAGTGAAGTCTCAGAAAATGAACTAGAAAATCTTGCTCGAAGGATGAACAAGATAGCTGGCCAGAGAAATTTTCAATCTAAGTATAAGAAAAAGGAAAGGAAAGATAAGAAAGATGGAGAAGTTACTTGCTATGAATGAAAGAGAGCTAGACATATTAGACCAGATTTCCCTTTGCTCAAAAAGAAAGAAAGGAAAGAAAGGCATTCAGACAGGAACAGAAAGAAGTATTATAAAGCCAAAGCTAAGAAAGTTCTGAAAGCTAATGACACCTGGAGTGCCAGTGGTGGTGATTCTTCAGATGAATCTTCTAATTATGAATCTTCAGGACAGAAGAATCTTGGTCTTATAGCTAGATTACCTATTGTTAATCATTGTTTTATGGCTAAGGTACGAAATGCTGAATCATTGACCAATGTTTCTTTAAATTCTAATGATAGTAAGTATTATAACTCTTCTGATGAAGAATCTTCTTCTGATGAAGAAAATACTTTACCTACTTATGAAGAAGTCTCTAGGTTTGCTGAACTTCTTAAGATTGAGAATTCCAAACTCAATAAGAAACTTGATAAGGAAAACTCTAGGAATTATATTCTTACGAAAGAGATATCATATCTTTCTAAAGATCTTGATAGGAAAAATACTGATTTTGAAAGTATTTCAAAAAATCTTGAGGAAGTAAGTTCTGAGAAGAACAAACATTCTAAAAAATTAGAAAAAGTAATTTCTAAGAAAGATGTTTTCGAGCCTAGCTATAGTTCTAAAACTAATGATTTTGAGGATAAAAACTTGGTTATAAAACTCAAGTCCGAAATTTTTTCCTTAAAGAAGTGTTTATAAAACTTTACCCATGGTAAGGAAAATTTTGATAAGATGTATTCCCAAATACGACTTTTAAGAAATAAATCTGGATTTGGTTATACCCATGAAAAACCAATTTTTAGTAACAATTATTTTGTTCCTCAAAGTGTCCCATTTTGTACCAAGTGTTAGTGTGGTGGTCACTGGGCAAAGAATTTTTCCTTAAACAAAACTCAATCCTTAGGTTTTCATAAAGCTTATTTCTCTAAGAAGATGTGGGTACCTAAAATTCTATTATCAGGAAATCTCGAATCCAAGCAAGTTTGGATTCCGAAAGTCTAATTCTCTTCTTGATTTCAGGAAAATAAAGAGAGTACCAGCAACAATACATGGTACATGGATAACGGATGTTCCCGGCACATGACTGGTAACAAAATATATTTTGAAAAGATTATCAAAATGAAAGGAGGAAAGGTAACTTTCAGAGATAATGCTAAGGGAGAGATTGTTGGTATTGGTAATATTGTTCTTTTAGGTAAAACCTTGATTTCAAATGTTCTTTTTGTTAAGGGTCTTAAGCACAACCTCATTAGCATAAGTCAGTTATGTGATGAAGGTTACCTTGTGAATTTTAGGAATGATAAGTGTTTAGTTCACAACTCCAAGGAAGAATTTATTCTCTCAACCAATAGGCAAGAGAATGTTTACAATTTGAACCTAGAAGACCTCAGGAGTCAAGATTTACCTTGCCTAAGTGCAATAGAAGATCATTCCTGGTTATGGCATAGAAGACAAGGACACTGTAATCTTAAAAACCTATGTAAACTCTCTAAGAAAAAACTAGTTAAGGATCTACCAGAGCTTAGATTTGATTCTTCTAAAGTTTGTGATCCTTGTCAATATGGAAAGCAACATAAATCTAGTTTTAAATCAATTGGTGAATTCTCAACAACTGATGCATTACAGTTAGTGCACATGGATCTTTTTGGTCCAACACAAACTGGAAGTATTGGAGGCAAATACTATGTGTTTGTTCTAGTTGATGATTACACTAGGTTTACTTGGGTCTATTTTCTAGCAAAGAAGTCTGAAGATTTTTCATATTTCAAAAGTTTTAGAGCTAAAGTTAAAAATTAGAAAAACATTCCATTGAAAACTATTCATAGTGATCATGGAGGAGAATTTCAAAATTCTGATTTTGAAACTTTTTGTAGTAAAAAAGGTATTACTCACAAATTTTCAGCACCTAGAACTCCTCAACAGAATGGTGTAGTTGAAAGAAGAAATATAATTATTCAAGAGATAACTAGAACAATGTTGAGTGAATATTCTATTGCTAGACATTTTTGGGCTGAAGCTGTAAGTACTGCTTGCTATACTATAAATCGAGTTTTGATTAGACCTTTTCTTAATAAAACTCCTTATGAGTTATGGAATGGTAGAAAACCAAGACTATCCTGCTTCAAGGTTTTTGGTTGCAAAATATTCATCTTGAATACTAAATATAATCTACATAAATTTGCACCAAAATCTGATGAAGGAATTTTCTTAGGTTATTCCACAACCTCTAAGGCTTATAGAGTTTTTAATAAAAACACTTGTATTGTTGAAGAAATAGTACATGTAAAATTTGATGAGTCGGATCCTTTTGTTTTTAAACCACCTCAACCTACATCCTCAGATGTGTTTTCAAAAACTGATTATCAACCTTTGATAGAAGAACCTTCTGATAAGGATAATGTTCTAGAAGATACTTCTGAAACATTTACCCCAGAAGACTTTCTACCCTATGTTGATGAACAGGTTTTACAAAACCCAAATCAGGTGTTTCTTAAGAATCATCCCAGTGATAGTATCATTGGTGATGTAAATCAACCTGTAAGGACTAGAAGTTCCTTAAGAAATAAAGTATAACATCTAGCATTTCTTTCCCAATTAGAACCAAAAAGCACTGATGAAGCTTTAGGTGATGATGATTGGATCAAAGCAATGCAAGATGAACTAAATTAATTCGAAAGGAATAAAGTCTAGACCTTGGTTGAAAGACCTAAGGAAACTTCTGTTATTGGAGTAAAATGGGTCTTTAGAAATAAATGTGATGAAAATGGAGTCATAGTAAGAAATAAATCTAGACTTGTTGCTAAAGGATATAATCAGCAAGAGGGAATAGACTATGAAGAAACCTATGCTCCAGTAGCTAGTCTTGAATCTATCCGTATTCTACTTTCCTTCACAGCATTCTTTAATTTAAAACTTTTCCAAATGGATGTGAAATGTGCTTTTCTTAACGGTTATGTTCAAGAGGAAGTTTTTGTTGAACAACCTCCTGGATTTGAAGATACAAAACATTCTGATCATGTTTTTAGACTTACCAAAGCTTTGTATGGTCTTAAACAAGCCCCACGAGCATGGTATGATAGACTCACTGGATTTTTTCTTCAAAATAACTATGTTAAGGGAAATGCAGATCCAACCCTTTTTATAAATAAAGATAAGAAAAATGTTTTGATTGTTCAAATTTATGTTGATGACATCATATTTGGTTCAACTCAGCAATTTTTGACCGACTCCTTCGCAAGTCTAATGAAATCTGAGTTTGAAATGAGCATGATGGGTGAGTTAACATTTTTCCTTGGTTTTCAAATTTCTCAAAAACCAGAAGGAACCTTCATATCTCAACGTAAGTATATTAAAGATCTTCTTAAAAAGTATGGTTATGACAACACTAAGAGTATTAGTACTCCCATTGGTACCTCAAACTCTTTAGATCTTGATGAAGCTGGTAAACCAGTAAATCAAACATCTTTTAGAGGTATGATAGGAAGTTTACTTTACTTAACAGCTAGTCGACCAGACTTAATGTTTTCAGTATGCTTATGTGCAAGATATCAATCCAATCCTAAGGAATCTCACTTAAAGGTAGTAAAAATAATTTTTCGCTACCTTAAGGGAACCATGGATTTAGGATTATTTTATACTTCTAGAAATGATTTTGTTCTAAAAAGATTTTCTGATGCTGACTTTGGTGGATGTAGAATGGAGAGAAAAAGTACATCTGAAACTTGTCATTTCTTAGGAGATTCGTTAGTTTCTTGGTCCTGCAAGAAGCAACATTATGTAGCACTCTCCACTGATGAAGCTGAATATGTAGCAGCTGGAAGTTGTTGTGCTCAAGTATTGTGGATGCAACACACACTCACAGACTATGGCTTGAGTTTTACTAAAACTCAAATTTTGTGTGATAACACAAGTGCCATTGCCCTTAGTAAAAACCCTGTACATCACTCCCGTGCAAAACACATAGATATTAGGCATCACTTTCTTAGGGATCACACACTTAAAGGAGATATTATTCTTCAGTTTATTGGAACGCAAGATCAACTTGCTGATATTTTCACAAAATCTTTGCCTTCTGATAGATTTGAATATATTAAACAGAAGTTAGGAATGATAACCATAAGGTAATCCTCCTTAATTAACTTTCTATTGAAAAAAGTCTCCATACATAAATACACTCCTTTTCATAGGGGGAGTACATTTGTTTGATAGAATAACAAAGTTTTTCAAAGTTTGTTTTCAAACTTTTCGGAACGAAGATTTCCGGAATGAAATTTCCGGAAATACAATTTTCCAGAATGGATATTTTCATATAAGAAAACTTCTAAAACATAAATTTTCGTATTGAAAACTTCCGGAATGGAAAATTTCGTATTGGTATTTTCATAACGGAACTTTCGTACTGAATCTCTCTTAATAAGTTTTTTTTCTTAAATTCTTGGAATGTGTTTTTTCGTACTGAGTTTGTTTTTCGTACTGAGTTTGTTTTTCGTACTGAGTTTTTTGAAATGAGTTTTCTGTACTGAGTTCGTTTTCCATAGTAAAGTTTTTGCGAACTTTGTCTTTTCATAATAAAGATTTTTTCTTAGTCATTTTTATATTACCCATTACGAATAATCCTCCTAAGCCAATCCGAAAGGTATGATTTCCTTACTCAAGTTTTTGTAGTCATTTTTTACTTGCTGGCATTTTCTTGTATTATGTTTTCGGATTATAGTTTTCTTAATTATTTTTTTAATAAAAACCTCAAAAAGATTGGATTCAAGTTTTCTTCAGAATTCGTTTTCAACCGTCAGATCTGATCTCAGCTTATCACAACCATTCGATCAACCGAGGAAGTTGAACCGTCATTTCATTTACTATATAAAGGGGACCCAAATACTTGTCCCACATCGGTTTTCAAGCTCTCGCATCCTGAATCTCTGCCTCTCTATTTTAAAGCCATTCCGAACTTCAGTTTTCTCTGTTCTGAACTTCTCAGAGGTCTTCAAATCTGAATGTCTGTGGAGTTAGCTTCTCAAGAAATGTCATCCTCCAAGCCTATTTCACAATGGTTATTTTACAGAGAAAGGCTAGTCCATCTGGATTTCTTCAACAACTATGATTCTCTTATTTCTAAGAACATTAAGTTGAATGGCTAGGAAGATATTGCGGTGTCCAAACCAGGGAATCAAGATGATGTTTTTTCGGAGTTACTTGTTGAGTTCTATGGAACAGTTTCCTTCTTTAAGGAAGATAATAGGGAGAAATTTTCTTTTAAGTCTTATGGAAAGACTTATAAGCTTTCTTATACCAAGGCAGAAAGCTTGGTAGGGCTGACCTATGAAGGAGAAGCCAAGTTTATATCTCATGTGTTTTCGGATTCTAAGGGTAGCTTCGACAAGGAAAAAGCCTTGAAAACTCTCGGACTCTCAGATGACAAAGCTCCGAAGATTGCTAGTTTTCCTACAAATTTCCGGATTCTAGAGTTGTGGGTACAAGGTCTTATCATACCGAGGAAAGGTGATAAAGAAAATTTGAAGAAGAGTGAGATCTATATCTTATATTTCCTGATAAATCTAAAGAAGTTTAACTTCATGAGGCACATTCTAATAACCATTGAGAATCTTAAGAAAGGTAATCTCAGAGCCCAGATCGTAATGTACCCAGAAATTTTGTCAAAGTTAATAGTTCGGTGCCTTGAATCTTTCAAGGAAGATTGCAGATCTAAGCCAAGGGTTTGCAAAATTTTGTTGGTCAGTGATGATACCCTTAAGAGGATGGATATGGCTTTCAACAAGGAGACTGGTGAGTTCTTCGATTTTCTTAATCAAGAAGAAGCAGCTCCGAAGGCTGCTGAACCAGAATCATCTAAGCCAGTAAAGAAAAGAAAGTTGAAAGAAGTTGCAGTTGAAGTTGAGTATCCTAAATCTAAGGAAGTTCAAACTGCACCTCCCAAACCAAAGAAGAAGAAAGCCTATCCTGATTAAGTTGTTGTGAAGTGGAGAGCAGATAAAGAGAAAAGGAAAGAAGGGGATCCACAGTTCGGATTGGACCCTGCGGAGGCTAAGGCCTTGAAGGAGAGAACTGCTGATGAGCTTGAAAAACAAGTAAAAAAAAAAGAAGCTCAATAATAAGATGACAGAAGCCGAGGCAGTCCAAGCGTTGTTAAAATTTAATGAGATGGTATCCGGAAGCATTCCAGTTCTGAGATCTTTCTCCTTGGAATCTCTACCTGAGACTCCAGGAAGAAACCTTGATTTTCTGGAAGAGATTATAGCTAAGCATGATGAGCAACTCGAGCAGATTCAACAAGTGGAAGAGGAAGAAGTAGTTGCTAAAGGAAGTGGTGAAACAAGAGATTTATTGAAAGAAGTATATGATTATAAGGGGTCGCCTTCGGAACATTTGTCACTCCGAACTTCAGAGGCTGAATAATCTAAGTTAGCAACTCTAGAGAAGGATAAGAATGAGGAAGATGTTGTTCAAAAAGTTGTTGATAATGTTATTCAAGTGTCTACTAGCGAGCAGAAAACTCCTGATCAAGAATCTATTCCGAAAAAGGACAAGGGAAATCAAATCCTTGTTGAGACTCCGAAATCAGTGGCTAGCAAGAAAAGAGAAATTGGCGATTCGTCTAAAAGGAAGTTGGAGATTATTGAGGAAGAAAATTCTCCAAGCAAAGTTTCAGATTCAGAGTCATCCTCGTTGGGACATGACTTTGTTGTTCAATCTTTGAGGAAGTTAGTTGGTTTCATTCCGACCATCTCGACTATAGACTCAAGATGCCAAATGCTCCAACATGCTCTTAATCAGAAATCAGATTTCATATCCTTGGTCATGGATAAGTGTGTCGAGTTTGAAGTTGAGTTCAAATCTTTTCTTGTTGGCTATGAAGCCCACAAAAGATCTTGCAAAAGGATGACGAGCTGGTCGAGGAAAACTGTACAAGAGATGAGGTTATTTGATGAGTTTCAAGACAATGTTAAAGATGCATTTGAGATTGAGGACATGAAGATAAATGAGTTAACTTCATCCTTTGAAGAGAAGCTGACAGATGAAAAGAACTTCCAGATTCAAGAAGTCAGAGATCTGAATGGGAAGATGAATTCTGTTTCTCAAAACTGGAAATTTGAAAGGGATCATCGGATTGAGTTTGAACAGAAGATGAAGGCTCAGGAAGAAAAGATCAAAGTTCAGGAAGAAAAGCTGAAAGCCCAGGAAGAAAAGATTAAAGCTCAATATTCAAGAATAGTTGTCTTAGAGAAGCAAGCTGAAGAAGATCATAAAGACTTCAAGAAGATCAAGACTATTCTTAAGGGGATCATTTCGAAGGAAAAAGATCCAAAATAACTAAATCTGATATTTTTGTTTTATCGAGTTTTCTTTGTTGCCGACATTTCAAATCTAATGAAAATTGTGCTTCTCGTTTCTTTTGTTGTTATTACTAATTTTTCAGGTACTTTGTTATTTTTTCCATTCCCTTGATTTCTTTTTGAAAATCACAAAGGGGGAGAAGGAAAATATCCTTAAGAAAAAGAAGAACTCTAATAAGAGTTTATCTAAGGGGGATAAGGAAAAGATCCTTAAGGAAAAAGAACTCTAATAAGAGTCTATCTAAGGGGGAGTTTTTTTTATTAAAGAAAACTTTCTTATTCGTAATAAAATGTCACTCCGGACATCTAGAATATGATCCTTAGAGTTTCAAAGCCTAAGGGGGAGTTAGTCGTACTCATCAATTTCCTTAAAGCCAAGGGAGATAAGCCTTAATGTTTTTATTTCTTCTTAGAATTTCTTTTTTGTAATGATGTTTGTGCTTTCCAAAAAGGGGGAGATTGTTGAGTCAATAAGGTTTTCCTTATGACTTTTTCATTATTTTTTGTTTTGAAAATCACAAACACCTTATTCTTAAGGAAAATTGCTTTTATAAGAAAAATTGTTTTCTTAAGGAAAATTGCTTTTATAAGGAAAATCGCTTTTATAAGAAAAATTATCCTTATCATATTTTCATCTAGATTTTTCTTAAGTATGAGATTCAGATTCATTTCTATTTTCTCAGAATTGCTTGAAACTTTGATATGAGGTATTCTATTTTAGGATCTAAATTCTGGATAAGAACTGTGATAAAGTTTCACTCCGAAATCCAGAATGAGAACTAAGATAAAGTTTCATTCCGAATTCCGGATACAGTTTTAATCCAGATTCAGGATACGAATTCTTATGAAGTTCGATAACGAATTCTCAATATGAATTCTAATGATTAATTCTCATTACGAATTCTGATGATGAATTCTCATTACGAATTCTGATGAGGAATTCTCACTACGAATTCTGACGAGTAATTCCCATTACGAATTCTGATGAGGAATTCTCACTATGAATTCTAATGACCAACGCCCATTCTGAACTCTCATTCCGAATTCTCTTATTAAACAGAATCTGATTATCTTTGTTTTATACACTCTGAATTTATTCAGACTCTGAAAATTATTTTTGTTTAGACTCCGAACTTTCATTTTGCTTATGCCTTTATATTGTGACTACTCTTTATTATTTTACTTACACTCCGAACCTTCACTCTGAAGCTTTCATTCCGGTCTTTTGAGTTAGAATTAAAATGATGTCGTACATTCTGTTACACTTGTTTTGTTATAAAACGACGTCGTCTAATCTGTTATAAACTAACCATTGGTTAAGTTACACGTGTACAGGTCCCTCCGATTTTTAAGGAAGATATGACCATTGGGAAAGAGGCCGACCTTACCTATAAATAGGAGCTCATTTGAAAGAGATCAGAACACACAACAACGGTTTTTGACATTGTGCATACATGCTGTTGAAGTGATTTCTAGAGAGAGAGACTCTTATTAACTCTCAAAGCTTCGTGCGACTCTGAACGTTGGTGATTACATTCGAGGACTTCCGGGGATAGGAAGACAGAGGTGCCGACTACCTTGAAGTTCGAGGGATTCCTTACTGAGGAAGACAAAGGTTGGAAACTACCTTGAAGTTGAGGGCTTGCGGGGATATCAAGACAGAGACTCCGATCTTCGTATCGAGGTCTTACCCTGGTGTGGGTAAGAAAGACTTGCTTGAAAGTATAGATCAAGGGACCTTTATCCAAGGTTGTTGGATACCCTTCTCTTTGGGTTAAAAGACTTATATCTTGTTACTGGTAGTATTACTACTTGTTTATTTTCTGCTGCATATTGTATTGTAAGGAAAGTATAACTTTCTTATACTTACTTACTTGTACTCTGTTACATTTAGATTCTATACGCTTTAAGGTAGCATCTCATACTGTAATCTTTCGTTAAGTTTCTAATTCCGGAACCATAATTCCGGAACCTAACTTCGGAATCTATTCCCAAGTTTTCATTCGGTGTTAGAGGTGTTGTGAATTTGCTTAGTTTAATATTTGTTAAACTTAATCCTTTCCTTCTCTTAAGGAAACTATAGTTATTCATAACTAACTTTGAAGGTTCCAAAAGAATTTTTAAAGTGTACAATTCACCCCCCCTCTTGTATATTGAGCATCTACATCACTATTTCGATCCTACATGTAGCTGATGCACTAAGCTAAAAGTAACTTAGTGATGTAGTGCATGAATCTAGTGATTCCTGGAGAGTAATGTAAGAAATCTCAGCATTACATCTCGATATGGGAGAATTTGGGGGTGAAGGTTATCTTTTTCAGATGACGGTGCAATCATATTTGGTGCAATAGATAGAAGAGTCCCAATTGGGGGATCTAGAGGTGGAGGTTTGGAGAGGCCGAGTTTTTTGTGGTGAGGCCCCTGATGGTTGGTCTGAGGATGAACAACACTGGGTGTTGTATTAGAGAAGGCTTTTTGTTCCTTTGGCGATGCGTGAGACGGTTCTCAGAGAGTTCCATAGTTCACCTTTAGTGGTGCATCCTGGCATGAAACAGGTGTAATAAGGATTAAGGAGTCAGTTTTGGTGGCCTAGGCTGAAGTGTGCAGTTTTGAAGTTTGTGTCTTGATGTTTGGTCTACTAGAAGGTGAAGGTCGAGTACTGTATCCCTGATGGTTTTCTCCAGCCATTAGATATTCCTCAGTGGAAGTGGGAGGACATCTCAATGGACTTTTTTACTGGTTTAACTTGATATTAGGGAGGACATAACACTATTTGGGTGGTAGTGGATAATTTAACAAAATCATCCCAATTTATAGAGATCAAGGAATCAAGCTCAGTGGATGTTTTGTCAAGGCAGTATCTAGAGGAGGTGGTGAGACTCCACGGAGTCCCAAGGAAAATCATTTCCTATCAAGATCCTCGTTTTACCTCTAGGGTGTGGAGAGGTATCCAACATGATTTTGGTTCTCAGCTATTCCTTAAAACTACTTTTTATCTGTAGACAGACAGTCAAACAAAGCAGACCATCCAGACTTTTGAAGACATGTTGTGCTCTTGTGTCCTAGATTTTGGAGGTTCATGGATGAGGCACTTACCCTTGGTGAAGTTTGCTTATAATAATAGTTTTCACTCCACCATTTGTATGACACCATTTAAAGCCTTGTATGGTCGACCTTTCCGTTCTCCGTTGCGTTGGACTAGGGTTAGAGAGTCAGTAATTCTCAGACCGGAACTAGTGAAGAGTACGATAGAGATGGTTCAGGTGATTTGTGAGAGGATGAAGACATCACAGGATCATTAAAAATCATATACCAATCAAAGGAGGTGACCTTTGGAGTTTGATGTTGGGGATCACATGTTTCTAAAGGTGATTCCCTGTCATGGGCAGCGAAGGTTTGTTCATGGTAATAAGCTATCTCCTTGATTTGTTGGTCCTTTCAAGGTGTTGGATCATGTTGGAGTTATGGTGTATCGAGTAGCACTTCCCCCATAGATGATCCGGATACACGATGTTTTTCACATGTCACAATTTCATCATTATCTTCATGATGTCTCTCACGTTATCGATTGGGGAGAGATCGATGTTGATGATGATGAGACCTTTGAGGAGCAACCTGTAGAGATCCAAGACCACAAAGAGAAGGTGTTTAATGGGCATTATATCCCCTTGGTTCATGTCTTGTGGCAACACGGTGGTGTGGAGGAGAGTACCTAGGAATGTGAATTGCATATATGTGCTCAGTACCCAGAGTTGTTTGATGTTTAACTCTTTTCATGTAACGATGTTCGCTTTGTGGTTTTAGAACTTTCGTGTTTATGATATGGCTTTCTTTTGTTGCTTTTTTTTGCGGATTTCTCTCTTTGAGAGGTATCTCGATGGGTAGTTGTTCGAACCCCTTCCTATCTGGGTTCGTTTTGGATTCTCGAGGATGAGATTTTTTTGAGAGGTATTTGATGTAATGTCCCAAACCTCTCTGGCCCATTCCTTTGCTGAATTCCAGTGTTATAGGTGTTGTGTGAGGTTAAAGTGGATTATCCCCAACACTTTAGCAAATTTCTAGTTATGTGAACAATATTTCCAGTTTTGTGAACAATAGCGTCGACATCAGTATCAACACCGGCGTTAGTGTCAACACCAGCATCGGTGTCAGCACCAGCATCGGTGTCAGCACCAACATCAGTGTCAGCATCGACGTCAGTGTCCATGTTAGCACTAGCGTCGGTGTCAGCACCAGCGTCAATGTTAGCACTGACGTTGGTGTCGGTGTCAGCACCAATGATGACATTAGTGATTCATTCTATGAACAGTGTCATCAGTGTCGATGAGTCATTTTTTGAATAGTGCCATCGGTGTCGGTGAGTCATTTTGTGAATAGTGCCATCAGTGTTGGTGAGTCATTTTGTGAACAGTGCCATCGATGTCGGTGATTCATTTTGTGAACAGTTCCATCAGTGTTGGTGTGTCATTTTTTGAACAGTGCCATTGGTGTCGGTGAGTCATTCTGTGAACAATGCCATCAGTGTTGGTGAGTTATTCTATGAATAGTTCCATTGGTGTTAGTGAGTCCTTCTGTGAACAGTGCCATCAGTGTCAGTGATTCATTCTATGAACAGTGCCATTGGTGTCGGTGAGTCATTCTGTGAACAGTGCCATCAGTGTCAGTGAGTCATTTTTTAAACAGTTCCATCAGTGTCAATGAGTCATTATGTGAACAATGCCATCAGTGTTCGTGAGTCATTCTGTGAACAGTGCCATCGGTGTTGGTGAGTTATTTTGGGAACAATTCCTTTGGTGTTGGTGAGTCATTCTGTGAACAATGTCATCGGTGTCGGTGATTCATTTTGTGAATAGTGTCATCAAATGTCGGTGTGTCATTTTGTGAACAGTTCCATCGATATTGGTGATTCATTTTGTGAATAGTATCGTCAGTTTCGGTGAGTCATTCTATGAACAATGCCATCGATGTCGGTGAGTCATTCTGTGAATAGTGTTCCAACATCGATAGGTGAACAATGTTTCCAGCTTCCTACAGTTTACCCCTTTAGCATTTTCTTTGATGAAAAATGCATTCAAGGCCTTGTTTTAAGGGATTTAAGGCCGATTCAATGCCCATAACTCCTATATTAATTTTACTAAGGCTCAAGATGTCTTTAATTGGTCAAACCATGTGGTTTAATGCGATCCACTTTTAATGGAAAATCCAGCGTATCTTAAACCACTACTCCGTTAAATCTTCTAAAGGGAGGAGATATATTCCTTCCTTATTCTACCTTTCTTTTACCTGATGTGAGATGCTCAACCCTTTCCTTCTTCCCATTGGAGCATTGTGATCAAAACTTAATCCTCAGATTGTTTCCCCTTGAAGTTTCTTCCTGCTGCATGTGCACCCCCTATTTTGGTGCAAGCAACATATAACAACCCTGCTCTTTATTACACACCTAAACATGATTTATTACATAAAATTCACTTAATAAAACATATAAGATCGATAAGTATAGTGTATTTGGGTCTTAGGATCATTACATAACAAATTAAAACATGAAATACAATATCTTTATTAAAAACTTCCTTTACATGACCACTACATTCCATCGTACTTAGCATTGCATGAGATAACCTGAGGATATGCATAAGAAAAGGGCGAGCTATAAAGCCTAGTAAGGGAGTAAGCAAGGAATAACATGAATATTACAATACATTTTAGGCAATAGTCATATCAATGGAACAAAAGAGAAACATGAACATAAAAACATGATAAATCATGATAATCATAACATGAAAATGTGGCAACAACACTTAACATGGAATTATCATGAGCCAAGGCTCATTGCACATGAAGCATGAGTAAACCCTCATTACACATGAAGCACGAGTAACCCCTATTTGCACTTGAATTATCATGATTCAACACTCATTGTACATGGCGTATCATGATATTATACTTTACCCAATGCATTGGAGCGCTATTAGGGCGCACCCTTCTTAAACATTTCATTTCATGCATAAGTGTGCCACATGGATCATACAACATGGAATCAATCATTATCATTTATTCCATGATAATGGGATGTGAAATACATAAATGAAGCTTTATAATCAATAAGTAAATGTGCATAAAGGCAAATACCCTTTATAGAGAAATGGGTATGGTATTCACTACACAATGACATTGGCTTGGAAAATCGTAGTGTAATTTCGGCAGCATAATGACGTGAAATAAGAACTCATAGAAAAATGGTTGATGAGAGAGAAAAGGATGTATAATAATATTTACATGAAATGAACAGTAATGGGGGTTTATATAGATATATGTTCTAACAAACGTAATGAAATTTAGATTCCTAATACAAAATAATTACTTGGATGTAAAAGAGGAGAGAGAAATTTCTTTCAGAATTTCATCATAGTAACAAGTGTACATGGGAGGAATTAATGAGAGAGAAAGGGGTATCCCATAATCCAATCATAAATAGGTCAATATAGGGGAGGTGAAAAATCATACCCCAACATTTTTAATTGAAAAAAGGGCATAACAACTTAAAGAAAATTGGACAAAATGAGAAAGGAAGAAATCCCTTATTTGGAAGTGCGATCCCAAAAGATTGGGAGAGGCTTGATAGAGGATTCTTGGGAGATTGGGGAAAATTTAGAGGATTCTAGATAGAGGAGGGAAGGGTTTGTTCAAACTCCAAAGGCTTTGAGTGAATAGGAAGTGGGAGCTTGGGTGAGTTTATATGGGAAATGAGAGGGAATTCTTTATTATTTAGGTTTGAGCCACCTCATATTAAAATAATAAAAACCACAAACCAGACCATGGTTTTTACCCATGATTTTTTCCAAAGAGGATTGAAAAATAATATTTTATAATTCCAATTTCCTAACTTCTTAAAATAATAGGGTTTCTTATGTGGAGGTGAGTCACACTCTCAAGGAAAACAATTTAAAAAGACAAAATGTTTTATAAGCCTTGAAGGGTCCACTAAAGCTTTGTAAAATAAATAAAACAAACCCAAAATCACATTATTTTAATGGTAAAACATATATTTTCAGAAAATAATGTTTATAGTATTTTATTACATCACTATTGGGTCATTATGATGTCATAAAACACATCATATATTTAAACGATATTTAATTTTTACCCAAAAATTCGACTGTCTCAGAAAATTATGAAAAACTCACTGTTGGATAATTTCGACACCCTGATTCCAAAAATAATATTCATTTTATCTAAATAATTTTATAAATATGTTAATTTTTTACTTTTAAAATAAAAACTGATATTTATCGAAAATTCATGGGTTTTGACAAAAACAGCTTTCAAACCATAATAAAAATTACAATTGCATTCATAAAATTATACGATCATTTATATTTAATAAAAATTAATTTAATAATAATAATATTTTATTAAAATATTATTTAATTCAAAAATATATTAATTTTTCAAAATAGATTTCTTAGTTGAATATTAACTAAAAAAATACTATTTGTGCTTTAAAAACTATTTACAAAGTACCAATAATAAAATGAATGCACATTCTTTATACAAGAATAATGTATATAGTCAGAGTGCTAGGATCTCGTTACATAACCCCTTATAACACTCACATAAGACCGAAGAGTAAGGAGTGCGATGGTGACAAACTCTTGGGGTGGCTCGGATAACATCGCTCGGGTGGTAATCTCTATTAACTTCCACTTATCCCGTAGTCAGTTCTGCTCAAGCTTAACATGTTCAAGATCAGCTTGGGATTGGTCAAGAGAAAATCCCAATGACGCCACCTCCTTTTCGAGCTCTGAAAAATGGGCTTCGTACGTGGAAAGTCTACTAGATAAGGCCATCACTTCCTTTGTCTGAGTAAATTGGATTTATTAAAGCCCTATATTTATACTAATCATGTGATCACTATTCAATGACTATATTAGCAAAATTCACAATTCTTAATGGTATTTTAAAATACAAAAACATAAAACCAATTAATTTTACATTTATATAAACATTTTACACAATGATACATTTAATCAGATCAAGAGGAATTTTCATTAATGAAAGTTTGGGTCGTTACACAACAAGTGTCGATACTTCATCAATAAAAGGCATGATCTACCTCCATTATTTTGTTTTCTTTGATACTTTTACCCTTTTTTTCCCTTTTCATTTTATGACATGTGATCTCCATACTCTAATGGAGTTTTTTTCGGTTTCAGTTGGTGCAGTCATGTTGTGGCGTCCTTAGGTGGATTTAGTTGTCATGGGGGAGGTGATCGTGATCCGTTGCATAGATATTTATCATGTAAAGAACATCAAGAACCATTTGAGGTAGGGTATTCATTGATTCTCTATGATTTTATGTGCAACTGTATAGTTAGAATGTTTTATCCCACTAGATCACAATGGAATTGACATAATAAATATTTAAACCAGATAAATAAATTGACATCGATCCTATGTTATTGCATCTTGTTTTTCTAGATAGTGTGATATCTATGATTGCTTTTTTAGCTTTTTTTTCTTGATGGAAATTGGTAAAGAACGTAAATTGGGATTAATTGTAAATTAATTTTCAAAGATAAAGAGGAATGTAGATGAATCTGGTTCTCCTTGTTGTAATTTGATGGTAATCAAATCGATACAGTAAGTATGTTTAATTATTTGTGATAGATTACTATTTAGGTTGCCATTAGTTGGAACTTATGAATAATAAATTGGTTAATTCAATATGGATTAACAAACTGGTTGTTTGTTAAAAGATAATTCCTCATAGGGTTACGAGTTACCCTCTTGCTTGTTTAAGGGCCAAGAGCCTAGTTGACATGATGTTTGTTTTCCGATTGCTTGTGTTGTGATGTGAGACTGGATGGCTATTGTCATATGTTGGGGTAGGGAGACCCATTGGTTGTGGCATAAGTTTATGCCTAGAGTGGTGAGATGCATTGTTTTATGCATGTGGGTGTCGGGGAGGACACCGGGGATGATAAAATAGGTTGGATGTGAATGTTTGGATGCTTACTGATTCTTGTTGGTTGTTTATATTCTTTACTTTCCTCACTTCTCAAGGCAGCTAGTTTGCTTAACCTCATTCCAAAATGGGAAAAGATTCATGGGGTATGCCACATGCTTTTTGTGTTTAGCTTCTTGAGAGAGGTTGGGTCTATTCTCTTGCTATAGGTGGAAATGGCTCGACGGGTAGTTCACCTACTCACCGTGTTGAGCCCCCTTATGTTTAGTAGATTAGAATGTTTTTCTAGAATGCCTAGGAATATGAGAAAGTAATAACGATGTTAATAAATGATTGAATAAATGATGTTAAACCATGGGATTGGAGCTTGCTGGGATGCAATGTTGTAGGTGCAATTTAAAGGAACAATGGACTTTGAGTATGATGTTACTAAAATATAATGTGGAACTATTAATGGTTAATTAATGTTTAACGAATTAATTAATTTAAAGTGAAACTAATAAAAGGGATAAAGTAATCCAATGAATCTCTTTAAATGGTTGTGTGATTATAGGATACCTAGTCTTAGAAGTGGCAGCCGGGAGTCCGAGAAACGTTAGCTACAGTTGAGTCTAAGACTAGGTTATGCCCATAGTGTGGTTGTGAGATATATTATATTCTATAATTTTTTTTGTTTCTATATGCTACTCCACCCCATCAGCTAGGGAAACGAATACCCTTGGGATTCTGAGCCCTAGGGGGTGTTTTAATCAATATAATGGTGGGAGGATGGATGGATGACTACCCCATTTTGCCTCGCTCTCTTCTCTTGATAGTTACTTGTGCTGGTAGGAACAACAATTAGTTTTCCCCATATATGTGTGTAAAGGGCTGTAATGACTTGTGGCTATTGACACACATATATTCTAGATATAGTTTCCTATAGACTACTATAGGTGTAATGTGTATAGGATATGGTGGCTTGAGGATCCTTACTCGGTGTATGGGTTGTAATTGCTTGAGGTATAATGCCCGATGTATGATACACATTATGCAAGCTATGATGACTCTTGGAAACTATCTGGTTACTTTGGTTACATGGACATGGTGGTTATACTACACAAGGTGCATGTTGTGGTGCTTCACCCATGTGTCTTCGGGCAAGCCTTTTTAGTGATAAATTATTAGGACGTGCGACGTTGGGGCAAAGTGGAAAACCAGTGGGGAAGTAATAGTGGGTTACCCTTGATATTCTTTATTATATTATATACTCTTGTATGCGATACTTGGTGAGAGTAACCATGGTGAGGCTGGGAACTTAGTATACCTATTTAGGCGACAAGTTAGTTTTACTTGTTGTTCACTGTGCTTTAGCATGATTTCTTTACTTTTTCACAAAAGGATCTAGGGAGAATCCTATGGATTATTCTGTTATACTCACCCTACGTATATATAAACAGTTTTTCAGGTAACTTGGAGCAGGTTGGAGGTCTGGATGGTTACTACTAGCTTTGGGTTGTAGAAGTTGTTTGGGCTTTGTGGTTACTGTCGTTTTTACTTTTTTGGTACTTTCATTTTTCCATTTTAGTTGCAGTATTTTTTTCATGACATTACATATGTGCACTTGGGACTTATTTTATATTGTATTTTGAGTTGGAGTTGATTGGTGTCTGCCTTATCTCTCTCTTTCGCATGTGTTCTCTTAGAGATTAATGCCTCACATTTGTGTGTTTACGATACCCTCGGTGTTAGTCGCCAACCCGGGGCCTAATGTAGGCAGGACTCGAGGGTCACTATCTCCCTTATCACATTGCCGACCTAGGAGGGGTACACCTTGTGGGAAGGGGGTTGTGAAAAAACTGATTTTCCTGAGATTTAATTTTTGTTATGCTCTACCAATCACTCAACTCTCTTGAGGTAGCATAATATTTTGAATAATAAATTTGATGTGCCTGATGAACCAATAATTTTTTTTTCATTTACTGCAAAAAGTTTTTTATATTTAATATCAACGATTCCATGGGTCAGATGAACATGCAAGCCTCTCTCAATATTTAACCACTGAAATTTAAACATTGTTGTGTAATGTTGTCCTAGATAACACAGTTCAATAATTTCTTCCATCATGCCATAAAAGTCAACTTCAATTTCTCTATGATGATATCCTCTCAAATAAACACCACTATTCATTTTTTTTGATTTCTCATATACACATGTATGAAATACAAAACCATTCACCACATATGCATTATAAGATTTAACTATTTTTGATGGCGAGTCACTCAATACACACAATCGATTATCAATTTTATTAGCATGTTGAGATACCTAATTTTTTTTAAAACAATTATAAATATATCAGATAATAAATTGATTTTATATGTTAAAAAAAATAATTTATGTTACCTGTTTTTGAAACCAGTAGGAAAAGTTTTTTTACCGGTGTTTTTCAAGAGCAGCTACTGTAATTTGTTAAAGTTATTTCTTGATATGATTATCATATAACCTATAAATAAAATAAGATTAATTTATTGTAAAAAATTTACAGAATAAGTGATAGGATCACTCACTGTACAAATGGTGTCATTTCTTCACAGTTGAGTAGAACATATGTATGATCTCTATGATGTTCATCATCTGAAATCCATCATTCATAACTCCACCAAAGCCAAGTTCGGGCTGATTGAAAATTGAAAATTGATTTCCCATTTCATCGTCAACATTTCCCTTGTTATGTCCCATATAGTTGTGTTTTGAGGGTTATTCAGATTTAAAGTAATGAGAGCAGAAAAAGAAATTTCTTCTTGCAAATAAGATTCTACAATTGAACCTTCAACCAATGCTTTGTTGCGTACTTTTTTCTTCAATTTATGCATGCATCTCTCGAATGGGTACATCCATCAGAACTATACCATACCTACATATTTTACTTCATACGAAAAATGTAATATCAAATGTTCCATTAAGTCAAACAAATTTGACGAGAATTTTTTCCAGTTTACATAAAATTAAAACAGCATCTTCTTGTAGTCTGCTTAATGCATCACAGTCACTTGTTGTCGCACAAATGTCTCAGAAAAAATATGATATGTCTGTTAGCACATCTCAAATCATAGAATTCAACAAACCTATTAATCTAATTGGCATAAGTATTTCCATTATAACATGACAATAATGACTTTTTAATCTGGTAATATGACCATTTCTGACACATCTGCCCAAATTGGAAGCATAACCATCTGGAAGTCTCAAATCTGCAATCCATTGACAAAATAATAATTGATTCTCTTTTGAGAGTATATGAGATTATTTTGTCTTCATTAACTTCTGTGATTTAGAATTTTCAAACAATTCAAGTTCTAGTTGCTTGTAAATTTGGGAAAGATCTAATTGCACCTTTACCTTATCTTTGGTCTTACTTGGTGTATCCAAAACTGTATGAAATAAATTATCAAAATAATTCTTCTCAATATGCATGACATCCAATATGTGATAGACTAACAAATTAGACCAATATAGAGAGTAGGAAGGCCTCGCCGCGCTGCTTTCTATTCTCATGCATACGAAAATGGATATCTGTACGCGAGGACATATTTTTCATAGTGATTTCAGTGGAAGAAAATAGAAAGGAGATAAGGCATTAGGTAAAAGGGAGCCACCAATCCATTGGAAATTGTGCCAATTTAATATAATTTGTTACAATTTATTATAATTTCTTACTAATTATTATTAATTATTTCTAATTATTGCTAATTATTGCTAATTATTGCTAATTATTAGTAATTATTGGTACTCATTAGTAATTATTTCTAATTACTTTAATTTTTTGGTAATTATTAGTAATTATTGGTAATTATTAGTAATTTATTACTAATTATTACTAATTGTTTCAATTTATTACTAATTCTTAGAATTTATTACTAATTGTTTCAATTTATTACTAATTATTAGAATTTATTACAATATATTACTAATTATTACAATTTATTACTAATTATTATAATTATTAGAATTTATTACTAATTATTACTAATTGTTGCAATTTATTACTAATTGTTGCAATTTATTAATAATTATTGCAATTTATTACTAATTATTGCAGTTTATTACTAATTATTAGAATTTATTACTAATCATTAGAATTTATTACTAATTATTAAAATTTATTACTAATTATTAGAATTTATTACTAATTATATCCGATTATTAGAATTTATTACTAATTATTATAATTTATTACTAATTATAACTAATTAATATAATTTATTACTAATTATTATACTTTACTAATAATTATTAGAATTTACTACTAATTATTAGAATTTACTACAAATTATTAGAATTTATAACTAATTAATAGAATTTATTACTAATTATTATAATTTATTACTAATTATTATAATTTATTACTAATAATTTTAATTTATTACTAATTTTTTCCATTTATTTCTAATTGTTGCAATTTATTACTAATTATTACAATTTATTACTAATTATTGCAATTTATTACTAATTATTAGAATTTATTACAAATTATTAAAATTCATTACTAATTATTATAATTTTTTTTACTAATTATTAGAATTTATTACTAATTGTTACTAATTATTTCAATTTATTACTAATTATTGTAATTTATTACTAATTATTATTATTTATTACTAATTATTAGAATTTATTACTAATTATTAGAATTTATTACTAATTATTAAAATCTATTACAAATTATTATAATTTATAGCTAATTATTAGAATTTATTACTATTTATTACTAATTATTAGAATTTATTACTAATTATTACTAATTATTAGGATTTATTACTAATTATTATAATTTATTCCTAATTATTAGAATTTATTACTAATTATTACTAATTATTGCAATTTATTACTAATTATTACAATTAATTATTAATTATTACAATTTATTACTAATTGTTACAATTTATTACTAATCATTGCAATTTATTACTAATTATTGCAATTTATTACTAATTATTACAATTTATTACCAATTATTACAATTTATTACTAATTATTACAATTTATTACTAATTATTATAATTTATTACTAATTATTAAAATTTATTACCAATTATTATAATTTATTACTAATTATTACAATTTATTATTAATTATTATAATTTATTACTAATTATTATAATTTATTACTAATTATTACTAATTATTATTATTTATTACTAATTATTAGAATTTATTACTAATTATTACTAATCGTTGTAATTTATTATTAATTATTACAATTTATTACTAATTATTACAATTTATTACTAATTATTATAATTTATTACTAATTAGTAGAATTTATTACTAATTATTAAAATTTGTTTCTAATTATTACTAATTGTTGCAATTTATTACTAATTATTACAATTTATTACTAATTATTACAATTTATTACTAATTATTACAATTTATTACTAATTATTACAATTTATTACTAATTATAACTAATTATTACAATTTATTACTAATTATTAGAATTTATTACTAATTATTACAATTTATTACTAATTATTAGAATTTATTACTAATTATTAGAATTGATTACTAATTGTTACAATTTATTACAAATTATTACAATTTATCACTAATTATTATAATTTATCACTAATTATTACAATTTATTACTAATTATTACAATTTATTACTAATTATTACAATTTATTACGAATTATTACAATTTATTACTAATTATTACAATTTATTACCAATTATTACAATTTATTATTAATTATTACAATTTATTACTAATTATTACAATTTATTACTAATTATTATATTTTATTACTAATTATTACCAATTATTGCAATTTATTACTAATTATTACAATTTATTACTAATTATTACAATTTATTACTAATTAATAGAATTTGTTACTAATTATTAGAATTTATTACTAATTATTACTAATTATTGAAATTTATTACTAATTATTACATTTTATTACTGATTATTATGATTTATTACTAATTATTAGAATTTATTACTAATTATTAGAATTTATTTCTAATTATTACTAATTGTTGCAATTTATTACTAATTATTACAATTTATTAATAATTATTACAATTTATTACGAATTATTACAATTTAATACGAATTATTATAATTTAATACTAATTATTATAATTTAATACAAATTATTATAATTTAATACTCATTATTACTAATTAATACTAATTATTACTAATTAATAATAATTAATATAATAACTATTAATTTATACTAATTCATACTAATCACACGTGATTATTTGTAAAAATAAACACAAACAATGATAAATAAAACCATCTAATTCTAATTTAATTTAACTGAAGCTAATTAAAAATAATTATAAATAAAATAAAATAAAATGAATTAACTAAAAAATAAAAGAAATAGATAAATACCTTAAAACTAAAGCTTTTGAAGGATATAAGCTGCGAATAATATCTCGAATTAAAATTTTAAACTATGAAAAATTTTGAGAGAAAATTTTCCACTAGAGAGAGAGAGGAGTAGAGAAATAAGTGAAATGAGAAGAAAAACGGGTGAGGGTATATATAAGTTAGATTAGTTGCGACGAGACCCGTCACAAATGTCCACCGCCCCTATTAATTAGGGGCAGTGGTTAAAAAGTCTTTTGTGGCGGGCCCTGTCGCAAAAGACAACATGACAACATGGTATTTGCAACGAGATACGAATCCCGTCGCAAATACCAAAAATGCTTTTGGGTATTTGCGATGGTCTATAATAGCCCGTCGCAAATACCCTTTCCTGCGGTTTGGCGCGTAAGGCGCGCCGAACCTTTTGTGACAGAAACCATCACCCCATCGCAAAAACCTTATTATTTGCGACAGACTGGTTCTCCCGTCGTAAAAAAGCTCTGCCGATGGACTATTTGCGACGAGACACTAACCCGTCACAAATGACCCGTCGCAAATGCCCACTTTTCCCGTAGTGTTGGGAAATGAAACATAAAAAGGGGTGAGCTCAAATGCTCAGTAAATTTAAACAAGAGAGACATGTAAGCATAAACATGAGCATAGAAGTATGAGAACATGATCATAACATTGGAAGATGATACCCTGCATATCAAATATCGTAAACATGAATAATGACATAGAGCTTGGCAGTTCATAAGACATGAATCACATGGAAATAAATAACATAAGCTATAAAATCATAACTTAGGAATAAGACATGGAATTATGGCATGCATAAACATGTGATATCATTCCCTATAAGTCAATATGCATTGCTAGAACTTATCAAGACATTTCATGGAAATTACGCCTACTGGGCGGGACACACCACCACCCCTAGTCACAGTCCTTTCCTTGTAAGTGATTGGGTTTCCCCATCTTTCCATAGTAGATCGGGTTTCCCCATCTTCCCGTAGTGATGAATACACCTACTAGGCGAGACACGACCATCCCCAGTCGCAGTCCTTTCCTTGTAAGGGATCGGGTTTTGCCATCTTCCCATAGTCGATCAAGCCCGTCGAATTGATTCCCATCATCTCATGAGATATAAATCTTTACCCAATGCATTAGAAAGAGATATAAGTCCCACCCATCTCATAATAAAATCATTCATACATGCACCACAAGATAATAAAACTTTCATCATATCATGACCCATGAAAAGAGATGGGTTCTATAAACATCAAATCATAACCCATGAAACGAAATGAGTATCATTAATAATTCATCAAATCATAACCTATGGAAAAGTGATAGGTTTCAGAATCATTTCATCAAAGCATAACCCATTCAAGAAAGAATATGAATGGAACCTTTTGACCATTTCCTATAAGGGCTTGGGTAACTTCAA
Organism: Viscum album; assembly: GCA_963277665.1. Lineage (NCBI taxonomy): Eukaryota > Viridiplantae > Streptophyta > Magnoliopsida > Santalales > Viscaceae > Viscum > Viscum album. The sequence goes on from OY728148.1 coordinate 720,883,016, forward strand.
CGGATGTCATCGTAGATGGAAAAATACTTTTTAAATATCTTTCAAAAGCATTTCTTGAGGAAAATATCATTTCTTCTTTGAAATAGACTATTTAAAACATAAAACCTTTTGAAAACCATTTTCTTGAAAATAAACTCGAAAGCTTATAAAGAAAGTTTTGAAAATGTTTTAGAAACCTTTTTCTTTGTAAACATATAAAGAGAGATTGAAAACTTTTTGAAAACAATTTTCCTTGAAAACTTATAAAAGGAGTTTGAAAATGTTTTGAAAACCATTTTACTTGAAAACTTATAAAAGGAGCTTGAAAATGTTTTGAAAACCATTTTCCTTAAAAACTTATAAAAGAAGCTTGAAAACATTTTGAAAACAATCTTCCTTGAAAAATTATAAAAGAAGCTTGAAAAAATTTTTAAAACAATTTTCCTTGAAAATTAATTAAAAAAAAAAGTATTCTTAAAAATTATCCTTTTAAAAATGCAAAGGAATCTTTAAAGAAACAACGATGGGTAAATCCGCACATGCCGTAAGAGGTAAAAAGAATATTCCTTTTGTATGGTAAAAAGGTAATAGAAATGCCTTGTTTGAAAAGTGATATGAATATTCCTTTGAAATAATTGATAAAGGACAAAAAGTGTAAAAATTTCTTTTAAATATTATAGGATAATAGTATAATATTTTTAGAAACCTTTTTTTAAAACATGGTTTTGAAGGAACACATATTTCCGACCGAAGAGAGAGGTAAAGTCAGACTTTCTTAAAAACACTTTCTTGATCATCTTATGTACCAAAAAGTGAAAAAATGGTACCATTACTTGGATATAACTTGAATAACCAGAGGTTAAGAAAACTCATAAGATTTCTTGAGATAAGGATCATAAGATTTCATCAATGGGAGCATAATCATAAACAATCTCGATAAATGGTGAGATTGTTTCCATAAACCGTTACCAATTTGGTAAATTTGGATCATAAAAAAATGGAAAGAATAACATTACATGAAGATTAACATATCATGAAAATAAGAATATTAATTATATAACATGTCAAATTAATTATATACATCTCATGAAAAAATATAGGTGCATAACACAACATGTGTCTCAAAGAAGGAAAATTGAGATAAAACCACTATACCGATTTGGTAACTTTTGAAACATAGAATCCATGAAATAAATACCATAAAATGGATATGTAAATGCAAATAAATTAAAGTATATGAATCATATAATATATCCATGGGTAGTATACACACCACATAAATGAAGCAAGTGATGATTAAGGCATGTATCTCACAGAAATAAAAGGTGAGATGAAATCCCCTTACCTTGTGTCTTGAATCTCATCGTATTCGTTAAAACCTCATGTATACTAAATTTAAGTTTATTATAAATATTTTAAAAAACCATATTATTATATCTAATACCATATATGGTTTTTTATGACTTTATATTACCCGCTTGCTAACAATTTCATGTTAAGGTTACATTTTGGGTAACATTCGCTTTGTTTTTCGCCTGTGTCTTAATTTGTTATATATTTGGTCCTTATACTTATATAAGGATTTTTAGATTATAAACCATGATATAAATATCATTTATATTCAGTATATTTGTATTATAATAATCTATAAAATATATAAGTATGAAATGGAATATACCGTTCATGGAGACGGTACATACGCATGAACAATACTTTAGTTTTATGGATGTATTGAAAGAAAGAAAGTAAATGACATATATACATATGTATATATGTATATTATATCATTAAAATAAAATTATTATTTCATATATATCATATAGGTTCACTATAAATATCCTTAATACATTCCATGTAGTGTGTGAACGAATCACATCGCTTTGAGGGGGTGGTAGTCCACATTTCCTCAAACAAAATTATCGTATTTACATAAGATAGAAAACATAAAGGTATGCTCTAAATAAAAATTAAATAAGTATAAAGAAATTATATATATCATATATATCATATATAAATATATTTTCCATTATAATTTCTACCATGAGAGGTGGTAAAGAAAAAATGAACAATCATCATTTCGTGAGGTAGGAGTTCATCGTACACGTAAACAATATGTTCATTACCCATTAGATGGAAGTGTGTGTAAGTGTAGGTATAACCCTTAAAATAAAAAAAATCCTAGTATATTTAGGATAATTTTTTTGTTATATAAGCATGATACAATAATATTTTAGGTATTGGATAATGGAAATAAAAGAAAGGAGCTTGAGGGAGGGTGTTAACTCTTAATCAGGTAACTCCTTTTGCTTTACACCAAAGTAATTCCTTGGAAGTATTTATAAAAAAAGTGAGGATTTAAGGAGTAATGGAGGGTTTTTTAGGAGTGTATTGGGTAGATATTGGCTGAACCTAAGTGGTTTTAAATGTGTGAGGAGGTGGGAGAGGTGGTGGCCTTTTACAGGGAAGGAAAATGACACACTTGACATTTTTGAAAACAAGTTAGGTGTACCCATGTTTTTACCTAAAAAAAGTCATAAAAACCCAAAAAAATAAATAATGGATGTTTTATGTCTAAAATATGGCCATAAAATTGGCTTTGGACAAGTGGATAGGTCATTCGGGCCATTAAGTTTAAGATTTATTTCCTTATTAAGCTTAATTTTACCTTAATCACTGTAATTAATTTTAACTACATTCATTAATATTTTAGGTAAAAAATTAGTTTGACTTAATTAGAAATTATAAATTATACTTATTTTAAACATGGAATCAATTTTTCAAAATTCAAATTACATAAGTGGCACAAATTAATTTAAAATTAATCTCGTAGATAGGACGACACTGTAAGTTTTTAAAGTAAAAAAAATTTCCAAAAGTTTGCTAAGTTTTTTATACCCAATTTCAAAGTGAAATTGATTCCAATGAACAAAATTGAATTAATTTATAAAAATATGACATAATTAAACTTTAAAAAAAAAATTTAAAATATAATTTAACCTTATAATAAAATTAGATGAAAAAGTAGTTTTGAATTAAAATTCAATATTTTTAAATATTCATTAAAAAATGAAACCTTACAGGAAAATACCAAAAGTTTTTTCATAAAATAATTTTAATGTTTTGATTTAAAATATGAAGTTTATTTTATCATATTAAATATATAAAATTTATAAATTTTTTATTTAAAATGGGTTCTCTATTAAAAGGTGGTAAAACCACCTTTATAAAAATATAGGATTTTAAACATAAAATTGGGTTTGTTCTTATCTTATGTCTATCAAATCTATTAGATGAATATAAAAAATATTTTATTGAATATATAACATATGTATTATATTAATATTACTCAATAATTGTAATTAATTTAATTTATTAAGACAAAACACCTTTGGTGGCATAACAATAAAAATACATCCTTTATATTCAATTGGTTCTTATATTTTCATTTCTAATTAATTGGTAACCTATGAATTCATATCAGTTTTTAAACCATATATTTTCATAATTTAGTTAATACTATTCATAATCGCTAATTTAATGGATAGGTTATATCTTATTATATTAAATAATAATATATTATTATTCAGTAAAACTCGGTGTTGCGTGTTACGCAAGCCATCAAGGAAAGTCATTGTTGCATATAATGTAAGCTAACCTCGGTGTTTCATATAGAGAAAGCTAAAATTTATGTTGCATGTAGTGAATGATTAACTTGGTATTGCATATAATACAATCCAAATATAGTGCTTTAATATAAAATAATCCATTTTTAGTATTGCGTGAAATGAAAAGTATCAAAAAGATTAAATTAATTTGAAAAAAAAATATTTCAAAAAATCTCAAGGTGTTACATTCTACCCCCCATTAAAATAAATCTCACCCTAAAAATTCGTCTGGGTTATCAAAGGTTTAATACTTGAAAGTTTCATTCATAGAAACCCACATCGTAAAAATGAATACTAAAACTTCCCTTAAAAAGGGAAAGTTGGAAGCATAACAGTTACCCTAAGTAACATATAACTAGGATTCCGCATAGGTGAACATAGTTTGGGGAGTGAAAACATGAACATGGATGATAAATACATCTATAATGTTCTAATAGAGAGTGATAGAGAACATTGATTAGTAGAAGTGGGTGATCACAAAACCATAAATCTGCGATGATCTAAGGAACCATCTGATCCATCAGAAATAAAGGTCATAGGATAAATATTTTTCAATATCATTTTTCTAGATTTGAGGGATTATTTTACTTTCTAGGAACATAATGAAATATACTTACTTGATTTCATTCCTTTTCCTATGTACAATCTCACCCTTTGGTTTTACCTTAACCATTTCCTATTTCATCTCTTACTCTAGGGAATGATGGCGGATTTTTCATTCCTGAAGAACTAACAGATCATGAGATCCATGATATTCCATCCCATTTTTCATCAGTTCTCATCAACACAAAGTTTTTAGAACAGGTTATCCAATATGAATAAATCCTCACATAGTGAGATATTACTTTAATCTCACAAAATTCATCTGAAGTTTAAATTAATCCATTCCATAAATGGTTAAACTCCTAGCTATTCCAAAATATGGAAATCCAAGAAATTATAAATAAGGTCATGAAATTAGATTAATATTGATCCATCATATATCATAAAGTATATCTTGTTTATCACAATCCAATCATATGAATACCCCCATCGTATATTCCCCCAAAACATGGTAATAAATTGAATTACCATAAATCCTTTTGGAAGAAATGCATGATTACTTATTCTAATGGTTACTGGATACATTATTTAAATCCAAGAAGTTTCAAACTTAATCATTAATGACATATACCACTTTTTAAATAATTAGTTCCAGGGTAATCCGTACCATCCAATTTATTTATTCACATCCAACATATCTTTATCCAATCATCATTATCTCAACATCAGACATTAATTAAGGGTTACCTTCCCTTAATCAAAATATTACCTTTCCATGAAATCACTTTTCCATGTATTCATCACCATTCAACATTCCCTTTCCATTACTTAATGAAAAATTATACTAAAAATACTTATATATCTCATGATTCATATAACACAATCTTTGAATTCCAAAACATAAATACTTCATTCATAAAAATTTATTCTTAAAACATTACTCAAGCTTTATCATCTTATTTCTTAATACCCTTTCCTAGAACATGAAATAAGAATCATTTATTAAGGTTTATAAAACTCTATATAATCATGATACTTATGTTTAAAGTAACCAATACTGGAAGAACATCACACACCTTTCACATGTCATTTGAAATCTCTTTATCTTAAAAAGTATAACCAATACTCATACAAACTTCCTGATTCTCTTTATGATATTTCCAATTGGGAAATAAATTTTCCTAATGTTTATACTTTCCACATCTAAAACATTCAATGTTAACTATGTTTCTTCTAGTTATAGCCATTGACTAAAACCATAAATCATAGGGTGATAAACACATATCATAGAAAAAAACCACATAATCATGAAAATTCACTTATAGGGTGTCTAAATCATGAAACATACTTTTTAATAAATGAAACCTTAGGTTTATAATAGATTATTCATAGTCATATTCTATTCAAATCCTTCATTATGGTTTGTAAAGAGTTTGTGAATTTCCAAAGTACAACCCCTAGGAGTGTCAAACCAGGTGTGCAGCAAGACCTGTTGTCATGTACAAATTACCCCAAGTCGGACCTAGGAAATCCGGTCAGAGTTGTTAACCCTAGGTACATTTGTGCCAGATCTACATCTACTTATAGTATCCAAAAAAGGATGTAATTCTAGGAAAACAATCACTCTATCATTTACCAAAATTCTAAGATATTTTCCTAAATATTAACTCATCCTTATACTTATGCTTAGAGATATCCCTATAAATATTCTCATAAGTATTAATAGGGATATCACTAAAGTTTTCTCATCCTACTTTCCAAAGGTTGACTAAAACTTTACTCTAATACCAACCATAACAACCTAGTCTTAACATACATAGACATCACATCACTTTTTTGTAATACTTAAAAATTTATACAAGTAGACACCCAAATACCTTATTAGTTTAATACCTTTGGAAACATGGATACATAAACACTAGTACATTAACGAGCTACATTATCCCCTACCAGGTTCTTCATGACTAACACCCTTATTAGACACATAATACTTAATACATATCTTCATAACCTGGGGAAGGAAACATAAAAATTGGTGAGTCTAGATTCTCAGTAAGGGTAAACAAGGGAGACATGTAATCATAAACATGATCATAGTGTTATGAGAATGTGATCATACCCTTCATATCAAATATCATAAACATGAAAAATGACATAGAGCTTGGAAATTCATAAGACATGAATCACATGAAAATAAATAACATAAGACAAGAAATTATAACTTAGAAATAAGACATGGAATTATGACATGCATAAACATGTGATATCATTCCCTATAATTTAATATGCATTTCTAGAACTTATCAAGTCACTTCATGGGAACTGCACCTATAGGGAAAGACACACCACCATCCCCAATCGCAGTCCTTTCCTTGTAAGGGATTAGGTTTCCCCATCTTCCCATAGTGGATCAGGTTTCCCCATCTTCCCATAGTGGATCATGTTCCCCTATCTTCCCCTAGTGGATCATGTTTCCCCATCTTCCATATTCATGGTGACTACACCTACTAGGCAGGACACACCACCATCTCTAGTCGTTGTCCTTTCCTTGTAAGGGATTGGGTTTCCCCATCTTCCCATAATCAATCAAGCCCATCGACTTGATTCCCATCATTATATAATGAGATATAAATATTTACCCAATTAATTGGAGGAGGATATAATTCCCACCTATCTCATAATAAAATCATTCATACATGCACCATAAGATAATAAAACTTTCATCATATCATGACCCATAAAAATAGATGGGTTCTATAAACATCAAATCATAACCCATGAAATGAAATGGGTATCACTAAAATTTCATCAAATCATAACATATGGGAAATAGATAGGTTTCATAATAATTTTATCAAAGCATAACCCATGAAAAAAGTGAGCTTCAAAAGCATATAACCCGTGGAAGAGAAACATGTGCCATAAGAATCATTCCATCATAACATAAACCATTCAAGAAAGAATGTGAATGGAACCTTTGGATAATTTTCTATAAGGGCTTGAGTAACATCAATAGATGTCATCTTAGATGGAAAAATACTTTTTAAATATCTTTAAAAATCATTTCTTGAAGAAAATATTCTTTCTTCTTTGAAAAAGAATCTTTAAAACATAAAACCTTTTGAATTTTTTTTTCATGAGAATAAACTTGAAATATTATAAAGAAATATTTGAAAACCTTTTGGAAACCTTTTTCTTTGTAAACATATAAAGAGATATTGAAAACTTTTTGAAAACCATTTTCCTTGAAAACTTATAAAAGGATCTTGAAAATGTTTTGAAAACAATTTTCCTAGAAAACTTATAAAAGAACCTTAAAAACATTTTGAAAACAATTTCCATTGTAAATTACTTTTAAAAAAAGGTTTTATTAAAACTTAAACTTTTAAAAATTCAAATTAATCTTCAAAGAAATTACAGTGGGTAAATCCATACATGTCGTATGAGGTAAAAAGAATATTCTTTTTGCACGGTAAAAAGGTAAGAAAAATGCCTTGTTCAGAAAGTGTCATGAATATTCCTTTAAAATAATTGGTATAAGACAAAAAGAGTAAAAATTTATTTTAAATATTATATTATAATAATATAATATTCTTTGAAATATTTTTTTAAACATGGTTTTGAAGGAACACATATTTCTAACTGAAGAGAGGTAAAGTCAAACTTTATTAAAAACACTTTCTTGATCATATTATGTACCAAAGAGTGAAAAAATGGTACCATTACTTGGATACAACATGAATAACCATAGGTTAAAAAAATCATAATATTTATTAAGACATGGATCATAATATTTCATCAATGGGAGCATAATCATAAACAATCTCGATAAATGGTGAGATTCTAGTCATAAACCGTTACCAATTTGGTAACTTTGGATCATAAAAAAATGGAAAGAATAAAATTAAATGAAGATTAACATATCATGAAAATAATAACATTAATTATATAACATTTAAAAGATAATATATACACCTCATGGAAAAATATAGGTGCATAACATGGCATGTGTCTCAAAGAAGGCAAATTGAGACAAAATCACTTTACCGATTTGGGAACTTTTGAAACAAAGACCCCATGAAATAAAGATCATAAAATGGATATGTAAATAAAAATAAATTAAAGTCTAAGAATCACAAAATACATATATTTTTAGTATAAAAACCACAGAAATGAAACGAGTGATGATTAAGGCATGTATCTCACAGAAATAAAAAGTGAGATGAAATCTCCTTACATTGTGTCTTGACTCTCATCATACTCATACAAACCTCTTGTATAATAAATGTAAGTTTATTATAAATCTTTTATAGAACCATATTATTATATCTAATACCATATATGGTTTTATTATGACTTTATATTACTTTCTTGTTAACAATTTCATGTTAAGGTTACACTTTGGGTAATATTCACTTTGTTTTTTACTTGTGTCTTAATTTGTTATATATTTGGTCTTTATACTTATATCATGATTTAAATAATGTAAAAAATGATATAAATATTATTTATATTCAATATATTTGTATTATAATAATCTATACAATGTATAAGTATGAAACAGAATACACCATTCATAGAGACGGTAAGCCATATGTACGCAAGAACACTGCTTCCGTTTTATTGACCTATTGAAAGAAAGAAAGTAAATGAAATATATTTATATGTATATATATATATAATATCATTAAAATAGCATTATTATTTCATATATATCATATATTTTCAACTAAAATTATTCTTAATACATTCCATGTAGTGTGTGAACGAATCACATCGCTTTGTGGTGGCGGTAGTCCATACTTCCTCAAATGAAATTATCGTATTTACACAAGATGGAAAGTATAAGTGTAACACCCTAAGGTTTTAAAAATAAATTTAAATGAATGAAACACTAAGAATCTATGAAAAAACACTTTTTTAAGGAAATAGTTATAAAATAGCCGTTAAACACAATTTTTCTGCTTATATGATTTGAATTTTGAAAAATGGACATCTATTGTTGTGATCAGTAAGTTATTTAGAGTCTGATAGAAACCAAATTGATTTTTTAGTGAATAGTAACATAACCTTATTAATAGTAATATTAATAGTAATATGAACCTTATGAATATTAAATCACATTATTATTTTATTTTCTTAAGGTTATAAGATAATTAGATCTTGATTAATTTTTCAAAGTGATAAAATCAGTTATACATTTAAAATTGTTATTTTTTGAATAAATTATGATTTTAATTAAAAATTAAATTAATAATATTTATAAAATTATTTTCAAAAAATGGATTTCATTTTTTAATTATACATTTTGAAAAAATTTTAGGGTGTTTTTTTGGATTTTTATGAAATACTTGATTTTTTGGTGAATAGCGAAATATGATAATTTACAAAATCTTCTAAATAAATGAATTTCTGGATCATTCTTGAGTCATGGATGATGTAAATAGATTTTTTTTTAAAATAACATGAACTTATTACTATTTTTGTCACATTAATCAAGACTATTTATAGTCTTGATCAAAAATATTAAACTAATGATTAAATAATGGAAAACCCCTCCTCTCCCCCACTATAAATACCACCCTCACCCCCTATTCCTATCACACCTCTCAAGATTTTATAATTGTATAAATTATTCTAAATCACCTTCCTAAGTATCTTACCCATGTAAAAGTCCTTCTGGTATCACCAAAAGGCCAAAACCAAAGGCCTTAAGTAGGATTTCAATGAGAAGAGATCAAGAGGTAAAATTCCTCTTTCATTTTCTTGTGTTTTTTTGAATTCTTTTCTTCTCTTATAATATATTATCATATCCTTATACAAGAGTCATAAAAGCTCCAGTATTATATATATTATTAATTTTTATCATGTTTATGGAAAAATTCATCATCATTATTCTTCTCCTCTTCCTCTTATTCTAAAAATAAAAACACCATTCGTGATGTGTCGAATTTACCAACATCGTGGATGACGTGTCTTCAATTTCCTTTACTTCCTTAAAATATGATTGTAAAAACATTTTAATGGTTAAAATAGTTTTTAAATTTTATTTTGTTACCTTTATTATGTTTTGGATTTAACTTATATAAATAATATTAAGTTATATAATAAAACAAGTTTGTGATTATCGAAGAACCGCCAAAATGATCTAAACAGATATCACTAATGATTTATCTAATGATTCATCCTTATACCATATAACCAAAATGATTTATGGAATAATTTAATATTATGGAAAAATATTAACACCATTTAATTCCACTTACATAGTTTCTCTTCCATTTGAAAAGAAAATCCTTTACAAACTGACAATGGAAATCATATAAAGCACACACACAAAACAATGAAAATAACAAAATGTTATTAATAAATGGGTCAAATGATGATCATATAAGGTGTTATAAACATGATTATTCTTCTTTAAAATATTAATAAAACCCTTTTAACCATTATATAGTAGGTTCAAACAAGTTTTAAGTAGGATGAACCTGAGGTAAGAGAATTCTTAACCCAATTTCCATTATTTGGGTTAACCTTTTACTTCATTAATTAAGTGATAATGAGATTATTTGTGTAATTAATTTCATTTATATTTTGTTTTATTACGGGTATTTATATTTTATACATATATTCCTTTAATTATATCAATTCTCACTTAAATTATATGATATCTGTAAGGGACTTTTCTTTAAAAATTCTATTTTAAAATTCTATTTTGCAAAATTCAAAATAAATATTTTTATGAAATAATTCACATTTTATGATTATTTTATAGTTCTTGGGAATTTTTTTATGATGAATTGTAGGACCTTAATCTCCCCAAAATTCATTGTGTATGTGTAAGTTTGAGGTCTCTCATATGGTTAATCCAAGTGTAAATGTGATGGTTACACTATAAGGTAACTGTGAGGGTTACATTGTAAGGTAGCTGTGAGGGTTAAAAATCATAAGGTAGTCGTGATGGTTACAATATAAGTAATTAATTCCCCAAGATACCTTTATGGTTTTATATATGTTCTTTAATGTTTTATGTAAATCTCATGTTTCAAAAAGTAAGTATATATGTGTGAGAAGTATGTCTTTGTGAAAATGATTTCATATATTTATAAGTTTTAATGGACTAATGTTTTCTTACTTTTTTTATATCCCTTAATGAGATATTTATTCTCATATCATGTTCTTAAATTATTTTCACAGGTTATAAGGATGTGTAAGAGAAAGAAGGAAGTCAAGTTAAATGTTATAAAGATTTTTAAAAGAAATCATGTTGTTGTTTTGTGTTAAAATTTTATGTTTTGGAAGAAATAGATACTATTTTAATGGTACCCACTTTGTATTATTATGGTTGATATGTATGAGTTATGTCCTAACTTTCTAAAACTCTAAGCCAAAAATATCTTTGAGAATGTAAAGAAGTGAAATCTAGTTGAAATAGCTAGGTTATGTAATGCTTAAGCCCGAGTCCTTATAGTTGGTATCAGAGCATGGTTTAGATAACTTTAGAAGTTAATATGATGTTAATAAAATACAATAAATGATTTTTACCTCATGTTTATGTTGAAATAGTATATAATTTAAATATTACCATGTTTCTTTATCTAAGATATGTATGTTCAGAATGGTTTTCCGCTGAAGAAATAGGGAAGCTGAAGTTGGAAGGAACCGAGAGGTTGATATCTTCCTGAATCCGCAACCGGGAATGGTGGGAATTGGAACTGAGAAGTTTGTGACAGTAATGACTTAGCTTATGTAGGCAATAAATGGAAGTTTCATCAATGCAATAGAAAAACCAGAGCTACCAAAAAGTAACACGATGATAGTGGAAAATTTTATGAGGCAACACCCTCCTTTTTTCAGTGGATCTTCTAACCCAATATCAGCTAAAGGACGTATTAAATCCCTTGAAAGGATATTATATGTTATGGGATGTTCAGATAATCAAAAGTTTAGTCTTTCCATTTATTGTTTTGAAGGTGAAGCTGATCAGTGGTGGTCAATGGTCAAGAATATCAGGGATAGAGAGGATATTGAAGCCTTAGAGTGGGATGAAATTAAAAGTATTTTCCTTGAAAAATATTTTCCTAAGGTGGTTAGACTTAGGATGGAGAATCAATTCCTTGAATTGAGGTAAAATGAGGAAGATTTAGTGGTTGTGTATAAAGAAAACTTCACCAGACTAGAAAGGCATGCTCCAAATTTTATTTTGGATCATGATAGAAAAATCAATCTCTTTTACTTAGAATTGAAGCCAAGATACCGAAGGGAATTGGCCTCTCGAGAATTCAAAAGTTATAAGAAAATTATCTGATGTGATGAGAGGGTAGAAATATATTTTACTTATGATCACTTGTACTTTAACAACAAATAGAATAAAAGGTCTATATAGAAAGATATGGGTAAGAATCAATCAAAGAAATATGATGGTAAGAAAGTTTAGTTTCTAGTTTGTGAAAAGTGTGGTAAAAATAACCCTGGGGAATGCCTTACCAAAACTAAGAAGTGTTTTCAATGTGGTAAGTTTGGGCATATTTCTTGATATTATAATGAAAATGATCCTAAGGTTAACCCTGATAAGAAAACTGTAAAGTGTTTCAAATGTGATGAGATGGGTCATTATGCAAATGTCTTCCTAAAGAAAGATACGAGTGATGGAAAGCAGCTAAAATATAATCAAAAAGTGTAGTGATATCCTTTACAACTACGTTAGTATATGTTGGTCCATCCAATTAAGTGGTATCAGACACTTTGTTTGTTTACTCAGATTTTTCTAAAGTCTTGTTTGATACGGGGTCTACATATTACTTTATTTCTGAGAAATTTTCTGGTGAATTGGAAATATCACCTCAACAAATGAGACCAAAAAATATTTTTAAAACACCAGGGGGAAATTTTACAACAAAAATAAATTTTAATAATCTTCATATTGTTATCTATGGAAATACATTACCTAAAAACCTTATTGTTTTTCCCTTAGTAGAGTTTGATACCATTCTGGGTATGGATTGGATTTCTGTTTATCTTACTAAGATTGATTGTAGATCTAAATAAGTTGTTTTTCAAAAAGAGTTTCACTTTGTATACAAGAATGAACCCATAAAATTGATAACATATCAGGAATCTAAGAAATTTTTGAAAGATGGAAATAAAATTTATATTGCTCATATTGTTGAAAACAAGGTAACTTTTCATATTAATGATGTGCCAATGGTAAATGAATACCTTGATGTTTTTCCTGACAAGTTACATCATGTTATATCTGACCAATAATTTGAAATCACAATTGACTTAGTTCCTGATGCTAAGTCAATTTCAAAGCCCCCTTATTGAATGGATCAAATGGAACTTCTTGAATTGAAAAATCAGTTATAGGAGTTTCTTGATAAATGCTTCATTCATTCGATCACTTCACCATGGGGACCTCCTATTTTGTTCATTAAAAAGAAATATTGTTCCATGCAACTTTGAATTCATTATAGAGTTTTGAATAACATTACTATTAAGAATAAGTATCCTTTTCCTCATATATATGACTTGTTTGATCAGTTATAGGAAGCTCAGTATTTTTCAAAGATTGACTTGAGATCTAGGTACCATCAGCTGAAGGTGAAGGAGGATGACATTCCAAAAATAGCTTTCTATACTATATATAGTCATTATAATTTTGTTGTTATTCCATTCGGGTTAACTAATGCACCTACTATATTCATGGATTTTATAAATAGAATATTTCATAAGTTCTTGGATAAGTTTGTGGTTGTGTTTATTGATGACATTCTGATATATTATAGAAGTAAATAGAAGCATGAAAAACATATAAGGGTTGTTTTACAAACCTTAAAAGAAAAGAAACTATTTGGAAAATTCAGAAAGTGTGAATTTTGGTTGAAAAAATTTCTTTCCTTAGTCTCATTATTTCTAAAGATGGAATAACTATTGATTATACTAAAACTAAAGTTGTTGAATAATGGACAAGACCCACAAATATAAACAAAATTTGAATTTTTCTTAGTTTGGAAGTCTATTACAGGAGGTTTTTTTGAAAACTTTTCATGTTTATCTAGTCCACTAAATACGTTAACTCTAAAAGGAGTTAAATTCATCTAGATAAAATAATGTGATGATTTTTTTTTCAATAATTGAAAAGAAGATTTGTGAATTCTCCATTTTTAACCCTACCTTCCAGAAATAGTGAGTTTGTCATCTACGATGATGCTTCGTTAAAGGGACTTGGTTGTGTTCTGATGCAGAATGATCAGGTAATTTTTTATACTTAAAGACAAAAAAAAACTCATGAGTCAAATTATCCCACACATGATTTGGAATTATTAGCTGTGTTTTTTGCTTTGAAAATTTGGATGCATCATTTATACGGAGCCAAATGTGAAATATATACTGACCAAAAAAGTCTGAATTATATATTCACTCAAAAGGAATTAAACATGAGGCATAGAATATGGCTTGAATTGATAAAATATTATGATTTCACGGTCAATTACCATCCTGAAAAAACAAAAAAAGTGGTATATGACTTGAGTTAAAAAAATCATGCATGCTTAACTATGTTACAACTGGAATAATACCCTTTGATTAATGATTTGATGAATTTTGTCTTGGAAGTTGTTGGTGAAGAAAATTCCTTTGTTTTGTTTTAGGTTTTAGTGTAGTCATCTTTGTTAGACAGAATTAAGAAAATGCAGAAGGCAGATGGGGAGTTACAAAAAAAGGTAGAATTGGTTAAAATGGGTAAGTTTCTAGAGTTTAACTTTGATAAATATTGTGTTTTGATATTTGAAAAAAGATTGTGTGTGACTTATGATTCTCAGCTGAAGAAAGATTTGTTGTGAAAAGCTCATAGTTCTCTATTTTTAGTTTATCCTAGCAGTATAAATATGTATAGAGACCTTCGAGAGTATTACTGGTGGGATGGAGTAAAATAGATATTGTAGATTTTACCATGAAATGTTTTGCATGTCAACAGGTTAAAGCAGAGTGAAAATTACCAAAGGGGATTCTTTATCCTTTACCAATGGCAGAGTGAAAATGGAAAAATATATCCATGGAATTCATTGTGGGACTACCAAATACTTCTCAAGGTAACAATGTAATCTGGGTTATTATTGATCGATTGACTAAATATGGTCATTTCCTTCCAATTTGAGATACTATGTCTTTAGATCATATTTATCAACTATACCTCAAGGAGATTGTCATGTTACATGGAGTTACTCTTTCCATTATATCTAACCATTACCTCAGGTTCACTTATAACTTTTGGAAAGGCCTTTAGAAGTCATTGGGAACAAAATTAAATTTCAGTTCAGATTTTCATCCTCAATCAGATGGGAAGTCAGATCGAATGATTCATACTTTAGAGGATATGCTTCAAGCTTGTTCAATGGATTACTAGGGAAGTTGGGATCAACATATTTCTTTAGTTGAATTTTCTTATAATAATAGTTTTTATTCTAGTATGCAGATGGAACCATTTGAGGCATTATACAGG
This sequence comes from Viscum album, assembly GCA_963277665.1. Classification (NCBI taxonomy): domain Eukaryota; kingdom Viridiplantae; phylum Streptophyta; class Magnoliopsida; order Santalales; family Viscaceae; genus Viscum; species Viscum album. Next base: position 720,898,706 of record OY728148.1, read on the forward strand.
AAGTGGTGTTGAACTCCAGCTTTTTGGGATGAAGTCAGGGAAAAGAAATCGATGAGACTAGAATTAGTAGAAGAAGTGGATGAGAAAGTGATCCTGATCCAACAACACATGAGGAAAGCTCAGAGCAGGAAACAAAATTATAAAAATAATAGGAGGAAAGAATTTTCTTTTGAGGTAGGTGATCATGTTTTTCTTAGAATCTCACTATGGAAAAGTGTTGTGTGTTTTGGTAAGAAAGGGAAGCTGGGTCCACGGTTTATTGGACCTTATAAAATTCTAGAGAAAGTTATAATGTTTGCCTACTAAGTAGCTTTTTCTATGAGTTTATCTCAGGTACACAATGTTTTTCATGTTTAGATGTTGAGAAAGTATGTGTCAGATTCATGTCATGTTTTGAGCCCAAAAGCAGTTCAGCTGGAAGAGAACCTTTCTTAAGAAGAGAAACCTGTTCAGATTCTTGATCGAAGAGAACAAGTATTGCAGAATAAGGTAATCCACTAGGTAAAGGTTTTGTGGAGAAACCACATGGTTTAATAAGCAACATGTGAATCTAAAAATGCTATGAGGGAAAGGTACCCTCACTTGTTTAATAAGTAAATAAAACTGCGATGATGAAATTTCTAGAAGGTGGAGAGAATGTAACACCCCAAGGTTTTAAAAATAAATTAAAATGCATGAAACACTAAGACTATATGAAACAACACTTTGTTTTAATGAGATAGTTATAAACTAGCTGTTAAATATAATTTTTATGCTTTTATGATTTGAATTTCAAAAAATGGACATCTATGCTTGTGATCAGTAAGTTATTTAGAGTTTGATAGAGCCAACTTAATTTTTTGGTGAATAGTAACATACACTTATGAATAGTAATATGAATAGTAATATGACCCGTATGAATAGTAAATTGTATTATTATTTTATTTTCTTAAGGTTATAAGATAATGACATCATGATTAATTTTTCAAAGTGATATAAAATCAGTTACACATTTAAAATTGTTATTTTTTGAATAAATTATGATTTTAATAAAAAATTAAATTAATCATATTTAGAAAATTATTTTCAAAAATTAGAGTTTATTTTTGAATTATACATGTCAAAAAATGGTTAGGGTGTTTTTTTGGGATTTTTATGAAATACTTGAATTTTTGGTGAATAGTAAAATACGATAATTTACAAAATATGCTAAATAAATGAATTTCCGCATCATGCTTGAGTCATGAACGATGTAAATGCCTATTGGTTCAAAATAACATGCACTTATTACTATTTTGGGTCACAATAATCAAGAATATTCATATTCTTGAGAAATAAATATTAAACTAATGATTAAAATAATGGAAAACCCCTCATCTCCTCCACTATAAATACCATCCTCACCCCCTCTTCCTCTCACTCATCTCAAGCTTTGATCATTGTATAAATTCTAAAAAATCCACTTCCCAAGGATATTACCCACATTAAAGACCCAATGGTCTCACAAAAAGGCCAAAACCAAAGGCCTTAAGGAGGATCTCAAGGAGAAGAGATCAAGAGGTAAAAATACTCTTTCATTTTCTTGTGTTTTCTTTTCAATTATTTTATTTTATTATACTCTCTTATCCTCCCATTATCCAAGAGGCATGAAAGCTCTAGTATTATATATATTTTGGATTTTTATCATGTTTATGGAAAAATTTATCACCATTCTTCTTCTCCTCTTCCTCTTATTCTAAAAATAAAAACACCGTCCGTGATGTGTCGAATTTACCGACATAGTGGAAGACGTATCTTAAATTTCTTTTACTTCCTTAAAATTTTATTGTAAAACCATTTTAATGGTTAATAAATTTTTTAAAGTTTATTTTATGACCTCTATTATGTTCTATAATTAACTTATATACATAATATTAAGTTATTTAATGAAACAAGTTTGTGATTATCGAAGAACCACCAAAATGATCTAAACAGATATCATTAATGATTTATCTAATGATTAATCCTCATACCATATAACCAAGATGATTTATGGAATCATTTAATATTCTGGAAAAATATTAACACTATTTCATTCCACTTCTAGAGTTTCTCTTCCATTCAATAAGAAAATCCTTTACGAACCGACAATGGAAATCATGAAAAGCATGCTAATGAAACAATGAAAATAACAAAATGTTATTAATGAATGGGTCAAATGATGTTATAAAATGATCATATAAGGTGTTATAAACATTATTATTATTCTTTAAAATATTAATAACACCATTTTAACCATTATACACGAGGTTTAACAAGTTTTAAGTAAGACGAACCGGAGGTAAGAGAATTCTTAACCCAATTTTCATTCTTTGGGTTAACCTTATACTTCATTAATTAAGTGATACTGAGATTATTTGTGTAATTAATTTCGTTTATATTATGTTTTATTATGTTTATTTATAGTTTATACACATACTCCTTTAATTCTATCAATTCTCACTTCAATTATATGATATTTTTAAGGGAATTTTCTTTAAAAAATATCTTTTACAAAATTCAAAAGCAATGTTTTTATGAAATAATTCATGTTTTATGATTATATTATGGTTCTTGGGAATTGTTTATGATGAATTGTGAGACTTATATCTACCTTAAATGCATTGGGTATGTGTAATTTGGAGGTCGGCTGTATGGTTACTCCAAGTGTATCTGTGATGGTTACATTGTAAGATAGCTGTGAGGGTTACAAATCATAAGGTAGTTATGATGGTTACAATATAACTAAGTAATTCCCCAAGATACCTTTATGTTATTATATATGTTCTTTAATGTTTTATTGAAATATCATATTTCACAAAGTAAGTATATATGGGTGGGAAGTATGTCTTTGTGAAAATGATTTCATATGTTTATAAGTATTAATGGAATAATGGTTTCTTCCTTTTTTTATATCCCTTAATGATATTTTTATGATGATACCATGTTATTAAATTCTTTTCAAAGGTTATAAGGATGTAGAAGAGAAAGAAGTAAGTCAAGTTAAATGTTATGAAGATTTTTCAAAGAAATCATGTTGTTGTTTTGTTTTAAAATTTTATGTTTTGGAAGAAATGGATACTGTTTTAATGGTACCCTATTTGTATTATTATGGGTTGATATGTATGAGTTATGTCATAAATTTCTAAAACTATAAATGGAAAAGATATTTGGGAATGTAAAGAAGTGAAATCTAGTTGAAATAGATAGATTATATAATGCTTAAGGCTGAGGCCTTATAATAAGGGTATGTTCTAAATAAAAATTAAAGAAGAAAAAATAAATTATTAATATAATATGTATCATATATAAATAGAGCGTCTATCATAATTTCAACCATGAGATTCAGTAAAGAAAAAATGACCAATCATCGTTTTGTGAGGCGGTAGTTCTTTGTACACATAAATAGTATGTTCGTTACCCATTAGATGGAAGTGTGTGTAAGTGTAGGTCAAAACCTTAGCACAAAAACATACTAGTATATTGAGAATACTGGTTTTTTATATAATCATGGAATAAAAAGAGTTTAGGGATTTGATAATGGAAATAAAATAAAGGATCTTGAGAGAGGGTGTTACCTCTTAATCAGGTAACTCTTTTTGGTTTGCACCAAAGGGATTTCTTGGAAGTCTTTATGAAAAAAAGGAGGCTTAAATGAGTAAGGTAGGGTTTTTGGGGAGTTTAGTAGGTATATATTGGCTAAATTTAAGTGGTTTGAGAGGTGTGAGGAGGTGGGAGAGGTGGCGGCCTTTTATAGGGAAGGAAAATGATACACTTGGCATTTTTGAAAACAAGTTAGGTATACCCATGTTTTTACCTAAAAAAAGTCATACCAAACTAAAAAAAATAAATAATGGGATGTTTATAGTCGAAATATTTCCATAAAATGGGTGTTTTACAAGTGGATAGGTTATTTGGGACCTTAATTTTAAGGTTTATTTCTTTGTTAAGCTTAATTTTTCCTTTATCACTATAATTAATTTTAACTGCATTCACCAATATTTTGGGTAAAAAATTAAGTTGAACTTATTAGACATTATAAATTATGCTGATAAAAAATAAAAAATCTATTTTTCAAAATTTAAATCACATAAGTGGAATAAATTAATTTAAAATTAATCTCGCAGATGGGACGACACTACAGGTTTTTAAAGTAAAAAAATGTCAAAAAGTTTTCTAAGTTTTTATACTCAATTTCAAAGTAAAATTGATTCCAATAAAAATTTTTGGATTGATTTATAAAAATATTATCTAATTAATCTTTGAAAACAATTTAAAATACAATTTAACCTTATTAGTAAATTAGATGAAAAAGCAGTTTTTAATTAAAATTCAATATTTTTAACTATACATTAAAAAAATGAAACCTTATAGAAAAATACCAAAAAATTATCCTAACCTAATTTTTATGTTTCTATTTAAAATATGAAGTTTATTTTGACATATTAAATCTATAAAAGTACCAAAAATTGGATTTAAAATGGATTCTCCATTAAAATATGGTAAAACTACCTTTATAAAAATATAGGGTTTTAAGCATAAAATTGGGTTTGTTCTTATCTTATGTCTATCAAATCTATTGGATGAATATAAAAAACATTTTATTAAATATATAACATATGTATTAAATTAATATTACTCACTAATTGTAATTAATTTAATTTATTAAGACAAAACACCTTTGGGGGCATAAAAATAAAAATGTACCCTTTATATTAAATTGGTTCTTATATTTTAATTTCTAATTAATTTTTAACCTATGAATTCATATAATATTTATTTAAACCATATATTTTCATAAGTTAGTTAATAATATTCATAACCACTAATTTAATTACAATGTTATATCTTATTATATTAAATAATAATATATTATTGTTTGGTAAAACTCGGTCTTGCGTATTATGCAAGACAATGAGGAAAGTCATTGTTGCATGTAATGCAAGATAACCTTGGTGTTCCATGTAGATTAATCTAAAATTTATTTTTCATGTAGTGAACGATTAACTTGGTGTTTCATATAACTCAATCCAATCATAGCGATTTTATATAAAATAAACCATTTTCAGTGTTGTGTGAAATGAAAAGTATCAAACGATTAAATTAATTTGAAAAAAAAATATTTCACAAAATCTCAGGGTGTTACAAAAAGGGTAACATGGGCTTTAATAGGGGTAAGTCAACACTATGTAGGGGTATCCTTGATTTATCCTCTATTCATGTAAGGGTAACTAGGGTGTGCGTAAGGGTAAAATCCTTACCCTTATGCGACATATATGAGTTGCACAAGGGTAAATCCAAGTTACACTTATGTAGTGCCCATTTTGGGAAAATTATACTTTAAAACCCTTTACGCATTCCTTATTTGCTGGATTGACCCTGTAAGACTTTTAAACAATTTTAAATTTTAAAAATTATTGAATTAAATCTATAGAATCACTAAAGGTTTGTAAATCATATTTTATGGTACATGATCCAATGCTAAGAAATGATTAGTAGACAAATTAAATTTCTAGCTTAGTTGGTGGCTTTAATGCTACAGTTCTAACACAACTATTTTCTTAAAAATACCCAAACCCCTTATGAATTTCATTTTTGGTTAATATTTTGAGTCTGAGTACCCCAGAATATCCTTGTTCAAGTTTGAAAAAAAACCTCCTTCAACCAAACCGAGCCTTTCTTCTGGGTTTTCAGGCACGACAAAAGACCCTCTCTCTTTTATCCCAGGTGTTATGTTTCCAAAGGATAATACCAATGTAATAATTCCATGAAATATTCTCCTCTTTATTTTGTGAAATTGTTATTATGAAGACTTCTCTAAAAAAATGAAAAACTATTAGGATAATAATAACTAGAATAATGAAAAGAATAACGAGAATTATTCCTTTTTATTTTGGATTATTCGAGATATAGATTTTATTATCACATGTGATATCATAATTATTCTCTAAGGAATAATGCAGAATTATTAAGAGGTATAATATGGAATTATCATAATAATTCCAAATTTTCCAAGAGATAGAATTATATTATTTCTTGTAGAGTTTTATTTCTTTTGGAAGGAAAATAATGAAATTGGTTTTAGGAAATCATTGACGAACCTTGAATGTTGATGTAATGGCCTGGGGTTTTGGGGTCCATTACTTGGTGAAAATCTGATTTGGGGTGTTATGGGTGGTCTGGAAGGCCATTAAAGCTTCTCGGTGATGCTTAAGACTCCTAATGGTATCCTCGGCCTACCGGTGGCCTCGACCTACCGGTAGCTCGACCTACCAATAGCTCGGCCTACCGGTGGCCTCCGCCTACCGGTGGCTGGTCCTACCAGTGTCCTCGGCCTACCGGTAGCCCCGACCTACCGGTGGCCCCGACCCACCGGTGGCCCCGGCCTACCGATCGCGCGGCCGACCGGTGGGCTCGGCCGACCGATGGGCTCGGCCTACCGGTAGACCTAGCCGACCGGTGATCTCTCCATGGGTTTTCCAGTAGCGCCTCTTTTTGCGTGATTTGGTTTGTAAACCATGTTTAAACCCCTTTAACCCTATTTTAAAACCCATTAATGGTATTTAATTAAATGAGGAGTCCTGGTTAAGGAGGTGTGCATTGGTTTTAACCACCCTGAAGGGCGGGGACCTTTTTAATTTGGACGTGTGGGGTGGCCCAACCGCATGGTCAACCCATGATCCCGCTTCTTCCATAGTTTCGAGTTTTTATCCATATCTTAACCGTCCTGGGGATGCTGTATCTCAGCCTTTATAACCTAAAGATTCTCTTCTCCCTAGGTTCCTTTTTCTCTATCAACTTGCACTTGGAATACCCTTCCTCCAGACGAGTTGTACCCCCTCGAAGTTTTCCTTGATCGCGTTTTGTGGAGTTCCTACTACTCCTATTCCCAATTTCCACGTGAGGACTTAACATCGATCCTAGATCAATCAGGTAGGGATCTTCTCCTTAGTCTCTTCTTTCTGTGCATCATGAAGGGTGAGTATGATTTTGTCTCTGTGGAAATTGATGAAACCAAACTTAATGAAGATAATGAATAGACCTCTAAAGTAGGAATGGGGGGGGGGGGGGTGTGATCAATGTTCTGATGTAATCTTTTATGTTGATATGTGTTATGAATTATACGGGCCTATGCGCACTAAAAATCATGACCGTTGGTGGTCTTTCTCTGTGAACTAATGAACCTCGGTGCTCCTAGATGTTTAAATAAACTTAACATGGAATTGTTTAATTACGTATACTCAGTTAAATAAATTGAAAGCACCAGGATCAACCTTTTTCTGTGATAACTCTGGTTAAAGCCCAGTGGAATTGAAACCATGGAGTGTGTTAAATCTTTTAAATCTGAAAATACCTGTAAGGGATTGCCTTGTGTTGGTGGTAGTGGTTTGGTTGTTTTATTTCATGGCCCATTTGCGGGTGACTTTATGGTTTTCTTGGATGTGGGCTTAGATTGTTGGGGTGATATGGGTGGGGATGGGATCCCCTATTTTTATACTTTCGCTGGTTGTGAATCTGAGGCTGTATGGTTGCTCTGCTGTGACACGAATTTGGGTGGGATTTTCTATTGTTGAGAAACCATTGGCTCCTGGATTTTGGGGACATGGGGATGTGTCTCGGGGTTTGTTTTGTTTCCAGTACTTCGAGGGATCTCACTTGATACCTAATTGTTGTGACTTTATAAGAGAATCAGGTGTGAATGATTAATTTTCTGTACAGTTTTCCTTCCTGTTTTAATTGTTGTTTTATCTGTGAATGTGCTTGTTATTTTCCCAATAGTGAAGGGATTAACTCATACTAAACTGTTATGAAATGATAACTTGAATAGGGAAATTGAGAACTGTTTGTTGTGTGCCTGTTTTCTGAGGCAGCAATGCTTGGGCACCTGCTTGTATCGGTTGGGGAGCCATAGGTTGGGCTGTGTGTTGGCAAATATGTGTAACTGTATGTTTTGTGTTTAGTCGCACCCAACCCACATTGGGAACTTAGTGTCGGACACCCAATTTCATGGGGAAGGGTGTTTCCCCCTAGTTACTCTCCTTCTTTCTCCCTCTTTCCTCAGCTGTGATGGATGGAGGTGACCTTACACCCAAGATTCTTCGGGTAGGTTTCGATTGGTGTGTTGTTAGCCCAGGACTTTTTAGGTAGGTTTTTTTTCCCAGGTGTCTTCGGGATGACGCCCAGGTGTGTGCGGGCAGGGATGGATCGTTGTGAGGCCCAGGTGTGTGTGGGAAGGGATGTGGATGGTTGTGAGGCCCAGGTGTGTGTGGGCAAGAAGAGCGTGGTCGCGTCAGGACGTTTGCCGTTAGGGATGAGCAGCTAGCTAGTGGGGGAAATGGTGGTGCGAGGTACCCAAATGTTTTATTCTTTACTATTATCTTACTGCTTGTGTTATTTGGTGATTGTGGCCGGTGAGGTGTGATGGATAGATTCCTTGATAGATGATGTTTCCTTTGCTTCTCACGGGACTTTAGTATGTCTTCCCCACTTGTGCATGAAAGCTTTAGGTTTTCCTACTGGGTATAATTTGTATGCTCACCCTACGTTTACTTTTAGGTTTCCAGGAGGGCTTCAGAGGCCGTAAGGGACCTTACTAGTCTAGACATTGGAGTTGATGTTGGTTGCTATTGGATTCTACTTAGCCTTTTTTCCTTTCTTGTTGGGTATTTTACTTTGGAGTCCTTGTACTTTTTTCAGTTTTATTATTAAAACATGCATGTAGTTTGGTTTTTACCCTGAGTTTTCTATACTTGGTGGTGGTTGGTGTTAACTCATTCTTTCTCCCAATATTGGTTAACAAAAAGGGTAATGCCTCCTATATTGTGAAAATGTTATACCCTTGGTACTATTCGCCACTCCGGGGCCTACTGGAGGCGGGACTCAGGGGTCATTATCTCTCCTTCAACTTAAATAAGGAAGGGCTTGATAATCTGATGTCCCTTCCCTTCTTTCACTGAAGGTGGGTCGTGATAGAATGGTATTAGAGCAAGGTTTATGGATAGGATGGAGTCTAGAGTTAGGCACAATGAATATTTCATGGTATGGTAGGGCAACAATGTTAGGTGATCTTGGTTCGTGAGATAGACTAGGGAGGACCGACTAGGACACAGGATTTTAGGGCCCCCCGTGATCCAATGCAAGGACTATGAGCCTATCAAACGACCAAGTGAGAATACATTTATTGTAGGGTAGAGACCCTAGGGAAGGTACATGCATCATACTGATTGTGTTTTAATTGATTTGGGGCACATTGGGGAGAAAAATTTAATAATAATAATAATAATAATTTCCCTTGCTACTCGGGCTTAGGCATTCTTTGTTTACCTTGTAGCTATGGCACTTGGACGTTATCCATGAGTGACTCGGGTGGTTGAGGCCCAGTGGATCAAGGCAGTTGACCAGTAGAGGATTGACCGAGATGAGGAGGACGACTTGTGACAGAGGACTCTGCGGTCCTTCCAGTGACAAACCCTCGAGAAGTACAAGGGCAGAGTTTCTGACTCAGTAAATGAAGGATGGATCAAGGAGCTAGCCATAAACTTCTCTTTGATCTGTGCTCCGAGGGAGTACTGGGTTTCGTTGGCCGTTAGTCAGTTGAGAGGAGCAACGCGTCAATGGTGGATGCTTTTCATTGGAGAGAAGACAGAGACAGAGGTTTCTTGGGCCAGTTTCGAGAGGGAATTTCGTGAGGAGTTCCTCTCCTCTACGACGAAGGCTGAGAAGAGACAGGAGTTTCTCTCCCTTCAGCAGGGAAGCATTTCAGTGAGGGAGCTGGGGATCAAGTTCAAAGATCTCTTGCGCTTTGCCCTGGATCTCTTTCTGGATGAGGAGTCTCGGGCAAGACGGTTAGAGGAGGCACTTCGTCCTTCTCTTTAGTACGCTGTCACTCCCTTCACTATTCTGAAGTACCTAGCAGTACAGAATAAGGCCAAGATAGTAGAGAGGATTCACTCTAAGGGAGGCACACCACGAGAAGGGAACCAGCTGAGTTCATCAAAGGGGAAGGCGGTCAGTAGCAGTTCTCCAGCGACAGGGCCTTCCAGGTTTTGACAAGCAGGGTTTAGGCCTCATCAGTTCTAGTTCCGAGCTTCTGGCCCTCACCCCTTTTCCATAGGGCTAGTACCGAAGTGTTTCTCTTGAGAAGTTTTCGGGCATGTCCAGAGCAGGTGTCCGAATTGAGCTCTACATGGTGGAGGTGGGCAGTTTCATCACCCACCTCAGCAGCATCTGTTGCCGACGAGGCCTTTCCAGCAGCAACAGCAGGCCCCTGGCCCTCCGAGGGATGACCTTACGAGAGGAGACCGACGCCAGGGTGCTCCTTAGGGACCTCGACCAGGGTGTGGTCAGGGAGGTGGTCAACAACGGCGAGGCAGAGGAGCTGGGCATAGACAGTTGCACGCTGTAGAGTTGGTAGTTCCAGTAGGACCAGAGGTCGTTCGAGGTACGATCAGTTTATTCAGCACTATTGTTTCTACCTTGTTTGATTTGGGAGCTTAGCACTCCTTTGTTACACCCTAATTAGCCCATGCTCTGGGTCTGGATGCTGAGAGAATTTTTGTGCCCCTAGTGTTGAGAACACCAGTTGGGGGTTAGACCAGCGTATCTAACTTTTTTCGGGGATGTAGACTGATGTTGGGACCGCATCAGTCCAGTGGAGACCTTCTTTCTTTATAGATGCAACAATACGATGTCATTCTAGGAATCGACTGGTTATTCTCCGTGCATGCCATCATCGACGGCTATCGGAGAAGGATTGAATTCTCCAAGGAGGATGGATGGCGTGTGGATTTTGTTGGGGAGCGGAGTTATCAGGTGGGGAGTTGACATGTGGAACCACTCCTTTCTATATTGGACGGGGTGTTAGTGGAGTCGGAGGACACATGAATGATGGATGTCCCAGAGGTTGTAAGATAATTCCCTGATGTCTTTCCCGATGAGGTTGCAACTCTACCCCCTCAACGTGACATTGAGTTTGGGATAGACTTACAGCCTTGTGCCCGCCTGATCTCGATGGCTCCTTATCGGATGGAACCTTCTGAGTTGCGGGAGTTGCAGATTCAGATTTACAATCTGATGGAGAAGGGATTTGTTTGACCCAACATGTCGCCATGGGGTGCTCCAGTTTTGTTCGAAAATAAGGCAGATGGTAGTCTACGACTGTGCATAGACTACTGAAGGTTGAATTAGGTGACAGTCAAGAATTGTTACCCCCCTCCCAAGGATAGACAATCTTTTTGACCAGCTGAGGGGAGCAGGTTGGTTCTCTAAGATCAATCTATGGTCTGGATACCACCAGTTGAGAGTGAAGGAAGGTGAAATCCCGAAGACGGATTTCAGATGCATATATGACCACTTTGAGTTCGTGGTCATACCTTTTGGCGTTACAAACACACCAGCTATGTTCATGAACCTCATGAACTCTGTCTTCTAAGAGTTTCTGGACTATTTCATTGTGGTATTCATCGACGACATCCTTATCTACTCAAGATCAGAGGAAGAGCATGTTGGGCATCTTAGGGCAGTTTTGGGAGTCCTTCGACACCACCATCTTTATGGGAAACTGTCTAAGTGCAAGTTATTAACATGAGAAGTACATTTCCTTGGACACGTAGTATCTCATAAGGGAATAACAGTAGACCCTTCAAAGGTCTAGGCAGTCATTTCATGGGTAGCACCCAAGAATGTGGCGGAATTTCATAGTTTCCTGGGTTTGGAAGGCTATTACCGGAGGTTTGTGCCCGAATTCTCTCGAGTTACGACTCCATTGACAGCTTTGACTAGGAAGGACCAGGCCTTCGTGTGGAGTGACCATTGTCAGACATCTTTTTTCTACCTAAAGGAGAAGCTGGTTAGTTCTATAGTACTCAGATTACCAGAGGAAGGGGTGTTGTTTGAAGTGTTCTGTGATTCTTCTGGCCTTGGGTTGGGATGTGTACTGATGCAGCAGCGAGGAGTGATCTCTTATGGGTCTAGGTAGTTACATCCTCATGAACGTAACTATTCCACCCACGATCTAGAGCTTGCGGCCGTGGTGTTTGCGTTGAAGTTATGGCAGCATTATCTCATCAGAGATCGCTTTGTGGTCTTCTCAGATCACAAGATCTTGCGTTATGTCTTTTCCCAGCGGGATATGAACTTGTGACATCAGATATGGGTTGAGTTCTTCTAAGACTAAGACTTTGAGATCTCTTATACTTAGGGAAAGGGTAATGTTGTGGCTGATGCCCTAAGCAGGAAATCATAGAAAGAAGTAGTTCGGGAATCTGCAGATGCTTGGAGAGCGATGGAAGAGTTAGTGACCTTACATTTGGATGCAAGGGTGGAAGGTGGAAGAGTCTGTCTGTTTCAGATGAATATAGTTTCCTCTTTAGTGGTGCAGGTGGAAGAGTCTCAGTGGGGGGACTCAGAGGTGGAAGTGATGCGAGATCGTGTTTATCAGGGAAATGATCCTGAGGGATGATCGGAGGATGGTCATCATCAGATGCTTTTCCGTGGAAGGATTTTTGTTTCGGAGATGACGCGTAAAGGTGTTCTCTGTGAGTTCCATGGCTCGGCTTTAGTGGTACATCCTGGGGTCTCAAAGATGTACCAAGGTCCGAGGAGACAGTTTTGGTGGCCCAGGGTAAAGAGGGCGGTGGCAGAGTTTGTGGCTAAGTGCCTAGTGTGTCAGCAAGTGAAGGCTAAACACCATTTTACTGGAGGGTTATTACAACCTTTAGATTTTCCAGAGTGGAAGTGGGATGACATCTCGATGGACTTCGTCACAGAGCTACCCAGGGATTAGGGAGGCTATGATGCCATCTGGGTAGTGGTGGATTGTAACAGCCCAAGATTTTATAAAGAAATATTCTTTTTAATTTTATTAATGTTTTGTGTTGTACGCTACACCAAAAGGAGCTTGTACAACACACATCGTTGACTTGACTTGCATTACACGCAATCGCGACCTTCCTCGATAGCGTGTGTAGTACGCAATACCGAGTTTCACTAAACAACGATATGCTATAAAAATATTATTAAAACTAGCCGTTATGAATAGTAATAACCACTTTTTGAAATCCAGTAAATCTTATTTTTCAAAATGAACTTTATTTTTGGATTCGGAGTATCGAATTTAGCCTAAGGTGAAATTTTGGTACTTTTCGGATAACTTTCATATTTTGATGAATAGTGAAAATGACTAAATTTTAATTAAAAACAACTTTTTTAATCGAAATAATTAATAATGATAAATTATTAATTTGAGTGATTTTAAAGTATATTTAGAATATATTTTTACAATTTAATACAATTTTGGTCATTGAATGTAATTTCACATTTAAACCAGACATAATCAAGTGTCAATCTTTTGATAGATATTGTTTCTTAAAAACACGCTATTTGTTTTAACAGCGGGATTTAATTATAAAATTAATTAATGCAACTTCTATGTTATGAATTTGGTTAAATAGATTTCATTTTTGAATTCGGAATATGAAATATAGCTTAGGATGAAATTTTGGCATTTTTCTGAAAACCTTCAATTTTTGATGAATAGTGAAACCACTAAGTGGTAGGTTAAAAACTGAATTTTGCATAAAACTTAATTTTACCGCTTCTGTGAATGGAATTTCGAAAATCCGACAGACACGGTTAATATCAAGGACTAAAATGTGGTTCAATGAGATGAAAATAATTTTTGGTGAATAGTAACTTTTTACTTTTTTTTACCACGGTTAAAAGTAAATAGGGTAATTAAGGGTAAAGATGATATTATTATTACCCTAACACATGTCCTAATTCTATTGGACAAGTTTATTTCGACCAAAAACAAACTTAGGAATAAAATATGACCATTTAGGCCCACTTGGATTAGATTAGGACATTTATTATTAATTTATTTAAAGAAGGGTTAAAATAGTTAAAATCAAAGTTTAATAAGTAAATCATTTTTAATATGGGGTTATACATAAGATCAATTCTATTGTAAATATTCATTAGAAAGCTAAAAATATTTCCTACATGATGGTATTTTATTTGTAATTTTTAGACATCAAATAATTTAATTTATTTATGACACAAAGATGATGCAGTAATTATCTTATTAATGAAATATTGACAAAATTGATAATATAAATACCAAAATAAATGTAATTTAAGACTTTTTATGAATTCCACTAATTTTCTAGGTTACTATGATATATTAGTGTTGATTTAATTAACTTGGTTCGAACATATAATTCTGTTATGACTTTCACAAAAATCATATATCAAATAGTGTCAAAATTGACACAAAATAGTTTTTAAATCAAATATTATATTACTAATTGTTATTTTATTCCTAAAAATCTAAGGTTCGGCCAAATGACTTAGATAAGGATATATGTATTAATAATATACAATTTGGGGTTCGTTTGGCATGTTATAGTAAGTGTATTAACCATATAGTGAAAGAAAACAAAAAGACACGGTAAAAGTTAAATTATTTAACTTAGAGTTAAATCTAATTGATAAGGTTAAAATAATACCATAAACTTGTCTAAATCCTATTGGTTGATAGGATTTCGACCCATCCCCACTTTAGCTTCGAAATAAGACCCTTTGGAACCATTATAAACCGATTTTGACTTTAATATAAAATAATATTTTGAGATATTCCTAAGGTGCCCCTCTCCTCCCCTATAAAAGGACACCTCCTCCCCCTCCTCCTCACACCAATTTGAGCACTCAAGCTCGGCCAACCCCTGCCAATTTCTCCTCTCCACTTCCCTAGAAACATCCTAGAGGTTCTGGTCTTCCTCAAAGACCAATTTTAGTGCCCTAAGAGGAGGTCTCAAAGAGGCACTTCAAAGAAGAGGTAATTACCGTTACCAATTCTTTCATCTTTATTTCTTCTTCCACTTCTTCTTCTTAGGTTGTTTCATTATGAAGTAATAACATCAGTATCACTCATATACTGATATGTTATTATAAGTATGAAACAACCCTATTTCACCATCTATCCATCCTACGGAAAAAGAAATCACCGCGCGTGCGTACGTACGGAATACCGTCTCCACGCCGTGGTGTAATCTATTTTCCACCACCACCTTACATGGATGGGTATAATGGTGTAAAGAATAACTATACATAGTTATTACAACATCATATTGATTCTGATATATTGTATAATCCACTCCAATTCAATTCAATATTTATAGAAATGATATCATCGCTCGTGCGTACGTACGGACTACCGTCTCCACGACGCGATGAGATTCATTCTCCATGTTAACCATTTAAGAATGATTATAATGTATATATAAGAAATAATAATGAAATATATGACATTATAAATCTACTGTATTTATGTATATATATACATATGTATGTCATCTACTTACTTCCATTTCAAGACAATAAGGAAAGAAAAACAGCGTTCATGCGTACGTACGGACTACCGTCTCCATGAACGGTGTTTTTCATTTTATTTATCTATCTATTATATATATATATATACTTAATATATATGATATATAAATCATATTTTATATTCTGGAAGTAAGTAAATCATGATATAAGTAATAATGATGTCAAGAACAACAAGTCAAAACACCTACGATAAATGAAACGATTTTACCCAAAACGCTTCTTTAACATGGAATTTACAAAAGAATGGGTAATATAATGTCATAAGTGAACCATATATGATATCATAACAATGAATATGATTCTGTAATAAGTCAATAACATGATTTAAATCATTATACAGGAGGTTCGGACACTTACAAAGCAAGTCGGACCTAAGGTAAGGGAAATATCACAATCTCATTTTTATCCGAGATTGTTTATTCGTAAGTATTTACTGGGGTGTATTTTATCATCCACATCCATGTTCCCTCAATATGTAATATTATTTCCATCCACCTACAATTGTTTAAATCCAATTTTAGCCTTCTATGAGTTTTTAGTAAAGGATATGAAAGGAATCTTTTTTCGTTTTTCGTACGAGGTACTTTTTGACTTTTCCGACAAAAGTACGAAGAATGTTTTTTTTTATCTTATACGGCACGAACGGATTTATACTGTTTTATAAAGCCTTATTTTCATGAAGCTTCCTCTAAAAGATTTCATGACTATTTTCAATAAAATCTCTTTCTTTTAAAATTGCATGATGTTTTGAGAAAAGAAATTGATTTTGAAGAAGAAAGGATATTTTCCTCAAGAATTCAATTCAAGTGTTTTATCAAAATTATTTTCCATATAAGATAATAAAGGGTTCTGTTTCTATCCATATTTTTACATTGATTTGACTATGTTGTGATGGAATTATGTTTATGAATTCCTTTATCTTATATGAATGGTTTTATGATGTCATGTTGTTTAAGAATCCCATTTTTATTACATGGGTTATGCAATGATGTATGATTTATGATTTTGTGGCACACATAAGAAAGGATTCATTAAGAGATGGGTGGGACCTATATCTCCCTCCAATGCATTGGGTAAAGATTTTATATCTCATGAGATAGACATGGCTGGAATGGTAGGTTATACCGGTTCAGTGAAACAGGACTGAAACGAGGATTACTCGATTCAGAAAGGGACTTTGTCCACTAAGATAGTCTTGGCAATGAGTCATGACTAACAAGAAATGATTTTCCATGATTATGTGTGCATTCCACAAAGTTTCAAGTTTCATGTTATGATTATGGTGATCTCATTTTCACTTCTATGATTTTTTCCATGTTAAGATATTATGATCTCTTTTGCAGGTTATGATTTTCAAAAAAATATGATATGATTTTTATTTCTTTTGTATACCCTTACTGAGAATTTGAGCTCACCCTTTTATGTTTTCTTTTCCCCAGGATATAAAGAAAGGTTTTAGGTATAAAAAAAATGGAAGATCTTTACGGGAGATATTGAAGATCTTTCACCAGGATTAGAAGATTATGTTCCGAGTTTCCAAAGACACTAAACTATTACGATCCTTGTGTGTGTGTTTTTGTTATGTACTAAGTATTCCGCAAAAGTAATGTAATGTCAATGTACGTCAAGCTACGGGTCTCTACAGTTGGTATCAGAGGAAAGGTTTAGTCAACCTTTGGAAACTAGGATGTGAGAACGTTAGTGAGATCCCTAGAGATATTTCTAAGGTATGTCTAGGGATGTCTCTAAGGTTAAGTATACGTATAGGTTATAGTACTAGAATTACGCTAACGATCATAGAATTTAACCTAAGATGATAGATATTAAGGGTACTCCCCCTTTACTATGTTGTTTTCCTTAGCATTATTTTGCCTCTCACACTATTCTTTTTGGGTTTTAGAAAATGGCTGGAAACAAGGTGATTCACGATAATGGAGGAAATGATGGACAATGGAATGATATTCTTTATGAGCAACCAAATGAAATGGGATTTGGAAGTCCAAACATAATTATTATGCCGAATCAGCAATCTCATAATATGATCAATAAAGTAAAATTTGGTAAGTTTCCTGACTCGACTAATAAGAGAAAGATGGAGTTTCATGATGATCATAGAGGAAAGAAAGTTCAATTTCCCCTATGTAAATCATGTGGGAAGAGGCATCAAGGAGAATGTTTCAAAGGAACTGGAAGATGCTTTGGGTGTGGAAAAGAAGGACACAAAGCCAGTAAGTGCAAAGGAAAAGGTTCAGTTAATACCAGGGATGAGGATAATGGTATTGCTACGACATCAAAAATGGTTAAGTGTTTTAAATGTGGAATGTATGGGCATTATGCAAACAAATGCCCTAAGGGAAAGACTCATGAAGAGAATCAGTATGGTCATATGGGAAGTATTTATGTGGATGATGATGAAGAGACTACCAATGGTATGTGAGATGAAAGAATTGTTGAAGCTCGGTCAATGGTTTAAGAATGTAGTGGAATGATTACATGTTTATCATGTGTAATGTTGTATAAGTAATCTCATGGTACTATGGAATAAAGAGACATGTAAGGATTGTAACATTGTTGTCTGATTAATGTTACCAGTATCCATGAAAGGTTATTCAGATATTTTTGGAATGTAGATGATATGCGCATAATGAAGGGATAAGGAGAAAATTAAATGTTTGATAGTATTCATGAGCTCATGATTGATTAAGTGATATCATGGTTTGAGTATATAGAATTTTGAGGATTTTGGTATGTGGAAAGTGTTAACTTTTAACTGCACTCATGTTTTCACTAAGGTATTCAAGAGAATACACGATTAAGGACTTTGAATGTTTGGAATGTGACCAACAAGACATATCTTATGATATGTGGGGATCAACGACAGTATTAAATCTCTGGTAATCGATGTCCCTATATTATGAGACTGGACTGCAGTATTATGTATAAGCCTAAAGATTAGACTGGATTATGTTGGACATAAGTTAGTATTGTTTAAGGATAAAAGATTTTCGATATTATTGATGGGATGTTATAGTAACCTAGTTTTATAAAAAGGACAACCTGCAGGACGGGCGACATCCCATCGCTTCGGACAAGGCTGTAGGAATCGAACCCACAACCGAAGTGCGACTGGCCTTTATCGCCTACCACTGACCTACAGGAAGTCCCTATTTAGTAGAAACTAGTTTATTATATTAAGCAGTATGATATGTGATGTATAAGTTCATTTTAGGAACCATATGT
Source organism: Viscum album (assembly GCA_963277665.1). NCBI lineage: Eukaryota > Viridiplantae > Streptophyta > Magnoliopsida > Santalales > Viscaceae > Viscum > Viscum album. The sequence goes on from OY728148.1 coordinate 720,917,333, forward strand.
GATTAATCTCACTATAGAATGACTTATGTATATTTAATAACTTTTTCTAACCTTTTGTTTGAGACAGATGGAATGACCCATCATTCTATCACATGATCTGCTAACACTTCACGAATAACAAATTCAACTTCATTTATTTAAGAGATGAAGTAGAAATTGTTCAAGGCACGAACAATAGTGAGATTTTACCAAAATAAAGTAAGTATTTATTCTAATTCAAATTCTTCAACTTTAGGGAAACGATCTTGAAAACCAAAAATGTCATCCTAGTGCTCTTATATCTGATTAATCCGATGGTACCTTAGATCGTCACAAATTTATGGATTTGTGATTGCTAGCTTTTCCATAGCCATGTTCTCTACCACTCTCCATCAGAACATGATGGTTATATTTCTCTTCCATATCCATATTTTCACCTATGTGGAAACCCAGTGATTAGTTTATTTGGGTAACCGTTACGTTTCATACTTTTGTTTTTAAAGATTGGTTTTGATATTCCTTTTTACGATGTGGGTTTCTATTAAAGAAACTTTCGAATAGTAAACCATTTATAACCCCGACGAATTTCGAGGGCGAAATTCATTTTAAGGGGGGTAGAATGTAACAGCCCAAGATTTTATAAAGAAATATTCTTTTTAATTTTATTAATGTTTTGTGTTGTACGCTACACCAAAAGGAGCTTGTACAACACACATCCTTGACTTGACTTGCATTACACGCAATCGCGACCTTCCTCGATAGCGTGTGTAGTACGCAATACCGAGTTTCACTAAACAACGATATGCTATAAAAATATTATTAAAACTAGCCGTTATGAATAGTAATAACCACTTTTTGAAATCCAGTAAATCTTATTTTTCAAAATGAACTTTATTTTTGGATTCGGAGTATCGAATTTAGCCTAAGGTGAAATTTTGGTACTTTTCGGATAACTTTCATATTTTGATGAATAGTGAAAATGACTAAATTTTAATTAAAAACAACTTTTTTAATCGAAATAATTAATAATGATAAATTATTAATTTGAGTGATTTTAAAGTATATTTATAATATATTTTTACAATTTAATACAATTTTGGTCATTGAATGTAATTTCACATTTAAACCAGACATAATCAAGTGTCAATCTTTTGATAGATATTGTTTCTTAAAAACACGCTATTTGTTTTAACAGCGGGATTTAATTATAAAATTAATTAATGCAACTTCTATGTTATGAATTTGGTTAAATAGATTTCATTTTTGAATTCGGAATATGAAATATAGCTTAGGATGAAATTTTGGCATTTTTCTGAAAACCTTCAATTTTTGATGAATAGTGAAACCACTAAGTGGTAGGTTAAAAACTGAATTTTGCATAAAACTTAATTTTACCGCTTCTGTGAATGGAATTTCGAAAATCCGACAGACACGGTTAATATCAAGGACTAAAATGTGGTTCAATGAGATGAAAATAATTTTTGGTGAATAGTAACTTTTTACTTTTTTTTACCACGGTTAAAAGTAAATAGGGTAATTAAGGGTAAAGATGATATTATTATTACCCTAACACATGTCCTAATTCTATTGGACAAGTGTATTTCGACCAAAAACAAACTTAGGAATAAAATATGACCATTTAGGCCCACTTGGATTAGATTAGGACATTTATTATTAATTTATTTAAAGAAGGGTTAAAATAGTTAAAATCAATGTTTAATAAGTAAATCATTTTTAATATGGGGTTATACATAAGATAAATTCTATTGTAAATATTCATTAGAAAGCTAAAAAGATTTCCTACATGATGGTATTTTATTTTTAATTTTTAGACATCAAATAATTTAATTTATTTATGACACAAAGATGATGCAGTAATTATCTTATTAACGAAATATTGACAAAATTGATAATATAAATACCAAAATAAATGTAATTTAAGACTTTTTATGAATTCCACTAATTTCTAGGTTACTATGATATATTAGTGTTGATTTAATTAACTTGGTTCGAACATATAATTCTGTTATGACTTTCACAAAAATCATATATCAAATAGTGTCAAAATTGACACAAAATAGTTTTTAAATCAAATATTATATTACTAATTGTTATTTTATTCCTAAAAATCTAAGGTTCGGCCAAATGACTTAGATAAGGATATATGTATTAATAATATACAATTTGGGGTTCGTTTGGCATGTTATAGTAAGTGTATTAACCATATAGTGAAAGAAAACAAAAAGACACGGTAAAAGTTAAATTATTTAACTTAGAGTTAAATCTAATTGATAAGGTTAAAATAATACCCTAAACTTGTCTAAATCCTATTGGTTGATTGGATTTCGACCCATCCCCACTTTAGCTTCGAAATAAGACCCTTTGGAACCATTATAAACCGATTTTGACTTTAATATAAAATAATATTTTGAGATATTCCTAAGGTGCCCCTCTCCTCCCCTATAAAAGGACACCTCCTCCCCCTCCTCCTCACACCAATTTGAGCACTCAAGCTCGGCCAACCCCTGCCAATTTCTCCTCTCCACTTCCCTAGAAACATCCTAGAGGTTCTGGTCTTCCTAAAAGACCAATTTTAGTGCCCTAAGAGGAGGTCTCAAAGAGGCACTTCAAAGAAGAGGTAATTACCGTTACCAATTCTTTCATCTTTATTTCTTCTTCCACTTCTTCTTCTTAGGTTGTTTCATTATGAAGTAATAACATCAGTATCACTCATATACTGATATGTTATTATAAGTATGAAACAACCCTATTTCACCATCTATCCATCCTACGGAAAAAGAAATCACCGCGCGTGCGTACGTACGGAATACCGTCTCCACGCCGTGGTGTAATCTATTTTCCACCACCACCTTACATGGATGGGTATAATGGTGTAAAGAATAACTATACATAGTTATTACAACATCATATTGATTCTGATATATTGTATAATCCACTCCAATTCAATTCAATATTTATAGAAATGATATCATCGCTCGTGCGTACGTACGGACTACCGTCTCCACGACGCGATGAGATTCATTCTCCATGTTAACCATTTAAGAATGATTATAATGTATATATAAGAAATAATAATGAAATATATGACATTATAAAGCTACTGGATTTATGTATATATATACATATGTATGTCATCTACTTACTTCCATTTCAAGACAATAAGGAAAGAAAAACAGCGTTCATGCGTACGTACGGACTACCGTCTCCATGAACGGTGTTTTTCATTTTATTTATATATCTATTATATATATATATATACTTAATATATATGATATATAAATCATATTTTATATTCTGGAAGTAAGTAAATCATGATATAAGTAATAATGATGTCAAGAACAACAAGTCAAAACACCTACGATAAATGAAACGATTTTACCCAAAACGCTTCTTTAACATGGAATTTACAAAAGAATGGGTAATATAATGTCATAAGTGAACCATATATGATATCATAACAATGAATATGATTCTGTAATAAGTCAATAACATGATTTAAATCATTATACAGGAGGTTCGGACACTTACAAAGCAAGTCGGACCTAAGGTAAGGGAAATATCACAATCTCATTTTTATCCGAGATTGTTTATTCGTAAGTATTTACTGGGGTGTATTTTATCATCCACATCCATGTTCCCTCAATATGTAATATTATTTCCATCCACCTACAATTGTTTAAATCCAATTTTAGCCTTCTATGAGTTTTTAGTAAAGGATATGAAAGGAATCTTTTTTCGTTTTTCGTACGAGGTACTTTTTGACTTTTCCGACAAAAGTACGAAGAATGTTTTTTTTATCTTATACGGCACGAACGGATTTATACTGTTTTATAAAGCCTTATTTTCATGAAGATTCCTCTAAAATATTTCATGACTATTTTCAATAAAATCTCTTTCTTTTAAAATTGCATGATGTTTTGAGAAAAGAAATTGATTTTGAAGAAGAAATGATATTTTCCTCAAGAATTCAATTCAAGTGTTTTATAAAAATTATTTTCCATATAAGATAATAAAGGGTTCTGTTTCTATCCATATTTTTACATTGATTTGACTATGTTGTGATGGAATTATGTTTATGAATTCCTTTATCTTATATGAATGGTTTTATGATGTCATGTTGTTTAAGAATCCCATTTTTATTACATGGGTTATGCAATGATGTATGATTTATGATTTTGTGGCACACATAAGAAAGGATTCATTAAGAGATGGGTGGGACCTATATATCCCTCCAATGCATTGGGTAAAGATTTTATATCTCATGAGATAGACATGGCTGGAATGGTAGGTTATACCGGTTCAGTGAAACATGACTGAAACGAGGATTACTCGATTCAGAAAGGGACTTTGTCCACTAAGATAGTCTTGGAAATGAGTCATGACTAAAAATAAATGATTTTCCATGATTATGTGTGCATGCCACAAAGTTTCAAGTTTCATGTTATGATTATGGTGATCTCATTTTCACTTCTATGATTTGTTCCATGTTAAGATATTATGATCTCTTTTGCAGGTTATGATTTTCAAAAAAATATGATATGATTTTTATTTCTTTTGTATACCCTTACTGAGCATTTGAGCTCACCCTTTTATGTTTTCTTTTCCTCAGGATATAAAGAAAGGTTTTAGGTATAAAAAAAATGGAAGATCTTTACGGGAGATATTGAAGATCTTTCACCAGGATTAGAAGATTATGTTCCGAGTTTCCAAAGACACTAAACTATTACGATCCTTGTGTGTGTGTTTTTGTTATGTACTAAGTATTCCGCAAAAGTAATGTAATGTCAATGTACGTCAAGCTACGGGTCTCTACATGGATCAGTTGACAAAATCAGCGCACTTCTTGGAGATTAAGGAGTCGAGCCCAATGAGCACCTTAGCCCATAGGTATGTCGATGAGGTGGTGCGGTTGCATTAGATTCTGAGATCTATTGTCTCCGATCGAGACACGTGGTTTACCTCACAAGTCTGCAGGGGATTACAACATTCCTTTGGCACCCAACTACACCTTAGCACTGCTTTCCACCCTTAGACGGATGGGAAAATAGAACAAACTATCCAGACGTTGGAAGACATGCTGCGGGCACGTGTTCTGGATTTTGGGGGATCATGGGTACAACACTTGCCTCTGGTGGAGCTTGCTTATAACAATAGATTCCACTCCACTATTGGAATGACACCGTTTGAGGCCTTGTATGGAAGGCCGTGTTGTTCACCCGTTTGCTGGACAGAGATTGGGGAAGTAGCTGTTCTTGGGCCAGAAGTGATGCAGGGCACCACTGAGAAGGTTCAGCTCGTGTGTGAGAGGATGAAGGCAGCCCAGGACTGGAAGAAGTCTTATGCCGATCGTAGGAGGAGGCCCTTGGAGTTCGAGGTTGGAAATCATGTGTTCTTGAAGGTTTCCCCTCGACATGGGCATCAAAGGTTTGGGAAAGGGAGTAAGCTCTACCCTAGGTTCATTGAACCTTTTGAGGTGCTGGGACAAGTTGGTGAGGTGGTGTATCAGCTGGCATTGACACCTCAGTTGGAGAAAGTTCACAACATCTTTCACGTCTCCCAGATTCGTCGATATCTACACGACGACTCCCACGTCATTGATTGGGGAGAGTTATATGTCGAAAACGATGCGACCTTCATAGAGCGACTGATCAAGATCGAGGATGGTAAATAGAAAGTGCTTCATGGACGAACCATTCCCTTGTTTCATGTGTTGTGGAGGCATGGTGTCCTCGAGGAGAGCACTTGGGAGCGGGGGGCCCAATTACACATTCAGTACCCAGAGTTGTTTTGACTTCCTTGTTGTTGTTGTTGTTCTGAGTTTTGTTGAGATGTTTTACCTTGTGCTTTAATATATGAAATGATTGTTTTTCTTAGCTATTATATGATCTATTCCCTGTTCTCTATGTGTCCAAATGTGTGATGATGGGAGAATCTTACTGCTAATCAGGACGCATTAATGTGGATGCGATTAAACCCGTGCGGGCGAGTCAGTGTCGCCCAAAGCGGATAATATCCTGACATGTAGGAAGGGACTCCCTGAATCAGGTGTTAGACAGTGTGATCCTTGTGCTTGTTGTAAATTTTGTGGTTGATAACTATTAGGGGAGTATTCTTGGATATAGGGGGGGGTTCTGTTCCAGCTTTCGAACAACTCAGGGGTCTACCCCTGAGAAGTATCTTTAGAGGGTGGTTGTTTGAACCCCACTTTTCTCCTTTCTGGTTTGTTCTTATATTCTCGGGGACGAGAATAGTTTGAGAAGTATATGATGTAATGGATCGAGGTTTTGGGGTTCATTACTTGGTGAAAATATGATGTTTGGGGTGTTATGGGTGGTCTGGAAGTTCATCTCAGCTTTTCGGTGAAGCTTAAGACTCCTAATGGTAGCCTCGGCCTACTGGTGGCATCAGCCTACTGGTAGATCGGCCTACCTGTGGCCTTGACCTACCGGTATCTCAGCCTACCGGTAGCTGAGCCTACCAGTAGCTTGGCCTACCGGTGGCCTCAGCCTACCAGTGGCCTTGGCCTACCGGTAGATCGGCCTACCGGTAGCTCGGCCTACCGGTGGACTCATCCTACCGGTATCTCGGCCTACTGGTAGCTCGGCCTACCGGTAGCTCGGCCTACCGGTGGCCTCGGCCTATTGGTAGCTCGTCCTACTGGTAGCTCGGCCTACCAGTGGCCTCAACCTACTGGTAGCTTGGTCTACCGGTAGACCTAGCCTACCGGTGAGCTCTCCACGGGTTTTCCAGTAGCGCCTCTTTTTGCGCAAATTGGTTTGTAAACCATGTTTTGACACCTTTAACCCCGTTTTAAAGCCCACTAATGGTATTTAATTAAATGAGGAGTCCTGGTTAAGGAGGTGTGCATCGGTTTTAACCGCCTCAAAGGGTGGGGACCTTTTTAAGTTAGACGTATGGGGTGGCCCAACCATGTGGTCAACCCGCGATCCCGCTTCTTCCATAGTTTTGAGTTTTTCTCCATATCTTAACCATCCCGAGGATGCTATATCTCAGCCTTTATAACCTAAAGATTCTCTTCTCCCTAGGTTCCTTTTTCTCTATCACCCTGCACTCGGAATACCCTTCCTTCGGATGAGTTGTACCCCCACAAAGTTTTCCTTGATCGCATTCCATGGAGTTCCTGCTACTCCTGATTCCTAGTTTCCATGCGAGGACTTAATGTCGATCCTTGATCAATCAGGTAGAGATATTCTCCTTTGTCTCTCCTTTCTGTGCATCATGTGGGGTGGGTATGCTTTTTTCTCTGTGGAAATTGATGAAACCAAACTTAATGAAGATAATGAATGAACCTCTAAAGAAGGAAGGGGGGGTGTGATCGATGTTCTGTTGTACTCTTTTATGTTGATATGTGTTGTGAATTATACGGGCCTATGCTCACTGAAAATCATGGCCGTTGGTGGTCTTTATCTATGCACTAATGAGCCTCGGTGCTTCTGGATGTTTAAATAAACGTAACATGGAATTGGTTAATTACATATACTCGGTTAAATAAATTGAAATCACTAGGATCAACCCTTTTCTGTGATAACTCTGGTTAAAGCCCAGTGGAATTGAAACCATGGAGTGTGTTAAATCTTTTAAATCTAAAAATACATGCAAGGGCCTACCTTGTGTTGGTGGTAGTGGTTTGGTTGTTTTATTTCACGGGCCGTTTGCGGGTGACTTTATGGTTTTCTTGGATGGGGGCTTAGATTGCTGGGGTGATATGGGTGGGGATGGGATCCCCTATTGTTATACTTTCATTGGTTGTGAATCTGAGGCTGTATGGTTGCTCTGCTGTGACACGAATTCAGGTGGGATCCTCTGTTGTTGAGAAACCATTGGCTCCTGGATTTTGGGGACATTGGGCTATGTCTTGGGGTTTGTTTTGTTTCCAGTACTTTGAGGGATCTCACTTGATCCCTAATTGTTGTGACTTTATAAGAGAATCAGGTGTGAATGATTAATTTTCCCGAAAGTTTTCCTTCCTGCTTTAATTGTTGTTTCATCTGTGAATGTGCCTGTTAGTTGCCCAAAAGTTAAGGGATTAACTCATACTAAACTGTTATGAAATGATAACTTGAATAGGGAAACTGAGAACTGTTTGTTGTGTGCCTGTTTTCTAAGGCAGTAGTGCTTGGGCACCTGCTTGTATCGGTTGGGGAGCCATAGGTTGGGCTGTGTGTTGTAAAATATGTGTAACTGTATGTTTTGTGTTTATTCGCACCCAAACCACGTTGGGAACTTAGTGTAGGGCACCCCATTTCACGGGGAAGGGTGTTTCCCCCTAGTTACTCTCTTTCCTTCTCCCTCTTTCCTCAGCTGTGATGGCTGGAGGCGACTTTACACCTAAGATTCTTCGGGTAGGTTTCGATTGGTGTGTTGTTAGACCAGGACTTTTTGGGCAGGTTTGTTTTCCCAGGTGTCTTTGGTATGAGGCCCAAGTGTGTGTGGGTAGGGATGGATGGTTGTGAGGACCAGGTGTGTGCGGGTAGGAATGTGGATGGTTGTGAGGCCCATGTGTGTGCGGGAAGGAAGAGCGTGGTAGCGTCAGGACATTTGCCGTTAGGGATGAGCAGCTAGCTAGTGGGGGAAATGGTAGTGTGGGGTACCCAAATGTTTTATTCTTTAATATTATCTTACTGCTTGTGTTATTTGGTGAGTGTGTCCGGTGAGGTGGGATGGATAGATTCCTTGATAGATGATGTTTCCTTTGCTTCTCACGGGACTTTAGGACGTATCCCCCACTTGTGCACGAGAGCTTTAGGTTTTTCTACTAGGTATACTTTGTATGCTCACCCTACATTTACTTTCAGGTTTCTAGGAGGGCTTCAGATGTCGTGTGAGACCTTACTAGTCTGGACATTAGAGTTGCTGTTGGTCGCTGTTGGATTCTTCTTAGCCTTTTTCCTTTCCTGTTGGGTATTGTACTTTGGAGTCCTTGTACTTTGTTCAGTTTTATTATTAAAACATGCATGTAGTTTGTTTTTTACCTTGAGTTTTCTATACTTGGTGGTGGTTGGTGTTGACTCATTCTTTCTCCCAATCTTGGTTAACTAAAAAGGGTAATGCCTCCCATATTGTGAAAATGTTATACCCTTGGTTCTAGTCGCCACTTCGGGGCCTAATGGAGGCGGGACTCGGGGGTCATTATCTCTCCTTTAACTTAAAGAAGGAAGGGATTGGCAATCTGCTGTCCCTTCCCTCCTTTCGGTGAATGCGGGTCATGACAGTTGATGTGTCGACAATTATGATAATAAGACCTGATAGAATGTTTTCTTGGCAATAAAGGTTACTAATCCATCTTTAAAACCACATAAGGTGGTTTTTCCATGACATTTACATCGATGAACATGAGGTAGGAAGTTCCTTACCTTTTTGGGTTCTTGTATACACATGTTTTCATGGTTTAATTCATGTGTTGGAATGGTTATGTTTTATATTGATGGTAACTTCTTTTGGGAATTTGTGTTGTTGTGTTACCCATAAATTATCCCTATCATATGAGTTTTTATAGAGTATCATCTTTCCATGATCAATATTGATTCACATGATGTTGTGTTGCTATTATGTCTCCCATGATTCCATGTTATGTATGTTTATCATGATTTTACCTTGTTGTGGATTATTTTTACTTTAGAGGTTTTGTGTTTGGTACACATAACATGAGGCCACCATGGAATGGTTACCCCTTATAGGGGGAGTGCTCATGACTTGAGATGATAACGATGGTGGATCATGATATCCTTGTGGCCTGGATATAACTTGATATCTTGAGGATTCTGAGGATACGTGCCAAAATCAACGCCTTGTGGATTCTGAGGAGCTTGTCAACTCAATGCCTTGTGAACTTCAAGTAGTGTGTTCACTCAATTACTTGTGGACTCTGAGTTACATGTCGAAAACCTTGAGTCTGGTTCTATCTTTTTTCTATATCCTTGATCATCATTCTTACATGGAGTTGAAATAGGTATGGTCAGAGGTTTGTGGTAGCTTGGTTAGTGCACAACTTCTTGGTAGGTAATTGTGTGTTGTTATACCTACTTTCACATTTATTATTATCATGATATACACTTGTTATACATATACACACTTGTTAAGGATACATCGGTGGTCTTATACTGGTTTCATACACATACCCTGTATGGGAATATCGATGTGCATGAAAATTTCATGTATAAGGATCTGAGAAAGGGCAAGGGGCTCATGGCAGATGGTTGATCCATAGAGCATGGAGATGGAGGCAGGATCAGGATAAACTTTAGGGATTACCACAATTTTATTTATTTTTTTCCTACTACACTTTATACTTAGCTTTGGTTTCCCATCCATTTGTTATCTATATGAGAGGTATAATATTTTGATTATTTAGTTTTTCCATGATTTCTCTGATGGTTTATATATTATTTATTATTATTATCACTCTATGACATGATAATAAGGGTATAATCTCTTCATTGATAAACTTAGACCCTCGATACTAGTCAGAAGCCTCTTGCATATGGGGAGGCATGCATAAGGACACGTGGAACTCTGGATTGGACCTGATGGATCAGGTCAGGATGTTACAACTTATATTTTTTAATTGATGAGAATGATTCCATTGATTTAAGAAAAAATAAGGTTCTGTTTTGAATTTGTGATTGTAAATGGGGCATTTATTAAATGTGTATTGCGATATTATTAAGAGGTTTTGCAACACCCTACATCCATATGAGGTATAATTTCAATTTAATTTTCATCAATTGTCATGTATTTTGATGTTTTATAGATGCTTAAGGTTATTTCTGGGGCTCGGGGGTTTGTTTCAAGAGAAAATACCTGGTACCAAGATATATATCTTTTTACAAATGCCACCGGGTACCTGATGGGTTATTACTAGGTACCTAATGGGTTAAGTAGTGATCCTGAAGCTCCAAGTGGGTCACTGGACACCCAATTACCCTAGAGTGGGTACACAGTAGGGAATCAAGTTCCCAATGAAGATTTATTGGGTACCCAATGGCTGCCTATTTTATTTTTTAATTGTTTATTTATAAGTTTTACTTAAATGAGACTCCTCTTATTTCTATTTCCCAAAAGTGGATTGACCACCCCCTCTCCTTTAACTTTTTTATTCATTCCTAAGGTTGGATATTCCATAGTTTTTTTATTGAATGTGTTTATTCTCTAAGAGTTTTCACAGGCGAATCTATTAATCCTCCCCTCTCTTCATTGTTTCTCTTGTGATTTCAGCGCTTTCCATCGGTTATGCCCAAATTCAAGACTTTTGTCAGGTTTTTCAATTGATACTAGTTAGAGTCGTTTCTTACCATGATAATCAACAAGTGAGCTTCCATTAGACTATGGTAAGTGCTCTTTAACTAATACATATGGTTTATGCTCGTTTCATGTGACTGTTGTACCTCTCACAGGGTTTTATGACCAAAACCACTAAAGTGATTTTAAACTTTATGTTTTTAATTTTTTTTCTTGTGTATAGTGTTTAGACATCTTCCTAGAGAATAATCAGACCAATTTGAGGCATCCAAAGAAGCATGGAAGGCTATCTCCAAGAATGTAAGGCCTTGAGTTTTTGAACCAGGTCAAAGACCTATCCTATTTTGAATTTTTAATTTAGTGGGGGTTCTAATTTCTTTTTCATTGATCAGAACCAAATTCCAAGTGTTACTTCAGCCTTATATCATGTTTTTGGATGGGTTTGGAGGCTTATAGAGTGCCTTGGGTGTTTGGAAGGGATTCATGAGCATCAAAGGCCCGAATACCCTGTTTTGTCATTATAGGTAAAGGTGCACGATTTAGGGTAAACTGTGCAGCCTCTTCTAGCCTACCATGAGCCCTATTTTTGAACTTTCACACAGTATGAAAAACCGTGCGAGGTTAGGTGCACAACCATGAGGTGAAATCTATAGTTTTTATAGAGGGATTCCACATGGTTAGAGTAAATCATGTGATAAGCTGCATAGGTAGTGCCACTTTGGTAGTACCTATGCACTGTATCCTAAACGGTTTGCACATGGTCTATAAAACCATGAGAGCTAATTGTGTGTCCCCTTTAAAGAGTGAAATTATGGTTTTTAACTCTTCCCTATTTATTTCCTTTCTTCCTATTTTCCTCCTTGTTGATCGCGTACAATAGCATGGGAGGATCCATCTTCTTTCTCCCTTGTATTTTCTTTATCTCCTTCACCGGTGATCCATTTTTAAATCGATAGGGTGCATTGGAACCATAGTGGTAAGGCTCTCCCCACCCATACCTCATTTTTTTTTTCTTTTTCCTCATGGAGTGATAAATCCATTTGAGTCATTTTACCATATTTTCAGGGCATTCAACAGAATCATCGATTCTTACAAACCACTTGGAGTTAGAGGCTAATACCAGATGTAACTATATCTACTAGTACAAAGTAGGTGGTGCATGCATTTCTTTGTATTTTCATGATTGTTTTTGGGGTTCATCTTTTAGCACACCATTGGGTAATTGAGTGAGACCTTCATGTTTGGTATTAAATTGATAGTATGACCCTATGTGATGTCATTGGGCATGACCAAACCATATTATCTCATGCGATCTCGAGTTATAGGCCATTTACCACCTGGGTAGTTAGGCCAGGGTGTGTTTTTTTGATTTAAATTGAGTTATTTAGTTTAGTTTTTTTTATTTTAAATTTAATTGATCATTGAAGTCGAGTTAGTCAATTCAATTAAATCAAAATTTTTATGTTGATCTAAATTGTAAAATTCAATCGTATTAAATTGAATTGTTAATTAAAGTGAGTTATTATATATATATTTGAAATGATTATGATGAATGGAATGATATGTAGTCCATGGGATCATGATGGTCTTGGATTGAGGAATTGGTATGGCATAACCATCAGGATTGAGGCAACATGTTCTTTTGGTTGGGATTGACCTAGATTTAGTGAGTGATATTGAATCAAAAGATGGAGCATCGTGGATGTCAGTTTGAGGTGGTGAGGTAGTCAGGTTGAGGGTGTGGCCCATGATATTGGATGGAATAGCCATTAGACTTGAGAAACATGGTCGCAGGGGAATGGGGTGCCAGTTGGATGTGTCTTAGGTACTAATTTGGTGATTGTCGCTCACTCGTGATGGTCAAAGAACTGTTTGGAGTCGTGTTCACATAGGTTGAATCAGTGATGAGGTGATTTTGACCACTTGTGTGGGTAAAGGCCCCTGGTATTGAGACTTAGGAATTTTTTTGGGGGTTCTTTCTATAGAAATCCATGGGGAAGGTGAGGAGCCTTCAGTTTATAGTGTTGAGGCTATCGGTTGGTGGCTGAGGCTCACTGTATTGAGGACACTATGTTTGAACTATTTTGGGAGGTTGGAGATCTCTGTTCCTCAGGATGTCATTCTATAAGCTGATGATGATGTTTATTTGAGGATAAATATCATTTTACCTTAATATTTTGGTATTTGAGATGACAACTGCTTTCGAGTAGGGGTTCGAGGGATTAATTACTTTTCCTTAGGTGTGCCTTTGGGAAGCTGATGATTTATTTGAGACATGAGGTGCTAGGAGGAACAAGGTGCTGGGTTGCTTACTTAGAGGCAAAACCTGAGGATTCATATAGACTATTTAACATTAGGGGATACTTTGGTCCATGGGATAAGTATCCTTTCCTCTTTAGTGATTCTAGCATTGGACAAAGTAGGTGAGAACTTCTTGGTGGTTGTTGAGCACCAAAGAAGTTTGTTGTTTTATTTAAAATGCATGATATATTGTATTTATTTTATTACACACCTACTTAAACACTTATTTTGGGTACACATGCTTGGGAAGTATCCTACTAAGACTCATTCTCCCACCCTACATGGGCCCTTCGGGATGCATGTAGACTTTATGATTTTACATTTAGTGGTTCAGGCTTAGGAGATAGATCTTAGTAGCTGTTTGGAATGGGATTTTGGCAAGGTACCTTGAGGTTATTACCTCTACAAGAGTTACTTTTGAGTTTTCCTTTTTTATTTTCTACTGTATCAACATTCCATATATGTATGTATTCTATTGAGGTTATCCATTTACAACCCTTCAAGATATTGTTTTTATGACCTGTATTGTATGGATGCTATGTATTAGTGCTACAAGTGGTATGTTTGAATGTTTATTTATTTTCTATGCTTTTTTATTATTTATTATACTATTTATTGATATTGACTATTCTTCCACCATTGGCAGGTCTAGTTTGAGTCTGTCGAGTCTTTAATCTCCGCTACATGTTATATATGTACTCAGACTAGTATTATTATTATCATAACCTTGAGGGTATAACCTCACCACTTTTACCTCTTTACACCTTAGCTTCTAGTCGGTAGCCATTGGTGTTTAGGGAGATGCACCTATGGTCAGTGGCACCTGTCTTGATAACACTGTTCGAGTCTCAAATCGGTTCATGGATGCTACAAGTTATATCAAAGGAGGTTCTTGAATGGGATTTAATAGTAGTGTTCTACTGGCTACTAATGAGATCAATAATTGCCTTTTATTTTTAGTTGGTATTACTGTTTGGGATATGGTAGATTGGGGATTAGGATGTGGTCATAAATGGGTTTATAACTCATGTTTGGGTGCCTACAATTCCATGTATGAAGGGTGGATAAAGTTACCATAGATGGGAATCATTGTTTCATTTTGATCAATTTACAATTTATATATTTTCCACCTTGAGTGGTATTATTATAATGTGATTTATTTTGTTATGATATGTGACCTTGGACTGGAACAAAAAGGGATTAGATCTTGGACCCTTGTCCCGGTATGACAAGGGGGTGATTGTATTATTGTTTAAGCTTTTATTTAGGCACATGATAGGATGTTTCAAAATTTAAATATGAAAGTATCTATGATATGAAATTTCCATGTAAAATGTGAAATGTGATGCATGTATATATGTGACTGTGATGTATAAAAATGTTTGTGATGTGATGTGTGAATTTGGGTCCGACTCTTATAAGAGTTGGAATATACGAAATGGGGTGATGTTGATCACTAGGTTGGGCAATGTGGTCATCAGTTTGAGGTGATATGATCATTAGGAAGGGTGAGGCCTGAGGCTTATTTGATACTTAGATCTGTTGAGGGTGGGTAAGGAGGACATGAGGTTGGGATACCATGTGGCATGGTTGTGATAGGAAAGGTTAAGGGTAATGAGGATGCAGTGCCTGGTACTAATTTCCTTATCTATGATATTTATATATATGTTATGGGTTGTCCGACCATGTTGATGGTATTCAATGGGTTCCTCCTAGATGGCTTAGATGGAGCATCAAGTGAGTGATGGTTTAGTGCCACTAGATCATGAGAAAGTTCAGACCCCTAAGGGTCAGGCAAATATGGTATAAGCTCAGGGACAAGCCCAGGGATAGGCTCAGGTATAGGTTCTAGGGTAGGTGGGGAAATCACTATAGTTGAATACTTTTGGGTTGTGGATCGACAAAAATCTCAAAGAAATCCTGGTGCATGTGATTCAAGTTATCTACATGGGTGCTTAAGGAGTATATCCATCTAGAAAGTATCTTACTCAGGAGTTCCAGTCGCAACACCTGTTGCTTTTTCAGGGTGAGGGTGGTCCATAGGTAGCTTAGAATTGGATTTATTCAATGTATACAATCTTCAAGAAGTTAGAGATTCCTCTAGGTTGGAGGTTGAAGCTGGAAACTTATATTCTTAGAGGACTAACAAAGCGTTGGTGGGACGTGTAATTTTAGGTAAGTAGACATGAGGGACCAGCTTGGAAGGACTTTGAGGCTAGGTTATTCAAGAATTTATTCCAGGGACACTAAGGTAAGAAAGATATTGAGAGTTCTCATGCCTTCAATAGGGTGACATGTCCGTCATGGACTATACAACGACGTTTACCGGATTATCTCTCTTTTCACCCAACATGGTGAACGATGACACCTAGAGGGAAAGGTTCTTTGAGGATGATTTACAAAATTATATTTGGGTGCATGTAAAAATATTTAGGTTGACCTCATACTTAGAGGTGGTGAACCAGACACTCATAGACGAGGGAAACCTGACAGATATGACATACTCAAGTTGGGTAGTGACTTCAAGTGATTCTAGTGGTGACTCTATAGATGGAAGTAAGTGATAAAGAGAATATTTCTAGTAGGTAAGTTAGGATAATAACCTGAGCATACCAACTCATATTGGATTGTTGAAAATTTTCTTTCACTATGGGCAGTCAGGACATGTGGACAGGTCAGGCATCTCAAGAGGTTATGTAGGAAGCCTTCTCGGACAGCTAACAGTCAGGGATCGAGGCAAACCTAGGCCTCTGAGATCAGTTTCGATATTAGTAATAGGTGAGGGTAACCAAGCTTCTGATTCATGTGGAGGTCATGATAGAGACAATAGGTCCTATCAGTGGGGTCAGTGGCCTATGGATGGTATAACACCATAGGGAGGTCAGGCATCAGGCAGTCGAGTTTTAGGTCAGGTGCATGCCTTGGAGCTACCAAGGGCTAAGCATCTGGTGAGTTGATGATGGTTAGAGGTATGCCATGGGAATATCCTGGTTCTTTTGTTTTTCTTTGGCATAGTCTTTTGAGGCATGTCTGTTTTTGGTGCATGTGGTGCACAAGTTGTATGTATGGACCAAAAAAAATGCTGGTTAGTAGGTTGGTGCCAGCTCAAGTGTGTGATATATATATATATATATATATATGAGGTGAGTGTCACCAAGTTCTATATTTGATCATTGTTGGATGTAGGAATACTGAGGTTCTTGGGCATCGAGGCATCAAGGAGATGTGGTTACTTGAGGTGTGTAGGTATCTGGGCATCAATGCGATGTGAGACTTGACTGAGGTGTGAGTCATCGAGACTTATTTGAGCATCCGATGAGATGTGGGACCTCTTTGGTTCCATGTGAGACAAGGGCACAAGGCTGGTGTCGATGCGATGTAGGATTATAATGGGTGCATGGTATGACACAGAATCACCTGATGAGGTGAGGGAGTGATGATGTGTTATGGGAGGACTATGAGTCTTGGAATGGTCATTGGACTAGTTGTTTGATTTGAGTTTGGGTCAGGATGCAACTGAGGTAGGTCATTACTAAGGTGGGGAGATCCCTTGAGGTTGTTGACATATTACCTTGAGACCGGGGTAGTTTGGGTTTGTTTTAAATGGTATAGGTGTGTTCGGTACCATCTCTAAGTTTTTTTGGATAGCTCAGGGATGAGCTATATTAAGGTGGGGATATTGTAACATCCTGGGTTTTTGAATTGGGTCAAAAATGTCTATTGTTTTGAATTTTTGATTTAGTGGGAGTGAAAATTTCTTTTTCGTTGATCGGAACAAAATTCCAAGAGTTCCTCTAGCCTTATATCATGTTTTTGTATGGTTTTAGATTCTTAGAGAGTGCCTTGGGTGTTCAGAAGGTCTTCGGGAGCATCGAAGGCCCAAATACCCTGTTTTAGTGTTGTGGGTCAAGGCGCACAATTTAGAGTAAACCGTGCGACCCCTTCCAGCTAATAGTTCATCCTATTTTTGAACCACTACATGGTTTGAAAAAATATTTTGTGTGAGGCACATGGATATGTGGTGAACTCTATAGTTTTTTAAGAGGGATCCCACACAGTTAGAGAAAACCGTGTGGCAAGCCACACGAGTAGTGCCACTTAGGTAGTATGCTTGCATTGTAGCCTGCACGGTTTGCACATGGTCTTGAAAAATATGTGAGATAACCATGTGGCCTATTTAGAGGGTAAAATTATGGGTTTTTTCTCTTCATTATTTCTTTCCTTTCTTCCTCTTTTCCTCCTTCTTGGTTGCATACAACAACATGGGAGGCTTTATCTTCTTCCTCCCTTAGATTTGCTACATTTCCTTCGTCAGTGATCTGTTTTTAGATCCGTTAGGTGCATTGTAACCGTAATAGTAAGACTATCCTCACTCATGCATCATTATAATTTTTCTTTCACTTCATGGATCACTAAATTTGTTTGATCCATTTTACCTTATTTTTAAGGCGTTCGATAGAATCATCAATTTCTTCCAAAATTCTTGGAGTTAGAGGATAATATTGGAAATGCCTACATCTACTAGTCTAATGTAGGCATTGAATGCATTTATTTGTGTTTTCATGGTCTTTTTGGGGTGCTAATTTTAGCACATCATTGGGTAATTGATTGAGACCTTCATGCTTGGTATTAAATTGATCATATAACCCTATGGAATTCCATTGGGCATGCCCAAACCACATTCGATCGTGCGAGGCTAGGTTAGAGGTCATTGACCACCTTGTTAGTTAGTCCTAGGTGTGTTTCTTGATTAAAATTGATTTATTTAGTTTAAATTATTTTGTTTACTTAAAATTGAATTGATCATTGAAGTTGAGTTGGTCAATTCAATTCAATTGAATTGTTTATTAAAGTGAATTGTTTTATATATATTTGAAATAATTATGATGAATGGAATGAGATGAGGTCCATGGGATAATGATGGTCTTGGACAGATGAATTGGTATGGCATGACCATCAAGATTGAGGTGACATGGTTGTCTGGTTGGGCTTAGCTTAGATTTATTGAGTGATATTGAATCAAAGGATGGGGCATCATGGACGTCGGTTTGAGGCAGTGATACCATCAAGTTGAGGATGTGGACCATGATATTGGATGGAATGGACATAAGACTTGAGATACATGGTCGTATGGGTACAAGGTTTCAGTTGGATGTGTATTAGGTACTAATTTGGTTATTGTCCCTCACCCATGATGGCCAAAGCGTCGATTGGAGTCATGTGTATATAGGATGACTCAATGATGATGTGGTTTTGACTACTTATGTGGGTAGAGGACCCTGTTAGTGAATATTAGGACAATGTTTTGGGGGTGTTTTCCATAGAAAACCACAAGGAAGGTGAGGAGACTTCAGTTGATAGCGTTGAGGATATCAGTTGGGGGATTAGGCTTTCCACATTGAGGTCATTGGGTCTGGAATTTTTTGGGAGGATAAAGATCTATGTTCCTTAGTACATCATACTATGAGATGATGATGATTTTTATTTGAGTATAGATATCATTGTACTTATGGATGTCGGGATTTAATCCGAAGAGTGATTTCAGTTAGGGGTCCTAAGGATCAATTACTTTTTCTTAAGTGTGCTTTCAGGACGTTAGTGATTTATTTGAGACACGAGGTATCAGGAGGCACGAGGTGTGGAGTTTCTTACTTGGAGGTGAAACATGATGGTTCAACTAGGATATTTGACATTAGGGGATACCTTAGGATATAGGCCAAGGATCCTTTCCTCTTCATTGATTCCGATGTTGGCTGAAGCAGGTGATAAATTCTTGGTGGTTGTTAAGCACCAGAGATTTTTTTTTGTTTTATTTAAAATGAATGATATTTTGTATTTATTTTATTACACACTTTCTTAAATACTTATTTTGGGTATACACACTTGGGTGGTATCCTACTGAGACTCATTCTCACACCCTATACGGGCCCTTCAGGACGCATGTAGACTTTATGATTTTACATTTAGGTAATGATTCGAGATTAAGAGATGGATCTTAGTAGATGTTTAGTATAGGATTTTGGAAAGGGACCTTGAGGTTCCTACCTCTGTAGGAGTTACTTTTGATTTTTCCTTTTTTATTTCATTCTATATCAACATTCCATATATGTATGTATTGTATTGAGGTTATCCATTTGATACCC
The DNA here is from genome assembly GCA_963277665.1 of Viscum album. Lineage (NCBI taxonomy): Eukaryota > Viridiplantae > Streptophyta > Magnoliopsida > Santalales > Viscaceae > Viscum > Viscum album. The sequence continues at coordinate 720,937,036 of OY728148.1, forward strand.
TTCATGATATTTTTTGTATGACCTGTATTGTATATATGCTCTGTATTAGTGCTACAAGTGGTATGTTTATATGTTTATTTATTTCCTCTACTTTTTTGATTATTTCTTATGCTATTTATTGATATTAAATGTGGTTACACCATTGGTGGGTATAGTTTGAGTTTTTTGAGCCTTTAATTTCCACTAAATTTTATATATGTACTTGGACTAGTATTATTATTGTCATCACCTTGAGGGTGTAGCCTCTCAACTTTTCCCTCTTTACAACCTCATTACTAGTCAGTAGCCTTTAGAGTTTGGGGAGGTGAACCTAAGGTTAGTGGAACCTAGCTCGATAGCATTGTTCGAGTGGATAATCGAGTCATGGATGCTATAAAGGAGCTCACTGACCAATATCATGAGTTAGCTAGTAGAGGACCACTGACAAACCGATAGTACTGATAGTATCTCTTGAAGCTCTATCATGCCCAATAGATAGCCAGTGGAGTTCACCAACTACTAGGTGGGATCTAGATAGAAATGGAAACCTATAATAGTGTCACTGGATAGTTGGTGGCATCAGGCATCTAGCTGGTGGCTTTGATCCAACATAGTAAAATTGCATTAATTGCTTGTTTTTAAAGCATTGACCTAGATCTTTAAAGAATTAGCTTGACCCTAGAGACTCCCAAATCCTATGAAGGTTATAAATAGAGATCTAGGGAGGTTTGGATCTCAATAATAAATCTCACTAAAAATATATAATGACACCTTACTTTAGAATTGACCTCTGAAGTGATTTTTTAAGAGATATCCAAGCTTCTTCCAAATCTAAAAAGAAAATTTGGGATTCAATGACTTCAATCCATTTTCTCTTCGCCTTTTTCTTTTTGAACCAATTTATCCTTTGTTTTATTTTATTAAAGTTTATTCCTATACCCCCTCTATCCCTTTCATTTTATTTTAATTATTATAGAGAGATACTTGAGTGATTTGTAAAGGGTTTGTAAAAAAAACCCTATCACATTCTTCTTCTTCTTTAGGTGATACCATAGTTAAAGTGAGGGATCTTGGTTTATGGTTTCTATTAAAACCAAGGGTCATATTTGGTTCTTGGTTTCTATTAAAACCAATGGATTATTTATTCTTCTTTGGTTCTTGGTATTTTGTTAAAACCAAGGGAGAAATATAATCCGCTCAAGCCTTCTTGAGGGGAGGAGATATAGGGTCTCATTATTAATCTATTATCAAATTACTTTATCAAAGTACACATTTTTAATTTCTATAATTTATTTTTCTCAATGCTTAAAGTTTTAATTTTTTCTATGCTCACTTTACTTCGATTGTTTTATTTTTAAATCAAATTATTGAAATATAAATTCTTTAATTTTATAGCATCATTTTAAATTGTTTTTAAAATGAAATTCACCCCCTTTACATTTTATCTCTGACCTACATTTTTTATCAAAGTAAATCATTGTGTTTTTCTCAAAATACCATAGATTTGAAAATTAGTTTCAATTTTTAAAATCTTAACCAATTTCAAAGTTTTATCTTTTTAAAATGGCATCTTTTTCAAACACCCTTAGTGGTATCAAAGGACATTGTATGGGTAGTGAAACTTTATTTAATGGTTTAGACTATACCTATCAAAAAACTGACATGTCCTGTCATGACCCATTCCATGGGGCCTGTACTGTGACATACCCCAAGCCTGTCTCCTGAAGGCTAGGGGTTGGAGACTAGTGCCGAAGGCATCAACCTACAAGTGGGAGGCATTTTCCTGAGTACCTGTATGCACGCACACACAACCACATCCCAAATATGGAAAATTAAACATGAATGAAACTTAACAACTACTGAGTAAACATACAAACTATAGGTCAAATGGGCTAGAATAAAAACCCCACAAAAGATAAACTGAAAACAAGAAAGTAAAAGGAAAACTCTAAAATCCATCTATTGGAAACCCCACCCGATTGGTAAGTACAGAGTAGATGTTGGAAGTCATAGAAGTATGCCCTACATGCCTGGTCTCACTGGGCACCACCGGGTCTTGATCCACCAAGTCCTCCATCATGGTGGTAGTTGTTTTTACTAGAAACAACACATGTGGGCGAAGCCCGTGCAAGGGTGAGTAAAAATATACTCAGTAGGGACCCCAAAAAAACAAGGAAATAACACAAAGAAATCCACAAACAAACCAAAAAGCATGATCACCACACATGATCATGACACAAGACATCTCACACCAGGTATATTCTAGAGTAGGAAAGTAAGACCATCAGTCATAATGTCAAACACCATGGGCTGCTGGAGAACTCCTCCTAAACGAGTATAGTGGGCCTGTCGGGTCACACAGAAGCTGCTTCCCACTAGCCTAAAACTACTGTGGTATTCATCCCTGATGAGTACCGTGGGTATGCTAGGTCACACAGAAGACACTCCCCACTGTGGGTATGCTGAGTCACACAGAATCTGCTTCCCACCTTGCCCATACTGAGGTACTCCTCTTATCAAGTACCTTGGGTATGTTGGGTCACACAGAATCCACTCCCCACCATGGGCATACTGAGTCACACATAATCCTCTTCCCATTGATCCATAATATCCGATCCACATAGGGTTTCTTGTCATCAATATTTAGGTCTCAGCCAACCATAGGGTTTCTGTACATAGTGCGCTTGATTTTAGGAGAACATCTCCTCAATCTATTCATCGAATTTAAACTTCCATTAAACCTTCCATAGAGTATTACAAAATATCCAACTCATCATGAGGGTTCAAACACTGCAAATGACTCATCAATCGGATGTCCGATTTGAATGATATTGGTGTTTTTCCAAAAAAGGGGCTGATTGGATCTGGGTTCGGTCTGACCCGGTCTGACCAAACTGACCTGGCCGGGCCAACCCGACTCGACTTGGGTCTACTGGCCTGACTCGGACCCAGTTTGATTTGATGGGGAGGCCCACACTATGCCCATTCCGCCATAGGTAGACTGGCCTTCTGCTAGTTGGGATGTAACTGGAAACTACATCCGACACCCCCTCTTCCCCACGGGTCATCCGTGGGGCCAGATCCCCAACTGTGGTCGATTGACCACAGATTTAATACTATGTATTTGGGAGACTATGTACCCTAAGAAGCATGGCCCACGGCTGTAGGCCACTTCACCAACATGGTCGGGAAGCCACGTCCCTACCACTAGCCACCATCGTAGCCAGCGGCTCCTTCTACTTCGCCATGGTCCAAGCCGGCCATGACAGTCACCTCCGGCGTGCTGTCGTGGTGCGCCGCTACCATCCCACAGCCACTACCGGCACTAGCATGCTGACAGGTCCTTCTACGGGCCACTGGGTCTACATCGGTGGTCTATTCTTCACACCGACTGCGCCTTCGGCCTCTGTGGGGTGTTGCCTACCCTACGAAGGACTTGAATTTTCCTTTCCTCCATTTTGAATGTTTGTCCTTCAAGAATTCACAAGGAATAGGGGAGTTGGGCCTTGTTCGTGTAGGCCCGTGCCCTCCGCATTAGAAATTTAAAAATAGGGGAGTCTTGAGATCATAGTTCTATCAACAATAATTTAATCCCTCTGTAGAAAACCCAATAAGAACACCCTCCCGCATGAATGTACAATACATGGATCAACTTGTTCATGGGTTGATATGCATTTGTCATTTTAGAATAAGGATGGGGAAAACATAAAACAAACAAACCCCTAACTTGATCAACGTTTGTCATTGAAGTGCTCCTCCCTCGAGGATTCAAGCTCCATTGTCGTTCACCGCTTCCCGGTCCCATTCTTCGTAAATCATCAATGTTGATAGCGATCCTGCTGGTGTTCATCGTTGGAGGGAATCCTTTCCATAGGTTCAATAGAGAAATTCAATGGTTTAATTATCATTTCTCCAACACATTATCCTATTAAAAATAAAACACGTCACAATGTTTCTATTATGCTGAGATGTTGTGTTGTTATGCTGCACAAAAATGATCCATTAAGAAGCTTACTTTAATGAACCTTGTTGTCGCATTGTAATGCCATCATCCCCCGTACCGCAGTGCCATGACCGCGTGGATGGAGGGGAATCGGGGGAGGAGGCAACTTGCATGCCAGCTTGGAGATTAGAGCGGGGAACTGGAATCCACAGGGTATTAGAGGTGAACTGTATCAGGGGTGCAAGAATTGGAGGGGAGGATCCACGGGGAATTAGAGGGGAAACTAGATCGGGGGTGGGGGTTGATGGAATAAAAAACAAAAAATTAGAGTGGGGCCATTGGAGGGGGGACATTGATCCACGAGGTATTGGATGTGAACTGTATCGAGGGTGAAAGAATTGGAGGGGAGGATCACGGTGGAAGAATTGGAGGGGAGGCATCCACAGGGAATTGGAGGGGGAACTGGATCGAGGGTGGGGGTTGACGGAATAAAAAACAAAAAATGGGGATGGTTTTAGGGGCGGTTTAAGAAACTTTCCCCAAAAACCTCCCACTAAAATCCTCAATTAGAGGCGGTTTCAGAAATAATAACCTCTAATACAAGCAATTATGATAGTTTTTTCTCAACATTAGAGGGGGTTTAAACCACCTCTAACGTAACTGCCACTAACGTTCTCATGATTTTACCAGCGCTTACTGAAAACTGCCTCTAACATCAGTAGGTGGGCACATTAGCGGCAGTTCTCTATAACCACCGCTAATGTATTTAGAAGGGGTTATAACCCCTTCTAAAGTTAAAAGTAACCCCTCTAATGTACTGTTTTTTAGTGAGAACACCCTCCCACATGAATGAAAAATCTATGGATCAACTTGTTCATGGGTTGATCTGCGTTTTTCGTTTTAGAATAAGAATGGGGAAAACTTAAAACAAACAAAACCCTACCTCGATCAACATTTGTCGTTGAAGATCTCCTCCCTCAAGGATTCTAGCTCCGTTGGCATTCATCGCTTCCCAGTCCCATTCTTTGTAAAGCATCGATGTTGATAGTGATCCTGCCAGCATTCGTCGTTCGTCGTTGGAGGGAATCCTTTATGTAGGTTCATTAGAGAATTTCAACAGTTTAATTCTCATTTCTCCAATACGTTATCCTATTAAAAATAAAACATGTCACAATATTTCTATTATGATATGACGTTGTGTCGTTATGCTGCACAAAAATGAGCCATTAAGGATCTTAATTTAATGAACCTCGTTGCCGCACCGTAATGCCATCGTCCCTCGCACCGCAGTGCCATCATCCACCACTCAATTGAGAGAAAAGAAAAGAAAATAAAATTTTAAGTTATTTTATTATTTTCTAAAAATTCATCAAATTAACTTTTCTATCCAACCCTTACCGGTAGAAGTTAGGTCTTTTATAAGAGAATCACAACATTATGAGTTCAACGGTGCTCTCATATTTCTGATCTGAGAACCGATTTAAAAGTTAGAAAAACCCTCTTTCACATTTACTTAAATGAACTTAAAAATGTTCAAAATTACATTCTAGGTTCACCGGGCCTCAAAATCACATGTCGTCAAATCTTATGGTCACAAAATAATTCCATATAATTTTAAAAAAACAATTATACAAAAATTAAAAGATATTACATTCTCCCCACCTTAGGGATTTATGTCCCTGAAATCCAAAACAAGGGCTATTTGAACAAGTGGAGGTACTGAGCACAAATCTGAGACTCCCGCTCCCATGTACTCTTCTAGAGGTTCCTATGCTACCACCAAACATGCTCCAAAGGAATCAACCATCCAAAAAGGACTTGCTCCTGTCTATCCTCTATCTCCACTGGGAACTCTACAAATGTTTCCCCATCATCAATGTCCATCTATCCCCAGTTGATGACGTGCGATGGGTCATGCACGTACCTCCTCAGCTGTGAAATGTGAAAACCATCATGAACCCAATGAATTTGTGGGGGAAGACCTAGGTGGTATGACACTACATCAACTTTTCTAAGAATATGAAAAGATTCGATGAACCTGAGAGATAACTTGCCACCCTGGACAAATCTCCACAATCTTCGTCATGGTGAGACCCGAAGGAAAACATGGTCTCCCTCCTTGAACTCCAAGGGTATCCATCTCCTGTCAACATAAGATTTTTGTCTTCTATGTGTAGTACTCATCTATTCTTGGATGATCTACACCTTCTCAGTGGTAGCTCGTACCAACTTTGGACCCCTGAGTGCTGACTCCCCTAGGTCTGTCCAACATAGAGGTGATCTGCATGGCTACTCGTACAAGGCCTCAAATGGTTCCATGCCGATGGTGGAGTGATAACTTTTGTTGTATGAAAACTCCACCAGTGGTAGGTGGTACTCTCAAATGCGACCAAAATCAAGGACACAAGCACAAAGAATGTCCTCCAAGGTATGTATGGTTTGATCCATATGACCGTATGTCTGAGGGTGAAAAGCTATGCTCAAGTGAAGTTGAGTCCTGAACACCTCATGCAATTCCATACACAATCGGGATGTAAAGCATGAATCACTGTCTGAGATGATCGTCTAAATAACCCTGTGAAACTGCACTATCTTCTAGACATAGAGGCATCCTAGGCCCTCTACCGATCCCTGCTCTCAGATGGGTAGAAAGTGAGATGACTTGGTGAGTTGTTAAAAAATCACCCAAATAGAATTGTGGCTCTTGGACATGTGTGGTAACCCTATCATGAATTCCATCAAGATAACATCCCATTTCCACTCTAGTACCTCGAGTGGCTGGGCCAAGCCTACTAAACCTGATGCTCAGCCTTCACTTGCTGACAAGTAAGGCATCGTGAAATGAACCCTTCCACCGATTTCTTCATCCCTGGCCACTAGTACTGACGTCAGAGGTTCTGATACATCTTCTCCACACCAGGATGTACCGCCAAAGGGGATTTATAGAACTCCCTCAACACCTCCTCCCGTAATTTCACTGGTAATAAGGTGCATCATTTGACAAGGATAACGTGCTCCCCACCTATCGAAAATCCATTAGGTGCCTATCCTGAGGATATCTGAGCACGTTGGGCCTTGCAGCTAACATTCACAAGTTTTGCCTCCCTGAATTGTTGTAATAGTGGGGGAGTGACAATCATTTACTAAAGGTAAGATGATTCATCACCCTCTACGAAGGATACCTGTATCGTGGCTAGCTGCTCCATCACCTCACTCAGCAGTTATAAACCAGACCTCCCACTGAGCGCGTCTGCCACCATGTTACCCTTCCCAAGATTATAGACTATCTCAAAGTCATATTCCTGAAGGAACCCTAGCTATCACCGCTATCTCAAGTTCAGTACCTTTTGTGAGAATATATACCTGAGACTCTTTTGGTCGGAGTAGATAGTAAATAGTTCACCCATTAAGTAGTGCCGCCACATCTTCAAGGAAAAGACCACTGTTGATAACTCCAGGTCATGTGTTTTGTAGTTATACTCATGCTGCCTCAACTTCCATGAGTCGTAGGTGATCACTGCTTGCTCCTACATTAGGACATAACCTGGTCTATTACTTAATGTGTTGAAAAAGACTACATACCCAACACCTTATTCTGATAGTCTAAAGATGGTGTCACTTGTCAGTCTTCGCCTCAGATCCTAGAAACTCTACTGTAACTTCTCCGTACAAACAAAGGGATGTCCCTTCCATGTTAAGGCTGATAAAGGTGCTGCTACTTTGGAAAAGTTAGGCACAAACCTCCAGTAGTATCCAGCCAACCCCAAGAAACTACGCACCTCATTCATGCTCCTGGGTGTCTCCCAAGTGAGCACTGACTCTATCTTCGCCAGATCCACTTTAACTCCAGCCTTCGAGATGAAGTGTCCTAGAAAGTGGAACTCTTGAATCCAGAACTTTCACTTAGAGATCTTATCGTAAATCTGGTTCTCTCAGAGTGTATCCAGGACTATTTGCAGGTGTGTGGCATACTCCTCCTATGACACCAAGTACACCAAGATGTCATCAATGAAGACCACCATGAAGCGATCGAGGTAAGTCTGGAATATCCTGTTCATGAGTCCCATGAACACTACTGGGGCATTGGTTATGCTGAAAGGAATTACCAAAAACTCATAGTGGCCATACCAACATCTAAAGTATGTCTTAAATACATCCTCATTCCGTACCCGAAGGTGATGATATCCTGATATGAGGTCTATCTTTGAGAACTAACTTTTTCCTTTCAGTTGATCGAAGAGGTCATTAATTCTCAATAGTGGATACTTTTTCTTCACGGTCACCTGGTTCAGGCACTAGAAGTCCACACATAGACTAAATCTCCCATATTCCTTCTTGGAAAATAACATTGGGGCTGCCCATAGTGAAACGCTGGGCCTCATGAAGACCTTCTTTTGCAAGTCCTCCAACCATAACCTCAATTCAAAAATCTCTGTAGGAGCCATCTAATATTCTGGTGTGGATATCGGTGCCATCCCAAGGTACAGGTTGATGCCGAAGTCTACCTTTCTACGATGAGGTAGTCTCGAAACATCCTCAGGAAATACATTCTCATAATCATCCACCACTATAGAAAATCTTAGACTCCTCTTATTCACCTCATCAAGGGTGAGGCTAGCCAACTGGTGAGTGATCGGCTACACCCACCTCTGAGAAAGTCCATACTGTGCTGAAAAAGTTCCCTTCTCACCGGTGAAGGAAAACCTGGTCCCATCCTCGTGGACACACCACACTTTGTGCCTAATACAATCGATATGAGCATGTACTGTAGATAACCAATCCATACATAAGATGACATCATAAGGCCTCGATGCCTCTACTAGGAGATCCTGAATAAATCTCTCACCTCCTAGAGTAATCTCACACTACCGACAATAGTGTGTAATCATCAAATCCCCTCTCGTAGGAGTCTCTAACCATAAGGATTGAGCCAACAGATCCACTTGAATATCTGAGCCTCAAACGAGGTCTATGGTAAGGAAAGAGTGACTAGAACCCATGTCTATGAGAATTGCAGCTAAGGTGGAGAAGACACAGATCATACCTCTAATCATCTCTAGAGCACTGTGGTCATAGGCCTCCATCGCCTGAAGCTGGACTCGCTCCTATCTACCAACTCCCTGAGCCTATGGTGGACCACCTCAGGGTGGTGGTGGTAGCACCTCGAACCGTCATCCACCGCCTACTCCCCTACCACATCTATCTCCCTGTGAAACTCCTCGCTCAAACCTCTTCCTATGCCTTGGTAGTCTCTCGACTGTCTGTTGGTTGTCTGTGTGGAGGGTCGGGTAGTCACGATCCATGTGTCCCTACCCGCCGCACGTGAAGCACAACCCGGTTCCCTATCGACTCCCTCTACCATGGGAGCCCTGCACTACCAACCTTGAGTCCTGGGGTCGTTCCCTGAAAGACCTGACTAGCTCGGGTCCCCTAGTTTGCTACCTGCTGCTCACCACCGAAGACTCTACTGCCTAAGGTCTGCTGGTGGCACTAGCTGTCAGTGCCTACTCTGCTAGAAATATCCTCACAATAAGGGCTCGCTCTTGCACTCTAACCTGAGTAGGAATGCTGAGAGACACCATGGATTCCCTTATCTCCTGTATGAGTCCCTAATCAAAGGTATGAGCCCTAAATAAAGGGTCCCACACCATGTATGTGGAGTAACGAGAGAGGTATGTAAATCTTGTAGAGTACTCAGCCAATGACATGCTACCCTGCTGTAGGTGAAGTAGATACTGTATGTGCATAGAGTAAAAAGTTGTGGGAAAATTCTCCTCTCGAAAAAGCTACTCGAAGTCTATCCAAGTGAGGGTTGCCTCATCATGAGTTTGGAGGGTCAAGATCCACCATCTCCCTACCGAACCCTAAAGAAGGATCGCAACCAAGATCTCCATCTGGTCAAGTGGAGTCCTCACTAAGTAGAAGACCTACATCACTACCTCTAGATATTCCTCAACGACCTGAGGATCTATCTCTCCCCTGAACCTGGGAGGTCTCTGTCTCTGAAACTTTTTCAAGTCACTGAGTCCATGTACATGCTCTACTAGTAAATTTGATAGTAACTACTAACAAATGGGTGGTGGAAACACCAATGCACCACCTGGTAGGTCCATCTCTATCACTAGTCCTTGAACTGACAGGTCATCGCTAGGCGGGCTATCCACATAATATCGTATCGAAAGCCTAACTGGCAGTCTGTGTGAAGGCATCCTAAAATAGATCAAGATGTACCACAGTCAGAATACTATACCTGGTGAGATGACTCTTATTCAAGAAGATCATAAGGAGAAACTTATGCAACTGATGTTTTCATTTATAGAGCTAAAAAGAAGAATTCAAGGTCCAGGTGTATGGATACGTCGACTGCCACACCAACACTGAACTCCCTGAATTTGAAAGTAGAACTCGAAACATTCAACAATACTTCCACAAAAAAAAATATATTCTCGGTCTTTGAGGTAGAACTGACCACCTATGATATCACTTTTTCACGACCCATCCCCTGGGGCCCATGCTGTGACATACCCCAAGCCCACCTCCTGAAGGCTAGGGGTTGGTGACTAGCACCGAAGGCATCAACCTAAAAGTGGGAGGAATTTGACTGAGTACCTGTACAGATGCATAAACAACCACATCCCAAAGCTAGAAAAGTAAACATGCATTCCACTAAACAACCAATGAGTAAAAGTGTAACGTCTCGACCTGGAATCCACTAAACCGGTGCTCCGATCCGGTTGTCCACAAGGCCTCAAGCACGCCTCCCCGTACGCTAGAGGTAGCCGACTAGTAGTTAGGGCCTAGGGTGTGATAGTGGGGAGACTATTCCCTCATACTGGAGTAAGAAAATAGTGTAAATAACTAAGTATCATACACAACAGAAATTAAACAGAGTGCAGAAGTAATAAACAACTGAAATAGAACAAGCTATAATAGTAAAATACTGTAAAATCCTGAATAGCTATGCAATACAATACAACACTGGTCACCCACTAGGTCGACCATACAGATACAAGTACAAAAGAAACTGAAAGTAAAAGTACAGGGCTCTACTACTAACTCCGAGCCAATCCACGTACCCGATCTCCAGACAATATCGAACTACAGCAGCCCGATCAGTAGAACCACTCGTGCAGCTCCGCTCAATCATGCAACACTGGGCCTCAACCCTATCCACCATGCAACTCATTCTTAACTTGAAAAGTAGACATAAGGTCTACATGTACACCGAGGTGCACGTGCAGGGGTGAGAACTAATCTCAATAGGTCCCTTGACAAGCAACCTATAACTGTGCTGCTATGTGTATGCAATAGCAACTCGCTTAGCCTAGCTGGAACCCAACAAAGGAAGTAAACCAAATGTGCAACCATAGTCGAACCTAGGGTATATAAACCATTTCAACTAGGAAAGTGCCACCATGGATGTCCATATCTATATACGTACACATGTATAGTCCCATACCTATACAGATATACATAAATATGAATATTCATGATTAAGTGATTCAAATAACAAGAACAATATTAGCAGTCAATCCTCGGGACCATAATCCTGATCTCATGGACATCCTGTGCAAGGAAATTGAGCTGGACGTCGTGTCACTCAATCCGTGTATCATTAAGTCGATCTATGGGTCTGTAATCCCATCGACATGTACCTAATTTGGGCAACGCCAGAATTATGTCTCTGAACAAGATAAACAAAAACAAGTAACCCTCTGGAAAGTACTCATAACCTGTCCCCTATGGTTCAACCAATCAAACACAAGCAAGCAGATAACACAACAGGCAACCCTATGGGAAGTACTCACAGCCTATCCCCTATGGTCCTACCTAGAAACACAAGCAACCCTCTGGAAAACACACACAGTCTCACCCCTCTGGTTTAGCTAAATCATAGACTCTCTGGGGAAGCAATCACCGTCAATTCCCTCTATAGTCTCGTATCGTACTAAAGGTGCTCTGGGGAAGCACTCAACGTCAATTCCCCCTGTGGCCTACGTCGAGGAACTATAGACACTCTGGGGAAGCACTCAACATCAATTTCCCCAGTGGTTTCGCATCGTATAATTATAAAGACACTTTGGAGAAGCCCTCAACATCAATTATCCCTATGGTCTATACACCAGGTTCTCACAGCCCTGTGTAAGTCAAGCAAGTGTAGCATCGCGTATCGGCCCAGGTAAACCTCAATAACTACTTGTCTAATAGTCTACAACATAATAGCATGTCATAAATACAACCACTCCATCCTAACAATACTAGGCATGGAAACAAGGCAGCCTAACAGTCAAAGCTAGACCAAACGGTCAAAAATCAAGAAACATGGGCAAACACATCCACAACAAGGTAAAATACACTATTTACAATAAAACCACATCTACTCAGGCACCCAAGGAATAATAGGCATAAAAAAAAAACAAGAAAGATACATCGTGTCAGGATCAGTAACCACCAACCTGGAAGCACCTCTGTTAAACACTACAACATCAGCAAACCAAGTCAGATATAAACAAACAGTGTAGGTGGCCCGAACGCCCAACCCAACAATACATCAAAATCCCAATGGGATTACCAGTTTGGCATGATTTCTAGGTGTCACCTAATCACCATATCTACCCAAACTTGACATAACAACTCAGGGTCAGTCAAACAACGAGCACTCATTGGGTCCCTCAAGTCAAACACAGAGGAGACATCATACTTGGGATCCTCTAGGTAAACACGAGCGAAGTCATCCAACGTGGGATCCTTAGAGAAGGGCAAGGGAGGAATCTTAAACAGGATCCTCAAAGGAAGTACAACATAGGCATTCTATAACATGGTTCCTGTCAAAGGAAGAACAAGAGAGAGATCCTACAAGGGACTCCCTAGGTCAGCACACAAGTAAAGGCATCCCTTAGGGGATCCTTAGAAGTACCCAGTCTCAAAGCCTCATAGGTCAGAAGGGAATGTCTCACAAGGAAAATGTCTTATAAATCATAGGTTACGGGTGATAACTCATATCTCATCTCCTAAAAAAGACCTCAAATAAGTTGGTCCGAACACCTAACCTATCATCCACACCAAGTCTCACTCTCAAGTGACAACTGAACTCGATAATTGGAGGAAGAACCCCTAAATTTAGATATAAACCCCCAAAACCACCTTTATATGACCTTTAAATGTCAAAATTATTCCACCATTGCAATCTACATGGAAAAACGCTCAGAATCGACTACTCACACGCCCAATTCTGACTTCCAGAGCCCAAGATATCCCCAAAACTACTAATCTGAAGTAGTACATGGCCAGAACACATTGGGCCTGCCTATGTAATAGTACACGGTGTGTACTTTACTGTACATGGAATGTACTATTCAAAAAAAAAAGTCACCCCGTGTTTGTTTTCACTAAAACACATTCCCAAGTACCACTACATGGCGTGTACTTATAGTACACGACATGTACTAAAAAAAACCACTACTCCATGTTCTATTTCACACGACCAGTCACAAGGCCACCCACTACATGGCGTGTACTCAAATTACATGGAGTGTACTTAAGAAAACTTTGTATTACCCAAATGGTAAGATCACACGGCGTGTACCCCTGGAATACACACCGTGTATTCTGGGTTTTTCAACGGGAAATCCCTGAAAACGCCCGAAACACCCATTTTGCCCCCAAAACAACAGATCGAGCCCCATGGGATTACAATAAAGCAATATAAGGATTTAAAGACTTAAAAAAACATGTTTAAAGGAGATATATGGTGAAAACATAAACGGCCCTACCTTCGGGTGGAAACCTCCTAAGCCTCGGTTGATTTCACGGCTCTCGGTTGCCGCACGCCGACTCAGCGCGTCGAGAGCTTCAAATCGGTACCCCTATTGCCTCCCAAATCTCTCTATTTCTCAATATAAAAATCCACCCAAAAGACATGACAAAGTAGGATCGCATATGGAGCATGCAAAAGATGGAGGAGGAAGTAAGAGAGAAGAAAAGAAAAGGAAAGAATAAAAGAAAAGGAAAGAAGAAAAGAAAAGGAAGAAAAAGGGGCCCGGGCCGACCCTAGCGCCCGACATGAGTTTATGCCTTCCCTAGGCTAAACTCCCCATTCCAGACTCAATAGAGAAGAAATAATCTCAATACAATGCTCCGTTTAAAAGTTATTTCCAAATGAACCTGCATTAATAATTTAATATTTAATTTAATAATATTAAATATTAAATATTCCGCTAAAATTCGAACAACTCAGATTTTCACCAAACTCCTGTCCTAGGGTAAACATCCTATTCTGGGACCAACGGAGTGGTCAGAAAAATTATCCAAGATCATATAGTAGGGGAAAATGACCATTATTACCCCTCACGAGCATCCAATAGAAAAAATTCAAATTTATGCTCAAAACTGCAGTCCATAAAAACACGGGTTCTTAAAAACTCCCCACCATAAACCTTCTCGTCCCCGATAATCCCAGTGAAAGAACTAGAAACCATGCTCATAACCCAAGCATATGCACAACCAAGCTATATGGACTATCCAACAACCTACCTTATAGCGTCAACAACCACCTTCTATACAAAGGATATTCAACTACAACCAAACTGGTACTCCCCACCATAGGAATACCCTTGTCATCATCTTAAAAGAAAACTCTGAGCTCAAAAGCCCACTGGAAAACCCCGAAGATTAACCTAAACAAGGAAAACCACCCTCAAAAGGCCAATGGTACACTCCCCACCATATGGATTTCCTTACACTACTCCGAGATCACAACCAGAATAGGTTTCATCTACTACACGGATGAACATTAAGAAAGAAAATGGAGCTCGATGTAGGGTCGAATCTCTCTCAGCACACTCAAGATGAATCAAGATATTTCATGATCATCTCTTATAGGAGTACACTAATATTTCACTGAAGGAATGTCTAGCTCCCTCCGAGCCACATTAACATCCTACTAAAACCCGACCAGGATTCAAGCATGGGTCAACCATTTCATGGTAACCTAAAATTTCACAAAGTCACCTCTACAACACCAGGGCATTTCAACACAAATTCCAGGATTCGAGTCAACAGAAAGTCTTGAAACATCAGTCCTTAGATCGCACCTAGCCACTCATTGATCTAGATTCAAATGATGCCACCTACAACAACAACATCAGAAACACTGGTCGACCAGATCAGGCACCCAAACATGCCTTCTCGTCGAAACCAATCGTGAAAAACAAACACCGCCAAAAGGCATTGGAAAACGCTGTCAAACTTTCTCACACATGTTTACCTAGAATAGAGCATACATCGATCTATAAGGGTTCAAGTCAAAACCCAGGGTCTCTAGGTCTTCAACCTAGCCCTACAAAAAAAAGCCTCACAACTGGGTCACAAGGTCTAACCACCTATCCCAATA
The DNA here is from genome assembly GCA_963277665.1 of Viscum album. Lineage (NCBI taxonomy): Eukaryota > Viridiplantae > Streptophyta > Magnoliopsida > Santalales > Viscaceae > Viscum > Viscum album. The sequence continues at coordinate 720,952,350 of OY728148.1, forward strand.
GATCCAAAACCTCTCAGAAGAAGGTAAAATTCACAATGACCAAAGAAAGTCAAAACCAAAACACAAACTACAAGGGACCTGATCCTCTCCGAGCATCCTCATAAGGAACGACTCCTTGGAGTCCACAACCCAAGCAAAAGAGAAAATTAACTGACATTCATCAGGTATCCGTATACGGAAATACCACAAGGAAGTCCAGTTCACAAGAAAATACTTGGTATCTATCGACATCGTTCTCAACGATCCGACTAGATAACCACTGACCCGAGAAATAACACCCAATAAGGGTTAAACAGAAAGGCATCACGTGCCATATCGGCCAACTGGGGTCACTGTACCACCTGTGCACAAGGACCGAGTCATCATCCTCACACCAATGCCTCAACATAGATCCATATAACCCGCCATAAAAGTAAAAAGTATGTGTAAGAAGACCCAAAGGTCTCAGTTGTCAGTAAAAACACACACTAGCAGGCCTATATGTTGTGAATACTACATGCCCAATATGATGTATGAGACTCCTCTCGCCTTTGCCGGCCAAGAGTCAAAATCTATCCCTGTAATCTTACTATTGTCTAAGAGCCAGAGATCTATAGTAAATCAAACACTACACAACATGTGCATTGCTCAAGGTGAAAATCACATACAACTATAATATCACAAAATCAGAATAGCAATCCCAAACCATGGTAACCAGGACTTCTTACCAGGACAAGTGTTCTCGACGCACCAGCCCGATATTCATCATAGGTTCTGACACATTCCTAATACTTCTTTCTACCATATCCCAAATAGTAAAGACCAGGAAAGAAAAATCCTCTAATAACACTTTGTAACGTCCCGACCCAGAAGCCACTAAACTGGTGCTTTGAGTCGATTCGCCACAAGGCCTCAAGAACGCCTCCCTATACACCAAAGGCTGCAGAATAGCAGCGAGGGCCTAGGGTGTGATAGTGGGGAGACTATGTCCTCATTCCAGAGTAAGAAAATAGCATAAATAACTATCATAAAAAGTGTAAATTAAACAGAGTGTGGAAGTAATAAACAACTGAAATAGAACAAGCTGTAATAGTAAAATACTATAAAAGCCCGAACAACTATTCAATATAATACAACACTGGTCACCCACCGGGCTGACCATATAGATACAAGTACAAAAGAAACTAAAAGTAAAAGTACATGGCTCTACTACTAACTCCGAACCAATCCACGTACCCGATCTTCATACAATATCGAAATGCAGCAGCCCAATCAGTAGAACCACTTGAGCATCTCTTCTCGATCATGAAACACTGGGCCTCAGTCTTATCCACCATGCAACTCATGCTCAACCTAAAAAATAATACATAAGGTCTACACGTACACTGAGGTGCACGTGTAGGGGTAAGAAATAATCTCAGTAGGGCACCCTGACAAGCAATCTATAACTGCACTGCTATGTGTATGCAACAACAACGTGCTCAGCCTAGCTGGAACACAACAAAGGAAGTAAACCAAACGTGCAACCACAGTAGAACCTAGGGTATGTAAAACCTATCAACTGGGAAAGTGCCACCATGGATGTCCATATCTATATATGCACACATTTATAGTCCCATAACTATACACATATAAATAAATATGAATATTCATGATTAAGTGATTAAAATAACAAGAACAACATTAGCAGTCGATCCTTGGGACCATAAGCCCGATCTCCTGGACATCTTGTGCAAGGGCATTGAGATGGACATTGTTCCACTCAAGCTGTGTATCATTAAGTTGATCTATGGGTCTGTAATCCCATCGACATGTACCTGCTTCGGCCAACGCCAGAATTATGTCTCTGAACAAGATAAACAAAAACAAGTAACCCTCTGGGAAGTACTCATAGCCTGTCCCCTATGGTTCAACCAATCAAACACAAGAAAGAAGATAACACAACAGGGAACCCTCTGGTAAGTACTCATAGCCTATCCCCTCTGGTCCTACCTAGAAACACAAGCAACCCTCTGGATAACACACATAGTCTCATCCCTTTGGTTTAGCTAAAGCATATACTCTTTAGGGAAGCACTCACCGTCAATTCCCCCTATAGTCTGGTATCGTACTAAAGGTGCTCTGGGGAAACACTCAATGTCAATTCCCCATGTGGCCTGTGTCGAGGAACTACAAACACTCAGGGGAAGTACTCAACGTCAATTCCCCCTGTGGTCTTGCATCGTATAATTATAAAGACACTATGGAGAAGCCCTCAATGTCAATTATCCCTATGGTCTATACACCAGGTTCTCATGGCCCTGTGTAAGTCAAGTAAGTATAGCATCACGTATTGGCTCAGGTAAACATCAATAACTACTTGGATAACAATATACAACATAAAAAAAATGTCATAAATACAACCACTCCATCCTAACAATACTAGGCATGGAAACAAGATAGCCTAACAGGCAAAGCTAGACCAAACGATCAAAAATCAAGCAACATGGTAAAACACATCCACAACAAGGTAAAATACACTATTTACAATCAAACCACCTCTACTCAGGAAAACAAGGAATAATAGGCATCCAAACAAATAAGAAAGATGAATTGCGTCAGGCTCAGCAGCCACCAACCTGGAAGCACCTCTGTTAAACACTACAACATCAACAAACCAAGTCAGATATAAACAAACAGTGTGGGCGGCCCGAACGCCCAACTCAACAATACATCCAAATCCCAAAGGGATCACCATTTTGGCATGGGTTCTAGGTGACACATGATCACCATCTCTACCCAAACCTGACATAACAACTCAGGGTCGGTCAAATAATGAGAACTCGCTGGGTCCCTCAAGTCAAACACATAGGAGGCATCATACTCGGGATACTCCAGGTAAAAACGAGCGAAGGAATCCAACATGGGATCCTTAGTGAAGAGCAAGGGAGGAATCCTACATGGGATCCTCAAAGGAAGGACAACATAGGAATTTCATAACATGGTTCCTGTCAAAGGAAGGACAAGAGAGAGATCCCACAAGGGACTCCCTAGGTCAGCACACAAGCAAAGGCATCCCTCAGGGGATCCTTAGAAGTACCCAGTCTCAAAGGCTCATAGGCAAGAAGGGAACAACTCACAAGGAAAATGTCCTCTGAAGTATAGGTTACAAGAGATATCTCATAGCTCATCTCCTAAAAAAGGGCTCAACTATGTTGGTCCGAACACCCAACCTATCATCCATGCCAAGTCTCACTCTTAGGTGACAACTGCACTCAATAATTGGAGGAAGAACCCCTAAATTTATATAGAAACCTCCAAAACCCCCTTTATATGACCTATAAATTTCAAAAGGATTCTACCATTGCGATCTACGTGGAAAGACGCTTAGAATTGACTACTCACATGCCCGATTCTGACTTCCAGAGCCCAAGATATCCCCAAAACTACTAAACTGGAGTAGTACATGGATAGATCACATGGCCAGAACACATTAAGCCTCCCTGTGTAATAGTACATGGCGTGTACTTATAGTACACTACGTGTACTCCAAAAAAACCACTATTTTGTGTTCTATTTCACACGGCCAGTCACACAGCCACCCACTACACAAAGTGTACTCAAAGTACACGACGTGTACTTAAGAAAACTTCTTCTTCCATGAGCGGGAAGAACAAATGGTGTGTACCCCTAGAATACACACTGTGTATTCTGGGTTTTCTGACGGGAAATCCCTGAAAACACCCGAAACACCCGTTTTTGCCCCTGAAACAACAGATCGAGACCCATGGGATTACAACAAAGAAATATAAGGATTTAAAGACTTAAAAAAACATGTTTAAAGGGGATCTATGGAAGAAAAATAATCGGCCCTACCTTCGAGCAGAAACTACCGAAGCTTCGGTTGATTTCACGGCTCTCGGTTGCCGCACGCTGACTCAGCGCATCGAGAGCTTCGAATCGGTACCCCTCTTGCCTCCCAACTCTTTCTATTTATCAATATATAAATCACCCCAAAAGAAAATTCCAAGGAGGAGTGCATATGTAGCGTACACAAGAAGGAGGAGGAAGGAAGAGAAAAGAAAAGAAAAGGAAAGAAGAAAAGAAAAGGAAGAAAAAGGGGTCTGAGCCGGCCCCGACACCCGACATGAGTTTATGCCTTACCTAGGATAAAATCCCCATTCTGGAATCAACAGAGCAGACAGAATCTCAATAAGACACTCCATTTAAAAGTTATTTCCAAATGAACCTGTGTGAATAATTTAGTATTTAATTTAATAATATTAAATATTCCGCTAAAATTCAAACATCTCAGATTTCCACCAAACTTCTGTCCTAGGGTAAACACTATATTCTGGGACCAACAGAGTGGTCGGAAAAATTATCCAAGATCATCTGGTAGGGGAAAATGACCATTTTTACCCTTTACGAGTATCCAACAGCAAAAATTCAAATTTATGCTCAAAACTGCTGTTTGAAAAAACACGAGTTCTTACAAAAAAGTACAAACTATAGGTCAAATGGGCTAGAATACAAACCCAAAAAAAGATAAAATGAAAATAGGAAAGTACAAGGAAAACTCTAAAATCCATCCACTGAAAACCCCACCAAATGGGTAAGTATAGAGTACATGATGGAAGTCATAGAAGTATGCCCTAATTTCCTAGTCTCACTGGGCACCACCGGGTCCTAAGACACTAAGTCCCCCATTAAAGAGGTGGTTGTATGCACCATACACAACATGTATGGGCAAAACCTGTGTAGGGATGAGTAACAATATAATCAGTAGGGACCCCAAACAGACAAGAAAAAGTCACAAAGAAATCCACAACAAAACCACAAATCATGATCACCACGTATGATCACGACACAAGACAGCTCACACCAGGTATATTCTAGAGTAGGAAAGTAAGACCATTAGTCATAATGCTGAACACCATGGGCTGCTAGAGAACTCCTCCTCAATGAGTATAGTGGGCCTGCTGGGTCATATAGAAGCTGCTTACCACTAACCTAATACTATTATGGTAATCATCCCTAATGAGTACTATGGGTATGATGTGCCACACAGAAGCCGATCCCCACCGTGGGTATGCTGGGTCACACAGAAGCCACTTCCCACCTTGGCCATACTGAGGTACTCCTCATGTCCAGTTTTATGGGTATGCTGGGTCACAAAGAAGCCGCTTCCTATCATGGGCCTACCGGGTCACACCTAATCCGATTCCCACTAGGCCATAGTATCCGATCCATATAGGGTTGCTTTTTAGTAGTTCTTAGGTCTCAGCCAACTGGATGGTTACTGCATGTAGTGCACTTAATTCCGGGAGAACCGCACCTCAATCCATTCATCAAATTTCAACTTCCACGACATCCTCCATAGAATATTCCAAAAGATCTTCCTCATCGCGAGGGTTCTAACGTTGCAAATAGCTTGTCAATCGGACGTATGATTTGAAATATATTTACATTTTTCCAAAAAAGGGGCCAATTGGGTCTGGGTTTGGTCTAACCCGACCTAGCCTAGGGTCCTCCGACCTGACCTGGGTCTGCTGACCCGACCCGAAACCATCCATGCTTGGTTCCAGCCCAGTCCAGCCCATGCCATGTCCGGTCCCCCATAGGAAGACCGACCTTCAGCTGGTCGGGACGTGCTTGGAAGCCGTGTCCGACACCCCCTCTGCCCCACGGGTCATCTGCGGGGCCAACTCCCCAGCCGCGGTCGATTGACCGCGGCTTTTCCACTACTTATCCAACCAATCTGGCCAGACGGATTTTCTGCATGCAGTTGAGAGACCGCGTTCCCCTGAGAAGCACGACCTATGGCTGTGGGCCACTCCACCGACGTGGCCGAGGGGCCGCTCCACCGACGCGGCCGAGGGGCTGCTCCACCGACTCGAATGAGGGGCCGCATCCCTGCCGCTAGCCATCGACCCAGTTGACGACTCCTCCTACTTCACCGTGGCCCGAGCTGGCCATAGTAGTCACCTTTGGCACACTGTCGTGGCACGCTGCCACCCGCCCGTGGCCGCCACCGGTGCCAGTGTGCTAGCGGGTCCTTCTACGGACCATCAGGTCCGCCCCGGTGGTCCTTTCTTCACACCAACTGCTCCTCCAGCCTCTTTGGGATGTCTCTTTCCCTATAAAGGCCTCAAATTTTCCTTTCTTCAATTTTAATGTTTTTCCACCAAGAATGAACAAGGCAGAGGGGAGTTGGGCCTTGTTCATGTCGGCCCGCACCCTCCGTGTTAGAAGTTTAAAAATAGGGGAGGCTTGGGATCATATTTCTATCAACAATAATTTAATCCTACTATAGAGAACCCAAGAAGAGCACCCTCCCACATGAATGAACAATCTATGGATCAACCTATTCATGGGTTGATCCACATTTGTTGTTTTAGAATAAGAACACAAAAAACTTAAAACAAACAAACCCCTACCTCGATCGACATTTGGTATTGAAGCACTCCTCCCTCAAGTATTCATGCTCTGTTGGTATTTTTCACTTCTCAGTCCCATTATTCATAAAGAATTGACATTGTTGGCGATCATGTTGGTGTTCATCATTCTTCGTTGGAGGGAATCCTTGCCATAGGTTCATCAGAGAATTTCTACGGTTTAATTCTCATTTCTTCAATGCATTATCCTATTAAAAAGAAAACACTTCACATCGTTTCTGTTATGCTGAGACGTCATGTTGTTACGCTGAAAAAAAAATGATCCATTAAGAATCTTCCTTTAATGCACCTCGTCACCACACCGCAATGCCGTCGTCCACCACTCAACGACGAGAAATGAAAATAAAATAACTTGTTAAGTTATTTTATTATTTTCTGAAAAATCCAAAAGTTAAATTTTCTGTCTGAATCTTGCTGGTCAAAGTTAGGTTCTTTCTAGGTGAATCCCAGCATTCTGAGTTCAAATGTTCCCTCTAATTTTTGATCTGAGCACCGGTTTAAAAGTTAGAAAAACCCACTTGCACAATTACTTAAATGAAATTAAAAAAAGTTTAAAATTACATTTCAGGCTCACCGGGCCTCGGAATCATGTTCCGTCACAAGCGTGTGGTCTCGAAATAATTCCATAAAATTTAAAAAAAAATTATATGGAAATTCCAGGACATTAAATGTCCACTTTTCTTGGTAGTATAAGATACCCTATTTGGAAAATGGTTATGCATGGATTTACACATTCTAAAGAATTGAAAGAAAAATGGAATCCCAATGACATATATACTTTTGAACTTAATAAAAAATCAATGAATGCATTAAATTGTGGTTTAGATTGTAATGAGTTTAATCAAATTTATACTTGTAAAAACACTCATGAAATCTAGAAAATTCTAGAAGTAATTAATGAAGGTAGGAATGGAGTTAAACATACTTGGATTGATATGTATAGATAATATTTTGAAATAATAGTATGCATCCAAATGAATCTATTACTAATATTTTTACACACCTCACTGACATTTTCAATGGTCTAAAGTCTCTTGGTGATGATTTTCCTATAGAAAATATAGTGAAAAATAACCTTTGGATCTTTCTAGGTAATTGGGAATCCAAAGTGTCAGTGATATAATAAGTTAAGAACATAAAGAAAATTTTGGTCTAGGAACTAATCAGATCTCTCCTGACCTATGAGATCATAATAAAGTAACAAGATGATAAGGAATCCAACAAAGTCAAGGAGAAAGATATGTTTTCTTTCAAAACAATTAATAAAAACTCTTACAATTATGATTAAATAAAACATCTATCCAAGAGAATAAACAAATTAATTAAAAGAAATAAATATTACTAACATGAATAAAAGGAGGATGATCAAAGTGAACAAGAATTAATTTGATTTAAATGAAAAAATAAGTGAAATATAAGGTAATATTTTCCCTTGATAAAAAATAAGAATAAGGAGAAGAAGAATAAAAACAAGAAAACCTACAAGTTTTTAACCTAGAGTGAAAGTAACAAGTTTCTCTCCTCAAGTGAATCAAGTGAATCAAGTGAATCAAGTGATTAAATTTCCAAGTGTCTCATGGATCAAGTCAAGTTTAACAATGAAGTAAACTCAAATTCTTATTCCTATTCCTAAAATTATTCTTCCAATTCCTCAAATTCTTCTTCTTCTAATCACATATGCTACAAAGATATAAAATGTGCTCATGATAATCTTAAATATGGTTTTTGAAAACTAAATTCAATGTATTAATAGATTAAAAATATATATAATTAAGCACTTAAAGAAAAGGATCAACTTACTATTGCAAAAGATGAATTTTCTCTAAAATTTAACGATCAATAAAACGTGCATGAATTACAATAGACTATTGATGATCTCAAAAAATATCTTGTGAAATTCACCCAAGGTGAAGAAAACTTAAATAAAATTTTGTTTTCTCAATGACCTGTGAAAAATTGTTATGGTTTTGGTTTTACAGATAATGTTAGTTCTTCCAAAAAGATGACTTTTGTAAAAGGAATTTTGGAAAACATGTTTTGAAATTATTTTTGTAAAACTAGTAATTTAATTAATTAATATAATTTAAAAAATTACCAATATGGTATACCAATAAGTATCCATATTTCATCCCATATATCATTTCAAAAACCATTTTGAAAACAAATTTGGATTAAAAAATCCCCATTAGTTAACATTTATGGACCCAAAATCTAGGTACCAAAAGGCATAATTTCTTTATTTTACAGGAAACATGTAAAAAGAGTAAACCTACAAAATATACATTGTACATGGATAGTGTATGGTCTTTACACATGTGTGGTTACCCCTTTTAATTTAATCAACTTGAAAAAATTGATAGAGAATATGTGACTTTCGGTGACAATTCAAGAAGTAAAATCATTGATATATTTACTATATATTTTCTTAATTCCACACTTATAAAATATTTTTTACTCATCTAAGGTTTAAAGAAAAAATTTCTAATCATTTAACAATTATGTGAAAATGTTTTAAAATCTCTTTTGAAAATGATTTTTGTAATGTTTTTAATCATAGAGGAATAATTTTATTTATCACTTTTCATTTTCAAAATGCTTATATTATTGATTTAAAATATCTTTATTTTCAAAATGTTAAATATTTGAGTATTCAAGATAGTTATTCATGGAATTATTATAGGTTACTTGTTCACTATATCACACACACACAGTCATTAAGCTCAACCGACATCAACTAGTGTGAGATTTATCAAAATTTAATTTCAAATATAATATTGTTTGTAAACCTTATCAGCTTGATAAGTAACAAAAAACCTCTTTAAATCATAAAAAATAAGTGTTGAACTCTAAATACCTTGATATTTTTCACCTTGATCTTTTTGGACCAATTCAAGTTGAAAGTATTAGAGGAAAATCATACTATTTTGTGATTTTTAATGATTCTACACATTTCACTCGGGTCTTTTTCATAGAAAAAAATAAAAGTCTTATAAAGTATTCTTAATATTTAACAATAAGGTCGAAAATGAAAAAGGTTACAAAATCATTTATATTCTAAGTGATCATGGTTTATATTTTGATAACAAAGAGTTTAATTAACTTTCTGCTTTACATGGTTATAATAATACTTTTTCGGCTCCTAGAACACCATAAAAAAATGGGGTTATCAAAAGATGGAATTAAACTCTTTAATAAATCTCAAGATCCATCTTTAATTATTTCAAACTACCACAATAATTTAGGATGAGGCTTTCAATACTGCTTGTTTTATCATAAACCATGTTCTCAAAATACCCTTTCTTAAAAAGACCCCTTATGAACTTTGGAAAAATAAAATTCTAAAAGTTATATTTTTCAAATTGTTTGGATGTAAATTTCATATTCTTAATACTAAATAAAACCTAGGGAAATTTGATCCAAAATCCGATGAAGGAATCTTTTTTGGGTATTTAAAATCAAGTAAATCCTAACAAGTCTTCAATGAAAGAACCAAAACTATTAAAGAATCCATTTATATCAAATTCTATAAAAATATTACTAAACCCTTATTCCAATTAGAATATGTGGATAACCTTACACCATAGATTTTGAATAATGCACCTTATCCTAAGTATCCTATCATTGAAACTCCTTCAATTCCTTTACCAAAACCTTGAAAAAATACAAAGACCATACCTTAGAAAATAATTACCAGATATTTGAAAGATAATACTCATACTAGAAGATATATCTTAAATAAAGTTGAGAATTATTCTTTTATGCCATTAATGATGAAAATCAGGATTTTTCTATGCAAAAATAGTTAAACCAATTCCACTAGAATAATGTATGGACTCTTTTTGAAAGACCTAATGATCATCCTGTTAGTTGTACAAAATGGGGTTTTAGATATAAATTAGATGATAAAGGTAATATCCCATGTAAAAAATATAGAATCATATACAAAGGTTATAAATAAGAAGAAGGGATTGATTATAGTGAAACCTTCACCCCCATTCCTCAGTTAGAATCTATAATAATCTTGTCATCTTTCACCGCTTATCTCAATTCTAATTTTTTTTCAAATGGATATTAATTTTTTTAGAAATGGGTTTCTATCTATTTTTTTTTTGTTAAAAAACCACCTAGTTTTGAGAATACAAAATTTAGAAATTTTGTTTTTAATCTAACCAATTCTTTATGGTGTTTTAAATAATACCATTAGGATTGGTATAAAGGGTTAACTAGTTTTATTTCATCAAATGATTTCAAAATAGGAAAAATGAATTCAAAATTATTTATAAAAAACATTTTAAATGATCTTTTAATCATTAAAATATATATCGATGATGTAATTTTTGAATCAAAAAATTAATATCTTTATAATGAATTTTCAAATATTTTGAGAAAATAATTTGAAATTAGTTTTATGGTAGTGTTAACAAAATTCATTGGTTTTCAAATCTCTCAAAACGATGATGACACACTTCTAATCCAAATCAAATACACTAATGAACTGCTATAATGTTTTGGAATGAATCATGATAAGGATATTATCACACCTATGATTATGTATTGTAAGCTAACATTGGATGAATCTAGTAAACTGGTTTACAAGAAGATTTATAGAATTATGATTGGGAGTATAATTTACCTTATTGTGAACCAACCTGACATTATGTTCAATGTTTTTCTTTTTTCTCATTTTCAATATAATCCTAAATAATCTCATTTAAAATCTATAAAAAGGTTTTTTATTTTTTTAAAGGTACTAAAAATCATGTATTATTTTATCCTAAAGGAACCTATTTTAATATTTCTAGTTTTTATGACACTAATTTTGGAGGATGTTAACTATATATGAAAAGTACAAGTATAAATTTTCACCTTCTTATACATTCCTTAATCTCTTGGAGTTGTAAAAAGAAAAATCTAGTTTTTCTTTCTATAGCCAAAGTAGAATATATAGACACAAGGAGTTATTGTGTCCAAATTATATGGATGAAACAAACTATCTTAGATTTTGGCTAACATTTATTCATATAACTATTAAATGTGATAGTTATAGTTCCATAAGCATCTCCATAAATCCTATTCATCATGAATACTCTAAGAATATTGATATTTAGTATCACTTTTGGAGTGGCCACTTTTAAAAAGGAGATATCGTGTTAAAATATATTAGCATGGATCTTCAATTAGCCAACATATTCATAAAAAATCTTTATTTAGAACATTTTAATTTTATTAAATGGGAAATAGGAATGACATGATTTAATTTTTTATCTTTTAATGTCTATGTTTTCTCTTTTAAAATATTGATTTTTTTGAAAATATTTTTCTTATTTGAAAAAAATATTGTTCAAATTTCCAAAATCATGTTTTTATGTTCACCTTTATTATATTTTACATGTTTTATCTCTTATCTATTTAACCATTTTACATTTTATGTATTTTTTATAATAATAAGGGGGGATATTTTAGTGTTTTTAGGGTAAAAAAGTTTTATATAGGGGGAAACAAGTTTAAATTTAGCAGAGAAAGGTTTAATGTCTTTAAAAATGAGAAAGATCTCTAAGAGAAATATCTTGTTCTAAGGGGAGACTTATGATTTAATGGAAACAATTATTTATAAATATCTATCCTTTATCTTTTCTTATTTTCCTCCTCATATTTTAAATCTTTTTTTTAATATTAAATGAGTGTTTGTGATCATCAAAAGGAGGAGATTGTCATACCACTCATGTGATTTTATGATAAAAACCACTAAGTGATTTGAACCTTTGTGTTTTAAGTGTTTCTTGAATATAGTGTTTAATAATCTTCATAGAGAACAATTAATCCAATAAGAGGCATCCAAAGGAGCATGTAAGGCCATTTACAAGGAGCTCACTAGCCAACAAAATTGAAGAGTTGGTAAAATACCATTGACTAGCTGATAGTGTTAGCAGTAGATCCTGTAGCTTTGTCAAGCCAAATAGTTATCTAATGGAGATCACCAACTACTCGGTGGTATCTATATATAATTGGAAACCAACAGGAGTGTCACCGTATAATCGGTGGTATCAGGTGGCTAGCTGATGGCTTCAATATACCATAGTCAAATGGAATTAATTGCTTGTATTTAAAGCATTGACTTGGATCTTGAAAGTGTTGGATCAACCTTAAAGATTATTTACTCATATAGAGGATATAAATAGAAACTTTTTAAGGATTATATATTAATAAAAAAACTCAATGAATATCTATGATGACTCTTTACTTCTGAATCAACCCCCGAAGTGATTTTTCAAGATATCTTCAAGATTCTTCCAAATATCAAAAGGAAATATAGGCTTCAATGAATTCAATAAATTTTCTATTTACCTCTTTATTTTTTTTTCCAATTTATCCCTTATTATATTTTATTAAATACTCTTCCACTTCTACATTATCTATCTATCTATCTCTCTCTATATATCTCTCCCTATATTCCATGTTATTCTAAATCTTATAGAGAGAAAATTGAATGCCTTGTAAAGGTTTTGTAAACAAACCTCTATCAACATCATCTTCTTCTTTAGGTGCTAACCACCATTAAAGTGAGGAATATTGGTTCTTGGTTTTTGTTAAAACCAAGGGACTTCTTTGATTCTTAGTTTTTATTAAAACCAATGGACTCCTTCTTCTTCTTTGGTTCTTGGTATTCCATTAAAACCAAGGGATAAATATAACCCTCTCAAGCCTTATTGAAGGGAGCATACATAGGGTCTCGTTATTTATTTATTATGAAACTAATTTATCAAAGTGTGCCCTTTTAATTTCTACAATTTATTTTCCACAATTCTCACTTTACATTGATTGTTTTATTCTTAAAGAAATGATTTCATGATAAATTCTTTAATTTTATAACACTATTTTATTTTTTTAAAAGACAATTCACCTCATATTTACATTTTATCTTTGTCTTATAATGATGTGTTATACATATTTTCATTGGTCATGTGAATTATACCTATAATTAATATGAATTAATTTTCCTTGACCTAGATTGAGTAGGGTAAGGGTGATCAAGTCCACAATGGAGCCTCTAATTTTTATACCTTGATGAAATAGCCATAAATTTCCATATAATTGACCCAGTGTATATTAAAATTCTTAATCATGACCCATTGGGGATTCCTTTTATTTATCCTATGATACCCAGGACTATGATTTTATTCCTTTTATCCCCTTATACTTAAGATTAATATTGAATTTTAAAGGTCTGACTTGGGCTTAGACTATATGGAACTAGTGAGTTTCCCTTTAACCTTTGGATAATTGATTTGGGTTGGGTTGACCATTACTCCCCCACTATTAAGAATAACTGGGTAGGCTATGCCTTCGTTATGTTTATTAATTTAGATCAAGTGTGTAGGGATTGACCTAGATATAATTTAAACCACGTTGGATGATATTTCAACCATAAAAGGAATTGTTTATATTATTATATTAAAGTTGTTAATTATGAATATTTGTTGTTTTGGTTATATTTATAAGACTATATGATCTACGTGTCAATGATAAATATAATTGGTATGATATGACCCCTTGTATCATGTTTTACATGATGAGGGATTCTATTCCCATTATTTTGTATGTTGTAACCAAATTCCAGTAATGAAAGCGTGGCACACTGCCCATGATGAGATGCTTCAAAGTAGGGGGTGGGATACCCATATGAGAATGATCGAGGTGGGATATTATTTTCTTTCTCATGATAGAGACTGGTATTAAGGATACACTACCATCTTGTGTTCATGTCCATGGCTAGGGATGTTATGACCTTGATAATTTTTTTTAGAATGTGATGCCTGCTTGTATATGTTAGCTCAGGGATGTTATGTCCACTATTGTGACTGTGTTATTGGGGTGTATTGACTATATATTGATGATTATGATATCATAGGTATGTTATGACAGTTGTTCTAACTTTTCTATTAGGACACATTGCCCATGCATTTTTCATTATACTACAAGGGAAGTTATACCCATTAGAAATGGATTGGGATGTGATTCCCAATCAATGTTTATGTGATATGTTTAGAGACACCTCAACACTGGATGAAGAGGACAATGGTCACACTCGATCATATTGTGTAACACCCATCGTTGTGGTATCTTTTTCTTATTATCTTTTCCAATTTACTTTTATTTATTAGAATATCACACTATATATGCACTTGTTTTTATTGGATATGTTTATGGATACCGTTGGAAGTGGCCCACTGAGTTCTACTCACACCCTTCTTAGGCACCCTGGTACCTGAGAAAACTTTATGGTTCATGATTCAGTTAGAGGAAAGGGTCCTGCTAGTGATGGATAATCTATAGAGCTTGGTAGGATCTGATATATGGGACCATGCATAGACTTGAGAACAATGTTTCTACCATCTCTAAATTTTTCTCACTTTTGGGTTGTGTGATATACAATCTGACCATGGGAGAACTTGTTCATAAATGTAGGATTATATGAAATTATTACTACTTATTCTATTATATTATAGGAGTTGATATTTATTTATTAATGGAATATAGTTGTGATGTTTGATTTTATTTGGTTCAAATTTTTATGATTATTAACTGTATTGCTTCTATTGTGTTTTATGTCTATCTATACCAAAGAGGGTATAGTCTCCTCATGCTTTACATAAACTCTCATCACTGGTCGGTAGTCTCTGGTGTATGTGAAGAAGCACTCAAGGTATGTGGCATTCGATTTAGTGCCAATGGAAGTGAACCAGATCAGGGATGCTAAAAAGTGGTATCAAATCCTTATTTTTCTTCTATATTATTATTTGGGATATTTGATATAAGAGAAAAAATGTGGTCAAAATACGAGATGAATATTATGATTGGGAGTAGCTAACCCATATATCAAGAAAGTCCATATTATCAGGGGATTGTTGTTCTTGGTTTTTGTTGGTTGGAAAAAATATGGCGGGGGGGGGGAGGGGTGGATTTCCATTTATTTTTTAGAGATTAAAAACTTAACTAAATGAAATTAAAAAAATCAAATTAAAAATTAAAAATATAATATTTTAGTGTAAGATAAATAATTATAAGTGAGAGTAATTAAATAAATTAGTCAGCACAACATAAATATAGATAAAATATAAGGAACAATTTGATAAAAGAGTTTGTAAATAATCAACAAAGGGATGGGGTAAATCTAGTAAGAGAGGATTCTTTGGGGATTCACTACTTTAGGCCTCCTTGATTGTATTTTTTTTCCTAGCTTGCTTGTACTTATTTTCTTTTAATAATTTTTTTACTTTGATGGTCAAATCCCTTTACATTTAAGGTATTAAGAATATATATGCTTCACACTAAATGGTAGTGAGAACCCAAGAAAATAAAAAATAATATACTTGCTATATTAAATTCCTTTTTAACCTACTCACACTTCTCCGATAAGATACAATAAGAAAATGATGAGAGAGGGCGATAAAATTGTAAAGGAGTATAATGATGGGAGAAAAGTAACACAATTTGGATCTATAATGAATCTTCAAGGTAACCATGTACTTAAAACCACACTTATGGGTGTATTTGTATCATCTAATTACTTTAGAATCATTATGGAGCCTCTAAGGGTTGTATAGATCCATTAGAAGTTAAATTAAGGCATGAAAGGCCCTCTATAAACAATTAGTTTTTGAGCCTTTATAGACACCATTGTCCATCCAGTGGCATCCCATCGAGTATCCACTAGCACATGTAGGTGAAGGGCTTCAAAATGGTCCTCCACAACCCTTTTCATCCCTTTGTTTAGTCTAAAAACTTCATGAAAAACTATATAAAATAAAATCACTAAAATTCATCAAAAGAAAATGTTATAAACATAATTATGTGTTTTTATCATTAAAACCACCTAAGAGAGCAATATTTATAACATTATACCCATTTTTAATGATAAAAAACACTTAAGTGATTAATATTAGAAAGATAGGCATGCTTAATTTCTCACAAGATACAACTAAAAATAATTTCAATATTTCATAATGAAATTCAAAATAAATTCTAAGAACATTTTAAATTATTAATTAAAAAATTATTTAAGTTTAAAAAATTTAAAATATTTACCCAATTTGAAAACTTTCACCCCCATTTTATTTATAAAAAAATAAATGCACCTTTAATTCCATTACCTAGATATTTCCCTCATTGTTATTATAAAAAAGTTATAAGAACTTTAATATCATCAAGGTCCTCTCCCCATTTGAGATTATAAGAAAGATCATGAAAAATGATTAGATAAATGGGGGTAATGAATTCATGATGGTAGATCCATATATGAAAAACAAAAAATATTTTGAATTTTATTAAGATCATCATTAATTTTCTTTTTAGAGAGAATAAATCTTCATTTCTATAGAAATATAAAACCAATATTTCCATAAAATCATATTTTGAAAAAAAATTCAAAACTTAAGAGATTTTAGAATTTCAAAATAGACTTTTGAAAACAAAAAACTGTACACCACATGTGTTTTCCCTTAAAGATATATCTTTGAGCATAAAAAATAAAAAATCTATTTTTAAAACAAGTCACTCTCTTGGAACATTTTAGATTTAAAAACCCCCCTCCCCTAAATTGATACATAATTTTAAAATTATAAGGATCCACTCAAACATGTAAATCAAAATAAAAAAATGAACAAAATCTCACCTAAGATAGTGAAATAAATACATCAATCAATTCAAGATAAAATAAATACAATTCAAGATTTAAAATAAATCATATAATTCAATAAATCTCAAGATAATAATTAAAAGAGATAAAAATACTTATGCTTTCTAAAATTAAATTAAATAATTATAAGTGTGACATTCATAACTCACCCTTAATGAAGTAAAAATGATCATCCACAAAAGGTTTATTGAAGATATAAGTTAATTGAATATTTTTACAAACAAAATCTAACATGATATCACCTTTTTAGAAAAAGAATCTAAGAAAATGGTGCCTAAGGTCAATTTTTTTAGTGTGATAGTGTTTAACTGGATTTTTATAAATAGAAACTATAGTTGTTCTTTAACACTTTATAGGCACATGGTCATAATTTAATCCATAATCTATAAGATTATGTTTCATCCAAATGATTTTGGCACAAAAACACCTCATAGAAATATATTACACTTTTACCATATAAAGAGAAACTGAATTTTTCTTCTTAAAACTCCACAAGACAAAATATTTTCAAGTATGTGACAAGTACTAATTATAGTTTTCTTATTGAGTTTGAAACCACCAAAATTCCCTTCAGAAAAACTTGAAAGTTCAAAAGTGGTATCTTTTAGATTAAAAAACCAAGATTTTTATTTCCTTTTAAATACTTAAAAAATATTTTTAGAGACTTCAAATATGATTCCTTTGGATTATCTTGAAAATGGGAACAAAAACATACACTAAACATGTTGTTTTATTGGGTCGTGGTAAGATAAAGAAGGCTACCAATCATAACTCTATAAATCTTATTGACCACAACTTTACCAGCTTCATCCAAAGTAAGATTATAAAAATTACTCATTAGAATACTAATCTAGTTAACTTGATCCATTCCAAAACACTTTAAAATCTCATTAGTTTATTTTCTTTGGCTAAGAAAAGTGCCATCCAAATTTTGAAAAATTTTAAAACCAAGAAAAAATTTGAGTTCTCCCATAAAAACGATTTCAAATTTCTTACTCATTAAATTGAAAAAATCATTTCAAATGGATTATTTAGTTAAAAAATGATATCATCAACATAAATTTTAATAATCATTTGAAATATGATTTAAAAATAAGGTTGAATTAAATTTTACCATTTCAAAACCATTTTCTAAAATAAATTTGGTTAAAATCTCACACTAAGCCTGATAGTCATGTTTAAATCAATAAAGTTATTTGGTTAAAATGAACACATGATTTATAAATTTTTAATCCTTAAAACTGAGTGGTTGTTCCATAAAAACTCTTTTGGAAATAAAACCATTTGAAAATTCACTTTTAATATAAATTTGAAAAATCTTAAAATTTAAAAGGGATGCGAATGAAAAAAATATCCTTATGTATTATAACCTATAAATTATGGTAAAGGTCCCACAATAATCATTTTTTTCCTCTTGGTTATAACATTTATCCATAAAATAGGAATTTTTTCGGGTGATATTACCTTACTCATCTAATTTATTTCTAAAGGCCAATTTGGTGCCAATAACTGGATAATCATTAGGTATTTCCATGAGAGTCCAAACATTATTACAGGAAAATTTATTTAACTCCTATTGCATGAAAAGAACCCAATTTTCATTATTTTAATATCCCATATTTTGGACTAGTTAAAATTTTCAAATGAATTCAGAGAGTTAGAACACTTAAAATTTATGTTTCTAGATAAGGTTTAAGGACCGAGATGTGTCTCGGGTGTTCGAACAAGTTTTGAAATCATTGGTATTTGGAAGCATAATTTTTGAGAATACAAGGGGAGGCACATGGTTAATACATGATTAATGCTAACCAAGAACCCAAATCATGTGACCCTTTAGGGGTTTCACATAGTTTGTAAAACCATTCACCTGATACTGCACGACTATGCATGAACTCTATAGTTTATTACAGAGGCGAGTACACAAATTGTGCATAGTTTGTATAACCATATGCCTAGCCTGTATAGGGTGTGTAGGTGAGATAGTGCCAAGGGCATGATTTGAGAATGGTTTGTATAACTGTGTGCGTGAACTACATGGGTCTGGATCTTGGGTAGTGTGAGATGCATGGTTGACACACAGTTAAACAAACCACGTTTCCTTTAAATGAGGGTAAAATTGTTAGAGTTGGGGCCCTAAAACCAAATTTTGTATATTTTATGATAAAATTTATTCATTGTTTTGAATATTAATAAAATAATCATCATATCATGATTATTATTCTGTGTGACATAGTATGTGATAATTTCCTAAGAGTATCTATCGCACTGAAAGTTCACAACAGTTCTCCATTATGATGAGAACCCAAAAGTGCCACAACAGTATTATTAAATATATTTTTTACAGATGAATAAAATAATTTTAGATACACAAATGATATAGACTATTAGGGGTTGAGACTCATAGTTTGAGTTATCTTCTCATGGTGTATTTCCTTGGTAATATCTGGTGTAGGATATTATGAGAACGAGACCCACTAATAAGAAATCTACATTTACATGTTTCATTGGATATTACTATTTGTGGATGTGTGTATTGATACTTATACATATATATTATTATTAATGAGTATTATAAGTCACATACTTTGATGTATTGATGAAAAACATGACGAAATATGTTTGTGGTGAGGTAGGATATGTTTGCTGCATCTTGAGTAATATTGCATTAATGAATAATGCGAGAAAGGATTTCCCACTTCTATTCTTTAACATAAGTTTATATCTTAGGACCTGTTATGGAAATGATATATCCCAAATAAATCCATAGCCATGTTGTTCTATAGGTAAGTTTTATTTTCAAAAATTCAAAGAAAGAGACATTTAACACATAGGTTGATGGCACTAGCATACAACCTGCTTGATTAGAAATATCATGGTAAAGGGATCATATTAAACAGTAAGAATTTGTATGAGGTATTATGTTATCAAGGCATTAAATTTATTTTATATGGATTCCTTGGCATGTTTTTAGATTCTACACTTGAACTTTAGGCTCCTTCACCTAATGCCACTGAAAAAGATCCTAAAGGGTCACACAATAAGTGTATTCAGAATCTCAGTTAATATATATATATATATTATTTATTATTTAACAAGTTGAATAAATATTATTCCCATATGTGGTTTAATAATTATTTATATTTATTCGATCACATATATTCTGTCACCATTTATTCGAGAGAATATTATGTGATTAGAATATTTTATAAATACCTATTTGTTATTTAGTGAATATAATATTTATTTATTTATTAGTGAATAATGTAGTGATATTTATTTATTAAATAAATAGTCATTATTCAAGACCTTATAAATATTTTGGAGGAATAGTAGACCAATTTTAATGGCCCAGATAGAAATTATATATATTGAATATTATTTGATTAAATAATATTTAATTTAATCCGCAAGTTAAACACAAGTCATGAAATAATAATAATATTATTATTATATACATGGAGTTTCATAGGGATTAAATAAATATTAAAGGGAACTTATTAAATTATTTAATTCTAACCCTAGCATTCTATAAACCCAATTATATTATTTTTCAAGAGAGAAAATTAATTTCTTTTATTATGTACAATGAAATTTGGAGAATCCTCTCAAAGCCCTAGAGATATCCTTCTCCAAGAAAATTCCCAAGAATGGAGAGTGATCTTCTTACACCTTCTGGCCTTGAGTTAAGAGATATCAAATAGAATCCTTTGAAAGTGATTCTCATGGTGATCAAAAGTGAATGATGTGAGTGATATGATCCATCGTGCTAGCACCTAGAGATTCCTATGACAATGTCTGTAGATTTGTGGAACACATGTAGATCACTGCTAGAGGGAATAT
Source organism: Viscum album (assembly GCA_963277665.1). Taxonomy (NCBI): domain Eukaryota; kingdom Viridiplantae; phylum Streptophyta; class Magnoliopsida; order Santalales; family Viscaceae; genus Viscum; species Viscum album. Next base: position 720,973,302 of record OY728148.1, read on the forward strand.
TCTCTTGATTCCTACAATGTAATGATGGTACGACGTAGATCAGTTGTTAGATCCATCAATGAAGAAAGAATTTCTCACAAGGTAATTCTTTATTAGATTAAATTAATTATAAATAATATGTGACAATCTTGTGTTTTGGTTCTAGTGTTTTATTCATTATCTGTATTCTTTGATCCAATTCTATTAATCATGATTTTTATCATCATATAAATCTAAAATTGATCATCGATATTAATAAAAAGAAATTTTGGGCATGGACCATCACATGCTTCCTCTACACCTAATACCTTAAAGTGGTATCAGAGTGGGTCACATAATTATTTATAATTATTTAAATATCATTGATTAATTTAAGAATAAGTAATTGTTTTTCAATTCCAATTTAATTTTTATTTAATCTAAATTATGATATCTTATTCTTTATCTTAGTTTCTCATAAATATAATCGAATCGATTAATTTTATAAACGAAATAAATTCGAAGATCTCAACTGGATGTATCGAGGAATCAGGTTGGATAAAATAAGAGTACACGCCATGTAACCTAGAGGTTCATGTTGTGTACTAGTGTTTAATGCACAAAGAATTGATTCAGATTTAATTCAATACATGTGCATTTATTACACGCAATGTATTTAATTATATACTTCATGTTGTATGGGCCATCCTAGAACATGGTCAATTGGATTACACACTGTGTAACTTCTATACACGACATGTGAAACTTTAGTCACAAATAGTCCATGTATTTTCTTACATGGCCTACCTGACTGATGATTGTGTAACCCAGAGACCACATGACGTGTAGCCTATTTACACACCATTTACTCCAACTTTTTTCCATGGCACAATTACACGCCAAGTCCCTAGGTGTGTGCCATAGATAGACAATGAGAAAACCGACATACTGTGTAGCTCAAATGTACATACTGTGTACTTTTATTAAATTACATAAAATTAAAATTAAATTATTATACTATGAAAACCTTATTAACATGTACTTAAATGTGGTCATTAAGTTTATTGGACACTCCATGTGATGGGTTTTAATATATATAAATTTTTAATTAATTTCCGTGTAATATTCAGATTTTCATATCATGTATGAGTAATATTATAGTTATTAATCTACATGAATTAAAGCATAAAAAATGAAAAAAAATCATATAATTTGTGTAATCATTAAGTTGATAGTAAAAATCACGAAATTATGTGATAATTTGTGTATGAAACATGTCACAATAGTAAACAATATACAAGTATAATACATGTTGGGTTGTTCAGATGGGTACTCACCATGTTGGCTCCAAGGTACATTTTATTATTTTACATAGTTAATTTAAAATAAATTTATTTAATTTGTTTAAAACTATGATGGATAAGAATATAAAGTAAATTCATATGAGAATTAAGATAAAATAATTGATTAATTAAATAAGATAATTAATTTATTCGAGTGTGATTTATCTTAAATAAGAATGATAAATAATTAAATTCTAGTTTTATTAAATGTGTAACTCGTTTCATGAATATGGATGATCATGATCCTAGAATATATCATTTTATGTGATTGGTTTCATTTAATTTATTATTAAATTAAATTGTCGGCACACATTCCATCTCTCCTTTTGTTTTGTAAGGGTCTGTGTGCCTATGGTTTCTTTTTTGTAAACCCCTTACCCTCAACTACATGTGAGTAAATTCATATGTAATAGATGGAGATCCCAAGATAGTGGAGGCAGTTCAAGTTTGGAGTCGAGGCGAAACCAATCCAAGAGAGATACATAGGTGGAAAGGTATAAAACTGCAACACAAACCATAAATGGTTCAAGGTATTTCACCCCCATATCAATGGTTAGTTTATCATATTCTAGATAAACTAACCATTAGTAAAAGATCATGATCATACCAATTTATTATTTTATTTATTTTAAGTTTCATGCTTATTTTATTATGGATGTTTTTTCATGATCACATGAATTAATGAATTAACAAGTATGCAAGATAAAACTAAAAAAATTTGATTATGCATAAATATTATCTAATACATGGTTAATCACTTAAGTAAATACACTTAATATTAACAAGCTTGTAATAAAGATAATAATTGGAAATTTTGGAATAAAAGATAAAATCCCTCAATTATATATATTAAGTTTATATAGCCTTCTGGTACTTTAGTTAAAATAAAACCATAGTTCAAAGTTCTTGACCAACCAAAGTTGGGGTGCTTTTAATTATCAGGGAATTATAACATGAAGTTTTGGGTTGTCTTAATTTAGTTCACATCAAGGGTTGATTGTCAAAGCAAGAATTTGTGTAATTGAGAGGCAAGGGTTGAGGAAATCCAATTTAAGGACTCTAGGATTGGGTATTCCACTCAACAGATCAAGGAACTATGAGTTAATGTAGTTGGAATTTGAAATTCCTACCTAAAACCCATAAAATTTATTGACCAACCAAAGTTGGGGTAATGAAAGGGTAATATGGATCCTTTCCACTAGAATGTCAAAGAAACATGATATTCCAAATCCAATGGTGAGGGCTATTGGATTTTGATAAAATAGTGAGAGATTAATAAATATAATATATATTTATTTATCTAAATTTTATCAAACAAAGTACTAAATCTCTGACCATCTTATTTGTAGAAATAAAAATAAAAACGACTTCAAACATATAACTGTGATTCATACTTGAGAATGATAACCTTATCACTGGAAAAAATTTCCAAGAGTGGAAAAAGCACTTTCATGTTATCCTATTAAATGAAATAAAATTATATGTGATGGAAAAACCTATTCTTGATGCGCTGGGTAATGAGGCTAGTGAGGAAGAGTTATCTCTATACGGGAAACATTTTAATGATTCTAAAAATGTTCAGTGTTTCATGCTACCATCCATGACCAATGAGATTTTGAAAAAACATGAGGACATGGATGTGCATAGCATGATGTCTCACCTTCAAGATATTTATCAAGAGAAGGCAATAAATGAGATATACGAGATCTCCAATGCTTTGTTTACAACTAAACTTAGAGATTCAATTCCAGCTAGGCCTCATGTAGTCAATCTTATTGGTTACATTAAATTCTTAAACACCACAGGGATTAAATTCCCTTATGAGTTGTTCACAAATATCATAATTTCCTCACTACCCAAGACCTTATCTAGTTTTATTGCTAATTATAACATGATAAATAATGAGAATATTCTTTTAAAACTTATTACTTTGATTCTCCAACTGGATAAGGGAATGGGGTGTGACAAACCCATGATACTTATGGTGAATAATAAAAGGAAGAACAAGTAAAAGGGATCCATGATTCATAAAAAGTCTAAATCTCTCAAGCATCGTCCTTACAAGAAGAGAAATATCTAGAGGCACGGTAAGGAAAAGGAGGCACTATGTTTTCCATGTGTCAATTAAGGACATTGGAAGAATAAATGAACCTAGAAGTAAGGATAAGCTAAAGGCATGTTTATTATCGAGTGTAATCTTTCAAAATATACAAATTGGGTATTAGATTCAACTTTTGGTGCTCAAAACTATATCCAAATATAGGAAACAAGTATATTTATAAATATTTGCTAGAGGATAGGTGGATTTGTGAGCTACCAATGGTGCGAGGCTGGATAAGCTAGCCATTGGTGACTACCACCTTTTATTTACAATGATAAAGATATTGGTTTTAAGGGATTTTTATCATGTACCAACTGTTACCAAGAACATAATTTCCATTTCATTCTTATATACAGATGGTTTTATTTTAAAGTTTGGGAATAAAAGTTGTTTCTTTTATAAAGACAACATATGTTATGGTATGTCATATTTAAATAACAATATTTATGTATTAAATTATGAAAACCAAGTATTAAAAATAGATAATGAATCATGTTTACATGAATCATATAACACCCAACTATAGAGTCACCATCTTGGTCATGTAAATGAGAAGAGTTTGAAAAAGATCTGTCAAGATGGTTATTTAGAATCTTCTAATATAAAACCACTTGAAATATTTTATGCTTTTTTACAAGGAAAAATGACCAAACCTCCATTCAGTGGATAGGGTGAAAGGTCCATAGATCTTCCAGGATTGGTACACACTGATGTGTGTGGATTATTTACAATAGAATCTAGGGGTGGACATTCTTACTTTATAACTTTTACTGATGACTTGAGTGAATATGGATAGGTCTACTTGATGAGGTATAAGTCCAAGTCCTTTGATAAATTCAAAGAATTAAATAATTAAGTAGAGAATCAACTTGGAAATAAAATTAAGAATATTTGATCAAATCGATGTGGTGAATATCTTAACCAAGAGTTTTTTTTGACTTTTTATGGGATTTTGGGATTCTATCTCAACTCACTCCACCTTAAAAACAATAGTCGAATGGTGTTAGTGAAAGGAGGAACTATACCTCATTAGACATGGTAAGGTCGATGATTAGTCATGTAGATATTTTATTATCCTTTTAGGGATATGAATTAAAAACTAAAATATATACATTAAATAAAGTACCAACTAAAGTGGAAAATGGAATTCCCTTCAACTTATAGAGTGGAAAGAAACCTATTTTTTCATGTACATGTGTATGGGGTTACGAGGTGTTTGTTAAGGCCTTATCAGCTAAAAAACTAGCACCTCAGGGCAGAAAGAGTATATTTATAGAATATCCTAAGAAAATAAAGGGATAATACATATACAACCCCTCAGAAAAGAAAGTGTATATCAACAAAAAATTTGTCTTTCTTGAGAGGGATCACATCCTAAAAAAGGATAATGGGGTCAAGATTTAATTCTATGAAATTGATTCTCAAGATACAAAAGATTTGGTACATGAATATATTCCAAAAGTCCCTATAGAATAAATAGTTTCTCAAACACAAGTATTGCGTAGGAGAACTAGAGATATAAGATAAAAAGAGAGACATGATTTTCTAATCATCAAAGATGGTGAATCATTATTGGTTGAAAATAATGAACATCTCTCCTACAAAGAGGTATTAGATAGATTAGAATCTGCAAGATGGAAAGAATCTATGAATTCTGAAATGGATTCCATGTATCAGAACCAATTTTGGGTTCTGGTCAATGTTCCAATTGATTTAAAGCCCATAGGATGCAAATGAGTATTCAATAGAAAACTGGACATAGAAGATAAAATAAATACCTATAAAGAAAGTTTAGTGGATAAATGGTTTAAACAATGTCAACAAATTGAATATGATGAAACCTTTTCACCAGTTTCCAAGTTTAAATCCATTAGAATTATAATTTCTAAAACATCATACCATAACTATGAAATTTGGAAGATGGATGTCAAAACTTATTTCCTTAATGGGAAGCTTCATGAAGATGTCTATATGACATAACCAGAAGGGCTTGTGACTCCAGGTGAGTCCAAAAAATTTACAAGTTTCAGAGATCCATTTATGGATTAAAGCAAGAATCCAAGTCATGGAATATTTGATTCGATGAAGATATAAAATAATTTGGTTTCATTAAGAATGAATGTGATCCATGTGTTTATGAGAGGTTTAGTGGAAATGTAGTTGTTATCCTAGCAGTATATGTTGATGACATATTACTTATTGTAAATGACATACTAGTCTTATAGTCTATTAAGGACTAGTTAAACAAGTGTTTCTCTATAACAGACCTAGGTGAATTAGCCTATATTCTAGGGATCAAGATCATTCATGATAGATCCAAGTGGCTTCTTGGACTAAGTCAAAGTACATATATTGACCAGATACTAAATATATTTAGTATGGAACAATTCAAGAGGGGGTTGGTTCCAATTCCACATGGTATACATCTTTATAAGAAAATATGTCCTCATACACAAAGAAAAAATGAGTAAGATCCCATGTGCTTTAGCGATAGGATCAATCATATATTCCATGTTATATACTAGACTTGATGCTATCTATTCATTGAGAATGGTAGGAATATATCAATAAGATCTAGGAGAACAAAATTTGTATGATGTTAAGTCTATCCTCAAATATCCAAGAAGAACTAAGGATATATTCTTGGTGTATAAAGGAGGTGAGTAGCTATTTATCAGTTGTTATACTGATGCTAGTTTTCAAATAGATTAGAATAATCTAAATTCATATCCAGGATATGTTTTCTATCTCAATGGAGGAGTTTTGAGCTAAAAGAGTTCAAAGTATCTAGTTTTCATTGATTCTATAGTGGAGTCTGAGTATATAATGGATTATGATGAAGCCAAGGAATCTATTTTTATATGAAATTTTTTCTAGGAGATTGATGTGGTACCTAACAGTAAAGCCCCTATCACATTTTATTGTGATAATACTGCAGTATTGGATCTTTCAAAATAGATAAGGCCACACCAATGGACAAATAATATATTGTGTAAGTATCACCTATTAATGTATTTTTATCAAAGGGGTGAAGTTATAGTAAGAATATTTTACATAGAATAAAACATGGAAGACCCCTTGACTAAGGGCCTATATTAGGAGAAGCATGAGTATCATGTGAGAGATAGAAGACTGAAGGTTTTTAGTAGTTGGCTCTAGTTTAAGTGGGAGTCTGATGAAGTTGGTTCCCTAGAACCAACTTCTATACATTTTATGATTACCTTTATTCATTGTTTTTAATATTAACAAAATCCTTATCATGTCATGATTATTCGTCTATGTGACATAGTATATGATAATGTCCTAAGAGTATATATCGCACTGAAAGATCATAACAGTTCCCTACTATGATGAGAACCCATAAGTTCCATAATAGTATTCTTAAATATATGTTCTATAGACGTATGAAATCAATTTATGGACACAAATAATATAGGATATCAAGGGTGTAGAATCATAGAAATTTTAGGCACCTTCTTATGGTGTACGCCCTTGGTAATATTTAGTGTAGAATATTATGAGAACAAGGCCCAATGGTAAGAAATACACATTTATATGTGACATTAGATGTTCCTATCTATGGATGTGTGTATTGATCCATATACTTTAATATTATTTTTAATGAGAATTATAAGTCACATACTTTTATGTATTGATGAAAACCATTATGACATATGTTTTCGATGAGGTAAGATATGTTGGGTGCATCATGAGTAATATTACATTAATGAATAATGTGAGAAAGTATTTCCCCTTATATTGTTTAATGAGAGTTGATATCTCAGGACCTTTGATGGAAATGATATATCCTAATTAAATACATGGCCATAGTGTTCTATAGTCAAGTTTGATTTCTAAAAATTTAAAGAAAGATACATTGAGCACATAGGTTTATGGAACCGACATACAACCTACTTGATTAAAGATATCATGATAAATGTATTATATTACACAATGAGTGTTCATATGAGGTATTATGTCATTGTGGCATTAACTTATTTTTTATGGGTTCCTTAATGTGTTTCTAGATGCTACTATTGGACTTTAGGCTGCTTCGCCTAATGCCACTGAGAATGGGGCCTAGAGGGTCACATACTAAGTGTATCCATAATCTTACTTAAATAATATATATATTCTTATTTACTATTTAACAAGTTGAATTAATATTATTCCAGTATTTTGTTTAATAATTATTCATATTTTCTTGATCACATATATTCTATCATCAGTTTTTTCGAGATAATATTATGTGAGAAAAATATTTAATAAATATTTATTTTCTATTTAGTGAATATAATATTTATTTATTTATTGGAGAATAATGCAGTGATATTTATTTATTAAATAAATAGTCATTATTCAAGGCCTAATAAATATTTTGGAGGAATGGTGGACATAGTTTAATGATATGGTGAGAAATAATATATATTGAATATTATTTAATTAAATAATATTTAATTTAATTTGCAAGTTAAGCGCATGTCGATAAATAATAATAATAATAATAATACTATAGACATAGGGTTTTTAGGGATTAAATAAATATTAAATGTCACTTGTGCAATTATTTATTTCTAACCCTAGCGGTATATAAACCCAATTATATTATTTTTCAAGAGATCCGATTAATTTATTTTGTTGTGCACAATAAAATCCGGATAATCCTCTCTAAGCACTAGAGAGCCCCCTTTTCTATGAAATCTACAAAAAATGGAGAGAGATATTCCTCCACATTCCAACCTAAATTCAAAAGATATCAAATAGAATCATTTGGAAGCGATTCTCTTAGTGATCAAAGGAAAACGAAGAAAGCGATAGGATCTTCTGTGCTGATACCCATAGATTCCTATGACAATGTTCAAAGATTTTTGGAAAATGTGTGGATCAATACTAGAGGTAATTTTATCTTTATTCCTAAAACACAATGATGATATGGAATATATATTTTTTCAGATCCTTCAATGAAGAAAAAATTTATCACAAGACAATTCTTTATTTGCTTAAATTAATTATAAATAACATGTGATGATCTTGCATTTTGGTTCCAGTGATTTATTCATTTTTCATATTCTTATATCCAATTCCATTTATCATGGCATTTATAATCGTTTAAATATTAGATTTATCATCAATCTTAACAAAAAATAAATTTGGGCATGACCCATCACATGCTTCTACTGTGCCTAAAACCTTCAGAAATTAACCTTTTGACCTCTCCTACCCCTAAAATATAATTCTTCTTCTTATGCATAATTTTTCATACAAAAGAGCTTATTGATATCCCCTATCCTCCTCTATTAGGATTTTATGGATCTCCATTTTTCAAGATCTAATTCAAGCACCGTTCATTATATTGGATCCCCCTTAATTAGTCTATTATTCCTCTTCCTTACTTTCTTAGTTTCTCTTGCCATCATTATCATTATATCTGTGCAAGATAATTTTCCCTATTTTTTGGGAATTTTTCTATTTATTTAACTTATATCATTATAGATTAAATAAAAGACCAATATCATATGAGTGAATCTTCCTAACCTTGAGCTAGATGGTTTATTCCTTTTCCCTTAAAGTATCACATGTTTATAAATTATTAGCATTATTCTAAATGTCAGACTTTATGTGCGTTGTTATTAAAGTTTGGAATGCCTTAAATTGAATTCTTAGACCATAAAATTGATGTTCTTTAGACCCATTTAAATTATTAGAGGATGAATAACTTTTTTGTAATCACCACTTAAGGTGGGTTCAATTAAATTACTATATTAATTGTTCTTTCTTAAAATAAAAAACACCCAATGTGTGTGTTTGTGCTGTCTATCATAAAGTAGAGACTAAAGTGAATTAGTGAATTGTTTCACAACATAGATTATTCTATACCTCATGTAATTAAACCACCCTTGGAGAGTTCTGATCTCACCAATTACTAGTGGCATTCCTTAATTAAATTGAAAGGATTGAAAAGGGATATGAACACTTCTTACCCCTTATCACTTATAAGTGATTTGACTAAAATTATGAATACTCCATTGAACATTGTTATTGATAAATTATGGGGGAATGGGCTGAACTTTATGTAATGTTTAAATGATGTAAATGGAAATTGGATGATAAATCCTTGTCTCTTATCCTTTTGGGAACTTATAAATAAAATGATTAAATGCATGTTTGGATTGTAAATTGGCATGGATGTTCCCACAACCTATGTTTAATGATAAAATATATAATTTATACTTAATATTTATGAATTGAGTGATAATTGAGTTTTAATATGGAATTCCATGGATGGGATCTTGAGGAATATTGGATTGAATGAAATATAAATTATTAAGCAGTGTTGTACATGACTCTCCAAATTGTTTACTTGAAATCATTGGACATGACATTCCTTAATATTTGATTGAGATCATTGGACATGGTGTTCCTAATTATTGATTGAGATCATTGGACATGGAGTTAATAATTATTTATTGGGATCATTGGAAATGTATTTCCTCATTATTTATTGATATAATTGGACATGACATTCCTTATTATATGATTGAGATAATTGAACATGGAATTCCTCACTATTGATTAAGATCATTGGACATGTTGTTCCAAATTATTGATTGATATCATTGTAAATGGTGTTACTTATTATTTATTGAGATCATTGGACATGGAATTCCTTATTATCTATTGAGATCATTAGACATGGCATTCCATATTGGATAAATTGAAATTGTTGGACTTGATGCTCCACACACCCCTTTAGTTAGATGCTTGGGCTAAAGCCCTTATTTAAACGTGAAAACTTAGATGTTTATAATTTTACACAGATTACTTGGTTACATACCATGGTTACCAGGTTAATTATATAAAATTCAATGTCTAGAGATATTACAGTTTAGGCCGAAGTAAGTATAATAAAATAAGAATTCTATGAAGTGACTGATCCTGATGTGGTTTATTTTTATTCACTACCTTATTATTATACCCATGTAATAATTAATTTTATATTCATAGATTGTATTTTCATTAGAAATAATTGGTGGTGGACTAATAAGTTTTACTCACACTATGTTTGGGCCACCGTTTGGTACCCGAACAGATCTCCTGACTATAGGTTAGGACTTGGCTCATGCTTATTTACCATCATATCTTCTAGGATAGGACTTGGAATGGGAGTAGTGGATGAGCATGTAATCAGGATACCTTCCATAGTTGGAGTATTTTATTTATTTATTCTTTTTTATCTAGCCCTACTATATGATTTACCTACTATATATTGACTTCTTGTATTTATTATTTAGCATGTTCATGTATGATTGTTTTTATTGTCACTTTTTGGGTTATGCCATTATTATTTTCTTCCGATTTTTATTTTATTTTATTTATTTTTTCAACTATTTAGTACTACTCTATAGGGTATAGTCTCCCCGCTGTACCTCCACTAGACCCTCATTGCTAATTGGCAGCCTATAACATACTAGGAGGCGTGCTTGATGCCTTATCACCAACTGGATTGCGACACCATTTTAGTGGATCCCAGGCCAGGACATGGGAAAGTGGTATTGAAGACTTTCTTTTTCTTATCTTAATATTTTAGTATGTCAGGTAGGAGACTAGTAATGTGTTATAACTTGTTAAATATCTCTTTTTTGGTAATATCTAACCCACACATAAGGGAAAGATCAAGTTTCCTGGGATGAGACTGTTACTCATGATGTTCATTATTACACTTGATTATTATTTCACCTTTACTGATCAGTGTATTTTTCCACTAGTTATTTATTTATGAGATTTACCTCTTGGCCCGATATGAAAAGAGATGAGGTCTGTTCATGCATTGTTTAAGGAACACAAGATTCACATGTCATTAGCATGTGTGTCTGTATACCATGATTGTGTGATTATGTTCCATGCTTATCTATACACCATAATCATGTGATTATTTAGCATGATTTTTTATATACCATGATTACATGATTATTTCCATGTATACCTATATTACTTGATAATGTGATATCTTTCTATGTTATGGTATGATATATGTTTGGTTAAATAAAACAAATGGTGTTTTCCCATATATCTGGATGATGGAATTCTATTTAATCAGTTTTCAATCGATGAAATAAATGAAATGGTTAAGGAACTATCCTGAATGAAAATTCTAAATGGTAAAAAATTATATTTTTTATGACAAATTAAAATCATTTTTATGGATTTTGGTTAAATGTTGTAACAATTGAAACTTATAAAGACAAGTACCTTTATAACTTGGGAATGATGACCCCTTTACTTGAATCCTTATATGCTTCACTCAACCCTTATAGGTGAGTTTTATCATCATATTCCAATGTGATAAACACATTAAGGGTGTGCTAAATCATTAATAAAATAATTTTTATGGGTTTCACTTAAATGGGATTCCAATTATAATTTATAGGGCATTCAATCCATAAATTAAGAATATATTACCATATAACTGAACCCATATTGGAATGATGGGACCCTCATAGGTCACATTTACTTATTTTTATTCCTCGGTACTTAAACCCTTGGGGGTATGCTTGTGTTGAATGATATTGTTATTTAAAGTGTAAATAGATACATATACAGTACTTGTATAAATGTAATGCGATATCTTACTTGACCAATCCCCCTAAACTTGAAAAAAGACCTTTTGTCTTCTTTTGAGATTAATTGATATGTGGTGTCAGTTAATTAAAATTCCAATTACAACCTAAATAGAATTTTCCTCTATAACTTGAAATTGAAATTTTCTTTAATTGTGCCCAATTTTGAGAACTTTGGATAAATAGTGGTTTTAAGAGTAAATTTATGAGATATTTTTCCTACAGTGCTACATGGATTCTGCTAAATAAAGTGCTAAGTAAAGTTGTAAAATTATTTCATTCATCACTATCGTTTGACATTTCATGTATCTGAGCCTCTTTAATGTTTATAATAAATATGAAATTTATGAAAAATGATGAATTAAAACCTTCTGTTTATGTTGATAACAAAGAAACACCATGTAAGGGTTATCTTTAGAATTACCTAGAGAGATGTCTTGAATGGGAATGTGAGATTTACCCATTGGTCTCAGTTATATTCTTTCTTTATTTTCTTTAAAACCTAGATGCTAGGTGGTAGATCTTGGTTACCTTTTAGGAATGAATGTAGTTTAAAATTTGACACCATATGTTAAAATGAGTGGTTAACCCATTATGGTGATTCCCTTGGGGATGAGAAACTGATATAATTTTTGATTCGAGTTTCTTAGCATGGTAACTACTATCTGTTTGAATATTTGAGTTAAATGGGACTCCTTATTGATGAAACAATGCCCCTGGGTAGCTGGGTGGTTGTCTGGTAAGTTTAACCTCAAGGGGGTATTATCATATGCATATAATCAATTAATGTAAGATCTTAATACTTTTTTTTGATGTTGTGACCTTATAGGGAACACTAACCAATGAGTAGGCTCAAATAGGATCAAGGCCTAGAAGGATAATGATTGGTGATGAACCTTGTAGGTAGATTATTTCCTTACCTGCTTCAATTTAATCTCTTTAGAGAGAGTTTAGAGGCATTTTAAATTCGGTGTAGTGGAGTCCCTTAAGTGGGATGTGGTTATCATGTCAGAGAACTTAGGGATAGGTGGATAGGTCTAGTGGCCCTATTTTGAGTTTGGATTAGTAGGGCTAGGTGAGAGACTTAGAGGCCCTTATATTTGACTAGGACCCTAGTAGGTCAAAGATGTTTCTTTTGATCGAGGGAAACATGAGATAGGTTATCTTTAGGTTTACAAATACCTCTTTAGGTGATGCTCTTGGTTTTATGATCATTTCGAGAATGATGCACAATAGGTAGTTGGATTTTGTGATATAGACATGATGATGCCTTTTTATTTTGAGGAATCACCTAAAGTGCTGGGTATCAAGATTGGATTTAATGGGTAGGACCGTTCGGGTGCCTAGAACTGTTTACCAGTGGATGTGTGGTTGATACTTTAATATTAGAAATGACATAATGTGATGATAGACATGGGATAAATCATGGAATTGGTACATGATCAATTTTGAAGAGGATTTCCAAGGGAGCTCTTGTTACCTTAATACTGACGTGTCATGTTGTACGGTCAGCTTGAACTTGTTGATGGATGAATCACAGAAGCATGAGTTTGGACTTGAAATGGGTGATATAATATGTACACCCACTATGTATGGAAAGTTTAGTTCACGCCGTTTGTGTGTGAGAACTGGTTTCATTTAACATCGATGAGGGATGAAGATTGATAGTTTCAATTGATGCTTGAGGTCATGGAGACCCAAATTTTTGGGTAAATTTAAGGAAGAACACTATGATGAGGGATATTTAAGAAATAATCTAGGTGCTGTGATGTGGTTGACCCGTGATTGGACCCTAACATGCATGTTCAGGAGACACGGTGTTAGGGGTTGGTAAAGGAAAGTATAGCCTTGTTTGATGTGAGTGTGTCTTGAAAGGGATGATGCATGTATACATATGAAATCTTAGTGTAATACTAGTTAGATATGATCATACCTAATATGTTAACATAATATTGAGTATGTTGAGAGAGATTCGACTATATATTGAGCTACCTACCTATCTTTTTTGGTTTGATGTAGAGACTCTTTGAGAGTAGTGCTCGAGGAGTGGTTTTAATTAAGAGAAATGGATTGTAGTAAAACTCTAGAAGTTTAAGGGAGGTGACCCTTATTATGACTTTAAACTCAATGAACACCTTGGGAACTATTCTTGGGAAGTAGAAAATGGGTTATGAGTAACTTTGTATTAGTGCTTGGGGATGATCGAGTTCTTATCCATGCCAGTCATTATGTTCAGGTTTAGATGGAGCATGGACTATGGTAAAAGGATTCTTATTTATTTTGTGTAATGATATGGATATTCCTAAGGTGGAGAGTGGGAAATCGATTGTTGGCAGGATAACCTCATGTGATAAGGGTCATGGGACCTTAATATTAGTTGTGTGATAGTAATTTTTGATTTCAGATGGAATCATGTATGTTTGGTTTTATCAGTAAATACTAGGTTCAGTTTCTAATATATACTTAGTGGAGTTCGAGTGTGGGTTTTAGGCTTGGGTTAGATTTTGACGATATAAGGATATTGGATTAGGAATGTGTTGGTGCTTTTGTTATAGCACAATGATGATTTTGAACAGGGGATGGTTCATCCATGGGACATCACCAAAAGTTGGGTTGGTCTTCGATGAGTGTGCTTAGAATGATATCGATATGGTTGGGGATAAAAGGATTCAAAACCTGATTTTGGTTACACATCGGTTGCAAAAGATGAGTGTTTTCAAAATTAGTCAGTCAAAAGAGGTTTGAATTGATTTTCCTTTAGTAGTTTGATGTGGCGAGTGAGAAACCGCATCAAGAATGCGGCTGGGTTGAGATTGTTGCATTCTAATGTCCGATGGGTGATTTTCAAGGAAAAGATGACATGACCAGGTTAAGTGTGGTCGATTGGGAATTGACCATTTTGATCAAATTAGGGACTGAGGGTGGTTCCCTTGTGTGTAACCAAGTGTAATGATTTGAGAATAATTCCAAGAGAATCATTAGGATGCCAAGGACGCGATTCAATAGAAAATTATGATGGTAGTAGTACTATGACTTGAAATTGGCCTTTAAAGGCTAGAACCTATTGTGAGAAGCACCATAAGCCAATTTATGAAAAGTGGAAATGATGTGATCACATCTTAGGTTATAATGTGTTAGGAAAGTTCTATTTTAATGTTTCGGTAGTGGTTAAAAGAATTAGTTCAAGTCTTAGTGAATTATGTATCACATGATTTAAGTGGTGTTTGGAGGCTCATTAGGAATCTAAAAACACAACACATCCATTTGAGTGAGAAATTCATGACCCAAGTAGGTTGGGTGATGTTTTCTTTGTCCACCAAGGCTTCTCGGGGATGATAAATTCAAAGGTGGGGAGGTTGTAAGATCCCTTGTTTTGGATGATTTGAAAATTTCAAAGGAATTTGAGTTTTTAATTTGGTGTATGATAAAAATTAAAAATTGAGATTTAGAAAATAATTCTGAGAGTTGTAACACTTAAAAGTGATATTTCAAGATGAGATTTAAGGCACAGGAGGTGTCTTGGGTACTTAGATTTTTTTTGAAATCATCAGGATTTGAAAGCCCTATTTTTGGGAAGACAATGGGAGGCACATAGTTAGCACACAGTTAGTGATAAATGTTCACCAAAACCATATGGCCCTTTATGGGTGTCATAGGTTTGTAAAACCACGCACCTGTGGCCGCATGACCATGTAATAATTCTTTATTTTATTAGAGAGGTGAGTGCATGGGATGTGCATGGTTTGTCTAACCGTGCGCATGAACTATGTAGGGTGTAGAGGTTAGATAATGACAAGGGCATGGTTTTCTCATGGTTTATCTAACAGTGTACATGAACCATACAGGGTATATATATTTAACAGTGTGAGATGCATGGTTGGCACATGGTTAGCCAAACCATGTGCCCTTTAAAAAAGGGTGAAATTACCCTCTTTTACTTATAAAATATAATTCTTCTTCTTCTCTATAATTCCTCACACACATTATCCACTCAATTTTCCCTCTCCTACTGCATTAGGTTTTGATGGTTCTCCATCATTTGAAATCAGATTTAAGCATATTTTGTTGTGTTGGAACCCCCTTGGTTAATCTATGACTCATCTTCCTTCCTTTCCTAGTTTCTATCACTATATTCGGTGTTATATTAACATGAGTTCATTTACACTATTTTCAAGATGTTTGTCTATTTATTTGAATTCTATCATTCTAGATTGAATCAAAGCCTAATATTAGATGAGTGAAGATTTATAATCATGAGGTATGTGGTCTATGTATTTCCCATTAATGTCTTGCATGTTTATAATTTTTTTGTTATTGTTCCACATGTTGGAATTCCCACACATTATTTATAAAGTATGAAATGCCTTAAATTGAATGACTAGACCATAAAATTGATGTTTTTTAGACCCCTTGACATGGTTGGAGGTTGAATACCTCACCTAAAAGCACCAATTAAGGTGGTTTTAATTAAATTATTATATTAATTTTTCTTTCATAAAACCCAAACACCGAATGAGTGTGTTTGGGTTGTCTATCATAAAGTAGCGACCAAAGTGAATTAGTAAAATGTTGTATAACATAGATTCTCCTTTTCCTCATGTAATTAAACCACCCTTGGGGTGTTTTTATCTCACCACTTACTAGTGGGATTCCATAGTTAAATTGAAAGGATTGAACAGGGTTATAAACACTTCTTGCACCTTATCATTTGTAAGTGATTTAACTAAAATTATGAATACTCATTTGACCCTTGTTATTAATAAATGAAGTGGGAATGAATTAAAATCGATGAAATTTTTAAATGATATAAATGTAAAGTGGATGGTAAATCCTTTTCACTTGGCCTTTTGGGAACTTATAAATTAAATGATTAAATGTATGTTTGGATTTTAAATTGGAATGGGTATTCCCATGGCCTATTTTTAATTATAAAATATAGAATTACTACTTACTATTTATGCCTTAAGCGATACCTGGGTTATAATATGGAATTCCATGTATGGGCTTGTGAGGCATATTATATTAAATGAAATATGTATGATTAAGTGATGTTGGATATGATGCTACAAATAATTTATTTGAAACCATTATACATGACGTTCCTTATTATTTGATTTAGATCATTGGAAATAACATTCCTCATTGTTGATTGAGATTATAAGAGATGAAATTAATCATTATTTATTGAGATCATTGGATATAGTGTTCCTCATTATTGATTGAGATCATTAGATATGACGTTACTTATTATTTTATTAAGATCATTGGACATGATGTTCCTCATTATTGATTGTGATCATTGGACATGGAGTTACTCATTATTGATTAAGATCATTGGACATGTCATTCCTCATTATTTATTGAGATTATTGGACATGGATTTACTCATTATTGATTTATATCATTGGACATGGAATTCCACATTAGATAAATTGAAATTTTTAGACTCGATGCTCCACACATCCCTTTAGTTAGATGCTTGGATTAGAGCCCTTATTTAAATATGAAAACTTAGATGTTTATCATTTTATATAGACACCTTGGTTACATACCATGGGTACCAGGTTTAATTATATAAAATTTAATGATTAGAGATATTCCATCTTAGGTCAAAGTAGGTATAGTTGACCCATAATCCTATGAGGAGCCTGATCCTGACGTGGTTTATTTTGTTACACTACCTTATTATCATACCTATACACTAAATTTTATATTCATAGACTATATTTTCATTAGAAACCATTAGTGATGGCCTAATGAGTTCTACTCACACTCTATTTGGGCCACTATTTTGTGCCTAGATAGATATTATTACTACAGGTTAGGACTTGGCTTGGGCTTCTTAGCTGTCACATCTTCTAGGCTAGGACTTGGTATGGGAGTAGTAGCTGAGCATGTACTTGAGCTACCTTACAAATTTGAATTATTTTATTTACTTATTCTTTTCTTTCCATCCCTATTGTATGATTTACCTACTGAATGTTGACTACTTGTATTTATGACTCAACATGTTTATGCAAGGTTGGTTTTATTGGAACTTTTCAATTTATACCATTAATATTATCTTTAACTATTTTATTTTCTTTTATTTATTTCTTACACTATTTAATACTGATCTGGAGGGTATATTCTCCTCACTATACCTTCATTATAACCTCATTGCTAGTCGACAACCTCTGGCATATGGGGAGGCATGCTTGAGTCCTTGTCTCCAACTAGCACGAGGCACCATTTTAGTGGATCTAGGGTTAGGACATGATAATAATTAATGGAATCAACAATATTTTGTGGATTTAGGTGTAACAAAAAATCATGATGTTCTAATTTATTTAAAATAGATATCATAGTATGAGTAATGGATTACAAATCACTGATAAAATCTCCAATAGGATGGTCGTTAGATTTAACCCATTCCTTGGGTAAATGGATAGTTTCTTTTTTAACTTCAACTTATTTAGGAGGATGATGTTCATTTAATGTAAAACTAATGAGATCTACCTCAACATCATCAATTTGTGAATGAGGTTTGGGAAAATTCTCATCAAATTTTATGTGAATTTACTCTTCAATGGTCTTGGTCCTTTTATTGAAAACCTCAATTTATTTTCTTGATTTGGATTACCCAAGAAATATACCTTCATCTGATTTTAGATCAAATTTACCAAGGTTAACTTTGGTGTTATGAATAAAAAATTTACACCAAAACACCTTAAAATAACTAGCCTTAGGTATTTTTCCTTTCTAAATATCATAAGGGGTATTTTTAAGAATGATTCTTATGAGTACACGATTAATAGTATAGCATGAAATATTGACCTCCTCGACCCAAAAAAATAGAGGGAGTTTGAATTCATTAAGGATAGTTAGAGTAATTTCTTTCAAAGTTCAATTATATCTTTTAACAACACCATTTTTTGAAGTGTTATAGGAGCTTAAAAATAATGGTGATAAACTTTTGTGACACAAAAATCATCAAAATCCTTATTTTCAAACTCTCCCCCATGACCACTCTGAAGGAAAATTATCCTACAACCTTTTTCATTTTCAAACTTCTTGGTAAATTTAATGAATACTTTACTAGAATCACCTTTATATGATAATAAATAAACCCAATAAAATCTCATATAATCATTGAAAATTAAAAATGTGTAAGATTTACCTCTTATAATATCCACTTGGGTTATTCCAAAAATATCTAGCTATATAAGTTCAAGGGATGTAGAGGTTGAAACTTCCAATTTAGATTTAATAGATGAATTGTGTTGTTTACCAAGTTGGCATGGTTCACACACAATGTCATTTTGGAAATGAAATTTTTATAAGTCTCATACTATATGGTTCCAGTAAATTTTAATAAGTTAGTGTGTGCTACAATGACCAAGATGCCTATTCCATATCCAAAACTCACTATATTTTTCAATAAAGCATTTAATATTTTAGATTTAAAGAGATTTTAAATTAATAACATAAACATTTTGAAAAAAAAATTGGTAAATAAAATATTTCCATGGGAATAAAAAACTTTACAAATATCATATTCAAAAGAAACTTTAAAACAACTATCACAAAATCGATAATTCTAAGAAAATTATGCTTCAAAACTTTAACATATAAAACATATTTAAAAAGAGATGAGTTTAAAAAGAAAATGGTATTGGTACTGATGATCATACTCCTTGATTTTTTACCAAAGGTGACATTACCACCATCAAAATCCTTAACTGGGCATGGTGGGGCCCCCCAGTGGGAGGCGAGCATTACCCTACACAGGTTTTGTAGTTGGGGTTTGGATTAGTGGTAAGTACCTCATAATCCTATATAAAAAAATGAGGTTCAAAACCCATTGGGCATAGGTTATTGTAGTGGTATTGTAGCAGTGGCAGGTACTATCGATTGGCGGGTACTGTAGCGGCAGTAGGGCACTGTAGCAGTGGTGGTACTGTGCAAGTACTGTAACAGGTGGGTTAATATTCACATAATGGGAATTGGGGCAAAAATTTGGGTCTATGGGAAATGTAATGGGATACAAGACCACTGGGCCTTCGGGCTATGTAATGGGTCTCCCTCTACCCAGTTAAAAGAGGCCTTTGCTTTGCTTTAATAATAAAATGAGGCTTCAGCCCAAACCTTTAAAAAAAACTAAAGATTTTGGGACCCAAAATTTTGATCCACAAATGTTATCCAAAAGAGATTTTGAAACCCATAGTTTATTTTAAGAAGTTTTTCTAGAATAAACATTTTAAGAAACATGAATGGATTTAGGCCTACCATAATGAGATTTTTTTTGTAATCGTATTCATAAATCAAGTGCCCAATTTTTATATAATAGTCAAAAAATTTATATTGAGAGATACCTTTTTCCAAATTAGTATTTTTTGATACTTCTTGAGGACCATGCTTTATTTTAGTAACCAATCCCATAAGCACCTTTCCTATTAATTTAGAAACCCAAAAATAAAATTTAAATTCTGTTCACCTTGGTTGAACTTTTTAAGAGTTTTTAAGCTCTTTAATTGGATTTTATAAATTTCCAACTGTTGGGAAAAAATCCCTCAAGGTAACATTGTAGTATTTTTGGGTTGATTGTGTTTGTTGACAAAGCAGGTTTTCATGGATATTTTTTGAGTTCCCAAGAAGTTGTTGACAATCCTTGTTGACAAAGAACGATGACAAAGGAAAGGATGATCTGGAGGCGGTATAAAAGAGTAGTACAAGGTGGCACCATTTCCCAGTGTTTGCCAAATTTTTGGGGTCCAAAATTTGGAGTTTGGTGAGCATCGCGAAAAGTGGATTTCCATGAAGATCATAATTTAATATGGCAAAGACATGAATTTCGCAAAGATGGGATGCATGGATTGGATTTCGCGAAGGCCAGAAAAATGTAGGCGGTGATACTTCGCGATTACGTCAAAGCTTCGCGAACGGCAGAGTTGAAGCGCATCGCAGTGGTGAAGGGATTTGCGAGGGAGCTTCAAGTAGAAGGTGCGAAGGAATGTTGACGGTGATGCTTCGCGATTACTACGAGCTCCGTGAATGGAAAATTGCCATGGTGCTTCGCGATTTGGACAGAATTCTGGCGGAAACTTCGGAGCTTCGCGATTGGCGATGACGTGTCATTGAATTCGTGCGGAAAGTTAGAGGGTTGGTGGAATCGCCTATAAATAGAGGTTGACCCCCTCGAGAGAAGTAGAGAGAATTTTCAAAGAAGATCATTTGCTCTCGATTTGCGAAGGTGGTTCGCGGAGCCAGTGTGCTTCGCGAAAGAGGAGCTTCGCGGCGGCTATTATAGCTCCGCGAAACCTGTGAGCTCCGCATTGGCTTAGTAAGCTTCACGAGGGACGTTGCTTTGAGATGGATTGAGCTTTGCGAAAGTGCTTCGCAAAAAGGCAGGAGCTTCGTGAAGGCTTGTTTGAGCTTCACGAAATTGGGAGCTTCGCAAAGTAGGGTGCTTTGTGAAGGTACTTTCCAAAGGTAGTTGCCCAGTGGTCAGAGGCAAAGTGGTATTTATCAGTGGATGAAAGTTGGACTTCAACAGAGCATCTATAAACTGTTGAAGATGCATTATTTCATGAAAATGAAGAGACCTACAAGTCTATAAACTGTGAGTGAATCCCTTCACAGAGCAGTGAGATTAGGAAGAGGAAAAAGGTGATGCTCTCCACCGGCAGTGAGCTAGAGAGAGAGAAACAGGGAGTGACCCTTGGGAAAGCAGTGAGCTGACCCTAAACTTTGTAAAGGGAGTGAGCCTGGGCGTAGAAGTGATCTAGCCCGAACATTGTAATCCATATCTAGTGAAGTTTAGTGGAATTGGTATGACCGAAAACTTGTCGGCGTATGCTTCTTGGACGTATCCCTTTGTGGTGAACCAAGTAAAATTGGTATGTCCTGTGCATGCTTTACTTTCTGTTTACTTTGTGAAACAGGAAAGAGAGAGAAGAGTGTTTTTCTTAACAGCGAAACAAGATCAGAACGGGTGTTATTTTTAAATTAGTTATACCCTGATTCACCCCCTCTCAGGTATTCAGCCTTGTGGACCTAACAATTGGTATCAGAGGGAAGGTTGATAGTTTTTCTTCTCTCAAATGGAGGTCACTAATCATAGAGGGATCCGATCTTCGACGGATGTAATTTTCAGATATGGAAGAATCGAATGAAACACTATTTCCGATCTTTGGGAATGGATATGTTTTCAGCAGCTATGCATGGTATCACAGCTAATATTACTAGTGGTGCATTATCAGAAGATGAGCATAAAGAGTTGGATGCTGATTCCAAAGAAATCAATTCCTTAGGGGGAGCCCTTTCCAATCCCATATATACAAAGGTGATGTCATGAAAAACGTCACATGCCATGTGGGAAAAGCTTTTGAATATTTATAAAGGGGATACAAAAGCCATAGAGGCAAAGCTGCAAGTGTTGTGGAACAAGTATGAAGATTTGAGAATGAACCCGAATGAGTATGTTGATGCATTCTTTGACAGGGTAAATGCTGTGGTAGAAGACATGCGGGGTCTTGGAGAAATTATCGAAGATATAAAAATTGTAAAGCGCATATTGAGAAAACTTCCAACTCGGTTCAATCCAAAAGTTTCTGTTTTGGAAGATAAAGACCCAAAAGAACTGACATTAGATAACCTGCACAACACTCTTGTTGCATATTAAATGAGAAACGATGATAACGAGACTATGGAAAAGGGGAAATCCAAAGAGGTGGCATTCAAGGCCATGAAAAAACTCACCATTGAAGATTCTAATGAAGAAGAAGAGATAGATGAGGTGATGTCATTCCTTTCTTCAAATCTGTAAAGAGGAAGAGGAAAGTTTAAAGGTAAACTTCCACTAGCATGCTTTCGATGTGGAAAGGTTGGTCATATTGCGGCAAGATGCCCCAAGAAATTCCAATATAATGATGATGATGATGATGAAGTTGAAATTCCCAAGAAGAAGACTTCAGCATTTTTGAAAGGGAAGAAGCAATTTAAGAGAAATTTCTTCAAGAAAAAGAATCTTATTTCACAAGAATTTGAAAGTTCAGATGAGTCTGAGGATGAAGAGGTTGAGGAAATAGAAAATTGCAGAGATCATGGGGTAAATGCCTTGGTGGATATTGTTGGTAGTTATCAGAAAAAGTAAGAAGCTGATGCTGAGGAAGAAGAAGAAATTGAAGGGAGAGTTGACATAGAAGCTGAATTAGAAGCAGCTCTTGAAGAGATAGATGTTTGGAGAGAAAAAACAAAGAAAGCCCACAAGGTGGTACATGATTCCAAACTCTACATGCAACAGCAAGAAGAAGAAAAGTCTGAGCTAGTGAAAGAAATTTAAGATATTAAGTTTTCTAGGCCAGAGCGTAGAAAAAAGGTTGATGAGCATAAGCTCAAGATTGAAGAACAGAAAAGGGAGATTGATTTCTTGAATAGAAAAGTGAAAGATCACCTCAAGCGTATTGAAGAGCTTGAAGAGGAAGTTGTCGGTCTGTAGAAAAAAGTTAAAGACCAGGAAAAACCTTTGAATCCCAACACATTCTTGGGAAAGCAGGTTGTCACGAAGACTGAAAAGAAGAAAGAAGAGCCTAGTAGTTCAGCAGGAAAGAAGCCACAATTGAGCTCAGAAGTTAAGTTTGATTCATGGCTTAATCAGAAAAAAAAATCTGTGGCAGTTGAAGTCAGACTGCAAGCACCCGTCCCGAGATTGAAGGTGGATTTGGGCACAAAGCAGAATCAGAATATTCAGAGATCCCAAGGAGAAACTCGTAGTGTTGAAGTAACATGAAGGAATGAACCTTATATCAGGTGTTATTGTTGTGGAAAGATGGGACATTCACATTATGTATGTTCCATAGCAAAAAGATATCGAAGGGAACAAGAACAGAGATGGCAGCCAAACAGAGAATAGTTTTCTAGAACATATTTCTAAGGACACTGTTTTTGGTGCAGAGGATTTGGGCATATGGCTAGGTACTGTACTTCGACCATTCAGAGAAATGTGACAAAGCAGAATCAAAATGTTCGCAAGCAGCAGGTCAATAAACCGACAGGTGAGTTAAAAATGTAGAATAGATTTGCGGCTTTGCAAGATGAGGCTGGTCCATCATACTCTGAGAAAGAACAGAAGTCTCAATCCATGCCGAGTGTGAAAGAAAAAGTATGGACTAAGAAGAAGAAAAATGAGAAGGCCGTTGTGGTGGATATTTCCCTTAAAGCATCAGATCGATCTAGTGTTTGGATCCTTGATAGTGGTTGCACATCCCATATGACGGGTAATAAGGATCTTGTTACAGGCATCAAATATGACAAAGAAGGAGTTGTCAAATTTGGAAATGATGAAGGTCTGAAGATTGTTGGCTCAGGGAAAGCCAAGTTTGGGGGAAAAGAGATGAGACATGCTGATGTCTTGATAGTAGAGGGTCTCAGTCATAACTTACTCAGTGTCAGTCAACCATGTGACTCTGGGCACTCTATCCGATTTACCAAGAAGATGTGTGTTGTGAAAGGAAAAGATGGAGCAACTGTTCTACAGGGAAAAAGGTCAAAGAGGAATCTCTACCTTGTAGGTGGGGAAAAAGATACATGTCTTTTATCTAGAGAGGAAGAAAACCAGTTGTGGCATAAGCGACTTGGTCATCTATGCCAACCATCTATGGAGGATCTCGTAAAGTGTGATGCTACTAGAGACCTTCCCAAACTATCACATGATCGTACTCATATGTGTGATGCTTGCCAACAAGGGAAGATCATCAGAAAGAAATACATGCCAAAGGAACAGAAATCAACTAGAGTGCTCAAACTGGTTCATTCTGATGTATGTAGACCTATCTCACCACGAGCTATAAATGGGAAAAGGTACTATGTTCTTTTCATTGATGATTACAATAGAATGGACTGGGTATTTGTCATTACCCATAAGACAGAGGTGTTTAGTTGCATAAAACAGTACAGGAGGGAATCAGAAAGGATTCTTGGGCAGCAAATTTTGAAGTTCCGTACAGATAACGGTACAGAATTCACAAACAATCAAGTGGAAGAGTATCTTGAGAAACACAGGATAATGCATCAAGTTTCATCAGTAAGAACTCCCCAACAGAATGGTGTGGTTGAAAGAAGAAATCGAATCATCAACAACATGACCAGAACGATGCTCATTGACAAAGACCTACCAGAGAAATTTTGGAAGGAAGCAGTGTTGACATCGGTTTATGTTTCAAACAGGTCTCTGCTGTGTCCGAAGCAAGGGAAGACTCCATATGAAATATGGTACGGAAAGAAGCCAACGTTGAAATACTTTCAAATATTTGGAAGTAAGTGTTTCATTCTCAACAAAGAAAATCATAGGAAGTTTGAGGCATGAGGAGATGATGGGATATTCCTTGGCTACTTAGGGAAAAGAAAAGCGTATAAATGATTCAACAAGAGGCTGGGAAAAATTATTGAGAGCAATGATGTCACTATAGTCGAAAATGAATAGAATACTCAACAACAGAGTGAATAGATCCTGGATTAAAGTGATTATGAGGTAAGAAACACAGGGGGAGAAGAAGTGGCAGAGGCTGACTCAGAAGAATATACTGATGATGAACAAGAAAGTGTTAAGTATGTGTCTGCAAGGAAGTCAAAGAGTCGAGCTGAAATTGATAGACAAAATATCATTGGTGATCAGACAGCTCCAGTTCAGACTCAAAAAATGAAGTCATTGCAGCAAACATCGTTTTTATCTTAGGTAGAGCCGAAATGTTTTTCCGATGCAGTTGAAGATGAAAACTGGGTTCAGGCTATGAATGAAGAGCTTGATTAGATTGAGAAGAACCAGACATGGGAGATTGTTTCGAGGCCAGTGGACAAGAATGTCATCGGGACTAAATGGGTTTATCGCAACAAGATGAATGAATATGGCACAGTGATTCGGAACAAAGCACGACTAGTGTGCAAGGGATACTCCCAGATAGAGGGAATAAATGTTGATGAGACATTTGCACCGGTTGCAAGGATGGAAACGATCAGACTATTTTTGGCCATTACAGTGAAAAGAAAGTTCAAATTTTTTCAGATGGATGTCAAATCTACCTTCTTAAATGGAGTTATGGAAGAGGAGGTGTATATTGAGCAGCCAGATGGTTTTCTCATTCATGAGGATGAGAACAAAGTTTGTAGGATGAAGAAGGCATTGTATGGGCTGAAACAAGCACCAAGGGCATGGTACTCAAGGCTTGATCAGTATTCGAAGAAACTTGGTTTTAAGTGTGGAGGAGTTGATTACAATCTCTATTTCAGTAATAACAGTAATCAAAGGATGATGGTATTGGTTTATGTCGATGACATAATATTTGGCGGATCAGATGAAGCTCAGTGCAGACAGTTTTCCAAATTCATGAAAAATGAGTTTGAAATGTCAATGATTGGAGAGCTAACGTTTTCCTTGGTCTATAGGTGACACAAGGAAGGAATGAAACATTCATTTCTCAATCTAAATATTCCAAGGAGGTCCTGAGAAGGTTTGTAATGGAAAATTCCAAGGAGATGAAGACTCCGGTTGCTACCCGGATGAAATTATAAAAATATGAGGATGGCAAGGCATTTAATATCACAGAATATAGGCAAATCATTGGAAGGCTTCTGTACTTAACCACAAAAAGGCCTAATATTATTTTTTCCACATGCCAAGCAGCGAGATATCAGAGTAATCCCAAGGAAAGTCACATGCTCGCAGTGAAAAGAATACTTCGGTATATCAAGGGCACAGTGGACTTCGGCTTGACATACAACGACAAATCTCAGACAGAGTTATTGGGATATACTGATGCAGACTGGGCTGGTTCAACGGATGATAGAAAATCAA
The DNA here is from genome assembly GCA_963277665.1 of Viscum album. NCBI lineage: Eukaryota > Viridiplantae > Streptophyta > Magnoliopsida > Santalales > Viscaceae > Viscum > Viscum album. The sequence continues at coordinate 721,000,152 of OY728148.1, forward strand.
CGTCAGGTGGTGCTTTCTATCTTGGTGGATTGTGTATTTCATGGCTAAGTAAGAAGCAAGATTGCATTTCATTGAGCACTGCAGAAGATGAGTATATTGCGACCACTCAAGCATGCACACAGTTATTATGGATGAAACAACAGCTGGAAGATATGAGAGTTGAAGTGAAGTCTCCAATCAAAATCTAGTGCGATAACTCAAGTGCTATAAATCTCAGAAAAAATTCCGTCCATCACTCTAGGACAAAGAACATTGAGAAAAAGTATAATTTTATCAAGGAGAAAGTTGATCAGGGGATTGTGAAGTTGGAGTATGTGCCTACAGAACTACAGGTTGCAGACATCCTGACAAAGGCCTTACCCAAGGCATCATTTGAGAGACATCGACTAGTTCTGGGAGTTCAGTCGACTCCCCGCACTTGAAATAGTGTTGGCCCATAACCCCCCCTCTCCCCGAGGTATGATGTGTTTTTCCCTAATGTTCTGATATGTGTTCTCTACTATGTTACAGACTACAAAGGAGTGACCTTTGGGTTCGTTGAAAAAGGGGGAGAAAATAGTGATTGTTCAAAGGGGAGACAGTGTGGCTATACGAGAAATCATGACAGATACGGGGAGAATCTGACCAGTGGAGCAGCCATATAGGGGGAGAAATGAGAAAGGGGGAGAGTATTTAAATCTGACGATGCTAGAAGTGATCGATCAAAGCATAGATATCACGACAGCTGAGGATCGTGATAAAAGCAAAACAATGATGCTGGAATGGTGTGAAAAGGTATCCAACTATCACCAATTGGGATCAGTGTGGTTCAACAATTGGTATCAATTTAAGAATTGGTATCATGTTGGAATCGACAATTGGTGTTTGACATGAAGTGATTCATTGATGAACTTTTCATACTACTCTTGTTTCTCATGCCAAGCATTGTTCATGTGGGCTTAGAGTACGTGTTAAGTGAATCCTTGAATGCCATCAGAATCGCAAGAGGCGAATGGTGGTAGCGGCTGGAAGAAGACTCAGTGAGGTATCAATGTGCAGAAAATCTTTCTGAGAAGAGTTATGAAGAATTTTCAACAAACCCAAAGGGGGAGATTGTTGTGAAAAAATCCCTCACGGTAACATTGCAGTATTTTTGGGTTGATTGTGTTTGTTGACAAAGCAGGTTTTCATGTATATTTGTTGAGTTCCCAAGAAGTTGTTGACAATCCTTGTTGACAAAGAACGATGACAAAGGAAAGGATGATCTGGAGGCGGTACAAAAGAGCAGTACAAGGTGGCGCCGTTTCCCAGTGTTTACCAAATTTTTGGTGTCCAAAATTTGGAGTTTGGTGAGCATCGCGAAAAGTGGATTTCCATGAAGATCATAATTTAATATGGAAAAGGCATGAATTTCACGAAGATGGGATGCATGGATTAGATTTTGCGAAGGCCAGAAAAATGGAGGCAGTGATGCTTCGCGATTACGTCAAAGCTTTGCGAACGACAAAGTTGAAGCACATCGCAACAGTGAAGGGCTTTGTGAGGGAGCTTCACGGAGAAGGCTCGAAGGAATGTTGACGGTGGTTCTTCATGATTACGACGAGCTCCGCGAATGGAAAATTGCTGTGGTACTTCGCGATTTGGACAGAATTCTGGCGGAAACTTCGGAGCTTCGCGATTGGCGATGACGTGTTGTTGACTTCGCGTGGAAAGTTTGAGGGTCGGTGGAATCGCCTATAAATAGAGGTCTACCCCCTCGAGAGAAGTAGAGAGAATTTTCAGAGAAGATCATTCGCTCTTGATTTGCAAAGGTGGTTCGCGGAGCCAGTGTGCTTCACGAAAGAGGAGCTTTGCGGCGGCTATTGTAGCTCCGCGAAACCTGCGAGCTCCACGTTGGCTTAATAAGCTTCGTGAGGGACGTTGGTTTGCGACGGCTTGATATTCGCAAAAGTGCTTCACGAAAAGGCAGGAGCTTCGTGAATGCTTGTTTGAGCTTCGCGAAATTGGGAGCTTCGCGAAGTAGGGTGCTTTGCGATGGTACTTTACCAAGGTAGTTGCCCAGTGGTCAGAGGCAAAGTGGTATTTATCAGTGGATGAAAGTTGGACTTCAACAGAGCATCTATCAACAGTTGAAGATGCATTATTTCATGAAAATGAAGAGACCTACAGGTCTATAAACTGTGAGTGAATCCCTTCACAGAGCAGTGAGCATAGGAAGAGGAAGAAGGTGATCCTCTCCACCGGCAGTGAGCCAGAGAGAGAGAAACAGAGAGTGACCCTTGGGAAAGTAGTGAGCTGACCCTAAACTTTGTAATGGCAGTGAGCCTGGGCGTAGAAGTGATCTAGGCCGAACATTGTAATCCACAACTAGTGAAGTTTAGTGGAATTGGTACGATCGACAACTTGTCGGTGTATGCTCCTTGGACGTAGCCCTTTGCAGTGAACCAAGTAAAATTGGTGTGTCCTGTGCATGCTTTACTTTCTATTTACTTTGTGCAACAGGAAAGAGAGAGAAGAGTGTTTTGCTTAACAATGAAACAAGATTAGAACGAGCATTATTTTTAAATTAGTCATACCCTGATTCACTTCCCTATCTGGTTATTCATCCTTGTGGACCTAACACCAACATTGATTGATCTTTTAAAAAAACCCATTACCTTTAACTTTATTTAATTTATTTTTTAAACTTTTAATTTATTTAAAAAAAAAATTAAACCTTATTTATTGATCTTTATAATTTTTTGAAAGATAATATTTGGTATTTTAATTTTTCTCTTTTAGTTTATCATTTTCTTTGATAATTTGATCTTTAAAAAAATGATTGTATTTATTTTTAAGATCATTGAATTTCAAGGTGAGTTCACAAAAACCTTCTTGTAATTGATCTATGGAATATCTAAGATCTTTATAATTTAAATTTCTAGAATAATAAGAATAAGATTAACAATTTTCCTCTTGATTTACCTCAATTTCATCCATAATAAACATGTCTCTTACATCTCTTAATTCAGATGAAGATATGAATTCATCACTTTCACTCCATGTTGAAACCTTTAAGGCCATATTATTTTCAATATTCTCCTTTGTCTTATTTTTGATAGTGGGTCACTTTGGTTTGAATTGACCTTTTTTTCTGCACTTATAGCATCTTAACTCTAGATTGTTTATTCTCCTTCTTCTCATAGTGGTATTAATTATTTTTATTAAAGAATTTATTCATCTTCTTAGAAATATGATCAATATCACTGTCACTTGTGAATGAATCATAATTATTTTAATTGAAGGAAATGGTCTTCTTATCCTTTAATTCCTTGTAATCCTTATCAACTTGTCTCTTCATTATAATATCATAGGTCATAAGTGACCTAATTAACTCTTCAACCAATATATTATTTATCTTATTTTCTTCTTGTATTGATGTCAATTTGGGTTCCCAAGAACTAGGAAAGACCCAAAGAATCTTTTTAACAAGTATATATATGCTAGTATCAGCACCTAAATACTATATTACATTACAAATATCAGTGAAATTGGTAAAAATTTCATATATTGACTCATCATGATGAATACAAAATATTTCAAAATCTTATCGGTACATATCAAGCCTAGTATCCTTTACTTTATTAGTACCTTAATGCATAACTTCTAATACTTTATAAATTTCATGAGTAGTTTTCACATGGAAACTCTATTAAATTCATTCATATCTAACCTAAAATGTAGAGAATTAATAGATTTTCCATCAATATTAAAAGTTGTTATGTAATGACCTGCCAATTCTCATTGGCATGAGAGTACAACGAGTCATTACTTGGCCTTAAGCGACTTCCCCAAGATACCAAAGGCTGGAAATAAATGTAGAAGGGTTTCAAATACATGTGGGGGATGATTTACCCTTTAAGAAATAAACCAATAAAACTACCAACCATAACCAAACATTCACTATATGATGCATGAAAAAATGGAAGACAACTCAACAAATTCATGTATCTCAAAATCACATCAAAGTAATCAACAATAGAAGAATAACCAAGTATCAAAGTATACAGTGTATAGACTACACAAGACTCTCCAAAGAACTCAAGACTCCATGCTTTAAAAGCTCAAAGATCCAAAATATCCAAATAGAAAAAACATCACAAGGTAGTGCTAAACACATGTGAAACATAACCTTTTCCCTTGTCCCAAAATATATCATCTGCAAAAGCACCAAAGTTCCAAATAAGGGGTGAGTATAAAACTCAGTAAGTTTTCCCCAATGACTTTCCTACTCACACCACTAGGATAGAAGAGTTAGAAACAATTATATAAAAAATTTTATATAAAAAATTTCTCAAAAAACATTTTATAACTAAATATAAACAAGTTTCCAAAACCATTCATTACCGAAAACATACTAGTGAAATTGAAACCAATTTTCCCAACAAGATATTTTTCCAGAAAAATAACTAAACAATATTTACTACCATTTCAAAATATCCCTTTATCAGAATACCCAACCATTACTCAAACCCATGAAACCAACCATGCATTCTATGTTATGATAGTTCCATACTCATGAGTGGTTTCTCATCTATCTACCAAGTCGTCACAAGGTAATTGTTTCCCATGTGCCATTAACCCTTTGGCACCGAGCACAAGGTCATATTTCAACCAAGCCCTGTGTATGAAATTCCCATACGCCATTAAACCTTTGGCACTGAGCACAACCAAGCCATACATATGCAATATGAACACACACCATATATTCCCAACAATCATGCCAAAACAACCCTTTCAATAAAAACACATTTTTATTGAAAACCATTTCCGCCAAAACCATTTCAATGCCAAACCATTTCCATTCAAAACCATTTCAATAAAATCCATTTTTATTGAAAACCATTTCTATTGAAAATATCTTTTTCATCAACCATTTAGAAATTCCAGAAAATCCATAATTTAAAATCATCATTTTAAATTCATGAAACTAAACCCCCTTTTGCACAACTATTCACTAAGATCACGCAATTTCACAAAAACCATAAATCCTCACAAATGAAGATTTTTCCATTAATTTTACAATAAATAAAACAATTTGAATCTAATCCAATCAATTCTATCAAGAGGAGATGAGACTGAAGCCACCTACCTCAAAGGTTTTGATGAAACTTTGACAACAGATGAAGAACGCACAAAAAAGCGGGTTGATTCTCCAAGAATGAACTTAGTTATCTTATCCTAGCATGATCAAGACTAAAAATTGAATTATTTTTCATCCAAAAATGTATATCTACCCACTATAGGTTCATATCTAAGAAATAATGGAGATAAGAGAAGTAGATCTAAGCAAATCTAAGAAAACATGACAAATCCGGAAAGGATGGTGACATACCTCAAGAATTGGACTCGAAATCACCAAGGTAAGGCTTTGGGTTGGATCCAAATCATGTGGTGAGGGTTATCTAGACTTATAGGGAAATTAATCTAGAAATAGGGGTGTTTTGAATCCAAAACAAAATATATAGAGCAAAAATGAGTAAGCTCCTAGAAAATAGGATCTAGATTTGACCTCTGCACAAGGTTTGACCACACAGTTTGGGCCAACAGTGTATGGATCATGAGACCCTCATTTTGGTCCCAAAACCCCTTATAAAACCCCAAAACTCTCCCATAATTCACCTTTATCCTTTTTATGGAAGCACATTTTTTATGGAAACATCCCGCTTTATGAAAACACCCCACTTTATGGAAACAACCCACTTTATGGAAACACCCTACTTTATAGAAATAACCCACTTTATGAAAACACCCCAATTTATGGAAACAACCCACCTTATAGAAACAAAAAACATTATGGAAACACCCAAATTTATGGAAACTCTCTATTTTATGGAAACTCTCTATTTTATGGAAACTCTCTATTAAAGACACACCAATTAAAAAAATGTGAGAAAAGGGGTTATGTACCTGAAACTGGGGGTACTAAATTCTCCCCACCATTAGTATTTCTATCATCAAAAATTAGAAAACCCTCACTGGCCAAAAAGAGTTCCAGAAACTGCTCTTTCATTTCCTTCTCACATTCCCAAGTCTCTTCCTAAATCTGTCCATGTTGCCATAACACCCGCACTAGGCCGATGCTTTTCCCACGCAAGACTTTCTCTTGTCTATCTATGATCCGCACTGAGATATGTATTAGTGATACATCTGGTTCTAGTGCAACATGATCCCATCTGACCACATGGTTAGAATCAGGGTGATACTTTTTCAACTGGGATACATGGAAAGCATTATGCACCAAACTAAATCGTGATGGTAATGAAAACCAATATGCCACCTCTCCAACCTGTTCCAGTATCTCAAAAGGGCCAATGTATCTAGAAGATAACTTTCCCTACTTCCTGAAGTGATGATTTACAAGCCTTGGAGAGATCCTCAAGAAGACATGATCACCCACAGCGAATGAAAATGGTCTTTGATGGTGATCTGTATAAGATTTCTGACAACTATGAGCCGTCTCCATCCTCTTTCTAATCAACCGGATCTTATCCGTTGTTTCTTGGACAAGTCTTGGCCTGAATAGTGAAGTTTTTCCCATTTACACTCATTATAGTGAAGAACGACAAGGACGCCCATACAATGATTAAAATGGAGCCATGTGTATTGAGGATTGATAGTTGTTATTGTATGAGAACTCCACTAAGGGTATATGCTCCTACCATGAGCCACCAAAATCCATTACACAATCCCACAACATGTCTTCCAATTTTTGTATCATCCGATCAGATTTCCCATTCTTCTGAGGATGATACGTCATGCTCATAGTCAACTGAGTCCCAAAGTCTTACTGTAACACAAATAGGTATGAAATGGGCCGAATTGGTTAGACGATCCACTATCACCCAAATGGTATCATATTTCTGGACCATTCTTGGAAGACCTGTAACAAAATCCATTGCTATCTGATCCCATTTCCACACTGGGATGGGCAAAGATTATAACATACCAGTTGGTCTCTAATGCTCTTCTTTAACCTGTTGATAAGTTAAGCACCACGAGATGAACTCGACCACCTTACTTTTCATGCTTCTCCACCAAAATTTCACCTTCAACGCCTTATACATATTTTGTGCACCTGGATGTACATCTCATATTGAATAGTGGTAAGAATGAAGGATTTTTTCCTAAAAAACCATAGGTACAACCATCTGATCTCTGAAACACAAAACTGAACCCCCATCAGGTTTTCAGCCCTCAATGGTCTCCCCACCATTGAGTTTTGAACTTACAACCAGACATTATGCATCATATTTTTGTACCTCTTTGATCAATTTTACTAAATCAGGAATAAGCGTAGCTGAAAAGAAAAATACAACATCACCTCGGTCTTCACATTCCACATGCATGTCGGCTAAGGCTGACATCAATTTCCATTCATCTGAAGCTTCTTTCACTAACTGAGCATATGAATTTCTACTCAATGCATCCTCCACCGAATTTCCTTTCCCCAGTGTGTACATCAAGTCAAAGTCAAACATTTGGAGATAATCCATCCATCTCCTTTACCTTAGATTAAAATCTTGCTGTGAGAAAATGTGTTTCAAGCTTTTGTGATCCGTAAACATAGTAAATTTTTCACCAAAGAGATAATGTCTCCATGTTTTCAAAGAATAGACGACTGCAAATAACTCCAAATCATGTGTTGGGTAATTCTTCTCATGATCCCTCAACTGCCTTGAACCATAAACAACCACATGATCTCTTTTCATGAGAACATAGCCCAACCTTGATCCTGAAGAATCAAAATACACCACATACCCCTATTCTGATTCTGAAAAGATCAATATAGGTTCTGATGTAAGCCGGAATTTTAGTTCCTAGAAAGACTTCTGACATTCCTCCATCCATTGGAATGTCGCATTCTTCTTTGTCAGAGCTGTCATTGTTAAAGCTAGTCATGTGAAATCATGCAAAAAGTGTCAGTAGTAACCAACTAGACCAAGAAAACTTCGTATATCTAAAACATTATTTGGTGGTTTCCAAGAGATAATGGATTCTATATTTTCAAGATCAATAGAAACACCTTTCTCAGAAATGACATAGCCATGAAAACATACTTCTTGTATCCAAAAATCACAATTTGATAATTTGGAATACAAACGATGATCTCTCAGGATTTGTAACACTGTTTCCAGATGCACCTCATGATCAGCCCTTGTCTTTGAATAGACCAAAATGTCATCCACAAATACCACAAAAAAAGAATCCATATATTGTTGAAATATCCAATTCATCAATTCCATGAAGACCACTAGTGCATTCATTAGACCAAAAGGCATGACTATATATTCATAGTGTCCATATCTACTTCTGAAAGCTGTATTTGAAATATACTCTTTCCAAACTCTCAATTGGTGATATCCTGATCGCAAATAAATTTTGGAGAACCATTGATCTTTCCTTAATTGATCGAACTGATCATCAATGAATGGAATTGGATATCTGTTCTTTATAATAACTTGGTTAAGCTTATGATAATCAGCACACATCTGAAGAGTTCCATCTGCCTTATTCACAAATAAAACCAGTGATGCCCATGGAGACGTACTTGGTCGAATGAAACCCTCACTTTCTAGATCCTCTAACTACACTTTCAATTACTGTAACTCTATTGGTGCCATCCTATAATATGGAAGGGAAATAGGACTGGTCCCTAGAAGGATATCAATCGTAAACTCCACTTCCCTTAGAGGTGGTAACCCTGAGAAGTTATTGGGAAAGACATCTGGAAATTGATCCACAATAGTTGGAAAACTATTTTCCTCGATCTCTTCCATTGATTCCAAAGTCAACGCTTCCAATTGGTAAGAGATTATTCCCACCATTGGTTCCAACAAGCTCTTTTCACCCTTCTTTACAATCCTATCTCCTCTAAAGAGATGCTCGATGCCATCCTCAGTCATGAAACTAACTGTTCTCCTATAACAGTCGATTTGAGACTTGAACATTTTTAGCTAATCCATACCCAATATTACATCACAGAAATCCATGTCCAACATCTAGAAGTCCCATTTTAGCTTAGATTCATTAACAGTTATAACACATGCTATACACACAAAGGCTTGGCATTCTCTTTCACTGAGAGGAGTTTTCAGTTTCAAAACAGAAGGAATAATTTCCAGTTTTAAACATAGAAAGTAAAAAACACAAGAAGCAATAAAGGAATGTGTAACACCCCAAGCTTCTACGGTACACTTCTCTTTGAATAATGCGATAGCGTGTGTTGCACACAACCAATCAAACTAGCCGTTATGAATAGTAATACCTAATTTTTGAAATTTTATAAATTTTATCTCTCAAAATGGACTTCATTTTTAGATTCTGAATATCGAATTTAGCCTAGGGTGAAATTTTGGAACTTTTCAGATAACATTTATATTTTGATGAATAGTGAAAATTACTAAATTTTAATTAAAAACAATTTTTTTAATCAAAATAATTTATTTTGATAAATTATGAATTTGAGTGGTTTTAAAGTATATTTAAAATATATTTTTACCATTTAATACAATTTTGGTCATTTTACATAATTTTACAATTAACCGGACATAAACAAGTGTCAATCTTTTGATAGTTATTATCTCTTAAAACACGCTTTTTGTTTTAACAACGGGAATTAATTTTAAATTAATTTCTGCCACTTCTATGTTTTGAATTTGGAAAAATGGATTCCATATTTGGAATCAGGATGTTCATATTGTGTAAATAGGTAACTTTTATTTTTTAGACATTTTGAATAATTACTTCGGTAAATATTTTATTTACCATGGTTAAGGGTAAATCTAGTAAATAAGGGTTAAAAAAATAATATTACAATAATACTAAATTACCCTAAAATGTGTCCTAACCTTATTGGTGGATACATTTCCGACCATGGGAATCTTTGGGTCGATTTTGGGACCCCATGGAGCCACTTGTAGGTGATAGGGAGACTTTATTTTAATTAAGTTAAAATAAATACAAAAATGACATAAGCATATATCTTTTAGAATTTTTTTTTACATAGGGTTATATATGTTGGATTTTAGACTATAAATATTAATTAGAAATCTAAAAATATTTCCTACATAATGATATTTTATTTATAATTTTTAGACATTATATAATTTAATTTATTTATGACACAATGGTGATGCAGTAATTACTAAATTAATGAAAAATTAGAATAATTGATATTATAAATACCCAAATAAATGTAATTTGAGACTTTTTATAAATAAAAATAATTTTCTAGGATAACATGACATTTTAGGATTGATTTAATTAACTTTTTTCGAATTAATCATTCTGTTATGATTTTCTTACAAAAATCAATTATTGAATAGTGTCAAAATTGACATAAAGGAGTTTTTGAAACAAATATTATATTATTAATTGATATTAAATTCCTAAAAATCTAATTTTAGGCAAAGAGACTTATATGATGATAGGTGTATCATTAATGGACCAGTTTGGGGTCTATTGGATGTATATAGTAAGTTTATTAACCATATAATATAAAAATACAAAGAGACATTGTGAAAGTGAAACTAATTAACTAAGAGTTAATACTTAAAGATAAGGTTAATATAGTAACCCAAACCTGTATAAATTATATTGGTTGAGTGGTTTTAGACCCATCCCCACCTTAAAATTTAAATAATCCACTTTTTATCCATTAGAAACCAAATATGAATTTATTATAAAATAATATTTCTAGCTTTTCCAAAGGTGCCCCTCACCCCTCTTGTAAAAGAGCACTCCCCCTTCTCACTAATTCACACATTCAAAGCCTTTTGGTTCGGCCAAACCCTGCCCAAATATTCTCTCAACTTCCCTAACTACAACCTAGAGGCCTTAGTTTGATCAGAAATCCAACCTAAGGAGCCATTTTGATCAAATAAAAAGGAAGAACCCGAAGAAGAGGTAATGTTTTCACCATCCTTTTTCAAATTCATTTCTTCTTCCACTTCTTCTTTCTTTGTTATTCCCATTATAAAATAATGAATCCAGTATTTACTATATAATGTAATATTATTATAAGTATGGTATAACCATATTCAGTATTCTATTCATCCTTTGAATGACATGTCACCATACGTGCGTACGTACGGCTTACCGTCTCCACGTCGTGGTGTAATTGTTATTAAATATATTATTATTTGGATGGGTATAATAATGATTTGTAATTCATGTAAATAATAAATATAACATGATAATTATTCTGTATATATGATATACTATCCAATTATATATTATTTTAATATCAAAATAATGATATTGTCGCTCGTGCGTACGTACGGACTACCGTCTCCACGAACGCGATGAGATTTATTCTCCATCGTATCCATTCAAGTATAATTATCATTTGATGTTTAATAATAGTATTTAAGGACTTGATATCATTCTGTATATGAATAAGATACAACCTATCCATAACAAACATGGCTTATGTAACGAAACATATAAAAGAAAACGAGTAAGTTAACACCCAAAACGACGATAATTATAAGATATTATTAACAAAGCAATGTTAAAAGATCATATATGATATAATATTAATGTATATGATTCTTGAATAATTTAATAACAATTATTTCACCATTATATAGGAGTTTAACCTACCCTCAACCAAGGAAAAGTACAAGGTAAGGGTTTATTTCGCAATCTCTTCATTATCCGAGGTTGTTTATATATAATAATCTACTGAGACTTATTTATCATCCACATCCATGTTTCTTAAAAATGTATTTCAATTTTTTTTTACTATTTACAAGAATATGGGTTAAAGTCATTTATACCCTTGTTTGACTTTTTATAAGAGTTTTATAAAGGAATCTTTCCGTATTTTTCCAAACAAGGTGCTTTTAACCTTTTCGACAGAATTAAGGAAAGAATGTTTTTTTAACTTATATGGTGGGTGCGGCTATTTTCCGCCATTATAAAATCGTTAAAGCTTCCCTTACAAGCTTATAAGAATATTTTCAAAGAAAATGTTTTATTTTATAAATATATGACTCTTAAATGATTTCAAAATAGAAAGATATATTTCTTTAAAAAGAGTTTTGATTTCATCTATGTCAACATCCTTTGATGGATTTTAAGTTTATTTAGAGTTGATTTATTATGATACAATACTTCCATATTGTATTGATGGTTTTGTGATATGTTTGAATTTGGATGTGTTATTTTTATACCATTCATAGTTTATGAATAAAGTATTGACATTTCGTATGCTAGTTTTAATACGAATGTTTATGTTATGTTTAAACCTGATCATATGAGGAATGCATTGGACTTAATATGTGACGGGTGGAGCCCGCTATAGCTCCTAGATGCATCGATAGGTCTTATGAGACAAACTAGTGTCTTGGTACAAGGCCTTGGAAAAATCTTATTTGTAGTCTTGGCATGAGGCCTTGGATATGTGGTTATGATAGTCTGGCATTATGTATTCCATCATTATGAAAGTGGTTATTGATATTGCATGTGATTATTCGATTAGTAGAATATCCATGTGAATAAGTAAATGGCATTATTTCATTTTATTTTTGCCATACTATGTTGAAGTTAAAGTTTAAAAGGCTTTTGTTTTAGTTATACATTTCCTTAAGTGTTTATTCTTATTTATTAAAGTTTCTACTATATTGTTATCCTTACTGGGCGTTTGAGCTCACCAATTTTCTATGTTTTATTTTTCCCAGGATGTGAAGAAGTAAATTATGAATGACCTGCAGGGATAGTATGAGGGGATAAAAGTGTGGAATATGAAGAAAATATATTGTTGTAGCTTTTCACTTATTGATGTAATGTAAACTTTATGAATATATCTAGTGTTTACAAGGCTACTAAACTAATCAGTCTTTTGAGATTTGATCTTTCTTTTGATCATGCCAATGTTATGTAATAATGAACCGACTCTGGGTAACTGGGGTCGGGGCGTTACAGAATGTGATTAACCAGTATCAAAAAACACTTGCACAAAAATAGAATTTAAAATAATTATACCTCTCACTGTAGATGGTCCATCCTGATCATCAATAATCATCTACTCAACTCCACAAAATTGTTTCTTCACTACACCATTCTCCTTGTTTCCTTGCTGAGGTTGACCTGGTTAAGGAGTCTTTGTATTTCTAGAATCACCATAGATAACTCTGCTCTGCTAACAAGACTAATTCTACTGTCTTCATCCAGTCTAAGCATACGATGCTTGCAACACTTGAGAAGTGTCTCGAGCACCTGACCTTGGAGCACTACGACAATAGCGCTGAAGATGTCCCATATTGTTGTAATTATGACATGCTCTAGGTTGTGCTGTAAAATCTCACTTTATGTGGTCAAGCAAACCACATTTAAAACAACCTGCTTTTCTCTAGGGTCATGGAGGAAGGTTTATTGATCCAACCCTATAGTTCTGATTTCCACTTGTACCTTGGAAATAGGTGTCCCATTTATGCTCGTTCCCAGTGGTTAAGTTCCCATCATTTCCTATAGGTATCATCATGCCTCCTCCCATAGATCCCAAGATATCACGTTCAGCCACAATCACTCTGTTCACCATCTCTGTGTAATCTATAATACAAAGTACTGCAATCTTTGATCGAATCTCCTGTCATAGCCCTGATTCGAAGATGGATGCCTTCAAAGAGGCACTTGCCATAACTTTTTTTGAAAAGAATACTAAGTTCATGAACTTATCCGCATACTCTCTTGTTTTAGGATGAATAAGTCCATAGTTTTATGGATCTTGAACATGTGAGGATATAATTGTTTGTTGAACAATTCCTCAAAATCCTCCCATGTAAGTCCTTCATCCAAACTAGCCTGAACCGCTAAATCCCACCACTGATGTGAAAGTTCCTCAAGAATATACGTCGCCAATTTGACCTTTATCTCTACCGATGTTCCGATGAAGTCTAGAATATGATTCATCTTACATAGCCACACCTCCGCATTCTCGGGTTCATAATCACCCCAAAAATTAAGTGGATTCTACTTTATGAACTAGATGGTATGATTCACATGTCGTGGCTCATTCCTCGAGTTCTCTATGTCCACAACTTGAAAATCTTGGACAATACTCTAAACTAGCTTTTGGTTCACATGTGGTTTAGGTGTAACCACATTCTCCACATCTTCTTCAGGTTGGTTTCGATGATGCCTACTAGGTACCATTTTCTAAACTAACAAAAATCTCCGTTAATATAACTCTCTAGCAATTATTGTCTTATTATTTCAAATTACATCACATCAACTATCACAACATTGTTTTCCACAACAAATTTTTTCCCATTTTCAACCATTTTTGAAAACAATTCACACGCTTTTGAAAATTAAACCATTTTCAAAATACGATAAGCATTCTCTTTTTCAAAATATTTCTTTTGAAAACCAATTCCGTTATTTTTCAAAAATTAACACTTTTTTTTCACAACGTGAATCATTCCTCAAAATGATGTATGCACTCCTAGTGGGAAGTCATTCCTCTACAATGCATGTCATGCTCATCTCATTGGATAAACCCATGACAATGAGATTCAAAATTCTAGAAGTGTATCCAAACACTTATTTACCCAACTCCCTGGTAACTTGAAGTTTATCATAAAAAGGTTAGCTATGTCCTTTTATGCTATACATTTCAAGTTCCAATGATCCAACTACTTTCTAATATTCCCAACCAAGGAATAGACAATAAGGGATTTCATCTCCAAAACTAGGATCATCGATGACTACTTGTTTAGAAAGGACCGAAAAAGCTGATACCATTTGTAATGACCTGCCAATTTTCATTGTCTTGAGAGTACAATGATTCATTACTAGGCCTTAAGTGACATTACCAAGACACCAAAGGCTAGAAATAAATGCCTAAGGATTTAAAATACATGTGGGGGATGATTTACCATTTAATAAATAAACTAATAAACCCACCAACCATAACCAAACATTCATTATATGATGCATAAACAAATGCAAGACAACTCACCAACTTCATGTATCTCAAAATCACATCAAAGTAAGTAACAACAGAAGAATAACCAAGTATCAAAGTACAAAGGGGATAGACTACATAAGAATCTCTAAAGACCTCAAGACTCCATGCTCCACAAGCTCCAAGCTCCAAAATCTCTAAATAGCCCAAACATCAAGAGGTAGTGCTAAACACATGTGAAAAATTACCCTTTCCCTTGTCCTGTAAGATAGCATTTGCAAAATCACCAAAGTGACAAAGCAGGTGTGAGTATAAATCTTAGTAGGTTTTCCCCAATTACTTCCCTACTCATGCCACTAGGATAGAAGAGTAAAAAAAAATTATATAAAAAATTTTATATAATTTTTTTTTCTCAAAAACAGTTTATAAATAAATATAAACATATTTATAAAACCATTAATTAACAAAAGCATACAAGTGCAATTGAAACCAATTTTCCCAGAAAGATATTTTTCTAGAAAAATAACCAAACAATATTTACAACCATTTCACAATATCCCTTTATCAGCATACCCAGCCATTCCTCAAACCCATGAAAACAACCATGCATGCTACGTTATGACAATTCCATACTCATGAGAAGTTTCTCATTGATCTACCAAGTCATCACAAGGTAATTGTTTCCCATGTTCCATTAACCCTTTGGCACCGAGCATAAGGTCATATTTCAACCAAGCTCCGTGTATGAAATTCCCATGTTCCATTAAACCTTTAGCACCGATCATAATGTCATATTTCAACCAAGACCCATATATGCAACATGAACACACACTAAATATTCCCAATGATCATGCTAAACAACACTTTCAATAAAAACACCTTTTTATTGAAAACCATTTTTGTCAAAACCATTTCAATGCCAAACCATTTCAATTAAAAAACATTTCAATAAAACTCTATTTTTACTGAAAAAAATTTCCATTGAAAATATATTTTTCATCAACCATTTATAAATTATATAAAATCCATAATTTAAAATCATCATTTTAAATTCATGAAACTAAATCCCCTTTTTCACAACTATTCACCAAGATCACACAATTTCACAAAGACCATAAATCATCACAAATGAATATTTTTCCATGAATTTCACAATAAATAAACTAATTTGAATCTAAGATAATAAATTCTAGCAAGAGGATATGGGAGTGAAGCTACCTACCTTGAAGGTTTTGATGAAACTTTGACAACAGATGAAGAACACATAAGAAAGTGGGTCGATTATCCAAGAATGGATTTAGTTATCTTATCCTATAAAGATCACGACTCAAAATTGAATTATTTGTCATAAAAAAATGTAGATATACCCACTATAGGTTAATATTATAGTAATAATGGAGATCAGATAAGTAGATCTAAGCAGATCTAAGAAAACATGACAAATCTGGAAAGAATGGTGACATACCTCAAGAATCAGACTCAAAATCACTAAGGGAAGGCTCTGGGTTGGATCCAACTAACATGGGGAGGGTTCTCCAGACTTCTAGGGAGATTAATCTCGAAATAGGGGCGTTTTGAAGCCAAAAATAAATATATAGAGAAAAAAAGAGTAAGCTCCTAGAAAATATGATCTAGATTTGACCTCTGCGCAAGGTTTGAACACACGGTTTGGGTGAACCATGTATGGATCGTGAAACCTTACTTTTGGTCCCAAAACTCCTTATAAAACCCCCAAAATCTCCCATCCTTCACCTTTACCCTTTTTATGGAAAAACCTTTTTTATAGAAACATCCCTCTTAATAGAAACACCCCACTTTATGAAAACAACCCACTTTATGGAAACACCTACTTTATGGAAACAACCCACTTTATGGAAACACCCCACTTTATGGAAACACCCCACTTTATGGAAACAACCAACATTATAGAAACACCCAACTTTATGGAAACTCTCTATTTTATGGAAAATCTCTATTAAAGACACACCAATTAAAAAAACATAAGGAAAGGTGTTATTTACCCGAAACTGAGGGTACTACATGTTATATCACTTGGAGTCATTTTTTCTTCTGTTTACTTAGTTGGGGTATATCCATGTACTACAATTATTCAAACTGGACATCCTATGATTCTAAGAAAAGTATACATTCTAGTTTTCTAATAACCATAGTCCGATCTTTCAAATTATAGTGATATACCCATTTGAGTGTCCCTCTAGAGAACCTTGGACATTTTTAGTGGATTCAATCCTTAAATTATTGTTCCTTGAAAATAATTAAGGTTTTGAAATCAAGACCTCCTTTGATACCAATTGTTGGTCATTGACTAGATGGAAAGAGTGGGGGGGGGGTGAATTTCCTTTTAATTTTTTTAGATATTAAAATCTAAACTTGGTTAAATTAAAATAATTAAATAAATAATTAAAACTATAAGGGTTTAGTGTAAGATAAATAATTATAAGCGAAATCAATTAAATAAATAAGTTAGCATAGTATAAATATAAATAAAAGATATAGAAAAAATTGATAAAGGATTTGAAAAATAATCTACAGAGGGATCCCTATATATCCTCCCCTTAAGATCCATTAGATATTTTGGTTTAAACCCTTAGCTTTAGTGGTATCCAAGAAACCTATTACAAGAAGTAATATATATTATTTTTATAAATTATTGTAATAATCCTGATTACATGACTAACCTTTTAGTGGTTTTGGAAAGAAACCCAAATACCATTACTTTTAAGGTAGTAAAAACCTATCCCACTCACAATAAATGGTAATAATCACCCAAGAAAATAAAAAACAAGAGAATTTATATATGAAATCCCCTTAAACCCCTCATATTTTTCTAATAAGATACAATAAGAAAATGATGTGAAGGTTAGATAATTGTAAGTGTGAATAAATATTAGATCAAATTGAAATAATTTGGATCTAGAATAAATCTTAAAGGTAACCATGGACTTACAAGCACCCTTGGGGGTGTGTTTATATCCTCAAATGTATTTAAGATCATTATAGAGCCTCTAAGGGTTGTAGAGATCCATTAAAAATCAAATTAAGATTTTTGGGCCCCTACATAGATGGATAGTTTTTGAGCCTATATGGATACCATCGAATAGCCTATGGGTGTCACCGACCATCCGATGGAATACCACCAGGTAACCACTAGAACCTACAGGTGTAAGACTTCAAAATGGTCCTCCAAATTCCTTTTTGAGCCCTCTATTTGGTCTGATAACTTCATGATAAATTATCTAAAATAAAACACTAAAATTCATCAAAATAAAATGGTAGAAACACATTTGTGCATTTTTGATCATTAAAAACACCTAATATAGTGATATGTATAACAATTTTCACTTTTAAAATTGAGTAACTTATTCCAAATATGATGCATTGTGATATTGATTTATGATTTATTTATTTTTACCCTTAGAGGGGTGGAAAGAGAACACGTGTTCATGTATCATTCTTAACATATAGGATTCACATGATATTAGTGTGCATGGATGTGTTTTAGCACCCTGATTATGATATGAGATTAAGTTATTTAAAGTGTGACCAATAACTTATATAATGTTTTCCTATATAACTTTATGGTGTAATTATACTTAACTGAACTATGATTTTGTTTTTTTGTCATTAAATTGGAAAAGTGAATCCTATATGTATATATTTATAATATTTTTAGAGTGGGAATTTAGGGCTAGAGAGAGTGCTTGAGGTTATGTGAGACCCCTAACATGCTAGGGTGTATGTATAGAGTAATGATACACTATTACTTTTATTATTTATCACACCTATTATATATTAAGAAGTTAATATTCCTAAATATATTTATATTTGAATCAAATAAACTCACATAACTTGTACCTAAGTATCCATTTCATCATATTTGAATGTATTTGAATGTGTTTGTTGTCAATCACATTAGTGGAAATCAAAGGACTCTCCCCTCTAGAGGTATCCATAGTTTAGATATAATCAATTATCACACAAGTGAGATACTTCACTCTCCAAACCATTCTAACACCTCATGGCATAAAATATGTATGATATTAGATCTTCATGTGATGATGAGTCTCAGCTGAGCATCATGAAAGCACACACACACACACACACCTACCATCATATGGTAGTGGTTTTTAGAAATCCCTGAATATTCTCCTTGATAGATTATGCATTTACTCATGTATTATAATTCATGAGTAAATGCATTGGGAACTTCATGTATCTCATGCATGAATTATCCTGTGTGTTACATATCATGAAATAACTTCTTTAACAGTAGCTATCATAAAAGTGTATTGTAAGACAACACTATGAAAAATGTCATATGATATGGTAGTTGTACTCTATAAATGCATGGAAATGACTCCTTATGACTTTGGTAATCGTACTTTATGATTTCATATATTGGTGAAGGAATTTACATGAAATATTTTAACATGCCTTATAACTAACCAAATAATTCCTTAAAAATGTGTGAGAAGTTGGCATGAAATAATTCATTTCATTCCCTTACGATATACCATATCATTAAATATTATATAGAATATTGTATCTAATACAAAAGGATTTAGGTCACAACAACTCCTTTAAAATATCCCACTTATAATAAAGAATCATAGACTTGATTCCATTTCACATTATATTATATTTTATACAATAACTTTTTAAATCATATGCAAAACTCTTTTGAATATATTCCAAAACACTTTTGGAAATCTATCATAAATTTTACTTTATATCACATCATATGCATTATTACCTTGTGAATTACCATCCAAAACTCTTTTGGATTAAATATAAAATACTTTTATAGAATCTCTCTAAGTCAAACTCAGTCCCCATTAAATCAAACATAAAGTTAGACCCCACAGGACTTTGTAGTGTTGGTAGAAAATACAAATCACTAGATCCAAAAAATGTAAGCAAAGAGTAGCCTCTAGAAAATCATTAATTATACTTAATCTAAAAAGGTATTTGGCATGATCTATATCAAACACATGTATCACTATACTCATTTACACTAATCACATCACATGATTTCATGAATTATCATTCATTCCCTTTGTATAAGATATCATGTTATTATGGTACACAAAGTATTTCCATCCCATATATCCAACTCATATGTTCTCGATTCTATGAGTATAGACCAACCTAGATGAAGAATACATCATATATCATTCACATTTAAGGATGAGGAAATCACATTTCCATTATTTTAATAGATAAGAACATCATATATACTATCTAGGTATGAATTCCTACTCCTTAGTCTATCTTAATATAGGGATCATATGCCATACTCATCATATGAGAGGACAAATTCCATCCTAGTTGAGCTTCAACTGATGAAATTATCAACAACATAAACAAACCACCATGATTAGCTATGCATCAAGGATTGTGTGAGAAATGTATCAAAGTATAAAGGTTCTCAAGCCAAGTATCTTACCAACCTATGGTAGCTAGAAATCCTATGTGATCTATGCACCCCTAGTATACCAAATACACAGTGCACGACACTCCATGTGGTATACTTAGTGGGTTATCCAGTAAAAAAAAAACACTTTTTATACCTCATGATCATATTACGTATCAAATAAAATAATATTACTCATTATAACCTTTAAATTTCATCATAACCTATAATACTCCATGACAGACATCAGTTAGAGATTACCCAAAGTCGTACTTTAAGAGGTCAATTATCATTACATTTAATGAAATGTGTGTGTATATATATACAAATAAAATATAAAAGAATGATAAAGTAGAGATTTAACATTATATTATACATTTTATATTCTTAAACTCTTTTAAGAATAATTAAAAAAACCCAACATGAGAACCTATATACCATATAATATATGATAGACTACCAAATTAACCATACGTTTTATATACATCCTAAGATTTTTTAACTCATTAATATATATATATATATATAATTATTACTACATATCTATGTGACCACCTAATAAAATGATCCCACTAAACTCTTTAGTGATTAATATCCATTTATAAATAAAGTATAGATAATAGTGAGATTTAGGAATCATATTCTTAATGATCAAATCCTTGAACACATTCAAACTCCTTAACTCCACAACATCCAATGTTATGATTTTGACTTCCTTTGTCTACTTAGAACTTTTCTAAATTTAACATCATAATCCATGGAAATATTTCCACAAAACTCATACCATGAGATACTATGGTAATTAATGTAACTATATACATTATTACTTACTAGAACATCCAAAATTCCTCCAGGATAAAGTGATATTCACTTTATTATAGTAACTAAATGTAACTCTTTACATTTATTATTTACCGCTATACCCTAAAACTCTTTTAGTATATTAAGTAAAATTCAATTTCTCATGGTAACTAAATATAACTTTTACATTTTTCTTCACCATCACATAAGTTAATCTCTTTATATTTTTAAGTGAAAATAACTTTAATTTTAGAGAGGTATAATATTTTATTTATTAACTTTAAACTTACCTAAGTTCAAACATACTCCCATTATCCTATTAATAACTATATTATATTTCTAATATCATTACAAAACTCTTTTTTATTGTAAATAACACTTATTTAATTTTATTAGAAATACCAGAAAGGTTCAGGATCCAAGTGTAATTGGTCCTAAAAATTTATTAAGGAAAATAAAAATAAAAAAATAAAAATGAAAATATGTGGAAAATAAAGTTCCATAAAACATAAAGGTTGAAAACCAACATCACCCACAAGAAAACCATAGCAAGATCCCCATAAATAATAAAAAATAAGCCTGAAGACACAAAAAGTGCATTCCCAACACAAATGAGGCCCTAGAACCATTTGATCCTTTAAGGTACATTGTAAGACCATCCATCAAAATAGATTGTGGTTGGACCCTCAAAAAATATAGCTAAGGACTGGAGTGGCCTAAAGAGACTGTGAAGTAAAACTATTGACAATAAGGTCATTTTAGTATAAATATTTAACAAATAAACTATTTTTCT
Source organism: Viscum album (assembly GCA_963277665.1). Taxonomy (NCBI): domain Eukaryota; kingdom Viridiplantae; phylum Streptophyta; class Magnoliopsida; order Santalales; family Viscaceae; genus Viscum; species Viscum album. Next base: position 721,022,112 of record OY728148.1, read on the forward strand.
CATATCATATATGGTATTTTATGTGTTTAGAGTATTTAACTCTAAAATGAAGACTACATTATTTAAAATATTACATTGATGGGTGGTAGTAACATATTCCATAAAATTTTAATAAATATATACATAAAACACATTATTATGGATAAAACCTTTTTATCCTCATAACCTTTTCAAAACATGTTATAAAATTCAATGAATCATAAACTATGTGTATATAATTAAGGATTTCATTTTTTTCACAATAACCATTTATTAATGAATTTTTTTTCTTATTATATAAGATAAATAAAATAAAGATACACATCTTTTGTTAAGATACATACAAGATTGATGAATTCCCTTACATTCAAATATTTGATGCAGCAACTCTTCACTTAATTTCTTTGAATGAAAATTACAATATTTATCGATTATTACCTTGATTTTTAATTCCTTTACACTTAAAACACTCATAAAGTATATATTTGGTATCACATACCCTTCAAAAATAAATAATTAATTCCTATAACATTGATACATGACATGGAAATTCCATGGAGTTTCTCAAAACCCTTTTAGGTATCCTGAAGTATTCCATAATATGGAATCATTACTATTTCTCCTTGATTTTACCTTTAGGTTTAAATGACAATGACTGGATAATCAAAGTAAAATTTTTGGGCTCTCTAACTAATTTTTATTATTTTGGTTTGAAATTTTACCCACTTGTAATATTTATACAGTAAAAAAACTTAGGCATTATATGACAAATTCATGTATTCTCAACTTTTAAGTATATAGGTGCACTTTTATTTAACTCATTCATCTTGTTGAAATATTTCCATAAATGATAACAACATGAATTACTTAATTAGAACAATACTTTAAGGAAAATTATAGTCTCATAAAGTCATTAGCATACTAAATCATATTGAGTATTATTTTTTGTCCCAAATACACAGGAATATAATCCTATAAGAGGGTGGGTGAATATTAGTACATGAACAAACTTATAATTTTCATCCACACATTATGTTTTAAAACTAATGGAAACCCAAATTTAGATAAAACAAAAAATTATAACCATAAAAAATATCAGAGTAAACTTTATTAAGAGTAGAAGAATTTAATTTTTTTGAAACTTTAAGTACTTCTGAAAAAATAAAACATGCAGCAGAATTAAAAACAACCACTTAATAAAGTAAGTGTGACATCCCAACCTGATTAATCGGGTTTGAGCGAGAATGAGACATGACCTTAGGTGTGCCTACATGTATGATGGAAGCTTTTTGACTAGTATTGAGGGTCTAAGTGACATTGTGGGGAGACTATACCCTCTATCTGAGTGCACAATAACAAAAAAATAACCAAACATGTAAAAAACATACAATCAGAGTATTAATAGTATACCATCTGTATAAATGAATCCAGGAATAATAGAATTAATAGTCAAACCTAAATAAAGGACACTGATCACTCACTAGGAGAATTAAATATGAAAATAAAGAAAATAATAAAATTATAATAGGCTTTGTAACTCCAAGACTCACCTTATCATGGTATATAGACTCGTGTCAAGCTATCCTGCTCAATGATCAAACTTGGTCCTTAACCCAACCTATACATGAAACAAGTGAGGTACGATCAATCACCCAAGTTCCATGATCTCCCAAGATGAGTACTAGTACAAGTCAATAATATTCCACTAACAAGGTCCATTAACCAACTGATAAAATGCAGTGTATGTGCATGTAATAAGCTCAAATTAAGTAAATAGACAATAAAAAATTACAAAAACATAGTATATAATCACCAATTCACAAGTAAGAAATAAACACCTATGTGCCAAGTGGTAATGTTCATACCAAGATTCCATGAACCTCATCCATACCTTATTTGGATCTATACCAAAAATGAATGTTAACCATCCATGCCTGACATATCTCCCTCGACAAAATAATCCAAAAACATGCTTGACACATCCCCTACTATGGGATAACCAATGAACATATTGTCCAATGTCCAATATATCCCCCTCAGGGGATATTCCACATGTCTCAACCTACATGTTCAAATTCAAGATAGAGAAACAACAAAAATAATAGAAGATATGGGATGACAGATCAAACACCTCACTAATCCAAGAACGAGTCATAATCAACATAAATCGACATGATAGAAATCATCAAGAATAGGTCTCATGGGGACACACACACTCACATTATCAAAGAATAAAATATAGTTTCACATAATACACACACACATGTGATCAAATCATCAAACATGGTCTCACAGTCCACACACACACATGCGATCTAGGAATCAAACATGGTCTCACGGGCTACACATGCACACACATGCGATCAATCATCAAACATGGTATTATGAGATATATACAAACACATGTGATCAAAGAATAAAACATGGTATCATGGGATACAAATTCACACACATGTGATCAAGGCATTAAACATGGTCTCACAGGCTACACATGCACACCCATGTGATCAAACATCAAACATGGTCTCATGGGACACACACACACATGTGATCAAAGAATCAAACATAGTCACATGAATACAGGTCTCATATAGAACAACAAAACATCAAATAGTTTCTATGTAATCTAAGGAATAAAATAGCGATCAAGCACCGACCATCAATGGACGACATCAATCTAGTGTTCAAGGTTCCATCACGGGCCTTGGAACCTTGTACAATTACATTAAGCATGATTACTTTATTTAATAAATACTTAAGTATAATTAATTAATTAAGCATTAATTATAATTCATAACACATTATAAATTTATGTTTTATTCTCAAAAAGTAGATAACCTCATATCACATGACAAAAAACATACAAGATACCACATGGTAGAGTATATGTGACCATCTACCTCAAACAGAGCCGACTCTCAAACTAAGAAAAGACCAAAAACTTTGTATGAATATTATTAGTCTATTCAGTCTCCATAGATCTATAGAAGGTTCCACCTAATCCAAAGTATTACAAATTAATTAATTATAACTATATTATAATTAATTAATAAATTATAAGGAAACTCACATTTAAAGGTGAAAGCTATACATGTTGAAAGACTTGCATGATATCACTACCTAGCCGGAACCTTGACCAACCATCTATGGAAGGTCTGTAACACAGTTCCAACTTCATTTTAGGAAAAATACCTATCATTATATAATAATAAAATTCCAATTTAATATAAATAAAATATAACCCTTATAATAAAAACAACCAAGTGATAGACCTTAGCCACAACATCAACCAACAGAGTTCGAGCCACCCCCAATTATAATATGAGAAAAATACCTAAATAAATTCCATGATATAATGAATTATTTAACTCAATTTGACCAAAAAATAAAGAAGATATTACCAAAGGATATACCTTCAATAAAACGCCCATCAACAGCCCGTGTTCATTGTCACGAGACATATTTTAGTCCTTTCAATCCAAAGACTCATCATTCTTGGACAATTCCATCATAATATGATGGAATTATCATCAATTATATAATCATGATCATTATAATGATCAATTAGTGACCAATATGATCAAAATAAAGAAAATCTAAGGATAATTGAGACATCAAAGTATTATAAATCTAAGACTTACCAAGAGGATCATCCATGATGAATGACATAATGATCTACCACAACACATGGAAGAATGAGGTCAAGGTCGAAGAAGAATGATGGATCTCACCCAGATTCATTAATGAATCTTTCTTAGAAGGGATCAAGGGAATCTCATGGAGGGAGGAAGATATGATAGTTTAGCCAAATTATCCTAAAAATTTCTAGTGATAAGAACAAATCCCAAGTGTCTTGTGATGGATAAAAATTACAAAACCCCCTTAGTAAAACTATGACCAACATGCCTCACCAGCTACCTGGTGAGACCTACTAGTAAGAAAGGGTTATGTACACCTCACCGATAGTCCGGTGAGTCTTATTAGGTAGCTAAGCTATTTACCACATCTCCAGATAAACATTGGGGTCTACTATCTAGTTGGTGGCTGTAGTATTGGCCCCAGATGCTCTGGGCCTCCTCTATAGAATTCCAGAGCCTCGAGTTGATCTAAAAGACACCTTTCAAGTCCAAAAATCCTCATTAATATGATCAAACTTAAAGTATATTTGTTCTATAATTGATTATTCAAATGATTCATCCACCAAAAAAAAATTTATATTACCTCCAAAAAAATTCACAACCCATAATGACATGGGTCATTAAAGTAAACACAAAAAAATAAAAATAAAACACGAAGTACTGATTTACAAATTAAGTAACCCTTAAAGGATATTATAAAGAACTCTTTTAACCTAAATAATTATTGGAATTATAAACATGATTCAAGGAATCCTCTAATATATCCTATAAAAAGTTATACTTGACTTTAACCTATCAAAAGGTATGTATTCTAAAACTCCAAAAGCCCTCGACTTAACCCATTGGTGGGTACCAATGCTACAAACTAGAATCTCATCTCAATATTCCTCAATGAAAACCCTCAATCAAGATGATCAACAATAGTTCCCAGTTTATAAACTAGTAGCTTGATTATATCTTCAAACCATAAAATCTCTTGACATGAAGGTTGAAAACACAATTATTACAACAAGAATCATTGAGATATTTTAAAATAAAACCTCAAAAAAATAAGTATAATGACCAGACTTCTCATACAGGGATATTGTATGTTTTAAAAGAATATTCATTACATTAAAAAATCATATGCCTGAGGACCATAATAGTTTAGTGCCTTTGGAAACTTGGAACACAATATTCTTAATTCATGAAATATCTTAAATATCTCCCATAATTATCTTCCTCTTAGTAATCTTCATAACATACCCTACTTAAAACCTTTCTTCATAACTTGGGTAAAGGAAACATAAGAAAGGGTAATCTCAGATGACCAGTAAGGGTAAACAAGGGAGATATATAATCATAATAAGAAAATAAGTGTATGAGAACATGAGAATAACATTTGAAAACTATACCCTGGATATCAAATATCATAATCTTGAGTCGTGGAATAAATATTAGTAGTTCATAAGATATGAATTATATGTGAATCAAAGAATATGAGCCCTAATAGAATAACATTTACACAATACATATATTTTTGTAATATATATAATCATATAAAATGATTTCTATAGTAGTAAAGGATCACTTGAAAGGCTTTCATAGTGGAATGGTTTCACTCCCCAAACCATCATAGTAGTCAAGTTTCACTCCCAAGACCATAATAATAGACAAAGTCCCTTACTAAACTGGGTTCAATTCATGTTCTAGTCATATCTATCTCATGAGATATAAATCTTTACCCAATGAATTGGATAAAGATATATGTCCCACCCATCACATAATTAAAATCATAAGTATGTGCACCAAAAGATCATAAAAAAATAATTATATCATAGCCCATGAAATGAAATGGTTTTTATAAACATTTCATAATATCACAACCTGTGGAAAATAGACAGGTTTCATAATCATTTCATCATTTCATCATAGTATAACCCATGGAAAAAGAAGTGGGTTTTATAATAATTTTATCACTGTATAACCATAGAATAGAAATGGGTTTCATAAACATATTGTTATCTTAAATCATTCAAAGAAGGAATGAGAATGGCATCCTTGGTTCATATCCCTAGAAAAGAATAAGTTATATGAAAGGATGTAATCTTATATGGAGAATGATTTTGGAAGATAAATCACTTGGAATGTTTATTGAGGAATATAACTTTAATTGAAAATCACTTTTTAAAACTAAAAATATTTTAGAAATAATTTTATTTGAAAATAAACTTAAAAAACTTATAAATAAAGTTTTAAAAATCATTTAAAACATTTCTTGAGGAAAATTACCTTTCCTCTTTGAGAAACACTTTTTAAAACATAAAAAAATTTCAAAATACTTTTCTTTAAAAATAACCTTGAAAACCTATAAAGGAAGATTTATAAACCATTTAAATTATTTCTTGATCAAAACAAAAATTTTCAATTAGTTTTTTTAAAACATAAAACATTTTTAAAATACTTTTCTTTGAAAATAAACTTGAAAAATTATAAAAAAATCTTTAAAAATTATTTAAAACACTTCTTGAGGAAAATAACCGTTTCAATTTAATTTTTTTTAAATATAAAATATTTTGAAAATAATTTTATTTGAAAATAAATTTGAAAACTTATAAAATAATCTTCAAATAAAATAATGGTTTTGAGGGAAGGAAATTATGTTCACACCATACACATTAAAACAAAGATTCCTTTCTCATTTTTGGAAAAATCCAAACACACATTTTTTGGAAAATGAAATGAATATTAATTTCAAAACAATTTGTAAAAATTAAAACATGGGTAAAAAATTATTTAATAAATCATTTTAAAAATGATAAAAAAAATTTGAAAACTTTTTTGGAAAACATGGTTTTGGAAGAAAAAGGGTTTTCAACCAAAAATATTATTTTTCTTAAAAATATTTTTTTAAACTCTTGAGTACATGAAGAGAGTAAAATGAAGGGTGAAAATTTATTCTCATGACATAACCAGATGATAAGAAAATTCACGAGTTTCTTGAGATATAGAACATAATATTTTATTATCAGAAACATAGTTATAAAAAATCCTGATAAATGATGAGATTGTAACATAAAATATTTACCACTTTGTTAGTTTTAAAATATAAGCCCCATGAAGGAATATTATTAAAATAAACTTAAAATAAAATTAGGATAAATAAATTAATTATATTAACTTTTAAATTGTATGTATATATACCTCATAAAAGAATATAGGTGCATAACATAATTATATGTCTTAAATAAGGCAATTTGAGAAAAAACCCCTAACCGCTTTGGTAACTTTTGAACTGTAAACCCCATGAAATAGAGATACTACAATGGAAATATAAATACCCAAAATTTTAATTATCATAATAATAATAAATTACATTCATGGTTAGTATATATATCACATAAAAGAAATGGGTGGTGAATATGGCATGTGTCTCACAGAAGTAAAAAGTGAGACAGAAATCCGTTACCCCTTTAGTAATCTTTTGAATCGTAATACCCAATAAAGTATAATATAAAATTAAAATTTTAATATCATGAAAATGATTATATTCATGGAATAAAATTTCAAATGGTTAGTATATACACCACAGAAAATAAATGAGTGTTGAATTTGCATATGTCTCCCAGAAATAAAAGAGACTAGAAATACCTGACCTTTGTCTCAATTTTCTTTATACATGTTTGAAGCTCCTGTATGATAAATATAAGTATTTTATAAATCTATTATATAACCATAATTTCATATAATAACACATATTATTTACTTCTAACCATTTATTACATGTTTATTGAAAATTCCTTGTTAAATTTACATTTCGGGTAAAAACTACTTTGTTTTCCATATATGTTTTGATTCATTATTTTTGGTACTCTTAATTTGATTATGGTTTCATAAAATATATAATAATAATAATTAAATAATTATAATATTTATACATCAATTATAATTTTAAGACCAATCATGAAATATGGTTTTCAGAAATGAAGTATGTTACGATCATGGAGATGATTAGCAATATGTACGCATGAATAACATTTTCATTTTTCAATGATCATTATAAAAAGAAGGTAAGTAATATTTTATCTTTAAAAAATGATAATAATATCACAAAAAACATATTATTTATTTAAATATACTTATACATATCATCCATGTGGCATGGTTATGAAAATATAGAGTTACATCACTTCATGAAGGCGATAGTTGATATGTACATGAATGATGTTATTATCTTTCAGTGAGTGAAAAGGTAAGAAATACAATGATATATTATATTTTAATAATGATAAATATGTCATTAATATTATAATTATATTATTTATATCACATACATTCATTTATTTTATCCTCATTATCTTCCATGTAAAGCATTAGTGAGAACGAATCACTTCGCTTTGCGAGGCGGTAGTCCTCCGTACACATGAATGCCGCTATATTAGCCCTTAAGAAATTTAAATTAAATATATATATATATATGATATAATGACTGAAAAGTTATAATTATGCTATAAATATCATATATTTACTTTATATCCATCATCATACCCAACTATGAGAGGTGGTAATAGAAAAATAAATAACATCAGTTTGCGAGGTGATAGTCCGCTGTACACATGAACGATAATTTTACAACCCATTTGATGTAAGTATATATAGTAATAGGTCATTAAATAAAAAAAAACATATCATTATATTTAATATAATATTTTTTTGTATCATTATGGTTTAATTATAATTGAAGTAGGTGGAAGAATAAATAAAATAAAAACGCTCGTTGAAGAACGTTACCTCTTCTTCAGGTATCCTCCTTAGGTTTGCACCAAAATATTTACTAGGTTGTATTTATACCAAAAATAAGGATTATTTAATTATAGGAGGTAATTTGGTAAGGTATTTGGGTAGTTATTTTCCAAAATAAAAGGGGTTTAATGTGTGAAGAAGAGAGGAGAGGGGGTGACCTTTTTAAGTGAGGTGAGTGGCACACTTGTAATTTTTGAAAAGGAAAAGGTGTAACCACATTTTTATCATGATAAGAGGATAAAAATTGTATTATTATAGATATTTATACATTATAGGGTCCAAATATGATCAAAAAATGGGTTTTAGATTAGTTTTGGGTTATTTTAAACCCCTATCTTTTTAGTTTAACCCTCGATAAACCCATTTTTACCATAACTGCGATAATTAATTTTTACTACTTTCACTATATATTTTGGTAAAAAAATAAGTTGAACTAATTATATAATATAAAATATTCTCATTAAAAATATGGAATATTTTTTTTTCAAATTCAATTCACATAAGTGAAAACATGTAATTTAAAATTAATCTCACAGATGTGATGAGAAAACGGGTTCTCAAAGAGAAAAAGTTCAAAATTTACAAAGTTTTTATATCCAATTTTAATATGAAATTAATTATAATTGAATAAATCATATTTATAGATATATAATTTAACTAAATTTAATTTAAAACCAATTTAAAATATAACTTAACATTATAAATAATTTAAATAAAGAGGCAATTTTTAATTAAAATTTAGTATTTTTCACTATTCATCAAAAAATTAATCTTTTCATAAGATTATCAAAAAGTAAAACTAATATAATTTTTAGATTATGATTTAAAAAATTAATTTTATTTTAAAAAATAAAATTTTCTAAAATTATAAAAATTTAAATTTAAAATGAAACCCTTAGACGCAATGAAAATGCGGGTTTTCGAGTAGTGTATTTTTTTAAGAAAAAAATGATTTTAGATTAACTCTATGTCTAATAATAATAATTGTCTTAATATTAATTAAAAAATATTTATATATAATCTATACATTTTATTTGAAAAATTCTTTATTAGGGATTATTTTAATTAATTAAAATAGATAAACATTATGCATTTTAATTTTTTTTCAAAAAAACAATTTTCTAAACCAAAAAATAAACTTCTACTAAAATATAATATAAAGTTGTTAAAAAGAAATTAAGTGGATTAAATATAAATAAATAACACTTCTATTACTTTAAAACAAAATTTGGCATTTAAATTACTTAATTTATTGTAAATAAATGATATTTTTACAAAAATCAATATTTTCACTATTCACTGAAAAATCAATATTTTCTATAAAATAAAAAATTTCACTATAACTTAATTTCCATATTATGATTTCAAAAATTAAGGTAATTTTATAAAATAAATTTTCTAAAATATCAATAAATTAATTATAATATTTTATCATAAAATTTATTAAAAATCATTTTTGAAGAAAGTATATTTTGGATGAATATATTTAATTTACTAAAAATTGATTGATTATTTACTAAGAGTTTATCAATAAATTTATATTTATTAGAAAATTTATATGTATATTTCATAAATTGGTTAATAATATTCATACCCACCTATTTAATGACTAATTTATAACGATCATATTTAAAATAATATTACTTTATGGTTTGCTGAAGCTCGATGTTGCGTATAATTCACTTTATCGAAGAAAATTGTTGTTGAGTGTAATTAAATATAAACTCAGCATTGAGTATAATGAAATATATCTAAAAATTTAAATTAATTTTAAAGAAATATTTCATAAAATCTGATTATGTTGCGTTTTACCCCCCTTAAAAAGAATTTCTCCCTTGAACTTCATCTCGGTCATCAATTATTTAACATTTGAATGTTATTTCATGGGAACCCACATATTATAAATGAATAATAAAAATTACCTTAAAAAGGTAAAGTTGGAAGCATAATGGTTACCTAAAGTAACTCATAATTAGGTTTCTACATAGAAGAGCACAGGTGGGAAATAATGTTTTTTACATGGAAAAAAGCGTACTATCCAAATAATGATTGAGAGTGACAAAGATCATTGATCACAAGAAGGTGAATGATCATAAGAAAATAAACATCCACAAAAACATTAACCAAAGAGGTGTGAAAAAATGTCATTAATATCATAAAAAATTATGATAACATGAAAATTTTTTATTTCAAGATATTTTTCCTAATGTTGTGCAATTCCTTTTCCATATGGACTGAGAATATATGAAAATATACTTACTTGATATCTTTTTTATTTCATAAGCACAATTTAATCCTTTGGTTGTGCCTTAATAAATTTACACTTTATATGTTACTCTAATAGATGATTTTATTTTCATATTTAAAGTACTAAATAAAATCCATAAAATAATGATAAATTATTTATTCTATATCTAGTTAAAAAAAGGTTAATAATAATTATCAAATGTGGATAAATATTCATATATTTAAGTAATAAATTATTCTCTATAACCTCATCCAATGTTCAAATTAAAATATTCCATAAATTATTAACCTTATGACCCTTCTAAAATTCAAAATTTATAAAGAAGGTCAATAAATTTCCCAAACTAAACTCAACATTAATCCTCAAAATATCAGTAAGAATCTCTTAATGTTCACATTCCAAATATGTGAAAACCTTGGTCATATATTCTCTTAAATCTTGTTAAGAACAATAATTATCATATAACCTCAATGAAAACATGAATTATTATACATTTATTGAATAAAACCATAAATTATTGAATGAATTCCATAGATCCAATAATTTTTTGAACTCAATCAAAGATGGATAAACCTATTTTTCAAAAAATACTTCATCAGTTTTGAGGTCATCAATACTATATAATTTAATTTATCCATATCAATCACCTATTTATCCAAACTAAACACCATTTTATCATCCTCAGGAATATACTAAGTTTTATATTCCCTTAATCATGCATTTTACATAAAATATTACCTTTAAATTAAATCACTTTTCTAGGTTATTAGTACTATTCAACATATTTTTAAGGATCCTTAATAAAAAACTTAAATCAAACAATATTTATATAACATAATTATTGAATTTAAATACACAATCACTTTAATAATCACACTTACTTCTCACACCATTAACTAGGATTCATCATCTTATTCCACAACACTTCTTTCCTTTCATATATTATTTTTAGTCTCTTCATCATCAAAAATATAACCATTACTCATACAACCTTGTTGATTCTCTTCATGAGCTTTCCCCTTTAGACATTTATTTACATAATTCTCATAATTTTATCATTTAAAAAATTTAATATTTGATTATACCTTATGGAGACCATTATTCTAATCCATTGTGTTAACTAAAATTTTCATTTTTCCTCTATAAGTACTTGATTTTTATCCTTCTTTTCTACACTCAGAACATATTCTACTTACTCTAAGACATACACTTGGGTGTTTATTCCCACATTCTAGACATATAGGAAACTGAATCTTCCTTCCTATATGGTATCCATTACCCAAAATATTAGTTAATATATTCTTATCCTCTTTGGTATGTATGAGAGTGGGTTAAGGTGTACATTGTTAATCGTGTTCCACGATAACTGATTTGGAATGACCACAATATCCTTCACCCCAGTCAACATCCCATTTGAATTCTCATCAGAAAATTGTCTATCACATTCAATGTTAACCCAGTTCCTTCTATTTTACACCATTGACTAAAACCAAAAAGTACAGTGTGAGAAATTATAATCATAATGGGAAACCAAATAATCATGAAAATAACTTAGAGGATGTATAAATCATGACACATTATTTTTAATCTATGAAATCTTAAGTTTATCAAAGGTTATTCACAGTAATCATATATTTAAATACTTCATGATGGTTCATAAAGAGTTTGTGAATTTACAAAGCATATCCCCTAGGAGTGTCAAAGAAGGTGCACAACAAGGCCTATTTTCATGCACCAGGTGATGATTGAGTCCTCCTAAATGAGAACTTTTTAGAGCTATTACCTATAGGTACCTCTGTTCTAGATCCAAATCCACATGAAGTATCTAGATAAGTATGTAATTTCTTGGAAATCCCTTATTCTATTCTATAGAAAAATTCTTGGACATTTTTCTTTACTTTGAATCATCCTTAGAATTATACTTAGAGACATCCTGAGACATATCCTATGACATATCCCTATGGATCTCAATAAAGTTTTCTTATCCTAGTTTATAAATTTTAACTAAATATTTCCTTTGATACTAACTATAGTGAACCAGAAATCTCATACATGGATATCACATCTTTTTTGAGGAATATTCATTAAATTACACAAATACATGCCCCGAGACCTTAATAGTTGAGTGATTTTGGAAAATTTTAACCCAATATTATTATCTCGTGAAATATATTCAACTTCTCCCTTAAATATATTCCCCTTTAGTACTCTTTACAACATACCCTACTTAAAACCTTTCTTCATAACTCAAGAAAAGTAAAATAATAAAGGGAAATCTTATATGCTCATTAAGGGTAAATAAGTAAGATAAAAAAGTATAACAGGAACATAAGGGTATGCGTAGATGAACATAACATTTGAAAACTATACCCTGCCTATCAAAGATCATAATATTGAATCATGAAATAAAAAACTTGTAGTTAATAAGATATGAATCATAAGTGAATCAAAAAACATGAGTCACGAGAGCATAAAATTGGCACAATACATAGATTTTTGAAATACACATAATCATAGAAAATCATTTTCATAGTAGTCAAGGCTGAATTCTAAGGCTATAACAGTAGAATGGGTTCACCCTCCAAACCATCATAGTATTCAGGGTTCACTCCCAAGAACGTTATAGTGGAAAAAGTCCCTTATTTAACCAGGTTCACTCCCCGTTCCAGTCCTATCTATCTAATGAGATATAAATCTTTACCTAATGAATTGGAGGGAGATATAGGTCCCACACATCACATAATGAAAATCATATGTATGTGTGCCACATGATTATAAAATATTCATTATATCATAACCCATAAAATAAAATGGGTTTTATAAAAAATTCATCATATCATAACCCGTGGAAAATAGATAGGTTTCATAACAATTTCATCATTTCATCATAGCATAACTCGTGGAAAAAGAAGTGAGTTTGATAATAATTTTATCATGGTTTCACTTGTAGAATAAATTTTTTTTACAAATATACTGTCATCATAAAACATTAATCAAAAGAATAAGAATGGTATCCTTGGTTCATATCCCCAAACAGGTATAAGTTACATCAATTTATGTTATCTTAGATGGATAATTATTTTTAAAGATAAATCACTTAGAAAATTTATTAAGGAATATAAATTTTATTTGAAAATAATTTTTTAAAACTAAAAATATTTTTATAAATCCTTTTATTTGAAAATAAACTTGAAAAACATATAAATTAATCTTTAAAAATAATTTAAAACATTTCTTGAGGAGAATAAAATTTCTTCTTTGATTTTTTTAAAACATAAAACATTTTCAAAATAATTTTCTTTGAAAATTACCTTGAAAAATTATAAAGGAATATTTAAAAATCATTTAAAAAATTTCTTGATTAAAATAAACTTTTCACTTTTAAAAACACTTTTTAAAACATAAAACATTTTAAAAATACTTTTATTTGAAAATATCCTTGAAAACTTATAAAGGATGCTTTAAAAACCATTTAAAATATTTATTGAGAAAAACAAACTTTTCAATTTGAAAAAAACTTTTAAAATATATATTTTTGAAATTAACTTTATTTGAAAATAAATTTTAAAAATTATAAATCAATCTTAAAATAAAATAATGGTAATTGTGATTGGAAATTCTATTCATGTTGTATATGTTAAAATAAATATTCCTTTCACATTTTTGATAAAATCCAAACAAGAATTGTTTGGAAAATAACATGAATATTCCTTTTAATTTTTTTAAATGTAAAAAATAGATAAAAATTTATTTAATAAATCATTTGAAAAATTTTAAAAACATTTTTTTAAACTTTTTTAGAAAACATTTGGAAGAAAAAAGGTTTTCAACTGAAAAGATGATTTTTTTAAAAACATTATTTTTAACCTTTTGAATATATGAAGAGAGGAAAATGAAGGGAGAAAATTTATTCTCATGAAATAACTAAAGGAGAATAAAATTCATGATTTTCTTGGGAGATGTATCATAATATTCGATCATCAGAAACAGAGTAATAAACAATCCCAATAAATGATGAGATTGTAACATAAAATATTTACCACTTTAGTAACTTTGAAACATAATAAAAATGAAGTAATATCATTAAAAAAACTTAAAATATAATTATTATAAATTAATTATTATATTACATGTCAAATGGGATTTATATACACCTCTTAAAATAATATAGGTGAATAACATAAATATACGTCTCAAAGAAGGCAAACTGAGACGAAAATCCCTTACTTATTTGGAAACTTTTGAACCATAAATTCCATGAAAGATAGATAATAAAATGCATATTTAGATACCCATAATTTTAATTAAAATAATTATAAAATTAATTCATGGGCATTATATATACCATATAAAATAAATAGTTTGTGAATATGGTATGTGTCTCATAGAAATAAAATGTGAGACGAAAATCTGTTACTGCATTAGTAATATTTTGAATCATAAACCCCAATAATAAATAACATAAAATGAAACATTTAATATCATGAAAATGAGGATATTAATGGTATAACTTTTCAAATGGGAATTACATACACCACACTAAATAAATGAGTGGTGAAGTTTCATATGTCTCCTGGAAATAAAAGAGAGATCAGAAATCCCTCACCTTAAGTCTTGACTTACTTCGTACGTGTTCGAACCTCATGTATAATAAATATAAGTTTATTATAAATCTATTAAAAAACTATAATTATACATATCATACCATATATGTTTTACTTATTACCATTTATTATCCATTTTTTAACAATTCATTGTTAAAATCATGTTTATAGTAATAACCACTTTGTTTTGCATATATTTTTTTGATTAATTATTTTTGTTCCTATTACTTTGATAATGGTTCCATAATATAACAACAACAACAACAACAAGAATAATAATAATAATAATAATAATAATAATAATAATAATAATAATAATAATAATAATAATGAAATAATTATCATATTTATATATCAATTGTAATTTTAATACTAATCATGAAATATGGTTTTGAGAAATGAAATATTTTACGATCATGGAGACGGTAGGAAATACATATGCATGATAAACTAATAAAATCATTTAATATCATATATTGATAACCCAAAAATTTAAAAATACCTTTTCCAACACCTTATATTTATTTATTTGATAAGGTAACCTCCTATTACATCGTAAATACCTTATAGTTTATGTGTGAATTATAAGATATTCTTCTAAACAGTAACAGTATTCTATTTTTTGATTTGGAAAATATTAAAATTTTATATACATGTTATCCTAATAAAGACGTTTATTTATTACTAAGTTATTTTTATTATATATTATATAGTTTATTCAATTCATTATATGATGAATAGATTGGAAAAAATTAGTGATAGATGGGGTCTAGTATAGATATATCATCGATGAATTAGTAGATCTCATGCAACAAACTGGCTAAGTTATTATCATATTCTTTATACATTTACATATGAAGTCTTGGAATAAGGAACTAATGACATGTTTATGATTTCAAAAATAATTAATTACATTAGTATGAGATTAGTAAGTTTTATAGATGATTTTATTAATTATCATGGATAAAGTATCCCCTGATTTTTATTTGATTAGGGATTTATTTTGATCATATATTTCTCCCATACTATATATTTCATCTTTATGAGTGAGTGTGTTCTATAATGACTAAGGTGACTATGCAATATCAAAAACTCACTATATTTTTCACTCAATAATTTAACATTTTTTACTTTAAAGATATTTTAAATCAATAACATAAACATTTTGAAAACATGGAGTGGAAAATAAAAGATTTAAATAGGAATAAAAAACTTTAAAAATATCATTTTCAAAAGAAACTTTTAAAAAATATCACAAAATTTACTAATTCTAAGAAAATTATTCTTCAAACCTTTAACATTTAAAAAATCTTTTATAGGAGAGGAGTTTTAAAATCCAATGGTACTGGTACTAATGATCACACTCCTTGATTTTTCAGAAAATGTGACATTCCCACCATTAAAATTATAAAGGTGGTTGAACTCGATGTAGTCACTACACATATGCCTTGAGAACCTATTATCAATATACCATGTATCTCCTTAGGAATTTATCTTTATATTTTTTTTTGAAAAATAATTTAAGTGTCTAAAGATTTTGGGACCCAAAATTTGGGTCCGCAAATGTTAACCAAAAGATATTTTAGAATCCATAGTTGATTTTAAATTTTTTTCTAGAATAAAAATTTTAAGAAACATGAATGGATTTGGGCCTAATATAATGATATTTTTTTGGTAATTTCATTCATAAATCAAGTGCCCAGTTTTTATATAATATTTGAAAAATTTATATTGTGAGCTACCTTTTTAAAATTAGTCTTTTTTGATACTTCTTGAGGATAATTCTTTAGTTGAGTAACCAATCCAATAAGTGACTTTCCTATTACTTTGGAAATAAAAAATGAAATTTAAATTCTTCTCACCTTAGTTGAACTTGGAAATAGTTTTTAAGCTCTTTGACTATATTTTAAAAAATTTCGACATTAAATTTGTCCTTTTAACAAAGACTTTACCTTTAAATTTATATAATTTATTTTTAAAAACATAATTTTATTCTACTAACAAATTAAACCTTTTTTCTTGATCATTATTATTTTTTGAAAGATAATATTTGGTATTTTATTTTCCTCTTTTATTTTCTCATTTTATTTGGTAATTTTATCTTTTTCAAAAATAAAATGATTGTATTTATTTTTAAGATCTTTGAATTTCGAGGTGAGTTCACAAAAACCTTTTTGTAATTGATCTATAACATATATAAGATCTTCATAATTTAAATGGATATAATAACAAGAAAAAGATGAATAATTTACCTCTTGATTTACTTCAATTTCATCCATGAGAAACTTGGTGCTTATATATCTTAATTTATATTAGGATAGAAAGTAATCACTTTCACTCCAAGTTGAAACCTTGAAGGCCTTATTATTTTCCATCCTCTCCTTTGTCTTATTTTTGAGAGTGGAGAATTCTGGTTTGATGTGACCCTTTTTTCTACACTTATTGCATCTCAACTCTAGATTGTTGCTTCTCTTTATTCTCATGATTGTATTACATATTTTTATTATAGAATTTTTTCATCTTCTTAGAAATATGAGAAATCTCACTATCTCTTTTGTATGAATCATAATTGTTTTCCTTAAAGGAAATGGTCTTCTTCTATTTTACTTCCTTGGAATCCTTCTCCACCCGTCTCTTCATTATAATCTCATAGGTCTTGAGTGACCTAATAAACTCTTCAACTGGTATATTATTTATATCATTTTCTTCTTGTATTTATGTCATCTTGGGTGCCTAAGAACTAGGAAAGACCTAAAGGATATTTTTAACAAGAATATTCATGCTAGTATCATCACCTAAAGGCTTAATTCTGTTACAAACATTAGTGAAATGGGTAAAAATTTATGTTATACACTCATCATTATGAATACTAAATATTTCAAAATCTTATCAGTACATATCAAGCCTAGTATCCTTTACTTTATTAGTACCTTCATGCATAACTTCTAATAATTCATAAATTTCATGAGAAGTTTTACACATGAAAACTCTATTAAATCCATTCATATCTAACCTATAATTTTCCATCAAGATAAAAAGATGTTATGTAATTTGGAGTCAATTTTTCTTTTATTTCCTTAGTTGGGGTATATCCATGTACTATAATTTTCCAAACTGTATATCCTATGCTTATAAGAAAAGTAGACATTATAGTTTTATAATAACCACAGTATGATCCATCAAAGTATGGATATATACCCATTTGAGTGTCCCTCAAGAGCACCTTGGACATTTTTGGTAGAGGCCATACATAAATTATTGTTCCTTGAAACTAGTTAAGGTTTCGAAATCAAGGCCTCCTTTGATAGAAATTATTGGTTAGATAAAAGATGGTAAGAGTGGGGGGGGGGTGAATTTCCTTTTTAATTTTTTTATATATTAAAAACTAAACTTATTTAAATTAAAAAAAATTATATAAATAATTAAAAATATAATATTTTAGTGTAAGATAAATAATTATAAGTGAAACCAATTAAATAAATAAGTTATCATAGTAGAAATATAAATAGAATATAGAAAAAAAACTGATAAAGTATTTAAAAAATAATCTATAGAGGGTTACCTTCATATAATCCCCTAAATATCCATTAGAGTTTTTGGTTTAAACCCTTGGATTTAGCAGTATCTAAGAAACCTGTAACAAGAAATAAGACCCATGCTTTTTAGAAATTATAGAAAGAATCCCGCTAACACTACTAACCTTTTAGTGGTCATGGAAAGAAACCCAAATACTATTATTTTTAAGGTAGTTAAAACCTATCCCACTCACACTCAATGGTAATGATCACCCATGAAAATAAAAAAGAAGAGAATTTCTATATGAAATCCCCTTTCAACCCACTAAAAGTTCTCTAATAATATACAATAATAAAATGACGGGAGACGGAAATACAATTGCAAGTGATCATAAATATGAGATCAAATTGACACAATTTGAATATCGAATGAATATTAAATCCAACCATGGTCTTATAAGCACCCTTGGGGGTGTATTTATTGCCTCAAATGGATTTGGGATCATTATAGAGCCTCCGAGGGCTGTAGAGAGATGTTAAAAGTTGAATTAAGGTATGTGGGCCACTATATAAATGCATAGTTTTTGAACCCATTTAGACACGACTGACTATATTATGTGTGTCACCAGCTATCCGGTGGTATCCCACCAGGTAACCACTAGCACCTATAGGTGTATGAATTCAAAATGGTCCTCTAAATTCCTTTTTGAGCCCTCTGTTTGGTTTGATAACTTCATGATAAATTATTTAAAATAAAACACCATAATTCATAAAAATAAAATGCTAGAAACAAATTTGTGCAATTTTGATCATTAAATCCACATAAGATAGTGACATGTATAACAATTTTCAATTTTACAATTCTGTTACTTTTTACAAATATGATGCATTGTGATATTGATTTATGATTTATTGATTTTCACACTTGGAGTGGGGGGAAAGAGAGCATGTGTTCATATATCATTATTAACATATAGGATTCACTTGACATTAATGTTCATGACTATGTTTGATAAGCCTGATTATGATATGATGTTGAGTTATTTAAAGTGTGACCAATAACTTATATAATATTTTCCTATATAACTTGATGGTGAAATTCTACTTAACCGAACTATGATTATGTTTTTTGTCATTAAATTGGAAAAGTGAATCCTATATGTATCTACTTCTGATCGTCTGAGAGTGGGTAGTTAGGTTTAGAGAGAGTGAACAAGGTTATGTGAGACCCCTAACATGCTATGTTGTATGTATAGCATAATGATATGATCTTAATTTTGTTTCTTATCCTACCAATTATATTCAGACTTTTTATATATGAAGGAGTTAGTATTCCTATATCCATTTAAATTTGAATCAAAGAAACCCACATACCTTGTATCTAAGTATCCATTTCATCATCCTTGAATGTATTTGAATATGTTTGATGTCAATCACATCAGTGGAAATAAAAGGAATCTCACCTTCAGAGGTATCCATGGTTGAGATAGAATCAATTATCACACAAGTGCGATACTTCACCCTCCACAACATTCTAATACCTCATGGCATAAAGAAGGTATGATATCAGATCATTGAGTGATGATGAGTCTAAGTTAAGCATCATGAAAGCACATGAACACACACACACACATACCATCATATGGTAGTGGTTTTTATAAACCCTTGAATATTCTCTTTGATAGATTATGCATTTACTCATGAATTATAATGTATCAATAAATTCATTGGGAACTTCATGAATCTCATGCATGAATTATTATGTGCATTACATATCATGAAATGAATTATTTAATGGTAGCCATCATAGTAGATCACTAGAAGAAAACACCATGAAAAATGTCATATGATATGGTAGTAATACTGTATAAATGCATGGAAATGGATCCTTATGACTTGGGTAATCATATTTTCTGATTTCATATATTGGTGAAGGCATTGAAATGAAATATTTTATCAAAACTTACAACTAACCCAATATGACCTTATGAATGTGTGGGTATTTGGCATGAAATAATTCATTTCATTCCCTTACAATATACCATATCATTAAATATGATATAACTTATTTTATCTAAGACAAAAGGCTTTAGGTCACACCATCTCCTTTAATCTCCCACTTTCAATAAATAATCATAGACTTGATACCATTTCACATTATATTGTATTGTATACAATAACTTGTGAAATCATATCCAAAACTATTTTGTATATCTTCTAAAACACATTTGTAAATCTATAATTAATTTCACTTTGTATCACATCATATGCATTATTACCTTGTGAATTACCATCCAAAAATCTTTTGGATAAAATCTATAATACACTTAGAGTATCTCTCTAAGTAAAACTCAATCACCATTCAATCAACCATAAATTACAACCCCACAAGCCTTTGTAGTGTTGGAAGAAAATAAAAATCACTAGATCCAAAAATGTAAGAAAATAGTATCCTCTAGAAAAGTATTAATTCTACTCAATCTATAAAGGTATTTGGCATGATATACACTAAACACATGTATCTCTATACTCATTTACACAAATCACATCCCATTGTTGCATGCATTATCATACATTACCTTTTTATAAGATATCAAGTGATAATGGGGAACAAAGTATGTCCATACCATATATCTAAATCATATGTTCTTGATTATATGAGTATTGACTGACTAGGTTGATGAATGCATCACATGTCATTCACCTTTAAGGATGAGGACATCACATGTACCTATTTTGAATAAATAATCACATCATATGTACTATCCAGGTATGAATTCCTACTCCACATTCTATATTAATCGAGGGCCTATATGCTATACTTATCATATGAGACGATAAATTCCATCTTGGTTTAGATTCAATTGATGACCTGATCAACAACATACCCAACACCACCTGATTAGCTATGAATCAAGGATTATGTAATAAATGTATCAAATTGTGAAGGTTCTTAGGCCAAGTATCTTACCAACCTAAGGTATCTAGGAATCCT
This sequence comes from Viscum album, assembly GCA_963277665.1. Classification (NCBI taxonomy): domain Eukaryota; kingdom Viridiplantae; phylum Streptophyta; class Magnoliopsida; order Santalales; family Viscaceae; genus Viscum; species Viscum album. The sequence continues at coordinate 721,043,873 of OY728148.1, forward strand.
ATGTGATCTATGCACCCCTAGTATACCAAATACATATTGTATGACACTCCGTGTGGTATAATTAGTAGGCTATCTAGTGCAAAAAAATGCTTTTTATACCTCATGATCATATTCCATATCACATAAAATAATCTTACTCATGCTAACCTTTAAATTTCATCACAAACTATATTACTCCATGATGGACATCAATTATAGATTACCCAAATTCATAATTTGAGAGGTCAATTATCATTACATTTAATGAAATGTGTGTGTATATATATACATAGTCAATATGAAAGGATGATAAAGTATAAATTTAACTTTATATGATGTATTTTATATTCTTAAACTCTTTTAAGAATAATTAACAAAACCCAACATAAGTACCTATATACCATATAATATATGATAGACTACCAAATCAACCTTATGTTTTCTATAGATTCAAAGATTTTTTAACTCATTAAATCTATATATAATTCCTGCTACATCTCTATATTACCACCTAATAAAATGATCCCACTAAACTCTTTTGTGAGTAACATCTATTTATAAAGAAAGTATAGAAAATAGTGAGATTTAGGAATCATATTCCTAATGCTCAAATCCTTTAACACATTCAAACTTCTTAACTCCATGAGATCCAATGTTACAATGTTGACTTCTGTTGTCTACTTAAAATTTTTATAAATTTAACACCATCATCCTTGGAAATATTTCCACCAAACTCATCCCATGATATCCTATGGTAATTAATGTAACTATTTTCATTATTACTTACTATAAAATTAAAAATTCCTCTATAAAAAGTGATATTCACTTTATTATAGTAACTAAATGTAACTCTTTACATTTATTCTTTACCACCATACCCTAAAAATCTTTTAGTTTTTAAGTGAAATTTACTTTATCACGGTAACTAAATATAACTTTTACATTTTTTTTCAACATCACATAACCTAAAATCTTTAGTTTTTTAAGTGGAAATCAATTTAATTTTAGGCAGGTATAATATTTTACTTATTAACTTTAAATGTACCTATGTTCAAACATAATCACACAAGACTATTAAGAACTATATTAAATTTAAAATATAATTCTAAAACTCTTTTATATTGTAAATAAAACTTATTTAATTTTATTAGAAATACCAAAAAGGTTCAGGATATGAGCTTACTTGGCCCTAAAAAATTTATTAAGGAAAATAAAAATACAAAAATAGCAATGTAAATATGTGGAAATGAAATCTCCATCAAACATAAAGGTAGAAAACCAACATAAACTGGAAGAAAAATAGAGCGAGATCCCTAGCCACAATAAGAAAAATAAGTTTGAAGTCCCACAAAGTGCATGCCCAACACAAATGAGTCCCTAAGACCAATTGATCCTTGAAGGTCCAGCGCAAGACCATCCATCAAAATAGCTCGTGGGTCATCCCTAAAAATATATAGCTAAGTCATGAAGTGGAAAAAATATACTATGAAGCAAAACTACCAACATGAATCCTGGTTTAATAGAAATATTTAATAAATAAACTATTTTTTCCATATCATATATGGTATTTTATGTGTTTGGAGTATTTTCCTCTAAAACAAAGACCTCATTATTTAAAATATTTCATTGATGGGTGGTAGGAAAATATTCCATAAAATTTTAATAAATATCTATATAAACACATTATTCTAGATTTTTTTATTTGTATCACATTTTCAAAACATGTTATAAAATTTGATGAATCATAAACTATGTGTATATAATTAACCATATCATTTTGTTCACAACACCCCTTTATTAATGAAAAACTTATCTTATCATATAAGATAACTGAAATAAAGATACAAAACTTTTTTTAAGATCTATCAAAGCTTTATGAATTCCTTTACATTAAAATTTTGATGCAACAACTCTTTACTTCATCACTTTGAATGAAAATTACAAAATTTATCGATTATTACATTGATTTTTAATTCTTTTACACTTAAAACACCCATAAAGTATATATTTGCTATCACATACCCTTAAAAACTAAATAATTAATTTCTATAACATCAATAACTGACATGAAAATTCCATGGAGTTTTACAAAACCCTATCAGGTATCCTGAAGGATTCCATTATATGGAATCATTACTCTTTATCCTCAATTTTACCTTTAGATTTAAATAGCATTGACTGGCTACTCAAAGTAACATTGTTGGACTCTCAAAATAATTTTTATTATTTTTCTTTGAAATTTTACCCACTTGTACTATCTATACAACAAAAAAACTTAGACATTATATACCAAATTCATGTATTCTCAACTAATTAGAATATAGGGTAAACTTTTCTTGAACTCATTCATCTTGTTGAAATATTTCCATAAATGACAACAATATGAATTCCTTAACTAGAATAATCCTTTAAGGAAACATCGATTCTCATAAATTCATTAGCATAATCAATTTTATTTATTATTATTTTTTGTCCCAAATACATAGGATTATAAGTCTATAATTGGGTGGGTGAATTTTATTACATGAACAAACTTAAAATTTTCATACACACCTTATGTTTTCAAAATAATGGAATCCCAAAGTTCTGATAACCCAAAAAATTATAAACCAACAAAAAATATCAGAGTAAACTTTACTAAGAGTACCAAAATTTAATTTTGTTGAATATTTAAGTATTTATGAAAAAATCTAACATACAACAGAATTAAAAATATATTCTTAATAAAGTAAGTGCAATATCCCAACCCGAATCACCGTTTTCTAGCCTAAATGCGACATGACCTCAGGTGTGCCTCCGTGTATGCAGGAAGATTTTAACTTGTAGTGAGGGTCTTAGTGAAATTTTGGGGAGACTATACCCTCCATAAAAGTGAAAAATAATAAAACATTAACCAAACATGTAAAAATATACAATCAGAGTACTAATACACACTCCAAAGTAACTTTTTTATTTTCAAACACTTTTAAGGGAAAAGTGAGAACCCAAATAGATAACCAATTCAAACACAAAAAGAGACTATTGACTTGTTAAATACAAGTAGGATCTGATTTGAATCAATATCTTTAAACAAATTCCAGGGGAGAGAATTTACCTGAGTGTCAGGATCATCCTTTAAAACATATTCATAGTGTTTTTCCAGGTAGTCCCATGATTTCATGTATTCCTCCTTGCTAATATTCCCCTTGTTGAAAAATATAACCAAAATAAGATAAGGATTTTCAATCCAATCAACTTGTTTATTAGTGGTGTTTACCCGCATAAATCTTCCCATCATTTGGTCAACCTCTTCCTTCGTTGCCTTAATCGTCAGGATGTACTCCACTATTTCTTTACTCGAATGCATGAGAAGTTACGTGTTTACCACAACCAAAGCATCCTTTTATTGTGGGACTAAGGGAGATCCTTCCTCACACTGAAGTATAGGAGGATGTGTAACCTCCTCCATATAAAAATTCTCTAATTGAAGGAATCTCTCCCCATACTGATCCTCAGACATCTCCTCAGCATCCCCTTGAGGCATTGACAAATCTCCTGAAGTATCCTCAGTAGCTTCTACCTTGATAATCATTGGGGACCCTGTATCACCTAGAGGATGCACCTCCTTACCATATTCCACTATCTGAAACTCTAGTTCCTTGTATTTTCTATCATTTTTGTATGACCGAGTCTCTATTGGCCTTGGAATATATGATTAGTCCTTTCGTCCCTTCAAAATCTGCTTCTTGGAGACAATTTAGTTCCCTGGGTCTCTATTTTCTTTATTCCCCTTCTTCCTCCTTGGGCTGTGCATGCCTTTAATGTAACCTCCTAAATCTTCATCACACTTTGATTCTGAGTGGAAACTGGCATTGTATACCCCTTCATCATTACTTAGGATGTCAAAACGATTGTTAAAGTTGAGACATGAAAACAACCTCTGCTTACTATGAATTATTCCACCTTGCCTTGGCTCCTCCCACTTTTGACCATCCTTAGAACTTCCCTCCCTAGCTATCTAAAGCACACTTGTAGGTTTGTTACAACTTCCTCCTCACACTGCTATCAAATATGTGTGAACAAAATCCTTATAATTAGAAACACCAGCTTCAATCAAAGCATTTTCATTAGACCGGGGACCTCCCAAGTCCTGACTTAGTTGCTTAAAAACATCTTCTACTTTAGGGTTACCCTCTATACTATTTCCCTGAACCCTCTCTTCCTTGTAATGCTCCCTGAATGTACCCAGGGGTGGATTACCTATCCACCCATCACCAGAACCAACATCCTGGTTATTGACACTGCCTCTAGGACCTACATCCATCTGCCTCCTACGCCTATAGGCTGAGAGGTTGTAACCCAGTTTCTTGCATGATGGACATAAGTCAATCCAAGGCTCAAAGATTACAGGTTCTTTCCAATGAAATTCCTTCCCAATAGTAAGCCAAACAAGATCAACCATCCTTCTAGATAAGTCTATCTCTACGCAAATTCGAGGGGATATAGGATGACACATGGACCTGGTTCTACTGTTAGAACACATGTATCTTCCTACCATATTCCCCACCATTTGTACGAACGAATTCAAAAACAAAAGAATAAACAGTTTTACCTAAATAAAGGACATTGATCACTCACTGGGATAATCACATATACAAATAAAGAAAATAATAAAATTATAAGAGGATCAGTAACTCCTAGACTCACATTATCATGGTATCGAGACTTGTATCATGCTATACTGCTCAATGATCTTACATGGGTCTTAAATTAACTTGTACCTACAAAAAGTGCAGGATGATCGGGCACCCAAGTTCCATGATCTCCCAAGTAGGGTGTGAGTGAAAATCAAGAGGATACCACTAACGTGGTCCATTACCTAACCAATAAAATGCAGTGTATGTGCATGTAATAATATCAAATAAAGTAAATAGACAATAAAAAACTACACAAACATAGCATATAATCACCAATGCACAAGTAAGAAATAAACACCTACGTGTAAAGTGGTCATGTGCTTACCAAGATTCCATGAACCTCATCCATGCTTGCTTTGGATCCATACAAAAAATGAATGTTAACCATCCATGCCTAACATGTATCCCTCAATAGAATAATCCAAAAACATGCCTAACACATCCACCAATAAGGGATAACCAATGTACATGTTGACCAATTTCCAACACATCCTCCTCAGGGGATATTCCATATGAACCAACCTACACCTTCAAATACAAGATAGAGGAACAACAAAAATAATACAAGATATGGGATAACATATCAAACACCTCACCAGGATAAGAAAGAGTCATAATCATCATAAATCTACATGAGATAAATCATTAAGAATAAGCCTCATGGGGTTACAAACACACATATTATCAAAGAATCAAATATAGTCACACATGATAGACACACACACATATGGTTAAAGCATAAAACATGGTATCATAGTCTATAAACAACACATGATATAGGAATCAAACATGGTATCATGGGATACACATACACACACATGTGACAAAACATCAAACATGGTCTCATGGGACACACACACACATATGTGATCAAAGAATCAAACATGGTATCATGGGATACACATGCACACACATGTGATCAAGGGATCAAACATGGTCTCACAGGCTGTACAGACACATAAATGTGATCAAACATCAAAGATGGTCTCATGGGACGCACACACACATGTGATCAAAGAATCAAACATGGTCTCATGACTCTAGGTATCATGTAGAACAACCAAAAATCAAATAAGGTCCATGTAATCTAAGGAACAAAATAGTGATCAAGTGCTAACCATTAGTGGCTGACATCAAGGTAGTGTTCAAGGGTCCATCATGGGCCTTGGAACCATGTCCAATTACATTAGGCATGATTAATTTAATTAATTAAGACTTAATTATATTTAATTAATTAAGAATTACTTATCATTCATAACACATTATGAATTTATGGTTTATTCTACCAAATTAGAAAACCTCATATCACATGCCAAAAAACATACAAGATACTATAGGGTAGAGTATATAAGACCACCTACCCAAAACAGAGTCAACCATCAATCCAACCAAATCCCAAAAACTTTTTATGAATCCTCTAATTCCATTCGGCATCTATCAATCACTATGAGGCTCTACCTATCCTAAGAATTCAAAATTAACTAGTTATAACTATATTATAAAAATTAATTAATTATATGGAAACTCGAATTTTAAGGTAAAATATATACATGTCGAAAGACTTACAAGATATCACTGCCTCACCATAACCTCAACCAACCATCTATGGAAGGTCTGTAACACACTTAAAAATTAATTATAGGAAAAATACCTATCCTAATATGATAATAAAAATTCCAATTTAATATAAATAAATTATAAAACTTATAATAAAAACAACCAAGAAATGCACCTTAGCCACGATTATGACCAATGGAGTTTGAGTAACTCCCAATTCTAAGATGAGAAAAATACGTAAATCAATTCCATGATATAATGACCCATTTTACTAAATTTGACCAAAAACCAAAGAAGATATCACCAAGGGATATACCTTCAACAAAACACCCATCAATAGACCGTATTAATTTTCATGAGACATGATCTAGTCCTTTCAATCCAAAGACACATCATTCTTGGAAAATTCCATCATAATATGATGGAATTATCATCAATTCTCTTATCATTATCATGATAATGATAAATTATTGACCAATATGATCAAAAGAAAGAGTATACAAGGATATTAAGATATCAAAGGATTATAAAGGTGAAGACGTACCCAGAGAATCATCCATGATGAACGACACAATGATCTACCACCACGCATGAAATAAGGAGGTAAAGGCCATAGAAGAATGATGGATCTCACCTAGATTCATCAATGGATCTTTCCTAGATCCACCAAGGATCATGGGGATCTCATGTAGGGAAGAAGAGAAGAGAGTTGGGATAAATAATCCTAAAAATTTCTAGTGATAATAATAAATCCCAAGTGGCATGTGATAGATAAAAAGTCCAAAATACCATTAGTAAAACCATGACCATCATTCCCCACCAGCTAGCTGGTGAGACATACTAGGAAGTAGGGGTTATGCACACTTCACCAGAAGGCCGATGAGTCCTTTTGGGTAGCTGATCTATTTCCTATATAACCGGACAACCATTGGGGTATATCAACTAGTCGGTGGCTATAGTAGTAGCCCCAACTACTCTAGGAATCGTCTACAGAATTCCTGATCCTCGAGTCGATCTCCAAGACACCTTTTAGGTCCAAATATCCTCATTAATTTGATAAAACGTGAAGTATCTTAGTTTTATAATTGGTTATTCAAATTAGCCATCCACCAGACAAAAATTTCATGTTCCCTAAAAAAAAATTCACAACCCATAAAAATGCGGGTCGTTATCCTTGAATTTAAGCTATCAGAAGGTATGTCTTCTAAGACCACTAAATCCCTCTAATTAACCCATTAGTGGGTACCACTTCTACAAACCAGAATATTGTCTCAATCTTCCTCAATGAAAACCCTCAATCAAAATGATTAACATCAGTTCCCAATTTTATAAAATATTAACTTGAATCTATCTTAAAAACATAGAAGTTCATGACATAAAGGTTGGAAACATAATTATTACAACAAGAATAAATGAGATATTTTAAAATAAAACCTCAAAAATATAAGTATAATGACCTAGAATTATCATCCATGGATATGGCATATTTTTAGATGAATATTCATTACATTAGACAAACACATGCCTGAGGACTATAATAGTTAAGTGAATTTGGAAACTTGGAACAAAATATTCTTAATTACTGAAAGATCTTCAATGTCTCTCATAAAGATCTTCGCCTTAATTTATCTTCACAACATACCCTATTTAAAACCTTTCTTCATAACCTGGGTCAAGATAAAATAAGAAAGGGTAATCTCAGATGCTTATTAAGGGTAAACAAGGGAGATACATAAGAATAACAATAACATAAGTGTATGAGAACATGATAATAACATTTGAAAACCATACCCTAGATATCAATGATCATAATATTGAGTAATGTAATAAGTATTAGTAATTCATAATACATTAATCATAAGTGAATAAAAGAACATGAGCCATGAGAGAATAACATTTTCATAATATATATATTATTTTAATACATATAATCATATAATAATTTCCATAGTAGTAAGGGATCACTTCCAAGGCTATCATAGTGGAATGAGTTCACTCCACAAACCATCATAGTAGTGAAGGTTAAATCCCAAGACCATAATAGTAGATAAAGTCCCTTACTGAACTGGGTTCACTCCATGTTCCAATCCTATCTATCTCATGAGATATAAATATTTACCCAATGCATTGGATGAAGATATAGGTCCCACACATCACATAATGGAAATCATAGGTATGTGAACCACAAGATCATAAAACATTAATTATATCATAACCCTTGACATGAAATAGGTTTAATAAAAATTTCATAATATCATAGCCTATGGAAAAGTGATAGGTTTAATAATAATTTCATTATTTCATAATAGCATAACCCATGCAAAAATAATTGGGTTTCATAATAATTTTATCATGGTATAACTGTGGAAGAGAAATTGGTTTCATAAACATATTATTTTCTTAAACCATTTATAGAAGGAATAATAATGGTATCCTTGGTTTATGTCCATAAAAAATCATAAGTTATATCAACGGATGTCATCTTAGATGAATAATGTTTTTGAAAGATAAATCACTTTTAATGTCTATTGAGGAATATAAATTTTCTTTGAAAATCAATTTTTAAAAGTAAAAATATTTTAGAAATCATTTTCTTTGAAAATAAACATGAAAAACTTATAATGAAGATTTAAAAATCATTTCAAACATTTATTTAATAAAATAAAATTTCCAATTTGAGAAACACTTTTTAAAATATAAAACATTTTCAAATTCCTTTTCTTTAAAAATAACCTTGAAAACTTATAAAGAAAGATTTATAAACTATTTAAAACATTTCTTGAGAAAAATAACATTTTAAATTTGTTTTTTAAAAACATGAAATTTTTTTAAAATAATTTTTTTTGAAAATAACCTTGAAAATTTATAAAGTAATCTTAAAAAATTATTTAAATCACTTCTTAAGGAAAATAAACTTTTCACTTTGAAAAAAACTCTTTTAATATATAAAAGATTTAGAAAATAATTCTATTTTAAAATAAAATAAAAAATTATAAAATAATATTCAAATAAAATAATGTTTTTGGTGGTAGGAAATTTCATTTAGGCCATACACTTTAAAAAAATATTCCTTTCATATTTTTGGTAAAATCCAAACAGGATTTGTTTGGAAAATGAAATGAATATTAATTTCAATTTTTTTTGTAAAAATTAAAATATGGGTAAAAATTTATTTAATAAATTATTTAAAAAAAGTTAAAAACATTTTTGAAAACGTTTTTAGAAAATATGGTTTTGGAAGAAAAAGGGTTTTCGATAGAAAAGATGATTTTTCTTAAAAACAATATTTTTGAACTATTGATTACATGAAGAGAGTAAAACGAAGGGAAAAAATTTATTCTCATGACACAAATAGATGATAATAAAATTCATGAGTTTATTGAGATAGAGATCATAATATTTTATCATCAGAAACATAGTTATAAAAAATCCTGATAAATGATAATATTTTAACATAAAATCTTTACCACTTTGGTAACTTTAAAACATAATCCCCATGAAAGAATTGTAACGACCCAAACTTTCATTAATGAAAATTCCTCTTGATCTAATTAAATATCTCATTATTTAAAATGTTTATATAAATGTAAACTTCATTGGTTTTATGATTTCGGATTTTAAAATACCATTAAGAATTGTGACCATTTCTAATATAACCATTGAACAATGATCACATGATTAATATAAATATAGGGCTTTAACAAATCCAATTTACTCAGACAAAGTAATCGATGACCTCATCCAGTAGACTTTCCCTGTAAAAAGCCCATTTTTCAGAGATCGCAAAGGAGGTGGCGTTATTGGGATTTTCTCTTGACCAATACTAAACTGAGCTTAAACACGTTAATCTTGAGTAGAACTGACTACGGGAGAAGTGGAAGTTAATAGATATTACCACCCGAGCGATGTTATCCGAGCCACCCCAAGAGTCTATAACCATCGCACACCTTACCCTTCGGTCTTATGCAGATGTTATAAGGGGTTATTTAATTAGACCCTAGAACTATGGCTATGTTCATTATTCTTGTTTAAAGAATGTGCATTCATTTTATTATTGTTACTTTGTAAATAGTTTTTAAAGCACAAATATTATTTTTTAGTTAATATTAAACTAAGAAATATATTTTGATAAATTAATGTATTTTTGAATTAAATAATATTTTAATAAAATATTATTATTATTAAATTACTTTTTATTAAATATAACGATCTTATAATTTTATGAATACAATTGTAATTTTTATTAAGGTTTGGAAGCTGTGTTTTTCAAAACCCATGAATTTTCGATAAACATAGGTTTTTATTTTAAAATTAAAAATTCACATATTTATAAAATTATTTTGATAAAATAAATATTATTTTTGGAATCAGGATGTTGAAATTATCCAATGGTGAATTTTTTCATAATTTTCTGAGATAATCAAATTTTTCAGTAAAAATTAAATACCATTTAAATGTATAATGTGTTTTATGACATCATAATGACCCAATAGTGATGTAATAAAATACTATAAACATTATTTTCGGCCAATATATGTTTTACCATTAAAATAATGTGATTTTTTGTTTGTTTTATTTATTTTACAAAGCTTTAGTGGACCCTTCAAGGCTTATAAAACATTTTGTCTTTTTAAATTATTTTCCTTGAGAGTGTGACTCACCTCCACATAAGAAACCCTTTTTTCAAGATGTTCGGACAATGGAATTATAAAATATTGTTTTCCACTCCCATTTGGAAAAAACCATGGGCAAAAAATATGGGCTGGTTTGTGGTTTTGATTAGTTTAATGTGTGGTGACCCAAACCTAAATAATAAAGAATTCCCTCTCATTTCCTATATAAACTCACCCAAGATCCCACTTCCTCTTCACTTCATCCAAACTATGACATATTCTCTCTAAAATCCTCCCAAGGCATCCCAAGCTCCCAATAAGCCTCTCTTAAGACTTTCCCAAGCCTTTGGAAGCACACTTCCAAGTAAGGGATTTCTTCCTTTCTCATTTTGTCCAATTTTATTTAAGTTGTTACACCATTTTTTTCAATTAAAAATGTTGGAGTATGATTTCTCCCCTCCCCCATACTTCCCTATTTATTTTTGGATGATTGGATACCCCTTTCTCTCTCATTAATGTCTCCCATGTACACCCGTTACCATACTGAAATTCCGTGAGGGATTTCTTTCTCCTCTTTTACATCTAAGTAATTATTTTTTATTATGCATATAAATTACATTAAATGTGTTGGGATATGTATATATATGACCCCATTACTGTCCATTTAATGTAAATATGATGAGACACACCTTTCTCTCTCATCAACCATTTTTATGAATTCTTACGTCACGCTGTTACGCAGCCGAAATTGCACCAATTTTCCGAGCCAATGTCATTGTGTAGTGAATACCATGCCCATTTCTCTATCTACCATATTCACCTTTATGAAAATTTACTTATTGATTATAAATATTCATGTATTTATTCCACATCCCTTTATCATGGAATAAATAATGATGATTGATTCCATGTTGTATGATCCATGTGGCACACTTATGCATGAAATGAAATGTTTAAGAAGGGTGCGCCCTAATAGTGATCCAATGCATTGGTTAAAGTATAATATCATGATACTTCATTCACAATGAGTGTTGAATCATGATAATTCAAGTGCAATGAGGGTTTACTAGTGATTCTTGTGCAATGAGGGTTTACTCGTCCTCCATGTGCAATGAGCCTTGGCTCATGCTAATTCTATGTTAAGTATTGTTGCCACATTTCCATGTTATGATTATCATTATTTATCATTCCTTTATGTTCATGTTTATATTTTTATACATTTATATTCCTATTGTCTAACATGTATTGTATTCCTCATGTTATTTCATGTTTATTCCCTTACCAGGCTTTATAACTCACCCTTTTCTTATGCATGTCCTCAGGTTATCCCATGCAATGCTATGTACGAGGGAATATAGTGGTCCTGTAAAGGAAGTTTTTAATAAAGATGATGTGTTTCATGTTTCAAGTTGTTATTTAATGTTCCTAATCCCCAAAGACACTAGACCTCTCGATATTCCATGTTGTATCAAGTGAAGATTTTATGTAATAAATCATGTTTAAGTGTGTAATAAAGAGCAAAGTTGTTGTAGGAATATCATTAAAATAAACTTAAAATATCATTATTATAAATAAATTCATGATATTACATTTAAAAGTGTCTATATATACACCCAATAAAAGAATATAGGTGCATAACATAACTATATGTCTTAAAGAAGGAAATTTAAGACAAAAATACCTTACCACTTCGGTAACTTTTGAAACGTGAACTCTATGAAATAGAGATCCTAAAATGGATATTTAAATCCCTATAATTTTAATTATAAGAATCATAAAATACATTCATGGTAATTATGTATAATACATTAAATAAATAGGTGGTGAATATGGAATGTGTCTCACAGAAGTAAAAAGTGAGGCGAAAATCCATTACCACTTTAATAGTATTTTGAATCATAAGCTCCAATAAATAATAACATAAAATGAAACATTTAATATCAGTAAAAGGAGTATATTAATGGTATAACATTTAAAATTGGTATTATATACACCACATAAAATAAATTAGTGTTGAATTTTCATATGTCTCCTAGAAATAAAAGAGAGACTAGAAATTCCTTTCCTTAAGTCTTGATTTCCTTCGCACATGTTTGAAACTCATGTATAATAAATATAAGTCTATTGTAAATTTATTATATAATGATAATTATATATATAATACCATATATTATTTAATTATGACCATTTATTACTTGTTTTTTAGTAATTCCTTGTTAAAATTATGGTTCGGGTAATAACTGCTTTGTTTTTCATATATGTTTTCATTCTTTATTTTCAGTTCTATTACTTTGATTATGTTTATATAATCTCTATAATAATAATAATTAAATAATTATAATATTTATACATAAATTATACTTTTATAACCAATTGTGAAAGATGGTTTTGAGAAATTAAGTACGTTACGATCATGGAGACGATAAGTGATATGTACACATGAATTACGTTTCTATTTTTTAAAGATCATTATAGAAAGAAGTTAAGTATTATTTCATTTTTAAAAAATTATAATAATATAATTGAAAATATATTATTTATTTAAATATACTTATAAATATCATCCATGTGTTGTGGTTATGAAATGATAGAGTTACATCACTCTGTGAAGGCATGAGTCGACATGTACATGAAAGACGTTATCATCTTTCAGTGAGTGAAAAGGTAAGAAATAAAAAGATATATTATATTTTAATAATGATAAATATTTCATTAATATTATAATTATATCATTTATACCAAAAAAATTCATTAATTTTATCCTCATTATCTTCCATGTAAAGTGTTAGTGAAAACGAATCACTTCGCTTCGTGAGGTGGTAGTCCACCGTACACACTAACGACATTATTTTATCCCATATGAAATGAAAAATAAAAATTTATATATGATATAATGAATAAAAAGGTATAATTATGTTATAAATATCATATATTTACTTTATATCCATTATCATACCCAACCGTGAGATGTGGTAATGGAAAAACGAATAACATCGGTTCACGAGGCGGTAGTCCGTCGTACACACGAACGATAATTTCATAACCAATTTGATGTAAGTATAGATGGTTTTAGGTAATTAAATCATCATAAAAAATCTAATTATATTTAATATACCTATTTTATTGTATCATCATGGTTTAATTATAATTGAATGATGTGGAAGAATAAATAAAATAAAATCACTCGTTGAAGAATGATACCTCTTCTTCGAGTATCCTCCTTAAGTTTGCACCAAAATATTTCCTAGGTTTTTATTTTACCAAAAATAAGTCTTATATTATTAGATGAGGTAAATTTTTAAGGTATTTGGGTAGTTATTTTCCAAACAAAAATTGTTTTAAGGTGTGAAAAAGATAGGAGAGGTGGTGACATTTTATAAGTGAGCTGAGTGACATACTTGTAATTTATGAAAAAGAAAAGGTGTGCTCATGTTTTTCTCATGAAAAGAGGATAAAAATTGTATTATTATATATACTTAGACATTATAGGTTCTAAATATTGTCATAAAATTGGGTTTTTACCAGTTTTGGGTTGTTTTTAACCCTTATCCTTTTATTTAAACCCCCAATAAACCCATTTTTACCTGAACCACAATAATTATTTTTTACTAATTTCACTATTTATTTTGGTAAAAAAATAATTTGAAATTATTATATAATATATATTATTCTTATTAAAAATATTTAATCCATTTTTTTAAAAATTAAATTCACATAAGTGGAAAAATTTAATTTAAAATTAATCCCGTAGATACGATGAGAAAGCGGGTTCTCAAAGAGAAAATGTTAAAAATTTACAAAGTTTTTACATAAAATTTCAATATAAAATTAATTACAATGAACTAAATTGGATTAATAGATATATAATTGAACTAAATTTACTTTAAAACCAATTTAAAATATAAATTAAAATTTTAAATAATTTAAACGAAGTGATAGATTTCAATTAAAATTCAGTATTGTTCACTATTCATCAAAAAATTAATCATTTCAGAATATTATAAAAAATTAAACCTAATATAATTTTGAAATGATGATTTAAAAAACTAATTTTATTTTTTAAAATAATTTTTCTAATATTGAAATAAATAAATTTAAAATAAAACTTAGAGACGCGACGAAAATGCGGGTTTTTGAGAAGTGTATTTTTTTAAGTACAAGATGATTTTATATTAAATATATTTATAATAATAATAATTTTATGAATGTTAATTAAAATTTATTGATATATATGTTGGATCGAATAGTAGATATAAAAGTCTATTAGATGGAACAATACAAGAGGGGGGGTGAATTGTAGGTTTAAAAACTTTGAGTTTTAGAAACAAAGAGATTAGTTTAAATGAACTTAAACTAATACAAATACAAACACCCACAATTGTATTGAATGTAAAAGGTATGATGTATTGTAATACTAATGTTAAGCAAAACAATTGTATTCAAGATGAACACAAAAATCAGAGTAATACAAATGTAAATGATTCTACCTTAAAGCGTATAGAACCAATCAATACAAAATGTAATAGAATGATTGTAATTGAAACAATTACAATAGAATATGTAAGGAAGAAAGGAAACGATACAATCCCTTTCTAATACAAACAACAGCGGAAATGTAAAAGTAATACAATTCTTTTAACCCAAAGAGAAGGGTTATCCTTTCACCTAGGATAAAAAGGTCTGTCTCACCAACACCTTGGTGAGCCCTCGATACGATGATCGGCACGTCTGTCTGCCTATCCTCGGCAGCCCTCGATACGATGATCGGCTCGTCTGTCTGCCTATCCCCGGCAGCCCTCGATACGATGATCGGCTCGTCTGTCTGCCTATCCCCGACAGCCCTCGATTTTGCAGGTAATCGGCACCTCTGTCTTTCAATTACTTGAAAGCCCTCGATACGATGATCGGACGCACAAGGCTGATGAGAGAAGTCACAGTGTCTCTCTCTAGAATCTTTGTAGTTCACAGAGTCTCTTCGTTCATCAGTTTTTCTCTCAGCTTCAAATGACCTCCTATTTATAGGCCTCGGGTTCCAACGGTCATATTGCCTCCAACGGTCATATTGAAACAGAAAGCACGACATCGTTTTGATTAGTATATAACTAACTCAACGACATCGTTTTGTTAGGACAAGAGATATATAGAAATGTAAAACATGAGTATGATTCATATGCAGAGAGAGTTTTTTGGCAAAGTATCAAAACAAATAATGTTCATCTGAATAGCAGAGTCGATACGATCGACAGAGTCAGTACGATACGTTTGACAGAGTCAGTACGATACGTTTGACAAAGTCAGTACGATACGTTTGACAAAGTCAGTACGATACGTTTGACAGAGTACAATATATTTTGGTTGGTACGATTAACATCGTACGATACGATAAACATGATAAAAGACAATTTGTTATTTACAAACATATATGATATAATACATTTGAGATTTTCAAAATATGACAGAATATATTTGTGATTTCCAAAACATGATGTAAAAGCCAAAAGAAGACTTTTGACTTAACAATCTCCCCCTTTTTGGAAAGCACAAACACACAAAGTAAATGAAACAAGAAATACTTATCTCCCCCTGAGTTATTGAAAACTCTTCTGAATAAGAAATAGAATACAACTAACTCCCCCTTAGGTAATGACTTTCCTAAGGATTGTATTCATAGATTCTCCTTAAGAGCATTGTATTGCATTCTCCCCCTTTGTAAAACAATCTTTGCTTTGTAAATATTCTCCCCCTTTGTAAAACAATCTTTGCTTTGTAAATATTCTCCCCCTTTGTGATTTACAAAAAGAAAGGAGTAATTTCGAATTGTCTGAAAGAGTTAGTGAAGTAAAACAAGACAATGGATAAAAGAGAGAATTATAAGAGTTATTACAAAACAAACAAGTTTCAAAAGAAACAAATACAACAATCATTTCTCTCTTTCCTTCTCCTTCTTTATCAGCTCATGAAGCACGACTTTCATCTTCTTGATCTCCTTCTTGTCTTCAGAAATTGATTCACCCTGAGTTTTGAGAAGCTCCTGTTGATCCGCAAAAATCTGATCCTGATTTCTGATGGTTTCCTCTTGGACTCTGATTACCTCTTCAAGGGTATCAATTCTGCTTTGCAAAGTCTTGTTATCCTTGGACAAGTTAGAATTTTGTTTCTTCAGTAAAACCATTTCATCTTTGAAAGATGAAACCTTCGAAAATTCTGATTGGAAAGTATTCATCCTTTCTTGCAAATCCTTCACTGAAGGAACATCGGCTCTTTGAGAAGATAAAAGATTCAGCCTTTCAACTGTTTCTTTATCAAGCTTGTTGAAAGCAATTGCAAGATCATTTGATAACCTTCTTATATCTTCAATAGCAACTTCATGGTCATTGATTGAGCTCTCTGTTTTGTACGACCACTTAGTCATCTTATTACATGCCTTCCTGTGAACAACAGAGCTTTCTGAAAGAACTTTTAAATCGGTTTCTACAGATAAAACTTTCTTCCTCAATTCTTTCACAGATCCAAACTTCTTTCTCTGATTTTCAGTAATAAAATCAATCTTTCCTTCCAGCCTCGGGAAATAAGGAATAGTTTTCTCCATTCTTCTCAAAACATGAACAATGTAATCACTCTTCTTAAGAGAGATTGTATGCTCTGAATCAGTATCATCATCGTACGATGCTAGTTGATATGATCTGCTTGATTCAACAACATTTTGTTTCCCTTTCGCTTTTACTTTCTGCTTTCTTTCTTCTTCTACTTTATCACTGATGACAACAACTTTGTCAGAATGAGAAGATTGAGCATCTTTCTTTTCTTTAGATGACACCCTGTCCGGTGATCTTTCCTGATCGGCATGAGAAACTTGTTGAACATCTTCGCTCAGCTTTTGAAGCGATTCCTCTCTACTTTTCTTTGAACTTTGAAGATATTCTAAAAGAAAATCTCCTTCTTCTTCTTCCACTTCTTCCATCACTTGTTTCCCTTTTTCTTTCTCAGGCTGACTCTGTACGATGGGCTCTTGATGTACTTCCACAGTTAATTGAGCACTGGCATCTTCAACAGCTTTCAAGACTTTAGAGATATCAAAGTTCTGAGCCTTTCTTTTCAACAGAGTCTTCTTTTTCTTTTCAGCTTGAAGGGTTTCTTCTACCCTTATCCTTTCTGCAAAGGCCTCAGCAGGATCAAGTCCAAACTTCGGATCACCCTCTTTTCTCTGTTCCTTGTCCTTTCTCCACTTTGCAACAACTTCTTTACTGTACCTCGGCTTCTTCTTCGGCTTTGAACTAGTCTGCGGATCAGACTTTCGAGTAACACCGGCCGATTGATTGTCCTTAGCTGGCATAGGTGCCGATTGATTTTCAGGCACTTCAGCTTCTACATCTCTGACAAAAAGTTTTGAATTTGAATCAAAACAAACATTCAGCTTTTTCATCGTACTCTTATTAATCAAAGACGGCCACAAATCCATAGGTTCTCCTTTCAAAGGAATATTACAGAACTTCATACTCTCAAGAATGAATTTTGTAAGGATAGCTGGATACATTATTATCTGGGATTTAATCCCTCCTTTCTTGACGTTCTTGACGGTTTCAAAAATATATCCCATGAGATTTACCTTCCTCATATTCACAAGGTAGTCAAGCATAAAGACATCAGAAACTTTAAGGGTTTCTCTATCCCCTTTCCTTGGAACAAGGAAACCTTTCATCCATAGAGTGACAAACCTATTGTCTGGTGAAAGATGATAAACTTTCCTCTTTCCCTCATTAACAACAAACAAAGACTTTTCAGCATTTTCTCTATTGAAAGTACCAACTTCCTCTGGAAGTTTATGAGATGGACAGAATGCATCACCTTCTATAGAAACATTTAGAAAATGCGCCGCTTGTTTCACAGACATAGATAACTTTCTATCGTACACAGCGAAGTTAATATTCATATCCTTGTCAAAAGAAACGGTTTTGTAGAATTGACACACTTCATCAAACAGAAATGGATCTTGAATATCAGGATTTTCCACACAGAGATGTTCCCATCCTTGAAACAAAATAATCCTCTTGATTGTAGAATCGTACGCATCAAAGAATTCTCGGGATACTAACCTTTCTCTGTGAAAGTCTTTCTCTGTAAAGGTCTTTGAAGACATATCAGCGGGAGTGTTGGCAGAAGATTGAGACATAAAGATGATGCCGATTGAGAAGATCGTATGATTGATTATAGCCGGTTGAGCAGAGCTTCGCCTCAATTCCTGGACAAACGATGTGGGTTTGGGGAGGGGAGGGGGGTATTTATAGGCAAAAAAAAATGACTGTTGATCTTCTACGGTCAGGATTAAAGAAAAGCAGATCAACGGTTAGAAATAAAAATAAAAAAAAATGAAAAATAATACCTGTCGAAGATCGTAAGGTGATTGCTGGTTTTGGTGACATTACGATGGAAAACAATCTCAATACTATCATCGGTCGATTAAAAAAAATGAATGGTACGATGGAAAAGAATTTGAATACTATCATCGGTCGATTCAAAAAAAATTTGAATGGTACGATGGAAAAGAATTTGAATACTATCATCGGTCGATTCAAAAAAAATTTGAATGGTACGATGGAAAAGAATTTGAATACTATCATCGGTCGATTCAAAATTTATTGAATGATACGATGGAAAAGAATTTCAATACCATCATCGGTCGATTCAAAATTTATTGAATGATATGATGGAAAAGAATTTCAATACCATCATCGGTCGATTCAAAATTTATTGAATGATACGATGGAAAAGAATCTCAATACGATAAACAGAAAAATTGAAAAGGTCAATACGATAAACCGAAAAAAATTGAAATGGTCAATACGATAAACAGAAAGAAACATATATAAATAGAGTAAATATATAAAGATCAGAAACATAAAGACATAAAGAAATGTCCTCCCCCTTTCTACGAGGAGTTTCTTACTATAAGGAGAGATTTAAAACAGGAAGTAGATATGAATGATTATTTTAATGTAATCATTCCTAGCTTCTGTTTTATAAATTCAAATCTATCGGAAGGTAAAGGTTTTGTAAAAATGTCAGCAAGTTGTTCTTGCGTTCCGATGAATTGTAAAATAATATCTCCTTTTTGTGTGTGATCCCTAAGAAAGTGATGCCTAACATCTATGTGTTTTGCACGAGAGTGATGTGCTGGGTTCTTACTAAGAGCTATGGCACTTGTATTATCACAAAGAATTTGAGTTTTGGAGAAACTCAAACCATAGTCAGTGAGTGTGTGCTGCATCCACAATACTTGAGCACAGCAACTTCCAGCTGCTACATATTCAGCTTCAGCAGTGGAGAGTGCTACCGAGTGTTGTTTCTTGCAGGACCAAGAAACCAAAGAATCTCCTAAGAAATGACATGTTCCAGATGTACTTTTTCTATCCATTCTACAACCACCAAAGTCAGCATCTGAAAAGCTTTTTAAAACAAATTCATTTCCAGAAGAGTAAAAAAGTCCTAAATCCATAGTGTCTTTTAAATACCGAAAGATTCTCTTTACGGCTTTTAAGTGAGACTCTTTTGGATTAGATTGATATCTTGCACATAATCATACAGAAAACATCAAGTCGGGTCGACTAGCTGTCAAGTATAGCAAACTCCCTATCATACCTCTAAAAATTGTTTGATCTACTGGTTTCCCAGTTTCATCAAGATCAAGAGTATTTGAGGTACCAATTGGGGTGCTAATACTTTTAGTTTTGTCAAATCCATACTTTTTGAGTAAGTCTTTAATATACTTATGTTGAGATATATAAGTTCCTTCTGGTTTTTGAGAAATTTGAAAACCTAGAAAGAATGTTAACTCACCCATCATACTCATCTCAAACTGAGATTTCATTAAATTTGCAAAAGAATCGGTTAAAGATTTCTGAGTTGATCCAAATATGATGTCATCAACATAGATTTGGACAACCAAAACATTTTTGTTTTCCATTTTGATAAAAAGAGTTGGATCAGCTGTACCTTTTCTATAATCGTTTTGTAAAATAAATCTTGTAAGTCTATCATACCATGCTCTAGGAGCTTGTTTAAGACCATATAGAGCCTTGGTAAGTTTAAAAACATGATCAGGATGTTTTGGATCTTGAAAACCAGGAGGTTGTTCGACAAAAACTTCTTCTTGAACAAAACCATTTAAAAAAGCACATTTGACATCCATTTGAAATAGTTTGAAATTGAAATATGCTGCAAAAGCTAATAGAATACGAATAGATTCAAGTCTAGCTACAGGAGCATATGTTTCCTCATAGTCTATTCCCTCTTGTTGATTATAGCCTTTAGCAACAAGTCTTGCTTTATTCCTTACAATGATTCCATTTTCATCACACTTGTTTCTGAAAACCCATTTTACACCAATTACAGTTGTTTCTTTAGGTCTTTCAACTAAAGTCCAGACTTGATTCCTTTCAAATTCATTTAGTTCATCCTGCATTGCTTTGATCCAATCATCATCACCTAAGGCCTCACTTGGACTTTTAGGTTCAAATTGGGAAAGAAAAGCAAGATGTTCTATTTCATTTCTTAAGGAATTTCTGGTCCTTACAGGTTGATTTATATCACCAATGATGTTATCACTGGGATGATTCCTAAGAAACAATTGATTTGGGTTTTGTAAAACCTGTTCATCAACATATGGTAGAAAATCTTCTGTGGTAAATGTTTCAGGAACACTTTCTTGAACATTTTCCTTATCAGAATGTTCTTCTAATATAGGTTGATAAACATTTTTGGAAAACACATCCGAGGATGTAGGATTGGGTTGGTTGAAAACAAAAGGGTTAGTTTCATCAAATTTTACATGTACTGTTTCTTCAACAGTACAAGTGTTTTTATTGAAAACTCTATAGGCCTTAGAGGTTGTGGAATAGCCTAGAAAGATTCCTTCATCAGATTTTGGTGCAAATTTGTGTAAATTATCTTTTGTGTTCAGAATGAACACTTTGCATCCAAAAACTTTGAAGTAAGAAACTTTAGGTTTTCGGCCAGTCCATAACTCATAAGGAGTTTTATTAAGAAATGGTCTAGTTAAAACACGATTTATAGTATAACAGGCAGTACTAACAGCTTCAGCCCAAAAGTGCTTAGCAATTGAGTATTCACTCAACATGGTTCGAGTCATTTCCTGAAGAATACGATTTCTTCTTTCAACAACACCATTTTGCTGAGGAGTTCTTGGTGCTGAGAAATTGTGAGTAATACCTTTCTTACTACAAAAAGTTTCAAAATCTGAATTTTGAAATTCACCACCATGATCACTATGAATAGTTATCAATGGTAGGTTTTTCTCATTTTTAACTTGGGCTCTAAAAGTTTTGAAATATAAAAAGGCTTCAGATTTCTTTGTGAGAAAATAGACCCATGTAAATCTAGTAAAGTCATCAACTAAAACAAATACATAGTATTTGCCTCCAATGCTTCCAGATTGTGAAGGACCAAACAAATCCATATGCACAAGCTGTAATGCATTAGAAGTTGAAACTTCATTAATTGGTTTAAAGCTAGTTTTATGTTGCTTGCCATATTGACAAGGATCACAGACTTTTGAAGAATCATATCTAAGATCCGGTAGCCCTTTTACAAGTCCTTTCTTTGAGAGTTTTCTTAGGTTTCTCAAATTACAATGTCCTAGTCTCCTATGCCATAGCCACGATTGGTCTTCTATTACACTTAAGCAAGGTAAGTTTTGGTTCCTAAGGTCTTCTAAGTTAATAGTGTAAACATTCTCTTGCCTATGGGCAGATAGAATGAATTCGTCCTTGGAATTGTGAACTAGACACTTATCATTTCTAAAATTCACAAGGTAACCTTCATCACATAATTGACTTATGCTGATGAGATTGTGCCTAAGACCTTTTACAAATAAAACATTCGAAATAAGAACTTTTCCAAGGAAAACGATATTACCTATACCAACAATCTTTCCTTGAGCATTATCTCCGAAGGTAACCTTTCCACCTTTTGTTTTGATAACCTTTTCAAAGAAATCTTTGTTTCCAGTCATATGTCGAGAACAACCACTATCCATGTACCAAATGTTTTTATTGGTACACTTCTGATTTTCCTGAAAAAGAAACAATTAGATTTTCGGAATCCAAACTTGTTTGGATCCAGAAGGGTTAGATAAAAGAATCTTAGGAATCCACATTTGTTTTGCAAAATGAGCTTTATGAAATCCTAAGGATTGAGTTTTGTTAAGAGAACAATCTCTTCTCCAATGTCCACCACATTGACACTTGGAACAGAAAATGGTTTTTTGAGGAACAAAATAGTTATTACTAAAAACAGGTTTGGAATAAGTATAACCAAGACCAGAATGATTTCTCAATGGTCTAATTTGAGAATACATCCTATCAAAGTTTTCTTTTCCATGAGTAAAGTTTGACAAACACTTTTTCAAGGATAAAATCTCTGACTTTAGTTTTAAAACCAAATTCTTGTTTTCTAAAACATTTGAATTTGAACTAGAGTTAGACTCTAATATATCTTTCTTTGAAATAGCAATTTCAAGATCCTTAGAAAGTTTATCCTTTTCAGATTTAACTTTCTCAAGGGTTTTTAAAATATTTTCAAAATCAGCAGTTTTCTCATCAAGATCTTTAGAAAGATCTGATACCTCTTTAGTCAGAATAGAAATTCTAGAATTTGCTTTTTCAAATCTCTTTTTGAGTTTAGAATTTTCATTTTCAAGTAACTTAGCAAATCTAGAAACTTCTTCAAAAGAAGGTAAAGTATCATCTTCTGATGATGAGGGTTCATCATTTGAAGATTCATAATATCTATTATCAACATAATTTGCATTTAAAGAGACATTTGTAACAGCTTCAGCATTATGTACCTTAGCCATGAGACAATGATCTTCAATTGGTAGTCTGGCTAGAAGTCCAATATTCCTTTGTCCTGACGTCTCATATTCAGAAGAATCATCTGAGGAATCACTACCACTTGCACTCCATGTATCATTTGCTTTCAAGACCTTCTTTGTCTTATAAAACCTTTTCTTGTTTCTTTCAGAGTGTTTCTCTTTTCTATCTTTCCTCTTTAGTAAAGGACAATCAGGCCTTATATGTCCTGCTTTCTTGCATTCATAACAAGTTACCTCTGAATCTTTCCTATCTTTCCTGTCTTTCTTTTTGAATCTATATTGAAAATCTTTCTTTCCCACAATCTTGTTCATCCTCCGAGCAAGATTAGCTAACTCATTATCCGAAAGATTACATTCACTTGAATCAGATACAACAACTTTCTTGGATTTAGACCTTGTAACCCTTTCAGGTGTTTTGGCTTTAGATGCAAAGGCTACACTACCATTCCCATTCTTCTTCTTATTGAAATCAGCATCTCTCTTCATTCTTGTCTCGTGCTGTAGAAGAGTTCCAAAGAGTTCATCAAGAGTGATCTGGGAAACTTTTCTATTTTCATCAATAGCTGTTCTTTTTGACTCCCATTCATTTGGCATAATATCTATAATCTTATCAACAAGAGCTTCATCATCAAGACCTTTTTCTCCCATAGATTGTAAGCTGTTGACAATTGTCATAAACCTTTGTTGTACTTTACATACTGGCTCTCCATAAGGAAAAACAAATCCATGATACTCTGCTCGAAGCATTGCTCTCCTTGTTTCTATAACTTTGGATGTACCAAAATGAGTGACTTCTAATTTCTTCCAAATACAGTTGGCTGCTTCACATGAAGATATCTGACTATATATATTCCTGGTCATAGAGCATAATAAAGTATTGCGTACCTTGTAATTCAGTTGATATTCTTGCTTCTCTTGGTTGGTAAAAGTACTAACTTCTTTGTCAGGAATTTTGTAACCCCCAGTAAGCATAATAAAATTGTCTACACCAGTATTGATGACGAAAGTCTTCATACGATCTCTCCAATACTCATAATCATTCCCATCAAAGATTGGTGGTCTAGAAGGATTCAGATTATCTATAGATCCGATATTCATTCCTGCCATCTAATATAACAAAAACAACTTTTCCACTCCACACGTTAGTGTAGTAAGTATTCAAGATAGTAATAAGAAATAAAGCTAGTAATACAAATCAGTGGAAAACCTCCTCTGATACCAATTGTTGGATCGAATAGTAGATATAAAAGTCTATTAGATGGAACAATACAAGAGGGGGGGTGAATTGTAGGTTTAAAAACTTTGAGTTTTAGAAACAAAGAGATTAGTTTAAATGAACTTAAACTAATACAAATACAAACACCCACAATTGTATTGAATGTAAAAGGTATGATGTATTGTAATACTAATGTTAAGCAAAACAATTGTATTCAAGATGAACACAAAAATCAGAGTAATACAAATGTAAATGATTCTACCTTAAAGCGTATAGAACCAATCAATACAAAATGTAATAGAATGATTGTAATTGAAACAATTACAATAGAATATGTAAGGAAGAAAGGAAACGATACAATCCCTTTCTAATACAAACAACAGCGGAAATGTAAAAGTAATACAATTCTTTTAACCCAAAGAGAAGGGTTATCCTTTCACCTAGGATAAAAAGGTCTGTCTCACCAACACCTTGGTGAGCCCTCGATACGATGATCGGCACGTCTGTCTGCCTATCCTCGGCAGCCCTCGATACGATGATCGGCTCGTCTGTCTGCCTATCCCCGGCAGCCCTCGATACGATGATCGGCTCGTCTGTCTGCCTATCCCCGGCAGCCCTCAATTTTGCAGGTAATCGGCACCTCTGTCTTTCAATTACTTGAAAGCCCTCGATACGATGATCGGACGCACAAGGCTGATGAGAGAAGTCACAGTGTCTCTCTCTAGAATCTTTGTAGTTCACAGAGTCTCTTCGTTCATCAGTTTTTCTCTCAGCTTCAAATGACCTCCTATTTATAGGCCTCGGGTTCCAACGGTCATATTGCCTCCAACGGTCATATTGAAACAGAAAGCACGACATCGTTTTGATTAGTATATAACTAACTCAACGACATCGTTTTGTTAGGACAAGAGATATATAGAAATGTAAAACATGAGTATGATTCATATGCAGAGAGAGTTTTTTGGCAAAGTATCAAAACAAATAATGTTCATCTGAATAGCAGAGTCGATACGATCGACAGAGTCAGTACGATACGTTTGACAGAGTCAGTACGATACGTTTGACAAAGTCAGTATGATACGTTTGACAAAGTCAGTACGATACGTTTGACAGAGTACAATATATTTTGGTTGGTACGATTAACATCGTACGATACGATAAACATGATAAAAGACAATTTGTTATTTACAAACATATATGATATAATACATTTGAGATTTTCAAAATATGACAGAATATATTTGTGATTTCCAAAACATGATGTAAAAGCCAAAAGAAGACTTTTGACTTAACAATATAATCTATAAATTTCATTTAAATTAATCCTAATTAGGTATTATTTTAAATAATTAAAATGGTGAAACATTATACACTTAAATAATTTTCAGAAAAATCATTTTTCAAACCAAAAAATAAACTTATACTAAAATACAATATAAATTTTGATTAAAAAGTAATTAAGTGGATTAAATATAAATAAAGAACACTTATGTTACTTTATAACATAATTTGGAATTAAAATTACTTAATATATTTAAAATAAATGATAGTTTTATAAAAATCTATATTTTCACTATTTACTAAAAAATAAATAATTTCTAAAAAATAAAAAAATTTCACTATAAGTTAATTTCGATACGATGATTTCAAAAATTATGTTCATTTTATCAAATAAATTTTTTGGAATATCTAGATATTAATTATAATATTTTCTCATAAAAATAAATAAAAATCATTTTAAAGAAAACATATTTTGGATGAATATAATTACTTCATTAGAAATTGATTGATTATTTACTAAGAGTTTATAAATAAATTTATATTGAGTAGAAAAATTATAAGTATATTTCAGAAAGTTGTTAATACTATTTTTACCCACCTATTTAACAACTAATTTATAATGATCATATTTAAATTAATATTGTTGCATGGTTCACTGAAGCTCGATGTTGCATGTCATGCACTCTATCGAAGAAACTTATTGTTGTGTATAACGAAATCTAAACTCAGTATTGCATATAATGAAATATATCTAACAATTTATATTAATTTGAAAAAAGTATTTCCTAAAATCTCAAGATATTGCATTATACCCCATTAAAATGAAATTCTACCTTGAAATTCGTCTCAATCATCAAATTTTTAACATTTGAAAATCATTTCATAGAAAACCACATCTTATAAATGAATAATAAAAAATAAATTAAATAGGCAATGTTGGAAGAATAATGGTTACTAAAAGTAACACATAACCAGGTTTCCACATAGTAGAACATAGGTAGGAAATAAATATTTGTATATGGAAGAAAAGCATAATGTCTAAATAATGATGAAGAGTGACAAAGATCATTGATAAAAATAGAGTGAATGATCATAAGAAAATAAAAAACCAAAAAACCATGAACCAGAGAGGTGTGAAAAAGGTCATTGATATCATCCAAAATTATGATAACATGAAAACATTTTATTTTAAGATCCTTTTCCTAATGTTGGGTAATTTATTTTCCATATGGATTGAGAACATATGAAAATATACTTACTTGATATTTTTTTTCATAAGCACAATTTCATCATTTGGTTGTTCCTTGATCAATTTATACTTCATATCTTACTCTAATAGATGATTTTTTTTCATTTTTGAAGCACTAAATAAAATCCATAAAAGAATGATAAGTTATTCCTTCTATATCTAGTTAAAAAAGGTCAAAAATAATTATCAAATGTGGATAAATATTCACATGGTGAAGTAATACATTATTCTCTAAAACCTCATCCAATGTTCAAATTAAAATACTCCATAAATGGTTATCCTTATGAACCTTCCAAAATAAAAAATTTATAAAGAATATCACTAAATTTACCAAACTAAACTTAAAATTAATCCTAAAAAATATCATTAAGAATATCTTAATGGGAACATTCCAAATATGTTAATACATCGGTCATATATTCTCTTAAAGCTTGGTAATAACCAGAATTATCATAAAAAAGCAATGAAAATATTCATGATTCTTTATTCATTGAATGAAACCATAAATTATTGAATGAATTCCATAGATATAATAATTTTTTAAACTCCATCAATGATAACATAAACCACTTTTTTAACAATTCCTTTTTCAGTTATGAGGTCATAAATACTATCCAATTTAATTTATCCATACCAATCATCTATTTATCCAAACTAAACACCATTTTATAAACCTCATGAATATATTAAGGTTTATTTTCCCTTAATAATTCATTTTACATAAAATATTACATTTAAATTAAATCAATTTTCTAGTTCATTAGTAGTATTCATCATATTCTTGCATATCCTTAAAAAAAATATACTAAACAATCCTTATATATCATAATTATTGAATTTCAATACATAATAACTTCAATAATCTCACTTACTTATCAAAACATTCACTATGATTCATCATCTTATTCTTAAAAACTTCTATCCTTTCATATGTCATTTGTAGTCTCTTCATCATCAGCAATATAACCATTACTCATACAACCTTGTTGATTCTCTTCATGATATTTCCCCTCAGGAAATATATTTACATAATGCCCATACTTTTATCATTTAAAACATTCAATAGTTGATGATACCTTATGGATAACATTATTATTATCCATTGTGTTAACTGAACTTTTCATTTTTCATCTATAATTACTTACTTTGTGTCCTTATTTTCTACACTCAAAAAATATTCTCCTTCCTCTAAGACATCCACTTTGGTACTTATTCCCACATTATTAACATATAGTAAACCAAATTTTCCTTTTTATATGGTCTCTATTACCCAAACTATCAGTGAAATATATCCTTCTCCTATTTTGTGAGTCTGAGAGTTGGTTAAGGTGTACGTTGTTAATCATGTTTTATGATAAGTAATTATGAATAACCAAAATATCCTTCACCCAAGTAATAATCCCATTTGACTTCTCATCAAAAAAATTTCTATCACATTCAATGTTAACCCAATTACTTTTTGTTCCCACCATTTAATAAAACCAAAAAGTATAGTGTGAGCAATGCAAATTATAATGGGAAACTAAATAATCATGAAAATCACTTTTAGGATGTCTAAATAATGACACATTCTTTTTAATCTATGACAGATTAGGTTTATCTTAGATCATTCATTTTCATCATCTATTTAAATCCTTCATGATGGTTCATAAAGATTTTGTGAATTTACAAAGCATATCCCCTGGGAGTGTCAAACCAGGTGTGTAATAGGGCATGTTTTCATGCACCAAGTGATGATTGAGTCTAGATCAATGTGACCTTTTTAGAGTTATTAACCATAGGTACTTATGTTCTAGATCCACACCCACTTTAAGTATCTAAACAGGTATGTAATTTCATTTAAATCCCATATTCTATTATATAAAAAAAATTCTAGTACATTTTCCTTTACTTTGACTCATCCTTAGACTCATCCTTAAAAACATCTCAATACATATACTATGAAACATCACTAGGGATATCACTAAAGTTTTATCATCCTAGTTTATAAAGTTTAACTAAATATTTACTCTAATAGAAACTATAGTGAACCAAGATTCTCATACATGGATATTATATCTTTTTTGAGGAATATTAATTAAATTAAACATACACATGCCTAAGGACTATAATAGTTGAGTGACTTTGGAAAATTTTAACAAAATAATCTTAGTTCATGAAATATATTCAATTTCTACCATAAATATCTCCCCCTTTAGTACTCTTCACAACATACCCTACTTAAAAACTTTCTTCATAACTCGAAAAAAGTAAACAAAATAGAGCATAATCTTAGATGCTCAGTAAGGGTAAACAAGGGAGATACTTAAGTATAATAAAAATATAAGAGTATGAGTACATGAGAATAACATTTGAAAACCATACCCTACATATCAAAGATCATAATATTGAGTCATGGCATAAAGAATGGTAGATCATAAGACACGAATCATAAGTGAATCAAAGAACATGAGCCATGAGAGAATAACATTGGTATAATACATAGATTTTTAAAACACACATAATCATAGAAAATCATTTCCATAATAGTCAATGATGAATACTAAGGCTATCATATTGAAATGGGTTCACTCTAAAAACCATAATAGTGAAATGGGTTCACTCCCAAGGCCATCATAGTAGAAAAATTTCCTTAAATAGGTACACTCCCCATTCTAGTCCTATATCTATCATGAGATATAAATCTTTACCTAATTCATTAGAGGGAGATATATGTTCTACCCACAACATAATGAAAATCAATCTTTTGTGTGCCACAAGATTATAAAACATTAATTATATTATAACCCATAAAATGAAATGGGTTTCATAAAAATTTCATTATATCCTAACCTGTAGAAAAGAGATAGGTTTCATAATAATTTCATCATGTCTTCATATCATTACCCAAGAAAAAAGATGTGGGTTTAATAAGAATTTTAACATTATATAACCTGTATAAGAGAAACAGGTTTTATAAAAATATTTTCATCATAAAAAATTAATAAAAAAATAAGAATTGTATCCTTGTTTCATATCCCCAAAAAATAATAAGTTACATCAAAGGATTCCATCTTAGATAGAGAATTATTTTTATAGATAAATCACTTAGAACAATTATTAAGGAAGATAGATTTTCTTTGAAAATAAATTTTTAAAAATAAAAATATTTTTGGAAATACTTTTATTTTAAAATAAACTAGAAAACTTATAAATGGAGCTTTAAAAAACATTTAAAACATTTCTTGAGAATAATAACCATTCTGATTTTAAAAATAGCTTTTAATGCATAAAATTTTTCAAAATAATATTGTTTGAAAATAACCTTGAAAAATTATAAAGGAAGATTTAAAAATAATTTAAAAAATTTCTTGATGAAAATAAAATTTTCACTTTGATTTTTTTTAAAATAAAACATTTTGAAAATACTTTTATTTAGAAAATAACCATAAAAACTTATAAATTAAGCTTTAAAAATCATGTAATATATTTCTTGAGGAAAATAACCATTTAAATTTGAAAAAAACTTTTTAAAACATATTTTTTTTGAAAGTAAATTTTTTTGAAAATAAATTTGAAAAATTATAAAGTAATATTCAAATCAAATAATGGTCATGGTGATAGTAAATTCCTTTTATGACACACACGTTAAAATACAGATTCTTTTCACATTTTCGGTAAAATATAAATCGTAATTATTTGGAAAACGACATGAAGATTAATTTAAATTTTTTTAAAAAATAAAACATGGATAAAAATTTCTTTAATAAATTTTAAAAATGATAAAAATATTTTTGAAAATTTTTTTAGAAAACATGGTTTTGGAAGGAATAAGGTTTTCTACCAAAAAAATGATTTTTCTTAAAGAAATTATTTTTAAAATTTTGAGTACATGAAGTGAGGAAAATGAAGTGAGAAAATTTATTTTCATTAAATAAATAGAAGAGAATAAAATTAATGAGTTTCTTAATATATATATCATAATATTAGACATAAAAAACATAGTCATAAACAATCCTGATAAACGATGAGATTGTAACATAAAATCTTTACCACTTTGGTAACTTTGAACATAATAACCATGAAAGAATATCTTTAAAATAAAATTAAAATATAATTATTATAAATAAATTAATATATTATATTTCAAATTTTCTATATATACACCTTTTAAAATAATATAGGTACATAACATAACCATACGTCTCAAAGAAGGTAAATTGAGACAAAAATCCCTTACTTCTCAGGAAAATTTTGAACCATAAACCCCATAAAAGATAGATACTCAAATGAATATATAAATACCCATAATTTTAAGTATAATAATCATAAAATACATTCATGGGTAGTATATACACCACATAAAATAAATAGGTGGTGAATATGGCATGTGTCTCATAGAAGTAAAAAGTGGAACAAAAATCCATTACGACGTTAGTAATATTTTGAATCGTAAACCCCAATAAAAAATAACATCAAATGAAACATTTAATATCATGAAAATGATTATATTCATGGTATAACATGTCAAATGGGAATTATATACACCACACAAAAATAAATGAGTTTTGAATTTTCATATGTCTCTTGAAAATAAAAGATAGATCAGAAATACCTTTCCTAAAGTCTTGACTTTCTTCATACATGTTTGAACCTCATGTATAATGAATATTTTTTTAAAAATCAATTATAGAAACATAATTATATATATAATACCTTGTATATTTTACTTATGACTATTTATTATCCATTTATTAATAATTCCTTGTTAAAATCACATTTTTGGTAATAACCTCTTTGTTTTGTGTACATGTTTTGATTCATTATTTTCGATCCTCTTACTTTGATCATGGTTCCATAATATATATAATAATAATAATGAAATAATTATTATATTTATACATCAACTGTACTTTTAATACTAATAATGAAATATGGTTTTGAGAAATGAATTACATTACGATCATAGAGATGGTTGGCGATACATACGCATGAGTAAACTAATGAACTCAGTTATTATCATATATTGATAACCCAATTATTTTAAAATACCTTTTACAACATGTTATATTTACTTATTTTATAAGGTTACCCATTATTACATTATAAATACCTCATAGTTTTTTGTGTAGATTATAGGATATTCTCCTAGACAGTAACATTATTCTATTTATTGATTTGGGAAATATTAACATTCTATACACATGTTATCCTAATAAATATGTTTATTGATTACTAAGTAATTTTTATTATGAATTATATAGTTTATTCACTCCATTATATGATGAATAAATTGTACATAATTAGTGATAGGTGAGGTTGAGTATAGAAAGCTCATCGATGCATCAATAGATCTCATTTGACAAACAAGCCAAGTTATTAGAATTTTCTTTATCCATTTAAATATTAAGTCTTGGAATAAGTAATTTATGACATGTTTATGACTTCCAAAATTATGAATTACATCAGTATGATATTATTAATTATTAATTATTATCAATTATTTTATTAATTATCATGGATAAATTATCCCGTCATTTTTATTTTATTAGGGCCTTATTTTGATCATATATTTCTCACATACTATATATTTCATCTTTAAAAGTGATTGTGTGATAAAATTACTGAGGTACCTATTATATAACCAAAACTCAATATATTTTTCACTCAATAATTTAACATTTTGAATTGCAAGAGATTTTAAATAAATAACATAAAATTTTTGAAAACATGAAGTGGTAAATAAAATATTTCCATGGGAATAAAAAACTTTACAAATAACATTTTAAAAAGAAACTTTAAAACAAATATCACAAAATTCACTAATTATAAGAAATTTATGCTTAAAACATTTAAAATATAAAAAATCTTTAAGAAGATAGGAGTTTGAAAATCCAATGGTACTGGTACCGATGATCATACTCCTTGAGTTTTCACCAAATCTAACATGCCCACCATCAAAATAATCAAGGTGGTTGAAATCGATGTAGTCACTACACATATTTATTGAGAACCGTTTAACCATGTACCATGTAACTCCTCAATAATTTCTCTCGATACATTTTTCCAAAAAATAATTTTAGAGACTAAAGGTTTTTGGACACAAAATTTGTGTCCATAAATTTTATCCAAAAGAGATTTTGGAACCTATAGTTTATTTTATATTTTGTTTTCTAAAATAAACATTTTAAGAAACATGAATGGATTTGAGCCTACTATAACAGTTTTTTTGTAATTTCATTAATAAATAAAGTTTCTTGTTTTTATTTAATACTTGAAAAATTTATATTGAGAGCTACCTTGTTCAAAATTAGTATTTTTTGATACTTCTTGAGAAGCATGGTTTATTTGAGTAACCATTACCATAAATTCCTTTCCTATTAATTTGGAAACCCAAAATTAATTTTAAATTCTAATCACCTTGGTTAAACTTGGAAAGAGTTTTTTAAGTTCTTTGATTTTATTTTCTAAATTTTTAACATTGAGTTGGTCTTTTAACAAACCCTTTACATTTAACTTTATTTAATTTATTTTTCAAACTTTAATTTTATTCTACTAAAAAATTAAAACTTATTTTTTGATCTTTATCATTTTTTGAGAGAGAATATTTGGTATTTTCATTTTTTTCTTTTAGTTTCTAATTTTCTTCGATAATTTGATCCTTTTTATAAAACAAATGATTGTATTTCATTTTAAGATTTGTGGATTTCGAGGTAAGTTCACAAGAAACTTCCTGTAATTGATCTCTAACATATCTAATATATTAATAATTTAAATGGATATAATAAAAAGAAGAAGATGAATAATTTACCTATTGATTTACCTTAATGTCATCCATGAGAAACTTGGTTCTTATATCACTTAATTCATATTAGGAGAGGAAGTCATCACTTCCACTCCATGTTAAAACCTTGAAGTAATTCTTGTTTTACATATTATTCTTTGTATTATTATTTAGGGTGGGTAACTTTGGTTTAATGTGACCCTTTTTTCTGTACTTATAGAATCTTAACTCTCTCTTATTTCTTCTCCTTATTATCTTAGTGGTATTACTTATTTTTTTAAAGAATTTTTTCATCTTATAAAAAATATAAAAAATCTCACCATCACTTTTGGATGAATCATCATTGTTTTTCTTTAAGTAAATGGTATTCTTCTCATTTAATTATAATCCTTCTCCACTTGTCTCTTCATTGTAATATAATAGGTCACAAGTAACCTAATAAACTCCTCAACTGATATATTATTTATACCATTTTATTCTTGTATTGATGTCAACTTGGGTGCCTAAGAACTAGTAAAAACCCAAAGGATCTTTCTAAAAAGCATATCCATTCTAGTATCACCACCTAAAGACTTCATTACATTACAAATATCAGTGAATTGGGTAAAAATTTTAGATATAGACACATCATGATGAATACTAATGATTTAAAAATCTTATCAGTACATATCAAGACAAATATTATTTACTTTATTAGTACCTTTATGAATAACTTATAATAATTTATAAATTTCATGATAAGTTTTACACATGGAAACTCTATTAAATTCATTCATATCTAACATTTAATGTAAATAATTAATATCTTTTATATCTAGATCAAAATATGTTGTTTCATTTGGAGTCAATTTCCCCCCTATTTACTTGGTGGGGGTATATCCATGTACTAAAATTTTCCAAATTGGATACCCTATGCTTCTAATAAAATTATACATTATAGTTTTCCAATAACCAGAGTCTGATCTATCAAAGTATGGAGATATACCCATTGGAGTGTCCCTTAGGAGCACCTTGGACATTTATGGAAGAGGCCATCCTTAAATTATTATTCCTTGAAACCAGTTAATGTTTTTAAATCAAGGGCTCATTTGATACCAATTTTTGGTTAGAGAAAAGATAGAAAGAGAGGGGGTGAATTTTCTTTTAATTTTTTAGATATTAAAAGATAAACTAGGTTAAATTATAACAATTAAAAAATAATAAAAAATATAAGAGTTTAGTGTAAGATAAATAATTATAAGTGAAAGAAATTAAATAAATAAGTTTTCATAGTAGAAATATAAATAAAATACAAGGCATAAATTGATAAAGGATTTCAAAAATAGTCCACAGAGGGGTCCCTACATCTCCTCTCCTCAATATCCATTAGTGGTTTTGGTTTTAACCCTTGTATTTAGAGGTATCAAAGAAATCTGTTATAAGAATTAAGACCCGTTCTTTTTAGTGATTATAGCATGAATCTTGATTACATGACTAGCTTTTTAGTGGTCATGGAAAGAAACCCAAATACCATTACTTTAAGGGTAGTAAAAACCTATCCCACTCACACTCAATGGTAATGACCACCCAAGAAAATAAAAAAGAAGAGACTTTCTATATGAAATCCCCTTATAACCCACTCAAAGTTTTCCAAAAAATATATAATAAAAAATGATGGGATAAGGTGAGATAATTGTAAGTTGGCATAAAGATGAGATCAAACAGACAAAATTTGGATCTATAATGAATGTTAAAGGTAACCATGACCTTCCAAGAACCTTTGGGGATGCATTTATAGTCTCAAATGGATTTATGATAATTATAGAGCCTTTGAGAACTATAGAGAGCCGTTAAAAATTGAATTAAGGTATATGGTCCCCTCCATAAATGAATAGTTTCTAAGCCTATCTAGACACCACTGACTATCTGATCAGTGCCATTGGCCATCTAGTGGTATCACACTGGGTAACCTCTAGAACCTCCAGGTGGAGGAATTCAAAATTTTCCTCTAAATTCCTTTTTGATCCGTATGTTTGATTTGATAACTTCACAATAAATTATCTAAAATAAAATAGTTAAATTCATCAAAATAAAATTTTAGAAACATATTTTTACATTTTTGATCATTAAAAAAATATAATATAGTGAGATGTATAATAATTTTCAATTTTACAGTTGAGTTAATTTTTATAAATATGATGCATTGTGATATTGATTTATGGTTTATTGATTTTTACCCTTGGAGTGGGGTGGAAAGAGAGCATACGTTCATGTATCATTCTTAACATGTAGAATTCACATGACATTAATTTGATTGGCTATGTTTCATCACCCTGATTATGATATGATGTTGAGTTATTTAAAGTTTGACCAATAAATTATATAATTTTTCCTATATAACTTGATGGTGGAATTCTACATAACCAAACTATGATTATGATTTTTTCTATTAAATTAGACAAGTAAATCCTATATGTATCTATTTCTGACCCTTTGAGAGTGGGTAGTTAGGTATAGAGGGAGTGCTCGAGGTTATGTGATACCCCTAACATGCTGGGTGTATGTATAGCGTAATGAGACACTCTTCCTTTTATTTATTATCCTACCTATTATATTCAGACATCTTATATATGATGGAGTTAGTATTCCTAAATCCATTTATATTTTAATCAAAGAAACCCACATACCTTGTATCGAAGTAACCATTTCATCATCCTTATATGCATTTGAATATGTTTGATGTCAATCACATCAGTGGAAGTCAAAGGACTCTCACCTCTATTGGTATCCATAGTTTAGATAGAATCAATTTTCACACAACTTCAAAAATTTACCCTCTAGAGCATGCTAACACCTCATGGCATAAATGAAGTATGATATTATATCTTCTAGTGACGAGGAGTCTCATCTAAGCATAATGTAATCACACACACACGCACACCTACCATCATATTTTAGTGGTTTTTATAAATCTTTGAGTATTCTCCTTGATAGATTATTCATTTACTCATTCATTATAATGCATCATTAAATGCATCGGGAACTTCATGCATCTCATGCATGAATTCTCCTGTGTGTTACATATCATGAAATGAATTATTTAGTGGTGTCCATCATAGAAGATTACTTAAATAAAACTATAAGGACCCAACCATAAACATTACATAATCTAGAATTAAATGAATAATTCACATTGAGGATCTTTTCAGGTTTAGAGTTTTAGAGAATTAGGCAAAACAATTACATTACAACTTGAATATTACATGTAGACACTACTACTCAGTATCCAATTTTTTCATAAAATAAAAACACTTAAAAAGAAACATGTCTAGTTCCATGTTTTAAATAGCACGAATTTTCCTTGATCCCATCCTTGACCCTATTCATCTTTAAGTCCTATGGAAAACATTTCAAAAACTTGGGATGGGCATAAAAAGAGCAGTAAAGGTTATAAAATAACGGAGTAAAACATTATCCCATCAATAAATATAAATTAGTGAAACCATACTTTTCAATCATAACATACCTTACGAAATCATAATATTTATGAATAACACACAAAAATCATAAATCATAAAGGTTACTTATGGCATCCATATCAAACTTACATTTTAGCTATCACATATACATAAGGAGTTACACTTGGAGTATATTCCCTAAATCTTTTAGGAGAAACATCATGTTTACCTGCATCACGTTACCCAATGCATTGGAGAGCTATCTCGAGCTCACCCACCCTAGGTTTATCATAGAACCACCCATATACGTAAACAGTTCCCAAGAACCATATCATAATCATAACATATAACACATTATAAAGGAAATATAACATTTCCACATTCCAATATATCAAATAAAGATATTGAAATAAACAATGCTTTATCAAATCATTTTCAAAACTATTTAAAAAGAGATTTTTGAATCAAAGTGTCCCATATCACTTTGAGGATTTTAAATGAATTATCATTAGAAAACATTAATGTCCATGTAAATAAATCATAAAACCCATTTTGAAAACATGGACATTAATGAGAAATATTTAGAAGAATAAATCTTTAAAACATTTAAAATGATATTTTAGTTAAAGAGTTTTTTTAACAAAAAGAGAGACGCTTGAATAAAAATAATTGAGGAATAAAATTATTTATAACTTTATAATATCATGAGAATAAAGTTATTGATGATATAATATGTCAAAGAACAGTATATACACCATATAAGAGTGAATTGGTTCATAACAACAATGAAGTCTCAATGGAAATGTAAATTGAGATGAAATCCCTTATAAAGATGGTATCCTTAAATTAAGGATAAATCAATCAAATAATTATGGACATCTCACTTTGAAGATTTTAAATTAATTATCATTAGAAAACATTAATTCCCATGTAAATAAATCATAAAACCCATTTTGAAAACATGGACATTAATGAGAAATATTTAGAAGAATAAATATTTAAAACATTTAAAATGATATTTTAGTTAAAGAGTTTTTTAACAAAAAGAGAGACGCTTGAATACAAATAATTGAGGAATAAAATTATTTAGAACTTTATAATATCATGAGAATAAAGTTATTGATGATATAATATGTCAAAGAATAGTATATACACCATATAAGAGTGAATTGGTGCATAACAACAATGAAGTCCCAATGGAAATGTAAATTGAGATGAAATCCCTTATAAAGATGGTATCCTTAAATTAATGATAAATCAATCAAATAATTATGTGTGACAAATATAAATACACCCAATATGAGTGGATATTAAGTGTAAAAAAATCATAGGACATTCACACATATTCATAAGATGACATATTCAATAAGTACAAGTTGAACCCAAAGAATTGAAATTGGGTTAAGAAGTTCCCTTATAAAAATTCGACAGCCTAACGACGTCAACTTAAAATTAAGAAAATGAGTTGATGGGATAAAAAGGGTATCTCATCACTTGTAAATAAAGTTTACATCAATAAGGATATAAAATAACATATCCCAACATAATAATATGTAAATTAAAATACATAACAAAAATAAGTCTTTTAAAAAGAGGAGGTTGAAAGATTCACTTACTGATTTGGTAGCTTACAAAACATACGCCACATGAAAGAAGGATCATACAATGAAGATGTAAATACTCATAAATGAAAGTATATTACACAAATATTACCATAATGGGCAGTAAATACACCACAAAATAGGAAATAGTGGCAAATATAGCATGAATCTCACGGGAATAAAAAGTGAGATTAAACCCTTTACCACATTGTAATCAACTGAGTTGAATGAAAAAAAGTTAATATCCACCAAATGAATCACAAAATACCATGTATATAGTTAGAATCATGATAATATATATCAAATGGCAGTAAAAAATACACCACATGCAATTAATAAGTGACGAATAATGGAAATCTCATGGAATTAAAAGTGAGATAAGAAAATCCCTTACCTCATGTCCAACTTGACTCGATCATTATTTAATCTCTTGAATAATAAATTAAATTTCATTTTACTTGCTTAAGAATATTTTACAAGTTTATTATTCCTTTTATATCACTTATTACTATGTTATAAACATTATGTAATCATTTAAGTTAATAACGTTCATTTTGTCGATATTTGGTACTTGAGTAAAAAATGAACACCTTATATTTACAAGTTGTCCATGTGGTCAATAGTACTTTATATCCAGAATGAAATTAATTATTTAGATATCATATATATACATTATATATATATATATATATATATATTTATAATAGTACATAACATTTAGAGGTAAGAAATGAAATGCACTATTCATGGAGACGGTAACCCGTACGTACGCATGAACGCTACTTCCATTTATATTTCTTATTTTAATGGAATTAAAAACATAATTATACATAGTTATATTATAATTATAGTATAATATCATATAAAATATTATTAACTCCATCCTTTATACATGCCACATAAGTCATTAACAAGTCATATCACTTTGAGGGGGTAGTAGTCCGCACTTCCTCTAATGAGATTATCGTATTTACCCACTATGGAAACCATAAAGTATTTCTATAAATGAAAAAATACAAAAGCATAAAGAAAAAATAAACATAATATATATCATATATAAATACTGTTCCATCATAATGTACACCATGAGAGGCGGTTGGTGATATTTGAACAATCATCGTTTCGTGAGGTGTTAGTTTTCCACCCACAGAAACACTATGTTCTTCACCCATTAGATGGAGGTGTGTGTAAGTGTAGTTGGAATAATTCTCATAAAAAAATCCTAGTATATTTAGGATACTTGTTTTGTTACAAATTAAAGGAATAAAAATAGTTTAGGGGTTGGTGAAGTAAAATAAAATAAAACAATTTAAGAGAAACC
This sequence comes from Viscum album, assembly GCA_963277665.1. Taxonomy (NCBI): domain Eukaryota; kingdom Viridiplantae; phylum Streptophyta; class Magnoliopsida; order Santalales; family Viscaceae; genus Viscum; species Viscum album. The sequence goes on from OY728148.1 coordinate 721,084,455, forward strand.
GTTACCTTTAATTTGGGTAACTCCCTTTGGTTTGAACCAAAGGACTTATTGAAGTGCCTTATTCTTAAGGTAAGGATTCTAGGAGGAGGAGAGGGATGTGGGGATATTAATTGGGTAGAGGTTGGATGATACAAAAGGCTTTATATGTGTGAGGAATTGGTTATAAGTGGTCTCCTTTTATAAGGGAGATGAGAGACTCTTTAGGAAAGTGTGATAATATTATTTTATTATATAATGATATTCGGTTTCTAAATGTCCAAAAATAATTAAAGTTTAAGATAATATGACTCATGTTCTAAATAAATTCATCCAATAAAAATTGGATAGGTTTTTAATGTTATTTTAATATTTATAATCTTATTTATTTAAATATTTTATTAATGAGGTAAATACTACATCATTATTGTTTCATAATTAATTTAACTTATGTGATGTCTAAAAATTATAAAAAAATAACATGATGTAGGAACTATTTTTATCTTTCCAATGAATATTTATAGTCTAAAAACCAACTTATATAACACCATGTAAAAATTAATTTACAAAGAGATATTTGTTTATGTTATTTTTGTCTTTACTTTAAATTAATTAATCTAAAGTGTCATTATCACTCCCAAGTGGCTCAATGGGGTCCCAAAATCAACCCAAGGATTCCCATGGTCGTCCATGACTCATCCAATAATATTAGAAAATGTTTAAGGGTAATTTTATATTATTATAATATTATTTTTTACCCTTATTTACCTGATTTATCCTTTAACCACGGTAAATAAAATATTTACTGAAGTAAATATTTAAAATGTATAAAAATAAAAGTTACCTATTTACACAATTTGGAACTTATGATTCCAAATATGGAATCCATTTTTATAAATTCAAAACATAGAATTCGTAGAAATTAATTTAAAATTAATTCCCGTTGTCAAAACAAAAAGCGTGTTTTTACGAATTAATAACTATCAAAAGATGGACAGTTGATTAAGTCAAATTTCAAAGTGAAATTAATTACAATTACAAAAATTGGATTAAATGGTAAAAATATATTCTAATTAAACTTTAAAACCAATTAAAAATATAATATAACTATATAAATAAATTATATTAAAACACAATTTTGAATTAATATACAATATTTTTCACTATTCATTAGAAAATGAACTTTATCAGAAAAAATCAAAAAATTTACACAAAGTAAATTTTGATGTCCCCATTATAAAGAAGGATTTTATTTGTTCAAATATAATGTATTAAAGTGACCAAAATTATATTTAAATAGGGTTCTCCATTAAAAGGCGGTAGCCTTTTATTGTAAAATATGCTTAAAATTAGATTTATTCACATTTTAAGCCTCTAAATTTTATTGGATAAATGTAAATACATTTAACAAACATGTATAATCATATTTTAGTTAGTTTTTTTCATTACCACCAATACAACTTCTAGGAGTTAACTACCATTTAAAATAATAATATTATAGTATTAGTGTGCAACGTAAGATTTCAAAGAAACCCGTTGTTGCGTATCAGGTACGCTATCGAACATAGAAACCCCTTTACAGTAAAATTAATATTTAATTCACAAATATTAGTAAATATGAAATATATCTTAATCTTTATTTACCTGGGATGTTACATCCTTCCCCTTTTAGGAATTGCATCCTCACAATTTTAGAATTGGGCTTAGAAACTTCATTAAAAGTCCCACATCGGAAAAGAGTCAATAAAACTATCACTTTAAAAGGAAGAAATAAATGTAAAATGGTCACTCGAGATAACCTGTACTAGGATTCCATATAGGAAAACATGGATATGGAATAAAGAAAAAATGGTCAAGTTCTGATAGAGAGCGATAGAAAACATGATTAGGAGAAAGTTAACCACCAGAAAATCACAAACTTATGATGTGTTAAATGGTCTTTAATTACCCAGTAGGAAACATAAACCAACAATGTTTTTGTTTTACATTACTTTTCATAACTTAGAGGAATTAATTTACTACATAAAATAAGAACATATGGAAATATACTTACCTTCAAGCAGAGTTTCATCCTTTAATAAGTTTCTACCCAAACTTATCTTTTCTCCAAACAAATAGCATTAAAAAAGAATTGGTCACATCAAAAGCACAAGAATCATCTTCTTGAGAATCAAATAATTCACAAAAGAAGAACTATATATTTCCCTTGTCTTTAGACATCAACTAAAACCAAAATTGTTAGTGCGAGATCAGATAATACCCAAAAAGGATAATCTTTTATAAAAAGAAAAACAAATGTTAATCTCCAATTTTTTTTAAACAAAACCCAAATTTCAACAAAGACCAATAAAAAAACAAATTTTCATAAAATTCTTCAAAAGTGATCCAAAATAAGATTGAAACCCAAATCTCATAAGGATTTAATTACATAGTCTTCCAAGATAACATTTATCTTCAAATAACAATAGTTACTCATGAAGTCTCATATTGAAAAGTAATTAACAAAATCACATGTTCTCCATGATAGGTTAACCATTTTCATAAATAAACCATATCGTCCTATGTCCACAATAAAAACATGGATTCTTCAAAACAAAAATTTCAACTATTATTACACAATTGAAATCCATAGTATTCTATCTTCCTTAGGCATATAGTGTTTACTCAAAAGAGAGAACGTCTTCCACAACAACCTTTATCACTTAATCACTAAATCATTTTTCTATACTAAGTATATCCATTTTTAAAACATAAGTTCCAAAAATAAACTTATTCCTGTTCCATAAAAATATTTTACTAAAATAATATGTCATACTAACCAGGGACTTCAAGTAGGCTAGTGGTAGGTGATGCACCCTTGTCTCCCTTCGGTTGTGGGTTCAATTCCTACAGCCTTGCCAGATGCGACGGGTTGTCACCCATCCTATGGGTTGTCCTTTTAATAAAACTCAAAAATAACCCTAGCATGTTTTAACCTCAATGGTTTCCTTATACCTCTACTTTTTATCCAAATTCATTATGATCTCAACATCTTAATTCATGAAGTCTTATTTCACCACCATATGATAAAATAAAATGATCCACAAAATGGAGAACATCATACCTTGATCATGGTGTCCATTTGGTTTCATCGTCATCTTGTTCACGTAGGTAGAAGGTTCATGCATCACAAAAATGATTTAGAGATCCTTCAAAATCATTTTCTTCCTCCCTCCAAATACACCTTATACAACATGGGACATATGGGTGTTCACAGAATAATAGTTTTGGAAAATAATCATGTATGACATATAATTTCAAAACATCTGATAAAACATGATTTATATAAAATAGTCGGACCGAATTTGAATTGAAACATTCAATTAATGGTTCTTTTAAAATAACATAGGTATGTGCTGAGAGAATATATTGTAAAAGAAAATATAAATAGGTTGCGCAATGGTCTCCTTCTTCAAAACCTTTTTTAAAATCATAATATGCTTCAAAATCTTGTGATAAGGTAGAAAATGCCTTGATAATATTTACCTTGAAAATAAGAGAATATTGTGAAAATAGGATTTGTCTAAATAAAACCCATGATCCAAGATGATAATGAGGTATAGTGGAGATTTTTGATACCTCAAAAAACTAATTTCAAGTGAGTTGTATGCTAGAAAAAGTTTCTCAATCATCCAAACATGACTTTGCAATAATTATTGCAAGCATGTCATCAGGAAGAGATAGGAATTTCATTTGAGATCCTCCTCCTTCCATTTGGAACTGATTTTACTTGATCTGAAAATGTTATAAAATAAGGATTTAACAAAAATAATAGACATAGGGACTAACCATGTGTCCAATGAAAACTCTTAATCTCTAAAGTTGTCTAAACCGACCTTTGATACCAACTATAAGGACCTAGCCTTAAACATTACATAATCTAGAATTAAATTAATAATTAAAATTAAGGATATTTTTAGGTTTAGAGTTTTATATAATTAGGTAAAAAAATTAAATTACAACTTGAATATTACATGTCAACACTACTACTCAATATCCATTTTTTTTCATAAAATAAAAACACTTAAAAAGAAACATGTCTAGTTCCATGTTTTAGATAGCATGACTTTTACTTGATCCCATCCTTGACCCTATTAATCATTAAGTCCTATGGAAAATATTTCAAAAACTTGGTATGCGCATAAAAAGCTCAGTAAGGGTTATAAAATAAGGGAGGAAAACATTATCCCATGAATAAATAAAAATTAATGAAACCATACTTTTCAATCATAACATACCTTACGAAATCATAAGATTTATGAATAACACACACAAATCATAAATCATAAAGGTTACTTATAGAATCCATATCAAAATTATATTGTAGCTATCATAGCTACATAGGGAGTTACACTTGGAATATCCATCACAGTATATTCCCTAAATCTCTTAGGAGAAACATCACGTTTACCTCCATCACGTTACCCAATGCATTGGAGAGCTATCTCGGGCTCACCCGCCCTAGGTTTATCACGGAACCACCAGTATATGTAAACAGTGACCAAGAACCATATCATAATCATAAAATATAAGACATGTATAAAGGAAATATTACATTTCCACATTCCAATATATCAAATCAAGATATTGAAATAAACAATGCTTTATCAAATCATTTTCAAAACCATTTAAAAAGAGATTTTTGAATCAAAGTGTCCCATACCAATTTGAATATTTTAAATTAATTATCATTTGAAAACATTAATTTCCATATAAATAAATCCTAAAACCCATTTTTAAAACATGGACATTAATGAGAAATATTTACAAGAATAAATCTTTAAAACATTTAAAATGATATTTTAGTTAAAGAGTTTTTTAACAAAAAGAGAGACACTTGAATACAAATAATTAAGGAATAAAATTTAATCAGAACCTTATAATATCATTATAATAAAGGGATTGATGATATAATATGTCAAAGAATAGTATATTCACCATATAAGAGTGAATTGGTGCATAACAACAATGAAGTCTCAATGGAAATGTAAATTGAGATGAAATCCCTTATAAAGATGGTATCCGTAAATTAAGGATAAATCAATCACATAATTATGTGTGAAAAATATAAATACACCCAATATAAGTGTATATTAAGTGTAAAATAATCATAGGTAATTCACACATATTCATAGGATGACATATTCAATAATTACAAGTTGAACCCAAAGAATTGAAATTGGGTTAAGAAGTTCCCCTTGTAAAAGTTCGACACCCTAACGACATCACATTAAAATTCAGAAAATGAGTTGATGAGATAAAAAGGGTATATCATCACTTGGACATAAATTTTACATCAATAAGGATATAAAATAACATATGCCAACATAATAAGATGTAAATTAAAAGACATAACAAAAAGAAGTCTTTTAAAAAGAGGAGGGTGAAAGATTCCCTTACCGATTTGGTAGCTTACAAAAAATACGCCACATGAAAGAAGGATCATACAATGATGATGTAAATACTCATAAATTAAAGTATATTACACAAAGAGTAACATCATGGATAGTACATAATCCACACAAAAGGAAATAGTGGAAAATATAGCATGAATCTCACGGGAATAAAAAGTGAGATTAAACCCTTTACCACATTGTAATCAACTGAGTTGTATGACCAAAAGTTAATATCCACAAAATTAATCATAGAATACCATTAATATAATTAGAATAATGATAATATATATCAAATTAAAGTACACAATACACCACATGCAATAAATAAGTGGCGGACAATGGAAATCTCATGGAATTAAAAGTGAGATAAGGAAATCCCTTACCTCATGTCCAACTTGACTCAATCATTCTTTAATCTCATGAATAATAAAATAAAGTTAATTTCTACTTTCTAAGAACCTTTTTCAAGTTTATTATTCCTTTTATGTCACTTATTACTATGTTATAAACATTATGTAATCATTTAAGTTAATAACATTTATTTTATCAATATTTGGTACTTGAGTAAAAAATGAACACCTTATATTTACAAGTTGTCCATGTGTTCAATAGTCCACTATATCCAGAATGAAATTCGTTATTTAGATATCATATATATCATATATATCCATTATATATATATATATATATTTATAATAGTACATAACATTTAGAGGTAAGAATTGAAATGCACCATTTATAGAGACGGTAAGCCGTACGTACGCATGAACGCTACTTCCATTTCTATTTCTTATTTTAATGGAATTAAAAACATAATGATACATAGTTATATTATAATTATAGTATAATATCATATACAATATTATTAAATCCATCCTTTATACGTCCCACATAAGGCATTAATGAGTCATATCACTTTGAGGGGGCGGTAGTCCGCACTTCCTCTATTGAGATTATCGTATTTACCCACTATGGAAACCATAAAGTATTTATATAAATGAAAAAATACAGAAGCATAAAGAAAACATAAAAATAATATATATCATATATAAATACTAAAAAATATTAATAAATATTAAATATGTATTATTCTTTATTTACATGGGATGTTACAAAAACACCCTGAAAAATTCTATATAATATGGTAGTCGAACTCTATAAATGCATTGTAATGGATCCTTATTAATTTGGTAATCGTACTTTATGATTTTATATATCGGTGAAGGAATTTACATAAAATATTTTATCATGACTTACAACTACCCCAATAATACCTTATGAATGTGTAGGAAGTTGGAATGAAATCATTGATTTCATTCCCTTATGATATATCATATCATTAAATATATTTTTTTGAAACGAATCATATAATTAAATATGATATAGGCTATTGTATCTAATACAAAAGGATTTAGGTCACACTAGATCCTTTAATCTCCCACTTAAAATAAAGACTCATATACTTGATTCCATTTCAAATTATATTGTATTTTATACAATAACTTGTGAAATCATACCCAAAATGCTTTTGGATATCTTACAAAACACTTTTGTAAATCTATCACCAATTTTTATTTTTATCACATAATGTGAATTATCACCCTGTGAATTCCCATCCAAAACTCTTTTGAATTAAATCTAGAATAATTTTAGTGTATCTCTCTAAGTAAAACTCAATCACCATTCAATCAATCATAAAGTGAGACCCCACATGCCTTTGTAGTGTTGGAAAAAATAAAAATCACTAGATCCAAAAAACATAAGTAAAGAGTATCCTTTAGAAGCGAATGAATTCTACTCAATATACAATGGTATTTATCATGATATACATTAAACACATGTATCTATATACTCATTTCCACTAATAAAATCACATGATTTCATGAATTATCATACATTACCTTTATCCAAGATATCTAGTGATTGTGGGACACAAAGTATATCCATCCCATATAACCAACTCATATGTTCTCAATTCTATGAGTATAGGTTGACTTGGTTGATGAATGAATCACATTTCATTCACCTTAAGAATGAGGAAATCACATGTCCCTCATTTGAATAGATAAGAAAATCATATGTACTATCTATGTTTGAATTTACTCTCCCTAGTCTATCTTAATCGAGGAACTATATTCCATACTCATCGTATGAGAGGAAAAATTCCATTTTGGTTGAGCTTCAACTGATGACATGATCATCAACATACCCAAACCCCTTGATTATCTATGCATAAATAATTGTTCAAGAAAGGTATCAAAGTATGAAGGTTTTTAGGACAAGTATATTACCAAACTAAGGTACCTAGGAATTATATGTGATCTATGCACCCCTACTATACCAAATACACAGTATATGAAACTCTATGTGGTATACTTAGTGGGTTATCCAGTGAATAAAAACACATTTTCTACCTCATAATCATATTTTGTATCACATAAAATAATATTACTCATGAAAACCATTAAATTTAATATTAACCTATAATACTCCACAAGAGACATCAGTTAGTGATTACTCAAGGTCGTACATTGGGAGGTCAATTATAATTACATTTAATGAAGTGTGTGTGTATATATATACATATACAATATAAAATAATGATAAAGTATATATTTAACTTTATATGATGAATTTTATATTCTTAAACTATTTTAAGAATAATTAAAAAAACCCATCATAAGCACCTATATACCATATAATATATGATAGACTACAAAATCAGCCTTATGTTTTCTATACATTATAAGATTTTTTAACTCATTAAATATATATATAATTCTTACTACATCTCTATGTGACCACCTAATAAAATTATCCCACTAAAATATTTAGTGAGTAACATATATGTATAAAGAAAGTATAGATAATAGTGATATTTAGGAATAATTTTCCTAATGATCAAATCATTAAACACATTCAAACTTCTTAATCCACAACATCCAATGTTATGATGTTGAATTATGTTTTTTACTTATAAATTTTATAAATTTAACATTTTCATACTTGGAAATATTCCCACCAAACTCATCCCATGAGATCCCATGGTAATTAATATAACTATTTACATTATTAATTACTAGCACATCACAAATTCCTCCAGGATAAAGTGAGATTCACTTTATTATAGTAACTAAATGTAACTATTTAAATTAATTCTTTACCACCATAACCTATAACTATGTTAAGATATTAAGTGAAATTCACTTTATCATAGGAACTAAATATAAATTTTACATTTTTATTAACCATAACATAACTTAAACTCTTTAGGTTTTTAATTGGAAATCACTTTAATTTTAGACAAGTATAATATTTTATTTATTAACTTTAAACTTCCCTAAGTTCAAACATACTCTCACTAGTATCTTAAGAACTATATTATATTTTTATTATCATTCTAAAAATATTTTTTTATTGAAAATAACACTTATTTACTTTTATTAGAAACACTAGAAAGGTTCAGTATATGAGCATACTTAGTCCTAAAAATTTTCCTAAAAATTTATTAAGGAAAATAAAAATACAAAAATAGCTATGAAAATATGTGGCAAAAAAAGCTCCATCAAACAAAAAATATAGAAAACCAAAATCACCCACAAGAAAACCATAGAGATATATCTAACCACAATAAGAAAAATAAGCCCGAAGACCCATAAATTTTATGACCAACACAAATGAGGCCCTAGGACCATTTTATCCTTGATGGTCCAATGCAAGGCCATCCATAAAAATAGCTTATAGGTCACCCCTAAAAATACAAAGCTAAGGCCTGAAGTGGACCAAATAGACTGTGAAGGAAAACTGCAATCATGAATCCTATTTTAGTAGGAATATTTAACAAATAAACTATTTTTCCATATAACATATGGTATTTTATGCTTTTGGAGTATTTTACTCTAAAATTAAGACTGAATTCTTTAAAATATTCCTTTTATGGGTGGTAGGAACATCTTCCATAAAATTTTAATAAATATCTATATTAATTCATTATTCTAGATAGAATATTTTTATCCTCGTAACCTTTTAAAAACATGGTATACAATTCAATAAATCATAAATTATGTGTATATAATTAACTATATCATTTTGTTTACAATAAACCTTCACTAATGAATAACTTATCTTATCATATATGATAAACAAAATAAAGATACACATATTTTGTTAAGATATTTCCAAACTTGATGAATTCCTTTAAATTAAAATGCACATGACCCGCATCCCAATTGGTGAGGACTCCTTAAGTGAATCCAAGAGAAAAAAGATCAAATCCAGGTGGAGGAATTTTTTTTCGGGGTACTATAGTAGTACTATAGCAGGTACTATTCGATATTGTAGTAGCTAGAACTATTCACCCATTTGGCCCTTCGGGCCACAAGTTTGGTCCTTGGGTTATTCAATGCCTTCAGACCACCCAAGGCCTTTGGCCCAGTATGGATTTTGGGCCACCTTAAGGCCTTTTGGCCATATGAATTGCAGATGTACCAGACTAACTTATAAGGAACAAGAATCCAGATGAGGATTCAGAGGAGGTGCATTCACTAGAGCAGAGCTAATCAGACTTGGAATAATGAGAGGGTATGGCTTTTCTATCAGTACCTGGCCTGTGCATCCCTGCACGGGATAGCTATCCAACTATCCATGTAAAGGTGGAGTACTGATCATGATGCATATGCTGGGGAGGGGCAATTTTAAGTAGTTATATTCTGGGTTTATTTCCTTTAAGACCTTTGGGTCCTGTAATGTCATATAGCCTATGGGCCATATAAGGGTTCCCCTTTAACCCTTAAAAGGGGTATTATCAAAAAATGAATAAAAAATGAAGGCCTTCAGGCCATTAAATCATTCAGTCCTTTACATTCAAATATTTGATGCAATAACTCTTCACTTCATCACTTTGAATGAAAATTACAAGCTTTATCGATTCTTACCTTGATTTTTAATTCATTTACACTTAAAAAACTCATAAAGTATATATTTGGTATCACATACCATTAAAAACCAAATAATTAATTTCTATAACATCGATAACTGACATGGAAATTCTATGGAGTTTCACAAAACCATTTCATTTATCCTGAAGGATTCCATCATATGGAATCATTACTCTTTATCCTTAATTTTACTTTTAGGATTAAATTTCATTGATTTGATACCAAAGTGACATTGTTAGAATCTATAACTAATTTTTATTCTTTTTTTTTAAATTTTTATCCACTTGTACTATCTATACAGCAAAAAACTTAGACATTATATGCCAAGTTCATGTATTCTCAACTCTTAAGAATATAGGGTACACTTTTCTTGAACTCATTCATCTTGTTGAAATATTTATATAAATGATAACAACATGAATTCATTAATTAGAATAATCCTTTAAGGAAACCTATAGTCTCATAAATTTATTTGCATACTCAATCATATTGAGTATTATTTATTATCTCAAATATATAGGAATATATGCCTATAATATGGTGGGTGAATTTTAGTACATGAACAAACTTATAATTTTCATACACACCTTGTGTTTTCAAAATAATGGAAACCCAAAGTTCTAATAACCCAAAAAATTATAAACCCAGAAAAAATATCAAAGTATACTTTATTAAGAGTTGCATAATTTAATTTTGTTAAAACTTTAAGTACTTCTGAAAAAATAAAAAATGCAGCATAATTAAAAACAACAACTTAATAAATAAAGTGTAACAACCCAACCCGAATCACATGGTTTGAGCCGGAGTGCGACATGAACTCAGTTGTGCCTCCATGTATGTTGGAAGCTTTTTACTTGTAGTGATGGTCTAAGTAAAGTCATGGGGAGACTATACTCTCTATCAGAGTGAAAAATAACAAAAAAATAACCAAACATATAAACAATATACAATCAGAGTACTAATAACATACCATATGTATGAACGAATAAAGAAACAACAGAATCAAAATTTTTACTTGAATAAAGGACACTGATCACTCACCAATACAATCACATATACAAATAAAGAAAATAATAAAATTGTAAGAGGATTTGTAGCTACAAGATCAAACCTGGGCCTTAACCCAACCTGCACCTACAACAAGTGAGGGATGTTCGGGAACCCAAATTCAATGATCTACCAAAAAGGGTGTGAGTACAAATCAATAGGATCTCACTAATGCTATCAATTACCCAACTGATAAAATGGAGTGCATGTTTATATAATATGATCAAATAAAGTAAATAGAAAATAAAAAACTTCACAAACATAGAATATAATCACCAATGAACAAGTAAGAAATAAACATCTATGTTTCAAGTGGTCATGTTATTACCAATATTCCATGAACCTCATCCATACCTACTTTGGATCCATACTAAAAATGAATTTTATCCATCCATGTTTGACATATCTCCCTCGATAGAATATTTCAAAGACATTCCTGACACATCCCATACAAAGGGATAACCAATGAACATGTTGAATAATGTCCAATTCACCCCGTTAGGGTATATTAAAAATAACCAACCTACATGTTCAACTACAATATAGAGGAACAACACAAATAATACAAGATATGGGATGACATATCAAACACATTGTCAAGCCAAGAAAGTCATAATAATCATAAATCTACATGAGAGAAATCATCAAGAATAGGTCTCATGGGGATATAAATACACATTATCAAAGAATAAAATATAGCCGCACATGATAGACACACACACACATGTGATCAAAGCATCAAACATGGTCTCACAGTCTACACAGACACATGTGATCTTGGAATCAAACATGGTCTGATAGGCTACACGTGCACACACATAAGGTCAAACATCAAACATAGTCTCATGGGGCACACACTATAAAACCCCAAGGTTTTACAAATAAATTTAATGAAATGCATGAAACACTGAGTCTCTACATAATGATTTTTCTTAAGAATATAGTTATAAAATAGCTATTAAATATATTTTTTCCTCTTTTATGATTTGAATTTCAAAAAATAGACATCTACGGTTGCGATCAGTAAGTTATTTAGAGTTTGATAGAACCAACTTGATTTTGGGGGAATAGTAAAATACCCTTATGAATAGTAATATGACCCTAATTAATATTAAATATTATTATTATTTTATTTTCTTAAAGTTATAAGATAATGAAATCTTGATTATTTTTTCAAGGTGATATAAAATGACTTATAGTTTTCAAATTATTATTATTTTTGAATAAATTATGATTTTATTTAAAAATTAAATTAATAATATTTAGAAAATTATTTTAAAAAAAGGATTTCATTTTTTAATTCTTTACATTGAAAAATAGTTAGGGTTAATTTTTGGTAATTTTCTGAAATTCTTGAATTTTTGATGAATAGTAAAATACGGTAATATACCATATATATATACATTATCAGTTAAATAAACTATTCCTAGAATAATGGATGATGTAATCACCCTTGGTTAAAACTCACAATCTCTAATTACTATTTGGGGTCAATGAATCAAGAATATTCATAGTCTTGAGAAAAAATATTAAACTAATGATTAAACTAACAAAAAACCCTTCCTCTCCTCTATTATAAATACCACCCTCACCCCCTCTTCCTCTCACACCTCTCAAGATTTTAGAATTTTCTAACTTCTTCTAAATACCCTTACCAAGGATCTTCCCCACGTCCAAGACCTTATGGTCTCACCAAAAGGCCAAAACCAAAAGCCTTAAGGAGGATCTCAAGGAGAAGAGATCAAGAGGTAAATATCCTCTTTTATTTTCTCATTTTCTTTTCAATTCCTTTTCTTTTATTATACTATATTCCACTACACCTAATCCAATAGGAATTAAAGATATATAATCTTATACATACTGGATTTTATCATGTTTATGGAAAAATTAATCAACTTATTTCATCTTCTTCTCCTCTTATAAATACACCGTCCGTGTTGTGTCGATTTACCAACATCGTGTATGATGTGTTTTCAATATTTGTTACTTCCTTAAAAATTTGTTTTAAAAAAATTTTAATGGTTTAAAAAGATTTTTAAGTGTATTATACGACCTCTCTTATGTTCTTTAATTAAATTATATGCATAATATCAAAGGTATATGATGAAACAAGTTTGTGATTATAGAAGAACCACCAAAATGATCTAAACTAATATCACTAATGATTTATCTAATGATTCATCCTCATACCATATGACCAATATTATTTATGGAATCATTTAATATTATGGAAACATATTAACACCATTTCATTCCACTTTTGTAGTTTCTCTTCCATTCGACAGGAAAATCCTTTATGAACCGACCATGGAAATCATGTAAAGCACGCAACCGAAACAATGGAAATAACAAAATATTATTAATAAATGGGTCTAATGATGTCATAAAATGATCATATAAGGTGTTATAAACATTATTATGTTTCTTTAAAATAATAATAACACCCTTTTAACCATTATTCAAGAGGTTTAAAAAAATTTTAAGTAAGATGAACCCAAGGTACGAGAATTCTTAACCCAATTTCCATTTTTTGGGTTAATCTTATACTTAATTAATTATGTGCTATTGAGAGTATTTGTGTGATTAATTTGGTTTATATTATGATTTATTATGTGGATTTATAGTATATAAACACAATACTTTAATTCTATTAATTATCACTTCAATTATATGATATTTTTAAGGGACTTTCCTTTAAAAATACTTTTTTAAAATTATATTTTATGAAATTCAAAATCAATATTTTTATGAAATTATTCATGTTTTATGATTATGTTATGATTATTGGGAGTTTTTTATGATTAAGGGTGGGACCTATATCTCCATTCAATGCATTGGGTTTGTGTAAGTTGGAGTTTGGTCGTTTTGTTACTCAAAGTGTAACTGTGATGGTTACAACATAAGGTAGCCATGAGGGTTACAATATAATTAAGTAATGCCCCAAGACGCCCTTATGGTTTTATATATGCTCTTTAATGTTTTATGGAAATATAATGTTTCAAAAATTAATGGTATATGGGTGAGTAATATGTATTTTTGAAAATGATTTCATATGTTTATTAGTATTCCTGTACTAATGGTTTATTTCCTTATTTTTATATCCCTTACTAAGGTTTTTATGCTCATCCCATGTTTTTAAATGTTTTTTCACATTTTACAAGGATGTGTAAGAGAAATAAGTAAGTAAAGTTAAATTTTATGAATATTTTTCAAAGAAATAATGTTGTTGTTTTGTGTCAAAAATTTTATGTTTTGGAAGAAATGGATACTATTTTAATGGTACCTACTTTGCATGATTATGGGTTGATATGTATAAGTTATGTCAGTTTTTTATAAAATTGTAAACCAAAAAGATCTTTGGAATGTAAATAAGTGAAATATGGTTGAAATAGCTAGATTATGTAATGTTTAAGGTCTATTCCTTACACACAAACACATGCGATCAAAGAATCAAACATGGTCTCATGGGATACACATTCACACACATGTGATCAAGGCATCAAATATGGTCTCACAGGCTACACACGCACACACATGTGATCAAACATCAAACATGATCTCATGGGCTATACACAAACATGCGATTAAATAATAAAACTTGGTCCCATGACTCTAGGTATCATGTATAACAACCACATATCAAATAGGGTCCATGTAATCTAAGGCACACAATAGTGATCAAGTGTTAACCATCAGTGGTTGACATCAAGCTAGTGTTCAAGGGTCCATCGTGGGCCTTGACACCTTGTTCAATTATATTAGGCATGGTTAATTTAATTAATTAAGACTTAAGTATAATTAATTAATTAACAATTACTTATCATTCATAACAAATTATGAATTTATTGTTTATTATCCAAAAGTAGAGAACCTCATATCACATGCCAAAAAACATACAAGATACCATAGGGTAGAGTATATGAGACCACCTACCTGAAATAGAGTCAACTCTCAAACTGAGAAAATCCCAATAGCTTTATATGAATCCTCTAAGTCCATTAGGCCTCCATCGACCTCTAATAGGTTCCACATAATACCAATCATTACAAATTAATTAATTATAACTATATTATAATTAATTAATTATAAGTAAAATTACATTTAAATGTGAAAGTTATATGTTCCAAAAGACTTACAAGATATCAATTCCTATATGAAAACTCAACCAACCAACTATGGAAGGTCTGTAACACACTTCTAACTTCATTCTGGAAAAAAATCCCTATCATGAGATAATAAGACTAAGTATAATTTAATATAAATAAATTATAACCCTTATAAGAAAAACAACCAAGTGATATAACTTATACAAAACATAGACCAACAAAGTTTAACCCACTCCCAATTCTTAGATAACTAAAATACCTAAATCAATTCCATGATATGATGACCTATTTAACTCAATTTACTAAAAACCAAATAATATATCACCAAGGGATATAACTTTAACAAAACGCCCATAAATGACCTATGTTCATTATCATGATACATCCTCTAGTCATCTCAATCCAAAGCCTCATCATTATTGGATAATTCCACCATAATATTATGGAATTATCATCAATTCTATGATAGTGATCATGCCAATGATCAATTAGTGACCAATATGATCAAAAGAAAGAGGATCCAAGAAGAATTGATACATAAAAGGATTATAAAGGCCAATATTTACCAAGTGGATCATCTATGATGAATCACACAATGATCTACCACCATACACAGAAGAAGGAGGTCAAGACCAGAGAAGAATTATGGAGATCACCTAGATTTATCAATGAATATTGCCTAAATACACGATGAATCAAGGGGATCTCATAGAGGGAGGAAGAGATGAGAGTTTGGCCAAATAATCCTAAAAATTTCTAGTGATAAGAATAAATCCCAAGTGGATTGTGATTGTAAAAAAGTTCAAAAGTACCTTAGTAAAACCATTCATAGTGTGCCCCACTATCTAGCTGGTGAGACCTACTAGGAAGTAGGGGTTATGCACACCACACTGGTAGGCTATTGAGTCCTGCTGGGTAACTGAGCTATTTCCCACCCCAACAGACAAGATTTGGGGTCAACTAACTAGTTAGTGGCTATAGTAGCAGCCTCGCACTAGTAGAAATATAAGATTTAACGTCGACTTAATAACGTCAGTTTTTATAAACTGATACCAATAGTATGTGCAAGAACTTATTAACATCGATTTTTAGTAAAACTGACACCAAAACCCATTTATTGATGATTTTTCACATTGGTTTTTGTTAAAACTGACGTGAAAAATAATAAAAAATTGCTTTGGAATTGGTTTTAGAGAAAACAAACTCCAAAAATCAAAAAAAAAAAAACTTTGGGCGTCAGTTTTAGAGAAAAATGATGCCATATGATTAATTTTATGATCCATTTTTCCCAAAAAACTGACGCCAAAATAAAAAAAACTAACAGTTTCAACGTCGATTTTTACCAAAACCGACCCTAAAAAGTTTTTTTATTTTTGGCTTTGCTTTTGGTAAAAACTGATGCCAAAAGTATTTTAAAAAATGGTGTGATCATGAAACTCTCATTTTTATTGGATCTTCTAAATCGAAACCCATAGAGGCACTCTCGACTCGTGATGACTTCAAATCCATATTTGTGATCCTTGATGGAAATTATTAACAATTTTATTCCATTTTCATGTTTTTTAGTTTGCATTCTTTGTTATCCTTCCTTGATTTATCTTCCACAATTTATTTCTTCTCTCGTAACCCTATTTTTCAAGATTTTTAATTGTGTTTTGATTTTAGTTGTTATTTATCATTATTTTTAGTTTTTTATCATCAATGTTGGTATAAATTTTGACGTGTTTGTTTTTCCAAGTCATTATATGGAAAAGGTTTGGATTGAGGATCTCTATTCAGGTTAAACTTCAAATGTTGTAGGTTTTTTTTAAATTTTTTAGATAAATTATTTATCATTTAATTTTTATATTGATTTTCTTCAATTATTAGTTTATATTTTATTTTAAATGTGTTGGGACATGGTTCAATATTCTGTCAACAAACATTCTTAAATATCCTATCAAAAAATTGCATCTTTTTTACATTGACTCCAACTTACCACACCTAACACATGTGAGAATTCTAATCAAACACTGGTACCCACCCCCCATATCATTTTAAAATCCCAAATAGATGTGCCTCTATAGTTTAAGAAAATCACAAGCATGTTAGTATCTGAAATTACACAGTCAATGTATCATAAATGTGTTACATATATGATGTTTTCTATCTGATTATCAATAGTTTTTATTAAATGTGTTTTTTTACAATTTATCTGATATATATTTAAATGTTTATATGTTTTAATATATTCACCAATTATATTGTGATATCAGGTATTTAATGGATCGTAATTGGATTCATTTACGAATAAACACTAGTAAATATGAAAAAGAAGTTGATGATTTTTTGGAATTTGCTAAATGTCATCTTAAAAACATTGATTTGATTTTTTGTCCATGTGAGAAGTGTGTAAATATGATAAAGTTAAAATCTAGAGAAATCAAGGATCATCTCATTTGTTATGGTTTTATCCTTAATTATACACATTTGATCTGGCATGGTGAAAGAACTGAAAATTCAATATCCAATGTTGATGAAAATATTCATAATTATGGAGAGGATTTTATTGAATAATTAATTCATGATTTAGGTGTTAAAACCATCGAAAAAACACCAACTATTGAATGATTGTATGGAGATTCTGAGAAACCATTATTCCCAGGTTGTAGTAAATATACAGTGTTATCAGTAATTTTGAGATTTGTTAACTTAAAATCAAAAAATGGATGGAGTGATAAAAGTTTCTCTTTCTTACTTGAGCTTTTAAAAGAGATACTTCCAGAAGGCAATGAGCTTCCAGATTCCAATTATGAGGTGAAGAAAATATTATGTCCAATGGGATTGGGGTATAAAAATATACATTCTTTCCCCAATGATTGTGTTATGTATAGGAAAGAAAATGAATATTTATCAAGTTTTACTACATGTGGGACATCACACTATAAGAAAGATAGGAAAGTAAACTCAGATTCATTCTCAGGTGATGTCATCTAATGTTATGAAAAATCAATTTTGTACTTTCCACTAATATCATCCAATATTTTTTGCATAAAATTATTATAATTCAATTATGATTCATTTTTAGGTACAAGAATCAAAACTACTGCTAAATCAATTTGGTACCTTCCAATAATTCCTTGTTTGAAGCGTTTATTTGCAAATTCAATTGATGAAAAAAGGTTAAGATGAAATTTAAATGAGAGCATATATGATGGTAACTTACATCACCCTTCCGATTCACCATAATGGAAGAGTTTTGATAAAAAATTTCATGATTTTGGAAGTAAAGTTAGAAATCTCAGAATAGGATTGTGTACTGATGGAATGAATCTATATCGGATCCTCAGTAGCCAACATAGTTCATGGACTGTTTTTTTGATAGTTTACAACTTGTCCCCATATATATGTATGATGAAAAAATATGTCATGACGAGCTTGATGATTTTTTGACCAAAAAAACTGGAAATGATATTGATGTGTATCTTTCAACATTGATTGATGATTTGAAACTGTTATAGGAGGAAGGTGTTAATGTTTTTGATGCATACAAGAAAGAATATTTTCTTTTGCGTGCTATGATAATGTTCACTATAAATGACTTTCTTGCATATGGAAAATTATATAGATATAAAGTTAAGAGATATAAATCATGTCCAATTTGTGAAAAAAAAACTTCATATTAACAATTTTAGAGTGGAAGAAAGATAGTGTACATGGGACATTAAAGACTTTTGTGAATTTATCATCCTTATCGTAGATTGAAAAAATAATTTATCGGTTTATAAGAATACAAACTTCCCCCTAGACCGTTGTCAGCTGAAGAATATTATGAAAGGGTGAAAGATATTGATTCAACATTTGGAAAGAGAATAAGTTCTAGTTTTCAAAGAAATATCTGGAAGAAGTCTATTTTTTTTTGAACTACTTTATTAGAGATTTTTAGAGATAAAACATAATGTTAATGTTATGCATGTTGAGAAAAACATATTTGATAGTTTTATTGGAAATTTTTTAGACATAAAAGTAAATACAAAAGATGGATTTAATGCTATATTGGACTTGATATTAATGAGAATACATTTGGAGTTAGCTCCCACTGTGAAAGGAAATAGAACATATTTACCTATGGCTTGTCACACAATAAGAAAGATTGAAAAGATGATTTTTTGTCAGTGTATTCATGGTATTAAAGTACCCGGCGGTTTTTCTTCAAATATGAATAATTTGGTTTCATTGAAGGATTATAAATTAATAGGTATGAAATATCTTGATTGTCATGTGTTGATGTGACAACTTCTACCAGCAACAGTGCATGGTATATTGCCAACAACTGTCAGAAAGACTATCATTAGGTTATGTAATTTCTTCAAAGATATTTGTAGCAAAGTCATTGATCCAAATTTGTTAGATGTGTTGGAGAATGAAGAAACTATTATTCTTTGTCAACTAGAAATATATTTCCCACTGAATTTTTTTGATATAATAGTTCATCTGCTGATTCATTTGGTGTGTGAGATAAGAATATGTGGGACTGTTTATTATGATTGATGTTTGAAAGATATATGAAAATTTTGAAAGGATATGTTAAAAATCCTTATCAACCAGAGGCCTCTATTGTTCAAAAAAATGTATCAGAAGAGGTGATTGAGTTCTGTACTGATTATTTGTATGAGGTAGAGCATATTGGTCTCCCTGTATCTCGACATATGACAATTTATAGTTAAGGTAGAGGGGTTCGAGGCTTAAAGGTAAAGTTCATTCCATGCGATGAAGTGATGCAGGCAGATTTATACATTTTGAACAACAAAAATGAGGTTCAATAATATATATCCTCAAATATTTCTGAATTAAAGTTACGATATTAGAAAAGAAATGAAAAATGGTTGATGATTGAGCATAAGAAGACATTTGTTTCATGGTTTAAAGAGAAAGTCACCCCAGATATATCTGCATTAGAAACATTGAAGTGGTTAGCTGGGGGACCATCTCTTACTGTGATCACATGGTCTAGTTTTGATATCAATGGCTACACATTTTATACAAAAAACCCAGATGATAATAGTACCATTCAAAATAGTGGTGTGATGGTTTTCACTGAAGCAATTCATTTTTAGAGTGCCAAAGATAAAAACCCAATTTTTGCATCAACGTCATATTTTGGAGTTCTTGAAGACATATGGAAAATTTATTATATTAAATTTAGAGTCAGTATTTTTAAGTGTAATTGGGATGATAGTAATAGTGGTGTGAAACATGATTAATATGGGTTTAAATTGGTTGATTTGAAAATATTTAATTACAATGAGGAACCATTTATCATGGAGACACATGAAAAACAAGTATTTTATGTCATTGATCTATCGAATGATCAGTGGTAAAAAAAATTTCAAGGAAAAAGATACCATTTGGGTGATGAGGATGATGCTAATAATGTTAGTTATTTACATGAGCCTTATTCATCTATTACAAAATTTTCAGATGATTACAATGAGTATAAGACAGACATAGTGCATGCAGTATGTATTGATCATGATGAAGGCATGTGGGAAAACAATAAACTAGTCTCCTAATTTTTCTAGTAAATATTTATATTTTGTTTCCTTTTTTGAAACTTACAAATGGATTCCTCTTTTTTTACTTACTTATTTTTGTCTTCCTTGTTTATAAATATTCAGTTTTCTAATGATATGCAGGTACACAAAATTTCATTAAAATTTCTAGTAGCAATGTTAGATACAGATAGAGAGGAGAAGTTACTAAGGTATATCTATTTTTACATATTATTATATTTTTAGTAATATACATATTTAATTAAATAAAACTGTTAATTTATAAAAAAAATTTGTAGGACTACTGATGCATCCTCGGAAGAGGTGACTTCTCCTGTTACTACTAAAAAATCAAGTTATCATGTTGGTAAATGTCGTATTAAAAGTTTACCAAAAATATCACTTTATCATGATGATGATAGAGTACACATATGTTTTTATGATGATAATAATATAGTTGGACCATCTGCAGTTCAGTTTTTCTGTTATATAGCGATGCAGAGCTGTTGCAAAATCAGTATTTTATATCCTGATTAGAAGTCAGTGGACAAGATGAAAAATCAACAGATTTGGGAGGCCGTGATGGTAAAATATCTTAATTGATTTCTTTTATCTCATTTTTTGAATATTATATATTTTAAATGACATATTTAATTTATTCAATTACAGATGACATTTTATTTTGAGGAAACCAAAGAAATTAAGAAAAGACATCTCTCTTTAGTGGCAGTTTGATGGAGAGATTTTAAAACCAAACTAACAAAAAACTATGTTTTTGGAGAGATAAATTTTGAAATCCAATGCTGTAAGTATCCATTTATAGATGAAGGTACATGGAAGCGATTTGTTGACAGTCGTCAGGAAGAAAAATTTCAGGTATGATAATTATTTTATATTTGATAATTTATGATATATTATTCTTTTTTTACTTAGTAGTTTATTTTTATATAAAAAGACTCCAGGAGATATCATCAGGAGATCCAGTTGAAAAATGTATACCCTCATACTTTATTATGTGGAGGGTATTAATATTTGGAGCCGAAAATGATTGAAGAAAAATTTGAAGCATTAAGAGCTCGATCAAGCAGTGGTTCAAAAGAGGTCTAGTTTGGTCCTCCATCTCCTCCCACTCGCCATGAGAAATGGAAAGGAGAAAAAAGAAGGAAAAATGAACAATATCTTACAAAGGAAGATAAGAAAGTAGTTGATAGAATTATAAGTAAATATTATTTATTTATTAACAATTTTTCTCTTTTATAAATTATAAAAACTAATATAACTTTTTTATTTTTTATTTTAAGATGAACTTCAAGAGCAAGAGACACATGGATCTTTTATCCCCAAGGGTAGGATGGATATCCTAGCCACTTATTTGGGAAAGGTAGAACACTTCAGCCATGTTAGAGGATATTAGGTGGGTGTTAGTATTTGGAAGGTTTTTGGTAAGAGTAAGTAATCAAAAGACCTAGAGATAGAATCCTTAAAAGAAGAGATGAATGATATGAAACAGTCTATGGGTGATCAAATTCAAGTATCAATGCAGAAGGCTTTGTTAGAACAATTGGAAAGACAGTCATAGTCTGCACAGCCTTCTCAGGTATATTATTTATTTGTCATCAATTTTTTTATTTTATAAATTATAATCACTAATATAACTTTTTTATTTTTCATCTTTCCCAGTTTGCTCACCCGCACTACCCTACCCCATCTGCTTATCCTGCCCCATCTGCACAACCTTCTCAGGTATATTATTTATATGTCATCATTTTTTGTATTTTATAAATTATAAACACTAATATAACTTCATTTTTCAGCCTTCTCAGCCTACTCACCTAGACTACCCTGCCCCATCTGCTTACCCTGCCCTGTTTGCGCAGTCTTTCGATGTATATTATTTTATTTTCATCAATTTTTCTATTTTATAAATTATAAACACTAATATACCTTTTTCATTTTTCTACCTTCTCAACCTACTCACCCAGACTACCCTTCCACATCTTATTACCCTACCTAGTCTGTGCAACATTTCGAGGTATATTATTTTATTTTCATTAATTTTTCTATTTTATAAATTATAAACACTAATATACCTTTTTCATTTTTCTACCTTCTTAGCCTACTCACCCAAACTACCCTGCCCCATCTGCTTACCCTGCCCTGTCTGCACAGCCTTTCGAGGTATATTATTTTATTTTCATCAATTTTTCTATTTTATAAATTATAAACACTAATATACCTTTTTTATTTTTCTTCCTTCTTAGCCTGCTCACTCGGACTACCCTGCCCCATCTGTCTACTTTAAGCCTCCACCTCCTCGCTCGGATTAAGCCTTATATTGTGAGTTGTTTGCTGAATATCCTCATGTACATAATGTTGCGTTAGAATAGGTGCATTTTTTTGGGGACTCGGTACATCATCAGCCTATGTAGATGAGTCAGGTTAGAGTATCGATACTTGATATTATATATCCTAATGCTCTACTACCATTTCCAACTATGGAGATCACCTGTGTTGGAGAATGTTTGAGCCATTTTTTACTTTGTACAACTGGTCTTCTATGTTATATTTCATTTGAGGTATGCATTTTTTTAAATATTAATTACAAATGATTCAAAATTACTTATAATGTTTTTTGACATTTAACTTATATAGGAATATATGAAAGCAAAAAAAAACTTCCCAAATCCAACAAAATGTCCAGGAACATTTGGCTGTAGAACCTTCTAATATTTCTTCTAGGTTACAAAGATTATCTCAGGCTTCTGCTTCCTTGAATTATATCTATGAGTTTCGAATGATTCCTGATATATGTGGAAGAAGTTATCCATTGAGAATATTGAAAGAAGATATCATGCATTTAGTTTATTTTGAAGAGCTTAGGCAGAGTGTGGTGCAGTTGTTTTCTATGTAAGTAAATTGACGTTTGAATTTCTATTTATTTAATAAAAGATGATTTTAAATTGACTAACTATATTTTATTTTTAATTTAGGTATATACACAAGATTCTTTTAAAAAATGAAAGTACAGGCATTTACAGTTTTATATATCCAGAGTACATTTCCTTGGAAGTCATACATGTGAAGAATGATGATAGAGTTCAATATATATCTGAGAGATTATCACAGACCTAGATTAAATGCTGGTTTTTTCCATTTCTTGATAAGTAAGAACATAAACATAATTATAAACTAATGATCATTATATTGTCATTAATTGTGAACTTTTTGTATTATAGGGTACATTGGATGTTAAGTGTATTTTTCCTAAGTGAATGCACCTTATATTGGTTTTTCTCTTTATTAGGAACAGTTCGTAAACCATTTTCCACCTTATTAAACAAGTACATTTTTTATAAGCTCATTATGATTAATTTTCATTATTTAGAAATGTATTATTAGTTCATATATATGAAAATGCAGTTCATGGAAAAAATTTAACAAGGAATACATGTCAGTAAAAAAACCAAAGAAAATAAAATATGTGGAAGTATAGGTAATTAGTTTTTATAATTTTTTTTCTGAATTTATTGTTATATATTGTATTTATTATCAGTTTACTATTTTATAACTGCAGTGTCATCATCAAAATGGAAATGTTGAATATGGTTATTATATTTTAAGATTCATGTACGAGATAATCACAACAAGGAAAACTACTGATTTTCATAAGGTTAGTTGTATTATTTTTTTTATATTTTCTACCATATTATTTTATTTTTTAATCTCATATCATTTAATATTATTGTAGGTACTCAATGATTCAAAGTCTTATCCCTAATTTGATATGACCCATATTTGATCTACTTTTGTGAACTATTTGTTAAGTCTGATTAGGATTTAAGGTATGTATATTCTAATATTTATAAATAATAATACATATGGGTTTAAAAAACTAACTCTTTTGATATATTATGTGTTTGAACCTACCAATAATCAAATGAGTGCTTCAACAATAACCAACAATGATCCTACTGTAAATTTTAGGTATGTGTATTCTAATTTTTTAACTTTAAATGTTAGTTTTTCTGTTTATGATTGGTATATGTAAGTTATAGGTTTTTATTGAATGATAAATATTGTTTGACTGTTGCTGTATATTGTGTTTTTTACAGGGGTTTCAATATTTTTAGAAGTGTAATTTTCTGATTTTTCTATTTTTTTTAATTTTTGGCATTGATTATTTTAAAAATCGACATTGAAATTTTTTTAAAAAAAAATTGGGGTTTTGGTGTCGATTTTATCTAAAAACAATACTTAAAACCGGGTTTCAGCATCAGTTATAGAAAAAACCAATGCCAAAACCCTTAACAAAAATAATTTTCAGCATTGGTTTTCTAATAACCGATGCCGAAAATCATATTTTTTTATGTCACCTTTATAGAAATTGGTTAAAAACGGACATCAAAAATAAAAAAGAACTGAAATTTAATTGTGTTTTCTCACTAGTATCGGCTGCTCTAGTCCTCCTCTATAGAATTCCTGATCCTCAATTCGATCTCCAATCCTCCTTTCAAGTCCAAAACTCCTCATTAAGATGATAATACTTGAAGTATCTCAGTTCTATAATTGGTTATTCAAATGAGTAATCCACCATAAAAAATTTCATATTCCCTCCAAAAAAAATCACAAACCATAATGATGTGTGTTGTTATAGTAAACACAAAAAAATACATATAAAACATGGAGTAAAGATTTAAAAATTCGATACTCCTTAAAGGATATTATAAATAACTATTTTAACCTAAATAATTTTTGTAATTGTAAACATGATCAAGGTATCCTTTACTATATCCCATCAAAATTTATCCTTGAATCTAACCTATCAAAAGGTATGTCTTATAAAACCCCAAAAGTCCTCGAATTAACCCATTAGTGGGTATGACTTTTATAAACCATAATCTCGTGTCAATCTTCCTCAATGAAAACTCTTGATCAACATGATCAAGAGTAGTTACCAATTTTATAAACTAGTATCTTGAATCCATTTTCAAACCACAAAATCCCTTTACATGAAGGTTGAAAAAAAATTATTACAACAAGAATCAGTAAGATATTTAACAATAAGACCTTAAAAACATAACTGTATCAACCCAGGCTTCTCATACATGGATATTATATATTTTTAGTTGAATATTCATTAAATTACACGAACACATGACCAAGTACCATAATAGTTTAGTGAATTTGGAAACATGTAACAAAATATACTTAATTTATGAAAGATATTCATTGTCTCCCATAAATATCTTCCCCTTAAGTACTATTCACAACATACCCTACTTAAAACCTTTTTTCATAACCTGGGTAAATGAAAAATAAGAAAGGGTAAGATCAGTTGCTCAGTAAGGGTAAACAAGGGAGAAAAATAAGCATAACAAGAACATAAGTTTATGAGAATATGATCATAAAATTTGAAAACCATATCTTGGATATAAAATATCATAATCTTGATTCATGTAATAAATATTGGTAGTTCATAAGAAAAGAATAATTAGTGAATCAAAGAACATAAGCCATGAGAGAATAACATTGTCATAATACATATATTTTCTAATAAATAAAATCATATAAAATAATTTTCATAGTATTAAAGGTTTAATTACAAGTATATAATAGTATAATGGTTAGTATATACACCACAAAAAAGAAATGAGTGTTAAATTTTCACATGTCTTCCAGAAATAAAATAGAGACTTCCTTACCTTAAGTTTTGATTTCCTTCATACATGTTTGAAACTCACACATAATAAATATAATTATATCATAAATCTATTATATAACCATAATTATATCTATAATACCATATATTATTTAATTATGACCATTTATTACCTATTTATTAACAATTCCTTGTAAAGATTATGATTTGAGTAATAACTGATTTGTTTTTCAAATATGTTTTGATTCATTATTTATGGTCCTATTACTTTAATTATGGTTAAATAATATCTATAATAGTAATAATTAAATAATTATAATATTTATACATAAATTATACTTTTAATACCAATCATGAAGGATGGTTTTGACAAATGAAGTACGTTACAATCATATAGACGATATGCTTTATGTACGTATGAATAACGTTTCAGTTTGTCAATGATCATAATGGAAAGAAGATAAGTAATATTTTATCTTTAAAAAATGATAATAATATCATAAATAAAATATTATTTATTTAAATATACTTATACATATCATCTATGTGGTGGGGTTATGAAAATATATAGTTACATCACTTTGTGAAGGCAGTATTCAACCTGTAAATGAATGTCGTTATCATCTTTCAGCAAGTGAAAAGGTAAGAAATAAAATAATATATTATATTTTAATAATGATAAAAATTTCATTGATATTATAATTATATAATTTATATAAAAAATACTCATTAATTGTATCATTATTATCTTCTATGTAAAGCATTAGTGAAAACGAATCACTTCGCTTGGCGAGGTGGTAGTCCCCACTACACACGAACAACGTTATCGTATCCACTAAGAAATGGAAATTAAAATGGTATATATGATATAATGACTAAAAAGGTATAATTATATTATAAATATCATATATTTACTTTATATCCATGATAATACCCTACCATGAGAGGTGCTAATGGAAAAACGAATGACATCAGTTTGCGTGTCGGTAGTCCTCTGTACATAAAAACAATAATTTTATAAACCATTTGATATAAGTATAGATGGTTTTAGGTCATTAAATCAACATAAAAAGACATAAATATATTTAATATACTGATTTTTATGTATTATCATGGTTTAAATATAATTGAAGGTGGTGGAAGAATAAATAAAAGTAAAACACTTGTTGAAGAACATTACCTCCTCTTTAGGTATCCTCCTTAGGTTTGTAATAAAATATTTCCTAGGTTGTATTTATAAAAAAAATAAGGCTTATAAAATGATAGGAGAGAAGTTTTTAAGGGATTTGGGTAGGTATTTTCTGAACCAAAAGGGTTTTAATGTGTTAAGAAGATAGAAGAGGGGGTGACCTTTTATAAGTGAGGTGAGTGGCACACTTGTAATTTTTGAAAAGGAAAATGTGTACCAATGTTTTTCTCATGAAAAGAGGATCAAAATTGGATTATTATAGAAATATATAAATTATAGGGTCTATATATGATTATAAAATGGGTTTTTGATAAGTGTTTTATTATTTTTAACCCTTATATTTGTAGTTTAACCATTGGTGAACCTATTTTTATCTTAACTACAATAATTAATTTTTACTACTTTTTCTATTTATTTTGGTAAAAAATTAAGTTGAAATTATTATATAATACAAATTATTCTTATTAAAATTATGGAATCACTTTTTTTCAAATTCAATTTACATAATTAGAAATATTTAATTTAAAATTACAACTGTATATGCGATGAGAAAATGAGTTCTGAAAGAGAAAACATTCAAAATTTACAAAGTTTTTATATCCAATTTCAATATGAAATTAATTATAATGGAATAAATTGGATTAAAAGATATATAATTGAAATAAATTTACTTTAAAAATAATTTAAAATATAAATAAACTTTATAACTAATTTAAATAAATAGGAAATTTTCAATTAAAATTTAGTATTGTTCACTATGCATCAAAAAATTTATCTTTATAGAAGATTCTCAAAAACTAAACCAAATATAATTTCAAAATGATTATTTTAAAATATAATTTTATTTTTTTAAATAAAATTTATAATATTATAAAAATTTAAATTTAAAAAACCTACAAACGCGATAAAAATGCAGGTTTTGGAGACGTGTATTTTTTTATGCACAAGATTATTTTATACTAAATCTATGTATAATAATAATAATTGTAGGAATATTAATTTAAATTTATTAATATATAATATATAAATTTAATTTAATGAATTACTAATTAGGTATTACTTTAATTAATTAAAATGGAGGAACATTATGCACTTTAAAACAGTTTTTGAAAAAACAATTTTTAAACCCAAAAATAAACTTATACTAAAATAAAATATAAAGTTGATTAAAAAGTAGTTAAGTTTATTAAATATAAATAAATAATACTTATGTTACTTTATAATAAATTTTTCATTTAAATTAATTAATTAATTTAAAATAAATGAATGTTTTACAAAAATCAGTATTTTCACTATTCACTAAAAAATCAATATTTTCTGAAAAATACCAAAATTTCACTATAAATTAATTTTGATACAATGATTTAAAAATTTAATTTAAATTTATAAAATAAATTTTCTAAAATATCAATAAATTCATTATAATTTTTTCTTATAAAAATCAATAAAAATTATTTTTGAAGAAAACATATTTTGGATGAATATAATTACTTTACTAAAAATTGATTGATTATTTATTAAGAGTTTATAAATAAATTTATATTTATTAGAAAATTTATATTCATATTTCATAAATTGGTTAATAATATCCATACCCACCTATTTAATTACTAATTTATAATGATCATATTTGAAATAATATAACTTCATTGTCCGCGGAAGCTTAATGTTGTGTGTCATTCACTTTATCGAAGAAACTTATTATTGCATGTAACAAAATATAAAATCATTACTGAGTATAATTATATATATTTAATAATTTAAATTAATTTGAAAACAATATTTCATAAAATCTCAAGATGTTTCATCTACCCCCCTTTAAATTATTTTTTTTTCTCAAAATTCATCTTAGTCATCAAATGTTTAACATTTAAAAATTATTTAATAGTACCAACATTTTATAAATGAATAATAAAACTTCCCTTAAAAAGGTAAATTTGGAAGCATAATGGTCATCTAAAGTAACTCATAACTTGGTTTCTACATAAAAGAACATAGGTGGGGAATAAATATTTATACATGGAAAAAAGTGTAATGTCCAAGTAATGATGGAGAGTGAAAAAGATCATTGATCACAAGAAAGTGAATGATCACAAGAAAATCAAAAAACACAAAACCATGAACCAAAGAGTTGTAAAAATGGTCATTAACATCATAAAAAATTGTGATAACATGACACCATTTTATTTTAATATTATTTTCCTAATTTTGGGGAATTCTTTATCCATATGGACTGAGAATATATGAAAATATACTTACTTGATATATTTTTATTTAATTACCACAATTTCATCCTTTTATTGTGACTTGATCAATTTATACTTTACATCTTACTCTAGTAGATGAATTTTTTTCATGTTTGAAGCACAAAAGAAAATACATAAAATAATGATAAGTTATTCCTTCTATATCTAGTTAAAAAAGGTCAACACTAATTATCAAATGTGGATAAATATTCATATGGTGAAGTAATAAATTATTCTCTAAAACCTCATCCAATGTTCAACTTAAAATATTACATAAACGGCTAACCTTATGACCCTTCCAAAATTAAAAATTTATTAAGAATCTCAATAAATTTCCCAAAATAAACTTAACATTAATACTCAAAATATCATTAAGAATATCTTAATGGTCACATTCCGAATATGTGAATACCTTGGTCATATATTCTTTTGAATCTTGGTAATAACCATAATAATTATAGAACATCAATTAAAACATGCATGCTTCCTCATTCATTGAATAAAACCATAAATTATTAAACAAATTCCACAGATCCAATAATTTTTTAAACATAGTCAATGATAACATAAACCACTTTTCAAAAAATCCTTTATCACTAATAAGGTCATCAATACTATCTAATTTAATTTATCCCTATCAATCACCTATTTATCCAAACTAAAAAATATTTTATCAACCTCAAGAATATATTAAGGGTTATCTTCCCTTAATCATTCATTTTACATAAAATATTATCCTTAAATTATATCACTTTTCTAGGTCATTAGTATTATTAAACATATTCTTGAATATCCTTAATAAAAAACTTATACCGAACAATACTTATATAAAATAATTCTCTAATTTCAATACATAATCACTTCAATAATCCCACTTCCTTTTTCAAACCATCAACTTGGATTTATAGTCTTATTTTTCAAAAAAATATTTCCTTTAATATGTTATTTGTAGTGTCTTCATCATTAGTAATATAACCACTACTCATACAACCCTGTTGGTTCTCTTCAAGAGATTTCCCCTTAGGACATAAATTTACATAATTCCCATAAATTTCTATTTTAAAACATTAAAAAGTTGATGATAACTTATGGAGACCATTATTATCATCCATTGTGTTATCCAAACTTTACATTTTTCTTCTATAATTACTAGCTTTGTGTCCTTATTTTACACACTCAAAAAATTCTATAATTCCTCTAAGATATACACTTGGGAGGTTCTTCGCACATTCTCAACATATAGGAATCGATTATTTCTTCTTATATGGTCTCCATTACCCAAAATCTCAGTGAAATCTATCCTTATCCTCGTTGGTGAGTTCAGGAGTTGGTTAAGGTGTATGTTGTTAATGATGCTCCATGATAACTGATTAGAAATTACCACAATATCCTTCACACCAGTCATCATCCCATTTGAATTCTCATCAGCAAAATGTTTGTCACATTTAATGTTAACCCAGTTCCTTTTAGTTCCCACCATTGACTAAAACCAAAATGTATAGTGTGAGTAATGCTAATCATAATGGGAAACCAAATAATTATGAAAATCACTTATATTATGTCTAAATCATAACAACTTATTTTTATAATATGTGATATTATGTTTATCCTAGTTCATTCATAGTCATAATCTATTTAAATACTTCATGATGGTGAATAAAGAGTTTGTGAATTTCCAAAGAATATCCCTTGGGTGTGTCAAACGAGGTGCACAGTAAGGCCAATTTTCATGTACTAGGTGATGATAAAGTCCTTATCAATATGAAATTTTTAGATTTATTACCCATAGGTACCTCTATTTGAGATCCACATACATATGTAGTATTTAGACATTTATGTAAATTCTTAGAAATACCTTGTTATATTCTGTAAAAAAATATAGGACATTTCCTTTCCTTTTAATCATCCTTAGACTTATCCTTAGAGATATCCTGAGTCATATAATAAAAAATATCCCTAAGGATCTCACTAAATTTTTCTCATCCTAGTTTCCAAAGGTTAACTAAATATTTCCTTTGATACCAAATATAGTGAACTAGGATTCTCATACATGGATATTACATATTTTTTGAGGAATATTCATTAAATTACACAAACACATTCCTAAGGATTGTAATAGTTGAGTGAATTTGAAAAAATTTAACATAATATTCCTAGTTCATGAAAGATATTAAATGTATCCCACAAATATATTACCCTTTAGTATTCTTCACAACATACCCGACATAAAACCTTTCTTCATAACTCGATAAAAGTAAACCTAATAAATGGAAATCTTAGATTCTCATTAAGGGTAAACAAGGAAGATACGTAAGTATAAAAAGAACATAAGTGTATGAGTACATAACCATAACATTTGGAAACCATACCCTACATATCAATGATCATAATATTGAGTTATGGAATAAAGATAGGTAGTTCATAAGACATGAATCATAAGTGAATCAAAGGACATTTTCTATGAGAGCATAACATTGGAATAATACATAGATGTTTAAAATACATATAATCATAGAAAATAATTTCCACAGTAGTCAAGGATGACTTCCAAGGATATTATACTAGATTGGGTTCAATCTCCAAACCATTATAGTAGTAAAGGTTCACTCCCAAGTCCATTATTGAGAAAACAGTTCCTTACTAAACTAGGTTCACTCCTCATTCTAGTCCTATCTATATCATGAGATATAAATATTTACCTAATGTACTGAAGGGAGATATAGGTCCCAACTATCACATAATGAAAATAATATGTATGTGTTCCAGAAGATCATAAAACATTCATTATATCATAACCCATAAAATGAAATGGGTTTCATGAAAATTTCATAATATCATAACCTGTGGAAAATATATTGGTTTCGTAATCATTTCATCATAGAACAACCCAGTGAAAAATAAGTGGGTTTGATGATAATTTTATCATGTCATAACCTATAAAAGATAAAAAGGCTTTATAAAAAAAATTTCATCATAAAACATTAATCAAAAGAATAAAAATTGTATCCTTGGTTCATATCCTCAACAAATCATAAGTTACATCAAAGGATTTCATCTTAGATGGAGAATTATTTTTAAAGATAAATTAATTGAAACATTTATTGAGGAAGATATATTTTCATTAAAAATCAATTTTTAAAACTAAAAATATTTTTAGAAAACATTTTATTTTAAAATAAACTTGAAAAACTTATAAATGAAGCTTTTAAAATCATTTAAAATATTTAATGAGAAAAATAACTTTTATGATTTGAAAAACACGTTTTAAGACATAAAGCATTTTCAAAATCATTTTCATTGAAAATAACCTTCAAATTTTATAAAGGAATATTTAAAAAAAATTTAGAACATTTGTGGATGAAAATAATTTTTTCAATTTTAAAAAAAAAATTTAAAACATAAAATTTTTTAAGATAATTTTATTTAAAAATAACCTTAAAAATTATAAAGAAAGCTTTAAAATCATTTAAAATAATTCTTGAGTAAAATAACCTTTACAATTTAATAATAAATTTTTAAAAAATAATTTTTTTAAAATAATTTCTTTGAAAATATATTTTAAAAGTTATAATGTAATATTCAAATAAAATAATGGTCATGGTGATAAGAAATTCTATTCATGGTGTACATGTTAAAACAAATATTCATTTCACATTTTCAGTAAAAGTAAAATGAGAATTGTTTGGAAAATGACATAAATATTCCTTTAAAATAATTTTTTAAAAAGTAAAACATGGATTAACATGTATTTAATAAATCATTTTAAAAATTATAAAAAAAATTTGAAATTTTTTTAGAAAACATATTTTTGGAAGAAAAATATTTTTTGACTGAAAAGATGATTTTTATTAAAAACATTATTTTTAAACTCTTGATTACATGAAGAGAATAAAATTAAGGGAGAAAATTTATTCTCATGAAATAACTAGAGAAGAATAAAATTAAATTTTTTTCTTTAGAGATGGGTCATAATATTTGATCATGAGAAACATAATCATAAACAATCCCGATAAATGATGAAATTGTAATATCAAATCTTTACCACTTTGGTAACTTCAAAACATAATACCCATGAAGGAATATCATTAAAAGAAAATTAAAATATCTAGATTATAAATAAATTAATATATTACATGTCAAATGGGCAATTTATATACATTTTTAAATAATATAGGTGCATAACATAACCATATGTCTCAAAGAAGGTAAATTGGACAAAAATCCCTTACTACTTTGGAAAATTTGGAACCATAAATCCCATGAAAGAGAGATAATAAAATAGATATGTAAATATGTATAATTTTAAGTATAAGAGTAATAAAATACATTCATGGTTATTATATACACCACATAAAAGAAATAGGTGGTGAATATGGCATGTGTCTCCTAGAAGTAAAAAGTGAGACGAAAATCCATTACCATATTAAAAATATTTTGAATCATACAACCCAATAAAGAATAAAATAAAATGAAACATTTAATATCATAAAAATTATGATATTAATGGTATAAAATTTCAAATCGTAAATATATACCCCCCAAAAAATAAATGAGTAGTGAATTTTCGTATGTCACCCAGAAATAAAAGAGAGATTAGAAATCTCTTACCTTAAGTCTCGATTTCCTTCATATATGTTTGAACCTCCTGTATAATAAATATAAGTTTATTATACATCTATTAAATAATAATTATATATATATATATCATACCATATATGTTTTACTTATAACCATTTATTACCCATTTATTAACAATTCCTTGATAAAATCATGTTTCTGGTAACAACTGCTTTGTTTTGCGTATATGTTTTGATTCATTATTTTCAGTCCTCTTAATTTTATCATGATTACATAATATATATAATAATAATAATTAAATAATTATTATATTTATAAATAAATAATACTTTTAAAACTAATCATGATTTTTTTTTTGAGAAATGAAGTACGTTACGATCATAGAGACGACAAGTCGTACGTACACCTGCGTAACATTTCCATTTTTCAAGGATCATTATAGAAAGGAGGTAAGTAATATTTTATATTTAAAAAAAGATAATAATATAATAAATATAATATTATTTATTTAAATATACTTATTCATATCATCCTTCTGATGAGGTTATAGAAATATCAAGTTATATCGCTTCGTGAAGGCGGTAGTCCACATGTACACTAACGACGTTATCATCTTTCAGTGAGTGAAAAGATAAGAAATAAAATGATATATTGTCTTTTAATAATTATAAATATGTCATTAATATAATAATTATTTCATTTATATCAAATATATTCATTAATTTTATCCTTATTATCTTCCATGTAAAGAGTTAGTGAAAAAGAATCACATCACCTCACGAGGTGGTAGTCCGCCGTACACACGAACGACGTTATCATGTCCCCTAAAAAATGGGAATTAAAAATAGTATATAAGGTATAATTACTCCAGAGGTATAATTATTTTATAAATATAATTTATATAATTTATATACGTCATCATACCCAACCGTGGGGTTGGTAATTGAAAAATGAGTGATATCAGTTCACGAGGCGGTAGTCCGCCGTACACACAAATGATGATTTCGTAACCCATTTGCTGAAAGTATAGATGGTACTAGGTCATTAATTTAATATAAAAATATAATTCTATGGAATATTCTGATTTTATTATATAATCATGGTTTAATTATAATTTAATGAGGTGGATGAAGAAATAAAATAAAAATACTCGTTGAAGAACACTACCTCTTCTTTGGGTATTCTCCTCAGGTTTACACCAAAATCCTTACTAGGTTCAATTTATTACCAAAATAAGACTTCTAGGATTATATAAAGGATGTTGGGAAGGTATTTTATCATGGATTTTTTGAACCAAAAGGGTTTTAAGTTGTTAATAATAGAGAAGTTGGGGTGGCCTTTTATAAGTGAGGTGAGTGACACACTTGTAATTTTTAAAAAGAAAAAAGTGAACCCACATTTTTATCCTAACAAAAGGATCCAAAATGGATTTTTATAGGGAATTAGAAATTATATGGTGGACCTATAGAAATAAAATGGGTGTTGGAAAAGTTTTTGATCATTTTTAACCCTTATATGTTTAGTTTAACCCCCAATAAACCTATTTTTACCTTAACCGTGGTGATTAATTTTTTCTATTCTCACTATTATTTTAGATAAAAAATAAGTTAAAATTATTAGATAATATAAATTATTATGATTACAAATATTTATTACATTTTTAAAAATTAAATTCACATAATTGGAAAATTTTATTTTAAAATTAATCTCACAATCACGATGAAAAAATGAATTTTCAAAGAGAAAATGTTCAAAAGTTTACAAAGTTTTCATATCTAATTTCAATATAAAATTGATTCAAATGAAGAAAATTATATTAATATATATATATATATAATTATAATTATAATAAAATTACTTTAAAACAAATTTAAAATATAATTTAACTTTATAAATAATTTAAACAAAGATGCAGTTTTTAATTAAAATTTTGTATTTTCACTATTCATTAAAAAATTATTATTTTTAGAAAATTCTCAAAAATTCACCCAAGTATACTCTTGACATGATTATTTAAAAAATTAAGTTTATTTTTTCAAATAAAGTTTTTGAAAGTAGAAAAAAAATTAAATTTTAAACAAAACCCACAGACGTGACAAAAAAATAGATTTTGAAGAAGTGTATTTTTTTAGAACAAGATGATTCTATATTAAATCTATGTCTAATAATAATAATTGTATGAATATTAATTAATTTTCTTAATATATAATATATAAATTTAATTTAAATTTTTTTTCATTAGAGATTAATTTAATTAATTAAAATGGATAAACATTATGCACTGTAGAACAATTTTCAGAAAAACCATTTTTTAAACCCAAAAATAAAATTATACTAAACTTCAATCTAAAGTTGATTCAAAAGTAATTAATGGGATTAAATATAAATAAATAATAATTATTTTAATTTAAAACATGATGGATCAATTAAATTACTTAATGTTTTTAAAGAAAATGATAGTTTTTAAAAATTGGTATTTTCACTAATTAATGAAAAATAAATATTTTCTGAAAACTTAGAAAATTTATCCATAAGTTATTTTATATATTATGATTTAAAAAATTAATTTCATTTCATAAAATAAATTTTATAAAATCACTATAAATTAATTATAATATTTTCTCATAAAAAGTATTAAAAATTATTTATTAAGAAAAAATATTTTTGATAAAGATTATTACTTTACTGAAAATTGATTGATTATTTACTAAGTGTTTATAAATAAATTTATATTGAGTAGGAAATTAATATAAATATTTCATAAAGTGGTTAATTCTATCCATAAACTCCTATTTAATGACTAATTTATAATTGTCATATTTAAGATAATTTTACTCCATGGTTTGTTGAAGCTCGATGTCATATGTCATGCACACTATCGAAGAAACTTGTTTTTGTGTGTAATTCAAGATAAAATCAGTGTTGTGTATAAAACAATCTATCTATAAAGATTAATAAATTTGAAAAAAAAAATTCATAAAATCTTGGTATGTTATAATAATCTCTTTATAGAGGACTCAACAAAAAATACTACAAGGATTAGAATCTCTCAAAGAAACAAGTAGTTATATGACTTTGAGTGATCAACATAAGCTATTTATCAAGTGTTTATTTAAAGTTATTATAGCTCTAAAAGATATAATCATATTTATAGGTAGTTATCTAATAGTTATATCCCATATTCTTCGAGATTAGTTGTAATTTTATTAGAAACATCTTCATCATCATTTGATAAACTTAAAAATGCTTCAATTCTTCTGATGAAGTCAATCTTACACCACTATAGTACATTAAATCTGGTACATTATACCTTTTTATAATATTTTCAAAAAAAATTAGCCACTAATGTTTCTAATTTTCTCAAAAAAAACATTTAACCAAAAACTTTAAGTTAAGAAAAATTATATCCTGAGTGTTATGTTATTTTTAAAACTAAGGATAAAATGAGTCTATGACTCAACAATATCTTCTATTTTGGAAATAAAAAACATGAATGAAAATTTTATTTTGAAAAAAATTCTAAAAGAAATACTTCTTATAAATTTGATAAAATTCGATGGAATAGACCCCCCATTATTAATCATAAAATGAAAAATAAAATTGTTAAATTAGAAGAAATCTCAAACTTATGAACTTTTCATTCAATTTTTATTTTTAAAATTTTAAATTTCTTTAACTTTTTAATTTTTAAATATAAATAAAAAAATAAAACAATAAACAAAATTTATACTCCCTTTGGAAATTAAGTTCTATTGATATTAAATAAAACTACCCTTTTATAATGATATAGTCTTTCAGGAACCTCTCCCTTTAGACATGAGATCCTAAAAAAATATCTCCCATTTTAGATCATACATAAAGTTATACATTCATATAATGAGGAGATTAAATAATGGGATCAATGAAAAATAAAGACATGCAATTAATAAAAAAATTACGTATTCAAGTAATAGAATTAAAATCACCCCTAAAAATATAATCATATGAAAAAATAAATATTTAGAAATAATTAACAATTTTGAAAAGACTAGAAATTCAATTTTTTAAAGAAACCACATTCATCATAAGTTTAAATAAGTAAAATTATCAGAAATTATAATTTAGCTTTTCTTTTGATATTTTTTTATCATATGATTAAGATTCTTGATTTTTTTATGATGCTCAACCAACTTCCCTTGCAATTCTTCAATAAAATTATATTGTTCTTAAGATATTTGAGCATGTTACTCTATTTTATTATTATATATCAAATATATCTTCATCAGATCCATAATTAACTGATTCTATTGATCCATATTCGCTCCTTGATCTTTGAAAAATTGTTTACATTATTCATTCCTTTTACAAAACTATTCAAGATATCCATGAAGACTGAAATTTTGGTTATTAATAGTATGGATATATTTACCTTGAGATGTAAAATTTCTTGGAATATTTTATTTTTAACTTTTTAGAGTTATTTTAATATTCTTCTTTTAATTTTCTTAAACTTCCCTTCATTTTAATAACCGAGTCTAACATTTTATTCTCCTACTTTTATTCTTGAAAGTTTAAAAGCTGCTATTAAATCAAGTTAACCATAACATTCAACTATGGTAGGATTTACAATAAATTTTCAAGATTTGATAACAAAAAATTTTGAGAAACAATTATTTTCTCAATTATTCTTACACACGGTCATTATTTGGATTTGATGGACTAACCAATTTTCTATCTTAGTCTAATGAACTTTTGGTTGAATCTCTAGAAATATGTCTTTCTTATGAGTATCAATGTCAACAAAATTGATCAAATTACCAAAATTTTTTATGATTTATGAACTCGACGAGGTTTAGGTAGAGTGTAACACCACTATATTTTATTATTATTTTTAGATAGATTTAATTTCTTTTATATATTGTGTTACACACAACATCAAGTTTTAATAAGTCATGTTATATAATTAATATTATTATTTAAACTTAACTGTTATAACATAGACATTAAATTTGGTGGTATAATTTAAAATAAAACATTTTAAAAAATAAGTTTAATTATTTTATATAAATAAAACATATTTTTAAAAATGTACGTAAATTTTTAATAAAGTTTTTTTTATGTTTTTAAAATATTATTTTCTCAAAAAATGTTTTATTGATTTTTGTGAAAAAATATCAAAATTAATTTTTGAAACTTTTAGAAATTGTATTTGAAAAAAATTAAATTATTTTTTGTGATAAATATGTAAAAATTATCTTATAGTTAATTTTTGATAATTTTCTAAAAAGATTAATTTTTTGATGAATAATAAAAAATACCATTTTTTTAAAAAATTGTATTTTCGTTTAAATAATTCACAAGATCCATTTTATTTTAATATTATTTAAAAAGTAAAATTAGTAAAATTAT
Source organism: Viscum album (assembly GCA_963277665.1). Lineage (NCBI taxonomy): Eukaryota > Viridiplantae > Streptophyta > Magnoliopsida > Santalales > Viscaceae > Viscum > Viscum album. Next base: position 721,124,547 of record OY728148.1, read on the forward strand.
ATATTTAGTAATCCAATTTATTTCATTGGAATCAATTTCATATTTAATTTTTATATTAAAACTTTCTATAATTTTGAAAAAATTTTATTTGGAAAACCGTTTTTTCACTGTGTCCATAGGATTTACCTAAAATTAAATTATGATAATTTTGTGAATTTAATTTTATAAAATGGATTCAATATTTTTAAAATAAATAATTTATATTATATAGTATGTTCAAAATATTTTTTGCTCGTAATGATTAAGAAATACAATAAAAATTAATTACCACAATTAAGGTTAAAATGGGGTTTTGTGAGTTACATGTGTTTGTGTTAAAATTAATTTTACAGCCACATATGATTTCTATTTAATAAATTGGATTTTTTATTGATAATTAATTTTTACAAATTTTCTAATAAGGTTCATTTTAATTTTATTATTAAAGGATAAATCACCTAGATAAATAAAAAGATATAAGTTGCCATGGTGAAAACTAAAATGGTAAAATTAAGTAAACTTAAATGTTAAATAATAACATATTTAAAACTTGTATTTTTTATGTTGGAGGTGTGGATAAACCACATAATCCCTCAAATACATTATTTATCAATTTTTTAGGCACTTGGGGTGAGAGTGAATTCCCATTATTGAATAGTTTTGGGTATTTACAAAAATGTCACTCCTCCTCAATTATAAAAAGGGAACTTCCTCTCCTCACTTATTCACACATATCAAGCCATTTTTTCTCAACCAAAACATACCAAAATCTATAAATAATATCTTTATACATGTTTTAAAGCTTATGGTCTTCCTAAAATACCAACCCTATGGTCCTTAATAAGAGATCCAAAAGAGTTTGTTCTAAGTGAAGATAATTGTCTTCACTAAGCTCTTTCTTTTTACTCCGCTTCTTACAAAATTCATTCATGTATTAATAATTCCAAAACAATAAAAATATTATATAAAAAATACTTATATTTTATTATTTTTATGTAATAATATTTATCCACATCATATTCCATCAAATGAGAAATGAAACCGTCAATCATGTGTATGGTGGACTACCACCTTACAAACTGATGTAATTTGTTTTCCATAACCACCTCTCACAGTTGGATATAATTATAGATTTTTAATATTTATATTATATTTATGACATAATTATAATTATTTAATTATAATATCATATATAACAACTACTAGAAAAACAGGTATTTGCGACGGGATCCCGTCGCAAATGGCCCGTCGCTGAAAACGGTGTCGCAACAACAATTATTTGCGACGGGCCCGTCGCTAAAGCCATTTTTTGCGATGGGGATTCTCCCCGTCACAAATAGTACTCTGTATATTTGTAAAAAACTTTTCAAATAGTAATTGCGACGGGCCCCGTCGCAAATAGTTTTTGCGATGGGTCCCGTCGCAAAAACTATTTTTTTTAAAAAAATAAAAAACTATTAATAAATTATTTTAATGTATATAATAATAATACTATTTGCGACGGGCATAGTATCCCGTTGCAAATACTATAAAAAAAATAAAAAAATAAATTATTAATAAATTATTTTAATTAATATAATAATAATCCAATTATAATTCAAAAATAAAAAATAATAAAATATTAATAAATGATTTTAATTAATATAATAATAGAATTATAATTCAAAAATAAAAATAATAAATTATTAATAAATTATTTTAATTAATATAATAATAATAGAATTATAATTCAAAAATAAAAAATAAAAGAATATTAATAAATGATTTAATTAATATAATAATATTAGAATTATAATTCATAAATAAAAAAAATATTAATAAGTTATTTTAATTAATATAAAAATAATAGAATTATTTTACATTTAAATATTAAAATAATTGAAGTATTACAAAAAAATATAATTAAATTATAATATTATAAAATTTTAATATATATATAAAATTTAATATTATAAAATATAAATAATATTATTATTCATATTAATATTGTTATTTCAAAATATAATATTATTAATATTTTATAATGAGACAGAAACTACGAATAGAAAAAACAAATCATATTTTGATTTCACAAATTTTATAACATAAAAACAAACTCTAATATGAAGGAGGGGGGGGTCTGCAGATGGTGGTGGAGGAAACTCCATCCCTAAAGCATGAGTGAGTCGGTGCATGTACTCCATCTGCTCCTGATGCTGCTGCTGCCACCGACTCATCTGCTCCTCGTACAGCTGCTGCTGGCGTCGACGCTCCTCCTCATGCTGCTGACGCATCTGCTCCTGCTCCTGTCGGAGACACTCTATCAGTGCAGTCTGAGATCGCAACTGATTCTCATACTGTGTAGCAGAAGAAGATGCACGAGCTCCTCTTGAGCTGGACGCCGACATCGCAGCACTGCCATAATAATCTCCAAGAGTCAGTCGAGAGCTGATACCAACTACCCGGCCCTTCTCGAAGGCATACTGGGTGGCCTGCATCCATGCCGCCTCATCAAACTGACGACAAGTGGTCTGATCTGATGACTCGACCTGACTCTCAGGCCGGGTCTGTGATGCTGCGGCCTCATATGACTCATGTAGTTGCAATTTAAAATTAAAATTGTGAATATATTATATGTAGTTAATTTTTAAACTTGAAAACAAATAATACTGACCACGATGTGATGCTGACGATCACCTCTGAGTTCCCCAGTAGCAGGATCACTATACATCCTCCAATATACGTCGTACTTCGTAATATCGGGGTGCTCGACAGCCTATAAGAATAAAAAATAAACTGTTAATATTTATAGTTATATAAAATATTTATAAATAATGTACGTACCAGATGCTGTCTATGAGTACTGAAAGAACGACTCCCAGCTCGATGAGTCACTTCCTGTCTCCCCCGATTCTGCCTCCCCACCGATGATCTCCTCTGAAAGGCACCACTCAACCAGTGCACACATAATCCATCCCATACATGGGATGAAATGTACTCTGGTTGGTGTGCTCTACATGACTCGTCAAAATCCGACACTCCTTCTTTCTTCATGGCAGCTTTTCTTAAATTGTGCAAAAACTGACAAAGGCGATCATGCATGGCCACCTCCCATGCCACGTGGATGGTGTCACACATGGTATCCTCGATCAGATACCATAAACCCTACAAATAAATCAAAATATCAAGTTAGAAATGAAATAATTTTCAAAATAAAAATTATTTATTTACGTACGTACCAACCAATGGCCGAACATGGCCTGCTGCACATCAATGGGAATCTGCTCCCATGTGGTCCACGGCTGAGAGAAATAGTTGCGCAAAATAGCGCTGCCCTGTCCGACTGCTATATGTGGAAAACTATAAAAATAATAAACATTTATTATGTGAATAGATTAATGAAATCTTTGTCAAATCCACAGGTTATCACACAGGTTATCACACCTCTGTGTGCGTGGATCAAACCCAATACGTGGACGTCACTCGGGGACGGGGTCAGGAATTATCAATCGTGCAAGACCGCGCCCCCTCCGCGTACTCCCTGGAGCGCCTGCAGGCTGAGGGTCATCTTCCAGCAACTCATCCGCATCGAAAGGCAGGTCAGCATCTTCCAACTCACGAAATGTGGCGTCTTCCATCTGAAACAGAAAATGTTAATGTTGTTAGAAAATAATTGATAATTACTATTATATATACATATATACATATTATGATTGTATATAAATACCATGGAATTTTATCAGTGTTCATCTTCATCATCATCTTCATATATGTCAATGTCATCTTCATATTCCTCCTCAACATCATCGATATCCATTCGAGTTACAGTTGCTTCATCTCTTACCATTTCAAATTCATATGTGACATCATTAACATCATCTTCATCACCGAATCTTAAATGTGGGGTGTCATCATCGATACTCATGTCTCTTTGTAAAAAAGATTTATTTTTAGTACTCTCTTGAAAAACTTCAATTCTTTGCACATCAGTGAAAGCACATTCACTTGGACTAAACTGATTGTCTCGAATTTTGATTTTTATTACACTCCACCAATCAGTCAAGTCTCTTGATGTAGCACAGTACTTTGCGTAATAAACTTGATGTGCCTGTTGAGCCAATAAGAATGGTTCATTTACTGTGAGAACACTTTTACATTTAATATCAATGATTCCATGAGTCGGATGAACACGTACGCCTCTCTCTGTATCCAACCACCGACATTTGAACATGGTTATGTAATGTTGTCCAAGATAACAGAGTTCAATGATTTCATCAAGTATGCCATAAAAGTCAACTTCATTTTCTCGATGATGAGATCCTCTCAAGCTAACTCCACTGTTCATTGTTTTTTTCGATTCCCCATATGCATGTGTGTGAAATCTAAATCCATTCACCACATATGCATTATAAGTTTTAACAAGTTTGGAAGGTGGGTTACTCAATACACACAACCGTTTGTCAATTTTATCAGCATGTCGAGACACCAGAAAATTTGTGAAATAATTATCAATATAGTAAACTATACATTGAATGAGTTGCTAAAAGATAAATAATTTATGTTACCAGTTTTTGAAACCACTGAGAGAAATTTTTCAGTCGACGTTCTTCGAGAGCAGCTGCTGTAATTTGTGGAATTTGTTTCTTGATATGATTATCATACAACCTATAAAAACCAAATTTATTTATTGTAACATAAATGATAGAATAAGTGATATAAACACTTACAGTACAACTGATGTCATCTCTTCACATTTGAGCAGAACATACGTATGAGCTCTATGATGTTCATCATCTGAAAGCCAGCGTTCATAAACTCCACCAAAACCAAGATCTGGCTGGTTGAAAATAGATAATTGATTGTAGATTCCATCAATATTCCTCTCGTTCCGTCCCATTCGGTTGTGTTTTGAAGGATACTCAGATTCAAAATAATGGGAGCAGAAAAAAGATATTTCCTCTTGCAAATAAGCTTCTACAATAGATCCTTCAATAAGTTCTTTATTACGTACTTTTCTTTTCAATTTTTGCATGCATATTTAAAATGGGTACATCCATCAAAACTGTACTGGACCTCCACATTTGGCTTCATATGGAAAATGTAACATCAAATGTTCCATTGAGTCAAAGAAAGACGACAGAAATATTTTTTCCAGTTTACATATAATTACAACAACATCTTTTTCAAGTTTGTCTAGAGCATCATAATCTGCTGTAGCCGCACAAATTTCCCGAAAAAAATGTGACATGTCTGTTATGGAATCACAAATCACAGAATTCAACAGACCTCTTAATCCAATGTGTAGAAGTCTTTCCATTATAACATGACAATCATGACTTTTTAATCCAGTAATATGACCATTCTTTACACATCTACCCAAATTGGAAGCACATCCATCTGGAAGTCTCAAATCTGCAATCCACTGAAAAAATAATAAACGGTTTTCTTTAGACAGTGTATAAGTTGCTTTTGGTTTCAGTAACCTTTCTGTTCTGACATTCTCAAACAGTTTCAATTCTGGACGCCTGCAAATTTGGGCAAGATCTAAACGTGCATTTAAGTTGTCTTTTCTCTTTCCTGGTGTATCCAAAACTGTACGAAACAAATTATCAAAACAGTTCTTCTCAATATGCATGACATCTAACATGTGTCGGACCAACAAATCAGACCAATATGGAAAATCCCAAAATATGCTACCTTTAATCCAATTGTGTTCTTTCCCAAAACCAGAAATTTTCTGTTGGTTTATTGTGGGACCAAAAGTGATGGGAGGTAATGAAAATACAACTGATTTTAACTCCGAACTTGATAGCATTTTTGGAGTTCCATCCCTTTCAACTGTTCCTTTTCTGAAATGAGATCTGTTTCTGTGAAAAGGATGATCAGCTGGAAGAAATCTACGATGACAGTCAAAATAACAAGGTTTCTTTCCATGAATGAGCATAAATTCTTTGTTATCTCCCATATAGTAAGGACATGATGTTTGACCATGTGTACTCCAGCCAGATAACATCCCATAAGCCGGGAAGTCACTAATTGTCCACATCAATGTTGCTCTCAGTATGAAATTCTGTTTCGTTGCAACATCATATGTACTGACACCAGTACTCCACAATAAATTTAATTCATCAATCAATGGTTTCAGATAAACATCAATATTTTTTTCAGATGTCCTGGAATTAGTAAAGTCAAAAAGATATATGGCTCCTTCATCAACATCCATGGAGGTAAATTGTACGGAGTTAAAAAAACTGGCCAACATGAATATTGACTACCATAAGATCCGAACGGACAGAAACCATCAGTGAAAAGGCCCAGTCGAACATTTCTAGCTTCTAAAGCAAAGGATGGATGCACTCTATCAAAATGTTTCCATGAATCACCATCGGCCGGATGATTCAAGATTTTATTGGTTGAAATATTCTCTTTATGCCATGACATCATTGTCGCTGTATTCTTAGACATGAATAAACGCTGAAGTCTGGATGTAAGCGGAAAATATCTCAACTGTTTTACAGGAATCAAATCAGACTTCCCATGTTGTCCTTCTTTATATCTCAGTTGCCCACATGTGGGACAACTATCCAACGACTCATTTTCCCCAGAATATAAAATGCAGTCATTTGAACATGCATGAATCTTCTGAAAAGTAAGTCCCAAATTTCGAACCAGCCTCTTACTCTCATAGTAATTTGCAAACAAAACATTTCCTTCGGGTAACAGTGTTTTAAGAAAAGAAAATATCTGGTCAAAACAGGTGTTTGACATTCTGTTATCTGATTTGATAGCCATAAATTTTGCAATTACTTCTAATTTGCTCATCTTGTAGCCAGGATATAATGCATCCTCAGCAGACCTCAACAACTCATAAAATTCATACGGTGCCAACTCAGGATTTGAAGCTATATCATCCGAAGTTTCTGTATGTTGAACATATGAACCTACAACATCATGTACTAAATCTTGAAACCGGGATGGATCCGGAATCAAGTTGGTATCACCTGCTCTGGAACTGCGTTCACCGTGTTGATACCAAAAAACATAATCTGGTTGAAAACCAAAACGCAAGAGATATCCCCCCACTTTGTCAAACGTGTCAAACGTTCTCAATGCACATTTTCTGTAAGGGCATTTTATTTTTCCTTCTGAAAAAAATTCTGGATTTGATGCCGCAAATGATAAAAAAGTTTCCACACCCTCTACATATACTGGATTTAAACCAGAACCATTTGGATTTCTACGTTGATTTATCCATATGCGGTCACCTAATAATGATTGTTGACGACCTCGTTGTTCCATATTTTTCTATAAAATATAAAAGCATTATTGGTTTTGAATAATTTGTTAGAAAAAACACTCAAGCAAGGATAATTATAGAGTTTACATCATACACGACAGACGCAAACTTTTTATTGAGATAGACCTAAAAATTGACCCTTTAAAAATTGAATATGTTGAGAATAAAGCAAAACCTGTTACAAATATTGATAATTTTAATATTATATAAATTTTTTATTATCTTCATAGTACTAATATTATTGGTAATTATTCCTAATTATTGGAAATTATTCCTAATTATTGGTAATTATTCCTAATTATTGGTAATTATTCCTAATTATTAGTAATTATCGGTAATTATTGGTAATTATTGGTAATTATTACTAAGTATTGGTAATTATTACTAATTACTGATAATTATTATTAATTATTGGTAATTATTACCAATTATTGGTAATTATTACTAATTATTACTAATTATTGGTAATTATTACTAATTATTGGTAATTATCGGTAATTATTGCTAATTACTGGTAATTAATACTAATTATTGGTAATTATTATTAATTATTACTAATTATTACTAATTATTGGTAATTATTACTAATTATTGGTAATTATTACTAATTATTACTAATTATTACTAATTATTGGTAATTATTACTAATTATTACTAATTATTACTAATTATTGGTAATTATTACTAATTATTACTAATTATTGGTAATTATTCCTAATTATTACTAATTATTACTAATTATTCCTAATTATTGGTAATTATTACTAATTATTACTAATTATTACTAATTATTACTAATTATTACTAATTATTGGTAATTATTACTAATTATTACTAATTATTGGTAATTATTCCTAATTATTACTAATTATTACTAATTATTTGTAATTATTCCTAATTATTGGTAATTATTGGTAATTATTGGTAATTATTGGTAATTATTACTAATTATTGGTAATTAATACTAATTATTGGTAATTATTATTAAATATTACTAATTATTACTAATTATTGGTAATTATTACTAATTATTGGTAATTATTACTAATTATTGGTAATTATTACTAATTATTGGTAATTATTACTAATTATTACTAATTATTACTAATTATTGGTAATTATTACTAATTATTACTAATTATTACTAATTATTGGTAATTTTTACTAATTATTACTAATTATTTGTAATTATTCCTAATTATTACTAATTATTACTAATTATCGGTAATTATTCCTAATTATTGGTAATTATTCCTAATTATTGGTAATTATTACTAATTATTGTTAATTATTACTAATTATTGGCAATTATTACTAATTATTAATAATTATTGGTAATTATTACTAATTATTGGTAATTATTACTAATTATTGGTAATTGTTACTAATTATTGGTAATTATCGGTAATTATCGGTAATTATTGGTAATTATCGGTAATTATTGGTAATTATTCCTAATTATTGGTAATTATTCCTAATTATTGGTAATTATTCGTAATTATTGGTAATTATTCCTAATTATTGGTAATTTTTTCTAATTATTGGTAATTATTCCTAATTATTGGTAATTATTCCTAATTATTGGTAATTATTCCTAATTATTGGTAATTATTACTAATTATTGGCAATTATTACTAATTATTGGCAATTATTACTAATTATTACTAATTATTACTAATTATTACTAATTATTGGTAATTATTACTAATTATTGGTAATTATTACTAATTATTGGTAATTATTACTAATTATTGGTAATTATTACTAATTATTCCTAATTATTGGTAATTATTCCTAATTATTGGTAATTATTACTAATTATCGGTAATTATTGGTAATTATTGGTAATTATTCCTATTTATTTGTAATTATTACTAATTATTGTTAATTATTACTAATTATTGGTAATTATTACTAATTATTACTAATTATTACTAATTATTACTAATTATTGGTAATTATTACTAATTATTGGTAATTATTACTAATTATTGGTAATTATTACTAATTATTGGTAATTATTATTAATTATTACTAATTATTGGTAATTATTTCTAATTATTGATAATTATTACTAATTATTGATAATTATTCCTAATTATTGGTAATTATTCCTAATTATTGGTAATTATCAATAATTATGGGTAATTATTGGTAATTATTCCTAATTATTGGTAATTATTCCTAATTATTGGTAATTATTACTAATTATTACTAATTATTGGTAATTATTCCTAATTATCGGTAATTATTCCTAATTATCGGTAATTATTACTAATTATCGATAATTATTGGTAATTATTGGTAATTATTTCTAATTATTACTAATTGTTACTAATTATTTGTAATTATTACTAATTATTACTAATTATCAGTAATTATTCCTAATTATTTCTAATTGTTACTAATTATCGGTAATTATTCCTAATTAATGATAATTATTCCTAATTATTGGTAATTATTATTAATTATTCTTAATTATTACTAATTATTGGTAATTATTGCTAATTATTGGTAATTATTGCTAATTATTACTAATTATTGGTAATTATTACTAATTATTGGTAATTATTACTAATTATTGGTAATTATTACTAATTATTGGTAATTATCTCTAATTATTGGTAATTATCGGTAATTATTGGTAACTATCGACAATTATTGGTAATTATTGGCAATTATTACTAATTATTGGTAATTATTACTAATTATTGGTAATTATTACGAATTATTGGTAATTATTACTAATTATTGGTAATTATTACTAATTATTCCTAATTATTAATAATTATTACTAATTATTACTAATTATTACTAATTATTACTAATTATTACTAATTATTGGTAATTATTACTAATTATTACTAATTATTGGTAATTATTCCTAATTATCGGTAATTATTGGTAATTATTGGTAATTATTGGTAATTATTCCTAATTATTGGTAATTATTCATAATTATTGGTAATTATTCCTAATTATTGGTAATTATTACTAATTATTGGTAATTATTCCTAATTATTGGTAATTATTACTTAGTATTGGTAATTATTCCTAATTATTGGTAATTATTCCTAATTATTGGTAATTATCAGTAATTATTGATAATTATTGGTAATTATTACTAATTATTGGTAATTATTACTAATTATTGGTAATTATTACTAATTATTCCTAATTATTACTAATTATTACTAATTATTACTAATTATTACTAATTATTGGTAATTATTCCTAATTAGTGGTAATTATTAGTAATTATTACTAATTATTACTAATTATTGATAGTTATTGATAATTATTACTAATTATTACTAATTATTGGTAATTATTAATAATTATTGGTAAGTATTACTAATTATTGGTAAGTATTACTAATTATTGGTAATTATTACTAATTATTGGTAATTATTACTAATTATTGGTAATTATTACTAATTATTGGTAATTATTACTAATTATTACTAATTATTTCTAATTATTGCTAATTATTGGTAATTATTCCTAATTATTGGTAATTATATGAATAATTACCAATAAATAGGAATAATTACCAATAATTAGGAATAATAACATTATTAGTATATTTTATTATTAATATTAAAATAATATAATTTTCTATATTATATACAATTCTCCTTTCATCTGTGTGTTTTCTGTCTCCACATACAAATATTACATGTGGAGACAGAAAACACACAGATGAAAGGAGAATTGTATATAATATAAAAAATTATATTATTTTAATATTAATAATAAAATATACTAATAATGTAATAATGTTATTATTCCTAATTATTGGTATTTATTACTAATTATTAGTATTTATTCTTAATTATTGAAAATTATTACTAATTATTCCTAATTACCATTAACTATGAACAATACTAATAATTTAAATTTATTAAGTAACAAAACAATGTAAACATAATTAAATTACAACTAAGTAAGAATAATTGAAACTAATAAAAAATTTAAAATAAATATTAAATTAAAATGAACATAAATACCTTTAAAATTGATCTGAGGTTGATCTTTGATCGTTCTTGAAAACTTCAATATCAACTCCGGAGAAAAAAATTAAACTTAAGAAACGCTGAACTCTAGAAATAGAATTTTGAGAGAAGGAGAAGATGGAGTTTGAGAATGAATTGAAAAAAACGGATGTGGGTATTTATAGGTTAGATTATTTGCGACGGGTCCATTTGCGATGGGATACCCGTCGCAAATACCTTAGCCATCATTTATTACGGTCAACGGTTAATTAGTTATTTGCGACGGAACCCGTCGCAAATAACCACCTGCCGACATACTATTTGCGACGGGGGAATATTCCCGTCGCAAATACCTTTTACCACCGCCGGTTATTTGCAACAGGCAATAACCGCCCGTCGCAAATACGTTTCCCGCGATTTGGCGCGCAATTTGCGACTGGCAAATACCCCCATCGCAAATAAGTTTTTAACCGGGCTATTTGCGACGGGATTTATTCCCGTCGCAAATACCCATTTTTCCCGTAGTGAACTTCTTACTTTTCATTTTGTGGGAATATGATAACATCGCTCGTGTGTACGATGAACTACCAACTCACGAAGAAATATGATTCGTTATTTACTTATGATTTACATGGAAGGTAATAAGGATAGTTTTAATAAAAATAAGTGATATATATATTACATAAAAATGGTTCTATAAAGGTAATATATTATTTACCTTTCTTTCTTTTATTCTTTCGAGAAAATGGAAACAATGTTCATGCGTACGTATGGCCTACCGTCTTCATGTACGATATAATTCATTTTATATATATAACTTTAATGGATTAATATAAATACATATATAATGAATATATATTATATTTATATCATGGTTAAAATTTTGGATATTATTTAATTATTATCAAATTAAAATTACCAAAAATACCAAACCAAAACATATATGAAAAACAAAGCAGTTGTTACCCGTAACATGCTTTTAATAAGGAATTATTAATAAATAGATAATAAAAGGTAATAAGTAAATCAAATATGGTATGATACAATTGATTATGTTTTTCTAATATATTTATAATAAAATTATATTTATTATACTGAAGATTCTAACATGTACAGAGAAATTTGAGACTTAATTTAAGGGATTTCTAGTCTCTTTTATTTATCGAAGGCATATGCTATATTCACAACTTGTTTCTTTTTTGTGGTGTATATACTGTACATGAATATATTTTATGATTATTATCATGAAAATTATGGGATATACATATCCAAACAATGTTATCTCTTTCATGGGACTTATGATTCAAAAGTTACCAAAGTGATAAGGGTTTGATGTTACAATATCATTGTTTTTCAGGATTGGTTATGATTATGATTTTGATGATGAAATATTATGATATATTTAAAAATAAATTCATGAAATTTATTATAATTTAGTCATTTCTTGAGAATATATATTTTCCCTTCATTTTACTCTATTTATGTACTCAATATTCCAAAATATTGTTTTAAAGAAAATCGATTTTATTTCTCTCTTTGGTCAAAAACCTTTTTTCTTCCATAACCACGTTTTCTAAAAATGTTTTCCAGAATGTTTTAATATTAATATATGATTTTTTAAATTCATTTTTACCCTTTTTTTAATTATTACAAAAAAAATTAAAAGGAATATTCTTTTCATTTTCTAAACAAGGGCTATTTTACTTTTACTGAAAATGTGAAAGAAATATTTGTTTTAACATGTATGAAATGAAAAGAATTTCCCACCATCATGAATGATATTTTTTAAATATTTTATTTTAAGTTTCAAAGTTTATCTTCAAATAAAATTATTTTCACAATTTTTTGTGAACTTTTAGTTTTTTAAAGGTATGTTTCAAAGTGAAAAGGTTATTTTCTTGAATAAATGTTCCAAGTGATCTTTCAAAATAACTTTCCATATAAGAAGAAATACTTTGATGTTACATAATATGTACTAGGTATATGATATATTAATACCATACTTATTATTTCTTTGTTTTTTCTAGGATTATGACAATAATATTTCCATGAAATCCATTCCGTTTTAATGGGTTTTTCTATGATAAAATGATGAAATTTTGAAACCTGTTTCTTTTCCCATGGGGTATGCTATGATGAAACGTTTATGAAACCCATTTATTTTCATGGGTTATGATATGATGAATATTTTATGATCTTGTAGAAAATGTACGTTTTATTTTATTTATCCAATGAGTGGGACCTATATCTCCCTCCAGTGCATTGGGTAAATATTGAGATATTATGAGATAAATAGGACTAGAATGGGGAGTGAACTCTATTCAGGAAGCGATATTTTCCTCTACGGTAGTTATGAGAGTGAACCATGACTACTGCGATGGTTTGGGGAGTAAACGCAATCCACTAGGATAATATTTGGAGTGAACCTTAACTACTACAATGGTTTGGGAAGTGAATCTACTATGATAGTTCTAGTAGTGAAGCCTTGACTACTAAGGAAATGACTATGTATATGCCACAATTCTATATATTATGCCAATTTTATATTTCCATGACTCATATTATTTTATTATTTTATTATTTATGTCTTATGAACTACCAAAATTTATTGCACGACTCATGTTGATGACCTATGATATGCAGGGTCTGGTTTTCAAATGTTATTCTCATGTTATCATACCCTTATTCTCCTGTTATATTGATATCTACCTCATTTACCCTGTACTAAGAATCTAAGCTCACACCTTCTTATATTTCCTTTCCCCAGGTTGTGAAGAAAGTTATTATGAATGATATGTCTAAAAAAGGTTCTAGTTGTGAAGAACTTAGAGTGAAATGATGTAGTTCACCTATGAACTAGTTGTTTATGTTTTCGAGTTTCCAAAGGCACTAGATCTAAATGATTATATAATGGATCGTTATATTATGTAATGAATATTCATATATTAAGATGTAATATCTATGTATGTTAAGTTAGGGTCTTCATAGGTGGCATCAAATCCACATTTAGTTAACCTTAAAAAACTAGGATGAAAAAACTTTAGTAAAGAACCCATAGGATGAGTCTAACTATAGGATAACCTCCTAATGTTTTGGTAAGGATGATATTATGTGGTTTTCATAGAAATAAATCCTTATCTAGATACTAAAATTGTATGTGGTTTTTGTGTAGATTCATCTCTGGGGTATAACCCTGATTTTTTTTGGTCGAGTTAGTGATGCAAAATAGGCCCGCGGCCCGTGAGCTCTGTAGATATGGGGCGAAAGAGGGAAGGAGAGAGCCTAAAAATTCTGACTGTTAAGAGTGAGACCCAATGTGGGTTGATCCCGCATGAGCATGGGCTTACCCATATGATTAATTTTTTTTAAAAATATATATTTTACAATATATGTTTCTTTGAAATTTTATTTTTTTAATAAAAAATTATGACTAAACCATGACATATGATTTCTCACCGTAATGGTTATACTAATTCACCATCCATTCACATTTGAATTTTAAATAGGTCTATTTTTATTTTTTTAATATGATATATAATATTTATATAGTAATTATTAACAATAATCACACGATGTGTCATCCCACCTCTCAAAAAATGGAACTCATCTCTCCTTCACATGGTTTCAATTAAAAAAGAGTTATTATAATCATAATATGTGACAACTGGGCCCCGGTGACAGCACAACCACCCCACCTTAACATGGTCGTTGGGTCCGGGCCCACCAGGTACCAGTTGCCCCGCAGACACGTGGGGCCCACCCTAGGGTCCACCCATGTGCCTGAACGGGTCATCTGACTAATGATAGTCCCCACAGGACAACACATGTCCTTTCCAGTGTGCTTTTTCCTCACTCACACACACCCTGGGAAACTTCCCAGAGGGTCACCCATCCTGATCACTACTCTAGGACAAGCACGCTTAACTGTGGAGTTCTAATCAGGTAGGCTCCCGAAAAGAAAGGTGCACCTTGTTGACATTAGTTTTATCATTACGCCATTTAACCCTTTATCATTTTGGGGTGTTACAATCACCCCACCTTTAGAGCATAACGCCCTCATTGTGGGCCCTACATCTCACCCCCGGCAGTGCACCGCACACTTAAGGCTGAGTTCCTCCTCTGATACCAAATGTGACAACTGGGCCCCGGTGACAGCATAGCCACCCCACCTTAACATGGCCGTCGGGTCCGGGCCCACCGGGTACCACCAGTTGCCCCGCAGACACGTGGGGCCCACCCTAGGGTCCACCCATGTGCCTGAACGGGTCATCTGACTAATGATAGTCCCCACAGGACAACACATGTCATTTCCAGTGTGCTTTGTCCTCACTCACACACACCCTGGGAAACTTCCCAGAGGGTCACCCATCCTGATCACTACTCCAGGCCAAGCACGCTTAACTGTGGTGTTCTAATCAGGTAGGCTCCCGAAAAGAAAGGTGCACCTTGTTGACATTAGTCTTATTATTACGCCATTTAACCCTTTATCATTTTGGGGTGTTACATAATATAATTTGGGTTGATTTAATTTTTTATTATTTAATTTATTTTTTTATTAATAAAATGGGAAATGACCTCATGGGAACCCTAATAGCCTACTATGGAACCGATCGTTACCTAGAGAGTCTCAATTCATTCAAATATCAAAATGTTCACAACACCACACAACTAACATCATCGTTCATCACCCCTCACCAATAACTCACCTAATTTTCATCACAACAATTCGCCACCACATTAGAGTCACCAGATTCAACCATTAACCCATAATTTTTCCCATCACATCCCATAAAACTCAAGCTATTTTTAATTCATTTTCTCCCCACAACTACCATTAAGAATGAGGAACAAATAAAATATTTAAATTATTATAAATAGTATTTCTTTAAATGCAGGTAAGACTAAAAGATACCCATGGTATTATGTTGGGCGAGGTGGGATATATTTTTTTGTTAACATTATATTTTGGTTTTTTTGGACAAACCCACATGGGCTCAAACCCACATAGGCTTAGCCCACACCACCCCGACTTGCCCGTCTGGCATTACTAGGCCGAATATATCTCAACCATCATTCTGCTGCATGGTGAGTGTTTCCTTACTGCACGCCTAGTTTAAAACTCCTAGGGGATATGATTTGGTTAATCTATATTTTATTTATGAAACATTATAAAAAAATTTAATATATAATGATCATGAATTGTCTATGTTAAGCCTAAGGTTTTTTAGATTGAAAAGAATGTTTCATGATTTAGATATCTTAAAAATTATTTTTTAGGATTATGTGGTTTCACACTATTAATATTATTTCTCACACTATGATTTTTTGTTTTATTCAATGAAGGGAACATGATAGAACTAGGATAATTTTGAATGTGATAGACAATGTGTTAATGAGAAACTGGATGGGATGATGATTTGAGTGAAGGATATTGTGATTATTTATAATCAATTATCATGATATTTGATTAACAACTTGAAACTTTACTAAATCTAGAACTCACAAAAGAAGATAAGGATAGAGTTTTCTGAGAACTTGGGTGCTAGAGAATATGAAGGAAATAAGATTCAGTTTCTTATATATCAAGAATGTGAGAAGAATAAATCCTAAGAATGTCTCAAAGGAACAACAAGTTGTTTTATGTGTGGAGAAAAGGGGAGTAAAGTAAGTGATTACTGAGTAAAAATGAAAAGTTTAGCTAATCCAATGGATGAGAATAATGGGTTCCCTAAGGAATTTTCAATGGTTGAATGCTATAAATGTGGAAATTTTGGGCATTATACAAATCGATTTTCTTGGGGGAAAGCTCAAGAAGAGGATCATCAACGTGGTATAAGTAATTTTTTATTGATGATGAAGAGAATAAAATGAAATATGAAAGGAAATAGGTATTAAGGAATAAGATGATGAAGCCCATTTAATGGTTTAATAATGAAGTTGAATGATTGAAGTGTTCACGTATGAGAATTTAAGAATTATGTTATATTAATCATAAAATTTATAAGGATTGTTTTGTATAAGTTTTACATTAAGGATTTTTAATATTATGTTAAATGGTAATGATGACCTAGAAAAGTAATTTAATGGAAATATTATATTTTATTGAAAACACATGATTAAGTAAAAGATAACCCTTAATATGTTATTTATGTTGATATAATGGTGTTTAGTTTATCTAAAGATATGATTGATATGGATAAAGTAAATTAGACAGTATTTATGACCTTTATACTGATTAATGATTTGATGAAAAAGTGGGTTATGTTATTGATGGAGTTTACAACATTTTTGGATTTATAGAATTTATTCAATAATATGTGGTTTTATTTAATGAATTTGGAATAATGTTTGTTTTAATTAATATTTAATGGTAATTATGGTTATTACCATGTTTTAGGATAATACATGATCAAAGTATTCACATATTTGGTATATGATAATTAATATATGCTTTATGACATTTAAGGGATTAATGTTAAGTTGATTTTGGAAATTTAGTAACCTTTTGTATAAGTGTTTTGAATTTTGTAATGGTATTATGGTAAACCATTTATGGAATAGTTTTAGTTGAACTTTGGATAAGGTTTTAGAGATTAATTTATTATTTCATCATATAAATATTTATCTATATTGGATAACATGTTCTAAACATTTTGGTTTTGATAATAACTTTAGATAGATGAAATGAATTATCATTATATTATAGATATTGTGATCCATTAGTTCTTTAATTATGAAATATTCATCTTAATTTCTTAGAGTAAGAGATGAATTTAAAATTAATCTAAGCACAACCAAAGGATGAGATTGTACTTATGAAATGGAAAGAAATCAAGTAATTATATTTTGATGTGTTCTCTATCATGAGAGTAAAAAATCCCACAACTTTAGGAAAAAGGATCTTGAGACAAAAGTTTTTTCAAATTACTTTCATTTCTGTCAAATCAATGGTATTTTAAAAAATTATAGATTTATGGATTTGTGTTTATTAACTTTCTCCTGACCATGTTCTCTATCACTCTCTTTTAGTTATTGAGCATTAGTTTTCTCCTCCACATCCATATTTTAACATACCACTAATTTTTCCCCACTTAGAAACCTAGTTATGTGTTATTATATATGAGATTTATGCTTCCCTTTCTATCTTTTCAAGAGGAAGTTTTATTAACCCTACATACAACATGGGATTTAAACAAAGGAATTTTCAAACGTCAATCCCTTGATTATCGATATCAATTTAAAATTGAGAGGATGAAATTTATTTAAGGGGGTAGAATGAAACACCCCTAGATTTTTTGTTTTGTCCAATAGATTTAATTTCTTCGATAGCTTGTGTTACACACAACACTGAGTTTTAACAGATCGTGATATACTATTAATATTATTATTTTAACTTGACCATTATAACCTAGTCATTAAATTTGGAAGTATAAATAGGAAAAACCACATTTTAATAAATAAGTCTAATTTTTTATATAAATAACACATATTTATAAAAAAGTACATAATTTTTAGTAAATCTTTTATATGTTTCAAAAATACTATTTTCTCAAAAAAATGTTTTTATTGCTTTTTGAGAAAAATTATTAAAATTATTTTTTGAAACTTTTATAAATTTATTTTAAAAATTAAATTAATTTTTTCAGATAAAAATGTAAAAATTATCTTTGGATGAATTTTTGAAAATTTTCTAAAAGGATTAATTTTTCAATGAATAATAAAAAAATACTGATTTTTATTAAAAACTGATTTTCGTTTAACAAATTTACAAGATCCATTTTATTTAAATATGTTTTTTGAAGTAAAATTAGTTCAATTATATATTTATTAATCTAATTTAGGTCATTTTAATGAATTTCATATTGAATTTTAATATAAAACATTTTTATACTTTTAAAAGTTTTCTCTTTTGAAAATCGTTTTCTCATCGCCTATGCAGTATTAATATTAAGTTAAATTCTACCACTTATGTAATTTTAATTTGATAAAATTGATTTCATATTTGGAAAAATAATAATTTATATTATATAGTAAGTTAAAAATAATTTTTGGTTATAAATATTAATAAATACAGTAAAAATTAATTATCATGATTAAGGTTAAAACATGGTTTTGTGTGTTACATGCGCTTGTTTTAAAATTAATTTTCCACACAGATCAATTATTTATTTAATAAATTGGATTTAAAATTTATAATAGATGGGCTCAAATTATCTAAAATTATAATTATAATTTTATTCTTAAAGAATAAATTACCTAGGTAAATAAAAAGATACAATTTAATGTGGTAAAAACAAAAATGGTAAAATTAAGTAAACTTAATGGTTAAGAAATAACATGTTTAAAACATGTTTTTTTAGTGGTTGTGTTTATTGAAAATACCATTTGTAAAATCAATTATTTATTAATTTTGGAGGCACTTATGGTGAGAGTGACTTCCCATTATTGAATAGTTTTTGGTATTTACAAAAATACCACTCCTTAATTATAAAAGGGGACTTTCTATCCTCACTTATTCAAGCCTCTAGATCCATTTGGATCAACCAAAACCTAAAAAAATATCTTAAAAACATACTTATACATATTCTATAGCTTATTGTATTCCCAGAATTCCAACCCTAAGGTCCTTATAAGATATCCAAAAGAGGTTTTTCCAAGATAAGGTAATTGTTTTCACTAAGATATTTCTTTTTACTCCTCCTATTACCACATTAATTCATGTATTAAAAATTAAAACATAATAAAAATAGTATATAACATATAATTATATTTTATTATATTTACTTTATAACCTATATCCATCTATCATTCCATCAAATGGAAAAATGAATCGTCGATCGTGTGTATGGAGGACTATCGCCTCGTGAACTGATGTAATTCGTTTTCTATAACCACATATCATGGTTGGATATAATGAAGGATTTAAAAAATTTATATGATATTTATGAAGTATTTATACTTTTTAAATTATAATATCACATCTAACTTCTTACTTTCCTTTCTGTGGGAATATGACAATGTCGTTCGTGTGTACGGTGGACTACCGCCTTGTGAGGTGATGTGATTCGTTCTTCACTCATGATTTACATAGAAGATAATAAGGATATTTGTAATTAAAATTTGTGAAATATATGAAATAAAAATGATTCTTTATTGTTTATATACTATTTATCTTTCTTTTATTTAGTCTGTTGAGAAAATGGAAACAACGTTCATGCGTACGTATGGTCTACCATCCCAATGAGCAGTGTAATTAATTTTCTATATATAACTTCAATGGATTACTATAAATACATATATAATAAACCTATGTGATATTTATATCATGTTTAATATTCTTTAGATTATGGAACCATGCTCAATTTAAAAGGACTAAAAATACCAAACCAAAACATATATGAAAAACGAAGCAGTTATTACCTCAAATGTGATTTTAACAATGAATTGTTAATAAATGAGTAATAAAAGGTCATGAGTAAATCATATATGATATGATACATATGATTATTATTATATAATATATTTATAATAAACTCATATTTATAATATAGGATATTCAAACATTTATAAAGGTAGTTGAGACTTAATGTAAGGGATTTCAAGTCTCTCTTTTATTTCTCGGAGACATATGTCATATTCACCACTTGTTTCTTTTGTATGTTGTATATACAAAACATTAATGTATTTTATGATTATTATCATAAAAATTATGTTATATACATATCCATCTAATTATCACTCTTTTATGGGGAATACGATTCAAAATTTACCAAAGTGGTAAGGGTTTGATGTGACAATCTCATTGTTTATTGAGATTGTTTATAATTATTCTATTAATAATGACATATTATGATTTATTTCTTAATTAATTAATGAATTTTATTATAATTTGGTTGTTTCTTAAGAATACATATTTTACCTTCATTTTCCTCTCTTTATGTACATAAGATTCCAACATATTTCTTGTAAATAAAACCAAATTTATTTCTATCTTTGATTGAAAACCATTTATATTAAATATACATGTTTTCTAAAAATGTTTTCAAGAATATTTTAATATTACTATATGAATTTTTAAATTCATTTTTACCATTTTCTGAATTTCTTACAATTTTTTTAAAAAGGAACATCCATGCCTTTTCCAAACAAGGACCATTTGGAATTTATCAAAAATGGAAAAGGTATATTTGTTTTAACGTGTACAACATGAATGGAATTTCCTGTCATCATAACCAATATATACTTTAAATATTTATTTATAAGTTTAAAAGGTTAATTTCAAATAACATTATTTTTATAATGTTTTGTGAACTTTTAGTTTTAAAAAGTTATTTTGAAAGTGAAAATGTTATTTTACTCAAGAAATGTTCCAAG
Source organism: Viscum album (assembly GCA_963277665.1). Classification (NCBI taxonomy): domain Eukaryota; kingdom Viridiplantae; phylum Streptophyta; class Magnoliopsida; order Santalales; family Viscaceae; genus Viscum; species Viscum album. The sequence continues at coordinate 721,146,171 of OY728148.1, forward strand.
TGATATTTCAAAATCATTTTCAATATATGAAGAAATACTTTGATGTTATGTAATCTTTACTAGGGATATGACCCATTAATTTCATAATTATTATTTATCTATGTGGTTTATGATTATAATGATAATATTTCCCTGAAACCCATTATTTTTTATAGGTTTTTCTTTGATGAAATATTTTTGAAACCCATTTCTTTTCCTTGGGTCACTACAACAAAACCGGATATTAGCGGTAGTTTTTTTTCTTATAGTGGTGGTTTAAACCGCTGTTATATGGTTTGGTGGCGGTTTACAGAAACTGCCACTAAACTGGGCGTCTACAATCTATTAGCGGCAGTTTTTTCCATTTCGCGGCGGTTTAAGAGAAGCATTGTAGATGCCTCATTTTGTGGCAGTTTTCATGACTTTAGCGGCAGTTTGACAGGTGCCAGATATTTTTTTATTCGTGGTGGTTTTAATCGCTGTGATATTCAGGCGTTTGATGCGTCTCTGTCATGGTGGTGAAAACTACCGCTAAATATAAACCGATTACATTTTGTTGTGGTTTTAACTGCCACTAATGTTTTACCAGTAAAGCATTAACGACAGTTATAACCACTGCTAAATGCTGACTAGTAAAGCATTAGCGGCCGTTAAAACCGCAGCGAAATTCTGACAAAAAAAATTGCATTTTTGCTTCTACTACCCCACTGCCCTGAAAAACAAATCAAACCAGAAAATGGAACAGGAGATATCATACAAAAAAATAAAATGTTATTTCTAACTTAGTATCCCCAACATGATGAAACAGGAGATAAGAGGACCTTCATAGCTACTGGCAGCAAAGTAGATAAGAGGACCTTCGCAAATGAAACTACTATTTTTATAATTTGGTAACAAAGGATTAGTATCCTGATCATCCATAGATAAACATATGAGGGTTCAAGAACACAAATATGAAGTAGATCAAGATCATATACCAGATATTCATTTTCCAATCACCTTTGGTGTTGCTTCTTTTTGGATATTCTCTTGTGGGTGATAGAGGTTTCTTTCTATGGATATCATCTTACATATACTTAATCTTGTTTGATTATCTCTCATGTCACTATGATAATTTTATGATAGGTATATGGAATTTAGGTTGGGATATGTTCATACCCTGTAGTGCCCATCGGGGTAGACCGATGACCTTTAGTTGGAATGGGGGTATGGTCCCGATCTGGTTATCCATATAATATGGGAATTGTCCCATGACCCTCTTGAATGGGAGAAAAGATGTGTATCTTCTCTAAATATCCTAATATTGTGTTAATGAGTCACCCAAATTATGGTAGAATAGTTGTGTGTCTTCCCTTTAACCATTTTTATAATATTCTTAGTGACTTTAGTGACCAGAACATGCATATTTTCTTATTCTATTGTTAGAGAATGTGTATGGGCCTGATCTTTTCTTCCATTTCATATAGGTATATACTGATGTTAATCAGGTCAGTGGGAAAGGATATGGGTATTCCCTATATTTTTTACCAAAATATTCTTGGTGATTTCTTTGAATAATACCAGATTATACCGACAAGCTTAGTAAATGTTGGAAAATGTGTCCTCTTGCTCATAGTTTTCCACCATATTTAGTTAGTGGGATTATTTGGAGGGTATAGATGTAGGGAAATGTTCTTGGTTGATTGTTCACTACCCTTAGTGGGTTTTCCTGACTACTTAGGTTTGGGAGACTTATGTCAGATTCCTGAGGTAAACACACACATCATATAGAGGTTTTATTGCTTTGTAGCATTGGTAATGGTGAATGCTAGAAGGATCCCTTTGGAGGGTCCCTTATACTATCTAGATGAGTCTATCAACGACCACTTGATCAACCTCCCTAGATAAGGGAGGAACATGTTATTTCCATCCATGGATATGACCATGAAATGGTTTGAGATGGAAACTATTTACAACAAATTAAGTTCCACTAGTCATTGTCGAGTAGACATCTAGTAGGGATTTTTGAGATGATTGGATTTTTTAGCTTCCAATGAAGATGGAAAGGTACCATTTAGGTGTGACTCCAAAACCAGTGAATTTGAGACCCAATGTTGAGGGTGCAAGGTTGATAATAGAGCCCTAGTTTTAAATGAGGATCCTACTTGTGCAGTAGTCGAAGCATATGTGTTTTTAAAGTAGTAAAATTTCATTTGGATCAAAGGGGGTTCTAGTTGAAAGTTCCAGAATACTTATGAGAAACATTTACAAGAAATACTCATGAAATCAGCATATCAATAAATAAACACATGTATAATCACTTGTATCAGATCCATGTTTGTCCACATTTCATATTTTGAGAGAGAAAAAGGAGCCTAACATGTGTGTGACACATGCATTTTGTTTAAGGTTCCATGTTAGGTTCACCATTTTTGTTTCCAACTACTTTTATTAGTGAGTATATGATTCTTATCACATGATTAGGCTAAACCACATTCTCATCATCCTATTATGTTTGGTCTCTATACTTCCTACTAGGTTCCAATTTATATAACCAGAACAAAATAACAAAAGGATCACTCTTTTGTCATCCAAAATCTCGACTACCAATTCAAACACAGGCCTAAATGGAATGATGTATACCACACTCAAGAAATCGAGACATAAAATGAAACATCATAAATAAAAAAAATGCATAGAAGGAAACATGAGAAATCAAGAAAATGTTAGGAAATGGAAATTTTTGGTGGAAACTATGTGCCATACATGTTACATATACAAACCAACTGTTCTCATATTTGTTCAACACATCAACAATACTACTACTCATGGTCCGATGATGCATCGTCCCCTCTCCACCTCCATCTCCACTACCTGCTGCCACCTGTAAGAACATTATATTGAAAATTAAATATTGTTTCATATTTATAATTAAACTTAAAACCAATAGAAGTTTTCAAACTAAATGATTTTGATTTTTTGTGATTTACCTACCCACCACTACTCGATGCACCACCACCGGGGGCATATCTACTCATCTGCTGATATATATTAGTCAACGTTTTTTGCATAGCGGATATCTGAGCCCCCTGGTCTTGAACTGTGGCTCGTAGAGAAGACATATCCCTCTGAGAATCTTCAGGTATGAAATGACTATAACCATAAGTAGATGCAGTTGGAATCCCTGGTGGCTTGCCAAATACCTCAGATGGTATGGGTCCCAAACCCATCCTACGCACTCTACCAGGATGCTCCTTCCCAAGGACATTAGCAACCGAGTCATCCTGGGAGACTGAGTAGGACTGCCCAGGATTGACATCCCATATTTCTTTAATTTTTACCAATAAATCAAATATCAATATATATTAACACAGTAAAAACGGATAATAAGTTATTATAATAAAAAATTGACTTCATACCCCAACTTCTTTGGCAGACTCATTAACAAAACTTCCATCTGTTTTTTTTGTGAACATCCAGCCACAATTCAATTCGGGATGCTTTATGCCCTAAAATCTATGACTACATTAAACAAATATAAATCAAAAATTAAATATGTTAAATAGATAATATTTTCTTATAAATATTTAAACTAATTAAAAGATTACCAATGACATTCGGCTTCTAGAAAAGCTTTTTGATCCCACAGTGTGAGGGATGACTTGCTTTGCTCGGTTTGATGCATTCTATCTTGAGAGATCCTGAAATAAATAAAATTCAATTTAACAGTAATATATTCAATGTCATATCCTCTTCATATAAATGTATAAATGTAAAATTAGGATAATATAATAATATATATTTCAATACCATCCGCTTCTCATCACGATGTCTATCAACAAAAACTTTCCACTGTTCTTTCGGTACCCCATTGGGTAGCTTCTCATACATTTGCTGCACGGTCAACAAAGTATCGTTGACATCACACCACAACCTCCATTTAAAATCTTTCCATTTTTTACCAAGATTTTTCAATGTCCACTTCCATGCTATCACATCAGAAACGGTAAAGTGGAAGAACATCTATATACATAAATTCATTTTGAACATATTAGTAACATGACATTCAATTAAACCATAAAGTAATAAAATTACCTTTATCTGAGAATAAAAAACTTCATTTTTCCAGTTTGGAGGCATATGCCTCCAATCATCATATGAAATAGGCAGGGAAATGGGATCCACTACCAGCTGACCTATAATCTAGCCAAGTAACCCCGCGACGTCATCCGTCGGGACCCAATAAGAATCAAATGGCACGACTATCTTTTCACCATTCATGTTCCAAACATCTGAACTTTTTATGTGTTTTCCACAGTTTCATTTTTTTCATCTGCAATGAGTAAACAATTAGTATAAACAAAATTCAATAAATTTATTTAATTAAAATTTGTACCTATGACTGTGACCCTCCAGAATTCCCGTGATGAACTGGAAGGGGCGTGTCGCCGCCCCACTGCTGAGGCTCCTGTAGGGGGAGTCAATGACTCATCCTCTAATGAGAAATCCAAATATGGTGTCAGAGATGGTGCAGGGGGAGATGGTGTAGGGGTGTAGGCAGCTGGTGCCTCAGATTACGTGGGGACAGATAGATCGTCATATGTCGCAGAACTAGATGAAATAGTGTACCACTTCCTCCTTGGCATTCCTGTCATTTAATCAAATAAAATTAAGTTCAGAAAATATATTTCAAAAAAATTATGCAGAAAAAAATATTTAAAAATGATAATAGATGCCCAGTACTGACAAATAAAATATATATAACAATGATAATGAATGAATGTAGAAATGAAACAAGTGGTTGATGAATGAATAAATAATTTTACATACAATCATTTTCCCCTTCAATCATGTCAGTTTCCTGCTCCATTTCTCCATCCACTTCATTCGTCCTTGCTAGACTAATATTTTCAATATCATGATGGACAAATAATTATGCTTCCTATTATTGATGAAATTCAATTGCAGAGGTAAAATCATCCACTTCATCACCCATATCATATAAATCTCTTTTTATTACATGAGTAACTACACTCCACCCTTCATCCACAACATCATTCACATAATATACCTTTTTTTCTTGTGATGCTAAGATATATGGATCATGCAGTTCACGATCACCAACATCCATCAAGTGAGAGAAGTTTACAGAAGTAAATTGCAAGGAATCTCTTTTAACACCTCTGATAATATTGACCCATTTGCATTTGAATAAAACAACAGAAAAATGACCGTGGTATTTTAATTAAATAATATCATTCAGCTTTCCATAGTATCCCACTTCAGAAAATGTAAATATACCACTATTCTATGTTTTCAAACCAACTTCTCGATCGACTATACGAAATCTAAAGCCATTCACATTATAAGCGTCGAACTTTCTAAGTTGTTTTATAGGACCTCTAGCAAGAAAATTCAAATCTTATGACAAGTCTGCTCGAGTATCAGTATTCATGATATGAAAAAAGAAATATAATTTAATAGATTTACAAATTTTATGTATCAAACTAATATTCATATTTAATGCAATATTTATAAACTTACACATCGTGCAAACCATTCTACTGGCTCTTTATTCATAGCTTTCGTTATATCTTTCTCATTTTGTGTTCAGACTCTCATTCGTCTATTTGTTTGTATCCTCAACTCTTTAATAAATGGATATGAAATTTCACTATTCAGCAGCACATATCTATGTGCCTGTAATAATTTCAATTCTGTCAGTGTAACATATGTGGTCCTCCCAACTGATCGGCCAATAACAAGAAATATTTTTGATTTCTGATGCATTTGAGATTGAGTTGATGTGTCGTCAACACGTCCAACTCGATTAAATATTGTCTCAATATCATCCAAATATCTGGAACAAAAGGCGAGACACTCCTCAGCCAAATAGCCTCTAGCAATAGAGTCTTCTGGTTGAGCTTTATTTCTCACGTATGCTTTCAAATGCCCAAGATATCTGTGAAATAAAATAATAATATTATGCATTTATTTAAATGCCAAAAATTGTTTACTTAACTGGAAATATATAAATAAAATACCTCTCAATTGGATACATCCATCGATAATGAACGAGGCCTCCTAATTTAGCTTCTTCAACCAAATGCACAGTTAAATGCATCATGACAGTAAAAAACGATGGAGGAAAGATCATCTCTATTTTACAAAGGGTCAATAAAAACCTCTCCTGGAGGTTGTAAAGATGAAATGGATATAGAGATTTCTCACATAATTGCCTGAAAAATGTGCAGAATTGGAGTACAATAGTAGTAACTTTTTCAGGTAATAATGTACGCAATGCCAATGGTAGTAACTATTGTAACAAAATATGTGAATCGTGACTTTTCAATCCATATAACTTACGATTATTTATGTCAACACACCTTGATATGTTACTATAATACCAATCAAAGACCTTCACATCCTTTAAAATTCGAAGGAACGTATCTTTATCCCTATTTTTCATTGCAAAAATGGTCGGAGCATACTTTTCATTCTCATCTAGCCATAGATCATGTTTTATGTTCATTACTTGTAAGTATTTGCGAGCATTGAGATGATCCTTCGACTTTCCATGCTCATTAAGTAATGTGAAAATCAAATTATCACATACATTCTTCTCAATATGCATCACATCTAGATTGTGGTGCAACAAATTAAATTCCCAATACGGAAGTTTGAAGAATATACTTTTTTTCTTCCATTGTTGCGTTCTGATTTCACTTAACGATTCACTTAGGACTCGTTTTCCGCTATCATTCAAATGATGAACCTTCCCAAATTCTATTTTAACATTTTCAAGCTATGTCAATATTTTAGAACTGGTTAAAAACTTTGGAAGTGGTCTACGATCAATGGAACCATTAAATTTTGATTTGTTCAGCTGAAATCTATGAGATGCATCAAGAAATCTTCGATGGTACAAGAAACACCATTTTCTACTGTGAGGTAGCCATTTCGGCTCAAAATCAAAGTTACAAATGGGACAATCCAAACCCGTATAAGTTTTCCAACTAGATAAATTCTCAAGCCTAGGGAAGTCACTAATGGTCCACATTAAAGCAGCATGCATTTTGAACATTATTTTAGAAGAAACATCAAATGTCTCAACACTGTTTCTCCATAACTCCTGCAATTCTTCAATCAAAGGCTACAGGTATACATCGATATCATTTCCAGGCATTTGTTTTCTAGGAATAATCATCGAAATGATAAAATATGTTTGTTGCATACACATCCACAGAGTCAGATTATAAGGGATCAAAAAAACTGGCCAAATGCTATAACTGGTACTCAAAGTCCCAAATGGGTTGAATCCATCGACAGCCAATCCCAATAGAACATTCCTAGGATCATATGAGAAATTTGGATGTAATGAATCAAATGTCTTCCATGATTGGGAATCTCATTGATGTCTCATTAACCCATAATTTTTATTTTCTAAAGAATGACACTTCATGTGTTCGACGGTTTTTGATGACATGAATAATCTTTGCAATCGAGGCTTCAAAGGAAAGTAACACAAAACTTTTGCAAGTGTGTTCCTTTTCTTATTCTTCATGAAATTATGTTCATTCAGACTTCCAACATCACCCTTTGACTGCCATCTATAAGAAGAACATTTCTTACAATTTTGTCTACTTGAATCCTCTCCCCAAAAAATCATACAATCATTGGGACACAAATGTATTTTTGTATAATCCAGACCAAGCTTTTTAACAACTTTTTTCATATCATAAAAATATTCTGGGACTTTTGCTTCAGGAAATGCATCATGAATCAATTCCAATAACATGGACATTGCCTTATTTTTAATTCCACAAAGACATTTGATATGGTACAACTTCAGTAGAAATAAAAGATTTGAATATTTCAAACACCAACTATACAACTCTTGATTTCCATCATCAACTAAATCATGAAATTCATTTTCCTCACTGAAGAGTTCCCTTACATTTGGCTCCATAGAATCAAGAAGAGGGTCCAATGATATGTTACAATCTTGGTCTGCTTGTGTTACAGTCTCAAAAACATCACTTGTCACGTTGCAATTTGTATCACCCTCTTCTGGTTGTTCTGATATGTTTTTATGCTCATAGTGGTGTCTTGTAGTGCTGAATGCATCATTTTATGAGGTTTTGCATTTAATTTTCCATTGTCGATGAACTTGGGACCTCATTCTGTGGATTAACATCAGTGCTCAATCTTTCTGTATTATTCAATTCTCCATGCCAAATCCAACACAAATATTGATCAGGGAATTTCTTCAGTATTAAATGTTCATAAAATTCATCTCTCTTAAACCATGTTATAAATCTACATTTAGGACATGGACATATTATTCTCCCTTCAATAGATCGATTAGAAATTGAAAAATATAAAAACTCATTCAAACCCTTAACATATTGAGGTGTGTTCCTCGGTAATGTGATCCAGCTTTTATCCATGTATATCACAATGTGCCTACACAATAATAAAAAAAATGAAAACACATAGTTAATACTAGATAGATAGAGAGTTTCATATATATGATAGTGTAAGATTACAGAAACATAATATAATAAAGATGACTCATTGATCATAAAGTATGCATAATATAATAAAGATGATACATTGATCACATTTACCACTTACTTAGCATGCCCAAACAAACCAAAAAGTCTGGTCCCTAGGAGACAGCATCAACACCTCATTGAGGAGCAGTTAGAATATCAGGTTACACACTTATCATAACACTATTGATCACACATTTATGTTTCCTCAAATAACACCCCATTGAAAGTGATGTAATTGAACACACCAAAGATGCACGACTTTCATACCACTAGTACAACGACATTACTAGAAATATTTAGCCCTTATATGACACCCTTTGAGACTTATCACAGGCTAGCTTGGGTACCCAGATTATGGGTATCCTAGGTCAGTTCATGAAAATTGGTCATTTTTCACCGTTCTTTATGTTTTTCAATATTTTCACTATCTATTTGAATTTACCTCTCTCTTTGAATTTGATAGTGTTTCTTATTTCCTTGAATTTGGAGAGACCTTTGTTATTCATTATATCATTAGGTTGTGCAATTTTAATTCATCCACTTGGATTTCAATAGTGGGGTTCTCATTAAAGTCTCTTTTAAAAACTAATGAATAATGTATGTTATTTTTACTTAAATATGTTTTGTGTTTAGTACTATAAAAATTTATCTTCAATATTTCAAACAACTCATATTAAAAAAATCATGAAAACCATAAAATTTGGATTTGATATAATACAAAGGACATGTCCAATTTTTACTTCAAACATTTATGTATATTTCAATTCCTAAGCTCAATTAATTTTAAGTAATTATTTAAAAATAAATCTACAACTTTAACACAAACTATTATACTTAATTCAATCATAATAAATTTAAAATATTTAGTATGTGACACTAGTTCAGAACTTATGAAGATATTTGCTAACGTGTTTGAGAATCCCATAGTGATAAATAAAATGTTCTTACTAAAGATATCATTCGACATGATTATGTAATAAGATAAGTTTATTGTAAATCATATTAACAACTTCAACATGATAAGAATTCAATTGGAGTTAGTTAAGGTGGATTTCAAGGATCTGGAATGGGTGTTGTTGTTACTATCATCACCTCTTGAATATTGGAATGCAATGATTACCACTATGAGTAACTTGAGTATAAATAATGACCTGTGTTTATGGACATTGGAGATTTAATTCTGAATGTTGAAATTCATTGGAAAGAGATCTAGATATGTTATACATGTATATGGTGTGAAATGAATGCGGTGATCCATATTATAGAAGGGTCATAATAAAGGAAAATTAAAGAGAATAAGGAGCAGAAGAAGTTTGGTGGAGAGTGGTCCTATGTGTTGGCATTCTGGGAAGAAAGGTAACCTCATCAAATATAGAAATGAGCATAGAGTGAACTCTTGAAGATATACTTTTGGAAGTGGATCCTTGAATCACATGTCAGAAGATGGGAGTGTATTGCTACTAAGTGATACTAGTTCACTTGAGTGTTAGTTGATAGAATTTGGAATTTGGATTCATTGAACACCTGATAGAGGAATTATTAATAACTACACTTCCATGAGATTCAATGGGGAGTATCTATAAAATGATAAATCTCTAGAGATAATTAGTGTGGGAGATGTTTCTTTCTGGACATGGAGTGGAAGCTTGATAAATTTTTAAGGAGTGAGACACATCTTGGGATTAAGGCCAAACCAAACAATCCAAATTATAATTAAAACAATGAAATGATAAGTTGAAGGTATACAAATGATGTGATTAATGTTATATAAATAAAAGAATAACATATTCAATAAAATACTATAAAAATCAGTTCCCTATCTCTATCTCATTCTCATCTCCAAGATCCAACCCGTCTCACAATCAATCAACCAACACAAGGCCCCTTACCCTTGTCCAGAATTGCATCCATGAAATCTTCTAAGGTACCAAATAGTGGCCAAAATAGGGTGAGTATAACTCAGTATTCCACCAGCAATGGAGTCTGAACATGTCTAGTCTGAGCATATAGTGTATGAAATAAAGTGATAAACAAGGGTGTTAATTTAATAAATTAATTATATATATAAAATAAACCCACATACCCTTAGGCTCTAGGATGACACCCTATGTTATCCAAAACATCATCAACTCCATGTGGGGTGTCTCTTTCATGAGGTGGATCCTCCTACATCAGGACAAAATTTCCCAAAATACTGGAAGATTCTGTTAAATCGGGATTAACTTTTGTTAATAGTTATTTATTGAACCATTTTTCATGGTATTTACTCATGATGAATGGAAAAATGGGGAAGAAAATCACAAAACTCAAAAATAAGGAATTAAAGTTTCCCAATATTCATGTTTGACTCAATTATTTGGTGTTAGAATGATTAATGAATAGATAATAAGATAGCCACCAATCAATCCCCCAATTCCTATATAAATATAACCCATACCAATGATACGCACAATCTGTGAATCAATTCGTGAGTCGATTGAGTCACATTCATCTCAATATTGTAAAATATTCTATAAATCCAAACATATTAATATCCTACAACAATTTGGATTGATCAATACTGAAGAATGAATCTATTTCAATATTGTAGGTTGGATTCTTGAATTCCATTTCACACTAGTTGTTGATCTTTGTGCTGGTTATCATTCACTAATGGAAAATCATCCAATAGATCTCCAATGGATCTCCTCGATTTTCAAGGTTAAGTGCCTAACCCTAAAACTTTGACATAAGAATGATTATATTGATATCCATAAGGTCAGGGAAAATTAATTAAATTTATTAATTAAATTTATTTATTTTAAACATCCTCCCATGACTGCATCTCAACCTGAATGTCTGGCATGTTCCCTTATTATGTCGCACTTAGGATAAAATCCATGCTCTGAACATAGTAGTGGAATCGGATTCCCAATATGAGACTCTATTTATAATTTATTCCTTTTTTTAGTAAAATCATGTGCAAATGCATTTAATATATTTATTAAAATTTAAATGTTACATTTGGGCACATCGGGTCCTAGAATCTCACTTCATCTCTGTGTCTACCTCCATAATTAATTCACATACAATTAAAAAAATACATGTAAAATTCTAATTTCTTACAAATTTAACCACAAAAAAGAAATCACTCTACCACTTAATTCAATGTTTCCCCTTAACCTTTTGTTTTAGTGTTTTGTGAGCTACCAAATTTCTTTATAATTTTATATCCTCGAAAATCACTATTAATCCCAAGCAGTTGCAACTTACACTTTAAAATCATCAAACTATATAAATTTAATGATTTATTTATTTTAATTGTTGTATAATTAAATAAAACAATTTAATACCTATATTTTAGGAATTTTAAAATTGACATTCAAATTAATCCAATGTATGAAAAAATTAAGTATTTTCAAGGTTTTGTCTTAGTTTTTTTGTGAATTTAAATTAAAAATCAGTTTAAATCTATAAAATATTATTTTTCTTCATACATGATACCAATAATATAACCAAAATTTATTAATAGTTGTGATATGTTTCCCTTTAAATTATTTGTGTAGCAGGAATCCCAGATATGGGTGCAAGAAGAGAGCACTTTAGGTGTGTTTGGGTTCAGGTATTAAGTAAAATTATTTAAATAATTGAATAATTTTACCCCATGTATGCATATAATCCTATGGTGGGTTTTTCACAATTATTTTCCCTTATAATATAAAATCAAGAAGATCCTAGGAGATAAAATATGACTCTATATTTAGGAAAAATAGAAGATATGTGTAATATATTAACCATGGATGTTACCCAAAGTTTGATGTGTAATAGTTCTATAAAGTTTACCTACTAGAACCACCTCATATTCAAAGCCCATGTGAGATGTTTCTAATTGGTATGAGCAATAAAATGATTCATTTATGAAGCAAAATTGGTACTAAAAGTTACATAAATCTCATAGATAGATAATATATTAAAATAATGTTTCACTTATGGTATTTTCCATCATCTAATTTCATCAAGACCAAGGGAAAATCAATTGACGATATATTACCTAGATCTAAATCATGTTTGAATAAAATCACAAGAAGATCAAAAAATTATTATATTTATAATTGTGGCATCAAAAGTATAACCCTAATGTATTATTGAGGTGAATTTTACCCCAATTGTTATCTCTTATAAAATCATCTCGGCCTATAGAATTATTTTTGTTTATGGTTCCTCCTTTATAAAAATCAATATTTTAAAGGTAGGGATCACCACCATATATATTCAGATGAATGAACTCTCATTTTCATTATGTTTAGTGGTGTCCAATATTAATTCACTCATGGTCATTTATCACAAATAACCTTATGAATCATCTCATCAATTATATCAAGGAAACATTTATAAATACCATAAGTTACATAGAGTCAAAAGGAACTTAAAAGTATAATCAACAAGAGTTGATCATAATTATTCCCCTAATAGTTAATATGAAGATGATAAATCCTTTAACTTCATGGATATCCATGACAACATGGTGCCACAAAATTCATGTTAGTAATTTTTTTCACAAATAGTATTATTGACACATTTAACCCTACTGTAGTTAAAGGCTTAATAAACAAGGTTTAAATGAAAGAAAACCTAACTCTAAGAGGTTTATCCAAAAACTTAAATGGATACATACATGGAAAAGATAGGGGTCACCGGAGATTGAGGTCGTGGGGTCACCGGAGACGGAGGTCGCGGGGTCGCCGGACGGTTGGGGGTCGCGGGTCGCCAGGGGGGTTAGGGGAAGAAGGGAGGGCGTGTGGGTCACGGGGGTTTGGGCGAAATGGCCAGGGTGGGGAATAGGGAAGGGTTGGGTTTTTTTAAAAAAATTATGGGTTTCATGGTGGTTTATTAAAAACCACCACGAAACATTTCAGTGAAAACGTTTAGCGGCAGTTTTGTGAACCGCCGCCACAAAACCGCCACCAAACCCGGTTTTTATTATAGTGGGTTATGTTATAATGAAATGTTTATGAAACCCATTTCTTTTCATGGGTTATGATATGATGAGTTTTTTTGATATTATAACACATGTATGTATGATTTTCATTATGTTATGGGTGGGACCTATATCTACTTCCAATGAATTGTGTAAAGATTGAGATATCATGTGATATATAGGGATGGAATCGGGAGTAAACCTAGTTCAGTAGGGTAATTTGTTCATAATGACAGTCATGGGAGTGAACCATGACTACTACGATGGTTTGTGGAGTGAACATAATCAACTATGATAGTATTGGGTGTGAACATTGAATACTATGATGGTTTGAGGAGTGATCCCAACCCACTATGATAGTCTTGGTAGTGAATCCTTTACTACTAAGAAAATTAATCTTCTACAATTATGTGTATGCTATAATTATATTTCTTATTACAATGTTACACTTCCATGGATCATGTTATTTGATTAATTTATGATTCATGTCTTATTAAGTATCAATATTTATTCTATAAATCAAGTTTATAATCTATGATATGCAGTGTATGGTTTTCCAATGTTATTCACATATTCTCAAACCCTTATGAATATATTATATTGATATCTCTATTGTTTACCTGTTACTGATCATCTGGTCTCACACTTTCTCTTGTTTTATTTCCTTAGGTTATGGAGAAATTTATTATGTATGATATGTCTAAAAAGGATGATAGTTGTGAAGAACTTAGAAGAAGATGATGTAGTTCACATATGATCTGGATTTTTATGTATTTGCATTTCCAAAGGCACTGGAACTAAATAATTCTAGCATGGATCATTATGTTATATAATTAATATTCATCTATTAAGATATAATATCTATATATGTAAAGTTAAGGTCTTCATATAGAGTCTATTATTTATTATGAGGATTTTTCTTCCATTGAAATGTTCTTTGAAGGGGTTTAAGATTCATATTTTAAAGAAAATACTAAAGATTATTCTAGTGATATATATCTTCCAACATTAATATTTTTAAAAACATTCTTTTTCAACTAAACATCAGATTTTATAGCAGCTTTAATAACCAAAGGATATTCATTTTGAAGATATGTTGAAATACTTTTATCAACAGTAATAGCTGGTCACTTAGTTCTCAATGTGGAGAGGATAAAGATGATAATTTTTATGGTATTTATATTTCTTGGATTGTTTCCTTTTTTATGTGATTAAATTTCATCTTGATTGTTTCATCTTAAGCAATCAAAATCTTAATGTAAAATAGAAGTAAAAAAAATCTTATACTTTGATATTTTTTTGATTCAATGTTCTTCTCATCAGACTTATTAAAAACTTCTTTTTAAGAGACTTTTTATTTTTGAACTTCTTTTTCTGATTTCTTTAACTTCTTCCATGGAAGGTATTTGGCACACGATGTTTCTCCAGATGCTTTTACCTTATCTAATTGATTCTTGGAATATTTTTATAATTTTTTAGAACTAAAAATCGATGATTTTTATACATTTTTTTTCACTTGGATCATAACAGAATATAATTCTAGAGTTTCTATCCACATTGATCATATTCTCTTTTACTTTCTCACAAATTACTAGATTCTCAACACCTTGAACTTCTAAAAGCTTTACAAGGACTCCTTTTAAGATCTAGATATATAATAAGGTTTTAAATGTAATCATCCCAGTACATATAGATTTAATGTAAGTCAAGATAAACTTGATGAAATTGATCTTATGGAAATTTATAATAAAGTAAAAAATGAAAGATATATTGTATTTTAATAGTTTCTATATCACCCTTATTTGGTAATAAAAAATATTTCACCCACTAAAAAACAATCCTAGATTTCGGTGGTAGGTGAATCATCTTATGATTTTTTTTTATTTTATAAAAAATAAAATTTCTTCATCATAATATTTTGAAAAGAAACCATGAGTTCTAGTAATTTCTGTGATAGAAACAAAGACTATCCCTTTAGTGGAAGTCTAATTAACATGACAAAACTCTAAAGAGATAAAGTAAAAATATGTTCAAAAATAAAAAAATTCACATACTTTTCATCATCATATTCAATACTCTGGGTTGTTATGTAAAACTATTAGATCAATATGGTAAAAAATGACTCCAAGCCTTTACTCTAAAGCACAGATTATTCCCATATTTGAAATTTGATCATGTATTTCTAAATAAATTCATATATATAAAATAAGTTAGAATCAATTATCATTTAACACATAATTTATCTAGTATCAATTTCTTTAATTGATTCCATTTTAAAAATAAAAACTGGAAAATAATTTAAAAATCTAAAAAATTCTTCTTCAAAAAATCAGTAATGAATACGTCTAATAGAATTTTAGTTCACTTAATTTATATAACAATTAGAAATAATTTGTGCAATCTATTGATCATCCTTGATTAGAATATCCAAGATCATTCCATCTAAATTATATTATGAAAAAATCTTTGAAATTAATATTTTTAATTTATTAAATATTATTATTTAAAAATCTAATGATAATTTTTTATAAAAAACGTTCGATAAAAAATAATTAGTTCTTTCCACAATCCCTAAGTGAAGACTAGAAAGTTTTATAAAATTTATCTACTTATGGATTGATCTTCATATATAAGAGATAAAAAAGTTCAATGATTAACAAGTGTATTGTTTAAAAATTTATATAAATATAAATGAAAAAACTACCCTTAAATAGAAATAATTAATGTAATTTATAAACAAAAACTTAAATAAGAGTATTGAAACTTACTAGATTATAATAAAATTAAAAAATTCTATAAAACCAAAAAAAACTAAGCACAAAAAATATGAGTCCAACATCCAATGCACTTCATTTATTCATAAATTAATTTTGAAGTAAATAGTCATTTTTGGGTCCTTCAGTATTTTTAGATAAAATATTTTGCATCTATATTTTTTTAGACTTCTGATGATCCTAAAAATTTAGTTCCCTAAATATAAAATTATGCGACCTTAAAAAAGATCAAACTCTATTGATTAAACATTTCTTTTTCTAGTTTCTTCCTCTTTAAAACATAGTACATAATGATGATTGACTAAGAACAAAATAATTTTTCTAGTAATTAGAAATTCTAGTGGACTTACTTCCAAATCCAAATGTTGATTTTATGCCACAATTAAGTATAAATATTATCAAAACGATTTATTACTATGGTAAAACTTATCAGTAACTTCTTCTATATTTCAATTTATGATTTTAACTTGGTAACCTCAATTTTATTTATATCTTTTTTTTAATTTCTTGTTAGATTTTTTATTCTTCCAATCATAAAAATTAGAATTATTTTTTGATGAATTCATAAATTCTTTGCCTTTGAAACCAAAATTTAGATTAAAAATATTCTCTTCAAACTTTTCTAAATCCAAAGAAAGTTTTTCATTCTCATTTTTTGTTTTTAAAATATCTTATTCTATTGTACTAACAAAATCACTTTTTACCTTTAATTACGATGAAAGTTAACAAAATTCACCTTTATCCTTTGATTATTTATCATTATTATTACTTAACTCAGAAGATAGATTTGTAATTTCATTCTTATATTTACTAAAATGAGGTTTATTCTATATAACCCAGGACTTGAGTGCAACACAAGTCTTTTAAAGCATCTTTGTTTATGATTCTACTTCAGTAATATAATCTTCAAGTTAATCTCAAGTTTTAACTTGTTTATCATCATCAAGATAATATGATCCTTCATAATCACTATCCATAATGGAAAAATATTATATATTTTTGTTCAATGAATATTGTGATAAACTTTCATAACTATTTAAAGTTACCATAAAACATTTCACATTTTATGACAGTTTTATATTAGTATAGAAAACAATAATATTTTAGCTATCACTGCTTTCATCTGATAAGATATCAGAAGCAGTATCACTTTCACTTGGTCTCCACGTGTCCATTACTTTCAATTTTTTTATCTTTCCTGTTAAAAAACCTTTTATGATATTTTCATATCTTCTCTTTAATTCCAGATAGTAAGGTCTAATGTGACCAAGTTTTATACATTCATAGCAAGTTGGTTCTAATGATTATTTCTTGTCTATTTTTTCTCTTCTATCCTTCCTGAAATTCATGTTCAAATTTTCATATTAGAACAATTTTATTTCCATACAAGAAAATTCATCCTCTATAAAATCTAAACAATTATCATCTTCAAATCTCCATAAAGTATTCTTTGTAGTGATCTCTCTAGAAATTAAAGCTCTGAAATCTTATACAAAATAAAATCTATTTTTCTTCTTATATTTATAAATATCTATTTTAAATATACTTTAATACTTCATTAAGATTCTTATTAAGTAATCAAGACTTAACTTAGTGATTTTATTAGTATCATTGATCATGGTTCTATTGGATTCCTACTCTGGTAAAATATCAATGACTTTTTCTACTAACTGATTATCTGATAAATATTTTTCACTGAGTGACTATAAAATGTTAACAATTGTTGTTAATATTTGATGCATTTTTGTAATAATTTATTTAAGAATAAATTATTATTTTTTATAATCAACCCTAAGCTTGGATATTTTTGTTTCAAGAACTTTTGAAGTTATGAAATATGTAACCTATAATTTCTTCTAAATACTACAAGATGTTATGTAGGATAAAACTTGAATATATGTATTATATTTAATTAATCATAATAACATATTTAAAAAAATAAAATAAAATTATTATCTTAAAAATTTATTAATCTCCTTCTATATAATGTCATAACTATTTATAACACTGGTTGAAATCCCACCTATACCAACACTTCTTTCCCAACAGTTTGAAAAAACCGTTGGGAAAAATAATCTATAACAACGGTTCTATGAAGCTGTTGGCATAGACTAATATATGTTGGGTTTTCCAAATGGTTATTTTAAACCATTGGAAAAAGAAGCTCAATACCAACGGTTCATATGAACCGCTGGGATAGAGACATCAAACCCCCCAGCCATCGGGCTCCTTCTCCCATCCAGTTACGCCCCACTTTGCCATCCCTACAGCACAACACCGCTCCTCCTGACCTCCCATCACCACCGCTCCCATTCTGTCCTCCCCTCGCTACTTCTCTCATTCCCCTCATTCTACCTTTCTCCCTTTCCAACTCCCCCTCTCCGCTCGCTGCTCGTCGCTCCCTGTTTTCCACTCCCCGCTCCCTGTTCCCTACTCACCACTCGTCGCTCCCTGCTCACCGCTCCCCGCTCGCCGCTCCCCGCTTGCTGCTCCCCGCTTGCTGCTCCCCACTTTTCGTCACCTGCCTCTCCCCTCCCTCCAATCCCGAGCCCTATAATCCGTCACTCACCCCTCCCCCGCAATTTCTTCACTCCGCGTGTCATCTGCGACATGCACAGAGGTAGCATTTCTGATATCAGAAGTGTCTATTTTAGGGTTATTAATTGATTTCACTGAAGTATGGTGAAATCAATCATTTATGATAGATATGTTTCTATAATTAATAATAGGGTAACCCTAAATAAATGTTTCATATTCTTATTTTTGGATTATTCAATGTTTCATATTCTATTTTTTCTATAATTAGGATTAGGAAGGGTTATTCATCGATTTTCTTATAATTAGGAAGGGTTATTCATCCCTTCCTATTTTTTCACATCGATCCATTAAGGTATTCACTTTTTCATATTCTTACAAGGGGTTTTTTCCAAAATCAATTTTAGTAGTTATTGAATAGGCATTTTCAATTGGGGCTTTGTGTAGCCGAGATTCATGGATGCATTGAGAGTGATATAGATTAATAACAACACTTTATGAAGGATTCCTTTTTAAGAATTATTTTCCTTTAAAAAAATATATATGTGAAGTGCGTATTATGTGACATTTCCATTTGATTGTTTTTTATATCAAAAAGTATGGTAATAATGTGGGTTTATCAACTTCTAAGTTATAACACTGACTGAGGATTTTTTCTCAACATTGGAGCACTTTTTGTGTAGCTTTGATTTTCTTTTCAGTTTCTTAACTCTCACATTATAAACATGTTTTTGTTGAGGAAACATAATTTTATCTTCTTTTACATGTTTATTATTGTTTTAAAATTTCATATTCACTTTAAAAATTACAGAACTTTCAATGTTTTTAATTTTTTTAGCTTATCCTTTTATAACTCATCAGACCATATGATCAAACATTATTTCTTATCATGTTCAACCTTCTTCATAGGTGTCGATCCATTTGTAACAACTAATTTAGAACATGATAACATTGGCTCTTTTCCCTTACCACTAATCAAATTCTTTTGACACTAGAATCAAAGTCATACATATGATAGCTCCATAACCAAAATAATTATACCTCAAAAAAACATCTTCAACTGTTTTTGATTTTCCTTAGGAAATATCTTAGTATCTTCTTTAGAAATGTCAACTACTAATCCAATTCTATTATCTATTTCTTGTATGGTTTCCATTTTCAGTTCAAATTTTCTATCATAAGCATTGTAGATATTCATTTGTATAATTTCCCCTTATCTAACTTTGATCCTTGTTTCTAGGGCATATCATGGTTCTTTCAGGTCCACCTCAGACGTGATTTGGCATCCACTACTGAAGGTAAAGAAGTTTGGATCATCTTGGTCCATCTTCCACCATTTGAGGTTGGTTTATTCCACCCTCTTTGTTTGACCCAATTTAATTTGGGGATTTTGGTGATATATGTGTCCATGAAAAATCTATATTAGGTATGAATTGCATGAATAAGACTACTTTACATCTTTCCCCTCTTATGATTTTTCTTATATGATATCATTCATTTATATGTATTTTTTACACTAGATATGGAACTAATGGATATAATTATTAACATGGATTGGCTGATTATTATTAATTTCATGATCTACTAGAACCCAAATGAATGAAATTGTCCAAGATAATATAAAAAAAAACAGGGCAAACTAAATCTAATGGAGATGTACCAAACAAACAAATGTTGAACAAAACTAAACAAAGCTCAAACTCAATCCAAACTGATTATATACCATTTATAGGAAGAGTAATTGTTAATTAATAGGAATGTACTATTTGATAGTATCATTTTGAAACATGGATCGATTTCCCATTTTCCTGTAGGAACATGATTTGACCCATGGGGCGTTGTGGTTCTTATATGTTGGGTGGTGATGTGTATAGTCATAGGAGACAAGTATGTTTTAGTTTAGTTTTTATTTTATTTCCTTTATCACATTGGCCACTTAGGTCTTTTACTGATTTCTATGGACATAAGGTAGTTATATTCTAAAAAGGGGTTTAGATTGATTCAGTCTGCCGACTTTGATCCGAGGTAAGATTTTATGGTTATTACTTGTCTCGCACCACATGTATTTGGGTATTTCAGTGTTTTTGACTCAATATTATGGTTTCGGTAGGGTGTTGGATTGTTTCGTGTTGGTTTGGGTGGATTTGGTTCCCTACTTCCAATCGAGGTATGTCTTTAATGTCGTTGGTTGGTTTATCACGGGTTATTTAGTGTCCTTTATGTGTTTTAATGTTCCTAATATCCTTTTTGTAGTGCATTGATCCCTGCTCATTAGTTTCAAATCACCAAGTCAAGGGTGACTTTCCTGCATGTGCATAGGTAAGTATATGTATGTGGGTTCCCTTGTTACCTATATAGTCATCCATGGCAGTGATTATGCACGTATGGGGCTAGGTGTGCCCATGTATAAATATATATAAATGTATATGCAGGTGAGTGGAGACTGGTATATGCATATAAGAATATGTGCAAGGATCCCCTTGCACATGCTCATGGCTATGCGGGTGTGTGCATAGGGTCTAGGTGTCCTTACATGTGTGTGAAGGTGTGTATACCCTATGGGGGAGTAGAAAATTTTAGTTAAAAAGCTCCAATAGCTGAAGTGGACGGCTTGGTTCCACCTTGAGGTAGGGTCCCTCTCTTAGCCTCTTTAATTCAAGAATGCTTTAAATTGAATTTAACTTCTTTCTTAATTCTACTTAATTATATTTAATTTCATATCTTTAATATCTGCTCTTTAATATAATTGTTTTATTTGATAAAAAAATTCATTTTTTTATAATAAAACCCCTCCAACGGATGTGTGATGTCTATGACAACTCACAGTGATAGTTATGTTGATCTAGTAGCTTAAGTCATTGCATTTGATTTGTGCTGAATGAGTTTTAGAATAAATGTTAAATATAATTAAATGAATTGTGTGATAAATCCATGCCATGATTTTATAATAAAACCCCTCCAATGGAGGTGCGTTGTCTTCTAAACCAAAGTGTAGTGATGGTTATTTGTATCATGTTTAGATTTGGTTTGAGTTTTCCATATGTCTCTTATTGGTGTTTGTTTTGTGGCATGTTAGTTTTTGTTTTCTTTGAATAATATAAATTGGATTATAATACTCGTTTAGATCAAATGACATTGCCTAAGTAGGCATATGTCTTGACCATGACACTTTCTTTTTCACCCTTTGAATATTATAAATGAAATTTCCATGTTTAGGAGAAGTGAATGAATTTGTAAACGGTTTGTTTAGGGTGTATGATTTTTTTCCATCGTTTCGTTTCCTTTTAGATGTTGTGTCATTGTTCCTCTCACTAAAAGCTTCCAAAGATCCCTTATTATAACATATTAAATAGTTTATTTGTTCTATCATGTCCATTGTGACCTTATCTTATGGTGAAACCCATTTTGGGTGTTTTCCTGGCCTCTTGGCCACCCCTTTGGATGTTTACTTGAGCCTATATATCTAAAAACACTGATGGTGTCATTGTTTAACACTTTTTAGGCTTATGGTGCTCCCCACCATAAGCTTTATCTTAACACTGTTTGGGGTGTTTTCCTGGACTCGATGCACATATAATTATTTACATATATGAATTCTCCCATAATATTTGTGTTGCATCCTGAGATGTTAAAAAATACTCAAATTATATTATTCTCAAGGTGACTAAAGTTTTGTTATTAGAGTTCCAAGAAATTCATATACCATTTATAAGTAATAAACCTACATAATTTTACTCTCAATTAGTAGTTTCAACTACATAGTACCACTTTTAAAAACAAAGAATATAAAATGTATATCTTTATCATACCACAATCCCGAATCAAGAGTCTGTTTTTTATAACATAAGATCGGTTTCTATAATGTGATGGACAACTATATAGGTTTTATTTAGAATCCTGTATAAAGAGTAATCAAAATTTTGATATCTAATATAGACATTAGTAAGTAGAATAAAATTTCAATAATACTTAAAAACTCTATATGATCACTAGACCTCCCGACTTCATTCCATGACCACTTGGTTCCATTTTCTATAAGAGTGGAGTCCTATCCTGATTTTTCCATTCTAGGGATTCATTAATTACATATGAAATTATATAACATGATTGATAAAAATAATAATAAAAGATTTTCTATTAAAATAAGATTAATTAACTTTCTCAATAGAGTTAATTAAACCATTTATATATGGGTTTCTATTTTGTACTTGTCCATGTCCTTAAGAGTTTGATATTTTTATGATCCCGATGATTTGATAAGTGTTTTGACCATTGTAGAGAAAACGATTCTATATTATCTTATTTTTTTCTATGTGAGACTAGTAAACAACACACACCTAATATAGTGCAGTTGGAGATTTCTACAACAATGGGGAATCTGATGGATGATAAGCTCTGTGATATTATTCTGTGAGTCTTGTGATCAATGTTGAAACTGATTAATCACAATTTCTGCCGATTGGGAGACATCTGGAATGTTTCCCCACCTCCTCCTGCTCCCTTCACTCTTGGCCGGAAGATGTTGCCCTGCGGATGTCATTGGACCATGCCAACATTCCATAGTCACGCCGTGGTCAAGCCATGGTCACACCGCAGTAATGCCGTGATTTGGCCCTGCTATAAGATAACACCCCGCAACAGTTCGCAATCCTGCCAGAATTCGATGTATGATACATAGATAGAGTTTTAGATACATTACCCACCCATAATTAATGGGGAGGGAGGCCCTCAGGTATAAAATCTATAGATTGAGTCTCTCATGAAAATATTTAGTCACCTATAGACAACATTGGAGATGAGGGTGAAGCTTGCTACTTATATTCTACAAAGACCATCTAAGTGCTCGAGGGACATCATAGTAAATGTTGGACAATAAGAAGACTTGAGAATACTTTTATAATGATAATTTTATTTGGAAAAGTGTCTAAAATGTTTTTGTTTTAAAATGATAACCTATTTTTGGAAATTTTTTCAATTCCGTTAGAAAAAGGGATAGTGTTTATTATTTTAAAGGTTTTAAAGTGATATTAATAAAGCATAATTAGAATCTTTTAAAGGATTGAAGTCGAATGTAATTTTAAAATAGACGATTTTGAACTATTTGAATGTTAGAAATGTTTTACAAAAAATCTATAATTGCATTTAAATGGTTTAATAAACATTTAAAGTTTCTATTTATTAGATGAGTTTTTCAAAACACTAATGCCATCCCTCTGCCACCTGCATTCCAGCCCGCAGCAGCCCCCCTTCCACCTTCAAATCAGCCCACACCATCCCCCCACCACCTTCAACCAGCCCCCTTCCACCAGTATTCTAGCCCCCTTCCACCTGCATTCGAGCCCGCACCAGCCCCCAGCCACCTGCAATCCAGCCCGCACCAGCCACCACACTAGCCACCACTACTAGCCCCCACCCCCATCCACCTTTAAAACACTCATGCCATCCCTATTCCACCTGAAAAACAGTCCCAACCACTGGTTCCGGCCCTCACCAGCCCTAGCCTCCTACATCCCAACCCGCACCAGCCTCCGCTACATGCCCAATAGCCCCTATCCACCTACAATCCATCCCACACCAGCCCCTGCCACCTATTCCAGCTCACACAAACCCCTACTATCCCCCTGCTACCTACCTTCCCGCCTGCACCAGACACTCCAGCCCGCACCAGCCACCACACCAGCCCCCAGCCTCCTGCATTCCAACCCGCACCAGCCCCCTTCCACATACAAAACAACCACATAACACCTGTTCCAACCCATACCAGTCCCCTACCAGCCCCTACCACCTGTATTCCAACCCTCACCATCCACTCCAGCCCAAACCAACCACATAAACCAACCACATCAGCCAAAAACCCAATCCCCTGCACACCACCATCCCACACCCAGCTCCACAACAAACCAACACCCCATCCACCAGAAAACCACTACCACTACATACAACCAAAACAACCATCCTACAAAAAAAGTACTCCAAACCCATCAAAACCATACCTCCAGCACAGAAAAAATAGCATCCATCCCCAGAGGAAGCCAACGAAGGACCTTTCCAAAGAAAATTCCTAATGGTGGATTCAATGTATTTGACCACTCTCTTGGGTAAAATGAAGTGATAACAACAATAAGATTTCATACTAAAAAGAACCGATTGAAAATCTATAACTACCCAAAATAGAAGAGAGATTTATTAGTCCAAACTTTAACTCTTAGAACAATTTTATCTTCCAAGACCACACAATCAGAATCTCTAATCTTGGAAGTGATGAGGGGAATGCCTAGATAAAAAATATGATGAGACCCCTTCCTAACCCCATAACAGCCTTAATAGAATCACAAAAATACAGAGAGATACCAGCCACAAACATTAGGGACTTCGAAAGATTAACATTAAATTCAGACAGGGAAGAAAAAAGATCCAAAGCATGCTTTAAGACTAAAACTGAATCCAAATCACCATCAGAAAAGAAGATAAGGTCATATGAAAAACAAAGGTGAGAAATAAAGGTTTTACCACATCACCAATGAAACTTGTAAGCATCTAAAGACAAAATAAAGGAGTCCAGGATGCATGAGAAAAACTCCATGAAAATCACAAAAAGGAAAGGAAAAAGAGAATCATTTTTCCTGACCCCTCTTTTCCCAAAAAAGTAGTCATGTAAACTGCCATTAATGTTCATCGAGAACTTTGGGGTAGAGATTCATCTTTTAACCCAAGACGAGAACCTAGCCGGAAATAATAGTAGATCGAAAGCATTCCATAAGAAGTCCCACACGACCGAATTAAAATCCTTGAATAAATCGATCTTGAATGCACACCTAGGAACCCCAGAATCAAGATGGTAGCCCCACAATAATTCCTAGGTAAAAATATTCTTAGGATGAATTGGTTTTGGTACTGAAGGTTGATGATATTTTTATCAAGATTTAGATTTATGAGTCTCTTAATGTTATTTTTTTTACCATTCTACTAGAGGGTCTGAGTTATAAGGGGTGGAAGTCTATTATTCAGACTAAGCTAGACAAATACTATTCTTGGAACAGTTTCAATGGATGGTTTATTTAGAATTTTTTCATAATGAAGTGAAGGTACTGATGGGTATATAATTTTTTAGGCCCCATTAAAGAGATGAAATAGTGTTCGAGTACAGCAATCATTTTATCCATTTATTTCCATATATTACTAATCTAGACTTGGACGATTCCTTAACATCTTGGTGGCTTGAGTAAAGTATTTGATGACTTGTCACTAGCTGTTTCTTCCTTTGGACTCAACTTCTATAGAGTGATTGTGAGATAAGATATCAATGTTGATGCAAGATTAGCAGGGTGAACTATACTATTGAACTTTTGACTTCTAGCCGGTAGCCACTGTAGCACTTTTGACAAAGGTGGATGCCATTCACTGTAGCGATGTGGACTTTATGTTCAGAATAGTGAATCATCTTCTCTATATGTAGCCCATTTTGGGCTATGGTTTTTAACCTGCAAAACTCTGTAATTTTTTCTCCCGATTTTTAGTGAGAATTATACCCCTCTATGGACGTAGGGATTATTCCCGAACCACGTAAATTTGTGTGTTCTGTGTGATTTCTTTCCTTTTTCATTTTATTTAATTTCTCGTTTCTGTAATTATGACTCCCAATGATTCCACAACAGGTATTTCATGTTTATTTTATTCCTGTTTCTTCTATTCCTGGGTGTGGTGGATGAATCCCCAATAAGGGAAAAAGGAAGTGCTATGTTAGAACCTATAAGTGGTGGTTTAAAAACTATATATATTTTTCTCACTGGTTTCTTCTCAGATAAAATACACGGTTTTATGTCAGTGCCAAAAAGCAGGACATAAGAAACTTTTTTTTTAGGATTATCAGAGGTATTTTTTGTTAGACTACCAGATAAAGTCTAAACAATGTGAATATATTGGGTTACATGAATCAATTTAGACTACCATATGGAGTATTTGGGATACTGAATCCTTTGAGGTGATTCATATTTTTGTTGTTATATTGGTTAATATCTTAACTATCTAGAATTAAATTTTGACTGTACTGGGAGAATAGGAAGGATGTTGTGTAGTGGCTGGAAGCCTGGGGGTGTAGGGGGGTCTGTAGGGCAGGGGGGAGGGTACAGGTGGGGTGTCTAGGAGGGGCTGTCTAGGGGGGTCTGCAGTGTAGGGGTCAGGGTTCAGGTGGGGTGTCTAGGAGGGGCTGTCTAGGGGGGTGTCCAAGGGTTGTCCCGGGGGGTCTATAGGGCAGGGGGAGGGTGCATGTGGGGTGTGTAGGAGGGGATGTCCAGGGGGTGTCCAAGGGCTGTCCAGGGGGGTGGGGTCTGCAGGGCAGGGTGTAGGTGGGGTGTCTAGGAGGGGTTGTCCAGGTGGGGTGTCCAAGGGCTGTCCGGGGGGGGGGGAGGGGGGGTCTGTAGGGAAGGGTGCAGGTGGGGTGTCTAGGAGGGGCTGTCCAGGGGGTGTCAAAGGCCTGTCTGGGGGGGGGGATGCTAGGAGATCTATAGGGTAGGGGGAGGGTGCATGTGGTGTGTTTAGGAGGTGCTGTCTAGGGGGGGGGGTGTTGGGGGGTCTGCAGGGTAGGGGGAGGGTGTAGGTGGGGTGTCTAGGAGGGGTTGTCCGGGGGGTGGGGGGTGTCCAAGGGCTGTCTGGGGGGGGGGGGGGTCTGGGGGGTCTGTAGGGAAGGGGTCAAGGTGCAGTTGGGGTTTTTAGGAGGGTGTCCAAGGGCTATTGGGGGGGGGGGGTCCAAGGGCTATTTGGGGGGGGGGGGTCTGTAGAGCAGGGGGAGGGTGTAGGTGGGGTGTCTAGGAGGGGGTGTCCAGGGTCTATCAATAGGGGGTGTTCAGGGGGGTCTGGGGGGGGGGGTTGTCCAGGAGGTGTGTCTAGGGGGGAGGGGTGTCCAATGGGGGTGCAAGTGGGATGTCCAGGGGGTGAAAGGGGGCTGTCTAGGGGGGCATAGGGGTGTTCAAGGGAGGTGCAAGGGGGATATCTAGGGGGAATGGGGGTGCGGGGGGGGGGGGGGGGGGTCGTGTCTAGGGGGAGGGGGTGTCCAAGGGGGGTGTCCAGGGGTGTCTAGGGAGTGTCTGGGGGGGGGGGAGGGGGGGAGTGTCCAATGGGGGTGCAAGGGGGCTATCTAGGGGTGAAATGGGGTTGTCCAGGGGGGCATGGGGGTGTAGGGGGTGTTCAAGGGGGTGAATTGGGGCTGTCTAGGGGGGTGCAAGGGGGATCTCCGGGGGGAATGGGGGTGTTCAAGGGGGGGGGGTGCTATGTGGGTGTTTTTTTGAATTATGTACATTGTATTGTTTGCATGAGTGTTTTTTAAAAT
This sequence comes from Viscum album, assembly GCA_963277665.1. NCBI lineage: Eukaryota > Viridiplantae > Streptophyta > Magnoliopsida > Santalales > Viscaceae > Viscum > Viscum album. The sequence continues at coordinate 721,174,278 of OY728148.1, forward strand.
TTGGTATTTTCAGGTTTTGTATTCATCATTGTACATTGTCTGTATGAGTGTTTTTTTGTATTCATCATTATTCTACAAGTTTGTACTGTAATTCCAGAGTGGAGCCACCTACCTGCTGCTTGTTGGAATTGTAGTATTGGAATTGGAGAGGGGAGGCCACTGGAATTTCCTAGGATGGGAGGCCACTGTATGCTAGTTCTGGTTGGCTGGAAGAGGGGCTGGTAAAAATAGTTTCCCATAGTTTTTTTTGTAGAGATGACTAAATACAAACGGTTCAAAGAACCGTTGGTATACAGATCCATATAGCCCGGATTATGGAAATGATTCACTTTGAACCATTGCAATTGGCGTATACCAACAGTTAAAAACCATTGGTATGGTTATATAAACCCACGATTATTAACCGTTGGGATAGAAATTTACCAACGGTTAATACTAAAATGTTGGTATTTTGAAAATCAAGATGACCTATCCCAACGGTTCAGCTTGAACCATTGGGATATTGCTATCCCCACGCCTCACATCCCAACGGTTCAATGAACTGTTGGGAAAGAAATTCCCAATGATTTTGGGGCTTTTACCAATGGTTTGAAACCGTTGGTATAAGCTTAATTTACAATAGTGTAAGAATATGAAAATTTTCAACTCTAGTGTTGATCATAAATGTCACCATCAAATCCCACCAATACTCATAATCATTTCCATTAAAAACAGGTGGTCAGTTAGGATTAATATTATCAATAAAACCAACATGTATTCCTATGATACTTAAAATAAATAAAATATTTTCTAAAAAAAACTATTAGGTTCATGTAAACCGTGATATGTAAAGATGATAAAAAAACATAAATTCAATGAAATAAATAAATAACAAATATTTTAATCAGTCAGAAAAAGAACTGATTCTCAGAACTAGAAGACTCAAGATCTAGTACCAAATATTTTACATAACCCATAGGTAGGTAAACCTATAAGAGGGTGTCGGGGGGGGGGGGTGAGTTATAGTTTATGAGTAAACTTAAAATTTTTACCCACACCTCAAGCTTTAAATCTAAAAAAACATGAAGTTCTGATAAACCACAATATTATGAACCTAAAAAAACATCAGAGTAGAATTTAATAAGAATAATAGACCATAAGTTTATAGGAACTTCAAGTACTTATAGTAAAATTAAAGTTGTAGTAGAATTTAAAAAAAATATTAATAATGTAGGCATAATGAAAATAAAAACAAAATATGAAGTACCAATTTAAAAATCACGTTCCCCTTAAAGGATATTATAAATACTCTTTTAACATAAAGAAAAAGGGGAATCATAAACCTAATTCAATGTATTCTAGAATATAACCAGTAAAATGATATCATATACTTTTACCTATTGTAAGTTATTTCTTTCAAAACCTTGGAAGCCCTCAACTTAACCTATAAGTAGGTACCTCATATACAAACTAGACACTCATCATGTATTCCTCAATAGAATCCCTTGAATAATTTGATCAATAGCAGTTACCACTTCTAAAAACCAGAATCTTTGCTCTATATTACAACCACAAAATCCCTCAAAAGGAAGTTTAGAAACACAATAATTAAAGTAATAAATAGTAAGAGATTTTAAAAAGAAACCTCACAAACATAATCTCTTAGTATAAAACTCAAAAAAATTTACAAATAATGGAATATCTCAAATTAATAAGTGGTTTAATACTTCAAGAGATCAATGTAATCTTTTTTATCATGTGTGTATATAACTTTTTTTTTTCAGTCCTCAAAGATGCAATCCTATTTATAGGAAATTATCTAATGGTCAAATTATGAATTCATTAAGATATGTTGTAATTGTATCAAAAACATATTCATTTTTATCCAATAAACTCCATAACACTTCAATTATTTTGATGAGGTTAATACAGTACCATTATAATGATTTAAATCCAGTCCTTTGAACTTTCATTATAATGATATTTGGAAATACAATTACCAAAAATTTGATTCTTCATAACAAAAACACATAACAAAAAAATTCAAGTTAAAAAAAATTATATCACGAGTGTTATGTGATTTTAAAAACAAAGGATAAAATGAGTCTATGATACAAAATTATTAACATACCCAGTCATATTATGTATATGTGACTAAAATTCCATAGGTTACTTTTGAATATAATACCTATAAAACCTTTAGTAAATCATTATATGATTTTTATAAGTATATAAATTCACCTATTGAACTACTTCAACACTTTTTTACTTAGGAAGGGGTTTCTCTAACACATAAATTTTTTTATTAAGAATTTTTATTAAGTTATTAGTATTGAGAGTTACTGAAATTAAGGTTCTCCATCATATATGATTGATCTTGAATCTAAGTTTGATGATGACGATGATATTATCTATAGTAGAATATTTTATCAGAAGAGTATCATGTTTTTATTACCATTTAGTAATGATTTTTAATAAATGACATCCCACTAAAATGATAATACCTTTTTGAATTCACCTCACACATTAGCGGGACAAGATCTATATTTCACCAATAATTGGATTTTTTTATAATTTCTCTCATTACTTAGCTATTTAGGTAGGGAATCATCCCAATGAAGGTTCCAAGAATAGGAACCCAATCCTATTAAGGTCACTCACTATATAATTTCCTTATACAAGATAATATAGGGGTATCCAAATTTAATATGACTTAACCGAATAGATGATCGAGATCATGAAAATTACCTATTTGGAAGGAATCTAACACATAGTATTTTTAAGGGGATTTGATCTCACCATATTATCTCATGTTATTCTCTTTATGTATGCAAGATTCTAGTGATTTAGTTTGTAATCCTATTCCATCTACCAAACTGATATGTTCAATTCATATTAATGTGTAACTCTTTACATAACCTATAGTTTGTGTTACTCACCAAAAAATAGAAGAAAAATATATTTACACATATCCAAAATCATATCATGAATAAGGTATATGGAATTTTAATATAAAAGTATAAAATTATATGAGATTGAAAATATATGTATGAGTAATCTCAGATAAAAATATAGCCAACCCCCATATTTCTAGAACAAGGTATAAGCCTCCAAGACAGTGGTATGTCGGAACTAAAGTCCTTCTAACCAGATATTTTTTACTCAAGAAAAAAATCCAATTCCTCATGACTCTAAAACCTAATACATATAAAAAAATTCAATAAAAAAATTCAAGATAATAACATTTATTTCAAACCAAGGTCAAGGTAGATGGAAACTAAATATTATGTAATCGTACCTATAATGTAATGAAAGGATTAGAAATTTATAAGAATCATTTTAGAAACTTAAATTGAATAATATAATTATTCACAATATATAAACAATTTATATTCTTGAATAATAATCAAGGGAATAACATTTAAATAAATGAACACTTTATAAATTTAAACACGAGTTTATCATTTATAAACAATTCATAAAATATAGCTAATTATAAAAACTTTATAATTTTACCTTTATTCATTATGAACATTCCATAATTTTAAATATAAAAACTTTATATTCATTTCATAAATATGAAATTTTCATATTATAAATTATATGCCATTTTACATTAAATATATGATATTTTATGAATTATAAACATTTTATTGACCAATTTATATTGTATAAAATATTTTTATATTCTAAATATCACATACTCAAAATTATATAAAATTTATCAAATCAAACTTCAAAACTATTTGGATGTGTTTTAAATAATATTCCAAATAAGGCCCTTAATTTGAACTATTCAAATTAAGAACTATGAAAAATTCATAAAATTTAAATGTTAACATTTTATATTTTAGACTTATTTTTTAAATTATAAACACTTTATACATTAACCCTCATGATTTATAACTAAAAAATTTATTTAATTATGTAGGAATTCCATATAATTTTTTAAAAAGAATTTTTAATATTAAAATTTAATATTAATTAATATATATTAATAAATATTTCATAAAAAACAAATAATTAATTTTGAACTCTTTATAATTATTAAATTTATAAACACTTTATAAATTAATAAATATCATCAAAATAATTTTTTTATCATTAGTTATTAAAAAATTTATAAATAATAAAATTTAATTCATAATTTAATTTCAAGAAAAATAAATTTTCCTACTCATTCATATTCTACGATTTAGATGGAGTGTCACAAACCAGCCTGGGTGCCCTCTTAACCTAATAACCAAGCCAACCCTGACATAGCCCAAAGGGTGTTCCCGATCCCCATGGGTTGGCAACTAGAACCTGACATCATACAACATGAATGTGGGAACATATTTTCCACTAGCAATGTAGAAATAAAAGAGATAAGACAATACAAATATCAAAAGAGAAAAATCCACTATAATTAAAGAACCAGAATACAAAAAGGCATAAAATACAAAATTACCATAAACCAACTACTAAAACAAGAAAAAAAACCCCAAGGTCCCTAAGGACACAAATCACCAAGTCTAAATATCAATAGCTAGATCCACCTCCAAGTGATCTCTTCCTTTTTATTAAACCTGAAAAAAGAAATTCAACAAACGCATGAAGGAAAAAGTAGGGTGTGAGAATAAGCACAGTAAGATACCCCCAAATATTCCATAACAAATTTCAAATATATATTATCCAAAGGAATTATTTCAATTTTAAAAATAAATAGGTTTGGTAATTTAAAAGAATATTTAAACAAAACATGCCATAAAATTTCAAAATGATAGAAAATAATTTTAAAGAATAGGCTATAATTTACAAGATATGGAATATTTCTAAAACATTGGATTAAATAAAATAGCTGTATAAAAAAATTTATGTAAATCTATAAAAGGAATGTAAAATAGTTTTACAACATTGGAATAAATTTATATCTCATATATAAATAAATAAGAAAGAAACATGGTCATCTACTAAGTAGGTATGATAATATTAACCATATATAGGATTCCACACTCTCTAAGTGATCACAAAAAAATGAGTATACTCACATCCCCCTGACACTGGATAGAGGTGACTCATCACCCTCCCATCAATAATATGACCCACTATAGGTATGTTTTTTAACATTGTAATAGTGTAGAGTGTATCCAAATAACTCACCAACTACCTAAGGATTGCATGTTCTATTAAATTATGGGAAAATTATTTTATGAATGATTAAAATAAAATAAATCCGATTCTTTCATTTCAAAAATTCTAATTTTTTTCCATTCAAAACCAAAATGGGTTTTAATAAAAAATATGCCTTTTTCACAAGATAAAACCACTAGATTTATATCAAAACATTTTAAATCCATTTTCACAAGTTTTAAATCCATTCAAAACCAATTCCATCCTTTTCATAATTAATTTCCATAATTAAATTCAAAAATTTAATTGAAATCATTTCCATAAAATCCACAATTTAAATTCAATAATTTAAATTAACAAATTTCTATAAAACACACCCCATTACAATGGAATAGAGGGTTTTCCAAATTCTCATGAAAAAAAACCATTTAATATATCTCAATTCACTAAAATTGGGTTTTATCAAATTAATTGAAATAAAGTTTGAGAAATTAAATTTAATTAAGAAATTGGAATAAATCAATAAATACTAGGTTAATCAATTTGGATAATCATGATCGAACCACTTACTTCTTCCTGAAACATAAAATTTTTAACAACACCCATTAATGATAAAGAAGGTGTAAAAGACCTCAAACCCCAACCTAGAAGCAAGATCCAAAAAACAAAGAGCATAGATCCATCAATTACAAGATGATCCATTGAAAAATCAACAAAGAATAAAGAAAGAAACAAAAATAATAATGGAGAACACTTACCCGAAAATCATACCATAATCTTAACGATGATCAAACGCTGAATGAACAGATCCAGAAGGGCTGGAAAAGTTTAATATCTCATGGTAAAACCTTAGGTATAGGGATAAGGGATTGGAGTGTAGAAAAGAAAAAAATTTAAGCTACACTGCCTGTTTAAAAATAGACATTGGGGTATTACATGATGTGAAATCCCCATTCATGATGTGTAATACATAAGTTTCATAACCATTGAAACACGTATTGTTTTAGTATTTAAAACTGATGCTCTAGGTTTAAAAACGATCATTAAATCCTTCATGATGTTTAATGAAAAATTATAATGTGTAACCATCACAGCTTGAAGCCATTAACAACCATTACATGACATGTAAGCATGTTTCAAAATGTGTAATGCTCTGGAAGCTTACATGAAAAAGTTGATTTAAGGGTGAGAATCCAACAAAATTCTTACTTCAACAGTATATGAATCCTCCCAATAAAATCCTGACCATACCCAATCAATTAAAAGGAAAAACCACGACAAGGTTTAAGGTGTACCTATCATAGAAGTAACGGGATGTTACAAACACCCCACCATAAAAATTTATGACCCTAGAAAGCCTATGCAGAAGCTTCCAATCTAAAAAGATGAGGCAAATTATCACTCATTAGTGTCTCACATTCTCACATCTCATGGTTATCAGAACCACGCTTCCATGTCACATAAACCAAAGGCTTCGTCCTCCCACAAAGTACCTTGGCCTCAGTATCAATTATCCTCAATGGTCGTTTAGTCAAAGATAAATCAGGTTCTATCTCAAGATCACTCCAACTCATAATGTGAGATGAATCAGAGAGATACTTTCTCAGCTATGATACATACAATATGTTATGTATCAATGTTAGCTATGATGGAAGTGCTAAATGGTATAAAACTTTCCCCACATGCTCAAAAACCTCTAAAGGTCCAACAAAATGAGGAGCAAGATTTCCTTGACTCTCAAGCTATCGATGACCCAATTGGGGTAAAACTTTCAAGAACACCTGGTCACCAAATGAGAACTCAAAATTTTTATGGTGATGATCAGTATAAGACTTATATCAACTCTGTTCTATTAACATCCTATGATGAATCATTTGTATCTTTTCTATTGTCTCTTACATCGAGCTTTGTCTAACCAAGGAACTTTCATGAACCTCTGACCAACACATATTTACAAGGCTGACCATAAAAGGATTCAAAAGGTTCCATTATGATCATGTTCTAGTAACTATTTTTGTAAGAGAACTCAACCAAAGCCAAGTGATCATCCCAATCCCCATCGAAGTCAAGAACACAAGTGTAAATAATATCCTCAAGAATCTGTATAGATCTTTCTATCTGTCCATTTGAATATTAATGGTACGCTATGATCAAACCAACCTAAGATCCCAATGCATCTTGAAGGCCTCTCCAAAATCAATAAGTGAATTGAGGATCTGTATAAGAAAATGTAGAATTTGGAACTTCATGCAGGTGTACAATCTGTTTCATATAGAGATCTCCCAACTCCTAAACTTTGGTTGTATCTTGGATGGGTATGAAGTGAGATGACTTGGTTTTCCTTTCAATCACAACCCAAATCACATTCTTCTTTCTTTGGGTATGAGTCAACTCAAGCACAAAGTCCATATAGATTTTATCCCACTTCCAAGTAGGTACTGTAAGTGGATGAAGAAAACCTAAAGGTTTATGGTGCTTGAGTTTCACTTATTGGCACGTATAACAACGAGGAAAAAACTCATCAATGTCCCACCTCATACCAAGAAACTAGAACTATTATTGTATATCATAAAACATATTAGTGGTTCCTAGGTGAACTACCCACTGGGAATTATGACAACCCCCATCACAAACTTCCTTGATACTAACGGCACAACAAAGCAGTTTCAATAACATAGAACACCTTCTTTGGAGAATGACCACTAGGAAAATTTCTCCTCAACGTAAAGAGAGTCTCTAATGCTACAAAACTAATCATCAAGCTCTTTATTTTGAATAACCATCTTGATAAGAGAATATTTCAACTGAACATTGGCCAAAGAAACTTCATCTCCTTTCTCCTGGACTCTAATATGCAACTGTACAAGGAGAGACATAAAATTCTAATCTTCTAAAGATTCTTTCATGACATGGGTTAGAATATTCTTACTCAACACATCAGCAATGAAATTCCCTTTCCCTGGGTTATAGGTGATATCAAAGTTGAAAGATTATAGGTACTCTACCCAACACCTCTGGTGAAGATTAATATATTTTTTTAGAGAAGATATAACTCAAGATTTTGTGGTCTGAAAACATGGTAAACCTTTCACAATGTAGGTAATGCCACCAAATATTAAGCATGTGCATCATAAATGATAGTTCAAGGTCATGAGTAGCATAATTCTTCTTGTGTGTCCTAAGCTGACAAGATCCTTAAGAAACTACATGGTCACCCTGTATAAAAACACAACCCAAGAACGAACTCGATGCATCATAAAATACCACATAGCCCTACCCATATTATAGAAGCATCAACACTATCGTAGTAGTCAAAAGAAATTTCATATCAACAAAAAAACTCTAGCATTTATCATTCCACACAAACATCACCCCCTTCCTAGTTAGATCAGTCATCAAAGAAGCCAAGATCGAGAGGTACTTCATGAACCAACAGTAATATCCGGATAATCCAAAGAATATCTAAATCTCAAATACATTTCATGGTTTCTACTACATCATAAAATCCTTCACCTTTTTAGGATCAACTCATATACCCTATTTAGATTCCACGTGTCCCAAAAATTTCACTTCCTGAATCCAGAAATCATACTTTTAAAGCTTGGCATAAAGTCTGTGATTTATCAGCAGACTCAGAACTATTCTCAGATGATGCACATGATCCTATTTGGATTTAGAGTAAATAAGGATGTCATCCACAAATAATACCACAAAGGTATCCAAATATTCATGGAAAATCCTAATAATAAAATCCATGAAAACTATAGGATCATTTGTCATACCAAAAGACACAACAAGGTACTCATAATGGTCGTACCTACTCCAAAAAGTGGTTTTCTAAATGTCAGATTATTTTATTCTCAACGAATGGAAACCAGAATGAAGTTAAATCTTTGAAAACCACTTCACACTTTTTAACCAATCAAGAAGATCAGCAATCTATGGTAATGGATACTTGTTTTTTATCATAACTCGATTTATATTTTGATAGTAAACACATAGGCGAAGAGAAAAATCTACCTTCTTGGAAAAGAGAACTAGAAATACCAAAGGTGAAACACTAGGGAATATAAAGCCTTTCTCAAGAAGATCTTCCAACATGGAATTTAGCACTTTCAGTTCAACTGGATCCATTCAGTAAGAGGGATTAAAGACTATTTGAGTACTATACATTCAGTCAATAGAAAACTCAACCTCTCTTACTAGTGGAAGACCATAGAAATATAAAGGAAACACACTGAGAAACTCCACAATTACTGAATGGAGATCACCTCTCAAATAATCCCACTATAGATCAAAAGATAACATAGATATCAATTTCCCCAACTCTGTATAAGAAGGTCCATCTCTGCTCGACCTCAGGTCCTAGTCTCTTGGAAATACAAGATATCCACCACCAGTTGCAGTAAAGTATAACCATTGAATATAATAGCTAATCTGAGCATTATTGGTAATGAGAAAATCCATCTTGAATATGATGGAAAGAGATTTCATGTCAAGAACCAGAAAGCTCCAAGTAAACTTGACATTTTATAGAGAGAAGACACATGAAAGACAAGGAATACCCTACTCTCTCTTGGTACCAAGGGGTGTAGAAATATTCATTACACAAGATAAAATCTCTATAGAAAGATTAAGTATATTAATGATAAATGTTGAAATAAATGAATGAGATACACCAGTATCAAACAGATCATTCACTAATGACGAATCTATAGTGATGGTACCTCTAACAGTTGTTGGACCCATGTATGATTCCTCTAGATACTCTTCTACTTTGTGAATAATATTCGTTTCAAATGTTTATGGATGAAACCCTTTTATACATGAAGCATCTAATTGAACTACATATTTTGGAGGATCTAGTGATCCTATTCCATAATATAGAGTATAGAAGTGATGGAAGAATCTAAATAAATTCCCTAAACATCTGTAGGAGCTACAGTTCTTGGGTGAATCGGTGAAAACCCTATTAGAATTTCTTGGCTTTCCACACTAATAGAAAATGAAATAAGATCCTCCTAAAGCTGTAGGAGGTCTGGAATGACTCTACCATCAAGAATTTCCATGAGAATCATAATGCTTCCATTTTCATTTGAAGGAACCAGTGTTGCAACTAGGAGAGAAGGAAACTCCCGAAAACCTTGAATTTATGGCCAGATCAATATCAACCATCATCACCCTATCTAACACATCATCATAAGTAGGAATATTTAACAATAAAAATTTAGAATATATATATGATCAAATCCCAAAATAAAACTATTGAGCCTTCATCCTTTTATTAGATACTATCTCAGGTGAAAACTGCACCAGCTCAGTAAAGTGATTTGAATAATCAGTCATGGCTCTATCAGTTTTCTCAAGTTTGAAAAAATCCATAGATTTAGCCAACACCATTGAATCTGGATAGAACAGGTTTTTGAAAATAACCTTGAAGTCTTTCTACTCTAAGCCCTCATGTTTCCCAACCATCACTATCATGTCCCACTATCTCCTACTTGGTCATTCCAGCATGAAGGTGGCACACTTTACCCTGATCATGTCAGGTGTCTCCAATAACACAAACATACATTCAATATTTCCCAACCATTCATAATAATGTTGAGGGTTAGTGGTTCCTTTGAAAAATAGCGGCTTCTGGAAAATGAAATCTTGAGAAACACTTCAAAGAACACCCCCCCTAAGGATTCATAGCTGGATCCTAAATGGGGACTGGTGGTGGTGTCTACCCAAAAGCATTGATAGTATACATGATCACCTCAACCAGATTTGGATCCACAATAGGATTCTCTCATTGAGTTTCAAAAATAACATCCTCCTAGATCTGATGATTTTACACAAAATCAGTATGAAACATTAAAGATATTACGTAGTGCTCAAATAGAGCAATGTGGGAAATTAATCCCAACACAAAGAGAAAAAAATATTTGGATTTCACTTTATCCAAATCAAAATAGGTAAAAGAATTGAACAAATCCATAATATGTATTTCCTTAAACACCCTTGGTGACTTAAGGTTCATTGTAGTGAGAGATGGACATGAACTCAATTGCAACTACCTATTATGTCCCGAAAAGATTTCACAAATGCATACTGTGTTATAGGAAAAGGATCAACCTCCACTGATACCATTTTGTTAGGAACTAGACCGGGTACCCTAGTAACCCAATAACTAACCCAATCCTAACATGGATCGAATATCATTCCTGATCCCCATGGGTTGGAGACTAGCACCTGGCATCATACAACATGAAAGTAGGAAAAAAATTTACACTAACAATGATGTGGTAAAAGAGATAAGATAGTATGAATATCAAAAGAGAAAAATCCACTAGGTATAAATTACCAGACCACAAAAAGGCATAAAATCCAAAAGTACTATAACAAAAGTACTAAAATGAGAAAAAATATCCCCAAGGTCTCTAAGGACACAAATCACCAAGTCTAAAGCTAAATAGTTGGGTCCACCTCTAAGAGATCCCTTCCCTTTTCTTGAACCTGTAAAAAGAAATTCCACAAACACCCAAAGGAAAAAGTATGGTGTGAGCCTAAGCTGAGTAGGATACCACCAAAGATTCTACAATAGATGACAAATATATATTATCCAAAGGAATGTTTTCAATTTTAAAAATAAATAGGTTTGTAAATTTAAAAGCATATTTAAAAAAACATTCGATACAGTTTCAAAATTTTTGAAAATACTTTTAAAGAACATGATTTACTTTACAAGAGATGCAATATTTCTAAAACAATCGATTAAATAAAATAGTTACATAAAAATGTTTATGTGAATCTAGAAAAGGCAAGTAAAGCAATTTTACATTAATGGAATACATTTATATCTCATATATAAATAAACAAGTGAGCAACAGGGTCATATTACAAGTAGGTATGATAGTATTAACCAACTATAGGATTCCACACTCTCTAAGTGATCCTAAAAAAATGAGGATACTCATATCCCTCTAACACTGGCCATAGGCAACTCGTCACCCTTCTATTGGGGATTTGATCCACCATAGGTATGTTTTAGAACATTGTGATAGTGTAGAATATATCTAAATAAGTCTCCAACCACCTAAGGCTTGAATGTGCTCCTACATTATGGTCAAATTATTTTAATACTTCTTAAAATAAAATAAATACCATTATTCCATTTCAAAAATTCCAATTTATTTCCATTTAAAACCAAATAGGGTTTTAATAAAAAACATTCATTTTTTACAAGATAAAACCACTGGGTTTCTATCAAAACATTTTAAAACCATTTTCACAAGTTTGAAATACCTTCAAAACTAATTCCACACTTTTCACTATGCATTTATACAATTAAATTCAACAGTTTAATTGAAATAATTTTAATCAAATATAAAATTTAAATTCAACAATTTAAATTAACCAATTTCCATAAAACACACCCCAATTCAATGGATTTGGGGTTTTTCGAAATTACCATTCCAAAACCATTTCAAATATCATAATTTACTGGAATTAGATTTTATCAAATCAATCAAAATAAAGTTTGAGAAATTAAATTTAAATAAAAAATTAAAATTAATCAAGAAATACTAGGTTAATCAATTTGGCTAATCGAGATTGACCACCTACCTCTTCCCAAAACTCAAAATTCACAATGACACCCATCAATGAGAACGAAGGTATAGAATACCTTGAAACCCAACCTAGAAGAAAGATCCAACAACATAGTTCATATATCCATCAATTACAATATGATCCATTGAAAATCCAAAATAGGAGAAATAGAGAAACATGAAGAACAAGGGAGAACACTTACCCGTAAATTACACTAAAATTGTAACTATTATTGAATGCCGAATGAATGGTTATAAAAGGGAAGGATAAGTTCAAAATCTCCCGGGAAAACCTTAGGTCAAGGGAGAAGGGACTGGAGTGGAGGAAATAAGAAAAGATCATCCATATTTCCTATTTTAAATAGATGTCAGGGTATTACACAATGTAAAATCCTCATTCAGGATGTGTAATACTTAAGTTTCATAACCATCGAATTGGGTACTGTTTTATCATTAAAAACTGATGATTTGGGTTTAAAACTATTCATTAACCCCTTCATTATGTGTACCCATCATAGTGTGAATCCATTCATGAATTTTTTTCAGGACCATTACATGATGTGTAAGCCTGTTTCACGACATGTAATACTCTGGAATCCTGCATGAAAAAGTAAATTTAAGGGTGAGAATCCAAAAAAACTCTAACTTTACCATTATAGGAATCCTCCCAATTAAATCTCGACCTACCTAGTCAATTAAAAGGAAAAAACATGACAAGGTTTAAGGCGTATCTGTCATAGCAGTAATGGGATGTTACATGGAGTCATAGACTATAAACGATAAGACATGACTACATGTGATATCATTCATACTTTACAACTGATAAACGAGTTGTAAAAAAATGATAGATCAACAACGTGATATTTCTTTTATTTTATGACTATTTTTTTCATTGCCTATGATATTTCATATCATATTTAACGACACATAGGGATATCTTACTTGTGATATGATACTATGTTTTTATAAACTTGGTGCAAATAATAATATTTTATGATATGTAGATATCATATGATACGATAAATGAAAACCCATGAATTTAAAATGTGTCATGGATTAAAATATCCTATATCGTATTCCATTTTACAAAACTCTTAGAACAAATAACCAATCATATTTAAAGATTTCCATTATGATTTCCATTTCTTCAAATCACAGCATGAATTCACAAATCTAAAAATAAGGTAAACCCAAATACCCCTGATAGGATTCAAAGGAGTCAAAAAATACTTATTAGATGAAACAAATTCAATTAAAATAATGTCAATAAATATATCCATGAAACAAATATGAAATTAGAAAAACATGAAATGAAGAATTGAAGAAGCCTACACACCTTTCACTGATGTAGTGACTACATAATCCTCAAATATCTTCAAATATATTATTTGTTGATCAAATCAATATAATTTTAAGGACTCCCATTACATGAGGTATTCACAAGTTAGGTAAAATCACTTTTCACACAATTAAGACACTCAACCCTCCATGGAATACTAATACCTCATGGAACAAAGGAGGTAGAATATTAGACCTTCAGGTGATGAGGACTCTTGACTGAGCATCCTATAAGTATACATACACCTACAATTAGATAGAAGTGATCTTTATAAATCCCCAAAGATGATCCTTCAATTATCATGCATTTACTAATATGCGTTATAATACATGAGTAAATACATCAACCACTTGTTTCATCTCATGCATGAATGCTTTCATTCATCACATATTATGAAACAATTTTTTTAATGATATCCATTGTGGAATATAAATTGAATACATCACCATGAAAAATACCATATGATATTGTTTTCATACTCTATAAATGCATGAAAATGGATCCTTATGACTTGGAAAATCATACCTAACATCAAACATATTCAAATACATTCAAGGACGATGCAGTGGCTACTTTGATGTAAGGTACATATGTTTCTTTTGTTTTTCATATCTAATTTTTATGATTTAATATTTCTTTCAAGAAGATATTTTCTAGAATTATTTTAATTGGTTCTATTACATAAAAAATGTGGTATTATACCCCTCAAAATCCTAGTAATATACATGATTCTCAGTCATGAATTTTACATTTTATTGATATGTCAAAATGATTATCACCCATTGAGCACCATAAGGGTGAGGATGAGTATGCCCCACTTGTTATTGAGTTGGAGCCCTTGGTTTCACATGTACCTCATCTTTATTAGTAGAGTTGTGAGAGAATAATTGACGTTATTCAACCTATTGGGTGTGGAGATTCGAGAGGTGATCCATTCATGTCAGATCTAATCCTTGAGTTTTAACTATAGAATCCCCCTCTATTTACTGGATATGGTGGAACTTCAAATTATAAGATGTGGGTTGAATCTATACAGGCTATCTTTTATTATCTTGAGATACCCATTGAGAGGCGGGTGAAGATTGTGGTATATGTGCTCTGAGGACTAGTGAGGAATTTATGGGATGTCATATTCCTCATATATTAGCATGTATGTCTATCCTAGAAGGAATTTCAATCTCTCTTTTTCAAGCATTTATTTACTGCGACATTGAGAAATGATAGATCATGAGAGTTTTTTGAATCTAGTATAGGTATCATGTTAGTTATAAACAATTTTTATAATTTTACTGAGTTTCTTATTTTTCCTTCACCGATGAGTGATGAGACTACCAGGGTTCAACATTTTAAGTATAGATGCATCACCCCATGATTTTATTATATATATCCCTTTAAATAAATATTGTGAGTTCAATAACTTATGATAAATGAAAAAATGAACTAAAATGAACAATGAATTATTTCATTATGTTGGAATATTATAATAAAAAATTAAATACATTATGGGATAAAAAAATTAGCATAATTATTAATGGAATAAAACCACAAGTGAATAAAAGATAATAATTAATTAAATTTATTTATTATAAAAATGTGTATTTTATTATTATTATTATTATTATTTTTAAATAATTATTTCATGTATTTATAAAATTCAAGTAAATATTATAATAACAATAGATTTATAAAATTGAATTATTAGAAGAAGTAAATAATTTTAATGGGATGTAATTAAAATTATTGAATTCTAAAAAGATATATTTGTCAAAGAATTGTTTTTTCTAATTGTTGTCAATTTTATCCAAATAAATTAAATTTATCACTTTTAAAAGAAGATTCTAAAAAAATATAGTATTTAAATGTTTAAACTAATATATTAATACTCATATAATTAGTAATTCATATGAAATAAGATTAAGAATACTTGAAGTTTAAAAAGTCATGTTTATATAAAAATAGTTTTTTCTTTATGTTTTAATGTAAAAGTTAAATTTATAATTTTTTGAATTTTAATTTTATAAAATAAACTTAATTTTGGAATTCATCATGTCAAATTTATCTTATGGTTAATTTTTTGGATTTTTCTGAAATAAGTTATTTTTTAGTGAATAATAAAAAATACAGTTTTTATGAATAACCATAAATTTTATAACATAATCATGATATAAATATGAATTAAAATTTTATAAAAATTTTACTCAACTTAAAATATGTTTAAGGAGTAAAATAATTCATTTAAAAATAACAAGTTAAATTTATAAACCAACATTTGAAATTTTGGAACCTAAGTTATATTTTATTCCAATAAAAAAATATTTTTGATTCTTTACCTTTAATTAAGTTTTTCCAACATTGCATTAAATTTTTGATTGGTTTTAATTTCAAATAACCCTCCTCTTTTGAATAATAAACCAATAAATTTCATGGGAATAAATATTCTTCATAGTCTCTAGCCTAAATGATAAAATAATCAATACATTGTTCTAAAATACCACCCATTATCACCTATAAACTCCCCTACTATCCCAACTTCAACCCACAAATTTTCTTTAGTTTACTATTAAATCCCTTCTCAAATTATCTGTTTAAAAGACTATCCTATATTTTGAAACCTCTTGTCAGAGAAAAGAGTCCCAAATCTATCATTTTCAAGAGACTCTCTAAGAGGAGATTAAAATCTTTAATGTAAGTTTTGTCATATCCTTAAACATTCATATTTATCTTATTCATACACCTATTAATAAATATTATTTATCATTTTAATAATATGCTTATGAAATAATTAATATTTTGTAAAAGTGATATTATTAATAGATGATAACATGTCCTTACCTATTCATTCATTGTAACGTGTTCTTGTTTGGATCATTTTTACCACCTACATGAATGATGTTATAATGGTTATGTCATGAATGAATAAAAAAACTTAGATAATGGTAATATTTTATAATAATGATTAATTTAAGATGATTTCATAATTCTGGAATGGTAATATGATAAAGTATATTCATCAATAAACTCAATTCTGTTGCTAATTCAATAATCATAAAAAAGGATATATTTAAGCATCCCATATGAACTATCACCATAAGTTATTTGAAATAACTACGAGACTCTATAACTATTCCAAACACATATAAATTATATATATATGATAAAACCATGATCAAGGAGTGAGGATCGAAATTGCCAAACTGAAGCATGCGTGAAAAAACAAAACAATTAATACTAGAATATTAATTTTAAACAATAAAAAATTAATATATGGGTAATTAGGAATTATAAAACAATGGTATTAATTCAAATAAATATGAATAATGTTTTTAAATAAGTAATCAAGATAGTTATGTTTATTATAAAAGTGTTAAAATTATTTCATGGAAGTCATGATTAAAGGTAAGGGTTTTTGTTTCAATCTCACTTTGAAATTGAGATTGTCTATATCTAAATATCCATTTGAGGAAATTACATGTTATTTATCTCTAAAACCCCATATATTTTCTTCTCCTTCATGTGTATATTATTTATTTTATAGAAATTATTTCCTTTGAAATAAAATCTATTAAAAATGTAAGGGTTATCTCATCTTATTTTTCAAAGTAATATTCTAATGTTCTTATAAAGCGTTTCTTATCTATATCAATATCATTTAATATTTATTATGATTTACTAAGGATGTTATCTAATAATACTACCCAAATTATTTCCCTAGATGTATTATGATTTTGTCTTGTGTAAGTTTTATTGAAAACTATTTATTTTTCACAGGTTAATTAAACCAACATGGAATTATGATTGTTTTTATATTCACATAGCACACATATGTATGGTTTTTCATTATTTTATGAGTGGGCCCAAAATTATATATCCCTACAATTATTTTGGGTAAATATTTATGATATGACATGAAAGAAATAATAGAGTAAAATCAATCCACTATATTTATGGTAATGAGAAGTGAATCCAATCCAATATGGGACTAGGTGCACTATGTTTATGGGAATGGAGAGTGAACCCAATCCACCATGGGACACTGTACACTATATGGTGATGTTCTTCACAGTGATCCTTGACATGATAAATGATTTTTGAATCTTATGTATATACCAAATTCTTATGTAGTGTTCATATGTTATGTTTTTATGATTATTGACTTATGTTTCCACATTACTATGACTCATATATTATGTTATTTTAAATAATTATATCCTAACTCGTGATTTGGAATGTGCATTGGTCAATAGGGTGGTAGTTCAGGATCATAACACCTTTTTTGAGGGGATTATTTCCTACTCTTAGACCCACTTATATATTGAAGATATATTTTATGAATCCTTCACATATCCTAGTATAGAATAGGTTACCCTTGAACCATCAGTTTTTCATTTGAAATGCATTGATGAAAACTTCTATACACATATGAGACATTCCATAAATGTGGAAATTTGTATGTATTATAATCTATATATTTATGTTACCATCCATATTTATTAGAGGTTCTCCATTTTTTTTTACTTTATTACTTAGTGATGCTTGTTTAAAGTTTTATAACTAGGAATTCTAGAGTTTATCTCCATCCAGGGAAGAAATATGTGATTATGGTGTTGGGATCAAGCTCATACTAAGGGCTTCCTATATATCCTTTCAAAATAAATAAAAACCCATGTAGTTCAATATCAATTAATGGGACATGTCCTACCATTTAAGGTTATTTGAAAAGGACCAACCCATACATTTTAACATCATGAGATAAGGATGACTAGGAAAAAGGTTCCTAAAAATGGCTGGTGTGAGACTTACGCACGAGCAGCTGTTTTGGTTAACCTTGAAAGAGATATGGACCAGTGAGGATAAATTGGGCCTCAAAAGGAATATATCCCCATGTGAAAGATATATCCTTATCAGGAATATGACCTAAATGAGAAAGATATAGTAGTCATATTGAAGGAATAAAACCCTCTAGGTTGGGGATTCATTTTATCGAGAATATGAATCAATAAAAAGAGTACCTAGGGAATATGGATTTAGATAAAGGGATGTTAGAGCTCACAAGAATATAAACATGAAAGGAAGGGGAGTAGATGATATTAAGAGGAATATAGCTCCATTAGGATGATAATGGAGGATTAATGATATTGGGTCTGAACCTTATGGATAATTCATATGTTTCCCATTGAAAAGGGAATTGAATCAAATATAGTTTTAGGTGCACAATTTAATTTCATCTTTATAGACTGTAACATAGAGTTTAACATCATAAAGTAAGAACATTTTCATGTAGTTTTACATCATATGACTAGAATGTTGTCTATGTGGTTTAACATCACACCAAGGGGAAATCAGTGTCTTGAAAGATGATACAATCAAGGATTGAGTGGGGATTATTCATAGAGGGATGCCCAAGAGATAGGTTGGGGTTTACAACTAGTATAATACCCACATTATAGGAATTTTAATTTTTCTAATGGAAAGATCAAATCATATCTCAAAGACCACATGAGTTGCGCTTGGTACAAGAAACAAGATATATTAGAAGATCAAGTATATTGTATGGGAATTCATAATTAGATATAAGTGGGGCTTATACACTAAGGCTTCCTAGTGTGAGTGTCCCAATCTAGTTTATGACATCGCCAATAGAAACCATATTGGGTCCCACAACTGAGAGAGAATCTCATCCCACCATATTCATTCCTATTTTTAGGCGGGTACAAAAGAAGGAATCCCACTCCCAGTCAAGGGATTATAAGGGTAGATGTAAGCCTTTATCCAACTTTGGTTGCATCCCTCTCTGAGTAGACTCTGGCATCTACCAAGATCCCGGGCCAATCAAACTTAGGTATTGGTAATCTAGATTAGATTTTATGGCCCATAAATGGTCTAACTGATTTAATTATGGTGGGGATCCTAAATTTTAAGTCAATTCATGATTAAAAATTCCTTATAGACCCTATAAGTTAGGGAGGACAAGTTAGAGACACTTTTTATCAAGGGAATGCATGATAAATGTAGGGTACTCTAGCATGACTGGAAACCCGATCATGCATGTTCGATGGACTTGGAAGAGGCCTTGATAATTGAAATATAAATTAGGAGACTTGGGTAAAGTAATTCTATACCATTGAAGCTAAGGTGTTTTTTATTCCTTGATATGGGAGTAGAAAAAAATGGTTTTCCTTGGTGGAAGACTTAAAGGAGGCTTCACCCAAATGATACCAGGAAAGAAAAATGCTTTCCAAAGTGATAATCAAGAAATGTAGATCCTTAGGATTACTAGTGTGAGATGATATTTTGGGTTAAATAACTTTAGTGTGACTCCACCCTAATATTGGGGGGGGGGGGCTCTATAGAAGCCTATGGATGAGTAGTGTGTAAGTGTATGGATGGGTAAGGGTCCTCCACCCTAGTATTGTTGAAGTAGGGTGTAATTGTTTTCTCAAAAATTTTCTTGATGTTAAAATACTTTATAAACTCAATTAAACTCTCTTTTGGTTAAATTACATTGGTTTTAGGGTTAAATGAGCTACCTAAAAGCTTTTAGAGACTTGGGTGAGAGAATAGGGTGATTAGAGATTTGAGTCATCTCTTTGTCATCCAAAAGAAACAAATAAGGATCCCAAGGGTCCTATTTATATGAAAATTCAGTGCCCTAGGTGATGTGGGTTTAGAACACAAGTGGTGCATGAAAATGTGATGTGTGTTCTCAAGATATACACACAAGTGGTGCACACAAGGTTGACTTACATGCATTTTTTTTGGGCATGCTCTAGGGGTTTGGGGTGAACCTAGAGTGAATTTATCAGCATTTTCCTCCCTGTAATTGAGGTAATAATCCTCCTTCAATGTATCCATCCTTTTCTAAAATTATAGAGATAATAAATACCCCCCTTAGGATTAGATCTTATTGGAAAAAGTATGATTTAATCCTAAGGTCAAAGTGACACTAGCACGAACAAAATTTTGAGAAGATAAAAATTGTATGCTTAAGGTTGGGATGACTTATAATGGCTCTATTGTTTCCTTATAAAACATTGTTATATTCTAAGGAATATTTTAATAGACAAACAATGAGTTAGTGTAGGATTCTAGGTCCCTGGGGGCCTCAATGTTGATATAATAAAAATATTAAATATATTATATCATTGACGTGCATTTTCCCAGAAATAATGGAATATATCCCAAAATATGATTTAGATGGAAAAAATTAGACCTCTATTAGATCTATAATTTGTGTTTTACCCTAATGGTGACATAACATTTTTTCACATTTGGTGTTTGTTTCAAGAGTAGTCTTAAGAAGAACAATAAATAAATAAATAAATAAATAAATATATTTATTTATTTGTTATTAAATGGATTAAACCTAATCCTCCTATATATAAACCATGTTATATAAAAACCCTAGGGTTAGCTACATAACCCTATGGATATAATAGGATATGTAGAGAAGAGACTTTAGTAAATGATAATGAGATTGTGGGTTGATGATCGATGTGTCGATGAGTTTATCTTCAAAAAAGGAGTTCATGGATCTCGATAATGACAATGATGTAGAACCATTATTTGTCAGTGATCAATACAAACTCAAATTAGGATATTTTTTTCATTGGATATAATCCCCATTTTGATTATCCCATGACAAATGTGAATCAATCATTCTGAAGAATTGATTATCAACTCGATCTTTGATTGATAGGTGTTGATTTATCTTCCTAGAATTAGGAAATTATATTCTTTATTAATCCTTAATTATTTCATTTTGTTTGACATTTTCTTTGCTAAGTAACCAAGGAAAAACCATTAAAATTCTGATGAACATTACACACTCTTGTTTTTCATGATTTTATCCCCTTATATTTTGTGTATTCATCGTCAAAATTCCATTTACCCAACGATTTGGAAATACCCAGAAACCAATCATTGCATAGTTGAACTTTGGTGGAAAAGATCATTTATATATTTTTGGATTTTTGATTGAGATCACAATTGATGGTATGATTGAGGTGTGGTGATGATTATGGGATATTTAGGAGTGGATCAAATGTTTTTGATCCATGGTTTGGAAATGCTGTGGTGTGATGTGATGGGAGGTTTCATTGGCGACATATAAAGTGTGGTCAACCCCAAATCCAAGATATATGGGCATGATTATTGGTGGAATTTTTTTTAGCAATGGTGGAGGTGAGATGCATATAATATATAAGAGTTTCTGGAAAATCGTAATATATAGAATGTTTAATTCAAAAGAAAATACACTGTGTAGTCCCCCCTATGGCGCCTAGTGTTTACGTGCAGAATAAAATATCACACATCTTGTTGTCAAACAAAACACTATGTAACTTGATTATGGTGGCTCAGTGTGTACCCCAAGGGTACATGAGCATAAAAATGACTAGGTATATGGGAATGTTCAGGGTACAGGGCACAAACATGACAAGATTACCTAGACACAACTAGGTATACAAGCACGACCATTATACATGGGCTTGACTAGAGTACATGGGCATGAGACAAAGTACACGGGCATGGATCAAAGGGTGAATGTATACCTATATTGGACAATACATTCTATATACTCCCTATACATTCTAGATACTAATTCTAGGGTAGTTTGAGTCTATATTTATATTAATTTTAGATAATTATCAGTTGGGTATATTCCCTTGGTCCATTCCTATAAGGGTATCGTGAGGTATCCCATCATAAGAATTGTATGAGTGATCCCCTATATAGATTCATTTTGAATAGATTCAGGCATCCCTCTATGTTTCCTAAGGTGTGATTCTTTATCATTCTTCCTGAGGTTGATTTATGAATCTATTTACCAACTTTTAGGGAATGTGATCTCCATTCTTATAGTTCATCTTAGATGGGGTTAGGTATCCCCCACAGTCCTTGAGTGAGATACACTATATATGTTTTGAGATATTCTAGGTTTCATTATGTACTTCTTCATGGTGATATTTTACATGCATGATCTATCATATGGGAACCATCGGTATTAATATGAACCAAGGAGTGAGTTCTCATGGATGAGCATTACATTGAATCCTTGAGTGGAATCCTAGGATTATAGTATAGTTTTAAACTTACTTTGAGAATTGGTTTCTATATTATGTATATATGGATTATTATTATATTTTCTTATATCCTCATTGACATAACTTCATGATGATTTTATTACTACTCTCTCATTTATTTCCATTTAGTGATTTTAAATTATCATAATAGGAATGTATATACTCACCCCTACATAGGATCTGAATGCACATGTCCTGCCTTATACAGATATCATTCCTTATGACATAGTCCTTGGTAAATTAGTATTAGGTGGATCATCATTGAGATAGATAGTCTGGTTGGTTCTAGGAGTTACATTTTATAGCAGTCCCCTTCTTACTAGTAGGTTGGACTCATTTATAGTTTTGGTTGGCTTGTATTTATCCCTTTATGCTTTCATGTACTTCTGTCATACTCTGATGTGGGATATAGTTGTATGCATGCATATTATTATTATTTGCATATTTCCTTTCTACATTACCTTATTGAGTATAGTAGTGTGTGTACATGTACCATAGTCTAAGGCCTCTCATGTGTGTGTTATGAATAATCAGCACTAGTCTTCAGCCCCATGCTTATTGAAAGTGGGATTGAGGTGTTAAACTCAGTTTATCACCATCCAGGTGAGCCTTAGTGGGTCAAGTTATAACATAGTGGTATCAAAGGTGGCTATCTTAGGACTAGAGTTTGGATATTGGATAGTTGTGAGTGTTGGTTTGGGAACAAGGGAAATGATGTTAAAGTACCTCGAGTTTGGATCTCAGGTCAGGGAACCCTGTGATGGTGTTGTGGATAACATATACATTCAATGGGACTCTGATAACCAAATTATAGACTTAGTACATATAGGAAATGGTTTTAGGGAAAACATAGGTACACACATCATATAATAATGAGTTGTGGTTTCTATATCTTTTTCAAGTATTCTCCCCAGATATACTCTTTGATTGTGGTATATCTTGAATTTTTCAGGTTTCATATATGATGATAGATAGTTAGGATTCCATAATAGGATTGTGATGATGATCTTCAAAGTGACAAGGATTCTATATAGGGATCTGTTTAGGTGGTGGTGCCTCTATATGGTTTTCTAGTCTTACCTACACCCATTGATTAGCCAGTTGTCCTAGAAGTATTTTCAAATGATGTGTATAAGATGATCACACTTCATGAGTTTTAGAAATTTACACCTATCAGGTTTTGGGGTGACCTAGAACCCTAGGTATTAGAGTACTTTATTGAGGTAGTTTCATGACTTTTCACCCTTGTTAAGAACCATCTCGATCATATAGTAGTCCTATCGGTGAGACTTCTACATGGATATGTATGCTGATGGTGGAGTATGGTGACTCAGATGCATGATTAGGAAACTCTCTCTTGGAAAGATTTTTAGAATCTATTTAGAGAGGATTTTTACCCAGATATGTTGAGATAAATACAAACCCAATAGCTTCTGAATATCAAGTAGGGTGTCTTGATAGTAGTATAGTATGTGTCAAGGTCCACTAATCCCTTACAATACTCTATGGATATATTTCAAGATGTGTTCTTTAGAGAACAATCTTTAAAGAATGGTTTCCATAGAGATATATAGTCTATTTTTGTATCTATTTTCATTCCTACTTATACAATGATGGTTGAGTGATCCTTAATGGTGGAGAGCTTCTAAGTGGAGCAGTCGCTGATAGTTTGCTGTTAGTGAGAACCCTGGAGTTGTGACTTATGTAGCTAATAGTTAATGTCATACACTAGGATATATATGAGATAGGAATTTATAGAGAGATTATTAGGAATGAAATTATATATTTTATGGATCTTAGGATGGTTCTAGTCATCTGAGGGAGAGGTGGTGTTACTCATGTGGTGGGTAGAGTCATCTCATGTGGGATTTTCTAACCCATCGTGAGCTGATAGAGATATAGTCGATGGACCACCGAGGTAGAAATAATATCCATAGAAAGAAGGAACTTAGGGAAATAGATTTAGTAGAGGATCTGGGAGAGTATTGGGAGGTGGATGATGATTTGATTTGTTTCCATCACCACACCCATGTGTTCCACACTAGGCTCATATAGCTGGTGGTTAGGGAAGTGGGAAGTTGACGCCACTGGATGATTATGACCCAAAAGGTTTGAGTATGATTTGATGTATGATTTGTGTCTTATATAATTAAGATGTAATATAAATATAAATATTAATTATCCACTCTTTCTTTTCCACATCCCTTGTTCGAGATCTAGAGATTCCAGTGGAGCCTTTAGAACTGACCTTTATGTTTGGAGACTCCGACTTGAGGATATTTAATGATAACACAATTCAGCTGATAGTGTGACCTAAATATTATTTTAGAGATATTACTATGAGATATTTTCATGGCCATGATGAGGACTTATAACTTAATTCTAGCTATGTAATGTCTCTCTATGGTTTATGCACAAATTGACTATTTTAGGCGGAGGATGAGGTGAATCTGAGTTGATGGAATGATGTTTTACTTCATTTTTGAGAGGGAAACCTAGGAAAATAAGGATGTGCTCATACATGGGAGGATAAAAATGATTAATCATTATTTATATAGTATTAAACTTGGATAAGTACATTTTTTCAGATTTCAATTTCTTGCAGTGGTGGTGAAGTATGAGGACATCTTCTATAAAGATGTGTCAGACTTGCCTCCCCACCAATAGATTGACTGATTTATAGACTTAAAACCGGGTAATGACCTGATATCTAATCCATAATATCAAATTAATCCCATAAAACTTTGATATATGAAGTTTTAGTTAGATTATTTGAAGAGGAATGGATTTTTCAGACCTAGTGTGTCACCTTGGGAAGCCTTAGTGTTGTCAACTAAGATGGCCGATGAGAGCTTGTGGTTGTGTGTGGATTACCATCACCTTAATTAGGCTCCATAAAGAATAAGTATCCACTATAGAGAATAAATGAACAATTTTAATAGTCAAAATGGGTGAGGTGGTTCTTTAAGATTGATCTCAGGTTAGGATATCACCAGATCCAAGTTTGAGATGAGGATATTCTGAAGAAAACATTCTATTTTTTCTAGAGTCACTATGAGAAATTGTTAATTTCATTCGACATGATAAATGAACTAGTGGTGTTCATGGAAATTATAAACTAAATATTTCTACCCTTATTAGACCGGTTCATAGTGTTCTTCATCAATGAAATACTAGCGTACTCGATGCCATAGGAGGAGCATGTGAGACACTTCAGGATGCTTCTAGACATACTCTAAGAGCACCATCTTTATGGGAAGCTCTTGAAGTTTCAATTTTTGGATTGGATAAGTATACTTATTGGGACATGTAATCTTAGAAGAGGGTGTACTAGTAGACCCAACAAAGGTTGAGGAAGTTCTAGCTTTGGGTCCACCCAAGAGTGTGTCAGAGGTGTGGAGCTTCCTTGGGTTAGTAGGCTACTTCAGAGATTCATGCTCAATTTCTACAAGATATGGATACCATTGACTACTTTGACCCGAAATGGGAAGAATTTTAGGTGAAAAAAGAGGTTCCATTAATCTTTTTAGGATTTGTGATAGATGTTGAAAAGAACCTTATCTTGATATTTTCAGAGTAGGGTGTGGATTATGTTGTGTTCTTCAATGTATCCAGAACTAGGCTTGGATGTGTTTTAATGCAGAGGTAGGTAGAGATTTTTTATGGGTCCTAACAGTTAAGTCCTCATGAGTATAACTATGAAACCCAAGATCTTGAGCTCAAAATAGTGGTCATTCCCTAGAATATGTGGTTAAATTACCTTATGGGTGAGTGGTTTATCAAATATTTTGACCACAAGAGTATCATGTATATATTTTAACCAAAGGATCTTAACTTGAGATAGATGACGTGGATGTTGTCCCTCAAAGATTATGAATTTGTGAGATTCTATACTCTTGATAATGGGAAGGTAGTGGAATATTATATTAGTAAGAGATCTTGCTCACAATTGTTGAGCGCAACATTAGAGGAGTTGGCCTTGTCTTAGTTGTCCTTATTAGACAGTGATGATCCAACTTAACTATAGTTAATAGTTGTTACTGTAACAAACCAGAATTATATCAATGAGATTTCCTTTATTATGTTTATTTCATAGAGTATAAATCTCATAAAATCACTTAGAGAACATAATTAAGACCTTATAAATGAATAATGAATAAAATAATAGGTATTTCTAAAAGATAAAGAACCTATACCGATGAAATAGTAACTTGACCATAGGAATAGTAATATGAACCTTATGAATAGTTAATCGGCTAAATGAATATTAACATCACCCATGTTTTTATAAATTAAATTTATAAATCATATAAAAGAAAGTATGATATAATTATATCATAATATAAGTGAATATTTTAAAAATTAATAGTTAAGTGTTGGTATTTTTGTAAGTCATAAATATTTAAATACAATTTTATAATTAATAAAATGATTTAAAATAAAATTTATTTTCATAAAATGTATTCATAAATTAATATTTTTATATTATTATTTTAGCATAATTTTATGATATCTTAGTTAAATTTTTAGAGTGTTATAAAAGTAGTTATAAATTTTAAATCTGTATTTTTCAAATAAATGACGATTTTAATTAAAAATTAAATTTATTTTATTTAGAAAATTATTTTCATAAAATGGAGTCTATTTTTTAATTCTACATGTTGAAAAATTATTAGTGTGATTTTTTGGAAGTTTTCTAAAATACTTGAATTTTTGGTGAATAGTAAAATACTGTAATTTAAAGTATAAATACATTATAAGCTAAATAAACTATTCCATGAGTCATGGCTGATGTAAGAAGCATAATATCAAACTTACCTTAATTATTTTAATATATTTTATAATGATGGTGAAACTATTCATAGTCTTGAGCCAAAATAATAAACAAATGAATAAAATATTCTAAAAACATCCCTCTCCTCCACTATAAATACCACCCCTCACCACCCATTCTACTAACACCTTCCAAGATTTGAGATTTTTTAAATTTCTCTGTAATACTCTTCCCAAGACCCTACCACACAACCAGGATTTCTTGGTTTAATCAAAAGACCAAAATTATTTCCCTAAGGAGGTTCTTAAGGAGGATAATTCAAGAGGTGAAATCCTCTTCCTTTTCCTTTTAATTTATTTTCAAGTTATTTTCTTTTGTTCTTTTCTCCTCACCTTCCCTCATCCAGATAGAATGAAAAATACAGTACCATTCATGTAATGGAATTCTATTATGATTATGGAATATTCTATCATCAATCCCCTTCTCCTCTCCCTTTTATTCTGAAAATGGAAACACCATCCGTGAGGTGTTGTTTCATCACCTTCAAGGATGAAAAGCCTTTATTTTCCTTCATTGTCTTCAAGGATATTCATGAAAACATTTTAATGGTTTAAAAAAATTGTAAAATTTATATCATAACCATTTTTATGTTATATATTTAACATATTTACATAATACTAAAAGATAAAACAAAATGAGTTCGTTAAGATCAATAACCACTAAAATAATCTAAACAATTATCACTAAATTTATTTTATAATGATTCATCATCGTATCATATAGAAAATTATATATATAACCATTTAAACTTATGTATGTTCATCAATAACATATAATTTCAATTTTTGATAATTATACCCATTTTACATGAACTTCATTACTTATAAATAAGTGAACCGATCATGAAAATCAAGGAAATGAATGCTCATGAACGATAAAATTGCATCTTATAACTCATCAAAAAGGCCATAAATCAAATTAATAAAATTATACTAAATAAATTAAATTTATAAAAGGTTATTAATTAATTAATTAATTAATTTAATTTTATTATCCATGACATTAAGGTCAAGTGCAGGACACATTTAGACACAAGGTAAGGGTTTCTACCAGAACCGTCATTTTCCTTTAGGTTATTATTTCACCACCTTTACCCCAATTCAATACTTATTTATTTTTTTAATTATTATATATTCCATATATATGTTCCAAACTCATATATCCAGATCATTTCATCTTTATTTTATGGGAATTACATGTTTTACAAGGTTCACTTCTTAATTCTTCTTGATACGCAAGCCCGATTAAAGAGAACATCTCAATTTCTTACCTATTTTCAAGTGCCATCCATAATATTTTTTAAAACAAAATTATTTTTCTAAAATCACTAATTTTTTAAATAAAAACAATATATATTCATTTCTAGTTTTATATAAACAATTATGACAAATGATTTTTTCAAAATAACTCTTATTTGCAAAGTAAAAGAAGTATTTCTCTCAAGAATTCCTTGATAATTTTATTAAAAAATTTTATTTTTTAACACCTATGTTGAATTTTATGATTTATTAAAAATTTTATCTTATTATTATCATCTACCATAATTTATTAAATGGTTTATGATCTGTTTGACTATAGATGTGCTATCTTGATACCATTCACCACACAACTCAGAATGGTTAGTGATCATGTTTATTGATTAGGGAAAGTTTTTTACATATTATATATATATATATTTTGTTTATGTTTAAACCCATTCATATGAGAAATGAATTGGACTTAGTAAGTGACGAGCGAGGAATGCTATAGCCCCTTGATGTATTAGTAGGTCTCATGAGACAAAACTGATATGGACTTGGTCGAGGCCTTTCCCATTTTTAGATATTGTTTTGGCCGAGGCCTTAATCATTTTTAGATGTCTTGGAAAAGGCCTTGACTCTATTTTTTAGATGTATAACATTATGAATTCCATCTTTATGATATTATTAATTGATAAATGATGTGATTATTCGACTAGTAAAATATCCATGGTTAATATTAGTGTGATTATTTATATGGAATTATTTATTCCGATTTTATTCCAGCCATATTAATCTCAAGATTATGTTTTAATGGCATGTGTTATTTTAGTTATTAAAAATTCCTTATTATTTATACTTATGCTTTATTACTTACCCCTACTGAGCATTTGAGATCACCCCTTTCTTATTTTTTATTTTTCCCCAAGATATGAAGATGAATATTATGAATAACTTGTAGGGTTAATCTAAGAGTTTTTGGGTGTTGAAAATGCATTTTCTACATTATTTTTAATTTAAAGTTATAATTTAATGTTCATATATGTAATATATATTCCAAAGATACTAAACCAGCCAGTCATTTGGGATTCGAGTCTTTTATCTATATCAATGTAATAAAGTAAGTCACTGACTCTAGGCTACTGGGGTCAGGGTCTTTATAGTTAGTATTAGAGAGAAGTTTTAGTAGAAACCTTGGAAACTATATTTAGAAAACACAGATCAGTGAAAATAAACCTAAGATATACATTGAGGATAAGAATAGAAGAACATAATAGAATTTTGGTAAGGTATAGATTATGTGGATATTCCTAGCAATACATCCCTGTCTGGATACTATATGTGGACATAGTTGTGGAAAAGATGTACCTAGAGGTAATCACTATAACAATGTGTCCCAAGATAGACTTGGGATAACCTGGTACATGACAATAGGCCTTACTGTGCACCTGTTTTGACCCACCTGGGGGATATGCTTAGGATAATTCATATTTTCTTTACAACCCATTATGAAATAATGTCCTTAAAGAAACCATATTTATGATTATGATATTATTTTTGCATAATATTTCAATTAATGTTAAGTTTTTTTCATGTTTGATATTTTACATTGTGATTTATAACCTAATTTAGTGTATGCTATTATTTAGAAATGGAACCTAGTGGATGAGTGTTATAATATTTGAGAGGAAAAGAAAACTGAGCCCTATGTACATTGGTCCTTTTGAAATTATAGTGAGGATTGGAGTTGTGTCATATCATTTAGAAATTACATCTTGACTTTCTAAAGTAAAAAATGTGTTCCATATCTCTTTATTAAGAAAATACATGCCAGACCTAATGAATGTAATCACTTCTGATGGAATAAATATGGAACCAAATTTATCTTACTATGAAGTGTCTATCTGAATTCTGGACACAAAAGAACATGTGTTGAGAAATCAGATGACTCAGCTGGTAAGAGTAATTTAGAAAAATTAAAAAATTTAAGAGGTAATTTGGGAGCCTAAGGAACTTATGATGAAGAACTACGCAAATATTTTTATGAGGTGACAATATGGAAATATCAGGGAAGAAATTTTTGTTAAAGGGGAGAATGTAACAACCCAAAATTCTATCAATGAAATTTTCCTTATTATGCTTGTTTCATATAGTATAAATCACATAAATAACTTAGAGAACATAATACATACTTTATAAATGAATAATGAATGAAATAATAGGTATTTTTAGAAGATAAAGAACCTATACTGATGAAATAGTAATTTGACCATAGGAATAGTAATATAACCCATATGAATTGTAAATCATCCAAATGAATAGAAAACTCACCCATGTTTTTATAAATAAAATTTAGGAATCTTATAAATGAAAGTATGATATAATTATATCATAGTATAAGTAAATGAATATTTTAAAAATTAATAACTAAGTGTTGTTATTTTTGTAAGTCATAAATATTTAATTGCAATTTTATAATTAATAAAATTATTTAAAAGAAAATTTATTTTCATTAAATGTATTCACAAATTAATATTTTATTGTCTTATTATTTTAGGACAATTTTATGACATCTTAGTTAATTTTTCAGAGTGTTATAAAAGCAATTATAAATTCAAAATCTATATATTTTGAGTAAATGATGATTTTAATTAAAAATTAACTTTATTATATTTATAAAATTATTTTCATAAAATGGAGTCCATTTTTTAATTCTAAATGTTTAAAAATGGTTAAGGTAAAATTTTAATATTTTTCTAAAATACATGAATTTTTGGTGAATAGTAAAATATGGTAATTTACAGTATAAATATATTATATGCTAAATATAATATTACTTGCGTCATGGAATATGTAATCACCATAATCCCTAAAATTACTTCATTATTTTAATATATTTTACGATGATGTTCAAGATATTCATAGTTTTGAGGCAAAATAATAAACAAATGAATAAAATATTCAAAAAAACACCCCTCTTCTCCACTATAAATGTCGCCCATCACCACCCCTTCTACTCACATCTTCTAAGATTTGATAATTGAAGTTTTTTTTCTCAATAATCTTCCCAAGACCCTCCCCCATTTCCAATATCTATTGGTCTATCAAAATACCAAAACCATTTCCCTAAGGAGGTTCTCAAGGAGGAGAATTCAAGAGCTAAAATCCTCTTCCTTTTCCTTTTAATTTATTTTCTTGTTCTTTTATTTTATTATTCTCTCCTAACCTCCCCTCATCCAAATATCATAAAAAATATAGTACCATTAATGTAATATAATTTTATTATGCTAATGGAATAATCCATCATAAAATCCTTTCTTCTCTCCCTTTTATTCTAAAAATTGAAATGCCATCCATGAGGTGTTGTTTCCCCACCTTCAAGGATGACAAGTTTTCATTTTCCTTAACTGTATTCAAGGATATTAATGAAACCATTTTAATGGTTGAAATAGATTTTAAAATTTATATTATTAACCTTTTTATGTTTTGGATTTAACATATTTATATAATACTAAATGATAAAATAAAATGAGTTCATTATGATCAATAACTCTAATAATCTAAATGATTATCACTAAATGTATTATCTAATGATTCATCATCATACCATATAACCAAGTGATATATATAAAAAGTTAAACTTATTTATGTTCATAAAAAACATATAATTCCAATTCTAGAGAATTATACCCATTTTATATGAACTCAATTACTTATAAATAATCAAACCGATCATGAAAAACAAAGAAATGAATGCTCATGAATGATAAAATTATATCTTATAACTCATAAAAAAGACCCTAAATGAACTTAATAAAATTATAAAAAATAAATTACATGTATAAAAGGATATTAATTTATTAATTAATGTATTTAATTTGATTATCCAGAACATTAAGGTCAAGTGCAGAACACGTTTAGACATAAGGAAACAGTTTCTACTTGAACCTTCCTTTTTTCCTTCAGGTTATTATTTCACTACCTTTACCACAATGTGATGCTTATTTAGTTTTTTACTTCATCTATATTACATTTATATGTTAAAAAGTCATATATCTAGATTATTTCATCTTTCATTTATGGTAATTACATGTTTTACAAGGTTTCCTTCTTAATTATTCTTAATACGCAAGCCCAATTAAAGGGAACATCTCAATTTCTTATCCATTTTCAAGTACTATCCATAATTTGTTTTAATACACCATTATTTTCTAAAATCAATAATTTTGTGAATAAAAACTATTTTTTTTATTTCTTGTTTTATACAAACAATTATGACATGATTTTTCTAAAATATATCTTCTTTTCAAAGTAAAAGAAGTATTTCTCTCAAGAATTCATTGATAAATTTATTAGAGAATTTTAATTTTTCAACACCTCTATTGAATTTTATGATTTATCAAGATTGGTATCTTATGATTATCATCTAACATAATTTATTAAATGGTTTATGATCAGTTTGAATATGGTTGTGATATCTTGATACCATTCACCATACTACTCAGAATGGTTAGTGATCAGGCTTACAAATTGGGGAAAGTTATTTACATATCATATATATATATATGTTGTTTATGTTTAACCCCATTCACACGAGGAATACATTAAACTTAGTAAGTGACGAGTGGAGACCACTATATACCCTCGATGAATCAGTATGTCTCATGAGACAAAACATATATGAACTTGGATAAGTACTAGACCATTTTAAAATATGGTTTTAGTTAAGGTATTAATCATTTTCAGATGTCTTGTCTAAGGAATTGATGATATTTTTTAGATGTCTGACATTATTCATTCTCTTATTATGATATTAATAATTGATAAATCATGTGATTATTCAAATATTAGGATATCCATGGTTAATCTTCACGTGATTATTTATTTGGAAGTATTTATTTTGATTTTATTCCCTCTATATTAAGCTCAAGATTATGTTTTAATATCATATATTCTTTTAGTTATTCACCATGCCTCATTATTAATGATTCTTATATATTACTTACCCATACTGATAATTTTATCTCACCCCTTTATTAAGTTTTATTTTTCCCAATGATATGTAGATGAATATTATGAATGACTTACATGGTTAATCTAAGAGTTTTTGGGTGTTACAAATGAAGTTTTTACATTGTTTTCCCTTTCAAGTTGTAATTTAATGTTCACATATGAAATATGGATTGAAAAACTACTAAATTGATTAGTCCTTTGGGATTAGAGACTTGTATATATGGAAATGTAATAAATCAAGGCACTGGCTCTGAGATACTGGGGTTGGGGTCTTTATAGTTACCCCAATACTTCTATAATGTGTTAGGGAGGCTCATCTTGGGGATATAAATTACAATACCTTCTGTGTTCATATATCCACTAAAGCTACTCCTGATGGATTTTTTAAAGGTGGGGAGAATTTTATTCTTTTCCAAGAGTGGACCATGGTACTAGTGATGTTGTGAGAGGAGATATTAAGTGAGTTTCATACATCCCCTTAGCGGTACATCCAAGAGTGGAAAAGATGTACCATGACCTTTAGCATCCGTTTTGGTGTCCAAATATAAAGATGTGTATAACCTATCTTTCCTCTCAATGCCTCACTTATTAGTAGGTGAATTCTAAGTACTGGGTTCTAAAAAGTTGGGATTAAACCCTTGAGGTTATTAAGTGGAATTGGGATGGTATATCCATGTAATTTATGATGGGAGTTCCATGATCAACTAGAGTTCATGATGATATCTAGGTGATAGTAGATCGACTCACCAAGTTGTCTCACTTCCTAGATATTTGAGAGTGGAGTTCATTAGAGAGATATGAGCGCCTTTATGTAGAGAAGATAGTCTGACTTTGTAAAGTTACCTCTATGATCATTTCTGATCATGATGCTCACTTTATGTCATGATTTTGGAGAGGATTACAAGAGGCCTTTGGGGCTTAGTTGCAGTTGAGCACAAAATTTCACCCTAAGATAAACAGTCAGACTAAGCAGACCATTCAAGTTATGGAGGTCATGCTTAGTAATTTCATGTTAGACTTTGGCTATAAATGGTAGGATCACCTACCCTTGGTGAAGTTTTCATATAACAATAGTTACCACTCCGCCATTGGTATGGAACTATTTGAGTCCTTGTATGGGAGATCCTATAGGGTCACCATTATATTGGAATGATCTGGGGGAGTTAACATTTATGGGACCAGAGTTGGTGTGAGTGGCAACAAAGAAGGTGTAGATCATCCAAGAGTGGATGAGGACTACCTAGAGACATCAAAATTCTTATACAAATTGAAGATGAAGGCCTTTAGAGTTCAACAAGGGAGACCATATGTTCTCAAAGGTCTCACCTGAATAAGGATTGTGTAGATTTGGGTAGTGTGGAAAGTTATCTCTAATGTACATTGAACTTTTTTAGATACTACAACGGTTTGGTGAGGTGGCATACCACTTTGTCCCACCACTTCAGTTATACCAGGTACACGATGTCTTATATATGTCATAACTGAGGAGGTATGTGCATGACTCATTGCATGTCATCGACTAGGGTGAGATAGAAATCAAGGATGAATCTACATACCTTCATGGAATACCTATTAGAGATTTAGTATTAGTAGTAGAAGATCCTTTATGGGTGAGATATTCCCTTAGTGCATGTCCAATAGTAACACATGAATCTTTAGGAGATCACTTAGGAGTCGGAGAAGATAATGCAAGCTTCATTCCTTTAATTATTAGGGTAACTTGTTTCTTTTTTAGATGAAAATACCCAAGGGTTAGAAAATGTACCAAATCTATTTCTGCCTTGAAAAAAATTGGAATATTCTAAGGAATATTTTTAGAGTCAGCCACTAGGTTAGTGAGAGATTCCAAGTCCTGAGGATCCTTGATGTTGATATAATAAAAATATTAAATATATTATATCACATGTGTATAGTTTTCATGAAATAATGGAATATCTTCTGAATGATGTTTTATATGGTAAAATAGATACTAAAAATAGATCCAAAATTAAGGTTTTACCCTATATGTGATATAACCATTGTGCGTATTAGGTTATTGGTTCAAGAGAGGTCATGGAAGGAATAATAATTACATAAATATATAAACTTATATATTTTTTATTAAATAGACTAAACCTAATCCTCATCTATATAAACAATGTTATATAAAAACCCTAGGGTTAGACACATAACCCTAGGTATTTGAGAGGATTTGTGGTGTAGAGCCTTTGGAAAATGATAATGATATCATGGGTTGACAATCAATGCATTGATGAGTTCATCTTCAATAAAGGGGTTAACAAATCTCACTAATGACAATGATGTAGAAAAATTATTCATTAATGACTGATCTAAAAATTGACATAGTATATTTATTTTCATTTAATTTAATCCCCTTTTTGATTATATAGTGTTGAACACAAATCAAACTTTCTAAAAAATTGATTCGTGGGTCGATCGTTGATTTATGAGTGTTGATATATCTTCCTAGATTTAAAAATTTATATATTTTTAAATCCTTGATTATTTACTTATGTTTGATGCTTCCTCCATCAATAGACCAAGTCCAACCTGAACAATGTTTGATGACCATCACCCACTCTTGTGTTTTTTTCTTTTCTACCCTCTTTCTTTATATGTTCATCGTTGATGTTCCATTTATCCAGTGGTTTGACCATAATTAAAAACAGATCATTACAAAATCGATCATTGGGGAAACATATCATTTATGTGGGTTTTGGATTCGGATCAAGAGAAAAATTGATGGAAAGATCAATGTTTAGTGATTAAGATAGGTTATTGAGGATCAAATCATGTGTTTTTTATCATTATTTTGGTGATGTTATGGTGTGGTGTGAAGAGAGGAATTTATCGAGTGGTTGTGTGGCTAAAATTTATCCACTGATGATGTATCAGGTGTAGTCAACCCTAATTCTGAGATATATGGGTGTGATTATCAATGGAATTGGTAGAAACAGAGGTGTATGGAAGATGAATAGAACATATGAGAGTTTATAGAAAATCCTAACATACACAACGTGTAATTCATAAGAACACACATTGTGTAGTCCCCCTTATGGAATCTAGGGTTTACACGCAGAATAAAATATCACACACTATGTGGTCAGAACACACTCCATGCGACTTAGTGCTGGCAGCTTCCTATGTACCCCAGTGTTACATGAGCACAAATATAGCCAGGTACAAGGGAATGTCCAGGGTATACAATCATATACATGGGCAGAGTACCTGGAAACAACCAGGTACACGAGAATGACTAGTGTAAACAAGCATTATGAGAGTACACAATCATGGTCCATAGTACACGAGTCTGGGTTATAGGGAACATGTATACCTGGACTAGACATGAAATTCCATGTAATCCCAATACACAATGTATACTTACTCTAGTATATATTAAGGTCCTTGTTATATTTAGTCTAGATAAGTATCATCTTGGTACGTTCCCTTGGTCTATTCCCATGAAGGTATCATGAGGCATCCCATCCTGATCATAGGATGAGTGAACCCCTCTATGAATTGGCCTTGTATATAGTTAGGTATCCCTCTATATGGACCAAGGTGTGATCCTCTATCATTCTTACCTAGGTTGGTCTAGTAATCCCATTACAAACTTCCAGGGCATGTGATCCCCATCCCAATGGTTCACTCAAGGTAGGGTTAGGTATCCCTCATAGGCCTTGGGTGAGATCCCATATATATGTATCAATATATTATAATTTTTATCTTGTACTTATTCATGGATAGTCCATATAAGAAGGAACACTTTAATGGGTTCCATCAATGTTAACAAGACCCAAGGAGTGAGTTCTCCTGGTCAAGCATTACTTTGAATCCTCATGTGGAATCCTAGACTAGTAGTATGGTTGTGACCTTTCTTAGAGACTTGGTGTATATCTTGTGTATATCTAGGTTATTGTCACATTAAATCATATTATGATTGACATATATTCATGATGATGAGCTGAATACTATATTTATGATTTGTTTTTAGTGATTTAAAGATATCTTATTGGGTATATATATACTCACCCTTTCATGGGCTATGTCCACACTTTTCTTATCTTATGTAGATGACATGCCTTATGATGAAGTCATAGGTAGACCAGGAGCTGGTGGAGCATAGTTGAGATAAACGATCTAGCTGGTTCCAAGAGTTTCATTTGACAATAATCCCCTCTTTATTAGTAGTTTAGAATCCTTCATAGTTTTGGTGGGATTATATTTGTACCTTTATGATTTCATGTACTTGTGATGTACTATGATGTGGGATATAGTTATATGCATGCATATTTGTATTAATTATATCTTTCCATTATACATTTCCTTTGTGATTGGATATGTGTGCATGTGTATATGTAACTTAGGCTAATGACTCAAATGTTTCTTTTATTCCTACTCAGTACCATTCACTAGTCCTTGGCCTATTGAAGGTGGGTTTGGGGTGTTACAATTGGAATAACATCATCCAAGCAAGCCTCGGTTTGTCAGTTCATGACTTGAATCATGTTATTTATGTGAATAAGTATGGAGTGAAAGTGTTGTGTATAGGTATCATGTGTATTTTTGGAACACACATGTTTCATGTAAGTATTATGCAGAAGTTCCCTTTTGGATAACCTATAAATATTGGGTGAAGATAAAAGCCTAAATGGGTCTCAAAAAATAAAAATGTATAAAAAAATATTGAATAGGGAGTGATGAAATTATAAATTGAAACTTGATATTATTATATTAGAAAAATGATATGGAATGGGTATACAAGGGATTTCCATGTATTATATTTTAATTATAGATTTTGCTGCAATGTTATGAGTGTGTAAAAAGATTAGAGGGTCCTTCCCTCTAGGAAAACTATTCCTCTGGTTGATAGGCCATATCATGGGTGCATATGAAGATCTATATTAGAGGAAAATCATTTATATTCAATAAAATGTGTCCTTTGGGTTTGAATATGCTCATTAACAATATCCATGAAAGGTTTATGGTGATCCGAGACGCTCAAGTTGTGAAGTTTGATTTATGAAAAAGGTTGTTCAAAATGTATGTTAAAGGCATTTTGTATTTAATAATTCTATGATTATGCTATTACAATTTCCTTGAAAGGGATGTATATAGATGATGACCCATGGAGAGGTCCTAAATATATGGTTCAAATTCCACAATATATCTTGCGATAATAGGAATAAATCTACAAATAGTTATTTTATTATAGGGGAATTCCTAAACACTAAGATATAATATTGAGAAAGGGGTATTTTATCTAGATGTTTATTTATAGAAAAAACCCTATATCAAGTATCCTTACATGGATATAGATCTCATTTAGGGAAAATGGTCCATGTATAGGTGGCCTCTTTGAGTATTTTAAGGTCATGCATGGTAGACTACATGTCATGTAGTTTAATGTCATGCAACAAGGACTCAAATTCCATGCAATCTAGGATCATATGATAAGGACGCATGTATAAAATATTTGAGTAGATTTGGATCATATGAAAAATGATATGAATTCATCTTAATGATAAAACGGTGAAGGGAAACCCCATGTGAGTGAAGGGGTACACACATTTGGATGGAATATGGTTTTGATTAGGATTTGCGATTGGGCCTATAATGGAAAATCCAGGCATCACTATGTATCTCATGGATAAAGAAATAAATATATACATAGTTCTTATAATATATTAGTGTAAGAGTTTATTGGGATGGAATAGATATGGATAAAGAGTATTCCAACACTAGTATGGGGTCATTTTTTGTTATTTTCTTTCTTAGTACAAGTTCATGAATGGATCTTCATTGGAATCTCCCTTGTATATCTGACTCATACATAGGAGAGAATGTAAATTTTATTGGTGGGATTTGTAGATGGGACTTGAATATAGGGCACATGTGTCACTACATATCCTATGAGGATAGGAATCAAGACATATGTGATTCTTATATTGTGTGTCTTATGTATGTCATGAACTTATATAAGGATATAATTTTCAGTGTAGGTTTACAAATGAAGGACTCAACGATGAATAATCCAATGTGTATTTGGCTCATACATAGGCGATGGGGGATTTTAGTAATATATTTCAAGGATGAACCTATATTAAGGGTCACTATATAAATTATTTTATACATAGGGTGAAACATTTTTATCAAGCTATACACAATTCTTGTGAGGCTTCTTCTACATAGATCGAGCTTATGTGCAGAGGAAGAAAACTGGACTTCACCTCAATGAAGCACTATTAGAAAATGAAATATTTCTAGGTAGGATCAAACACTAAGGGGTAAGAAGTCATTTTTTTGTTGGAATTCATGTATGGGCATGGGATATGAGATCTAAGCATCCCAATATATCTAAAAGTAAGAGAAATTAAACAAAACATAGTTCTTGAAAATAAATTCTCTGTATAGATCAAGCTCATATGTAGGGAAAGGGGTATTTTTTTATTCATGGTCGGGACCAGGATCAAGGATCCATGAATCACTATATATCTTGAGATAAAAATAATCTGTATACACATAGTTATTAAAGATAATATTACTAAATATATTAAGCTCATATGTAGGGAAAAGGGGCGTTGATATCACCACACACATGAAAATTGTGAATCAGGGACTCCTCCACAGATATAGATCTTATATAGGGAAATTATTCCACATAGAATAAGATTTTCTGAGTAGTTTAGGTTCATATAGGTTAAATATATTAATCGACCAATACCTATAATATCATGTGAGTCATGCTTGGTGTGAGAAACAAGAAGTAACTGGAGGATTACCTATAAAACACAAGAGCACATGACATGGGAATTTTCAAGAGATACCACAAAAATTGGAATATGTGATGTTGAAGTTTTCATATAGTTTAACATCATGTGACTAGTATGTTTACTATATAGCTTAATGTCTTCCAATGAGGATGTTTTCTTGTGGTTTTATATCATGTGAAAAGGATGTTGTTGTTCATTTTTATGTCATGTGACTAGGATATTCTACAATTATTTTAAATACTTTTAGAATGGACTATTTCTATATATTTTAAAGTATTATAATCTAGACCTGTGAACAGATGTGTAAATTATGCATAGTAATTTCTGAGAAACCTTGCACTTATGGTTGGAATGATGTGTTCCCCATCCATTGTGAACAAGGAATAAGCTCCATTGTCATAAAAGTTATGTAATACATAAGGTCCTTCCCAATTGGGTTAAATATTTAGAGGGTTCTTCCCTGGTATCATCAGAGTCATGAGAAATAATACTAACTATCCCTGGATGAATGAACATATGTAGAATTGTTTATTGAAAGTTTAAGAAACTCAGTTTTGATGGAATTACAAGTTGTGAAGGGTGTGAAACGTCTTATCATTAAGTTGTTCTATATCATCAAACTTTTTATGAGTCTATTCATCTTTAAAAAACAATCTGATGATGGTAATGTGAATAAAGGGTAGTTGGACCTCTATGGACAAGACTACCTATGTCCTATATACAAGAAAATATTTGGATTCTTGCATAGATATATGGGATTTGGTGCGATAATCCCACAATAATACAAGGGTTTTTCTAGAAAAGATTTATTGTCTTTATCCACCATCTTTTGGAGTCTGTTAGATAGAGTCTTATTGAAAACCACAATTTTTACACTTACCATTGCATAGTAGCAGGATGACTGGTTATACAGAAAGGCATATTATTGATACAACCTTTTCAACTAATAAGAGAATAAGTTGGTGCCATTGTCTTTCAATATTTTGTAAGAGACACCAAATTTGGTAATGATATTTAAATTCAAAAATTTTATAATATCTTTCATCATGACTTCTTTGAGGAAAATTACCTTGACCCACTTGGAGAAAAAGTCAATGTAAGTAAGGATACACATGGACCTCCTGAATGTAGCTGAAGAATATTTACCCATGGAATATATTACCCATATGGAAAATGAACAAGAATATTTAGTTTTATGAAGAAAATATGGGGGTTTATGGAATAAAATGACATGAAACTGGGAAACATGACATTTCTCGGTGAATTCCATGAAATCTGGGGTCATTGATGGAAATAAGTATCTTAGTCACTTAATCTAGTGAGAGAGCTTGGTCCCTAATTTATGAGTACCATAAGTTAATTTGTGGACTTATATCATAAAAATGAGGGAATAAAATCCCTTATTTCATTTGAGGAGGAATCCATTAGATCGTCATTTATATATGGCTTTTTGAGCATTCAGACCACCACAAAGGATGAATTTTATGGCCCACCGTCATATATGATATTTCTTTTCTCGACCTGATGGAAGAATTTTTATTTGTAGATAGTTAAATACTAGTGTCATCCATCCAATGGTGGAATAGTTTAGTGAGGATATTAGAATGACTTTCTCATGAGTTTTATCGATCTAATTGATCTTATTCACACCTCTATTGATGAATGGGAACACTACCCTATGATGTGCAATGCTGATGAAAGTATCATCTCGGTCTAGGTATGCTAAGGTTGTGGTTTCATTATCCAATGCATCTGTATGAGAGTTTTACAAATGAATGACATGATAGAGTGTTAGATCATAGGGTAATTATACCATCAACCCTCATAAATATTTGATAATGGGAATTAATTCCTATTTCTTAGAGACATGTTCTCCATTAATGTTCTTAATTAAAAGATATAAATTACCCTTTAAATTTAGTTTAGTAATTGGTACTTGTATAGATAATTCCAAGAATATAATTATATCTTGATACTTTACTTAATTATTGATTCAACTTTTTGACAATAGGAAGGAGTATAACAAAACTACCATCCCTGGGGAGATAAGGACAATTCCCAAACTAAATTTGTTGAGTTTCAAGTTTTCCATCCTTCTTTCTATTCAACTTTGGGAAGCACCATAGAAAAACATCACCCATATTTTGGGAGTTTCATGAATGGATAATAACACTTCATTATGAAATTACATATCTATTTTCATGCTTTCTAATGTGGGGTGTTCTACAAGAAAATCTTCAATTGCTTTCCCTTTGACTACCTTATATAGTAAAAACCGAATATCAAATTACTATAGAATGACCACCCACCATGATAAACATATAGTCAATATTGGATAATTGGGGATATATTTGATTGGTCAATATGTGGGACCAAATGAACCTCATGATGCTTCATATAGTGTCTCAACTTATAAACAACAAAGATCAATGTGATACAATTCTTCTCGATGTTAGAATATCGAGTCTCAGGGTCAATAATGGTTATACTAAGATACTAGATATCATTTTCTTTTATTGAATATTTATTCTTTATATAAAAGGAACCGAGTGATTAATCCAAGCCTTACATGTACAAAATAACTAGTTTTCCTATGACATGAAACATTAATACCAATGGGTTTGAGATATATTTCTTGTGATTGTTGAAATCCACTTGAAAATATTTATACCACTGATAGGTGACTCCATTTTTCCTGATCTTGGTGAAGGAAATAAAATTACCTATAAGGTTTGAGATGAAGCTTCTTGATATAGGCGAGGCATCCTTAAATCTATATAAACTCTATTATATATTGAGAAGGTAGAATATTAAGAATTTCCTTGGAATTATCAGGGTCAAATTCTATGTCATGATGTTTTACTACAAAGCTAAGAAATTTACCCAATGTTACCCAAAAATCACACTTTAGGGGATTAATTTTCAATATTTTTTCCGTAATTTTCTGAAAAATATTTTAGTATCATCAATATGATCACAAAAATATTGATATTTGACTACTAAATCATCAACATATCACTCTATGGTCTTCCTTAGAAAGGGATTAAAGTTATAGCGCATGGAATGTTGATAAGTGGATCCATCATTCTTCAAGACAAATGGAATCACTTAGTGGAAATATAATCCTTAATGAGCCCCAAAATCCAAGTAATCCTCGTATTTGAAGGAAATATGGACCTAATTATGGTCGTAATATCAATCCATA
The DNA here is from genome assembly GCA_963277665.1 of Viscum album. Classification (NCBI taxonomy): domain Eukaryota; kingdom Viridiplantae; phylum Streptophyta; class Magnoliopsida; order Santalales; family Viscaceae; genus Viscum; species Viscum album. Next base: position 721,218,446 of record OY728148.1, read on the forward strand.
AAGGAGAGGGATTGTAAACTACCAGTTTCATCAATCAAAAGTTTTGTGATCGAAATTGGGAATTCATCCTTTGGGAAATGACAGTTGCAATCTTTATAGTTGATGGAATCTCTAATTTTCACATATTATTCTTAATAAGGATGGTTCTAGAAATCCATTTTGGATATCTAACTTCCAAAATGAAGTTGGATTTCAAGAGTTTATCAAATTAATCTTCAAACGTAGCAATATGATTTAAGTGAATTCTCTTGGATTCTTTCTTATAGCCATGATGATCTTCAGGTAGACCCAATTAATGGGTTACCACATTAGTATCAAGTACAATAATTTCTATGTAGTTCTAGGTGAATACATATTGAAGCTTCTTCAAGAAAGATATATATGTATGTTTTTCTTTAAGAAACATGGAATCACTGATCAAGGTAGGCTATAAGTCTTCCTCTCTATATAGATTTACCTATTTGAGTTCATTATTGGTGATGGAGATGCCTTCATTGAATACTGGTACGGATACTCTAAGATCTTCTTCATCATATTCCTCTTCTTAAATATCAGTATAATTGGGAAGTGAAGATATTATTTCAGGATTGAGAGACAATTCAAGGGAATTTTTATCCCCTTTGAATAATGGGGAGGCATCTCTAAGTCCCTAGAGTGTTGATTTATAAACATTATTGTTGGGGTAATTCATGATATGATCTCTCTCTTCTTATTTTGCCTCAATTTTGGTGAAATTAGGTGATGGAGGGATATTTTTAGTGCTAGAATAGGTGACGATATTATATGATTCAGGGGGTTTCATAGGATTATTTTCAATTTCTATTGATAATGTGAGTGGAATTTTTTGTTCCTGATAGAGATGTATGGATCTACTTGGATTCTGAGAACGAAATATGTCCATTCTCATCAGAGACATTATCATTATGACTAAGATAACACCCTTATTCCATGTAAAGAGACTCCTCTAATGCCACTGATGTAACAGTCCGGGTTTTTAGGAAGAATATTATTTCCATAAACTATATGTTTTCAATTCTAAACTTTTTTTCAAAGGAATAAAAATAGATTAGGTAATAATTCATACAAGATAGGAATTAAAATAACAATAGTTTATTCATTCATAGTAAAATTTTACAGAAAAATCACTTGAAACTAAGTATTACACACCATGGATTGTTACTCACCATGAATATTACATCCTTTAAAACTGCATAAATTAAAAGAATACAATAAATAGAAAAGAATAAAATATTTTACACTAGGAGATATCCCAGACCATATTCAACCTTGAAGATACCCAATATCTAAAGAAAACCTATAATGAGGAAGAAAATCATTAAAGGATAAATCATATTGCAAGATCTAAAATAAAAGCTATGAAAATGAGAAGTGTGACTTAAGGAGTGAGAACTAAATGTACGATTCTAGAACATTTATATATAGGAATGAAATATGGTCATTGAGAATATATTCGTCGGATATACATGTATGCAATAGGTATACTGAAGATGCATATTGTTAATAGTAAACTTAAAATAATATAATTCATGAATAATAAATAAAGAAATAGAAATATAATATTAAATTATTATATATATTTATTTATGTGTTACATTTTATTATTATTAATATTAATAAAGTATGATATTATGTATTTATTAAATACAAATGAATGATTTACTATTAAATTAAAATTTTTATTTTATAAATAATTAATTTTAATGGTATTTGGTAAAGATTATTTAATATAAAATTAATATTTTTCAAAGAAATATTTTTTTAAAGTGTTATTTATTTTATCCCAATGAAGAAATTAACTACCTTTAAAATATTACTATATACATGAACTAATATATTAACAATCTTTAAATTATAAATTGATATGAAATAATAGTAATAGAACCTAATGTTTAAAAATATCATTTTCTAATAAAATAAATTTTATTTATATTTTAAAATTTTATTTGAAAGATAAATTTATAAATATTAGAATTTTTATTTTAGAAAATGAACTTAATTTTTTAATTTAGTATGAAAAAATTATCTTAGTATGAATTTTTGTATTTTTTTGAAGTAATTGATTTTTAATAAATAACGAACAATATCGTTTTTACTAAAGTATTTTCATTTATGACTATATAAAGAAGTAATTATAACTTAAAAACTTGTAAAAAAGTTTTCATGAAGAATTATGAATTTAAGGAGTAAAAATATACATTTCAAAATACTATTATGAATTAAGAAAACCAATATTTAATAACTTAAGTAATAATTTCCAATAAAAATTATTTTTGGTTTTCTTTTTTTATTAAATATTATTTTCGTAAAATTTGGTTTTAGATTTATTTAAAAGATACATAAATTTTATTTATTTCATAATAAACCAATTTATATCATTAAAATTAAATACAATGATAATTTTATCCTACACAAATTTTTACCTTGAAAATATTTTTCTTAAAATGGGTATTTACGTGTTACATGCGCTAATGTTAAAATTGATTTTTCATAAAAATATAAATTCTATCTGATGAAATTGATTTCATACTTTAGATATATTTATGTTCTGCACCATGTTATCTATTGTATGGTTTATTTAATTACTCTTTGACATTTTATATCATTATTTTATCTTTTTTCATAGTATATAATGTTCCATTTAAATTCTATCCTCTAAGGGGTTTTGATTCAAATTTTTTAAATTCATAAGTGTTACTTGTCTCTATTTTCAATTCCATGATACAAGTTTGATACTGGGAAATATATTTTATTTTATATGGTGTATTCACTACTATATTTACTTCAATTATAATTAATATATTTCATTTCATTATATTTTAATTTTATGGTACCCCTCTCCTGTTCTTTTGATTCTTACATTACCATTACCATAAGGGTTTTTGAATCTTAATTTTTCATCATTGAGATATGATTTACCTTCACCAATTATTTCCCTTATATGGTGTGTATATTGGTCATGGATTAATTTATAAATCCTCTCATAAAATTTTCTTTTGGGGGATTAAACACATGGAAATCCATCACTGTCCTTGCTTGCTGAATCATCATATTTCACAAGCATAATTTTTTTATTACAATGCCTATTATATTTGAACACTATATATTTCATTCCACTGATTGAATTGTGTTCACCTAGATGCTATATATTTATTAATTGGGGAAATTATTGACTTAATCATATACCTCTTTCTCTATATGGTGTTAGTTTGAGCTATGATTACATAGAAAGATATTCTATTTATTAATCGGGGAAATATTGAAAATCCATATACTTCTAATTCCAATACATATGTTTGTTGATTATTAAAGAATAATGGTAATATATTATATAAATTATTCATTCCTTTATATGATGAATGAATTAGAATTAATTAGTTATGATTGAGGCCCACAATAGCCCCTCGATGCATCGATATGTCTCATGACACAAACTAGATTGGGTATTTTGGTGTATGCCTTCCCAAAAAAAATATTGCCTAGACACATAGACTTAATGGTAATATTATAATTTCTAAGATCACGAGGTCTTAGAATAGGGAAAATAATTAACTATATGGAATTATGTATTTCATTACTAAGGAACCACTAATTATTATCCATGTGATCTTTTCATTTCCATTATTATCCATGGATATATTATGTTTTTAATTTCATTATATCATGAAATTATTTTTTATTATCTATTCTGACCATATTATTTTTGTTCATATTATGATCTGTTATGATCTCTAATTAGTATCACTAATATTTACCCTTACTGATCATTTGAGCTCACCCTTATTATGTTTTAATTTTCTCAGGTTATGAAGAAAAGTATTACACATTATATGTATAACAAGATAACTTGTGTGGAGAATTTTTGGGAGATATGGAAGAATTATTATAGACTAATTAGTTTCTTATATAGTGGAAATTTTTCCTTTAATTATGAAATATATGATATTTGTTAATTAACAGGTCATATCAATTATTTAAAGCTTTAAATGTAAAATTTATTGTGAATGTTTGTAATGAAATATTTACTTTAAGTCATATAATTATGGAATAACTATGTATTAGAATATATAGTTGGTATCAAATCCAGTATATAATGTATGTGTTTTCAAAACTAGATCTAGGAGTGTGGGTATGGGGAACTAAAGTTGTAATTAGATCTTTTTTTATACAACTTTATAGGTTAAGATGTTATTTGAGGATAATTTAAGGGTTGATAAGTTAAGCTTGATCATAATTTACAAGTTATAGATAACCCTTTAGGATAGTTTGAGTAATATTGAATATTTTAGGGATTAGGATAAGATAAATTTAGGGAAAACTCCTGGAAAAAGTGTCATGAAATGACCCACTAGGGCCCTCCTAGCCAATGATAATTTGAGTGTGACACCCCAAGCCCACATCCAATAGGACAAGGGCCGGAGACCAGTACCAAGTAGGTATATCACACACATGGGAGGCCTTAGCCTAAGGTACATGTACCCACAAACAAAAACCTCCAAATACCCATAAAATACTAAATGGTAATGATTCAAATGATACCCAAATGCATACATGCATCTATATCCCACAATCAAAGTATGAAAAAATACTCGAATGTATAAAGGGATAAATACTAGACCTTTAAAAATTGGAAAATATGTACAACCTACTAAAAGGAGGGGTATGGAGTCAAATTCAGTACCTGGCATGAACCATGGTCAATATAGATAAACTATTATCCTTCTTCTCCTAGTACACCTAGGAAATCATCGAACAACTTGTTGTCTGCATAATACATGACATGTGTGGGTATATCTCATATAGGGGTGAGTATAATAGTACCCAGTAGGATAGTCCAAAATCACTAAATATAAAGTAATAAGAGAGTAGTGTTGTCATCATTACAAATTCATGTTAATTAGAATATGATACATAATAATAATAACCCAGATATACTCAATATAGACACTAAGTCTCAAGGTAAGGTCACAACCTCACTATCAACCTTAGATTCCTACTCCAGGGTTTGAAGTAATGCTTTATTGGGAGAAATCACTCCATGGGATTGATAACATTGGTAGCACTCACATTATAGGCTATGTTCATCATGACTCACTATGAATAATTATGGGATGGAGCTCATAAGATATAGATAAAAGGATATTTTATCACACTAAAGGCTCATGTGGGACACCAAAAACCCTGACATGATTAACCTTCTAAGGTAGGGGATCAATGCCCATTTATGTTGGCATGATGATTCCTAAAAATCCACATAGGGAAAGATATATGATAGAGGATCCCACCCCATGACTCATAGAAGAATTCATGAAAATCTATCCAAGACTAATTCCTTAGAGGAGATCCCAATCCTATGCTCAGGATATAATGCCACACTGTACCCTCATAGGGATGAACCTAAGGAATGAACCCAATTGAATACAGGTTCACACTGAAGAGACAGAGGGACTCAAAATACCCTTTAGGAAGTACATGATGTGTATTGAGAGTACACAACATGTCTTGAATACCCTAGATCTACCTATGTACTTTGGTCTGTGCCCATGTACTTTGTGCTATGCCCATGTACATTGTCCACAACTATATACCAAGCTGTGTCTGGGTACCAGGCCATTTCCTAGTTCCAAGCTTTGCTAGTGTACTCTTGTTGTGCCCATGTACCTTTCCACATTCATGCCAGTGTACCCTAAGGATTCATGTTGAGACACCAGGCACGGGTCACACAGTATGTGGGGGGAAATACATAGTGTGTGATTTTTTATTTCCATCAAAACCCTATCCACCATAGCCAAGTTACTACATAGAGTGTGTTTTTCGTATTATAGTCCATGTAGTTGGGATTTTTCCATAACTTGTAGATTTTTTTACACATCTTTTTCTTTCACCTCTGTCACCACTTAATCTGCTACAAATCAAACTGAGAAGCTAAAATCCAAGGTTGACCACACCTAATCCATAATCGGTGGTTAGTTTCTATCCATCATTTTCTTTGGGAATCTCTTATCGTTGCATCGAACCACTAACATGAACCAACCCACGAATTGGGGTCTCCCAATCTAATAAAAAACATACACCATCATCCTAAACTGCAAACATGCTATCAATTTAAAACCCAAACCTACAATATTGATCCGTTATGATAAGGAACAATTGTGAAATGATCGATTACTAGGTATTTGTTGAACCACCAATGAAAGAGATTACCAGAGTTCAGCACATGAAGAATGGGGAGAGAAAACCACAAAACATAAATGTGAGGAACAAATCTTGACAATTTTTTAGATTTTAATCAATCTGTTCATGTATAATTAATAAATTAAGTGGTATTTAAACAAGGAATCATCTAGAATCATCAATTTATAATTATAGGAAGGTAAAAATCAACAAAAAATCATTCATCTAACTGAAAACAAAACATTTATAAAAATTGATTTTCTCTTGATGTGGGATAATAAAAAATGGGATAAATATATAGAAAAATATCCCACCTTGAGTTTTGATCAATCATTTATGAATAAAGGTCATGCGTCATCATCATTTGAAATATCCTTAAACTTCATTGGGAATGATAACCCTTTAGAAATTGATCATGATCTTCGATCCATTATCATTCACTAAGGTCTCTTCTAGGATCTTCCCTCTAATTCCTTGGATTATGTTATTAAACCTAGGGATTTTTCATAAGCATGTTTAATTAAGAAGAGTCTAGGTCATGAAAAAATTATTTAATTTACTAATCCACCCATGATCACTTTTTAACCAAACACCTGACGCTGACAAAGGTTATGTCGTGACTTGGGTAAAACCTACATTCCAGACTCAATGGAGGCATCAATTTCCCATCCAAGAATCTATTAAAATTTTATTCCATCATTTTAGAAAAATAGTGTGAACTTGATATAATATATTTTAATATTGTTATTATATCAAAACCACGCCTCTTTAGGGCCGATAATCTCACACTAACTTAGCAACTATCTCCAAAAATATTCGTTAAAATATTCCAAAACATAACAAGGAAAAAATAGAGTCATTAAAATAATTCTAAGGGACAATTATATGTGTAGTATAACATCCTGAATTATTAGTAAAAAATGTATTATGTGGTTTTACTATAAATTTCATTCCTATCTGGATACTAGAAAGAACATGAAACTATGACCCAGATGCACCTAAGGTTAATCACCCAAAATAAGGCTGGTTGAGTACTGACTCAATCTTCACTCTAGTGAATGATGATCGACCCTAAGTTTATACACCTTGCTAGAAACACCTAGATGATATGCTTCGGTTATTTAAATTCTCTTTATAAGAAATTTTTAAGGATTTATTTCATAATTAATTTTAGGTATTGGGTTAATAAGTATGAGAGAACACAACTTAAAGTAACCTTGTATGAACCTATAGAGTTATAAGATGAATGAAGTGTGACATAGTTGAAATTAAAGTATCATAGGTTGAAATTAAAGTGTTATTATAGGAGAACTTAAGATTAAAATTTCAATTCACATGACCATTTACTCTGATTTGATTGTATATTATCATAATCATTTCAGTTTTAATATTATGTTGGAAACATGATCTTGAAAATTAATCTGTGGAATTCATGTCTCTATAAACTACTAAGATTTAGCTATAGAGGAATATTTGGAATAAATGGTTGATAATTTTAATATGTGAGGGAAAATATATTTTTCCCAGTCTCCCCTAAGATATAAAGGTTCGTATCTCATAGAAGTTATATCTTAATTCATGATTATATTTAGATACCCTTAATTATTGTTATTATAAAGTGATAAATAGAGTTGCGAGAACACAATTTATTTATGTGGGGGAGATATAATGCCAGAATTTTTTAGGAATCATATTATTTCCATAAACCACATGTTTATAATTCTAAACTTTTTTTTCAAAGGAATACAAATATATTAGGTAATAAGTCATACATGATAATAATTAAACTAATAACACTTTATTCATTAATAGTAAAATGTTACAAAAAAATCATATGAAACTAAGTATTACAAACCATGGATTATTAATCACCATGGATTATTACATCCTTTAAAATTACATAAATTAAAAATGAAAATAAATTAAAATAATTAAATCTTCAACACTAGGAGATATCTTGGATCATATTTACTCATGAGGATCACCAATAGACAGATAAAACCTAAAACAAGGAACAACAACAAGAAAGGACAACTCATATTGTGAGATCTAAAATGAAAACAATAAAAATTAGAAGTATGACTTAAGGAATGAGAATAGAATGCATGATTCTAGCACATATATAAATAGGAACAAAATATGACCATTGAAAATATAGTCATTGGATATGCATGTATCCAATAGGTATAATGAATTCATTTATTGTTAGTAGTAAATTTAAAGTAATATAATTCATGAATATTATATAATGAAATAGAAATATAATATTAATGAATTATATATATATATATTTATGTTTTATGTAATAATAATAATAATAATATTATTATTATTATTAAAGTACGATATTATGTATTTATAAAATTAAAAGAAATAAATTAATATTAAATTAAAATTTTAGATTATAATAATTAATTTAATGGTATTTGGTAAATATAGTTTAATATAAAAGAAATATTTTTTAAATGACTACTTTTTAAAGTGTTATATATTTTATCCTAATAAATCAAATTGAATAATTTTAAAATATTATTATATACATTAATTAACTTATTAACATTTTTTAAATTATAAATTGATATAAAATATTATTAAGAACCCCTAATATTTAAAAATGTTATTTTTTTCAATAAAAAGTAGTTTTTAATTATATTTTGAATTTTTATTTAAAAGATAAATTTATAAATTTTATAATTTTAATTTTAAAAAAAGTAAATAATTTTTTAATTAATAATTTCAAAATTAACTTAGTATGATTTTTTGTATTTTTTCTAAAATAATTGATTTTTATTGAATAATAAAAAATACATTTTTCTCTAAAATCGTTGCGTTTATGACTAATCAAGAAGTAAATATAACTTAAAATCATATAATTGTTTTTCCTGATAAATTATGTATTTAAGGAGTAAAAATATAAATTTTAAAATACTATTATGAATTTATGAAATCTATGTTTAACAACTTAAGTAATATTTTACTGTAAAAATTATTTTTCATCTTTTCTTTTAATAAAATTGTATTTGGTAAAATTTAGTTTTATATTAATTTTAAATCCACATAAATTTTATTTGTTTTATAAAAAATCTAATTATATCATTAAAATCAAATACATTGGTAATTTTATCCTACACATAAATTTTAAGCTTAAAAATACACTTTTTATAAAAACAGATTTTTATGTGTTATATGCGATAATGTTGAAATTTATTCTTCTTACACATATAAATTTTATATGATAAAATGGATTTAATACTTGGAAAAAATATTTATAAATTATTTAATAATGGAAATTTTTAGTTTTTGTCATTAAAAGTAAATTACTTATGTAAAAATTAGTTACCATAGTAAAACCAAAAATGGTAAAAGTGAACATTCTAAGAGTAAAGGGATTAAAAATGTCCAAAACATTTTTTAAAATGAATTTTTGAGGGATTATAAACATTATATCATCCCAAAATCCATTAATTTACATTTTTGAGTCGTATTTACATGAAAAACATGTGCTCACTTTATGTTAAGTTGAAATATTTTCAAAAATGTCATGCTCACCACTTATAAAAGGGGCCTCTAACCACCCCTTCAAGACCACCTTAAAAAAATTGATTGAAACTATGCCCTTATTGCATCACCTATAATTATATTCATTTTAATTTATCTCTAGTCACAACATATTTTTCTAAGGCCTCAATTTCCAAGGAGTCTTCTAAGGGAAAACCCAAGTCCTCAACATGAATACTTTTTCCCACAAACTTATTTTCTTTTATTAATTACTTTACCAAATATAATTTTATAATTCCTATATAATAAAAATAATATATATTGTTTCATTGATGTTATTATTTCAAGTTAATAATTATTAACCACTTTTCCCTTTTCTGTTAAGAAAAAATAAATCATTATTCATGCATTGTGCAGACTGCTGCCACCATGAAGTAATGACTTCTATTTTTCATCACCTCCCCTATTCACTGATTATAAGGGTGAAATTAAAGAAAAAATGTGAAATATATAATATAATTTTTAATATGAAGATAAAATTTATAATACACATTTTCCCTCCCATTCTTCAAGAAATGAAAACTTCAACTATGCGTTGTGCGGACTACTACCTCCACAAAGTAACATATATCCTTTTTCATTTAGTTTATTTTTATATTTTAAAAACTCTTTAAATATGATTAAATAAATTTAAATTATCTGAATAATATAATTATTCATAAATAATAATGATAATATTCTCAAAATAAACTACTTTCATAATCATAATCATCTATTAATTATGACATGTTCATGTTCGAGGTGATATAACCACCCACTTGAACGATGTTATAAAATCATATCATGGATGAATATGAGAAAATATTTAATAATAATTTATGATATAAATAATAAAATAAATATTTTATTTTTGTTCTATAATGGGAACATTAATATCAAACTAATTAATTAAGATACCTCATTTCATTCATTAAAATTCACCAAAACTTGATTATCACCAATTTCATTCAAAAGAACCATAACCAAAATTTCAAACTAATGAAATTATAAAATTATAAATAATTATAAATAATAATTTATAATACATTTTATAATTTTGGAATATATAAATTTGAGATAATAATGAATAACAACACCTCTATTATGAAAATAATTCAAAACAATTTGGATTACTCACATTTGATATTGAAAATAGATAATAACTAACTACCATAGATGTAGATAAAAATTATAAATGGAGTTTATAAAAGGTTAAAAATATGAAAAGGGTATGTAAATTATTGATTATGATAATTATTTTTGTTATATAGGAGATTCAAGTGCTTTAGTGAAAGTCAATAATTAAGGTAAGGGTTTGTGAAGACTCAATTTTCTTTCATTGAGTTATAAAATTTATCATTAAACTCTACGTTACAAGTTTGATTTATTCTACCTAATAAATTATGTAAATTTTATCTACTCCTTACTTTTTGTGATTATACAATTATTCCTTATTTCATCGTTATCAAATGATTCTTACCTCAAAGATTATGTTACTTGAAAGGGTTTTCTTGGTCTCAATTCCTATTTATTATGAAATTATACTTATTATGAACTAATTTAATTTTATATGGTGTATAAATGATCATTTTTTATATTATATCATGAATTATATTTCATGGTATTTTAAGTTCAGCTTTGAGACATTTCTTTTTCAAGGGTTTTGAATTAGATGATACTCAATCCATAAGGGTTTATTTGTCTCAAATTTCAATTCCTTGAGACATGTTTATGTTATATAACATGATTTTAATTATATGGTTTAATTACAAAATATTTGATATTTTATATAATCATTATCTCATTTTCATGGTATTTAATATTCTATTCGAAATTTTATCCTTCAATGGGTTTTGATTCAAAACTTTCTAAAGTCGTAAGTGTTATTTTTCTCTATTTCTGATTCCACGAGACATGTTTGATATTGCACACCATATTTTATTTATATGGTGTATTAACTTCCATATTAAAATTAATTATAATGAATATATTTCATTTATTATATTTTAATTGCATAGTACCCATCTCACATTCTTTTGATTCTTACAATACCATTACCGTAAGTGTTTTTTCATCTCAATTTCACTTCATTGAGATATGATTCATATTAACCACTTATTTAAATTTTATTTTGTATATATTAGTTAAGTATTACATTTTAAATACTCTCATAATAATTTATTTTAGATGATTAAAGTCACATAAATCCATCACTGCTATTTTCTAAGCAAATCATCCTATGTTATAAGAATAATTTTCTCCCAATTCATTTCCTTTATAAAAACTATATACTTCCTTCCTTTGATTTAAGGATGTTAAGATAGATTACATAAATTTATTTATTAGAGAATTTATTGAATTAAATATATAAACCTTTCTCTATATGGTGTTAGTTTGAGGGATTCTTGCATAGAACTCTATTCCATTTATTGATTGGGGAAATATTGAAAATATGTATACTTGTTCTCCCAATATGGATGTTTATTGATAATTAATTAATATTGTTTATGTATTTTATATATTATTCATTAATTTATATAATGAATGTGTTGTATATTATTAGTATGGGGGGTGGAATAGATCCTCGATGCATTGACAGGTCTAATGAGACAAACAAGCTAGGGTATTTCAGTGTTTGCCTACCCAAAACAACATATTTCTTAGAAAAAATTCTTGATGATAAGATAATGATGTATAAGATCATGATTTCTAAGATCATTATGTATTGGCTTAGGGAATGGAATTATTTGTCCAAAATTATGCATTTCATAACTATGGAATCAATTTTTGTTATCCATGTGATCTTTTAATTTTCATTGTTATCCATGGATATATTATTCTATAAATTTCAATCTATCGTGGAATTATTATTTATTATTAATTACTTCCATATTATTTATGCTCATCGCATTCTTAGTTATAATAATTGGTTATTATCACTTAAATTTATCCTTACTGAGTATTTGAGTTCATCCGTTTTATGATTCTATTTACCCAAGTTATGATGAAAAGTATGAAAAATTATATGTCTAATATGATATATTGTGTGTAGAACTTGTGGGATATTTTTAATAATTATAACTTATTATGTAGTTTTTTATATAGTGAAAACATTTCCTTTAGTTTTGAAAGGAATGAGATTTTTTAGTTGATGGATTGTCTTAATTCTCTAAATCATTAAACCTAAATGGTGTTGTAATGTTTCTAATGAAATATTTACTTTATGTTATTTAATTATGTAATAGTTATGTCCAAAAATCTATTGTTGGTATCGAAGCTAGTATGTAAAGTAGGTTTTTTCAACCCTATATTTGAGATTGTGGGCACATGGTGCTATAACTGATATCATGAGGACAGTTGCAGATGTATTTGAGCCTAAAGTTGTTGCCTCAATTTAGTTGGTGGGTAATACATAATCTTTATTGTATTCATGGAATGGGTTGACATGGGACATCTCCAAATCTTTAGGTGTAGTGATTTGGATGATATCACATATAACATAATGCTTTACCACCCTATAATAGAATCCTACATCTATGTAATGAGATTTATAGGAATTAAAATGGGTTCCATTACCATGTATCACTCTGACTTGTCCATTTAAATAGTACTTGAGACACTGATGATATGATGAGGGTTGTAAGATCCTATCTTTTTCTAGGTATTTCTATCTCTAATTTTTTCATTTTAGCCTCAATGGAAGAGTCTTATTCAAATATGGAGAGCCTTTTTTTTGAAAAAATGACCTAAATTTTGATAATTTATGCTTGTTTGAATTAATGGAATCTGACTATAAATGGGAATAAGTTCTAATATGGGATCTTGGTAATTTGAAAAGATTGAAAGGGGGTTCGGGTTGTTTAAAAGGAAAATTGGCTAAAAAATCAACTACAGAAACTTAACACATTATGTAAATGGATTACACATCATGTAATTTTTCAAGGGTTTTAATAAAATAAATCTGAGGAGATATATGTTTTTGTGAATTCCATTAAAAACATTTAAATGACATGTAACCACATTATACACCTTGTAAATTCCCAAACTACTATTTTAAATAGTTGTGCAGATGATTTTCATTATAATCCATTGTAGATTCTCTCCTCTCAACCCTAGGTAATTATCCAAGTGATTTTGGAGTGCCAACCTCTCTTCCATACATTCCGTTTTTGTCTTCAATCCCTAATAAGTTACTTTGGTTAGGTTACTTCCTTTTTCCTTTTGGTTCTCCAACCATTGTGGTGAAATCATTTGGCTAATTGTGTTTTTGGTTTTTATCTGGATTGATTTTGATCTAGGAACCTCTTTTCAATAATCCAAGACTTCTTCCTCATGCGTTCTGTCCAGTGGGAGCATTGTTGAATCATTAGTTAAAGGTTGGGGGTCTAAATTTTAACCCTACGGTTTGATTATTGTAAATTTAATGCAATATTTTCATAGTGCCAACATGGTGTGCACCCAAATTAATTTAATAAATGAATGAGATTACCCCTTTAAGCCCTTGCTTTCAATTGGCTTCCGACCTGTCTTATTCATACCCATTGGGTGAGAAAACCTTTGAATATAATTGAATCAGATTTTGGATTAAATTTTGTTTAGAATGACATGTGACCTAGGGTGATTAATTGTTAGAGAATCCCTAAATTATGGCTTATTGATTATTGATATAATTGTTAAAAAATTTTGAATTGAATTGCAAGTGGATTATGAAATAATAATGGTAATACGAATAATTAACCATTGAAAATTGTAACGTGATATTGTGATATCCATGCTGTATGATAGGGAATGTGTTTCGTTCTGTAATTCTTATATATTGGGATCAAGCCTGGAACTTTCACACTTATATTTTGTAATGCTAATATTGAGTAGGCTTGGCCTAGTCCATGTTGTAATTATTATAGAGAGTGGGATATTCCTAGTCCCATGCTGTCATGCTTTTAGAAATTTGACCAGAAATGTTGTAATGCTTATAGGGCTTTGACATATATTGTTGTGATTATACAATGGTTATATAGTTATGGTTGGAATGTTCGTAAGAAATGCTTACAGATATTCTGACATGGAGCCAAAACATCTTATGTTACCTTGTTTATATGGTGGTTGTTGGAATGGTAATAAGACATGCTCAAAGTTATTCTGTCATGGCACTAAAGCAGGTTATTTTAACTTGGTTATATGGTTGTGGTTGGCATGGTCATAATACATGATCAGAGAAATTCTAGCATGAAGACAAAGCAGTTTGTTGTATTTATTTAATTATTGAATTAAATAATATGACTATTTATTGATTTATTTTATAAACTTATTATCAGAATATTTTTTTTATACATGGTGTCATCAACCTACTAAGTTATAATCACACCCTATTCAGGCCACTGTTTGGCACCCAAATAGATTTTGTGGATACAGGTTTGGACAAAGGTTAAAGAACTTTCTATCAATTGCTTGTTTATTTTTGGGTGGGAGTTTGAATATGAGACTGATGTGGGGTTTGGGACCCAAGACTTTGGGTATTTTTTTGAGTATGCTATTCTTTTCTTGTATTTTTAGCATGCCATTTAGATATATTCCAACATGTCATTACACTTTTCCTTATCTATTTATTGTATTATTTAGTTGGATTTTATTATTTTCTTCTGCAATGTATTTAATCTAATTATTTTTGTTTATTAATTAATAGTTTCTACTACTATGAAACTTCCTATTATGGGGTATAATATCCCCAATATAATATTCACACTAATACTACTAGTTGGCATTCTGGTGTATGGGGAGGCACACTTGAGGCCTCGTAACCAACCATTTACAACTATGTGAGAGAGTGCCAGATTGGGGGATGTTATAAAGTGGTATCAGAGGACCAAGTTTTCTTTTTATTTTTTTCCTTATAGTTTGGGAAATGTATAAAGGATACTAGGATGTGTTGGGACTTGGTAATGATCTTGTTCATGGGAGTACCTAACCCATGTACATGGGAAAATCTGAGTATATAGGATTGGGATTGTTTTTTTTTGCTGTGTGATTTTTACAATTGGTGTTATTTCACCTTGGGTGATTCACATATTATGTGAGGTTATTGTTTTATGATCTTAATGTTTCTTAATATTTGTACTCATAGCCTGGTATGGTGCAAGATAAAGATACATGCGTCATAATTGGCACATATGGATATATTAACTTGCATTGTTTATAATTAGGGAATATCTATTTTTTCATGTGATATATACTTGCATGTATAACTATGTTATGAGATATCTATTTCAACGGATAAATGAAATTAGTTGTCATGTCATGCTAAAATAATTATAATCCATTTATAGAGAGACCAAGAGTTAGTTGTTCTCTATTGTAGTCACCTTTTGAGGTAGAATTTATTGCGAGCTAGTTCTCTAAGGTGTGCATTTCTCTTATAGAGAAAATGCATCTTTGTCATCTTTGAATTGGGAATCAGGAGAGTGGAAATAAGTATGATCATAACATATCTAAACAAGAACTTCCTATAGTTCTTGAGGAGAAAATGGATGTTCATATTCACAAGAACTTCCTAAGGGTGATTTGATCCATGGAAAGGGATATTGTTCATACCATTCCTTTGATGTATGAGCAGAAAAGTGAGTTTCAACTTTAGTATCTGAATGTGTTTACTCAGTAAGGGGGACCCCAGGTAGTTGAGTTCTGGATTGAGTCAATCTATACAATCTTCAAGGATCTCTATATTCCCATTGATAGAAGGGTGAAACTTGCTACACATATACTTTGTGGACCTACCAATCATTGGTGGGATATTATGGAGGCATATGGAAATTAGTATGAGATATCTTGGAAGGAATTTGAGACAAATTTATTAATCCATTTCTATATTGAAACCTCATGGGATAAAAAATCACATGAGTTTATGCATCTGACGTAGGAGGGTTTATTAGTGCTGGACTATGCTAGATGTTTTAATAACCTATAGTTCTTTGCACCATATTTGGAAGCTCATGAGATATCTAAGGAAAGACATTTCCAGGAAAATATTCGTTATGAGAACATTTCATAAGTAAATGTTTTCCATTTAAGCAGCTTTGAAGACCTAATGCATTAAGCACTCATCATAGAAGGGAATCTGAGAGAGGCCCAAGAAGTGGCTAGTCTATTACGTCAGGGGGATCTAGAAGTTATTATTAGAGTGGTAAGAATGTCTATTATGATAGTTTATTCCAAATTAATAGTGTTAAGAGTAGTCAGGATAGTGGACTAATATATCAATACCAAGTTCCATTCCAGTGTTATTAATGTGGTAAGTTTGGTCACAGGCATCTGCAGTGTCCTTACCCGCAATCAAGTGTCATATCTATGTAAAATTGGGCCATATTTAGATGTTATCTATGAACTTTTAACAATAGAACAATGGCAGAGGATAAAGATAAGCACTTGAGTTGGGGAGGGGCTTAGCTACCCCTCAATAGGCTGGTAGTTGGTGTTCCGCAGACTGTTCAGGCCGAGGCAGGGGAATTGGTTCCCCAGTGTATGAAAAATAGTACCAAGAAATGGAAGTGGACTAGGGTAGTTATACTGGTTCCCATGGTAGAGTTACACATTAGTTTCACATTATGAAGACTACTCTAGCTAACGTGGATGCATGACTATCTACCGTCAGAGGTACAATTCTTATATCATATATGTTAGCATGTGTTTTGTTTAATATAAGAGAATCACATTATTTTATATCTTATTATTTTGAATACATTTTGGTCTTGAATGTGAAAATATTTGATGGTGTTTTAACCATTGAAACACCATTGGGAGTGTGGTAAAAGAATATCAAACATTACAAGGCGTGTTCTCTAGAGTTTGGTGGTTAGTATTTCTTTTGGAACCATTCATGTTGGAATTGACAGGATTCAACATGATTATTGGTATGGATTAGTTAGTTATGTATTAGTATAATAAACTATTATAGGAGGAGATTTAATTTCTTATATATAGAAGGAATCATATATTCTCACCAGGGTGAGTGGGATCTTCAGGCTGGTCGTGAGGGACCAATTCAGTGCAGATTGGTTTGAATTACAGAAAAAATTGATGATCTTTATCTGGATAATGGTAGAATATAGTAGAATTATTTTCCTATAGTGTTAGAATATTTTTCTTATATTTTCCCCAAGGATTTATATGTCTTACCACCTGATCGATGGATCAAGTTCATGATAAAGTTGGTGTTAGGAGCAGAGACAGTTTCTATCCTACCTTACCGAATGACACCAGTAGAGCTTCAATAGTTAAAGGTTCAGTTGGAAGATATAGAATATAAATTATACATACATCCTAGTATATATACTTGGGGTTCTCTATCTCTCTTCACCAAAAGGCTGATGGATCTTTAAACTAATGTCTGTATTATCAAAGGTCGAACCAGATGACAGTCAAGAATCGGTATCCTCTTACACGCATTGATGATATTTTCAATTAGTTGAGAGGTTCCAATATCTTTTACAAGATTTATTTGAGATTGGGATATCATCAGTTAAGGGTAACACTATCAGAAATACCTCAGACTACTTTTAGGATCATGTATGGTTTGTATGAATTCTTAGTGATGCCGTTTGGGTTGACTATTGAACAAGCAGTATTCATGGCCTCATTGAATAGGATATTTCATCCTTTTTTTTGGATTAGTTTGTGGTGTTTTTTTATCAAAGATATCTTAGTGTACTCATAATCATCAAATTATCATTCCAAACATCTTGAAATCATCTTGATTATATTGATATATCATCACCTCTATGCAAAGTTAACTAAATGTAGTTTCTAAATAAATAAAGAACAATTTTTGGGCCGTGTCATCTCAAAGGGAGGAGTGTTAGTGGGCCCAACAAAATTTATAGTCATGGTATATTGGAAACAACCTAATAACGTCTTATAAATTTGGATCTTTATGCGTTTAATAGGTTATTACCAGCATTTTATCCAAGATTTATCCCATTTGGAATCACCAAAGTCTGAGATGACCAAGAAAGGGGTGAAATTTGTTTTGTCAGATGCTTGTGAGAGATATTTTAAAGATATGAAAGGCATGATGACTTCAGAATTTATCCTCACTTTACCAGTGCTGGGTAAAGAATATAATGTGTATTGTGACACATCAAGAATTAGACTTGGAGCAATTTTAATGTTAGAGGATCGTGTGGTTGCGTATGGATCTAGGCAGCTAAGATCTCATGAGAGGAATTACCCTACTCATGATCTAGAGTTATCGAAATTGGTACATTCCCTGAGATTTTAGGGAAACTATCTCATGGGTGATAGGTTTATGGTATACATGTATCACAAGAGTCTCAAGTACATATTTTCTTAGAAAAACCTAAACCTTCAGTAGAGGAGGTGGGTCGAGTATCTGTAGTCTTTCGAATTTGAATTGTCTTATAAACCAAGAATGGGAAACATAATTTATAAATCTCTAAGCCAATAGAAAAACACAGAGGTAGTATGAGATTATTTTGATGAGTAGTAGATAATGACCCTCTTTGAAGACATGCATCTGGATGTTCAAAAATCTCAGGGGTGAGTTGCTTTGACATTGACATTAGTTATAACCATGCTTTTGGAATAGATTAAGACCGTTCAACTTTCTGATATGAAGGGATCATTTCTAAGAGAAAAACTATATGGTGGGTGTTGGTCGGAGTGGATACTCAAGAGGGGGGTGAATTGAGTTCCAATTAAAATTTTCTGTTAAAAACAATGTTGATTAAAATCCCCCTATTTCAAAAATAGATTAAACTGTAGTGAATTTATACAGATTATAAAGGTTCAATTAGTTTCTCAAAGATTGATTAGTTCTCAGTTAACTTAATCTTATGATTAAATTAACTTTTGAAACTAACTTACTGGTTTATAATAAATATAAACACTTGCGAGTTTAACTATCAAAGTAGCTTTGAAAATAAATTATATTTCAAAGTAATAGCAGCGGAATATGAAATAAATATGTATAGTATTGATATAGTATGTAGCTACAAACACAGAGAATTAACCAAGAGGTTCAGTCTCAAGCCGAAACTTAGTCCTCTCAAAAGTTTATATAAAAATGATCCACACCCTGGATCGGGGTTAACAACAGTGAACACATTGTCCAGGTCACAGGACCTCTACCACAGATCTGCGTGGGGAAACAAACAACAGCTTAGAGCTGTCCAGGTCTCACACGACCTCTACCACTATCCACAGTGGGAAATGAAGTGTAAAAAGGATTGCTGAGGATTTACAGATCCTCCAGTGAAAGTACAGGAGTCAGTGTGTGTGTTTAATACAGCAGATAACACACACTGCTCAAAATGTAAAAAAATTTATCACAGAGCAGAGATGTAGAGTTTAGAAATGGCTCTAGTGATTTCAGTGTAGCTCTGGACTCTTTTGTGTTTGGTCAGAATTTATTCTGAGTCCTCTTCTCGTTTTTGTTTGAGAAGAAGAGTGTCGTATGCTTCGGGTTTAAAGGCAGTGAGATGTAGTCGATGAAGTTCTTCAATGTTCTTTTGTATGCACAGAACTCTTCTTGAGTAGGCTTGATTGTGTATGAGGTTCTGTCTTGCTTGATTCTTCCTCTTCTTTCTTTCCTCTAGATATTCTTCTTGTGTTCTTCTATACACTTTCTTTTTTCTGCAGAGTCTTCTTGTATTTATGTCACGTGCTTCGGAAGACAGAAAAAGTTTCCTTTCCGCAGGTACGAGGTACGATTTCCTGACATCCGAAAACCTTTATTAATTAATTGATAGAGCATTAAAATATACCTAATATGACCATTGGTTAGATTATATAAAGTTAAAGATAAAGAAATTCAAACAGTTGTTTATGATTGTTGAAGAATCAAGTGATCGGTAGGTCATCAGCATTAGTGAGTAATGATCGGTGACTCAGATAGATCAGCATCGGTGAGTCAGTCTGATCAGCATCGGTCTGTCATCTGATCGGTGAGTCAGTTTGATCAGCATCGGTCTGTCATCTGATCGGTGAGTCAGTTTGATCAACATCGGTCTGTCATCTGATCGGTGAGTCAGTTTGATCAGCATCGGTGAGCCAGTCTGATCAGCATCGGTCTGTCATCTGATTGGTGAGTCAGTTTGATCAGCATCGGTCTGTCATCTGATCGGTGAGTCAGTTTGATCAGCATTGGTCTGTCATCTGATCGGTGAGTCAGTTTGATCAGCATCGGTGAGTCATTTGATCGGTGAGTCATTTTGATCAGCATCGGTGAGTCATTTGATCGGTGAGTCATTTTGATCAGCATCGGTGAGTCATTTGATCTCGGATCGGTGAGTCATTTGATCGGTGAGACCGTTGTCCTTTGATATTGGATCAGTGCTTCCGATGTCTGTTGATATTGAATCAGTGCTTCCGATGTCTGTTGATATTGAATCGGTGCTTCCGATGTCTGTTGAATCCAGAAGACTTCCAAAATACTTTGTAAGTCAATAAGCATAGACAAAAACATGATAACAGATTCATTAACAGATTGTAATTAAGTTTATGAGAAATCAAACCAGATTAAGCATTAATGGTATGTGATGATTTGTGATTATTAAAACATCAATCATAGACATGAAATCAACAATCTTCCAGAGGGCTCAACAATCTCCCCCTTTTTGATAATCATAAATATTTATCATAAAATATAAATAATATGATATATTATTGATAAAAACATAATGAGAGTTAAACCATAAAGAGAATAAATATAAAGAGATATATAAATCTACCCCTGAGATATATACATCTGTTCTCCCCCATATATCTCTCCCATACATCTTTCTTCTCCCATATATCTCTCTTCTTCTTCTCCCCCTTTGTGATAATCAAAAAGGAGGGAAAACATATAAGTGAAAGTGAAAGGAAAAGCAGTCAGCAGAGAGTATAGAGAAGAAAAAAATTGAAAGTACAGAATATTACAAGCATCACATTGTTCACCCTATCAAAAACAATACACAACTATTTGTTGGGATACAAAGGGGCTTTGCCTTTGTCTTTGGGATCAATAGTGGGTAAGTTTGAAGGCTTGGAGGCAGGCTGTACTGGGCGAATCTGAAGTGGTGGTAGGACAATTCGGGCAGGTGTAGGAGCAGGTGCCACAGAGAGTTGTTGTTGAGAAACAGGAGCTGGTTGAGAAGCTTACTGAGGGACTTGTATTAACTGAGAGAGAGCTTGAGCAACAGACAGCTGATTTGGAGCTACATCAGAGTCACTGAGAGGTTCAGAAGTAGGAAATACTATTGCAGTGGCCTGTGCATTCAGATAGGGCTTCAAAAGTTGAATGAAGTCCTGAATGACTTCTGCCCCATACTTCATAGATTTTTCAAAATCATATTTATTCTCCATGAATTGTGCCAAGGAAGGGGTAAAATCTTGCAACTGATGAACTTGAGTTTTGAAGGCCTGAGTGACTGGAGGTAATTTCAGATTCTTTGCCAACACCTTGAAGTTTGCAGCCATTTCATGCTTTGTATAAATCTTGGAAAAGTAATTATCAACTTTCTCTTTGATCTCTTGCAGAGATTTCTTAGCATCTGCTGAATACACCAATGCCATCCTATGACTGTTATCACAGAGCTCTTTCATCTTCCTCAAAGATTCTAAATCAAGAATTTGTCTAACAACAGCTAACTCATCATGCACAACTTCTCTTAGAGCTTCTAGCTCACGAGTAGTGATCTTGGTCACCATGCCTGTACTTGCTTGGCCAACTATGTGAGTTAACTCAGCTTTCAACTTCCTCAGGTCAGACTTGTTGAGATGTTCAATCAAATTTCTCAAAACTTCCATCATACCAGAGATGGTTGATCGGAATTCGCTGGATAGAGATACCAAGCCGGTGTGAAGATCCTTCATAGTCTGATTCAAAAAGGCTATGTGCCTGCCAATAAGTTCACCAGTATTGGCCAGGTCTGGCTTCACAGCATTAGATACTCTTTGTGAGAAGGCTTCCAATGAATTTTTAGAAACTTGTAGAGACACTTGAGTAAGAGCATTAGAAATTTCCTCTCTAATTGTGTCTCTCACAGCAGTTAGCAATTCAATCTTAAACTTATTAAGATCAGCTTGAGAGATTCCAGAACCATGTAAATTAACATTTGTAGGATCAACAACAGGAACATACCTTGCTTCTGTTGGGAGGTTCTTCTTCACAGCTGCAGCAGATTCTGGCATTGCTTCTTCTTCTTCAGAATATTCTAAGCCCAACACAGCATAACCAGGGTAGTCATCCCAGACAGCAGCACACAGGGTGTATTTTGGTTTCTCATAGCTTGCTATTCCACTGATTTTTGGTGAATCAACCTTGCCACTGATATGAATTTCTTGTTCTGACTGAGGTGATTCTATTTTATCTTCAGAAAGACCATCCACTGGTCTGTTATCACCATCAACAGCAGCCTCAGCATCATCAGCATGTCCATCATCACTCTTCTCAGAAGCTTCACTGTGATATTCTTCAGTATCAGAATCTTCTTCATCACCAAGAATAGGTTCTGATTCTGGTAGGGTTAAGGGTGGACTAGAAGGTCCAAATTCTATTCTTCTTTTGGGACTAGTAGTGTCAGGATCACTCCTATCATCAGGATATGATATACTTCCTTCCTCAGTCACAGCTTCTTCTTGCTCTTGGGCTTTGGTGGCCTCATCCTTTCCTTTTTCTTGCTCATCATCATCAGAATAAACTGGTTCCTCATCTGGTTTCAAGCCAGGGTATCTCAAATCCTTTGGCCTCTTGCCATGATCTATGGGATTGTAGGCTTCATACAATTTATCTTCATCTCCAACCCAGCACTTCTTCCATGGATTCCAATTGATTTTCATCCTCTTGCAGATATCTTTGTTGAGACAGAAGGTATGATCTGTTTCATCAACTTCATCATCTTCATCAATACATTCTAGATTCTTGAGCATGGTAGATATCATCTTTGAATAAAACAAGGCAGTGGATTTCTTGGACGGTTTTACCATTCCAGCTATGTGCACCATCACATATCTACACAAATTGATATTCTCATGTGTTTTCAGAAGAAACAACAGGAAAACATCCTGGTACTTTACAGCAGCAAAATCTCCTCTCCTAGGGCAAAGTTGGTGCTGAATAAACTTGAAAAGAAGTCTGCATTCACCATCTAATTCTGAAGCTGTGATTCTCCGTGACTCTTTGTTTCCAGTCAGAAGCTCCAGAGATAATTCATAAGAGAAGTAATCAGATGTTGGAGGAATATTCCCAGCATAATCCTCATACCGACCTTCATGAGGTACATTCAAGCACTCGGCCCACTGCTTAGATGAGAAGGATATTTTCTTTCCTTTTACCACAGACGACATCCTGGCAGCCTCCACACCATCTAAAGTGATTTCCATATTCATATAGAACTCATGTACCAGATTTGGGTAGTCTATTCGAGAGTTGTCAGAAAACCAGTCTATCCATCCTTGCGATTCAAGAACTTGCAGCAATAGTGACTTACTTGACAAAAGCCATGCAGAGATGACTTCTCTTTCTACAGCAATAATCTGAGTTTCCAGGTTCAGATTTACTGATCGTTGAGAGGTACTACTCAACTTGCCTCGAGCATGCTTTGAAGGTACAGGGCTATCCGGTCCTTTTCTCGGTCTCTTTTGCTTAGCCATTCGAGGATTTTGGGAAGGCAGGAGTTCGAAGGTTCGAAGTAGAGGGGAAGAGAAGTTGAAAGGTTCGGCAGGAAATGAAAGGTCAAAGGTTTAGGGAGGATAAATAGCCGCGTATCATTTATTTTATCATTTAGGGTTCCCATAAAAAGTATAAAAGAAATTTACCAATTAATTATAATATAAAAAAAAAAATATCGGTATGACAGATCGGTTGCACAGATCAGTTTCACAGATCGGTTTCACAGATCAGTTTCACAGATCGGTTTCACAGATCAGTTACACAGATCGGTTTCACAGATCAGTTTCACAGATCGATCATACACAACTCTTGATTAATAAATTTCATTCTTTCAGAGCATAAAGGCTTTGTGAAGATATCATCTAATTGATGTTCAGAACTAATAAATTTCAAAGAAATATCACCTTTTTGATAATGATATCTTAGAAAGTGATGTCTGACATCAATGTGCTTAGTTCTAGAGTGAGACACAGGGTTCTTAGATATATTTATTGCACTAGTATTGTCACAGTTAATTGAAACATGTTTAAGATCAAATCCATAATCCAATAAAGTGTGTTTCATCCACAGAATTTGTGCACAACAACTACCAGCAGCTATGTATTCTGCCTCGGCAATAGACAATGCAACTGAGTTCTGTTTCTTACTACACCATGATACTAGGGATTTTCCAAGCAAATGACATGTTCCAGATGTGCTCTTCCTATCTAACTTACATCCAGCAAAGTCAGCATCTGAATAGCTAGTTAGGTTAAATGATTTTCCTTTTGGATAAAACAAACCTAAATTTATAGTATACTTAAGATACTTAAAAATCCTTTTAACAGCCAGTAAGTGTGATTCTTTAGGATTAGCTTGAAATCTAGCACACATACATACACTGAACATAATGTCTGGTCGACTAGCAGTAAGATAAAGTAAACTACCAATCATACCTCTGTAATTAGTTTGATCCACTGGTTTCCCAACTTCATCTATATCCAATTTACAGGTAGTACTCATAGGTGTATCACTTTCCTTAATACTATCCAATCCAAAACGTTTTAAAATATCCTTTGTATATTTACTTTGATTTAAAATAATTCCATCTTTAGTTTGAAAAATTTGAAAACCAAGAAAATACTTAAGCTCTCCCATTAAGCTCATTTCAAATTCATTTTGCATATCCTTTGAAAAATCAGTACATAAGGAATTTTTTGAAGATCCAAAAATAATATCATCAACATAGATTTGTACTATTAATACATATTTTGAAATCCTTTTTATAAAAAGAGTGGGATCAGTTACTCCTTTTGTAAATCCTTTTGAGATAAGAAAGTTTGAAATCCTTTCATACCAAGCTCTTGGAGCTTGTTTTAAACCATATAAAGATTTAGAAAGTTTAAAAACATGATTTGGAAAATGAGGATTTAAAAAACCAGGTGGTTGTTCTACAAAAACATCTTCAACAATAAAACCATTTAGAAAAGAACTTTTGACATCCATTTGATATAGCTTGAAATTCAGATGTGATGCATAGGCAAGTAAGATCCTAATAGCCTCTAATCTAGCTACAGGTGCAAAGGTTTCCTCATAGTCAATTCCTTCTTATTGATTGTAACCTTGTGCAAATAGCCTAGCTTTATTTCTAATGATGTTTCCAGATTCATCAACTTTGTTTCTAAACACCCATTTTGTGCCTATGGTCAAAATGTCCTTAGATCTTTCTACTAATTTCCAGACTTTGTTTCTTTCAAATTGATTTAGATATTCTTGCATAGCCATTACCCAAAATTCATCATTGATAGCATCATTAATATTTTTAGGTTCTAACTGTGAAAGAAAAGCTTGATGTTCAACCTGATTTCTTAGAGAAGCTCTAGTCTGTGTTCCTCTATCTAGATTTCCTACAACAGCATATAAAGGATGGTTATTTAGAGTCCTAGATGGTCTTGAAAATATAGGGCTAGAGATTTCAGATTCATCTACAGATTGAGGTTCAACAGAAGCTGGTTCTGGAGAATTTCCAGAGCTGGATGTTTTAACTATAGGTCTATTGTCTTTATCATTGAGATTCAAACCAGAGAGATCATCTTCAAGAGAGATTTTAGGTTCATGTGGATCAGTTTCATCAAATTTGATGTGAACAGATTCTTCCACATATTTGGTTCTTTTATTGAAAACTCTATAGGCTTTACTAGAGATAGAGTAACCTAGGAAAATTCCTTCATCACTCTTGGATGCAAATTTGTCAAGATTTTCTTTAGTATTGAGAATGAAGACTTTGCAGCCAAAAACATTGAAGTAGTTAACCTTAGGTTTCCTATGGTTCCACAACTCATAAGGGGTCCTCTTAAGAACTAGTCTGATCAAGACTCTATTAATGACATAACAAGCTGTATTTACAGCTTCAGCCCAAAAGTAAATAGGCAGTTCATATTCATTGAGCATAGTTCCAGATATTTCTTGCAGGGTTCTATTCCTTCTCTCTACTACACCATTTTGTTGGGGTGTCCTAGGGGCAGAGAAATTGTGACTATAGCCATTGTGTGAGCAGTAAGAATCAAACTCATGATTTTCAAACTCACGACCATGATCACTTCTCAGGGTCTTAAACTTGAGTCCACTAAGATTTTCTACAGACTTGGAGTATTTAACAAAGTAAGAACAAGCTTCACTTTTGTGAGCTAGAAAATATACCCAAGTATATCTAGAAAAGTCATCTACAAGAACATAGACATAGTTCTTCCCATTCAAACTAGAAACTCTAGAAGATCCAAATAAATCCATGTGAACCAACTCGAGAGGTTGAGAAGTTGACACTTCTTTCTTTGATTTAAAAGAAACTTTATGTTGCTTTCCTTTTTGACAGGGATTACAAACTTTGTTTGCTGGAAATTCAAGTTTGGGTAAGTCTCTAACTAAGTTCTTCCTAGAAAGTTTTCTAAGTGAGTGTACATTGCAGTGTCCTAATATTCTGTGCCAAAGCCAAGACTCTTTATGAAAATCATTTAAACAAGGAATATTCTGCTTAGCTAAAGAATCTAAATCAACAGCATAAACATTTTCATTTCTTAAAGAAGAAAATACTAAAACATTTTTAGAGTTAAAAACATTGCAAGAATCATTTTTAAATTTCACATAAAAACCATCATCACACAACTGAGAAATGCTTAACAAGTTATATTTAAGTCCATTGACAAATAAAACTTCAGAAACCAAGATTGAATCAGTGTTACCAATCTGGCCTAAGACGATGATTTTTCCTTTTGAATTATCACCAAAAGTGACAAAGCCTCCATCAACTTTTACTAAGCTCTTGAAACATGAAAAGTCTCCTGACATATGTCTTGAACATCCACTGTCTAAGTACCATATCTTCTTATGACAGCTCTTCAAGCAGGTCTCCTATAGAACAGATTTAGAAGGAAGATGATTTTAATACCCAGATCTTCTTGGGTCTAGACATGTTAGCCAATGATACTTTAGGTATCCATATTTGTCTTATGGGTCTCATATAATTTGTAGAATTAACATTCTTTGAAAGATAAACCTTATTAGATCCATAACTATGAATATAACTGGTTGAGGCATATGAAGTTCCAGAATTAACTATCTTTTGTCCAGATTTAGGAATGAATCTAGTTTTGGCAACTTTTCTTTTTCCAGGTTGGTATCCTATACCAGTAGTATATCTAGGTGCAACTTGCTTTCCTAGCATTTGTGTTAGAGTATTCTTGCCATTTGTGAACTTCTCTAAGTCTTTTCTGAGTTGTTCATTAGACAATTTTAGTTCAGTATTCTCTTTAAACAACTGAGCATTCTTTTCTACTTCTATATCCAGATCAGACTTATGCTTAACACTTAAATCATACTATTTCTTTAAACCTTTATATTTATCTTTAAGCTCATTACAGGTTTCTTCAAGCATATCACAATATTCAAATAGTTCAGATTTAGACATTTTATCACATTCAGAATCATCTCCAGAATAATATGAATTTAAAGCAGGAGTTTCTGATGTTACCTCAGAAGTGTTTGTCATGAAGCACATGTTGGCTCGATTCCTTTCAGAGTCTGAAGATTCAGCTTCACTTGTGCTATCTTCTGAAGCACTCCAAGTAGCCTTCATGGCTTTCTTTTACTTGTTATCCTTGTATTCATACTTCTTTCTGTATTTCAGCTTTGGACAGTCTGCTTTTATGTGTCCTTTTCTTTTGCATTCATAACAGACAACTTCATCTGATTTATTAGACTTCTTCCAATCATTTTTCCAGTGTCCTTTGTTATCATACTTGCCTTTGTAGTTTGACTTTCTGAAAAACTTCTTCTTCCTATAGAATTCTTAAATCTTCTAGCAATGTGTGCCATCTCAGCATCACTGTCAGAATCATTCTCACTTTCCTCACTTCTTGAACTTTCATTGATAGCTTGAGGATTTTCCTTATCCTTATTCTTTGAGGTTGTAGTCTTGAAGGCAATAGACTTCCTTTTAGGTTCATCATCTTCTTCTTTGTTTACCTTGAGTTCTTCTTCATACATCATCAACTTACCAATTAGTTCCTTGAATGGCAGTTCTCCAATGTCACATGATTCTCTAATGGAGACAGAGGTTCCTCTCCATCTTTCAGGTAGACATCTCAAAATTCTCATGATTTGTTCCTTTGCTGGAACATCCTTTCCTAGAGAAGTCATTGTGTTGACAATTTCATTGAACCTGAGATACATATCAGAAATGGGTTCATCAGGCTTCATCTTAAAATTATCATACTTAATAGTGTAGGTATTCAATCTCATCTCCTTAACATTAGTTGTTCCTTCATGAGAAACAGCTAAGGTATCCCAAATTTCATATGCAGTTTTACATGCAGAAATTCTATTAAATTCCTCATCTCCTAGAGCACAGTACAAGGCGTTCATAGCTTTACAATTATTATTGTAAGCAGTCTTTGTAGGTTCATCCCAAGTAGATCTATCAGTATTGGGAATTTTGTATTCAGCTTCAATGGCAGTCCAAATATCAAAGCTCATACTTTCTAAGTGAATTTTCATTTTTAGCTTCCACTGAGCATAGTTGTTTCAATTAAAGAAAGGTGGCTGGTTAGTAGCAGCATCCTCAAGTCTATTATCCATGATATTACAAAAAGAATTTTAAAGAGATAAAAATTTAGAAATAACAAAAATTTTAAGAACTTTAAAATACAACTAAAATCACAGTTGAAAAACAGAGTACTTTTAGAAAATATTAACCTACCTCTGATACCAAATGTTGGTCGGAGTGGATACTCAAGAGGGGGGTGAATTGAGTTCCAATTAAAATTTTCTGTTAAAAACAATGTTGATTAAAATCCCCCTATTTCAAAAACAGATTAAACTGTAGTGAATTTATACAGATTATAAAGTTTCAATTAGTTTCTCAAAGATTGATTAGTTCTCAGTTAACTTAATCTTATGATTAAATTAACTTTTGAAACTAACTTACTGGTTTATAATAAATATAAACACTTGCGAGTTTAACTATCAAAGTAGCTTTGAAAATAAATTATATTTCAAAGTAATATCAGTGGAATATGAAATAAATATGTATATTATGGATATAGTATGTAGCTACAAACACAGAGAATTAACCAAGAGGTTCAGTCTCAAGCCGAGACTTAGTCCTCTCAAAAGTTTATATAAAAATGATCCACACCCTGGATCGGGGTTAACAACAGTGAACACACTGTCCAGGTCACATGACCTCTACCACAGATCTGCGTGGGGAAACAAACAACAGCTTAGAGTTGTCCAGGTCTCACACGACCTCTACCACTATCCACAGTGGGAAATGAAGTGTAAAAAGGATTGCTGAGGATTTACAGATCCTCCAGTGAAAGTACAGGAGTCAGTGTGTGTGTTTAATACAGCAGATAACACACACTGCTCAAAATGTAAACAAATGTATCACAGAGAAGAGATATAGAGTTTAGAAATGGCTCTAGTGATTTCATTGTAGCTCTGGACTCTTTTGTGTTTGGTCAGAATTTATTCTGAGTCCTCTTCTCGTTTTTGTTTGAGAAGAAGAGTGTCGTATGCTTCGGGTTCAAAGGCAGTGAGATGTAGTCGATGAAGTTCTTCAATGTTCTTTTGTATGTACAGAACTCTTCTTGAGTAGGCTTGATTGTGTATGAGGTTCTGTCTTGCTTGATTATTCCTCTTCTTTCTTTCCTCTAGATATTCTTCTTGTGTTATTCCATCCACTTTCTTTCCTCTGCAGAGTCTTCTTGTATTTATGTCACGTGCTTCGGAAGACAGAAAAAGTTTCCTTTCCGTAGGTACGAGGTACGGTTTCCTGACATTCAACAACCTTTATTAATTAATTTAAAGAGCATTAAAATATACCTAATATGACCGTTGGTTAGATTAGATAAAGATAAAGATAAATAAATTCAAACAGTTGTTTATGACTGTTGAAGAATCAAGTGATCGGTAGGTCATCAGCATTAGTGAGTAATGATCAGTGACTCAGATAGATCAGCATCGGTGAGTCAGTCTGATCAGCATCGGTCTATCATCTGATCGGTGAGTCAGTTTGATCAGCATCGGTCTATCATCTGATCGGTGAGTCAGTTTGATCAGCATCGGTCTGTCATCTGATCGGTGAGTCAGTTTGATCAGCATCGGTGAGTCAGTCTGATCCGCATCGGTCTGTCATCTGATCGGTGAGTCAGTTTGATCAGCATCGGTCTGTCATCTGATCGGTGATTCAGTTTGATCAGCATCGGTCTGTCATCTGATCGGTGAGTCAGTTTGATCAGCATCGGTGAGTCATTTGATCGTTGAGTCATTTTGATCAGCATCGGTGAGTCATTTGATCGGTGAGTCATTTTGATCAGCATCGGTGAGTCATTTGATCTCGGATTGGTGAGTCATTTGATCGGTGAGACCGTTGTCCTTTGATATTGGATCAGTGCTTCTGATGTCTGTTGATATTGAATCGGTGCTTCCGATGTCTGTTGATATTGAATCGGTGCTTCTGATGTCTGTTGAATCCAGAAGACTTCAAAAATACTTTGTAAGTCAATAAGCATAGACAAAAACATGATAACAGATTCATTAACAGATTGTAATTAAGTTTATGAGAAATCAAACCAGATTAAGCATTAATGGTATGTGATGATTTGTGATTATTAAAACATCAATCATAGACATGAAATCAACAATCTTCCAGAGGGCTCAACAGTGGGGATACATTATAAGGACGATCTCTTGATAGTGAAAATTCTCTTCTTTTCTATGGACAATTATGGGTTCCTATAGGCTTGTGTGAGGATTTGATGAGGGAATTTCATGCTTCTAGATTGGTGGTCTATCCGGGATTAAAAAAGATGCATCATGATCTCTGTATAAAGTATTGGTGGTCAATAATGAAGAAGGATGTGGCATGCTTCATGGATAGATACTTCACTTGTTAGCTAGTGAAAGCTGAGCATTAGAGGACATCTGAGCTTTTTCAGCATTTACCCATCCCATGGTAGAAGTGGGATGATGTCAAGATCTAATTTTTAATAGTATTACCTAGGGAGACCCATATGAATGATGTTGTATGGTTTGTTATGGATCGAATGAATAAGGTATCCTACTTCTTTACTTTTAAGGAAAACTTCACAGTTAAAGATTTGGGAAATCTTTATGTGTGTGAGGTGGTTTAGTTTCATGGTGTTCTAAGGAGTATTGTTTTAGAGAGAGATACTAATTTCACATCATGTTTTAAGTAGGGTCTTTAGAAAGACCTAGTACTGTAAGTTCTTTTAAGCACATCCTATCTTCCAAAGACTGATGGTCAATCTGAGTAGACTCTTCAGGTTCTGAAGGATATGTTACAAGATTGTGTTTTAGATTTTGGTGGTTCATGGGAGAAACATTTGTAACTCATGGAATTTGGATATAATAATAGCTTCTACATGTTGATCTAAAGGGAACCTTTTGAGGATTTGTATGAAAGTTCTTGTTATTCACCTATTTTTTGGATGGAGGTAGGTGAGTTAGCACTTGCTGGGCCTAGTCTCATGTAGGAGACATCGAAACATGTTCAGTTGATCAAATAGTGGTTGGTGACCACCCAGAGTAGGAAAAAATCATATTCTGACCATAAAAGATGACCCGTAGAATTTGAGGGTGATCATCAGGGTTTTCCTTCAGGTGTTTCCAAGATTGGGGAAACGCCGTATCATGAAATAGGGAAAGCTAACACCTAGGTTTTTTGGGCCATTTGAAATAGTGGAAATGTTCGGTCCAAGGGCATATCATTTAACCCTTCCATAGAACTATAGTTCCATGCATGAAGTGTTACACATGTTTCAACTATGAATATATCATCCATAACCTTCCCATGTGATAGAAGTAGTAGATGATGAGTTTTGGGATGATGCGTCCTTTGAGGAGCATCAGATACAGGTTGTGGATCGTAGAGAGAAATATCTTCAGGGTAGGACAATGACATTAGTTCTGGGGTAGTGAAAGCATGGGAAAGTTCAAGAGGAGTCATGGGAGAGGTAGTTTAATATGCGAACATATAACGACCCATACTTTACATACATTTTTAATACTTCAAAAAAATTGAAGCACACTTATTACAACATATGATAAAACTACAAAGGACCGTATAGGTATAGTGCCTTTAGAAACTGGGAAACATAAACAACTGGTTCATAAATCTTCTACAGTGTATCCCATTTATTTCATCATATCTAGGGTCCCTTTTAGCATATTCTACTTAATATCCATCTTCCTGACCTGGGGAAAAGAAAACATAAAAGGGTGAGCTCAAATGCTCAGCAAGGCAAATAAAGGAAATAAAAATCATATCATATCTTTTTGAAAATCATAACCTGCAAAAGAGATCATAATATCTTAACATGGAACAAATCATAGGAGTGAAAATGAGATCCCCATAATCATAACATAAAACTTGAAACTTTGTGGCATGCACACATAATCATGGAAAATCATTTCTTGTTAGTCATGACTCATCACCAAGACTATCTTAGTGGACAAAGTCCCTTTCTGAACCGAGTTCACTCCTCGTTTCAGTCCTGTATCACTGAACCGAAATAACCTTCCGTTCCAGCCATGTCTATCTCATGAGATATAAAATCTTTACCCAATGCATTGGAGGGAGATATAGGTCCCACCCATCTTATAATGAATCCTTTCTTATGTGTGCCACATAATCATAAAACATACATCATCGCATAACACATGAAACAAAAATGGGATTCTTGAAACATCATGACATCATTAATCAATTCATATAAGATAAAGGAATTCATAAAAATAATTCCATCACAACATGATCAAATCAATGTAATAATAGGGATAAAAACAGAACCCTTTATTATCTTAATGGAAAATAATTTTGAAAATCACTTGAACTCCATTCTTGAGGAAAATATCCTTTCTTCTTCAAAAACATTTTTCCTTTCATAACATGTCATACAACTTTAAAATAAAAGAAGTTGATTAAAAATAAACTTGAAAACTTGTAAAGGAAGCTTCTTGGAAACAATGTTTTAAAAATCCATTCATGCCGTATAAGTTAAAAAAACATTCTTCGTACTTTTTTCAGAAAAGTCAAAAAGTACCTCGTACGGAAAAACGACAAAAGATTCCTTTCATATTCTTTACTAAAAACTCACCTAAGGGTAAAATTAGATTTAAACTATTGCAAGTGGATGGAAACAATATTTCATATTGAGGGAACATGGATGTGGATGATAAAATACACCCCAGTAAATACTTACGAATAAACAATCTCGGATAAAAATGAGATTGTGATATTTCCCTTACCTTAGGTCCGATTAGCTTTGTACGTGTCCGAAGCTCCTGTATAATGGTTTAAATAATGTTATTGACTTATTCCAGAATCATACATATTTATATGATATCATATATGGTCATATTATTAGCTTCTTGTTAGTAATATTTCATTGTTTCTTGTTACTCAGGTCTTTATAACTTTTTGTTCTTATGCGTGTTTTGTCGAATAAATTCTTATTCTTATCTTTAGGTTATATATAATTCATTTCCAGAATGGTATTAGTGTATTATATACCATATTCATTCATTCAATTCATTTATATAATCATTATGAAATGAAGATCATGTAGAACGAGTCGCATCACATTGTGGAGACGGTATTCCGTACGTACGCACGAGTGATGATATCATTCCTATGATCGTGAAATTGTATTGGAGTATATATATATTATTTCAATATCAATATTACTTCATAATAATCATATTTAGTTACTCATTACACCATTATAACCATCCTTGTAAGGTGATGGTGGAAAATAGATTACACCACGGCGTGGAGACGGTATTCCGTACCTACGCACGCGTGGTGATTTCATTTTTCCGTAGGATGGATAGAATGTGAAATAGGGTTGTTTCATATTTATAATAACATATCAGTATGTAAGTAATACTGATGTTATTACTTTATCATGAAACAACTAAAGAAGAAGAAGTTGAAGAAGAAAGAAATTGAAAAGATCGGTAATGGATATTACCTCTTCTTTGGAACGCCTCTTTGAATCCTCCACTTAAGGAACTAAGATTGGTCTTTGGAGAAGACCAGGACCTCTAGGATTATTCTAGGGAAGTGGAGAGGAGAAAATGGCAGGGTTTGGCCGAGCTTGAGTGCTCAATTTGGTGTGAGGAGGAGGGGGAGGAGGTGCCCTTTTATAAGGGAGGAGAGGGGCACCTTAGGAATATCTCAAAATATTATTTTATATTAAAGTCAAAATCGGTTTATAATGGTTCCAAAGGGTCTTATTTCGAAGATAAAGTGGGGAAGGGTCGAAATCCTATCAACCAATAGTATTTAGACAAGTTTAGGGTATTATTTTAACCTTATCAATTAGATTTAACTCTAAGTTAAATAATTTAACTTTTACCATGTCTTTTTGTTTTCTTTCACTATATGGTTAATACACTTACTATAACATGCCAAACGAACCCCAAATTGTTTATTATTAAAATATATATCCTTATCTAAGTCATTTGGCCGAACCTTAGATTTTTAGGAATAAAATAACAATTAATAATATAATATTTGATTTAAAAACTATTTTGTGTCAATTTTGACACTATTTGATATATGATTTTTGTGAAAGTCATAAAAGAATTATATGTTCGAAAAAAGTTGATTAAATCAACATTAATATATCATAGTAACCTATAAAATTAGTTGAATTCATAAAAAGTCTCAAATTACATTTATTTTGGTGTTTATAACATCAATTATGTCAATATTTCATTAATAAGATAATTACTGCATCATCTTTGTGTCATAAATAAATTACATTATTTGATGTCTAAAAATTACAAATAAAATATCATCATGTAGGAAATCTTTTTAGCTTTCTAATGAATATTTACAATTGAATTTATCGTATGTATAACCCCATATTAAAAATGATTTACTTATTAAACTTTGATTTTAACTATTTTAACCCTTCTTTAAATAAATTAATAATAAATGTCCTAATCTAATCCAAGTGGGCCTAAATGGTCATATTTTATTCCTAAGTTTGTTTTTGGTCGAATTACACTTGTCCAATAGAATTAGGACATGTGTTAGGGTAATATTAATATCATATTTACCCTTAGTTACCCTATTTACTATTAACCGCGGTAAAAAAAGTAAAAAGTTACTATTCACCAAAAAATTATTTTCATCTCATTGAACCACATTTTAGTCCTTGATATTAACCGTGTCTCTCGGATTTTCGAAATTCCAATCACAGAAGCGGTAAAATTAAGTTTTATGCAAAATTCAGTTTTTAACCTACCACTTAGTGGTTTCACTATTCATCAAAAATTGAAAGTTTTCAGAAAAATACCAAAATTTCACCCTAGGCTAATTTCGATATTCTGAGTCCAAAAATGAAGTCCATTTTGAAAAATAAAATTTATAAAATTCCAAAAAGTGGTTATTACTATTCATAACGGCTAGTTTTAATAGCATAATGTTGTTTAGTGAAACTCGGTATTGCGTACGACGCAAGCTATCGAGGAAGGTCGCGATTGCGTGTAAAGCAAGCCAAGCAAGTGTTGTATAGAAAAAGATTCCTTTGATGATTTATATAACATAAAAGTCTCGGGTGTTACATTCTACCCCCCTTAAAAAGAATTTCGCCCTCGAAATTCGTCACTTTGCAATAAACAGATGAGGATACTTCTCCCTCATCATATCCTCAAGCTCCCATGTAGCTTCTTCAAGTTGGTGGTTTCTCCATAAAACTTTCACCAAGCGAGTGGTCTTGTTTCGTAGGACTTTTTCGCTACGATCCAGAATCTCTATCGGCTGTTCTTCATAAGAAAGATCTTGCTCCAGCGGTACAACTTCTGAGCTGAGTACATGTGAAGGATCTGGTATGTACTTTCTCAGGAGAGATACATGGAACACATCGTGAACTTGAGAGAGATTCGGTGGAAGCGCCAATCGGTAAGCTACCTTCCCAACACGATCCAATATTTCGAAAGGACCGATATATCTAGGGCTCAACTTCCCCTTCTTTCCAAATCTCATAACCCTCTTCCAGGGAGATATTCGTAAGAACACTTTATCACCCACTTCAAACTCTAGGTCTTTTCTTCGGTTGTCGGCATAGCTTTTCTGTCGACTCTGAGCTGCTCTTATGTGTTGTTGAATAGATCTGACCTTTTCTGCCATTTCATCAACGAGATCAGGTCCTAATAGCTTTCTTTCCCCAACTTCATCCCAGCAAGTTGGAGTCCTGCATTTCTTTCCATAGAGAGCTTCATAAGGAGCCATTTGAATACTGGAGTGAAAGCTATTATTATAAGAAAATTCCACCAAAGGTAGGTGTTGATCCCAACCTCCTTTGAAATCCATAGAGCAAGCTCTCAACATATCTTCTAGGGTTTGAATTGTTCTCTCAGACTGACCGTCTGTCTGGGGATGATAAGCAGTGCTGAAACTCAACTCTGTATCCAAAGTATGCTGAAGACTTCGCCAGAACTTCGAGGTAAATCTCGGATCTCGATCAGATATAATAGAAAGTGGTACTCCATGCAATCTTACCACTTCCTTTACATATATCCTGGCAAGCTGATCTAGAGAGAAATCCTCTCTAATAGGAATGAAGTGTGCCGACTTTGTGAGACGATCAACTATGACCCAGATAGCATTATTGCCTTTGGATGTTTTAGGAAGTCCTGTGACAAAGTCCATAGTGATGTTTTCCCATTTCCATTCAGGTATGGGTAATGGTTGTAACATCCCCTTAGACTTCTGTCTCTCAGCTTTAACTTGTTGACAAAACAAGCATCGAGAGACATATTCAGCAACATCTCTTTTCATGCCATCCCACCAGAAGTACTCTTTCAGGTCCCTATACATCTTCGTGCTTCCAGGATGAATAGAGAATGAAGAACTATGAGCCTCATCCAGCAGCTCTTTCTTTAATTCGGGGATGGGAGGAACACAAACCCGATTCTTGAACTTTATTATCCCATCACAATCAAGGTTGAATTCAGGAACATTTCTCACCTTCTTTTGTAACTCGACATCTTCTTTCTGTGCCTCTTTAATCTTCACATGTATAGATGGTTGAACATTCATTTGAGAAAGATAAGATTTTTCCCCTTCCATTATAATTCCAAGATCCATCCTTTGTAAATCCATAAATATTGGATCTTTTGTGATCCTCATCATGGATAAACTAGCATGGTCTTGTCGACTTAATGCATCTGCCACCTTGTTTGCTTTCCCAGGGTGGTAATGGATTGAGCAGTCATAATCCTTAATCAGCTCCAACCATCTTCTTTGACGCATATTCAACTCCTTTTGTGTGAAAATATACTTTAAACTTTTATGATCAGTATAAATATCACACCTTTCACCATAAAGGTAATGCCTCCAAATCTTTAATGCAAAGATTACCGCAGCCAACTCCAAATCATGTGTTGGGTAATTTTGTTCATGGATTTTCAACTGTCGTGAGGCATAAGCTATCACCATATCATTTTGCATAAGAACACACCCCAATCCCTTCTTGGATGCATCACTGTAGATCACAAACCTTTCTCCACTACAAGGCAGTGTGAGCACAGGTGCACTGGATAACCTTCTTTTCAACTCCTTGAAATTCTCTTCACATTCCTCTGTCCAGACAAACTTAACTCCTTTCCGAGTCAACTTGGTGAGTGGATTAGATAATCGTGAAAAATCTTTTACAAAAAGTCGATAATATCCAGCCAAACCAAGAAAACTTCGGATCTCAGTTACTGTTGTTGGTCTCGACCATCTTTCGATAACCTCTGTTTTTGCTGGATCCACAGATATCCCCTCTTTTGAGATTATGTGACCCAAAAATGCAACTTTTTGAAGCCAAAATTCACACTTGGTAAATTTGGCATAAAGCTTCTCCTTTCTCAGGGTCTTCAATATAATTCTCAAGTGATCTTCATGTTCTTCCTTGCTCTTTGAATAGACAAGAATATCGTCTATAAAGACTACCACAAATTGATCAAGATAGTCTCTAAAGACTCTATTCATTAGATCCATGAAGATAGCAGGGGCATTAGTAAGACCAAATGACATCACTATAAATTCATAGTGTCCATACCTTGTACGGAAAGCCGTCTTTGGTATATCCTCCCTTTTGACCCTTAATTGATGATACCCTGAACGAAGATCAATCTTGGAAAAGTATTGAGATCCGCGTAGTTGGTCAAATAAGTCATCAATGCGTGGGAGAGGATATTTGTTCTTGATAGTGATCTTGTTAAGTTCTCGATAATCAATGCAGAGTCTCATTGATCCATCTTTCTTCTTAACAAATAGAACAGGTGCTCCCCAAGGTGACGCACTAGGGCGTATGAATCCCTTATCAAGATTCTCTTGGAGTTGCTTCTTCAATTCCTGCAACTCAATTGGGGCCATTCTATAAGGTGTCTTTGAAATAGGCAAAGCACCCGGTATGAGTTCTATTGAAAACTCAACTTCACGATTTGGTGGAAGACCCGGTAATTCCTCCGGAAAGACATCATCAAACTCCCTTACAATGGGCATATTCTTAATCGTGAGTTTCTCACCAACCATTTGAGATAAATAACCTTCATTTAGTGGGATCAATACCCATAAGATGGAAGAAATTTCCACTGGAAGGTTATGTTCATCCTTGCATTGGTATACGATCGTAGATTGATCTGGAGTATGAAATGTGACTTCCCTTCTTTGGCAATTGATATGAGCTCCATGTAGAGAAAGCCAATCCATGCCAAGAATCACATCAAATTCCACTAAAGGAAGGATCACAAGATTTGCAGGAAGCACTTTCCCACAAACTTCGATCGAAGAAGAATTATAAACTTTTGATGCGATTGATGTGCCATTAGGTGTTGTCACAGCTAACTCAACATCTAATTGTTGAGGTAGTACGGTGATACCCTTAGAAAAGTCTTCAGAAATAAAAGAGTGGGTGGATCCAGAATCAAATAAAACATTTGCTACTTTAGAGTGGATGGTAAGTGTACCTTTCACCACATCGTTATCGTACTCCACATCGCTGATAGAAATTGCATGTGACTTTCCTTTGTCTTTAGCTTTAAGAGTTTGTTGACGTCGACCATCATCATCAACCCTTGGATTTGGGCATTGATTGGCATAATGCCCCATCTCCTTGCACTTGAAACATTGAAGTGTTGTAGGTTCATTCTGTGTATCCCTTCCTTTGTTTGCGTCATTAGACATCTTCTTCCCATTATCACGGCATTCAAATGCCCGATGACCTTCCTTTCCACATTTAAAACATTTACTTGTCCCTTTAAGACAACTCCCTCCATGTTTCTTTCCACACTTTGAGCATAAGGAAAATCTCATCTTCTTTTCTGTGTGCTCTTTAGATTTTTCTTTGAATTCCATCTTCCTCTTCTTATCAAACCCATGTGACTGATGGGTTACTCCAATCTCCATCTCGACTTTGAGAGCACATCGAACGATTTCCTCGTAGCTATTGAAGTCTCTTATGGCTAACGCCCTTCGAAGACTTGGTTTTAAGCCACTAAAGAATCGATCGATCTTACTCTCAGGTTGGATAATAATACCAGAAGCGTACCTTGCCAGTCTTGTAAAATTTACTTCATAGGTACCAACAGATTCATCATCCCTTTGCTTCAGTTCAAGAAACTCTTTCTCCATCTTTGTTCGGAGAATACGAGGGAAGTACTTATTGAAAAATAAGTTCTTGAACTCGTCCCATTCCATAGACTCAATTTCATCCCTTTGCCTCGTATTCTTAACAAGATTCCACCATTGATCAGCATCTCCTTCCAAACGATACACTGCTAGGATGACTTTATCATGTTCAGAACATTGAAGAACTGAAAATATCTTTTCAGTAGTACTAATCCATTGTTCAGCAACTAATGGATCAGTAGACCCGCTGAAAGAAGGTGGACGCTGCCTCATCAAGGATTCAACAGAATGTTGCTCCCTCCTTTGATCGTTTGGAAATCCTGCATGATTCATAGCTTGAGAAAGTTGTGTGAGCATGGCTACAAGATTTTTCATTCCAGCTCCCATATCGTTTGGTTGCTCAGGGGGACAATCATTGCATTGCCCATCGCATTCCGCATTAACACGGTTCCTTCGGGTTCCAGCCATTGACTAAAACCAAGAAGAATAGTGTGAGCAACACTAATTATAATAGGAAACCACATAATTCAAGAATAAAATTTTCATGCTTATGGTCTTATCCTAGGTTATTCAAGGCCATTTCTAAAACACTAAGATTGTGTACTATGCTTAGACTTATCCTTAGGGTTCTTACTAAGGCTTTCACATCCTAGTTTCCAAAGGTTGACTATAACCTCCCTCTGATACCAACTATAACGACCCATACTTTACATACATTTTTAATACTTCAAAAAAATTGAAGCACACTTATTACAACATATGATAAAACTACAAAGGACCGTATAGGTATAGTGCCTTTAGAAACTGGGAAACATAAACAACTGGTTCATAAATCTTCTACAGTGTCTCCCATTTATTTCATCATATCTAGGGTCCCTTTTAGCATATTCTACTTAATATCCATCTTCCTGACCTGGGGAAAAGAAAACATAAAAGGGTGAGCTCAAATGCTCAGCAAGGCAAATAAAGGAAATAAAAATCATATCATATCTTTTTGAAAATCATAACCTGCAAAAGAGATCATAATATCTTAACATGGAACAAATCATAGGAGTGAAAATGAGATCCCCATAATCATAACATAAAACTTGAAACTTTGTGGCATGCACACATAATCATGGAAAATCATTTCTTGTTAGTCATGACTCATCTCCAAGACTATCTTAGTGGACAAAGTCCCTTTCTGAACCGAGTTCACTCCTCGTTTCAGTCCTGTATCACTGAACTGAAATAACCTTCCGTTCCAGCCATGTCTATCTCATGAGATATAAAATCTTTACCCAATGAATTGGAGGGAGATATAGGTCCCACCCATCTTATAATGAATCCTTTCTTATGTGTGCCACATAATCATAAAACATACATCATCGCATAACACATGAAACAAAAATGGGATTCTTGAAACATCATGACATCATAAATCAATTCATATAAGATAAAGGAATTCATAAAAATAATTCCATCACAACATGATCAAATCAATGTAATAATAGGGATAAAAACAGAACCCTTTATTATCTTAGATGGAAAATAATTTTGAAAATCACTTGAACTCCATTCTTGAGGAAAATATCCTTTCTTCTTCAAAAACATTTTTCCTTTCATAACATGTCATACAACTTTAAAATAAAAGAAGTTGATTAAAAATAAACTTGAAAACTTGTAAAGGAAGCTTCTTGGAAACAATGTTTTAAAAATCCATTCATGCCGTATAAGTTAAAAAAAACATTCTTCGTACTTTTTTCGGAAAAGTCAAAAAGTACCTCGTACGGAAAAACGACAAAAGATTCCTTTCATATTCTTTACTAAAAACTCACCTAAGGGTAAAATTGGATTTAAACTATTGCAAGTGGATGGAAACAATATTTCATATTGAGGGAACATGGATGTGGATGATAAAATACACCCCAGTAAATACTTACGAATAAACAATCTCGGATAAAAATGAGATTGTGATATTTCCCTTACCTTAGGTCCGATTAGCTTTGTACGTGTCCGAAGCTCCTGTATAATGGTTTAAATAATGTTATTGACTTATTCCAGAATCATACATATTTATATGATATCATATATGGTCATATTATTAGCTTCTTGTTAGTAATATTTCATTGTTTCTTGTTACTCGGGTCTTTATAACTTTTTGTTCTTATGCGTGTTTTGTCGAATAAATTCTTATTCTTATCTTTAGGTTATAGATAATTCATTTCCAGAATGGTATTAGTGTATTATATACCATATTCATTCATTCAATTCATTTATATAATCATTATGAAATGAAGATCATGTAGAACGAGTCGCATCACATCGTGGAGACGGTATTCCGTACGTACGCACGAGTGATGATATCATTCCTATGATCGTGGAATTGTATTGGAGTATATATATATTATTTCAGTATCAATATTACTTCATAATAATCATATTTAGTTACTCATTACACCATTATAACCATCCTTGTAAGGTGATGGTGGAAAATAGATTACACCACGGCGTGGAGACGGTATTCCGTACGTACGCACGCGTGGTGATTTCATTTTTCCGTAGGATGGATAGAAGGTGAAATAGGGTTGTTTCATATTTATAATAACATATCAGTATGTAAGTAATACTGATGTTATTACTTTATCATGAAACAACTAAAGAAGAAGAAGTTGAAGAAGAAAGAAATTGAAAAGATCGGTAATGGATATTACCTCTTCTTTGGAACGCCTCTTTGAATCCTCCACTTAAGGAACTAATATTGGTCTTTGGAGAAGACCAGGACCTCTAGGATTATTCTAGGGAAGTGGAGAGGAGAAAATGGCAGGGGTTGGCCGAGATTGAGTGCTCAATTTGGTGTGAGGAGGAGGGGGAGGAGGTGCCCTTTTATAAGGGAGGAGAGGGGCACCTTAGGAATATCTCAAAATATTATTTTATATTAAAGTCAAAATCGGTTTATAATGGTTCCAAAGGGTCTTATTTCGAAGATAAAGTGGGGAAGGGTCGAAATCCTATCAACCAATAGGATTTAGACAAGTTTAGGGTATTATTTTAACCTTATCAATTAGATTTAACTCTAAGTTAAATAATTTAACTTTTACCATGTCTTTTTGTTTTCTTTCACTATATGGTTAATACACTTACTATAACATGCCAAACGAACCCCAAATTGTTTATTATTAAAATATATATCCTTATCTAAGTCATTTGGCCGAACCTTAGATTTTTAGGAATAAAATAACAATTAATAATATAATATTTGATTTAAAAACTATTTTGTGTCAATTTTGACACTATTTGATATATGATTTTTGTGAAAGTCATAAAAGAATTATATGTTCGAACCAAGTTGATTAAATCAACATTAATATATCATAGTAACCTATAAAATTAGTTGAATTCATAAAAAGTCTCAAATTACATTTATTTTGGTGTTTATAACATCAATTATGTCAATATTTCATTAATAAGATAATTACTGCATCATCTTTGTGTCATAAATAAATTACATTATTTGATGTCTAAAAATTACAAATAAAATATCATCATGTAGGAAATATTTTTAGCTTTCTAATGAATATTTACAATTGAATTTATCTTATGTATAACCCCATATTAAAAATGATTTACTTATTAAACTTTGATTTTAACTATTTTAACCCTTCTTTAAATAAATTAATAATAAATGTCCTAATCTAATCCAAGTGGGCCTAAATGGTCATATTTTATTCCTAAGTTTGTTTTTGGTCGAATTACACTTGTCCAATAGAATTAGGACATGTGTTAGGGTAATATTAATATCATATTTACCCTTAGTTACCCTATTTACTATTAACCGCGGTAAAAAAAGTAAAAAGTTACTATTCACCAAAAAATTATTTTCATCTCATTGAACCACATTTTAGTCCTTGATATTAACCGTGTCTCTCGGATTTTCGAAATTCCAATCACAGAAGCGGTAAAATTAAGTTTTATGCAAAATTCAGTTTTTAACCTACCACTTAGTGGTTTCACTATTCATCAAAAATTGAAAGTTTTCAGAAAAATACCAAAATTTCACCCTAGGCTAATTTCGATATTCTGAGTCCAAAAATGAAGTCCATTTTGAAAAATAAAATTTATAAAATTCCAAAAAGTGGTTATTACTATTCATAACGGCTAGTTTTAATAGCATAATGTTGTTTAGTGAAACTCGGTATTGCGTACGACGCAAGCTATCGAGGAAGGTCGCGATTGCGTGTAAAGCAAGCCAAGCAAGTGTTGTATAGAAAAAGATTCCTTTGATGATTTATATAACATAAAAG
Organism: Viscum album; assembly: GCA_963277665.1. Lineage (NCBI taxonomy): Eukaryota > Viridiplantae > Streptophyta > Magnoliopsida > Santalales > Viscaceae > Viscum > Viscum album. The sequence goes on from OY728148.1 coordinate 721,263,312, forward strand.
TCTCGGGTGTTACAGAACATAGTGGCTATAATTACTTGCTGAGGCCTCATAGTGATGCTTGGAGCAGCTTGGGGATGAGCAATTATAAGTTAGGGAGGTTGTTAGATACCTTCTTTTTTCAGATATGTCTCTCTCTGAGTTTTTTATTTTAGCCTTGGTGGATGAGTCTTTTTGAAGATGGAGATACCTTGTTGGAGAAAATGACCTAAATTTTGAGGATGTATGATCGTTTGAATTAATGTAGTCTGGGAATAAATGAGACTAAGTGTTAATATGGGTTCTTGGTAAGTTGAGAATCTTGATAGGGGGTTTGAGTTGTTTAAAAGGAAAATGGGATGAAAATCAACTATATAACATTTACACATCATGTAATTGTTTGAGGGTTTTAATAAAATAAATCCAAGGTGATGGATTTTTTGGTGAATTCAATTAAAATCATTTACATGATGTGTAACCACATTACACGCCATGTAAATTCCCAACCTGCTATTTTAAAAATGCTATATGGTTTATTTTCATTCTAATACACTGAAACTTCTCTCCTATCGACCATAAGGAACTAATCAAGTGATTTTAGAGTTCCAAACTCCCTCATGGATATTATGTTCGCAACTTCAATCCCTGGTAAGTTACTTTGGTTGGGTTCTTTTCTTATTATCCATGGTTCTCCAACCGTTGTAGTGAAATCCTTTGTCTGATTGTATTTTTGTTTTTTATATTGATCAGTTTTGATCTAGGAACCTCTTTTAAATCATCCTCACCTTATTACTCAAGTGTGTTTTCCATTGGAAGTGTTGTTGTATTGTTGTTTAAAGGTAGGGGGTCTAAATATTAACCCTATGGTTTGATTATTGTCAAGTTTATGCAATACTGTGATAGTACCAACATGTGTGCACCCAAATCAATTTAATAAATGAATGAGATTACCCCTAGAATCCCTTATTTTCAATTATATTCCAACCTATCTTATGGATACCCATTGGGTGAGGAAACCTGTGAATATAATTGAATCAACTTTTGGATTAAAGTATGTTTAGCACGACAAGTGACCTAGGGTGATTTCTTATTATAGAATCCCTAAATTATGGCTTATTTCTTATTAATACAATTTTTAATAAATTTTGAATTTAATTTAACGTGTATTATGTAAGAATAATGGTAATTCTCATAATTAACCATTGAAAATTGTGATGTGATATTTTGATATCCATATTGTAGGACAAGGAATGTGTTCTATGCTGTAATGCTTATATATCAGGACCGTCCCTGGTACTTACACTATTATATTCTTTAATACTAATATTTATTGGGCTTAGCCCAATCCATGATGTAATGCTTATAAATAGTGGGTTATTCCCTGTACCATACTATAATTCTTATAGTTATTTTACTCAGAATGTTGTATTGATTATTGGGCTTTGATATGGATTGTTGTGACTATACCATGGTTACATGGTAGTGGTTGGCATGGTTGCAAGACATGATTAGAGATATTCCTACATGGAGATGGATTAGGTTATTTTACCTTGGTTATAAAGTTGTGGTTGGAATGGTCATAATACACACTCAGATGTATTCTGACATGGCGTTGAAGTAGGTTATTTTACCTTGGTCATATGATTGTGTTTGTCTTGGTCATAAGATATGCTTAGAGATATTACAACATGAATTGAATGTAGGTCGTTTTATTTATTTAATTATTGAATTAGTTAATACACCTGTTTATCACTATATTGCATACACTTATTATTAGACTAGTTTTGTTTAGACATGGTGGTGTCGACCAACTAAGTTATACTCATACCATATTTAGGATGTCGTTTGACACCCAATAAGATTTCTTGGACACAGGTTTGGACAAGGTAAAAGGACATTGTTTTAGATTTCTTGTTTTCTGTTGGGATGAAGTTTGGATATGGTATCAATGTGGGGTTTAGGACCTGGGAATTTGAGTATTTTATTTGAGTATACTAGTTTTTTATTTTATTGTTATATCATGTACTTTAGATACATTCCGGCATGCCATCACATTGTTCCTTCTCTATTTATTGGATTATTTAGTTGGATTTTATTATTGTCTTCCACAATGTGTTTACTCTATTTATTTATGTTTATTTATGATTTTTTTCTACTACTATGAAACCTCATATTAGGCGGTATAGTGTCCCCAGTATACTATACACACTCCCACTACTAGTCATTAGCCTCTGGCATATGGGGAGGTGCGCTTGAGGTCTCATAACCAACCATTTCTAGATACATGAGAGAGTTCCAGATTGGGGGATGTTACAAGGGAACTGGCACATGTAAATGAAGACATGGTCTTCCCAATATGATATTTAAAGTTATATCTTAATGGATAACCATGAACATGGAATTAGAGATAGGTCCCCAAATCAGGCTCTATGAGTAATTTTCTTGAGAGTCTTTTGCTCACTTTTTTCATGCCCTTGGATTTTAAAAGTAGAGGGGGAAAAATATTATTCATTATAGCTGAGTCATTGAATCATCTATACTAGGATGAGAATGATTCTAGGGCTATCATCAATGAGAGTTTTATGGAAATCAACATAATACAACTTTTTGGTTAAGTAAAATGGCCTAATGTGTCCTTGTATGGTGGTATATCTATCTTCCTCTATGAAGGAGATAACCACATGAAACTCAATAAGGTAAGTTTCCACATGATATACTTTAGTGGAATAAACCTCAGTTTCAACACTTGATGGTATAAGAGAGCTTCAATAAGTGATTCCCAAATCTCCTTCGATAAGTGATCCCAAAATATCCTTTGATATATTAAGGGTATTGTGTAGAGACCCATACTTGACGTACATGGACATTACATTACTTTTTCAGAATACTTAATACATAACAAAAACAAACACCCAAGGACCGTAATAGTTTAGTGTCTTTGGAAACTCGGAACATCTAATAATGGTGAAAGATCTTCCACTTTTGTTTTCTTACATAAAACCTTTCTTTATATCCTAGGGAAAATAAAACATATAAAGGGTGATCTCAAATGCTCAGTAAGGGTAATCATGGAGAAAATAAAACAAACCATATACATTTGAACATAAAAACATGAACATAAAGTTTAAACATCAAGATCTTGAGTTGTGAAATAAATCTTGGAGTACATAAGACATAGATAATAAAGGAACATTAATCATGATAAAATAGCATAGGAATAAAACATGTAATTGTGGAAACCATTAAGCACATGATATGATTTCTATAGTAGCCAATACATTGCTACCAAGACTATCATAGTGGACAAAGTCCCTTACTGAATCGAGTTCACTCTTCGTTCTAGTCCTCTATCCCTGAACTGGATTAACTTGTCATTCCAGCCATGTCTGTATCATGAGATATAAATCTTTACCCAATGCATTGGACAGAGATATAGGTCCCACCCATCTCATAATTAAACCATTCTTATGTGTGCCACAAAATCATAAATCATATATCATAGCATAACCCATGTAATAAAAATGAGATTCTTAAACATCATGCCATCATAACATAATACATATAAGATAAAAGGACTTCATAAAAATAATTCCATCATAACATAATCAAATCAATGTAAAAATAGGGATATAAACAGAACCCTATATTATCTTATATGGAAAATAATTTTGATAAAACACATGAACTCCATTCTTGAGGAAAATATCCTTTCTACTTCAAAAACATTTTTACTTTCTTAACATGTCATAAAATTTTAAAATAAAAGAAGTTAATTTAAAATAAACTTGAAAGATGATAAAGTAATATTCATATAAATAATGTTTTATGAAATCATAAAAATCCATTCATGCCATATAAGTTAAAAAAACATTCTTCTCGTACTTTGGCTGAAAAATTCAAAAAGTATCTTGTACTGAATATGAAAAAAGATTCCTTTAATAAATTTTACTAAAAATTAACCAATAGGTAAAATTGGATTTAAAAAATTGTATGAAGATAGAAATAATATTAAATATTGTAGAAACATGGATGTGGATGATAAATATGCCCCAGTAAATTCTGAAGTATAAACAATCTCGGATAAAAAATGAGATTGTGAGATTTTCCCTTACCTTAGGTCCAATTTCTTCCATACATGTCCGAAAATCCTGTATAGTGGGTTTAAACATATTATTAACTTGTAACATAACCATAATAATATTTATGATATCATATATGAATCACTTATGACTTTATATTACCCGTTCTTTTGTAAATTCCATGTTAAAGCAGCGTTTTGGGTAAAATCGTTTCATTTATCATACGTGTTTCGACTTGTTGTTCTTGATATTATTACTTATATACTGATTTACTTAATTACATAATTTAAAACATTATTTATATATAATATATATTCAGCATATAAATATATATGATATATTGATAAATGGAAGGAAATACATCTTTCATGAAGACGGTAGGCCGTACGTACACATGAACGCTGTTTTCATTTCCTTATTGAATTGAATGGAATTAGGTAAATTAAAAATATATATAAATAAGTTCAATATCATTATTATATAATATATTTCATGATTATTTATTATATATGCTTTATAATCATACTTTAATGGTTAATCATGGAAAATAAATCTCATCACGTTCATGGAGACTGTAGTCCGTACGTACGCACGAGCGATGATATTATTCTTTTGATATTAAAATTGTATATAATTAGATGGTATATCATATATAAAAAATCTTAATAATGTTATATTTATTATTTATATCATTTATACTCATTATTATACCCATCCAAATGATGAAATGTTTGAATAACAAACTAAACCACGATGTGGAGACGGTAAGCCGTATGTACACACGTGTGGTGACTTTTTCATTCAAAGGATGGATAAAATAACTAATATGGTTGAAAAAGTTTTATAATAACATCATAGTATATAGAATATACAATAATTATTATTTTATAATGGAAAAAACAAAAAAGGGGGAAGTGGAAGAAGAAAGGAACTTGAAATAGGTGGTGAGATATTTACCTCTTCTTCAGGTTCTTCACTTTGATTTGATCAAAAGGGCTCCTTAGGTTGGCTTTATGAATAAAGGAAGGCCTGTAGGATAAAGGTAGGATATTTGAGAGGGTATTTGGGTAGGGTTTGGCTGAGACAAATGGCTTTGGAGGTGTAAATTATAGAGAAGGGGGAGTGCCCTTTTATAAGAGGGGTGAGGGGCACCTTAGAAAAAACTTAAAATATTATTTTATAATAAATTCATATTCGTTTTATAATGGCTCCAAAATGAATTATTTAGAGGCTAGGGTGGGGATGGGTCGAAAGCCTCTCAACCAATAGTCTTTATACAAGTTTAGGTTACCATTTTAACCTTATCATTTAGATTTAACTCTAAGTTAAATAATTTAACTTTTACCGTGTCTTCTTGTATCCTTACACTATATGGTTAATAAACTTACTATAAACTAACAATCTAACCCCAATTGGTTCATTAATGTCAAATATATTATTATATAAGTCTTTTGTCCGAACCTTATATTTTCAAAAATATAATATCAATTAATAATTTAATATTTGTTTTAAAGACTCTTTTATGTCAATTTTGATACTATTTGGTATTTTGTTTTTGCTAAATTCATAACAGCATTATTAATTCCAAAAAAAATCCATCTAACCAACCTTAATATGTTATATTAACCTATAAAATTAGTGTAATTCATAAAAAGTCTCAAATTACATTTATTTGGGTATTTAAAATATCAATTATGTTAATATTTCATTAATAAGGTAATTTGTTTTTGATAAATGCATATAACATTAATGACAAAGATAAGAAGAAGTACATGTGCAAAGCCATGAAGGGAAATTTTACAACCAGAACTGGTTAGTACCGAATGGGACTGAGGCCACCAACTGATGGGCCACGTTGTTTCCTTACCTTTTGGTGAATGAGAAGGTGTACAATGAGAAGCATTGGTGAAGTGAGAGAATTATCCTGATGATGATGCCAAACGACTGGATTCCGCCATCGTTGTGATTAATATCATCGATTACGGTAAGACAGTCAGAATCAATGATGATGTCACCCCATCCAAATTCAATAGTGAGCATCATACTAGAAAGGATGGCCGTGACTTCAGCAACTGCCGGTTCCCAGAATGATTGATGTGGTTCATACTTAGCAGCAATGATTTGCCCCAGATAATTTTGGGCAAGGAGGCCAAGGGCAACAAGCCCAGCTTTTGGAAGCAACGCGTCCACATTAATCTTAAGAATCCCTTCCATTGGGGGATTCCAGTGAGCAGGATGGGAGGGGGAAACACCCGGCATAGAACGCCCGTTGTGGCCTTTCCAACCCTCAATCCAAGAAGTAGCCCGATCAATCCAGAATTTGGGGGGTCTATGAGCATGATGTAAAACAACATCGTTGTGCCAAACCCAAATAATCCAAGACAAAGTGCAGAGTGAACCAACATCAGCCAAGGAGAAAGAGGAGCACCAACACGTCAGAAGATCAGGAAGGTCAGAGGCCAATGCCAGCGAAGCAACTGGATCCGGGCCCCATTGATTCCAGATTTCCTTAGCTCCTGGGAAGAAAATGATAGCGTGCAGAGGAGTTTCTGGAGTGTTCAGACAGAAAGGGGAAAAGGAGGTACTAGCCATATGTCGATAAGTAAGAAGGCTCATTGTTGGGAGAGTGCCCGTACAAACCTGCCACCAAAATTGACGAATTTTTAGGGGGACATTGAGCGACCAAATAGATTTCCAAGGTCCCTCATCCCGGCCGACTGGGTGGATTAAAAGAGAAAGTCTGTAGCTGGATCTCACCATGTAGTCGCCCGAAATGTCATTGATCCAGAATATATGGTCAGGGCCTGCGTCTGTTACCCATGAAATGCTAAGGATAATTCTTTGATCTCTTTCATTAGACCATTCAAGGATATTTTCCAAACACCACCCTTGTACCTGTTCTGAAAGGAGTCAACTGATAGTGGCGTCTTCAAGACCTGGTTGGGTGGGGGATGTAGCCCATAAACCATCCTTATCAACAATCTAGGGATCAGTCCAAATTTTGAAAGATGAGCCAGTCCCAATCCTCCAGCCCAATCCTTTATCCATGAGCTTTTTAGCCCCCCAAATGCTTCTCCAGAGGAAGCTAAGACGAGGACCAAGAGAGGAAGCATGAAAGTCCGTGTGGGGAAAGTACTTAGCTCGTAGAACTCAAAAAATAGAGATGATGGAAGATTAATAAGGCACCATCCTTTCTTGGCCAATAGAGCTTTGGTGAAGAGTGGAAGATTCCGGAACCCCATCCCACCCTCTGAATTGGGTTTGCAAAGTTTCTCCCAGGCCATCCAGTGGGGTCGATTCCTTCCATATTTCTTCCCCCACCAAAAATTTGCAGTACGTGTGTGGCTATGGTCGATGATGGCCACCAGGAGCTTAAAAAAGGACATAAATTAGCTAGGTATAGATTGGATGACATCTTTGATGAGAGTCTCTTTGCCAGCTTTTGAAATTATTTTTGGGGTCCAGCCTTGAATTTTTACCTCAATCCTATCCACGAGGGATGCAAAGATTTCTTTTTTGGGCCGGCCAATCACCGTGGAAAGCCCAAGATACTTCTGATGTTTAAAAACCATATGGATGCCAGCTGATGCGCAAAGTTCATCCCTCTCAGAAAAAGGCACCCCTACACTGAAGGATATTTCATATTTACCATGATTTATTGTTTGGCCTGACGCCCTCTCATACTGACGAATCGCCTGGAAAATATTTTTATCTTTATAATGAATATTTATAGTTGAATTTATCTTATGTATAACCCTATATTAAAAAGGTTTTACTTATTAAATTTTGATTTTAACTCTTTTAACTCTTCTTTGAATTAAAAAATAATAAATGTCCTAATATAATCCAAGTGGACCTAAAGGGTCATATTTTATTCCTAAGTTTGTTTCTGGTCAAATTACACTTATCCAAAAGAATTAGGACATGTGATAGGGTAATAATAATAATATATTTTTTACCCTTAATTACCCTATTTACTTTTAACTGTGGTAAATAAAAGTAAAAAGTTACTATTCACCAAAAATTATTTTTATCTTATTGAACCACATTCTACTTACTAAAATAAACCGTGTATCTCATATTTCTTAAATTCTACTCACAGAAGCGGTAAAATTAAGTTTTATGTAAATTTGAAAATTTTCCTAGGAGGTGGGTAAAAGACGGTAAAAAGTTCAATAAAATTTTTATATATCTAAAATTATTATAAAATGCCTCTAATGAATTAAATTGAACTGATATAGGTATTATGTATCTATTTTGACCTAAAATAAATTTAAATAAAATAAATGATTATTTAAATAAAAATTCGGTTTTAACTAATAACTCAATGTTTTCACTATTCATCAAAAAATGAAAGTTTTCAGAAAAATACCAAAAATTAACCCTAGGATAATTTCAATATTCTGAATCCAAAAATGAAGTCCGTTTTGAAAGATAAAATTTATAAAATTTCAAAAAGTGGGTATTACTATTCATAACGGATAGTTTATATAATATTTTAATAACATATCATTGTTTAGTGAAACTCTGTAATGCGTACAACACAAGCTATCGAAAAAGGTTGCTCTTGCATGTAAGGCAAGACAAAAATAGTGTTGCGTATACTACTAACTAATATGATGTTGTGTATAGTGCAAGATAATATTGGTGTAGCGTACAAAACAAGACATCAAAGAAATTAATTCTCATAAAATCTCGGGGTGTTACATTTTGAGGATTGAAATATTGGATGAAATAATCACCAATTTTTTCAAGATGTCATATTTTTGAGCCAGAGGCCAGTGTTTCCCTATATGAGGTTTCACCAAAATCTAAGTCTTGGGAGATAAGGTTTCCTATTTTGGTGGATTCCTTCCCTAATCAGAACATGAAGGAATATTGGCCATCTATGGTTTAGGCTAAGTTAACCTTACCATATTTTGACATCAACCACATAGATATTGATTTTATAATTAGTAATCCATTATTATCGATCTTGAATGAGCTCCGAAGGATTCAAGAGTTTCTTGGTTCTCCTGTTGAGATCACTGGAGTTTCTATATCTAGGTATTTACTACATATATAGTCATTAGGGATGTGACCCAAATGTCTAGGTCCATGTCAACCCCATCATCCTCAATGAACCCTTCTTCATTCTCCCTGATTGTGATAGGGGTATTCCGGATCATATGTATCTTTTTCATTATTGAAGGGATATACCAAGTTTATTACATTTAAAAAAACTATATGCATACTATTCATATGATAAGGATTTAATTTGAAGGGATGGTTCCCAGTGAACAATTTTGTAGGGAAGTTCTCATCCTCCCAGTGTTAGGGACAAAAAGTATTAGAGGCTTTTAACTAGTTTAGGCCTTGACACAAGTTATTAAGATTTTATCTTAATCTTTTTATGCCGACTGTGGTAGTTCTTAGATTGTCGAACCTTATAGGAATATGGAACTGAAGAAGTCAACTCAGTTTTCATGGATAGAGTTAAGGTTGCAATTATTTGATTTAATTTTTCCCTAAGAATAGAATTCACTCGACTGAACATCTTTCTAGTCATCCAATCATAAAAATTCCAGGTATCCTTTTTCAAAATTTCCTATCATCCATTATATTATTTTGGTTAGGTGGTAGAAACACAATCCACTTTTTCTTTTGGATTGACTAACTTTACCTACCCATAATCCACCATATTTTAGAGAATGTATTTAAAATGAAGAACTCCCCAATAGTATACCCCAACATCTAGTGTAAGGGGAAATAATTTAGGTAGTCACTGAGTCTAACTTGATTAGTATTTTATGGATCTAGTTTATTTAGGTAATTATTTTCCATAGTTTCAAGAAATTTACTAGGAAACTAATCATTTCAAAAATAATATACTTTATTCTTCAGGTATTTGTATGGAATTTGCCTTTGTTATTTTCTCCCTTCCTAGTAAGTAATTTCCACTATTGTTAGAATTTAAGAGGAGGCTACACATGATATTGTTTAGGTTTGGGTGTTGGAGCAGCTACCAGAGTTAAATTAAGCATAACAACTATTTTTTCCACATTAATAGTCCTATTTTCTAGAGATATTGATGTTGATTGTGGCTTGGCCTTAGTTTTTAAAATGGAATCTTCCAACCTCTATGGAACTATGTAAATCTCATGGAATCCACTATATTATTTTACTATAATGAGTGACATCTGTAAATCATCATGAATAATTTCTATTAATATTCAGAGAAAATCTTCTTAGGGATGTTACAAGTTCAAGGAGTAGGTAAAACCCTTTCTCCCAACAATAAATTTTGAAACTCTATCATTTTAATTTTTTATAAAACTTGAGAAGTTAATATTTTCTATATTTCTCAAAATTGATCTGAATTGATTGAGAAAATTTCAGTGGAGGTTTTCTCATACTGTTATTGATTTGGCTGGCCAAATTCTATACCAAAAAATGATGGTTGTCCAGAGTCTAAAAAAAGTATCTGATTTTAGTTGCCTCTTGTTGCTTGATGGTTCCTGTTATTATACTAAACTGAGATACAAAGTGTGTCAAATGTTGTTTCAGGTCCCTAATTTTATTCAAGGTCGGAAAAGTTAAATACCCAAAATTGGGAGGAGGAGTTGTGTCCACCCCCTTGGGATATGGTTTTCTTTCTGGTTTAATTAGTTCACGATAGCCTTCAATGGACTCTATTTGAGATTCTAGTGATTCAATGGAGTTAAGAATTTCTGGCATGAAATTTGGATGGTCAGACACTTGTGAGGAGGTAATAGGTTGATCTTAATATGGTCATTTTTACCCTATCTTCTACTAATAACTATTATTGGTTATCCTTGGGTAGCCTTCCTAATATGGGTATATATGCCACTATAGTAGAGTAATCTCTTGATATTTACTTATCACTGAGTATTTAATATAAATTTAAATATTGAGTTTATTTTATGTATGGACTCTACTCTCATCGGAAGATCAACCTCTTCACACCAAGGAAGATTCATTGGAGGTGAAACACAAGTCTCTATTTGAGAGTTATAATCAATGGGAATATTTACCATGAGTAATTTAATATTGATTTAATTTAAATAATTTATTTATAACTCATATTGATCAAATATATCTTCGATTTATAGAGGTTAAACCTCCTTAGATAATGTTTGAGATGTTTCCAAACCCTTCCCATTTTATTTTGTGGAATCATTTTAGAGAGATAGAAATGGATAATTTGGGGGAGACCTCATATTCTAGGTCTACCTATGTAAATGAGTATACAAACCTCCTTTAAGTTTATCAACTTGTATTTTAGTTTGAACAACAACTTTATCATTAAGATCTTCTGTTTTAGAATCATGATCTGGATCATAAATGGGACTGATGTTGATGGCATTCACTAATTCATACTATTCTGCTGAGATCATGTCCTCATCAGAAGGCTAAGGAGGCTAGTTTCCATAGAAATATTTGTCAAGTGGAATTTCATAACTCTCCTTGGACTTTCCTTTCTTAGCATACTATTTTAGTTTGTGGCCTCTATGATGCCTTGTCTTCTCCTTATAATGTTCTATTGGGACTGATTTTTGGAGAGTGATCTTAATATAGTCTCTATAAAAACTTTCCAAGCATATACCCAAAGAGAAATATGGGTCTCACAGTGAGATAAAATATAAATTTTTCTTTTTGGACATATCTCCTAGCCTCGAGAATACTGAATTTCATAAAGTGGGAGGAGAAGGTTGTGATAAAAATACACCCAAACCTACTGGTTAGGGTTTACTTGGTTTTGTCTCCATGAAATTTTAAACCCATAGAGGATTTGATGGCTATCAGGGTAGCAATGGTGGTAAATATTCACTAAGCCCTACAGGATGGGGTTGATCCCGTTTTACTTCTTGTTTCTACCCTTATGATTTTATAGGCTTTTGTTCAAGCATGGGTTGGTTGTAGTGCATTTTATAAATGAAAAATTCTTGGTATTGAGGGAAATTCTTCAACTAAAGATTTAAATTTTCTAAAATGAGAATCCCATAAAACCATTTTAGAGGAATGACATAGGATATAGTTAACAACTTATTCCTACCAGGCTTGTTTTTTTGAGAATTAGAGACAAAAAAACCTTTTTGGATAGAACAATGATCATATATAGAGCTTGTTCCTTGTACCTATCCAAAGGTTATGATGTTTCGTGAATTTATTCACATAAAAATCTGTTTTTTGGGGATTAGAGTGAAATTAAGTGCTCTATGTTCACCCCATACCTTGATATGAATGTTTTAGGGCATGTCAAAAATCAATTGATATAGATCCATCAAATCATAAAGGCATGAACATCAGAGATCTTCACTCTAACATTAAAATTTTAGATACAATTCCACTAAAAAGGTGTTCATTTCAATATGATAGTGAAGTTCTTACACTGCATACCTTAATGTGATTTTCATATTCTGTGTAGGGAAAATATTTTTTCCTTTAGATGAAGAGGGGGAATTCATTGATTCAGATGAATATGGTGTATAGATTCATATATTAAATAATTTATAATTTTATATTGATGATTGGATAAGGTCTAGAACATGACCAATATATTGTCTTTGACAAGTTCTTTCCTCAATATCACAAAATTTTATTCATATTTAGTGAGAGATTCCTCTACCTAATCTGACTAGAGTGGTTATTTCATATCCACCTTACTAAGGGGGTGGGACAATTTGGTATATTCTTTTCTACATTGAAAGATAATAAATCTAAAGGTGGTATATAAAATGACCACTAACATAGTCTATATTCCATTTGAGAAAGAATATCACTTATCAGAGATTGAGTTCTTGGTGTAACTGGCCTTAATCTATCAAGTAGTTTACAATAAGATGGATTTCAAAGGGATGCTTCAACAAGGGGAGGAACTTTTTGTCTAAATGAGATATCACAGTAGAGAGGACCTTCAAAGTAAATTTCATCATGGGGAGTAGTACAATCATGGATTATTTTTTAGCTTTGGGAAGAATTCCTGCAACATATGCCCCAAGGAGGACCTTCCGATTGGACAGTGGAAAGGGGAGGACCTTCTTAAGTATTTATCTTTAGACTGTGAGGAGTATTTCCTTAGTTCTCACCATGAGAATAGTTCCCATGATTAATCTTGATATCACCATGGGGAGGAAATTTATGGAGAGTGCTTTGGGGAGGAACTCCATATCCACTGGTAGCAATATTATTGGGAGAACCTTCAAAAATGTAGCTAATTAATTTATCTGATGACAAGTTAGAATATTATTGGGATGCTATTGAAATATGTTTTAAGGCCTCAAGAACACCATCATTGAGAGGGGCAGATATATGTGCCTTCTACTATATTTTGGTCTTCCCATGGTGATATTTTCTCTTAGATGACCTCTTCTCAGCACTTGAGGTCATGCATTATGCACAAAAAACTTCATATGTGGAAGTATTCTTAGGATACTCTCATGTTTCTATTATAATACACCAATGGGATTCATCAAAATGACCAAGAATATGAGATTTATTATTGGTCAATATCAGGATATGATAGCGGTATTCCATGGAGTTAAGGGGTGAATAAATATGTGTCCTATCATCAATGAATACATGAATATTCGAATGATTTATTAAGAGTTAGTATCAATATATTTTTTACTTGAAGTGGCCATTTTGATGAGCCAATGATCTCTAGTTAGAAAAGGAATATATACTAGATCCTATTTTACATTCTTCTTTAGGATGTGTTTATGAACCTCCTAAATGGAGAAATGAATATGTTACTTCTCCTAAGTAGCCCCTGCAATATGTTGAGGATCTTCTCTGGTGAAGGGGTTAGAAATATGTTCTTTCCCACTATTAGCTATAAGGATATGTTGACAATCGTCTTCTACTACCACTTCCAGGATATGATGATGTTTTTTATATGATATGAGAAGGTATATATACCTAACCATTCATTTTATTTAAGATACGGTGACAATATTATATAAGAAGAATGAGAATATGTGTCCCTTCCCTGGAAGAAGTGGGAATGCAGGCCTTTTCTTGTCCTCCAGTCATTGTTGGGGTATGCTGACAAGATTAATGTATTGGGGTGGAAATATGTTCCTATCCCTGGTTGTTGTCATTACATTCCAAAACACTTTTTTCAATGTCACTTGAGTACATTAACAAGCTTGATAAGTGTGAGTAGGAATATTCCCCCCTCCCCTATTGGAGGTCTGGATATGCCAACCCGATTCCTATGGTGCCATAAGGGTATGCTAGTAGAAGTTTTGATTGAAAACAAGAATTTGAGACTTATTAATGATTTTAATAAAATTATACTGACATTATACTTCATTATAACCAAGTATATGGTCCCGTTCCCTGTGGTTTTCACCATGGTGAGATCTCATAAATTCTCGAGTTTGGGTGACCAGAGCAAGGACCTATAGGGTGTCATCCTCAACGGGTTGCCGAGGAATCGATGATACATGAAACTGTTAGTTAAGGTTATTTATATGAGCCCTTATAAGTGAATCCTATGTTAAGGTGAGTCCATAATAGACCTCATATTCCACCTCTATAAGATAAGTGAGAGAATTTTTTTTACATTTTATAGAGAGGCACCTGAAATTATTCAAAGTGGTGGCAGATGCAACATTCTCCTTCATAACTTGTCATTAAACAAAGGGTTGGTGAGGATTAGAATTAAGTATGGATTCACATGTAACTTATAAGGTGAGTATAGTACCATTAAGAAAGTACTCCCTCACTTGTTCATTCATCACCTACTTTTGAATACACAGCACTGTCGATAATGACTTCCTATTCGATGAGGCCCCAACTTTGATAGAAATTGAGGCATATGACTGTAGTTGTGGTGATGTCACGAGTTTGGATTGAATATAGTTCTATTGGTCCTAAAAAGTCATAGAATGCAAAGAAAAAATTCATATCAATTCAACATCATAGGTAAGAAACATTTTCAACCAATCGCTTTCATAGTTTAAGGTTTCATGTTGGGTTCACCATTTTTGTTTGTATGAGATACATGAAACAAAATAGATCAATATTTGTTTATAAAAGGCTAAACAAAATTTAAATATTCATATCAAGTTCACCATTTTTTTTTATCTATTTTTGGTGAGAATATTTTCAGGGAACCAAAAATACCCAATGACTCCTCCGTCTATTATAGTTCGACATGAACTTCATTGTATAACTACTTTCCAAAGGCAAGAAACTGATAAGGTTATTTTATTAGTGATGATTTAGAATTCATATTGGTTGAGAGGGTGGGAATTTGGGCTCATCATACATTTGTTTGTGGATTATTCCGTACTCCTGGACTCTCTTATATATTTAAGATGTATTTCATGAATCCTTCAGATATTCCAATGTGAAATAGGTTACCCCAATTCCAACAATTGGTAGTTTAGAATGTATTTATGCAAACATATATACACATATGAGGTATTACATTAATTTGAACATCTATATGTATTATAGGGTCTCCATTTATGGAACCATATGTATATATTAGAGGTTCCCCATAATTATTTCCTTTATTACTCAATGAAAATGGTTTAAAGCTACATAGCTTGGATATCTGGAGTTTATCATCATCCAAGGAAGAAGTAGGTGTTTATAGGGTTAATACCAGGACAATAAGAAGGGAGTTATATATATACATTCAAAAGAAATAAAAACCCACATAGTTTTGTGTCACTTAATAGGATATATCATGGCTTTTAAGGTTATGCGATAAGGAATGATCTATGTATTTTAATGTTATACGGTATGCCCAATTAGGTGAAAGGATCCCAACATTGGATGGTGTAAGATTTACATATGAGCTTCCATTTCCAGTTAACCTCAAAAATAATTTTTCCTAATTAGGATAGATCATACCTTATAAGGAATGTGTTCCCATGATACAAATATGATCTAATTGAGAATATAGACTGGATGAGAAATACATAGTTGTCACTTGGAAGGAATAAAACCCTCCAGGTGTGGGAATGAATTCATTGGGAATATGACCCAATGTGAAGAGTCCCCAGGGAATGTGGCTCTAAAGAAAATGAAATTCGAGATTGCAGAAATATATCTAGGAAAAGGAAGTATGTAAATGATCTCATGAGAAAATGGATCCATTAGGATGGGTTTGGAGGATTTATGATGTTGGGTTTTAACCTCATGGAGGTTCCCCATGTATCCCATCAAAATAGGAATCAAATCCCATGTATTTTTAGTTTCAAAATTTAAGGTCATGTGAGGGATCATACGATGCAGTTTAATATCATGTAGTAAGGAATTCATCATAAATTTTTATGCCATATGACTTGGGAATTTTCCATATATTTTGAATTTATGATGTAGGGATGTTTTTTTATAAAATATTTGATAATAGAGTATCGATTAGGTCATACACATACGAGGTTTCCCTGGAGATAGGTTAAGTCTTATACTTAGTAGGAGGACCATATTGGATGAATTTTAATTGGGATAATGGAAATATAAACATAGATATCTATAACTATGTGAATCATTCTTGGTATGAGAAAAAATATATAATATAATATCCAGAACATTGTATGAGAATGCACAATTAGATCTGAGTGGGTATTATACCCTAAGGTGCTTGTCATGAGTGTCCTAGACTATTTGATGGCATCACCAAAAAGAACCATATTTTCTCTTACACATAAGAGGGAATATCATCCTCCAACATTCCTTCTTATTTATATGATGGGATAAATGAGGTAATTACACTATTAGTAAAGGGATTGGAAGGGTAGAAACAAGGATTAAACTAACTTTGGTTGCCTCCCTCACAGAGTAGACTTAGGATTCTACTAAGTGATTGGCTAAACAAACTCAGGTTGTGGTCATAAAGATAATATTTCATGGACTACATATGATCTCATTGATGTCCTTATGACAGGGATCCTCGTTATCAAGGTAATTCATGATTGCAAATTCCCTAAGGTTCTTATTAGTTAGGTAGGACAACCAGGAGACACCTTTTATCAAGGGAATGCATGATCGAAGGTGGGGCCCTCTAGTCTTCCTGGAAACCTAATAATGAATGTTTTGTGGCCTTATAATATTACTTGATAATTGGAGGCCAATTTAGGAGACTTGGGTGAAGTAATTATATACCATTGAAGTCGATGTGTTCATGATTACTTGGTATGGGTTCCAGAGAAAATGGTTTTCCTTAGAGGAAGGATTAAAAGAGGCTTCACCCAAATGGTATAGGGAAAGAAAGAGGCTTATCCCAAGTGAAAATCAGGTTAAGTTTCCCTAGTGATACTAGGGTGTGATGATAACTTGGGTGAAATAACTTAATCATGACTCCACTTTAGTTATAGGGTCTATCCATGGATGCCTTTGGATGAATGGTGTATAAGTGTATGGTTGGGTAAGGGTTCTTAACCCTAGTGTTGGTGAACTTTATTAAAAGTGGTTTTTCACAAAGGTTCCTGATCTTAAAACCATTTAGAAACACAATTACACTCTCTTTTAGTTAATTTACTTTTGTTTGAGGCTTAAATATTCTACCTGAAGGGTATTAGAGACTTGGTAATGAGGCCAATTATAGTAGATATTTATACCATCTCTTAATCTTCTAATATTTTTAAATGAGGATCCCAAGGGCCCTATTTATAGGAAAATTCAGTAACTTGGGTGAAGGGGTTTTGACATGTAGTAAGTGTCCAATGGTGTGACATTCATGCACATGCTGGATGCAGAGGGTTGACATGCATGCATTTATTGGGAAAGATCTAGGGGTTTTTGGGGAACTTAGAGTTCCTTTACCCAATAATATTACTTCATGTACTTAGGGTAGTCCTCCTCCTTCAAAGTATTCGTCCTTTTCTAAAATGAGAGATACAATAATTATTCACCATGATTATATTCTGATACAAAAATTTTCATCTTATGCTCACTTATTATCTTTGATTGATATATCTAATATTCACCCCTCATTTATTATCTATTCTCTCCCTTTTCTTAGTTTTACATTCCCTAGCTTATGAAGTAGATTATTATGTTGGATATGTTTGTAAGGGTATCATGTGTAAATAATATTCATGGGATATGTTGAATAATATTTTTAAAAGAAATTGATTTTTTATTTAATCTTAAAAACAGTAAACCTATAGGCTATATATTGTGATTTTTTAGAATATGTAATGAATATTCATATAAAATTATGTAATATATATATATGTATATATGATTGGATCATCTCAATTGGTATTAGAGTAGGGTTTAGTTAATTTTGGGGATTAGGTTATGATGAATAAGAGGATTGAACATAAAATAACTTATATTTAACTAAAAGCGGTGTAGGATGAACCTAAAATGTGGATCCCTGGTCACCTAGTGACCTTGGAGTGGGTACTCAGTAGGGCACTAGGAACCCAATGAACTGTGACCATGTAATCAATGGTTTTATGTTTTTTTAAATAAATTATAATTTTTACTTAAATGAGACTTCTCTCATTTCTATTTACCACCTGTGTCTTGACCACCCCTATCCTATACATATATTCCTCATTCCTAAGACCATTTGTTTTGTTATTTTTATATTCATGTGTCATTAGTCTCCAAGATTTTTCACAGGTGATTTTATTCACCCTCTCTCCTCTCTTCACTATTTATATATAAATTTCAATGGTTTTCATTAGTTATGCCTAAATTCAAGGATTATATTAGGTTTTGTTATTGTTATCAGTTAGAGCCAATTCTTCCAATGATACATGGTGAGTTCATTTCCATCAGAATGAGGTAGGTGGTCCCTAACTAATACTTAAGGTGTATACTCGTTTCATGTGATGTGTGATATGAGTTCTTTATTACCATGTGTTATAAACCTAAAATTAATCTTAAATTATTTCTCTTAACCTTTATTGAGAAGGGTAAGTAAGTTCAAGGCCATAATGGACCTTTAAATTGTTATACCTTGATGCAATGGTTACTGATGTCAATGTACTTGACCATATTTATTTTTTAATTTTTAATCAAGACACATTGGGTCTTTATTTGAGTTATTATAGAATTATTAGGACTATCATTTGGTGACTTTTAGACTCCTTCAACTTAGTAGTAATATTGAATTAGAAATTAAAAACTTAGTATTAGCCTATGTGGAACTAGTGACTTTCTATTTAGCCTTTTTCTAGTTGATTATTGTTGGGGTGAGTGTTCATATACCACTAAAAAGTGGAACTTGGTAGTTTATTACTTGGTTATGTTTATGAATTTTAGTTGAGTGTGTATGGACTAATCAACTTATAACCTAAATCATATTGTACCACATGCCAACCATAAAGATAATTGTTTACATTATGATGTTAAAGCTGTTAGTTATACCACTTTTTGATTTTGGTTATATTTATGGAATGATATTCCCTATGTTCCTTTGATGAATATAGTTGGGATGATATTCCCACTTGTATCACATTTTTCATGATGAGAGATACCATTCCCATCATTTTATATATTTTAAATGGGATGTTATACCTGTTCTAATGGGATGAAATGTCGAACTATTTGTGATCATCCTTGGAAGTGCAGAGTAATACCCATAATGAGATAATTTTAAGGAAGGTGATCCGATTTCCATATAATAATGATGATGGGGGGATGTGATTCCATATCTCATGACGTTTCCTGAGACTAGGGATGTATTACCATCTTGTGCTCATACTCATGTTTTGGGATATTGTTCCCTCTCCTGATAATGTTGTTGAGATGTGATTCCTTCTCATATATATTGTCTTGGGGATACTATTCATATGGTTGTGACTATGTAATCGGGACATAATACCCACATATTGATGATCATGATATCAAAGGGATGTTATGTTGTCTCTTCTGACTTTTCTATCAGGACACATTTCCCATGTATTGTTCATTATACTTTGCTGATATGTTATGTTCATTTAATATGAATTGGGATGTGATTTTTAGTTTATGTTTATATAATATGTTTAGATACACCTAGAAACTAGTTGAAGTAGGTCTTGGTCACACCTGGGTGGCAGTGTAACACCCATGATTATGATATTTTTATTAGTATTTTCTTTACCTATTTACTTTTATTTATAAGTATATCACACAATATATGAACTTGAATTCACTGGATATTTTCAGGGACACCATTGGTGGTGGCCTACTAAGTTGTACTCACATCTTTCTTGGGAACACTAGCACCATAGCAAGATTTATGGTTTTTGTTCCAGGTAGGGCCAAGGGACCAACTATTAATGGATGAGCTGTGGAGCATAACATGAGATGGGATATGGGAATAGAGATAGACTTGAGAATAATTTTTCTATCATATCTTGTCTTTTTATCACTTTTTTAATGTGTGATATGTGATCTTCCCAAGAAATATCTTGTTCATATATGCATGATTTTATGAAATTACTGCTACTCATTTTGTTATAACATGTGAGTTGTTATTTATTTATTAATGGTATGCATTTATGATGACTTATTTTATTTGGTTTAGATTATGAGGATTATTTACTATATTACTTTCACTATCTTTTATGGTTATCCATACCAAAGAGGGTATAGTCTCCCCAAATTTTACATAGACCCTCACTGTTGGTCAAAAACCTTTGGCATATGGGGAGGTATGTTTGAAGTATGTGGCACCCAATTTAGCCTAATAGAGGTGAATCAGATTAGGGATACTACTATTTTTATAAGTCTTTCATTAAAAATGAATACATTTTTTAATAGAAATTCATTTATTATTTTAATAAAATATTTGATTGTTTGGAAAAAATATTTTTATTAATGAATTTATCCTTTTTATAAGGTATTTTTTAAACGTTATAAAGCTAATAAATAATTTAAAATTAAGATTTACAAGAGATGGAAAAATGATGTAATGCATTGATATAATTAAAAAATATAAAACTAGTTATAAATGTATTCATGTATTTTATTATTTCTCATGCATAAGAATTAATATAGTATTAATTTCAAAACCAACTCTTCATATATCCAAATTTTCATTTGAAAAACTTTTCACATCCTTTATCTATAAAAAAATATTAATCATTGGATTTTTAATGGGAATTGGGATCAATCCAGTAAGTTTATAATATTTACGTATATATATATATGTGTGTGTGTGTCTGTGTCAAAACAAAAATAAAATAAGAACTTTTGGCCTATATTTCTCTCTCTTAATTTTCTTGTTTCTATTTATTCTACCTTTCCAATGTGATTGTATGTTGGTGTTCATTTTCCATCATTTTTATCTTTGATTCTCATTCTGATTCATCTATGACCAATAACGAGATTTTAAAATAATTTATTATTTCAATTAGTGTTTTGATTCTATTTTTCAGCACATTATCATCAGAATCACCTTATTCGCATTGAGATTACCAGTGGTGTTGCTTCCACAACCATCTTCAGTTTGAGATATTTCTCTCATGAATAGGTAGATATCATGTTTTGTGAAGGATCAATTTTATAATTCATGCCCTATATTGGGTGATTATGGATTTTAACGATATTAGGGGAGGAGAGGAAGTAGAGGAGTTGAGTTTAAGGAAAATTTATATATAAAGAAAAAAAAAATCCTACTATATTACCTTTCGTTATGAAAATATTTGTTTTTAGGTTGGATGATTTTGTTTAAGTATTGAAATTAAGGGAAGGTTCCACTACTGATCATTATGACCTATTCATTACATCATGGTTTCCATTGTTGTGATGTAGTATGCTGAATTTTACCTTGATGAGTTATGGTGGAAGATTTTGGTGTCACGAATCATCATTATGAGGAGGGTATTAGGGTGTAGTTTTAAGCTATGATTTTTATGGAGTTTCTTTATTGTACCATAATATTTTCCAATAATCCATGATTACTTTTGGTCTAGTGATTATTTAAATATAAAATGTATATTAATTTTATGTAAGTGGTAGATTACACTATGAATCATTGATTTACCCTTTTGACTAGGTAAATTAAGGAATAATGGTATATATTATATCATAACATGCTTTGATATCATAAAAGTTAAATGTTTGTATGACATGATATTTTAGGGGAGATAAGGAGTATCACATCATGTTTTTTAGGTTTCTAATAGACCAACAAATATTATGATGTAAGATAATGAATTGTTCCATGATTTTCAAATAATTCCATTTAATTTTAAAATTAGGTGGTTTCTCATTTTCCAACCAGTTTTTTATTCTTTATCTTGACCCCTGGTGACCATGGTAGTTTCCTAGACATCTGGAAATTCTTCCTTAATTAACTTTTATTTACTCCTATTAAGAGACCAGATTCATGTAGATTGAGGTAAAATTTCTTTGATTATCTATCCTTATATCATGTATTCTGTTAAGAGTTCATGGTAGTGGTTGATAAAGTATTTATATGGGGTAGTTTTTATAGATTCCTTTTTAGTTATTCATAGAAAATGTGAGGGTTTAAGAATTAGGATCCATCCTTCGACAATGTAGACATCAATTGAGTAGTTGATTCAGATACTATCTACCTTTTTACTATTTTTAATGTGGACTTCTCATGATTTAGTTTTATTTGATTATATTCTAGGATTGATTAACTGTATGATATAAATTGAGACTAAGAGGGTGGTGAAATCATGATGTTATAAAAATTACCATTTGATTTATTATTTTTATTTCATTATGATTACTTTAATGTAATATTTTAATCATAGAAGATGTATAGTGGTATTGATAATGTGGTAGTGTGGTATTGTAGAGGTGTTTGTGCAATTGGAATAGTGTGGTTAAATTTAGTGGATAGTTATTCCCTAAAAATGGATGTGAAATAGAAGAATGAATGAATTAAAAATAAAAGGTGTCAGATGGGATGTGTGTGATAGTAACTAAAATGAAACAAATTAATGATATATTAGAGTACTTTTTTAATGATATTAATGGGTTTGAAGAGTGGTATGGAATGAATTAATAAAATATTGAAGTTAACAATGAAAAGAGATGAATAAACAATGTAGTAATTGATAAATGCTTATGAAATGGGAAAGAAAATGTTGTGAATCATGAAATGAGTAGTGTGAATTATTTGATAACTTTTAATGTAGTTAGATGAATTAGTAATAGTCATGTGGTGATTATGATATAGATATGGGATGGTTATAAAGGTAACATGATAAGATGTATGTTTCTTTGGGATTTATGGCTTGGAATGGGTTTCACTAGTCACATTACCATTTCACTTTTTCCTGAAACTACCAAAGGTTCCCCCATCTATAGATGAGTACAGGTCTTCTTTCCAAAGGCTATCAGTCATCTGGGTTTTAAGTCCCAATGAATTTTAGGGACTTTCATTGGTTTAGAGGATGGTAGGTTAGACTCATCACACCCTTTTATGAGGAATTATTTCTTACTCTAGGACTCTCTTATAGATTTGAGACATATTCATGAAATCCTTCAAAGAAAATGATATGGGAATGGTTAACCCTGTGTTGATGAATTGATTATGAACATGTATCAATAGGGATTATCATGCACATATCGCGGTTTCTCTGTCACTCTCTTATTTAATTATGATTCTTTGGGATATGGGCATGTTCAGGCACTCTGGAGTTTATTGATATCCAGGTCCATGGTTGGTGTCCTGAAGATGGGATTAAACCTCTATGAGGCATCCTATGTATCCTACAAAGAAAATAATAAAAACCCACACAGTTCATTTGACATAGTTTAAGGTCATATAATTAGACCCATCCATATAGTTTAATGTTGTACGGTAAGGACATGAATGTTGGGATCAGAACTCAATGAGGTGTCTTACATACCCTGTACAACACAAGAATCAGAGTACACGTAGTTCTTAGAATAAGATCCATGTCATCATAGATACGAAAATAGAAGCCCTAGATGGGACATATGCATATAACACTTCCCTTGACTTCTTCATTGGGGATATTTCCCTTTGAGAAAGGTGGGATATAATTAGGCTTATATCCCAGAGGTGAAGATCCAGTGTTGGTGGGGATTCTCATCATGCCATTAGTATAATCACCACTAACCTATAAGACCACATGAGCCATGCTCGGTGTGATAAACAAGAGATAACGGTATATTAGACACATTTCATGAGAGTATATATTCACGAGACTTACACGTTAAAGTTTCCCTTTAAGAGGAATGATTATATATCTAATGGGAGATATGGTACGAGAGATCAGGCCTCAAGAAGGCTTCCTACATATCCTGGATATAAAGTGTCTTCATAGTTCATTTCAACTCAAATCTGCTGATGTATTTGAGGTTCATGGGGGAATGATTGGGGTTTATACTCAGAATGATGCTTGCCCATGGGTCCTCTTCTCATCCTCTAATGGACAAGGGGTGGGGGATGACAAGATTATGGAAGGATTTGACCAAATGAGTTAGGGGTAGTTGGAATAGGAAGGGTCTTATACCAAAGTGGATGCCCATTGAAGATCAGGCCTTAGAAAGGATTCCTATGTATCCTAGATATGGAGGGAATTAGAGTCCTTGTAGTTCATATCCACCCTAACCTGTTGATAGGATAAGGTAGGTGACCATGCTTGTAAACATCATGGAAATCCCTAGGATGATAGGGACTTATACTTAAATGGACGCCCTATCAGGGGGGTTATATTATATTATGTCGATGGTTGGGGCTTACACTCTTGGGTTTCCTGAGATTGGTTCACTCATGCCATGCTACAGGTCGGGGCGTACACTCTAGGGATTCTTGATTGGTATGTTCATATCACACTACTGGTTGGGGATTACCTTTAGGTTTGCCCGGTTGGTATCATGTCATTGGTTGTGGATTACACTCTGAGTATTACCATGATTGGTTCACTCATTCCATGATTTTAGTCAGGGATTACACTCTAGTGTCACCCGTTGGTGCACTCATTGGTCGGAGATTACACTCTAGGGTCGCCCGTTGGTGCACTCATTGGTCGGGGCTTACACTCTAGGTATACCCATTGGTGCACTCATTGGTCAGGGATTACACTATAGAGATGTCCATTAGTTCACTCATTGGTCAAGGCTTACACTCTAGGGCCTCCCTTTGGTGAAATCATTGGTTAGGGCTTACACTCTAGGCCCACCCATTGGTGCACTCATTCTCTATCCTCTGGCGAATTGGAGAGGTCTGTCCGAGAGCGTTACATTAGTGGGGTTACATGAATGCATGATTCTAGATCATTAGGGACACTTCTTTAATTGAAGGGGAATGTGGATGAAGGTTCCTAGCCAAGGTACGCATGGCAGGAGTCAGAGTAGGTATGGCATACAAAGTGGACATGTCATAATGGATTTTCCTGAAATGTCTCGGCCATATACTGGGAAGGTCTTGATTGTTCACCTGATATGTTGGGGTATAAATTTGGTATTGTAGACACATCTGAGGGTGGTTTTATGGCCCATTATCATGCTTTGGATGTCTTCTCATGGGTGAAGCAAACACGTCTAAGATGCTTCACATGACCAAAGTGAACAGGTATGAGGTATCATGCGTGATCAACTGAATTGTCTCAGGTGTCTTCGCCTGAGTGAAGCAGTCATGTCAATGATGCTTCACATGAGTAGGTGGACATGTTAGGGGTGCTTCTCATGTTCAGGTGGACATGTCAGATTGATTCTCATGTCTAAGTGCATATGTCATAGGTGCTTCACATGTTCAAGTAGATATTTCCCAGGTGCTATGCATGTTCAAGCCGACATTTCCCAGGTGCTTCGCATGTTAAAGTAGACATGTCCCAGGTGTCGCACGTGACCAACTGGATTATCCTAGATTCCTTTGCCTAATCAAGGTGGGCATGTCTGCGGTGCTCTATATGATCGAAGGAGACATGTCTAGGGGATTTCTCATGATCGACTGGCTTGTCTCGGGTGTCTTCGCCTGATAAATGTGAACATGTCTGAGGTGTTGCGCGTGACCAAGAGGACATGTCAGGCTGGCTTGTTAGGAGGTATTGTGGAGATACATTTGGGATATGTCACGTTTCTTTCAATGACCACAAAAAATACTCACCTATCTCCTTTCGATATCCATCTATTTATTTTACGAAGGCTTGGGATCACGTAACTTCCTATGAGTGATGCATATGATTTTTACTCGATTTTTCAAAGTTTCTTTGGGTGACCAATATGGGTCGCATGGAGAGTGCACAAGCATATCATGAACATGTCTATCTTCTTGTTCTTAGGGTACCTCATGGTTTTCCGGGCATACCTGGAGGCTACCATGTGGTGAGGCAGACATGTATGGGGTCCTGTCCTCGGGCCATCACATGTAAATATGGGCATGTTTGCGGATGGTCGCATGATCATTCTAACACGTAGATGACTGCTTTTTATGATCAAAATGTATTGTATTAGGAATTCTTCACGTGATCAAGGAAGGCAGCTCTGAGGTAACACGCATGATAGGTACGACTTGTCCTTGGGTCAACGCATGGCTATGGTGACATATCAAAAGGGGTGTCGCGAGACCTTCTCAACTTGTCCGAGGGTTTCCTTTTGATTCACATGGATTTTTTTTGAGGGCGTCGCGTGACCACCAAAGGGTATCGCGAGTGTTCTTGGGGTCTTGTGCTTTTCCAAGTATCGAAAGTACATATCCAAAGGGATTATGCCTTAAGTTGCCTAGGAGGCATATATGCCCGAGTGCTCATGTAGAGGGTGTACACCGTAGGGTTTGCATGGTGAGAGTAGGCCTTATCCATGGGATCCGGTGTGCACTAAGGGGATTTTTTAGTGATACCTATTTGTTGCATGAACTCGATATGGGATCACCGAAGAGTCTTTAGACTTGCACAAGGATGTCCTCATAATGCTGCGAGCGTAGAGGGAGGGTCCATTGGTGCATGTGGGCACGGATTTTCCCATGGATCCTTGGGTGTTCCAAATCCATACAGACACATGTGAGGGGAACCCTGTAAAAAGGGGCCACGTGATTCTTGTCCATCCACATGATCATGGGTGATTATGAGACAGATTTAGGTTTGTCTAGAGGCGCTTGTGGAAGGCTGCCAAGTCTCCCTGGATTCCCCCGGTTCAGTCGCATGATCAAGGAAGTGTTGGGGCGCAGCGGAGGTGCGTGGTACCTCAAACACACAAAACAGGAGCAAGAACGGAGGAGCACTAGGATTTTAACGTGGTTCGGCTATATAGCCTACATCCACAGGAGAAAGAGTCTGCTTCACTATTTCACTCTCTCTGGTTCTCGTCGGAGGATCACAACACACACCACCTCACACACGTTCCACACACAACATATTTCTCCCTTTAAATAGAGGAAGAAATAAATGAGCTTGTCTCCGGTAGGTGGAGAGTAGCTCGTCTACCCTTGAACCTTCCTCCCGCCGCCTGCTGCAGTCCACCATCTTGACTGTCCACCAAAGGAGAACTCCACCATGCTGCTGTGGTTGTTGCCGACCAAGGAAGAACCTACAGCCGCCGAAGAGGACTCTCCCAATTGGGAGTGGTCCCCACAAATCTCCCCCTCACGACCAATTTGGGATAGAAGCTTGACCTGCAGTCTCCTTGCAGGTGTTGAAAACTTCATCCGCAAATCGAACACGCTTCTTCACGCCAGATGACGTGGCACTTCTATCATCTTCACTCAATCTCGGGCTGACTGCGATCCCCATCAAATGATACAGCCCCTGGGACTCCTTCCCAGTAAACATCGTTGCATCCCCACGTGAGACTTCTAATACTCCACCTGATATGGAAATCTTGAACCCTCTCGCATCGAGCCTACTCAACGATATCAAGTTCCGCCTCATCCTCGGAACGAATTTCACATCAGCCAGTGTACGAATTCCTCCATCGGGTGTCTTCAATTTCACTGTCCCGACTCCTCGAACCTCGCATGTAGACCCATCACCAAGTCTCACCGAGTCTCGCAACTGCTGAAAAGTATCAAATGTACCTCTCATCGTACATATGTGTGCCGAGCTCCCCGAATCCAGAACCCATCCGTCTTCCTTTGGATTTTGAGCCCGCTCGTTCTTCCTCTTAAGAAATCGGCATTCTCGCTTCATATGCCCATATCGTTTGCAGTAATGACACCGCACTTTTTCCCGTTCAACTCGCTCATCTGAGTGCACGCTTCCCGTTGTCACACAGATTTCATCATCTGCATATAATCCTGTGATGTTCACATCCTCCTCTTCAACTTTCTTCTTCCCAGCAACGTACCGTTTGCGCTCTCCACAATCACTTTTATAGTGACCCTTCTTCTCGCACCAGAAACACGTGATTTCGCTCGGATCACGTCCCCTGTATTTTGGCCGCCATTCTTTACCTCTTGACTGTCGATGTCGGCTCCTCCCATGCTGATCATCTCGCATCGCCATGATTTGCTCGCCTGAATGCGTCGAAGGTCTTCGGAATGCCTCCGAATCTTGAAGTGACGTCATCACATCGTCCAGCTTCAATGTATCCTTCCCCACGAGCAATGTAGTCACAAGCCCATCAAATGAGCTTGGTAGTGATGACAAAAGCAAAAGTGCTTTGTCTTCCTCTTCAACCTTCACACCGAGCCCCAATAACTGCGTCAGGATCTTGTTGAATTCATTGGTATGATCCAACAAATTCGCTCCCTCGTCCATGCGCAATTGGTATAGTTTCTTCTTCAGGAACAGCTTGTTGGTGAGCGACTTCGCCATATATCGCTGCTCCAACTTCTTCCAGATCTCCTTCGGTGATGTCTCATCCAGCACCGAATACTTTACCTCATTCGCCAGACATAGGCGAATCGTGCTAACGACCCGCATCTCGAGCTCTTCCCAATCATTGGCACTGGTTGTCTCGGGCTTTTCTCCGATCAACGGTCTGATCAGACCCTGCTGCTTCAAAAGATCCTTCACCGTGCTCTGCCACAAGCCGAAATTGTTTCGACCATCGAACTTCTCGATGTCAAATTTTGGTAGTGCTCCGCCACCAGCCATCGTCGTCGTCGCAAAACGCGATCACCACCGTCGATGTCGCACCCTTTAATCACCACTTGAAAGAGTGCGAATTTTCAAAAAATAACCGTACGGATGCGTCCGGAACGGTTGAAATAGTCGGAATCGACTCATGGATTGCCGAAATCGGACACCAATTGACCGAGATATGGTCAAAACACGTTCAACGGTCCAGATCACTCGCTGACGTGGCGCTGACGTGGCACGCCGGAGCTCTTGCCGGAATCTCGCCGGAATTTTCACCGGCGGCGTGAACAGTGCCTTCTTCTCCGGCACGGGGTTACTGTTCACCCGCGGGTTTGACCGAACTTTGACCGGCCATATCTCCTTCGTTTCAACTCCGTTTTTCTCGCCGTTTGCGCCGTTGGAATCGTCTCGCCGCCCTCTTCCCGAATCTGCCCTCGGAAAAAATTTCCGACCGCTTTCAATTTTCCGGTCACCGGAAAATTGGATGTCGCCTCGCCGGTTCACCTCCGTTCACTCCCCCTCGCCTCTAATACCACTTGTTGGGGCGCAGCGGAGGTGCGTGGTACCTCAAACACACAAAACAGGAGCAAGAACGGAGGAGCACAAGGATTTTAACGTGGTTCGGCTATATAGCCTACATCCACGGGAGAAAGAGGCTGCTTCACTATTTCACTCTCTCCGGTTCTCGTCGGAGGATCACAACACACACCACCTCACACACGTTCCACACACAACAGATTTCTCCCTTTAAATAGAGGAAGAAATAAATGAGCTTGTCTCCGGTAGGTGGAGAGTAGCTCGTCTACCCTTGAACCTTCCTCCCGCCGCATGCTGCAGTCCACCATCTTGACTGTCCACCAAAGGAGAACTCCACCATGCTGCTGTGGTTGTTGCCGACCAAGGAAGAACCAGCAGCCGCCGAAGAGGACTCTCCCAATTAGGAGTGGTCCCCACAGGAAGGATCAAGTGACAACTTCAGATGCTATCAAGGAGACTTGCGAGAGACCTCTGGAGGTCGCGGATGCGCCTGTTGGATGCTTCAGAGTCTTGACGCGAATGCCAGAGAAGTGGAAGTGACAAGGGGCGAGTGCTGGGTTTGCGTCGAACCAGGGTGTCTGAAGGTTGAAGACGATGGCTCATGCGGCGCGTGGACTCGACTGGTTTGAGTTTGCGATCAATGGGATTGAGTGAACGGTTGGGATTCGCGAAAGGAGAGATATGATGATGCAGATTGCTGGTGGCTTGATCGGATGACCCCGATTCAATCCTGCACAAAAATTCGCATCCCATATTGAATTCCCGTGACTTCCTTCGTTCCACTTATAATCCATTCGGTGGAGGCTGCTCGTGGATATTTGGCGGCAAAGTAAGATATGAACAAATATTGGTGCCAACAAATTCCCCCTTATAATTAGATTCGTTGAAATAAAAGAATCTGATTCTAACCACAGTAGCTCAGTTGAATACAATATGGAAAATAGCCTTGACATAGGGCATAAATACCCAAAAATCGGAATGTATATGAAAATTCCAAAATGAAATTGGGATATGGTAGAATAAAACTTGTGGTTAGATCTAATGTAAAATAATTGGATGTTGCTATATATCCCATGGGGATGAGAATCAAGTTGCACTTAGTTATGAAATATATCACTATGCAGATCAAACTCATGCATAGGATCATAGATCCATGAATAAGGAACTTTATGAAAAATATCCTTACGTAGATCTAGATCATACATAGGAGGAGAAATGTCACTATTTTTGTGGTAAAATTGGGTGAAGATCCTTTTCTCAGTGGAGATGCTGATTAGATCATCCACCGTGCCTATCATTTATGCATAATACCAGACAAATCCAATTGCATGGATTTGAGTCCTCGACTTCCAACAAGTTACCTTTTGAGGAAATTTCATGAATGCTCATTGACATGAAATCATCCATTGATGCTCCCACTCCAGTAGTCTTGAGATCGTCTCGTTTACAAGGACAATTTGGACAAGGTATTCTTCCCAAAGGTGAAATGCTCTAAATTTTGCCTAACTCAGGGGAATTAGTGATCATAGCTTATTTTTTCGAAAGCTATATAGAGGATCCCACAAGCTTTGTATCTAATCTATTTGTTTTTCCCTAACTTTATCCTAATCTTCATATGGGGAAAGGCTTAGCGAGAATGGACTTGGATTTTACTCAGGCCTCCATTTTACAGGGTTTTGACCTGACGAGCTTTATGCCTCTTCCATTTTATAGATGCTCAATATTGACTGGATCACACAAAGTATGTATCCAGCGAGCAGGAACTCGACTTTTTCCCAAGATGCCTTTATTAGGGCTTTACCTTGGAAAGCATTATGTCTCATGCTATTCTAAGGTCTTACAAGTTAGACCATCATTATGCTGCAGTTTAGGGTCTTCCAGTTCTTACCTTTGGAATGCCATGTAATTTAAAGTTTTACAGCTAGTACTTTTGGTGTGCCATGTAGTTTACAGTCTTACCGCTAGGAATTTTGGTGTTCCATGTAGTTTAAAGTCTTACCACCAGGACTTTTATAGAATATGGGGCTTGAAAACCAAGGGTGAATCAAAACACTATGGGGTGATGAGTTCTATCATGGTGTTTTCGGGGCTCACTAGGATGGGAGTTCCTTTATTATAAGGAGTGGATGTCTTTAGTTGGTGGATTAAACCCCTAATACATTGATATCATGGCCACGAAAATATAATCTCTACTCTTTTCCAAGGGATATGGAGGATTCATGGGGTGGAAATGGATGAGGGTGAAATATTAGGGAAGCTAGGCCTGCCTGGATTGTTTGAATGCGGGTGATGTAAATCAAAACTTGGAAGCTTGAGCTGAAGGATATGGAATGGGGGTGACATGTCGGGTATGTACCTTGAAACTATGGGGGTGTCAGGTTCCACTATGGTATTTTTGAGGCTCGTAATGATTAAGAATCCCTTTATATTGGGCCAAGATGTTTCTGGTTGGTGGGTCTAAGACCTTGCATCTATAGCATGGCTAAACAGAGAGATATCTTTTCATTTCTAGGGTATATGAGATATTTATGAAGGCTCAAACATCAAGATGATGAAGTTGGATATGGATGGAAGGATATCCTCGAAGGGTTTTGGCACCCTAGGGAAACATAGCTCTTGATTGAACAGCTCAATCCATATTCCTTGTGGTTTCAAATCATGAGGTGTGAGCCACCAAAAGGTTCAAGAATGATGGGCCACATTCCAGCCTTTAGAATGGGTACAAAACATGGTGATGTAGTGCTAATGATATCATATCCACTTGGATAGTCTGATTTGGAGATTGTAAATCATAGTCCAAAGTGCTCAGGTCATGAGGAAGGTATGTGATAGTCATTCAGGGGTAACCTATAACACAATGGGGTGATGGGTTCTGCCTTGGTGACGTTAGGCTCACAAGAATAAAAAATCCCTTTACACCGAGCCAAGATATCTCTGGTTGGTGGGTCTGAGCCCTTGAATCAATAGCATGGCCAAGCAGAGATATCTATTTTCCTCTTCAGGGGTAATAAAAGGTTTTTGACAACCTGAGACACTTCATATTATGAAGTGGGGTATATAGAAAATTTAAGATCCAAGAAGGTTTTGAGTAACCCTAAAAGTTGCACCACCACCTGTCAAACATATTCTCATGGCTAGAAGATGTGATGAATCATTGATTTATTTTTTTTCCTCGACCAGGGGGTCTAGTGAGCATAGGTTGACTTTGACTAGGGATACAGAATAGACAATATAAGCTTTATACCTTATTTATTTGTGCCCTAATTTTTTCCTAAACATTGGAAATGACGAGTTTAGCGGGCAGAGACTCGACTTTTTCTCAGGTCGTCCTTTACGGGTTCTCAACCTGGTGAGTTTTGTGTCTCTTTCATTATAAGTTTAAGGTCTTGCGGTTTGGAACATTATGTGCTAGAGTTTAAGTTCATACAACTTTGACCAAAGTGTGATAAGTTTAAAGTCATGACACTTGGATCTAGTACGGGGGATGATAGAAAATAGGCTTATTAGGATACCCAAGGTCAAGAGTACCCCAACATCCTTCTGAGCAGGCGGTGGAGATGTTTTAAATCAAGGATCAATGTACTCATGTCATGAGTGAGGATATGAGATGGTCATTATAGGGGTAACCTATAACATAATGGGGTGTTGGGTCCTACCTTAGTGATGTCAGGCTCACAAGAATCAGAAAGACCCTTAAACTGATCCAAGATATCTTCACTTGGTAGGTATGATCCCTCACATCAATAGCATGGACAAACATAGAAATCTCTTTTCCTATTGAGGGGAAATGGAAGGTTTGTGATGACCTGATACACTTGATACATGAAGTTTGGAACATGGATTTAGGTTCTTATAAAGATGATGAAACCACTCTGTTCTCTGGTTAGACAAGGTAAGTCTCTTATAATCCTTTTATATGGAGGGGTTATGGATGATAAACTACATAGTTTATCATCATTTAGGGGGACGTGATTCCATGCAATTTAATGTATTGTGGTGATGAATCACTTCCATGCATTTTAACTTCATGCGGTAAGGAAGAGGGAAGACTGACGTGAATAAAAAGGAATTTATGAGGTCCATGAAGTATCGGGCCTGAACCCTAGGGGTTTCCTATGTATTCTATCTGGTTGGGAATGAAATTACATGTAGTTCTTGGAGAACCATGTAGTTTAACATCATGCAATGAGGATGTAAGTTGTGGCGTAGTTTATTGTCATACGGCTAGGATACCGGAGGGATAATGTCCCACAGGGGGATGCGCATGGCGTGGTTGAATATATATGAAGTGAATGAGGAACAAATAGGTCCACACCACACCATGTACACTTCTGGAGAGGACACTGGACAAAATACAAAAAAAGGAGATGGAATTATTTTTGGTGCACGGGGTTGGAATTGAAGACAAAATGTTTGGGCGTTCCTACATATCTTACAAGGTAAGAAATCAAACCACACATAGTTCTTGATATTATATATAGTTTAACATTTTGTGGGGAGTAAGAAGGTAGAACCAATGTTAATGAGGGATAAAGATACCTACACTATTCCATGCAGTTTAACATCGTGTAGTAAGGATGAAGGGTTCCAATTCAGTTTATTATCGTGCGGATATGAAAACAAAGTGGGGTGATGCCCCAAAGGGGATACGTGTGGTATGGTAAAACAAACCCATTGTGAATGGTAACCAAAGAGACCCACACCATTCCATGATTCCCTGAAGGGGACTTGGGCCAAGGGGCCAGGAAAGGTCGAAGGGGCCTAGGGATGGACCCGAGAAAAAATGCTCAGGCGTTCCTACATTTCCCATGAGGATGAGAATAAATAAAAATGTAGTTCTTGATATTCCATGTAGTTTAACATCATGAGGGGAGGACGAAGGTCACCCAATGTGAATGGGATGGATTCCACAGGTCCATGAAGTTTAATGTCATGCAGTAAGGAAATCGTATCTCTCGATGTGAAAGGAATATAATCATATAGTTGGGCCCAGAAATAGGGATTCAGGAGTCACTATATATCTCATTGAGAATAAAAATCAAGCCTCACGTAGTTTTTGAAATGTTGGTGTGTTAAGAGACTAACACCAGTGATGGTGTTCCTCTCAGATGATGTCCAAAAGAGCATATAGTTTTATGTCGTGTAGGGGAAATTGACCATGCAGTTTAACATCATTTGGAGAGGACTCATTGCACAACTTTTATCTCCCTATATTTAGGATGATAATGGGTTCATCCCAAGCCTTCACACCCTGTTTTTGTGCGGTGAAACCCTTATCAAAATTCCTAAGCCCGCGCGAGCTATGCTTGGTGCAAGAAAGAAGAAACAAAAAGGACCCCTCCCGCTATTCAGAGGCATGAAGAATAGTATAAGAGTATTTTATGTCATGTGGTGGATGGGCCAAGACATAAGATCAAAGCGTCCCTACATATTCTATAAGGATTAGAATCAAGTCTTACATAGTTCTAGAGAGACCGTGCAGTTTGACGTCATGCAACAAGGACTTATCTGCATAGTTTATTGTCATTTGCAAGACATTTCATGTAGTTTAGCATCATGTGGAAAGGATGTTGCACCAAAATTTAACATCATGTTTTAGGGACATAAACAAACAATTTAGGGTCATGTGGTTCGAACCATAAGATGGATCTCCTAACGGGGAGATGCATAGTGGGGAGTCAGGAAGCAACCTGATATGAATGAGGAACAAAAAGGTCTCAGCCACACCACACAAATTTCTTGAAAAACTTAGGCCAAAGGGTAAGAAAAGGGTTATGTCTATAGCTGAGCCCAAAGATGAATTGCCTGGGAATCACTACATATCCCGTGATGATAGGAATTAAGACACACATAGTTCTAGGAAAGGATATACTCTACATAGGTCTTGCCTACACATAGAGGTAGGCATTATCTCATGTTGATAGTTAAAGCTGGACCTAGGATTGGAGATCCAGGTGTCACTACATATCCTGTATGAATAGGAATCAAGCTACACATAGTTCATGAAGGAATGTGTAGTTTAACATCATGTAGAAAGGACTTACTCACATGAAGTTTAATGTCGTGTGGTAAAGAAATATTTCCATGTAGTTTAATGTCGTGCGTTAAGGATGATACATGCGATGCAGTTTAACATCTTGTGGTGAGGATGTTGGCCTCGTACAGTTTAACTTCATGTGGTCAGGACATAGGCCATGTAACTTATCAGGACAATAGCTCATCTGAATGATGTTGGAAAACTCTTATACATATTGCATGAGAATCAAGATCCTTTAATTGTATCAAAACTACAGGTACATGTTCCTCCAACTGATCCTTGAAGACAAATAAGTTTTTGATTGTGTGTTTGAGACATCAATGGTATGGAAAATAGTCATCATGGTCTACCAACTCTTCCTCATGCGGTTTACTCATTGTTGGGGGTTTCAACACATCTATTTTCATGGCATAATCAAAATATTTAGAGACATGATTTGTTAGGAAATAATAGGCTTTTTTTCAATATTGCATTGAAATATGGTCATTTCTCCCTCAAAGGTAGGTGACTTGGGCTCTGTCACATGATCAATGATCCCTGCTTAGAATGATTAGGTGAATGGATTAAGGATTCAAGTGTTGGAGGTTCCAGTATCCCCATGTCCATATACTCTTGAATGCGGTCTTTGAAGGAAAATAAATCTTCCATGGTATGCCCAAGATGCCGATGGTAGGGGTAATAATCCTTATGGTTTACCAACCCTACCTCATTTGGCTTCCTCAATATTGGGAGTCTCGTCGAACCATTCTCCATGGAATAGCTGAAATACCTAAAAACATGTTTGGATTGGAAAGAATATACTTTTATCTACCTTTCATCCAAAGAGGGGAAACTAGACTGCTTCTCCTGCATGTTATCCATGCTATTGTGGGTGCATGATTGAGTCTAGAATTTGGGGTATGGAATCCCAATATCTATTGATTTGGGGGTGAGTTCTAGAGATTTGGGAGTTTTAGATGATGCATACACTTCCCATTAATTAAAATCCCTCAACTCCCATGAAGGTTTTGTGTTGGAACCTGAGGTCGGATGGCTTCCCAAATACCCCTGATCTGATGGTCGAAAATATTGAAATTCCACCAGCCATGTGGGATGGGGTGAGGTAGAGAAATGTTTGGATTACTACTAGTGAGGGGATGACAAATATGAAAATTATCCCAGCCCTATGGGTTGGGGAACTTCTCTGCAAGGTGGGATTCTATAAGCTGACAGATGCTCATCATCCCTAAGCAGAGATCTCAGGAGTATTCCCACAATTATATCCCGTAGATCCCTATTCTCTTATTTGAGTTAAGAAATCTTTTCTTCTATAGAGATGTACTTTTCATCTTCAAGAGGATGGCTGGTAGGATCCATGTATATACCCATTCCTCTATTGGTTTCATGGTGAGTGGATGATGATGGGGGTTCCTATGTGGATCCTAGAGACAGAATCCACTACTGCCAATGTCCATACGATCCATTATCCTTCCCCTTTATGATACTAGAAAGATTGGTAATTCCTTTTGTAAATTTTTGGTAGATACCATTGATCCATTATTCCCTTGTGCTAGCACTAGGAGGTAGGTGAAAATACAATGACCTAGATGAAAGCAGGAGGGTGTCATTTTACCCTTAAAGAGTATGCTCGTATAGATCTAGTGGGGAATCTATGGAACCGAATGATATCATATTGAACGAAACACAATTAGGATAGTGCTCCCCATCAATGGAGTACCTTGTTTGGTGGGTCGGTGCCTGATATACAATTTGGAGGGTTTGTTCCCATGATTCCATTTGAGGGGTCGGTTCCCATGATACTATTTGATGGGTCTACTCCCATGATGATGATGATCCCAGGGTAAAATATGGTAAAAATTCCCCCATCCCTATGGGCGGTGGTACTCTTTGGGATTCTGTAGTCACTACGGCTAATTGAGGTGATGCCAAAGGATCTTGACTAGCAGTGATCTGAGACTGGTCTTGGACCACTATTGAGACACACTGGTGGACCTCAGTCAGGTTGGCGGTAGTAGGGATATAAGATTGATCTAGATCTGCATTGTCTGGATACCCTAGGTGGGCTCTCCCACTCGGTTCCCCATCTTGGATAGTCATCGTAGGCATAAAATCCTTTGCATCTCCTTGTGGGATCATGGCTGTATATTGGTGATGTTGGTTAGAATGGGTGGGATACCTCCCAGGTAGCTCTTGGGCAGTTGATTTGTGGCATTAACTATCCTTATCTACCTCCCTGATATAGGGAAGGTGCATTTCACTACCTTCTAGTGATAGGTTCTCAAAGGGGTTAAATGTGGTGATTGGAGTCACTTAATCTCTCACAACCTATAATGGGAAAGGTGATCGGTGAGAATCCATCCTCCAAAAGATTTCATAAATTGATTCTAAAGTCTTGATGGAGCTGTTGATGTGGTATTCCCAACCCAAGATGTTCACCAATCGATGATAGAAGCAATGTGTTGGTGAAAATGTACATCGGGGCCTTAGGATCAGACAATCTTGTCCAATGATCATATAACTTGTTGGCACATTCGATGATGTCATGGCAATTTCAAGGAGTCTTGAGAAGTCCTAGAGGGAGGAAAAAAGACACATTATTAGTGCAACATCATATATAAGAGTACATGATCGATCAATAACTTTCATAGTTAAATGATAAAGAGGTGATCCCTTCTTTTTCATGTGAGGTTTAGTGAGGTTAAAATAAACTTCTCGGATCCATTGTTTTGTTGTGAAATGATCACAACATAAACTGTCTTGATAGGAACTAAGAAAAACTATCCTTTTTGACCCATGAAAGGAATGACACAATTAAATGATTCACGTTGAGTTCACCATTTTTTCATCAATATTTATGGCGTGGAATGAGTTTCACTCATCACGTTACCATTTCACTTTTCCCTGAGACTCCCAAAGGTTCCCCCATCCATAGATGAGTATGGGCCTACTTTCTAAAGGCTGACATTCATATGAGTTTTAAGGACCATCGACTCTTATGGACTTGCATTGTTTGAGAGGATGGTAGGTTAAGTTCATCGCACACTTTTGGGGGGAATTGTTGCCTAATCTGGGACTCTCTTATATATTTAATACATATACCTGAAATCCTTCCCAGACCCTGATACAGGATTGGTTACCCTTGTTTTAAGGTATTGATTATCAGTATGTATCAATAGGGATTATCGCGTGCACATCAAAAGTTCTCTATCACTCTCTTATTTAATTAAAATACTTTGGACCATGGACATTCTTGAGCACACTGGAGTTTATTGATGCCTAGGGTCATGGTTGGTGTCCTAAAGATGGGATTGAACCTCTATGAGGCATCCTACATATCCTACAAAGACATGATTCAAAACCCACTTAGTTCATTTTACATAGTATAAGGTTGTATGACTGGACCCATCCATATAGTCTAACATCGTATGGTAAGGACATGAATGTTGGGCTCAGACCTTAATGAGGTGTCCTATGTAACCTATTTAACATAGGAATAAAAGTCCACATAGTTCATAGAACAGGTTTCTGTGTCATGAGAGATATGAAAATAGAGGCCCTAGATGGGACTTATTTATATAAGAATTCCTTGGACTGCTTCATTGGGGATATGGACATTTGAGTATAAGTTAGATATAATTAGGATTATATCTCAGTGGTGAAGATCCCGTGTGGGGGGGGGGATTCTCATCATTCCATTATTACAATCATCACTAACCTCTTAGCTCACGTGAGCCATGATCGATTTGAGAAACAAGAGATAGTGGTAGATTGGACACATTTTATGAGTGTATATTTTCATTATTCTTACACATTAATGTATCCCATTGAGAGGAATGATCATCTATATAATTAGAGATATGGTATGGGATATCGGTCATCAAGAAGGCTTCCTATGTATCATAGATATGACAGGAATCTGATTCTTCTTAGTTAAATTCATCTCAAATCTGCTGTTGGATTTGAGGTTTATGGGGGCATGATCTGGACTTATACTCAGAATGATGCTTGTGCATGATTCCTCTTCTCGTCTGCTGATGGACAGGGGGGGGGGTGACAAGCTTATGGAAGGATTTAACCCTATGAGTTAGGGGTAGTTGGAATAGGAAGGGGCTTATACCGGAGTGGATTCCTAATAGAGATCAGGCCTTATAAAGGCTACATACATATCCCTAATATGGTGAGAATCAGAGTCCTTATAGTTCATATACACCCTAACCTGCTGACAGGCTAAGGTAGGTGATCATGCTTGGAAACATCATGGACGTCCCTAGGATTCTAGGGGTTTATAACGAAATGGATGCCCTATCGGTGGGGATATAATATATTATGTCGATGGATGAGGCTTACACTTTGGGGTTTCCCATGATTAGTTCACTCATGCCATGATATTGGTCGGGGATTACACTCTAGGGATGCCCAATTGGTATGTTCATATCATATCATTGGTCGGGGCTTACACTCTAGGGTTTCCTAGTTGGTATCATGTCATTGGTCGGGGATTACACTTTGAGGATTCCTGTGATTGGTTGACTCATGCTATGATACTGGTCGAGGCTTACACTCTAGGTCCACCCATTGGTGTACTCATTGGTTGGGGCTTACACTATAGGGATGCCTGTTGGTGCACTCATTGGTCAGGGCTTACACTCTAGGGCCACCCATTGGCACACTCATTGGTTGAGGCTTACACTCTTGGGCCGCTTGTTGGTGTACTCATTGGTTGGGGCTTACACTCTAGGGCCGACCATTGGTGCACTCAATTACCAGGTATTAGAATCTAGGTCCTCCTGTTGGTGCAATCATTGGTCGAGGCTTACACTCTAGGGTCACCTATTGGTGCACTCATTCTCTATCCTCTAGCATATTAGAGAGAGGTCTGTCTAAGAGCGTGACATTAGTGGGGTTTCATGAATGCATGATCCTGACTTATTAGGGACACTTCCTTCATAGAAGGGGAATGGGGCTGAAGGTTCCTATCCAATGTTCACATGGCATGAGTCTGATTAGACATGGAATTCAAAGTGGACATGTCATAAGATATTAATCTGACATGTCTCGACCATCAAATGGGAATGCCTTGTTTGTTTTCCCGATATGTTTAGGAATCAATATGGAATAGTATACACATATGAGGGTGGATACCTAGTCCATTTTCATGCTCTAGATGTCTTCACATGGGCGAAGCAATCATGTCTGAGATGCTTCTCATGACCAAAGTGGACAGGTCTGAGGTCTCATGCATGATCAACTGAATTGTCTCAAGTGTCTTCACCTGAGTGAAGTAGTCATGTCAATGGTGCTTCACATGACTAGGTGGACATGTTAGGGGTTCTTTTCATGTTTAGGTTGACATGTCAGAGATCTTCGCATGTACAAGTGGATATGTTAGAGGTGATTCACATGTTCAAGTAGACATGTCTCATGTGCTTCACATGTTCAAGTAGACATGTCCCAGGTTCTTTAAATGTTCAAGTAGACATATCCCAGGTGCTTTGCATGTTCAATTAGACATGTCCCAAGTGTCATGCGTGACCAACTGGATTATCCCAGATGCCTTAATCTGATCAAGGAAGGCATGTTTGGGGTGCATTTCATGATCGAAGGGGACATGTCTGGGGGATTGTGCATGATCAAATGGCTTGTCTTGGGTGGCTTCACCTGATCAAGGTGAAAATGTACAAGGTGTCATGCATAACCAGAAAAACATGTTAGGATGACTTTTTAGGAGGTCTCGTGGAGCTACTTTGGGGGAATCTTGCACCTCTTTTAGTGACTGTGAACACCACTCACCTACCTCCTTTCGATCTCTTTGGATTTATTTTATGAAGGTCTGGGATCACATAACTTCGTACGAGTGATGCATATGATTTTTAATCAATTTTTTGAAGTTTCTTCGCATGACCAATATGAGTTGTGTGGAGAGTGAAAAATCATATCATGGACATGTATGTTTTCTTGGTCTTAGGGTGACACATAGTTGTTTGAGCATACCTAGAGTCTTCCATGTCGTGAGGAGGAAATGTATGGGGTCTTATCCTTCGGCCATCACATTTCAATATAAACATGTTTATGTATGATCACATGATCATTATAACATGTCAAAAATTTCTTCACATGATCAAAGTGAGTTGTCTTAGGATGTATTCTCATGATCAAGGAAGGAAACTTCAAGGTACCTCGCATGGATGGTATTAGTTGTCCTTAGTTCATCACATGACCATGGTGACATAAAAAAAGGGGTATTGCGAGACCTACCTGACTTGTCCGAGGCTTGCCTTATGATTCATATGGTGTTTTTCTGAGGGTGTCGAGAGACCATTGAATCATATCACGAGTGTTCTTGGGGTATTCTTCTGGTAAAATTATTTCAAGTGAATATCCAAAGGATTATTCCTTAAGTTGAATGGGAGGCATATGTGCTTGAGTTTGCATGTTGAGGGCATACACCATAGGATTTTCATGGAGAGCGTAGGTGTCAAGAACCGGCCCAAGTCGACCTTGAACCGGTTACAAGGGACATCCTGCGACAAGTCCTAAGAGGCATTCTCGATCCTATTGGGATGGATACAAGAACCAAGGGAATAAATAGAGTACACAAGGGAACAATTTCACCCATATATAAACAATCAAACAAACAACAGAAAGAAATGGACAGCCCAAAATACATTTATATAAAAACTGAACTGAACATTATTTGTACAAGAAACTGAAAGTACAACTAAACCAACAACTCAACTGACCAAACCCGATAACCAAATAACTCCATGTGACCCTTCTGGTAACTCTCCAACATAATGATCACATGCCACCCAAGGCAATCAAACTCAATCTAAAACCTGCACAAGGGCTAAAAACAGAAGAATACTATAGGTGTGAGTATTAAAACTCAGTAGGTTATCCCGATATTCTATTCCCAAGTAACATACTTTAAAATAAAAGAAACATCAATTTCAAGTTTTAAATGAAATATATAAAGGTATATTTTCCAAATGGGGTCCCATGATATATAAAAAAATTACCAGACAAAAACTTGCATGTTTTATAAATAAGAATGCTAGTAACAATTTTCAAAGAGGTGCCACCTCAAAATGAAAATAGTTTTCAAGAGGGATTCTTTAAAGAATTTAAACTTTTAAATAAATCAAACACACAACTAAATTTACCAATAAAACACACCATATGCCGACGGTGAGTACAAATAGCCAATGAGCACAAGTCACGAGAACACCCCTAGGCACTAGTTAGTTGTGAGCCCCAGGTACCTCATATCTCAGTGAAAGTAACCATAATAAATATCCATTCTTGTGCACATGAGACACTAGTAGGGATCATACCCATAACCTAGTGGTCCCCCCAAAAAATCATCATCATAGTTTAGTTAGTGTTTTCATCGTCAAACTTTCTACGTGAAACATGGGCCAAACCCCACGGAATCACTAGCATACTCGTACACGTCCGCCCACCTAGATACCTGTGATTACCTTTAGTGATAAATCAAGTTACACATATTATCAAATAAATTTTCACATAAAAATTACATTTACAAACCATAAACACACAAAAATCTTGCAAACATGCTTCACATTTTGTTCACGAATCAATAAACTACTAAAAATATTTGTAAAACAATTTCAAGGAGTATAACGAGGCCTTGCACATAAAATCCATTCAAAAATGCTATTTTAGTGCCAAAAACCCATAAATAACATAACAAAACAGATTTGGAATCCCCAAAACCAATTAATAAATTATTTTTCATGGACCATAAAATTTCCCCAAAAGATATAACATGAAATACACATGGAAACCATTTTTACAAAAAAAAATGCCAAAACGGGACGTTAAGCCTTACTCAAAACTATCCTTTGACCAAGGTATGAATTTAACTTTTATTAAGGAGGTTTATACACAACACTTAAATCAGAAAAACACATTCATAAATCCCTTAAAACATTTAGGTTACATATTAAAAAAACAACCATTTTTATAAGGATGTGAAACGAGCCATTTTCCGACAACTCAGGCCAAAACATGTTGTAAACCAAAACCCATTTGTTTGTAAAACCAAAGCCAAATTTTAAAGCCATATGAGGACCCAAAATAATATTTATAATTCTTAAAATTAATTTATAAATCCAAAAAACTAATTTTTAAATCAAACATAACACATAAAAGCCAACCAGGCAATTTACCGAACACATGACATGCCCTTTTAAACAAAACAATTTATTTTAAGCACTTGACAAGAAATAAAACACCAATTGCATGCCATATTTTATAAAAGATACTGTAAAGTATTAAAAATACCATAAAATAGGTTCCAAACCTTACGAAATAGTTTTGAAAGACAGTGGAACATTTAAACAAACACTTGGTGTGTACTTTTATGACAAAACAACACTACCTTTCACAAAACAAGGATTAAACAACTATTTTGCACACCAATAAAATAATAAAAATGCTTAAAAATAATAATAAACATATATATAAGATGAAAAAATAAGAAAATTATGAATCTTAAAAGATAAAGGCATGTGCAAGGGATATTCTACCTCAAATCCTTAGCGTAATGGAAACACACACCCAATATCACCATCCGATGGTTTAAAAACCCTAAACCTATGATGAACAGAGCCAAATGAAAAAGAACCATATAAAAAACCATATGATATCAGAACCTAAGGTCTATCATGACTATTGTAGATTATAAAACCAAGAAAAAATGAAAGGAGGAAGAAGTGGGAGGAGAAGGGAGAAGGAATATCACCTTTTCAACTAGAAAACTCTTCGTCTTCCATTAGATTTGCACCCTTAAAGAAAAGGGAATGGATTTAAACTTATTTAAGAGATTCCTAAGGTCTAAAAGAACCATGGAAAGATGATTTGTGGTAAAAATAGTATGAATGTAATGATTTTTGGATGAAATAATTTACCTTCACAATTCGGGATGATTTGAGAGACATTGGGAAGTTTTCCCTAGTATGCGAATCATATGAGCTCTAAAGGGGTAACATAGATAATGGGGGGGATAGTGGTATTGGATTCTAG
The DNA here is from genome assembly GCA_963277665.1 of Viscum album. NCBI lineage: Eukaryota > Viridiplantae > Streptophyta > Magnoliopsida > Santalales > Viscaceae > Viscum > Viscum album. Next base: position 721,307,921 of record OY728148.1, read on the forward strand.
TGGGAGGTTTAACCACATAAAAATATTAAAAATTGTATTAGATAAAAAAGAAACAAATTATTGTTTTAAAACTAGAAATGGGCCCATGGGATGACCCAATACATAAATAAGTAACCCCAATTCACCATGCTTATGAATTTATGAGGGGTAAAAAAGGATATTAAAGTTTTAATATATCAGTTTTGGACAAGTGGGAAGTGTAATGAGTCAAAAATTATAAAAAATGAATGAGTTATAAATGAAACAAAATATGTTTTTAAATCTGGAAATGGGCTCACGGTTGGCCCAAATAATGAAGTAACAACCCTTTCTCCAAAAACTCCTAAACAAGAAATGGAGAACCCGAATTTGGGTGATTAGACATATATGGTAGTTTAAAACTCAAAATTATTCTCACCCAACAACCAATAAAATGATTTATATTTTCAATGAACCGGATCAAAACCATGATATGAAAAAAACAGGATGTGATAATTCTCCCCACCATTAAAGCTTTCTGCCCCCAAAAAGACATAGAACATTCCAACTGATTGATCAAAAAATAAGGATTCATTATCTATATGGTTCATCCTACTAATCAAATGAAACACCACAAAAAATTAATGGAACTTAATCCTATTACCTCAACCAAAACACCAACTCTCAACCACTTCCTGTGAATCAACCGAAAGATCGAGTCACTACCTCCACAACCAAACCAAGAACCTGGTTGTTGGGCCTTCTAACAATGAACCCAAAAATCACCCAAACCAAATAGAACTCACAAAAACCAAATATTCCAGTGGATTACGGGATGGAATCCCCACCATTAATAAACAACTATCACTAGATAAGTTCTTAGAAGGAAAAATCAACGAGAGTCATGGTGGGTATCCCCACCATTAGAACCCAACTTGCAACGAACAATCAAGAATTCAACATGAGATAGAATCCGGCCTCACTCACGCAAGACCACCAAAAATCTCCTGCAACAACCTACCAACCCAATTTGAGAGGAACACAACATGAACATTTAATCCACCCTCTCTCGAATGGAGGCGGTAAGAATTGGGCCAACACTCTCTGCACGGATCCTAATCCCTACCAATTAGGGAGTGGGGGGGGGGGGAAGGGGACCCAATCATTGGTCCATTGAAACCAAAAAAGAAAAAAAGTAACTACCTCACTAAAATGGTAGAGGTATGATATTAGTAATACTACCCACAATCCTAGGACTCCTAAATACATGCCAACTTCACTCCAAAACCTATGGTTAGAGCTCTGATGGATGAAACATCTCTTGACTCACAGTCAGGATTTGATAATCCCCAACTTGTACTCCATCCCTTAGTTCCACATAGTACCGTATAACACTCCCAAGAAGAAACAATAGACCAAGAGACACCATGAAACTCTCTTCCTCAAAAACACATTTTAATCAAAACAAGAACATGGAGGTCCACAACACTATTTTCTCTCACTCCGAACGAGAAGTAGAATGAAAAAGGCACACAAAAACACCCACTAAACATCACCGATCACAACTACTACAAACAAGAGAATCAACATAAAGGTAAGACACTTTAAATCGAGCCCAAAAAGCTCTATATTTCAACAAAAGATCTGAGGTATCATTCTAAGATGTGGGTTTAACATTTTAAATGAATCCTAAGGTTGATCAATAGGAAAGATTTATAATAGATAACTATTCATTGACACATCACAACATTAAACACATCTTTAGAAAATCAATGAACATTACTCCAAAACCCAACAACTAAAAAGATATCATCTCAAGATACAACAAGATTATGACTTCTAGATCACAAGGAAGCTTACTAAATATAAAAACTCTTCTAAGACATAGAAAAACTATCCACATAACCATTGGTTTATAAACAAAGGCCACAATTTTCGGCTCAAAACACTTTTGAAAAACAAACTAATTTGGTGGGTTTCCACATTCACCAATGGTGTTTCATCAAGTCTCACCCACATGCACATTTCCATGCCACCCAGGAACCCAACCACCTTTCCATATAGGCCATCCTTCCAGATATTAGTAAAACCATGCATGTGCAATCCCATGAAAACACCAAAGGCTAAAACAAAATAACATCATTCCAAAAATCATGTACCTTCAAAAGGAACACCAACCACTATTTCAAAAAACCTTTTCATATTTCACAAAACAAACCACAATTTATCAAGAACCATTTTCTTAAAAACATACCCCTTTTTATTTTTAAAAACTTTTAAAACAACCAAGATACCACAAACAACCCCTTCCCATTTTCTAAAATTTAGAAGTTATATTTTCGTAATTTGATTATCATTGAGACCAATACCCTTTCTAGGAAAACAAAAACTGATCAAAACAAATTTCGAAAACCAATTCATCAGATTCAAACACTTCTAAACATCCCAAAACACCACATTTAAAACAAAGATTTAGAATCACCTAAAAAATATCCACACTTTCAAAAAACTTTATTCCAACAGACCGTAAGGTTAGATTATAGATAATTCAATCCTGTTAAATCATTTCCAATTCCTCTTATTTTTCTCAAAAACACAACCTTACAAAACCATTCTTATATTTAATTTTTGAAGACCCCTTTTTCCACTTTTAAAAATCTAATCCTTCCTTTAAAACCCATTTTTACAATTCTCATACAATTATTTTCAAAACAAAAATTCAGAATTCAATAAAGGTCCAAGAAACCCACAAAAGGGAACTAGTTTCGGTGGCTGACTTGACCATATGGTTGGCGACCATATGTCAAACACAACACCAACACAAATAGACTTATTAGGACCATGCCCCTACTGCACATAGATTTCGGGGCCTTGCGAGCTCAGAGAGTCCATTAGTCAGACTCTCCTTGTCATATCCCAATAACAAACAATCAACATGAACAAAGGAAACTAATAAAACTAGAAATCCCATGGAAACTCGAGGATTAGAATGAGAAAGAGTTCACAATTCTATTTTCGCACTTACCCCTAAAGTCCCAAAATACTACTAAATATACCTTGACATACCCCCAAATAACAAGGGAGATCTAAAAAGAAAGGTCTGCTAAGAGGTGACCTCCTCTAATACCATTTTGTCAAGAACCAGCCCGAGTTGACTCTGAACCGGTCACAAGGGCCATCCCGCGACAAGTCCCGAGTGGCATTCCCGATCCTCCCAGGATGGAGACAATCACCAAGGGAATCAATATAGTACAAAAGGGAATGATTTCACCCATATATAAAAAATGAAACAAACTATAGAAAGAAATGTACAACCCAAAATACATTTATATAAAAACCGAACTGAACATTATTTGTAAAAGAAACTGAAAGTACAACTAAACCAACAACTAAACTGACCAAACCTGATAAAAAAATAACTCCATGTGACCCTTTTGGTCACTCTCCAACATAATGATCACATGTCACCCAAGTAGATCGATCTCAAGCTGAAACATACACAAGGGCTAAAAATAGAAGAAGACTATAGGCGTGAGTATTAAAACTCAGTAGGTTAGCCTGATATTCTATTCCCAATGAACATACTTTAAAATAAAAGAAACATAAATTTCAAGTTTTAAATATAATATATTAAGGTATGTTTTCAAAGAGGTGCAACTTCAAAATGAAAATAGTTTTCAAGAGTGATGCTTTAAAGAATTTACACTTTTAAATAAATAACACACACAACCGAATTTACCAACTGAACACACCGTATGACGATAGTGAGTACAAAATAGCCAATGAGCACAAGTCACGAGAACACCCCTAGGCACTAGTTAGTTGTGAGCCCCAGGTAACTCGTATCTCAGTGAAAGAAACCTTAATAAATATATTTTCTCATGCACACGAGCCACTAGTAGGGAGAATACCCATAACCTAGTGGTCCCCCAACAACATAATCATCATATTTTAGTTAGTGTTGTCATCTTTAAACTTTCTACATGAAACAGGGTCCAAACCCCACAGAATCACTAGCATACTAGTACATGTCTGCTCACCTAGATACCCAAGATTCCCTTTAGTGATCAATCAAGTTACACATATTATCAAATACATTTCTAAATCAAAATTCAATTTCCAAACCATAAACACACAAACAGCCCGCAAACATGCTTCACATTTCATTCATGAATCAATAAACCACTAAAAAGTTTCACAAAACAATTTCAAGGAGTATAATGAGGCCTTGCACATAAAATCCATTCAAAAAATGATCTTTTAAGGAAAAAACCCATCAATAACATAAAAAAACGGATTTGAAAGCCCCAAAACCAATTAATAAATTATTTTTCATGGACTATAAAATTTCCCCAAAAGATAGACCATGGAATACACATGGAAACCATTTTTACAAAAAAGAAAATGCCAAAACGGGACGTTAAGAATTTATCAAAACTATCATTTGACCAAGGTATGAATTTAAATTTTATTAAGGAGATGTATACACACCATTTAAAGCCTAAAAACACATTAATAAATCCCTTAAAACATTTAGGTTACATATTAAAAAAAACCATTTTCATAAGGATGTGAAACAAGCCATTTTCTGACAACTTGGGACAAAACATGTTGTAAAAAAACCCATTTGTTTGTAAAACCAAATACAAATTGTAAAGCCATATGAAGGATAAAAATACCATTTATCATTATTCAAATTCATTTATAAATCCAAACAAATAATTTTTAAATCAAACATAACACATAAAAGCCAACCGGACAATTTACCGAACACATGACATGCCCTTTTAAACAAAATAATTTATTTTAAGAACTTGAAAAGAAATGAAACACCAATTGCATGAAATATTTTATAAAATCTATTGTAACATATTAAAAATATCATAAAACAGGTTCTAAACCATACAAAATAGTTTCTAAATATAGTGGAACATTTAAAAAAACACTTGGTGTGCACTTTTATGAAAAAACAACACTACCTTTCACAAAAAAAGGATTAAACAACCATTTTTCACACAAATAAAACAATAAAAATGATAAAAAATAATAATAAACATATATATCAGAAGAAAAAAATAAGAAAATGATGAATCTTAAAAGATAAATTCATGTGCAAGGGATATCCCACCTCAAATCCTTGGCGTAATGGAAACACACACCCAATATCACCATTTGAGGGTATACGAACCCCAAACCTATGATTAATAGACACAAATGAACAAAAACCCTATCAAAAATAATATGATAGCAGAACACTAGGTCTATCATGACTACTGGAGATTATAAAACCAATAAATAATGAAAGGGGGAAGAAGTGGGAGGAGAAGGGAGAAGGAATCTCACCTTTTCAACTAGAAAACTCTTCACCTTCCATTAGATATGAACCCTTAGAGAAAAGGGAAAGGATTGAAACTTCTTGAAGATTCTCCAAAGGTCTATAAGAACCATGAAAATATTATTTGTGGGAAAAATAGTACGAATGGAATGATTTATGGATGAATGAATTTACCTTCGAGATTCGGGATGATTTGAGAGACATTGAGAATATTTCCCTAATACGCGACTCATATGATCTATAAAGAGGTAAAATAGATAATGGGGGTGAGTAAAGGGGTATTGGATTCGAGTGGGATGTGGAATAATAGAAAAATATTAAAAATTGTATTAGATATAAAAGAAACATTTTTTTGAAAACTGGAAATGAGCCAATGGGCTGGCCCAATACCTAAATTAGTAACCACAATTCACCATGCTTTTGAATTTATAAGGGGTAAAAAAGGATATTATAGTATTAATATATCAGTTTAGGAAAAGTGGGATGTTTAATGAGTTAAAAATGATAAAAAATGAATGATTTATAAAAGAAAAAAAATATGTTTTTAAATATGGAAATGGGCTCACGATTGGCCCAAATCATGAAGTAACCATCCTTTCTCAAAAAACTCCTAAACAAGAAATGGATAACCCAAATTAGGGTGATTAGACATATATTGTAGTTTAAAAATCAAAATTAATCTCACCCAACACCCAATAAAAGGATCAGGATTTTCAATGAACCTGATCAAAACCATGACATGAAAAGAAAAAAAACCGGGTGTGACAGTAGGCCCTATCCATGGGCTCCTATATGCACTAAGGGGGTATTTTCATGATAAATCTTGGTTGCATGAACATGAGATGGGTTCTCGGAGGAGTTTTCAGACTTGCACAAGGATGTCCTCATAATTCCACGAACATGGAGGGAGGGTCCCTTGGTGCATATGGGCAAGGATTTTCCCATGGATCCTTGGGTATGCCCAATCCATACACACACATGTGAGGGGAACCCTGTCCAAAGGGTACATCTGATACTTGTCTACCCACATGATCACATGCTTCATATTGTGGTCTTGTGATTGAACTGAGGGTGATACATGAAAGCTGCATATCAAAGTCTTCACGTGCATGGATAAAGGTATGTGTTGCATGGTGAAGGGTACATGGACCATGGGACAGATACACATACTATTGGTCTCAATATTAGAGGATTTTGTAGGGGTATTTCTTGTCAAGGAGGCCATCTCCAAGGCCTCATGAAAATTTCATGGGCCAAAGGAGGCTGCTTTCATGATCATGGATGGGGGTCTTGTGATGGACTTCCTGACTCTGAATGGGTCTTTTTGTGGAGTCTTCATGCACTAGGGAATATGTACACATAGAACTAAAGGAGGCCAGCATGGCCATGTGTCCGAGGGTACATGAGGGAGTCACTAGTAGAAGAAATCCATATTGAGGGCTGTCCATCTTCGTTATCCATGTCCAAGTATCGTTGGCCTGCGAGATAGAGAAGCTCCATCATTCAGGCACTTTACATGTCTTTGATGATGGATCTCACAACAGTTTCCTTCAATGTTCCAATAACTTGCAGGAGGTGGCCATATAACCAGATCATCATGTCTAGGGATTCATGTGATTGCCTCAGGATAGGGACACTCTTGGTATTCGCAAGATCAGGATTCACATGTCCACTGGTGAATATTCTTAGGCACCAGTATGGATTCCCCATGTTACTGCATCACATGAGGTTCCATTTCTCATGAGACAACATGATTCGGGGGGAGTTCCTATAGGAGGTCTCGTGATCATTCATAGGGGGCTGGTGTGCGATCATGTGATCATATGGAGATCACACGATGATTCCTTTTGAAGGAATCCTATGGAATACTCTCACGATATGGATCCATTTGATTTCCTACAGATGATCTCTAATAGTGGAGAATAATGGATCTGTCCTTCTGAGTTCCTTATTTTTCGGTAGCTCTTCCCCCTCTCCCTTTGCTTGATTTTTTTGGGAGGTGAGGGGGTTTATATAGGCCATGTGTGGGTGATCGAAATTCCAAATTTCATGGAATTATGGACACATTAACATGGTGTCATTTGTATGGGAAAAAATATGAAATAATTTGGATGAGAACATGTGGAGGTGGAAAGAGTTTGTGGTCATAGAACAATGAGTTTTTTAATAAATGGGTTTTAATTTTTTTATGGAAAAAGGATAGGGTTTTTTTTAAAAGTGTCTCCATTTGCGTGAACCCCATTCACACATCTTGAATGTGGAGAGATGCATGAATGAGGTTGACGTATCCTGCATAGATTCGATAAAGGATGCGTGAACCCTGTTCACGCATCCTAGCGACGGTAAATGAATGAACAGGGTTCACACATCCTTTATGAAGTTGCTAAAGGATGTGTGAACCCCATTCATGCATCATAAAAAAAGGTTAAAAAAATAATCATTTATTTAGAAGCAAAAACTTCTTATGTATTTTATTAATTCAATTACAACCCCTTTCTATTCAGTATTTTTTGTTAACAAAGGAAGAGAGATTTAGAAAAAAAATTATCTTTCAATAACATGATCTTCCTAAATGTTATACAGTAAATAGATTTGATTTTAATTGATATATTAATCCTAGAATTAATTTAATATTTCTTCATTTACCTCCCCCTAAATAGAAACACCCATAAACATCAGTTTTGAAATCTTATATAACTTCACCAAGGATGATCTTCTTCAATACTTATTCTTAGATATGATGACAAATTATTAACCATCTTAAGGATTGTTTCTTATTTTAGAAGAATATGAAATCAATATTTTTCATAATGTCCATAATTTTATCACATGATGGAGGAATTTTAATAGAAAAATCCTCCAGTGAAGATTGTGTACCATTAGAACATGTGTCGTTTTATGAAATTTGAATATGTATTTTCTCAAAATTGGCCAAATGAACTTCTAATTCTATACATATCATATTGTGGTTTTTTTTATCTTCAATCATAATCATCTAATCTTCACAATTATTCATTATTCATTGAAATTAATCTTCATGCAATTTAATTTTTTTAAACAAAGAACCATGTTCCATGATTTTTGGATTCAAATCATTGAGATCAATAATATTTGTCAAGATTTCTTGATGTTCACAGATCTTTTCATCCAGAGTATTAATATTTATTAATGAATACCAAGTATAAATTATTAATTTTGGAAGATAATTTGATGATAGTAAGACACATATTAAAAAGATTATAACTCTATAAATGATAATAGTAATGCACATACATAATGCATCGTAAATAAAAAATAAACCTAATCTATGCCTCTGGTGTGAATGATCCTCTGTCCCATAGTCAGGTGTATACTGAACGCGTCCACGTTGTGTCTGTCTCTATCTGCACTCTGGCATACACTGCACATCATCCTCAATAGCCACCTACACATCCTCCTGGGTGATAGGTAGTGGATGTACAGTCTCACTATCTGTACCCTGTCCTGTATCTAATGATAGTGGAGGCTGGTTGGAACTCTCACCAACATGGAAAGAAGATGGTTTCTATGCTGTGGATGTTTGTAATAAAGAATTCAGGCCAACCCAGTCAGTGTTTGTATCTACCAGTGGCTGAGTCGGAGAAGCTAGAGGAGCATATGATTGATCATTCTGAATACCCTCCTCCCGTGGAAGACCAACATCTGAGTGATCAACCTGAACATCCTCCTCATATGGAATAGAAAGATCCATAATAGGGTTATCACCCCCTTGTACATCTATATTATCCTCAGTAGGCTCAGCAGGATCCACAACCTCCTCAGCATTTGGTGGATCAAAGAAAATGACATGATCAATCTCATCCATCGACGGAAGAAACTGTGATACAAGGGTGTGAAAATATATTGGGTCAAATACAATGTTCTCTACTGGATCAGACATGTGAAGTAGATGACAGATACAAGCATCCTACAAAAAATATGTCATTAAGTAATATGAATAAAAATTCTACAAAATTGTGGAAGGAACTATGTATACCAGATCATGAAAGCCTCATTCGTGTCGTGTCAAAAATCTAACTGGGGAACTATAGTACCAAGATGCATAATCCATCTGATCCACCAAATGAAAAAACATTGTCCCCACCCCTCACAACTGGAAGTCCTATCATATATCCCATAAATCAATATATCTAGCATGATATCTCCTCCAATCAAAATCTCTCTTCTCTAACATCTTCAGGGAATGCAGTGAATCTAACTGACTGGGTGGGTCAAGAATAGGCTGAAAGAATCTGAACTGCCTCATAACTCTATCAGTCTAAGGCCACTTGACTATATGAAAATGAATCAATGGAAACCTGCAGGAGCCGATAGAAAGCATCCCCATACAGTACAATGGAAGACTCTGGATAATAGAATCTGTATATGGCATCCATAAAATCTGAAATAAAAAATAAATAATCAATTAATAAATGAATACATGTATAATAAAGAAGAAATATTTAACAATATAAATAATAATCAATTACATTGTGTGGTCGAATGCTGTCTAACATAAGTCTGTAGGTGTGGACGTCGTGTCTAGGGGAATCTGAATGTCGATGTGCCTGACTCCACCTGTAGATAATATTGTTATATTTACATTTCATAATAGAAAGTTATACAATTAAGTTAGACAATATAAGAAATAAATAACATACCAACGTCCACATGGAGCCTCTGCTACAATATCTGCTGGTAATGTCACACGAGCATGTAGAGCTAATTGAGAGATGTGCTCCCATACCCACATCTGTAGAAGAACCATGCATCTTGTGATCTTCATCTTATCGATGCGACATGCTCTACATAGTGCCCTGTATGTTTATGATGGACAAGAATAACCCTAACTATATCATCTTGCCTCATCCAAATCCTCCAGAAAAGATAAATACATCAAATGTACAAAAGTAGTGGAGTGATCAACAAAAACGTGCCACTGATCAACCTCAAAATATATGCACGTGAAAATCGCAGCACGATGATCTCATCAGCATTCTATTCTAACCGCGTGAAGTGCTAGTCTAACCAAAGCATGAGTAATATACCACCAATGATGATCTTTCCATCATCAATGACCTCTATTCCCAGTATTCTATGAACAAAATCTGACAAATATGATCCAACTCGACCAGTCAGAGTTGCACCATCGATGGGGCGGACCAACATAATGGCCAAATCCTGTAGGGTAATAGTCATCTCCACTTCTCTAAAATGGAATGTATGTGACTCTGGCCTCCATCTCTCCATAATCACAGCAATAAGATGATGATCGAGAAAGGTGAAGTCGCCCATCGCTACGCCATAGAATCTAGAAAGACGAAGATGAGGGATGATAGCAGGAGGTGGTGCTGTATGATGGAAATGTTGAGATCTGCGTACACTCAACAGAGGCATTGGATGTCCCTCTAAAATCAGAAATGATACATGAGTAGCCTGAGATGTGAGAAATTGAAAATATTCCATCTGCACAAATGATATCATCATTACTTTATTATAGTGAATTCAATAAAAAATTTCAACTGTTATTTAAATAAATCTAGAACAATCAAATGAAAAATGATTGTGTTAATATTTTTGATTTATACTTGATTTTTTGTGTGTGGTTTAGTGTTTTTATTACTTGACCAATAGCCTCAATAAATATAGGACACTCTTACCTAATTTTGATATTCATTATTTATGAGGTCTGCATTAATTAAAACCTATAGAGGTGTTCTAAGAATTGCATGTGGGCTTCCATAAGCTAGTTTGTTTGTGTGGGCCATAAGATACTTGAATATATAGGGATGATAATCATATAGATGGTATCATTGATATGTCATTTTTCTCATTTAATCTCAAGGAAGTATGAATTGGTGCATGTGGTATGAGAGGTTTAATAAAAAATTGAAACTTTGATTTAAATAAATATAGAACAATAAAATGAAAAATGATTATGTTAATATTTTCAATTTATACTTCAATTGTTGTGTGTGGATTACTTTACTTGTTACATGTTGAAGCATGATATATTCATTTTCTATCTATGTTGTTTTTTGAATAGTTTTAGTATCAAAAGATTCTTTATTAGAGAATAAAAAAAGAGACAAACCAAAATTGAAACATGTTAGAAATGGAGAAAGTCAGAAATAAAAGGATTCAATACTGAAAATTCCACATAGAAAATAAACTATACATATTCGTGATATAATACACAAACTTGATCATGGATGATGAGATGTGGAGCTCTGTGCTGCCACTTGGGGACATCTCTTACGAGTATGTCCTTCTACATGAAGAATACTACATCGTATTCTCCCCCCTTGTTGCCGAGACCAATCCATTTCATTTCTGATTCGACTTGATTTTGGTTTTCCTCGAGTCCGTAACATAGTATTGTGAATCCAATAATTTTAAAAATGAAAGACATTGAGAAAATCATAATTGAAAAAAACCAAATTATGAAACCTGGAAATATCCGGGATGATGGTCAGCTGATCAGCAGGGAATGAGATAGAATGAAATTTACCAACAGGCATCCAAGTTGCACTATAACAGTTAACCAAAGTTCTCATGTGATACACTAGGTCAACATATGGATCCCATGATATATTTCCTGAAGAACAAGTTGTGATAACATGTGCACATGGATATCTAAATTACTAAAAGTTGCTACAATCACATTATCTGTTATCTAACATCACTACAAACACTTAACCACTAGTGCATGTAGCCCGGTCATAGCACAATCTTACATGAAATCTTGTATTTTCCCTGTTAAAGGCTAGAACATTCCATCTTGAATCCTTATTTGCTATCAGATCAATATCACTTTGGAAATGTTGTGTAAAATGCATTCCATTTTCCATCCTCTAATAGGCCTTTTGGGACTGGTCAACAAAGTAGTGAACACATTTATATAATTTCTCTTGCACTAACACTATGATCGGGAGTTTGCGCACACCCTTGAGGACACCATTTATGCACTCCATTATATTAGTGGTCATATGGCCATATCTTTTTCCACCATCATATGCTAATGAACATTTTTCCTTTGAAATATTCATCATATATTCATACAAATCTTCATTAGGAGTTCATATCTCTTTAAGGAGTTGATCAAACCTTTCTTGTTAGGGATCATATGCTGAAACCATAAGAGAATAATGTAATGAAATGGAGAATAATTTTTTTTAAAAAAAATAGTTCAGAAAAACATACCCAACTTGAGGATCACCTTCTTTATGGAATAATATCTAAAATGATTATACAAATTACTTGAAATATGTATAATTAAATAATGATGATAAGAATTCAGATCAGTCCATGAAACCCCATAACTAACCACAACCTCTATAATCGCTCGATGGCGATCAGATATCAGACACATGCCATGGTTTTGTGTGACATGAACATGTCCACATTCCAAAAAACAGCTCCAACATTCAAAATTATCCGTTTCAACAATAGAAAAATCAAGTGGCAGAGGAGCACGATTACCATCCCGTGTGGCTGTAATGAGTAGAACACCTGTATACTTTCCATACAATAAAGTTCCATCGACTTGAATAAATTTTTTACAATAGGGAAAGGCAGCATTGCATGGAATAAATGCCCAAAAACCCTATTAAATGACACATTTTTCCGATAAACTTGATGATTAGGGGATACATCTTCAACAGTGTCCAATTGATAAACAATCTTATTGTTGAGAGACAAAAATTCCATAAGTTGTGGAAATATAGCATAAGATTCATTCCAATCACCATACACTTTTACAATTGCCTTTTGTTTTTCATTCCATGATTTGGTATATGATATCTTATGGTTATAAAACTATTGAATTATTTCCTGAACAAGGGAAATCGGAACATCCTCACATGTTAGTATCATCTCACAAATAACATTTGATATAAACTCTGAATCAAGGGAAGAGTGATCCTACGACAAGCTTGGATGCACACAAGTGTGTGGCCCTTATAATTTGGTTATCCTGCAAGATGCAAAAAATTTAGCAAATATTACCCTTAATCAAAATTTATATTCTAGCCCATATTTTTCACAATGAATGATATATTTTTTCTTCTTTGACTCATCAACCACAAATGTGAAATGTTGTTCAATGTGGTATTGCTTTATCACAATTTTCATGGAAAATTTACTTTCAAACTCCTTCCAGACATAAATGGATTTATCATTTTATGTAGACCTATTCCCTTTAATTCCAGGGAATTCAGAAGCTATTGTAATGACATCCCAATCAAAATGTTGTTCACGAGATATCCCTTTAACTAAAGAACTCAATATTGAAGGATGATTAATACTAACCGGTGGATGTCGTGGATGCATATCTCTCAAATGAACCGTAGAAGGTTCATTTCCCACATCACCCTCACCCACATCTCTCAAAGGAACCTCAGAAGGTTCATTCCCCACACCACCCTCACCCACATCATCTCCTGATGGATCCCAAGATTCTTCTTCCTCAGATAAACTTTCACTCAATATATCATCACAAAAAGGGATGTCATCTATATTTCCTTCTAAATTTTGATCATCTTATTCATAATTTTATTCTATTAATGGAGTCATATGAGAAGTAGGCAATGAAAAAGACTGATGTGAAGGACCAAATTTTATATATCTCACAAAACATGGTTCTTTAGTAGTCAGTTTCACCACATCTATATCAAAAATCACCACATACAACTACATCAAACCATTCACACACTACTGTCTAAATAAGGAAGATGCATCCATACAATCATCATCATCGACCAAAGGGTAATTGGTGTTCCAGAAACATTTAGGATATTTTAGATGTCAATATGTGATTGAATAAATGGATTGATCGACCCTTAATTTGAACTGATTATAAATCTTATTGCAAACTTCATCCAATGTTATACAACCACAAAGATTTATCACTCTGACAGGTGGAACAATATATCTAAATCCCTACTCCGTATAAATGGTCTCACCATTACAATATATTTGTGCAGACATTATTACCTATAAAAAAATAATTAATAAAATATTATACACTACATCAATATTTTACATTATTTAATATAACTTTATATATTTTAATTACTTATGAATAAATAATCATGACTTGATCTTAAGACTTACGATTAATTTATCATTATTTGATAAACTAACCAAAGCCTATGGGTAGACTCATGAAGTCTCTATTATCAAATATTTTAGCAACCGTCAGTCTCCTTTCAAATAGCAACGCCTCATTTCGAATGCTTGTTCTCAAATGCCTCTTTAGGGACACCTCTCTGGGGACGCGTCTTTGGGGACACCTCATGTTGATTTCCTTTTAATTACAAATTTACTCACATGCATGTGAGGGCTTCTAGGGGTATTAAGTACATAAATTTTTTAAATAGACATGCAGGTCCTTACTTACTTAGTCAGATATGACTCATATGTCATCAATACAAAAAAATATGCAATTATTACAAATTAAATGACCACATTCACAAAACAAGACATGGAATTTCAATTATGGATCGATCAGTCATCTCAAGATCAATCATCACACAACTTACCATGTTTTTGGGTATTCTTATTATATCAATTACTAGATGAAATACATATTAAATATCTATATCTCTTTTATATTTAATAATTTTAATTATAACTAATATAATTTAAAAAAATTATTTATACAAAACTATTTTTATACCATTAACAAAAAAAGTTTTCTATATATTTGTTAATAATTTTTAATATGATACATATAAATAATATATTATTAAAAAATTATATTAATAGTGTATAAAATATTATAATTTAAATTAATATTACTTTCAAAATAACTTTTTTTATAACTTATTTAATTTTCATAAACATTCAATATGAATTCATAAAACATTTTAGACAAGACATAATTAATTTTCCTAAACATTCAATATGAATTCATACAAAAAAACATCATTCATAAATTAAATAATACAAAAGACACTAATTTAAACATCAATACATATGAAATAAAAAACCATACAAACAAACACTAGTTTTTACATATCACAAATCAAATAAATAAATCATACAAATGAAATAAATAAACACAATTAAACAATTGAAAATTTAAATAGAAATTTTATATTCTTAAAATCAGAAAAAATTTGCTGAGAAAGAAATTTTACAGGGCTTCACAGCAAAATCCAGAGGAGAAGAATAAATTGGGGGGGGGGAGACCCCCTTTTATATATTTTCTCGGTCCGATACGTGAATGGGGTTCACGCATCCTTCATCCGATCTTCAAAGTATTCCTGAACCCTGTTCAAACATATCTCCATGTCCAAGATGCGTGAATGGGGTTCATGCATCTGGAGACCCATTTTTAAAAAAATTTCAAACCGTATCCCTTTTCGATAATTTTTTTCAAAAACCATAAATAAATACAACCCGTTGGTCGCCTTTTCCTAAGTTGCATGATCAAGGGTGATCATGTGATGACTTAGAGTTTATCTCACTCATGGAAGGATAGAAATGCTCGAGAAGGCCTCTCTATAGTTTCCACTAGTTCGATCGCATGATCATGGGAGGATCACACGGCAGCTTCAGATGATGTCGGGGAGACTTGAGAGAGACCACTGGAGGTTGTAGATGCCTCTGTTGGATGCTTCATAGTCTTGATTTGAATTCCAGAGAAGTGTCAGAAATAAGGGGAGAGTTCCAGGTGTGCGTTAAACTAGGGTTTCTGGAGGTTGAAGATGACAACTCATGAGATGCACGAACTCGGCTGGTTTGAGTTTGCAATCGGTAGGATTGAGCAGATGGCTAGGATTAGCGAGAGGAGATATCTGGTAGTGCGGATCATTGGTGTCTAGATCATATGGCCCTGATTCAATTCCGCAGAAAAATATGCATCCCACATCGAATTTCCATAACTTCCTCCATTCAGACTATAAGCCATTTGGTGGAGACTGCAAATTCAATCCAACAACGGGTTTGACACCCATAACATATGCAACACCTCTACATGTTATTTCCAATGAATGGGATGATTCCCTTGGGCATGGTCAACCTAGTCCTACATGGCCCTTGGTTGAGTTGGTTCAACTAGTTAGTGGGTTAGCCAAATGAAATTTTTAGTGAAATGTTGGGTCCAAGATATGTTTCTTTAAACCATAGGTCTTGTATGATCTCTACCATCTATTAATTTATTGTCTAGAATGACTCTTGGATCTTCAGTGACAAAGAGAGACATGAACAAATACCAGTTCAAACAATGTGGACCCAAGTATGGTATTTTCATGTTATTATAAATCATTGTATGCTTTTCTATTTTCTATTTACTACCACCTGAGTTATAAAACCTAACTAATGCCCATATAAGATTTAGGTACTAAGTTAAACCTTAACATCTAGTACATGGTAGGAATGGATGACTGGACCTCTCGTTCTCTTCCTTCTAGATACGATTATGGTAGTGGTTATGGTATGTGGTGGACTTGGTTTTAATAAGAGGTTGTGGTATGTGGTTGTTGTATGTAGTTGTGATATGTAGTTCTGATATGTAAACATAGTAAGGGATAAAAGTTCCAAGATGTATGATGTTGGGATTTGAGGGGTGACATAATTAGTGGGGGAGTGGGTACAAGGTGAATGGATAGGTTAGAGATGTATTCCACACTAGGGGGGGTGTGAATAAGTATTGATGACTTTTTCTTCCAAATTATATTTTTCTATCCATTTCACCTTTATTACTTATTAATGTGAATGGTTCAGTCATTCTCTTTTCTTAACCTTTGTTTTCATATCGAAACACACATATAAAGGAGACATTGATTTATATGGTTCACCTTTTAATAAGAAAGGCGAATCCTTGGTGTGAATGAGAAACACCCATGATCACAAAACCCACTAGTAATAAACCTGTGATCTATAATTAGAAGGGAGTATCCATGATATTTCATTGCATTATAGTCTCTCTACAGTGCATTAATATTCCACTAGGTTATTATACACCCATCTAGATAGTTACACTATAAGTGTAGGGTGAAAATAAGAAATATTTAACCAATTTAGTTCTTATTATTGTTACGGTTCTTGGGAATTATTTCTCTTATCTTATACTTGAAAAATAAATTTAAGAACCTCTTTTTTTATTCATTATTATTCTTTTTTGTGAACTAGATTTCACAAAAAACATTTATTCTTCTACCACTCTCTCTTTTTATTCTTTTTCTTTCCTCAGTGCATTAGGACTACATCAGTTCTTCTTTCTTCTTATTATTCTTCAATGAACATGAGTAGAAAAACTATAAATATATTATCTCTTTTCTTCAATACTCATAGTTTTATCACCATGATATAGTATCAATAATTCTTCTTGGAATATATTATATAGAGTAACAATGTAAAACTCTCTCACACACACATCACTTGTTCATCGGCCAGTAGTTTATATATATAGAAATAATACAACAACATTGGTTTCTTCATAATTATTTTTCTCATTATATTATTTAATTCATAATCTAAATACCTTATTTTGAATTTCCAAGATTTTTAGTAATTCAAAATACCTGATATATTCTACCTTTATCCTTAAAATATCTGGCCTTTAAGAACCCCATATCCAATATTCAAAATTATTTGAAATATCACTGAATTCTAAAATTTAGACTCACTACATATTCACAATATATGGAATCATATATTTGTATTTAAATACCATAAGAAATGGTATTAAAACAAATAGGTCCAACTTTATTAAATTCATCCGACAATATTTGAATATTAAAGATCCTCATATGTATTGGATCACATGCATATTTCAATGCGGCATTAGAATCCTCAAAAATTATCTTTTAATTTTTATCTTCAATATATTTATAGAACCATGAAAAAATATTTATGATATTTAAGAAATTAAGATCACATCATCGAGTATCAATATATTTAAAAAAACTCAGAAAAAATCTATAATCAATGATTTTAAAAAAAAAATTCTTGGGAAATTTCTAAGTATAAAAAACACATAATCATGAACCAAAATAATTACACTAAAAATAATTACAGTTCGCAATAAAATATTTATGTTCAGATTTCAAAGACTTATGATGATTGTCCTCAAAAGACTTATATTTTTTTTAATTCCTCTTATATCTTTATAGCTTGAACTGTGATTTTCAAAAATGTTATATTTGTTTTCTATTAAATAACTCCCTATAAAGCATTGATTGATATGGTAATACTGTGTGTGGATCATATGACTTGAAATATTTATGCATCAGGGTGATCTTAATACTTATAGAATAACTCCACCATGGCTAGATCTACCATGAAAATCACCTATATTTTTTCATTCAAACTCCTATATGCACAGTCACTGAATTGGCCTTATGATTTATTCAAACTCCTATGTGAACGATAAATATATCGACCACATGTTTTATTCAAACTCTTCTTCGAATGGTCATTGTATCAACCATTCATTTTAAGGTTGACCACACATGGTCAAGTGTATGAAGAATATAGTCACTAGATCAACAATGATCTATAATTCATTCAATTCAAACTTATTTATCTTTCATAAAATCAAGCATCATGCTAAACCAAATCATTATATATATATATATACCTATTTTAAAAACACTTTAATTTTCATCAACATAATCAAACCATATTCTTTCCACGATTTATATTCATCATCTTAGATTCATAAAAACCATGATATAGGTATATTGTTCATGATTGAATGCATTAATGGACTTGGTATATACATCTTGAGCCTCTCATGATCCTTAGTGTTGAATTATATCACCCATCATGATCTCAATATAGGAATGATAAGGTTTTTAGATGCATATAAAAATACATGTGTAATGAAACTCACTCGAGTTTGAAGATGATATTGAATTTATTAAAATTTAATTATTCAATTAAAAAATCTGCAACACTTGATGTCATTTAAATCCATTTGACCATGTATTAAAATGAGAATAATGGATACATGTCTCATTACCATGTTTTAATGGTGAGAAGAATTAATGAACTTATTATTAAAAGACATATACTTTAATTGAAAGTAAATATAGTATGGTGTTAGTGATCTCCTACTACCTCCCATGCCACCTCTCCCATGATAGGCTAAGAACCACCTAGGTCTCCTGTGTTGCCTCATGCTCCTGCATGCATTCATGCCTAACCCTTCACATTATGTCCCTAAAAATTCTACCACCATATCTATTTGGGCTAGATATGTATATTTGAGATGGCTCTTGAGGCTTCCTTAGGTGGTTGTGATTGAACTGGATCCCATGGATGGCCCAAATTGGCCAATTGTTTAAGAATTCCTTTAAAAATATTTATCCAAAATTTCAATACCATCCCCTAGAAATATATTCTTATTTTATTTTATTACCACTTAAAACTTCATCCATGATTTATTTTATACTTATAATAACAAAGATATAACCTTCAAATACCTTTCATAATGATCATTATGAATTCTCTATTCAATATAAATCTCAAAAACACATTTGAATTTATGGTGAATAAATCTTCTACAATTTACAAAGGAAATAACTTCAAACCAACTTTATAAAACTTCCACTAGGATTATTTCTCATTATGATTCTTATTTAAAATATTGACATCAATATCCATGTACAAATTCATTGAAAATCATTACCAAAAAATATGATTCATACAAAGTGGTCTCAATAATCTATACCTTTTTATTTTTTGATAATACCTTTTAAATTATATATTAATATGTGCAATATTCCTTCTCTCCCCCTTTTCTCATCAGTATTTCATTTTACTTTTTCTCACCTTGTTGATAAGGGAAAAAAGTACACGTGAATTCATGATATAAATTTATACTAAATAAATATGACATCAACCATTCCACTCTAAGTATACTTGAGAAATACTAGTTGTATAATACAAAAGGGTTTTATTTAGATAACAAAGTTGAAAGTTATCAATTGAATTTTTTACCAACTGAAATGATATTACCATTACCTTTCTCATAAGTTGTCCAATTATTTCTAGTTGAGACAATTGATTAAAACCAATTGAGATACAAAATTTCTCAATAAGTACATAAACCTAAATTTCATACACATACTTCAACACATAGGTTGATAAAATTTAAGCATAAAAGGCAGGTTTTATCTTTAGAAAATAGCCTTTAACTCTTCTTCAGACTTCCACTTATTTGAAATTTATTCAAAAAATTACCCACCTTAATGTTAGGATTGGTTTTTTTATCCAAGGATGAGAGATTAATAAATCATACATTATCAATCACACCTCTTTAATCACATTCTAGAATATTTATATTTTCATAAGGGATTAATTTTTTTCAGCTTCTTCATAACCTTCTTCACATAAAATATTCTTTATAATGATGGATATATTTAAATGATGTATCACATGATTTATTATATTAAGAAAACTAAAAAATGGATCTTATTAATATGGCTTATCATATTTTAAAAATACTTCATAATCATCAAGGAAGATCTCCTTTAACATATATTCTTTGGAATACCAAATGTGCATCAAACTAGGATGGTAGCTTCTTCTCTTTGTTTTCCAGTGTTGATAAAATATTGTTCAATTTTATCTAGGTTGTCCATAATGGATATCCATACCTCCATTTTTTTGTTTTATAACACCTTGATATTTTGATAAATAAAACTATGTTCAATATATTATACGATATGAAACACTGATCCTAAACAAACCATGAAATATTATTATATAAATATGAGTGTTATTACTTGGATATTAAATTGGTGGGAATGAATAGGATTAACTTATTTATGATATAAATATCATACTAAATATAAATTTATTAATAAACTCTTAGTAAATAAGAACTCAACTTTTAATGAAGAAATTTTATGCTTAAAAAATACATTTTCTTAAAAAATGACTTTTATTGCATTTTCTAAGAAAATGTTTTAGTTAATTTTTAGAAACTTTAGAAAATTTACTTGATAAAATTAACTTAATTATTCAAATCATCATATAAAAATTAAATTTAGGTTAAATTTTTGTATTTTTTTGAAATGATTCATTTTTTCAATGAATAGTAAAAATTACCCATTTTTTGAATTTTGTCATTTCTTTTCATTAAATAAATTAATTTAAAATTACCATTATATTTTGGATGTGGTATTAAAGTTAAATATGAAATATTTTATTTATAATAATATAATTAACTTCATTTTAATCATAAATATTTGTGATTTTGGTATAAATGTTTTTATGCTTATAAACACAGTTTTCTGAAAACTATTTTTAAGTACCTAAAGTTTATCCATTTCAATTAATTAAAATAACCACTTATAAGAAAATATTTATGTTAAATTTTTAAATTTTATATATTTTTATATTTATTTTAATTCATATATTGATGATTTAAAGTCACATGGTTAATATAATATCATCTATTTCTTGAAAAATACATTTTCTTGAAAAACTGCTTTTCATCACGCTATTCAAGATACTAATAAAATTAATTTATACTAATCATCAGTAATGAATTTAGTAAAATGGATATAATATTTATAACCAACAAAAAATATTTTTTTTAATAAGGCCAATTTAATTTTTGGTCATAATGAATAGTAAAATAATAAAAATTCATCACCACAGTAAAAGGGTAAATCGAGTTAACATAGGTTAAAAATAAGTGATAAGGACAATATTTTTTCATATTAAATATTATTGGATGAATAAATTTATACCTTTACCACCTTATACAAAATATTTTTTATGCTACACTTTTCCATGAAAGTGACCTATATAATATTTTAAGTAATGAAAAGACAAAATGTCACCCTCTTGGTTTATATCTCCCATACGTGTTCACAACAGGACAAAATTAATTTGTGAATAAATAAAAACGGATATTTTTAGAAGAATGAAATTATTTTCATGATGAAAATTGATTAATATTTTTTTAGTTATTATATAATTACCTTAAATGCTCACGCAACACCGACATAATATTTATTTAATTAAAAGAAAAGAAAAATACATGATTTTAGAAATATTAAAAGTAATATAATTTGAGTGAGTTATTATGTTACACAAATTTTATATATAATTATAATGTATTTTTGGTGTTTTAAAGTTTTATATTTGAAATCCATTTTTTTCTTGATGTTTTTAAAGTCAAATTAAATTAATAGTGTGAAAATTGACATTAATGATATTTTATAATAAATAATGTTTTATTAAATGTTTTAAAATTACTAAAAATATTATATTCAGAATATTAAATGGTATATTTTTTATAATACCAAAAAAGGTCATTTTATGTACCATTATTCCTTTTATAAGAACTTTCTTGACCACTAATGAGTAAAAACTTTAATACCATGGTAATTGTCAAAAAGGGTTAACATGGGTTAAAAAAAGATAGGGGTGAAAAAATCACCTAAACTTTTCCAATTTTTATTTTATGTGATTATTTTGACTCAAAATCATAATAAAATTTAATATTATAAATATGGATACATATTACTATGAAAATTAATTTATATTAATTTAATACTTTAATAAATTCTAAGAGTGCCCCACTCCTCCCTTATAAAAGGGAATATCTTATCCAATTTTATCCACACTTTAAGAACATTTTGGTTCAGAAAATTCCTAAACAAATACCTTCCTTATATCACTACCAACTTCCTAGAGTCCATGGTTTGATTAGAAAACCATCCTAGGAAATATTTTGGTGTAAACCATAATAGTTTGTCCGAAGAATGGGTGTAGTTCTTAATCAAGTGTTTTCATTTTATTTCTTATTATACCTCCTAAAAAATTCTTCAAACACTCTGAATTAATAAAAGATATTTTTAAATATACTTAGTTATTTTTATGTTTATTTCATTACCTACATCAATCTCATATTCTATCAAATGGTAAATGGAACCATGGTTCGTGTGTATGGTAGACTACTACCTCACGAACCGATGTAAGTCATTTTCTATCACCGCCTCCCGCAACTGTTTATAATGATAGATTAAATATATATATATATATATATATATATTATCTTAATTATATATTTATAATTACGTAGAAGTAATATATTATCTATTTTCTTAACTCTTCAGTCACTAAAAAATGATGACATTGTTTGTGAGTATGTGTGGACCGCTACCTCCACAAAGTGGTGTGATTCGTTTTTCATCACAAAATAACATGGATGATATATAAGTATATCTAAAGAAATAATATGTTTTTTTATATTATTATCATTATATAAAGATAAATTAACACTTAACTTATTTCCATAATGATCGTTGATAAATTGAAACATTACTGATGCATATGTACGACCTACCGTCTTTTATGATTGTAACATAGTTCATTTTTCATAATTATATTTAATGATTGGTTTTCGAATTATAATTTATGTAAAAAATGATAATTATGACATGATTATTATTCTATATATGATGTATCAATGACCTCTTTGACCACAGTTGACACACCGAAGCTGTTTTAAAATTATGAATCGAACATCCTCAAAATACCATACATGGACTTAACCGACTAAGTTATTGAATATGCAATTAAAATAAATGAAATAAATGATTTAAGTATAAGTTATAAAACCAATAATTTTTTTAATAAATAAAATAATTTATATGAGTTTATTATACAAGAGTTAAATGACATATATGGAAATTCAAGACTCTAGGTAAGGGATTTATTCTCAATCTCCTTTTATTGAGACATATTTTAGTGACATGAACCTAATTTTTTAATTGTATATATAATAAAAATTTACATATTATGTAATTAATATTTCATACTTCATTTTATTTTATGTTTCATATTGAATTATTTCATCCAAGGGGATTTGACTTTAAAGTTACTAAGTGGTAAAGGGTTTCTTAACATAATTTCCTTTAATTGGGTTATAAATATTCTTAATTGACATTGTTATTCCGTGATTATGTGTGAATAAATATCCATTTTTTTATTATGTATTTATAATTTTTTTCTATGGATTTATATATTTTTTAAATAATATATTCATTCATTAATTCTCAATTCAATAATATGATGTTTGTAAGGGTTATTCATCTCAAATTTTCTTTCTTTGGGACATATTCTTATAATATTAACCTAAATTATTTTATGTGGTGTATATACTAATAATTGATAGATTATTTCATTTATATCTTCATATTAATGGTATTTAAACTTTATCTTGAATCCATTTCCTTAATGGTCTTAAGATTTAAAAGTTACACAAAATGGTAAATATTTTTATGTTACAATCTAATCTTATTTTGGGATTATCAATGTTCAAGGATCCATTGGGGGAAATCAAATGATATTATTTTTTTTGAACCACATATATTTTCTTATCCTATTGTTATGAATTTGTTTTACATGTTTAATTTATATTTCCTCTATTATTGATTAAAAAAACATTAAGAATGTTGTTTGTATGCAATACGAATCTTGTATATTCTTTTAGATAAGAAATATTTATTTTCTATATACATATTTTTTAAAATGTTTTAATTTTTTTTATATAGAATAAATTATTTCTTAAATATATTTTACATGATCTTTGATCTTATTCTAAAATTATTTAAAATGAAATTTTTTAATGTTTTCCAAATGGGTCACTTTTGACTCTATTTACAAAATGTTTGAAAAGAATGATCATTTTTAATGCTTATGAATCTAAGATCCCATATTTTTTTGGCACAACTCTCTATGAGTTTTTAATTTGAGCCTTAGTGGTTAAGTCTTTTTTTGATATGGGGAGCCTTTATTGGAGAAAAATGAGCTAATTTTTGGGGATGTATGCTCATTTGAGTTAATGGATTATGATTATAAAGGGGACTAAGTGTTAATATAGGTTCTTAGTAAGTTGAGAAGAGTTAAAGGAGGTTCATGTTGTTTACAAGGAAAATTGGCTAAAAAATAAAATGTATAACATTTACACATTGTGTAAAGGTATTACACATCATGTAATTATTCAAGGGTTTTAATAAAATAAATATAAGGTAATGGGTTTCTCAAATAATACCATTAAAAACATTTACACGACATGTAACTACATTACACACCATGTAAATTTCCAACCTGCTATTTTAAACATGCTACGTGGTTAATTTTCATTCTAATTCACTGCATCTCCACTCCTCTCAACCCTAGGGAATTATCCATTCAATTTTGGAGTGACAACATCCCTTATGGATGTTTTATTTTTATCTTCAATCCCTGGTAAGTTTCTTTGGTTAGGTTTCTTATTTATTCCCTTTGGTTCTCCAACCATTGTAGTGAAATCCTTTTTTTGATTGTGGTTTTGTTTTTATATTGATCTTTTTTGATCTAGGAACCTATTTTCAATAATCCAAACCTTCTTCCTCATGGTTTTGTCTGTTGGAATCATTTTTGGATTGTTGATTAAAGGCAGGGGGTCTAAATCTTAACCCTATGGTTTGATTATTTTCATGTTTATGCAATGTTGTGATAGAACCAATGTGGTGTGTGCCCAAATAAATATAATAAATGAATGATATTAACCCTTTAATCCGTTGTTTTCAATTGGATTTTGACCTGGATTATGGATACCCATTGGGTGAACAAACCTTTGAAAATAATGGAATCATCTTTTGGAATAAAGTATGTTTAGTATGACATGTGACATATGGTGATTTCTATTTATATAATCCCTAAATTGTGTCTTATTTCTTATTGATATAATTTTTAATCAATTTTGAGTTGAATTGCAAGTGGATTATGAAAGAAGAATGGAAATTCTCATAACTAACCATTGATAATTGTGATTTGATATTATGATATCCATGCTATATGACTAGGAATTTGTTACATGCTATAATACTTATATATTGAGATTGACCCTAGAACTTGCACACTTATATGTTTTAGTGCTGATATTGAGTGGGCTCATCCCAGTACACATTGTAATTCTTATAGATAGTAGGCTATTCCCATTCCCATGTTGTAATGCTTCTAGGGATTTGACCCAGAATACTGTAATGATTATAGGGATCTGACCCATATTTTTGTGACTATACCATGGTTATATAGTTGTGTTTTGAATGGTTTTAAGAAAAGCTCTAAGATATTCTAGAATAGAGATGGAGAAGGTTGTTGTTGTATTTTATTAATTTTTGAATTAATTAATACACATATTTATCACTTTATTGCTTACACATCTTATTAAACTATTTTTGTTTAGACACGGTGGTTTCAACCTATTGAGTTATACTCACACCCTATTTGGTCCTTTTTTTGGTACCTGAGTAGATTTCATAGATGCGAGTTTGGACAAGGAAAGAGGACCTAGAAATTGATTGCTTGTTTTCTGTTGGGCTAAAGTTTGGAGATGGGACAGACATGGGGTTTAGGACCCAAGACTTTGAGTATTTTATTTGAGTCTGAAATTATTTTAATTTATTGTTCTATCATTACATTTAGATGCATTCCAACACATCATTACATTATTCATTATCTATTTATTGAATTATTTAGTTGTATTTCTTTATTTCCTTCCACTGTGTATTTACTATAATTATTTTTATTTATTTATGATTTTTTTTACTTATATTACACTTCATTATAGGTGGTCTAGTCTCCTCACTATTCTATTCACAACCGCACTACTAGTCAGCAGCCTCTGATATATGGGGAGGTGTGCTTGAGGTCTTGTAACCAACTCTTTCTAGCCATGTGAGAGAGTTCCCGATTGGGGGATGTTATAAAGTGGCATTAGAGGGATGTTTTCTTTTATTTTTCTTATAGTTTGGGAAAGGTAGAAAAGATACTAGGATGTGTCATGACCTGGTAATGATCTTGTTCATGGGGGTATCTAACCCATGTATAGGAGAAAATCTGAGTACCCAGGGATGGGATTACTGTTTATGTTGTGTGCTTTTTACAGTTGGTGTTATTTCACCTTGGGTGATTCACATGTTGTGAAAGGTTATTATTTTAGGATCTTACCATTTCTTGATATTTGTAATCATGGCCTAGTATAGCACAAGATAAAGATACATGAATCATAATTGGCACATAGGGATATATTGACATGCATTGTTCATAATAGGGGCATATCTATTTTTGCATGTGATATATAATTTCTTATATAAATTTGATATTAGATATTTGTGTCACTAGATAAATGAAACAAGCTATCATTTCATACTAAAATACTTATAATCCATGTATAGAGAGACCAAGAGTTAGTGGTTCTTAGTTGTAGTCACCTTTTGGGATTGACCTTATTGCTAGCCAATTCTCTAAGGTGTGCATTTGTCTTATAGAGAAAAATACTCCTCATTATATTTGAATTAAGCATCTGGAGAGTGGAAATTAAGAGGATCCTAACACACTTGAACTATAACTTCCCATAGTTCCTAAGGAGCATATAGATGTTTAGATTCACAACAACTTTGCCAGGGTCATGTGATCCATGTAAAGGGAGACTTTTCATACTGTTCTGTCGATTTCTGAGCTAACAAGAGAGTTTTAGATTTAGAATCTACCTATGTTTACTAAGGAAGGGGTAACCTCCAATTGCCCAAAGGCCTTCATTTTTTATTTATTTTGATAATCCACCTTTCAAGGGGTGATGTGGGACCCTTACAAGGCCCGTAGACGTAAGTATTACATGGATCGTAGGCATTAGAGGAATTAATTTCCCATAGGCTTCAAACATTACATAAAACCCAGACTAACTACTTGGAACTGCTACTCCCCAGCATCTTCATTGTCAAATCATCTCTCCACCTTCGCATGGATGTTCAGCTAGGAAATTTATATCCTAAAACCTTGAGGGATGAAAAATATCATGAGTTCACGCATCTGACATAGGAGGGTTTATTAGTGCTGGACTATACTTGACATTTTACCGACCTACTGTTCTTTTCACCATATTTGGGGGCTGATGAGATCTCTAGGGAATGATATTTCCAAGATGGTCTTTGTTATGAGATCAGGTCATAGGTAAACATTTTTCAATTAAACAATTTTTTATGATGTGATGAATAAGGCACTTGTCATGGAAGGGAATTTGAGAGAGGCCTCAATAAACAATCTGAATGCTTCATCCGAGATATCTGGAAGTTCTTCTTTGAGTGGTAAGAAGCACTGTTGTGATAATTTCCACCAATTTAATAGCAGGTAGAGCAGTCAGGCTAGTGGAATACCATCTCACGATTGTGTTCCATTCTAGTGCTATTAGTGTGGAAATATTGGTCACTAGTTCCCATAGTGTCCTTACCCCACATTCAAGTGTCAAATATCTGGTATACTAGGCCATATTCAAAGGTTATGTGAGAAATTTCTGCACCATAATAGTGTAAGAGGATCAGGATAAGCACTAGAGTCATGAAGGGGCTCATCTAACCCCCAACAGGCTAGTAGTTGGAGTTTTCCATTCAGGTCGAGTCAAGGGACATGGTAGCCTAGTGAATGATAAATAATACCAAACAAGGGAAATAGATTGGGGCAGTCATACAAGAGCCCAGGGCCAAAGGAAAAATCAGTGGCATGTTATACAGAGTACTCTGGCTAATGTGGATGTAGGACCATCTAACATTAGAGGTACGATTCTTGTGTCGTCTACCTTATCTTGTGTTTTTTAATACATGATAATGACATTATTTTTTATCTTATCTTTTTTTAATGATTTGGGATTGGATGTGGAAATAATGGATGGTTTTTTAACCATTTACACACCTTTGGGAGTGGAGTCAGAGAATATGAAATGTTGCAAGGAGTGTTCTCTAGATATTGGTGGTTACTATTTCTTTTGGTAACCATTCCTACTGTAAGTGATAGGATTTAAATTTATTCTTGTTATGGATTGGTTAGTTATATATCAATCTAATATTAGCTATTACAGGATGAGAGTTATTTTTTAAATTTATAAGGAATCAGATATTCTCACCAGGGTGAGTGGGATCATTAGGCTAGTTATGTTGGACCAATTCAGTGTAGATTGGATTGTATCATGGATAACATATCTAGTCTTGATCTAGATAATGGTGGAATGAAATAGGATTCTTTCCATTGAGTGGTAGAACATTTTTATTATGTTTTCCCCAATGATTTCTTTGGCTTACCACCCGAGCAAAAGATCGAGTTCATGATCAAGTTAGTGTCGAGAGCAGATCTGGTTTCTATCTTGCCTTATCGAATGGCACCGGAAGAGCATCATGAGTTGAAGGTTAATTTTGAAGATCTATAATATAAAGGATTCATATGGTCTAGTACATATCCTTATGGTTCTCCTATTCTCTTCACCAAAAGGCTGATGGATCTTTGTGCTTAAGTATGGATTATTAGAGGTTGAACTAGATGGTCAAGAAATTGTATCCTCTTCCATTCATTGATGATAATTTCAATCAGTTGAGATATTCTAAGATCTTATACAATATTTATTTGAGATCAGGATATAATTAGTTAAGGGTGAGACTATCAGACATGCCTCAGACTACTTTTAGAAGCAGGTATGGTTTTTAGGAATTCTTAATGATGATTTTGGGGTTGACTAAAGTTCCTATGGTATTCATGGATGTGATTAATAGGATATTTCATCCTTTTCTGAATTAGTTTGGTGTGGTTTTTGTTGATGATATCTTAGTGTACTCCGAGTCAGAAGGCGATCATTCCAAACATCTTGATATCATTTTGAGTATAATGAGAGAGAATTAGATCCATGAAAAGCTAACTAAATATAGTTTATGGATAAATGAAGTTCACTTTTTGGGCCATGTCATCTAAGAGTAAAGAGTGTTAGTGGACATAGAAAAAGTCACAGCCAGGGTATCTTAGGAACAACCTAATAACATCTTCAAAATTTAGAGCATTCTTAGTTTATAAGTTTATTAACTATATTTTATCCATGATTTATCTTGTTTGGCAGCACCAATTTATGGTCCAACCATGAAAGGGTTGATTTTTTTTGGTTGGATGCTTATGAGAGATATTTTCAGGATATTAAAGGAAGGATGAAATAAAAAAACTATCCTCACTGTACCTGTTCCCAGTAAATCATATACTACATACTTTGATGCATAAAAAATTGGACTCACAATAGTTCTAAATAAGGAGGATCATGTGGTTGCTTATGGCTCCAGGAAGCTAAGACCAAATGAGAGGAATTACCTTACTCACAATATGGAGTTTTCAGTAGTGGTATATTCCCTAAGATGTTTGAAAAACTATCTCATGTGTGATAGGTTTATGGCATACATAGATCACAAGATCCTCAAGCACATATTTTTTCAGTGAGACCTAAACCTGCGACAGAGAAGGTGGGTTGAGTATCTATAGTATTTCAACTTTGAACTAGTTTATACATCAAGAAAGGAAAAATTCATTGCCAAAAATTTGATATTAAATACATAGTCATACGTAATATGTGATTCTTGTGATGAGTGGTGTATAATGTCCCTCCTTACAGACATGCATTTGGATGTTCAAGAATATTATGGGCGAGTAGATCTGACTTCGATATCAGTTATAACCATTCTTTTAGACTAGATTAAGACCAAGTAGCTATCTGATCCAGAGGGATTAGTTCTAAGACACAAATTATATGGTTAGTAGAAAACATTAGGATGTCTCTCATTAGTGGAAATTATTTTTTTGTGGATGAGTATGGGATCTTATGGGATTGCATGAGGAGATGATGAGGGAGTTTCATGCTTCAAGATGGGTGGTGAATCTTGGTTTAACAAATATGTATCGTGATCTCTGTAGGCAGTATTGGTGGTCAGAAATAAATAATGATGTGACAACCTTCTTGGATAGATGCTTAACTTGTCAGCAGTTGAAAGCTGAGCATCAGAGGCTAGTTGGGATTTTGCAGCCTTTACCCATCCCGGAGTTGAAATGTGATGATGTAATGATGGATTTTGTGACAGGATTAACCAGTAAAAACCATAAAAATTATGTTTTATGGGTTGTTTTGGATCAACTGACTAAGGTAGACCACTTCTTACCTATTAGGTAAACCTCCATAGTTGAAGATCTAAGAAATATTTACATGAACGAGGTGGTTCTGTTGCATAGTGTTTTGAGGAGTATTGTTTCAGATAGATATCCTTGTTTCACATTGAATTTATGGCATGGCCTTTATATTTACTTGGGATCATGAGTTCTTTTAAGTAAAACCTATCTTCCACATACTGATGGTCAATCTGAGCAGACTATTTAGGTTTTGGAGGATATGTTATGAGCCTATGTTTTGAATTTTAGAGGTTCATGGGAGAAACATATGGAACCCGTGGAGTTTTCATATAATAATATATTCTAGGAATCAATCCAAATGAAACCTTTTGAGGATTTGTATGAAATTATATATCATTTTCCTCTTTTTTGTATGGAGGTAGGTGAGTTATCACTTTTTGGGCCTAGTCTCATGTAGGATAAATATGAATAGGTTTAGTTGATCTGACAATGGATAGTGACCATGCAGATTCAGTAGAAATAATATAACGACCATCAGAGGCAGCCCTTATAATTTGAGTTTGGTCATCATGTTTTTCTTTAGGTGTCTCCTAGGTTAGGGAAGTGTCATATCAGGAAACAGGTAAAACTAGTGCCTAGGTTTTTTGGGCTGTCTAAAATAGTGGCAAGGGCCAGTCCAGTGGAATACCTTTTATCCCTCCCACAGTTCTATAGTTCCATGCATGACGTGTTTCACATGTCATAACTAAAAATATGTAATCCAAACCCTTCCCATGTGATAGACATAGCAGATGTTAATCTTTGTGATGATGTGTCCTTTGAGGAGCATCCAATATTGGTTGTGGATCGTAGTTGGAAATATCTTCAGGGTCAAACTATACTATTGGTTTTGGTGCAGTGGAAGCACGAGTGAGTTCATTAGGATACTTGGGAGAGGGAGTCTGATATGCAAATATAGTGGTGAAATTTTTTCGTAGAAACCTCATAGTGATGCTTAGAGTAGCTTGAGGATGATCTATTATAATGTGGGGATATTTTAAGATCTTGTGTTTTTTCAAGTACTTCTTTCTCTATGTTTTTCATTTGAGCCTTGGTGGCTGAGTCTTGTTTATATATGGAGAGACTTTGTTGGAGAAAAATGACCTAAAGTTCCGGGATGTATGATCTTTTGATTTAATGGAGTCTGGGTATAAATGGAACAAAGTGGTAATATGGGTTCTTGGTAAGTTGAGAAGCTATAAAGGGGGTTAGGCTATTTAAAAGGAAAATGGGATGAAAAATCAACCACAGAAAATTTACACATCATGTAAAGTTATTACACATCATGTAATTGTTCAAGGGTTTTAATAAAATAAATCCTAGGTGATGAGTTTTTTAGTGAATACCATTAAAAACATTTACATGATGTGTAACTAAATTACATGCCATGTAAATGTCTAACATTATATTTTAAACATGTTTTGAAGCTTATTATCATTAAAATCCTTTGTAGATCCTCTCCTATTGACCAGAGGGCATTCTCCAAATTATTTTGGAGTGCCAAATTCCCTTATGGATGTCCTGTTTACATCTTCAATCCCTGATAAGTTCCTTTGGTTAGGTTTATTATTTCTTCCCTTTGGTTCTCCAATTATTGTAGTGAAATCCCTTGGATTATTGCATTGTTTTTTCATCTTGATCAAATTTTATCTAGGAACCTCTTTTCAATCATCCACACCTTCTTCGTCGTGGGTGTTGGCCATTGTAAGTGTTGTTGGAATGTCAGTTAAAGGTAGTGGGTCTAAATATTAATCCTATGGTTGATTATTTTCAAGTTTATGAAATATTTTGATAGCACCAACCCAATGTACACCCAAATAAATTTAATAAGTGAATGAGATTTCCACTTGAATACCTTGTTTTCAATTGGCTTCCGACCTGGCTTATGGCTACCCATAGGATGAGAAAACCTTTGAATATAATTTAATCAGCTTTTTGCTCAAAGTATTTTTAGTATGACATGTGACCTAGGGTGATTTCTTGTTATAGAATCCCTAAATTGTGGATAATTTCTTATTGAAATAATTTTTAATAATGTATGAATTTAATTATAAGTGGATTATGAAAGAAGAATAGTAATTATCATAATTAACCATTGAGAATTGTGATGTGATATTGTGATATTCATGCTGTATTGAAGAGAATGTGTTTCATGTTGTAATGCTTATATATTAGGCTCGAACTTGGTACTTTCATGATTATATGCTATAATGATGATATTGAGAGGGCTCGGCCCAGTCCATGCTGTAATTCTTATAGAAAGGGATCTATTTCTAGTCCCATGTTGTAATGTTTATAGGGATTTAGCTCATAATTTTTAAATAGTTATAGGGCTCTGATATGTATTTTTGTGACTATACCATGGTTATATGGTTATGGTTAACATGGTAGTAAGACATTCTCTTAGATAACCTATCATGGAACCAAATTTTGTTTTTTACCTTGGTTATATGGTTGTGGTTAGAATGGTTATAAAACATACTCTGACATATTTTAGCATGGATCTGAATCAAGATTTTGTTGTATTTTATTAATTGTTGAATTAATTAATACATCTATTTATCACTTTATTTCATACACTTCTTATGAGACTGGTTTTGTTTAGACATAGTGGTGTCGACCTACTGAGTTTTACACACACCCTATTCAGGCCACCATTTGGTACCCAAGTAGATTTTGTAGATGTAGGTTTGGACAAGGGTAAAGGACCTTACTCTTGATTTATTGTTTGTAGTTGGGATGGAGTTTGGAAATGGGACCAACGTGGGGTTCAGGAAATGGGACTATGAGTATTTTATTTGAGTCTTCTATTATTTTCTTGTATTTCTCTAGCATATAATTTAGATACTTTATAGCATGTCATTACATTGTTCCTTATCTATTTATTAGATTATTTAGTTGGAATTTATTATTGTCTTTTTCAATATCTTTACTACGATTAGTTTCTTTTATTTATTATTTGTTTATAATGCTATGACACTTCATACTATGGGGTATAGTCTCCCTACTATACTATTCATACCCACACTACTAGTCAGAAGCCTTTGACATATGGGGATGCATGCTTGAGGTCTCGTAACCAACCCTTTCCGGCAACATGAGAGAGTGCTAGATTGGAGGATGTTACAATGAAATGAATTGATTTTCCCACCATCATGACCATTATTTTATTTGAATATTAATTTATTATTTTCCATTTTTATTTTCAAATAAAATTATTTTCATAATATTAAGTGTTTTTTAGTTTTTAAAATTCATTTTTCAAACTAAAAAGGGTATTTTCCATAAAAATGTTTTTAATTATCTTTTAATGGTATTTCTATTCATCAAAATCAACAACAATTAATGTTACATACACTCCATTAAGGATATGTTTTAATCATGCCATCCATATTATTTTTTTGGATGGATTATGACTGGTTAAAAGAGATTTTCATGGAACCTTTTTCTTTTCCATGAGTAACCAAGCAATAATGGAATTATGGTTACTTTGAAGAGTGTTATATTAAAAAAATAAATATTATAAATGTTTTATTCATGAATGGTACTTGGAAATTATTGAGGATGATGTGTGACCCTAATAAAATGTAAATAATGGGTTGATCCCCATTATAGATCATGATGAAAGGTGAGGCCAATACATATTATATGATGGGTGAACCTAATATAACTTATATTAAGGGTGATTCCTATTATATCTCTTCAATGCATTAGGTAGTGTTCCTTATCTTTATAGGAAGAATGAGGGAGTTAACTGGTGTGGTTTATCCTAAAGATTTAACTAAGATTCAATCATTCCTAACATGGTTAATGAAGATAATGTTCCAAGATTCCTATACATTCTCTCTATGATTTATATAGGTATTTAATATTTATTTTGATCAAGATTTAAATCAGTTGTATCGTGATTATTGAATACTATGAATATTGTGTTTGTTAAATCTTTATGTTGTGTTTCATGATTTACTATCTGGTATTGATGGATATGAATTATCTTATGTTATTCTCAAGAAATTTGAATATGTTAACACAACCTTATGCTCATATTATACCCACCAATGAAATCCAATTGTTAATACTTATGTTTACCCTTACTGATCATTTGAGATCACAATTCTTATGTTTCATTTTCCCTAGGTTATGAAGAATGATGTTAAGTGATTCGTGTCTATAAAGCTTTCATATGTGAAGAATTTTATGGGAGATGTTGAAGACTTAATTTGGAATATGAAAAATTGGGAAAAGTGTGAAAAATGGATTCTGATCAAAAGTGTCCACTTTGCAGGATATTGTTTTATTATGTATGAGTTATGAATTAATTATATAAAAATATAAACAATAAATATCCTTAGTAATGTATGAAATTAAATTACTATTTAAAGACACTATAATATATAATGTTTATGGTGGGGTCATTATATTTGGAATCAGTGTAAAGGTTTAGATAACTTTGTAGATTAGGATGTTTTTATGTGAGGTTAACTTAAGAGTTATGGATACCATCATGATTTTATAAGTTTAAGGTTTATCATAAGTTAAAAGGTATAGAAACCCATTTTGAGGTTTTAAGTGATGGAATTTTAAGGTAATTAAAGATATTTCTAGAGACACTCATCAAAAACATATGATAGACAGATAAATAAACCAATGGGTTAAAATTTTCTTGATGTTAAGGAAAGGATAGTCAATTAATATTATTTAATTTTGTGGAAAAATGAGTCGTGTGAAAAATATTAGTGGTTAAAAAGTTATTTGATGATTAATTATATTTTTCAGGATGTTCATTATTTGTGGGAACTTTATAGTAATTATCTTGATATAGTTTCAATAAAAATAAAACCTGCAGGCAAGGAGACAAACTGTCACATCTAAAAAGTTTTCATGGTGTGAACTGACAACTTAAGGGTGAAAAGGGTGAAAAACCCACCACCGACCTATGTAATTTCTTGGTTATTATGAGTTTTATTTTCTAAAAATAATTTAATAGATAAATATTAAGTTGATTTTAGGAACATATGTTTTATCATAGGGATAACCATGAGATTAAAAAGGGATTTGGTGATTAGGTGATTAATGTTATTTTAGAATATGTTCATTATTTTGGGAACCATATATGATTAAGGTAAACGAACATGATGATATTTTATTTAATGAATAAATGTTGAATTATCTTTTGGAATAATATGTGATTTTATTATGGATTTATAGTGATTATAGTTATATATGAAAATGATTAGCATATCTTGGGGATTATATGATCAGGGAATATATATTTTTTGGAATGATACATTAAGAGTGATTGATATTATTTATAGATATATATTAAATTTATCTTGTAAGAATATGTGATCAAATCATTCCAATATTTGGGTTTTAATCTTAGTTTGGAATATTTGAATAATTTTTAAGGATAGTTATTTATAAAAATATTTATTCTGAACTTTGGGTATTACTGTTTAATTTTTGAGAATAATGTATTATTTCGTTATTTGAATGTTTATTCATTACAAGAATTATATTACCTTATGATAAAATTTTAGTTTTGGTTAATATATAATGATAAGAGGAATAACTTATAATCATTTTGTGGAATTATGTGACCCATTAAAATTTGATTTTATTGCTTCAAGAATAAAAAAATTTCATCCTCAATACTCATCGTTCAGAGAAATAGATGATATTATTGTAGAAATTGATTTATGGATAAACTTATACTTGTAAAGTAAGTATATTATCTATATATTATTAGTATATATGGTAAGGAATTATTCAAATATAGTAAAATGATATTTGAATTAAAATTTTATCATATTACCTTTATTTTTGATGAATCAATGGTATTTTTCACACATCTTTGTTTTTATGGTTTTTTGGCTATTAACTTTCTCTTGATCATTGACTTTCTTATGATTGATGATTTCTATCACTATCCACAATTATTTGGATATTATTTTTTTCCCCATGTCTATATTTTGACTTCACACTAATGTTTTCATACTTGGAAATCTAGTTATGTGTTACTCTAGCTGGTCTTCACATTTCCATTTCTCTCTTATTAGGAGTAAGTTTTATTAAAAAAATTTATGATGTGGAATTTCAGGAAAGATATTTTCAAATTTCAAACCTTTTATTATTAATATCAAGTTAAAATTATGCGGATTTAATTTATTAAATGGGGTATAATGTAACAAGATGATATTTTAAAAAATAAAACTATGTTAGATAGTGTATATGACACAAAACATCGAGCCTAAACAAACTATGAAATATTATTATTTAAATCTGACCGTTATAAACTAGCTGGTAAATTAATGGGTATGAATATGAATAACTACTTTATGAAATATATATAAATATCCTAATCAATATAAATATATTAATAAATTATTAGGAAACAAACACTCAATTTTAAATGATGAAATTTTATTCTTTAAAAAATACATTTTCTTAAAAAATGACTTTTATTGCTTTTTGTAAGAAAATATTATATTCATTTTTTTGAATATTTTATAAAATGTATTTGATAAAATTATCTTCTTTTTTGAAATAATCATATCAAAATTAACTTATGGTGAAATTATTGGTTTTTACTAAAATGATTAATTTTTTAGTGAATAGTTAAAATTACTTATTTTTTAAATATTGTAATTTGTTTTCATTAAATCAAGTAATTTAAAAGTAACATTGTATTTTTGGATTTGTTATTAAAGTGAAAAATAAAATATTTTATTTATAATAATCTAATTAACTTCATTTTAATCATTTATTTTAATGATTTTGGTATAAGTTTATTTTTATGCTTAAAAATGAAGTTTTTTTAAAACTATTTTTAAGTGCATAAAGATTATCCATTTTAATTAATTTTTTTAAAAGGTTGGGGCCGAAGCCTCAATTTATTATTTTTTAAAGAAAAGACCTCTTTAGACTGGGTAGAGGGTGACCCATTACATAGCCCGAAGGCCCAAGGCCAAGTGGCCTGAATACAAGGCTTGAAAGCCCATTTTTTTGGCCCAAAGGACCCCTCGGTGAACAATACTGCTACAGTACCCACGCTGCTACAGTAAATGCTACAGTAACCGCCGCGCTACAGTACCTGCTACAGTCCCTCCGCCGCTATAGTGTCGCTGCTGCTACAGTTCCACGGATGCTACAGTACTGCTACATTACTGCTACAGTGCCCTGCTACAGTACCCCCCGGAAATTCACCCTTGCCCGGATTTGATCCCAGGTCTTTTGGATGCCAAGCAGGAGC
This sequence comes from Viscum album, assembly GCA_963277665.1. Classification (NCBI taxonomy): domain Eukaryota; kingdom Viridiplantae; phylum Streptophyta; class Magnoliopsida; order Santalales; family Viscaceae; genus Viscum; species Viscum album. Next base: position 721,346,467 of record OY728148.1, read on the forward strand.
TTGTACCACTAGGGTACAAGCTCATTGGCTCCATTTTAATTAATTGAAATAACCCCAGATAAGAAAATATTTTAATTAAATTTATAGATTATATATATATATTTATATAAATTTAAATTAATATTTTAACATCACGTTACTTGTTTTTAGGTTATCCTTAGCCCTTGTTTTTATCATGCTTTGATTGGGGCTTGTCTTGGGTTGTTTTGGGTGGAAGTTGGAATTTTTTTGGATGTTTATGGGATATGCATAGTTAGCACATGGTTTCATCAAACTATGTTCCCAACCCAGTTTAAAATGTGCAACCCTGTATAGTGAGAGTTTGCACGTTTGAAGCACGATTTGACATACTGTGCTCCCACCTAGTAGAAACCATGCACTCTATCATAAGGGAACATAGTTTGGGCGTACAATTTTTCTATCTTTGTGACCCTAACCATCTAAATATTCACATAGGATAATATTATTCAGAAAAATTATTTTAAGTTCCTGAACCCTCCGATTTAACCCTCACTCTTCCCAAACTCAACCTAATTCATTTTTCTTGGATTTGAAGGCTCTCAAGAAGTGATTTTAGGCCCTCCAAACCCTTTTCTTAGAAGATCAAAGCATGGAGGATCTCATTTGATCTTCCCCAGGTAATTGAATCTCCTCTCGTGTGTTATATTCCACTCTCTCATTCTCTCCTACATATAAAGTGTTAGATCTCCATGTTGTTGATGGATACAAACTTTATTTTATGGGATCTTCATTCTTGGTTTGATTTCTTGATCTCTATCACCATCATTCTTCATTGGCATCCCCCATTTCAGGTGTTTTGCATTATGATTATTTGATTAAAGGTTAGTTATTCCATTGGATATTGGCCATATAACTAATACCTTAATTTTATTAATTTTTTGAAATAGATTTCAATTAATTTATAAAAAACCAATTTGATATTATTTGGAATTGGAATTTGTAATGACACAGATTTTTGGGAAAAACACCCAATTTCAATGAAATTAAAATTTGAGGAATATTTTTAAATTTATGGAATTGATTAATTTATTTGAGAATTGTTTTAAGAAAAATGGATTAAATTGAAATTATGAAAACATATGATTGGTTTTGTACTGAAAAGGCATGAAATGGTGAAAAACTCATGTTTCGGTTTTGAAATTTCATTGGAATATTGAAACATAAAATTGGGAAATTGAATTATAAATGATGATTTATTTGAAATTTGATGATTTTTCCTTTTTATATAGATTGACTGATCACATTAAATCCAATTTAGTTAATGGGTTATTTGGGATAAGCACACTAGGATTATAATTCTATTGCAATGTATTGATGATGAAAACTCTAGAAGAAACCTAGTTCGACAGATCTTATCCTTGATGATATTTTGATGAGTTTTATTCAGCTTGAGCCTAAGGTATGTGTGTACACATATTATCTATGATCACTGATATGAGAAGTGTGAGGATCCTATAATTAGAAACTATCATACCATAGAGCATATTCACATGGTGCATGTTGTGATTATTTTGATATATATTTATATATATATATTCCATTGACTATTGAACTATTTTCTTCAGTACAAATGATTTATATTAATTATTTTATATAAAATTTTTATTTAATACATTTTTTGAAATGTTTTCCATCCTTTGAAAAGAAGCATTTTTTTTTCAAATATGTAAATGATGTATTATTCCATGCCTAGTTCTATTTAAAATTGAAAAAATGATTTGGTTTATTTTTATGGAATATATTATGTAACACTTTGTGAGACCCTAATAGTATTTATATATCACACACTAAATTTTCCTTCAATCATTTGTAGATTTCCTTTTTCCAGGTCAGAGAAAATGGAAAGCATCACTTGAATGTGGTGGATGTTCTTGATATTTTAGAACTGGAGTGATTTTTCCTTTTGGATGTATATATATATATTTTTTGATTATTTTTATGATGTACTAGTTTGGGTTTTGGTATTCCTATTTGGTTTCTGGTACTTTCTCCTTTTGGAGTGTCAAGAATACAGAGTTGTATCTTTTTTATTTCTTTGTTTTGTGGAAAATTTGTTCCCTATTTTATCTTAGATGATTTCAGGTGCTAGTTTCCAACATGTGGGGTTCAAGAATAACCTTTGAGCTATGTTAGTGTCATCTTGGGTATCAGGGTACCATGGTATCTAGGTTGGTTCATGAAAAATTGGTATCAGAGGTTCTGGTTAAGCATCTTTTCTTGATGTCAATATATAGTTGAGTAATCTTATCGAGACTTAGATGGTAGTTACAAGCAAGTTCTTCTCCTACCATCTTAATAAAAATATGTAAGTCTTAATGGGTGGTCTGAGAAAGGAATATTGTGGAATAATTTGATCATATTCTATTCTTTTACCTGCTTTTGAGTTGGATATGTTGAAATCCAAATCTTGTTATCTTATCAAATGGTATTAATTTTCCCATTGATATTATTTTGAGTTTTTGATCTAAGTAAATTTATAATGTCTTTAATGTTGGTTGATGATGTTGTGTGGAATCATTCCTTTGAGAATACATGTGAATAGGCTCTAGGAGGAAGATGCTAAAGAATCACAATGAGAAAATCCTCCCATGGACCAAAATCTTATTGAGATTACTATACGTGTTGTCCATGCTCTAGGATAGGCACTGAAACCCGTTCGCATTTAGGATCAAAATATAGAACCTCAAAGGGAAACATATTTTAATCATTCTTAGGATTTCCTTTTTTATAATCCACCAACATTCCAAGGCTCTAATGATCTTCAAAAGGATAAGGATTGGTTGGTAAAATAGATCTTATTTTTGAGTTGTTAGAAACATATGATTCAATTAAAGTGATATGAGACACCGTCAAGATAGAAGGACCTAACAAGAGATAGAGGGACTCAATGGTAATAGAAAATAAGCATGATTTTTTAGATTGGAAGGACTTTAGTGTTATTTTTACTCATCATTTCTATCTTGAGTCTATAGTTCTTGTTAAGGATAATGTAACTTCCTAACCTATATCACATTAAATGGTTCCCTAAGCCTGTGGATCATATGGTATCAGGCACAAATCCCTAAATTATAGAGTATTCTAACTTACAACGAGGTCCTAGGGTGTGAATATGGGTAAAACATATCTTCTCGTAAGAGTGTAATGAAATTTTATAACATATAGATCAATAACAGAAGAATAATATAAATCACTGATAGAGGATAAAAATATATAAGAGTACAATAATAATAAATACAAAATCAGTTTCATGTACAATATGATGATCATTTCATGTCTCTAAAAATCATAAAAATAGGTGTACAGTCATCCAGTACAACACATGCATAAACCAATGACAAAAGGAACTATCTCCATCTAGCATCACTAACATAGCTCAGTTATGCACTCTCATGATCCTAATCAATAATCAAATCAAGTATCATACAATAGGTGCTTTACCTAGTACCTACCTATATCCATGAAGTCTGTTCGGGTACCCAATGATGGCCCGAATAGGGTGTGAGATAACAGCCAGTTGGCCACCACCAATGGTTTCTGTAACAAGTCTAATATGTGTAATACAAATAGTAGTGATGTGTATTATATCATTGGTTTATAAATAATAAAATTAAAGTTTCTATATATAAAATCTTAACCATCAAATCATGGATCCATGTGAACAATAACTAATATCACATAATAAGGAAAACTATAAAGCATAAATAAAAAAGCAGGTGTAAATGGTCCAATCTAAAAATTGTAATCAGATACCCATAATATGGTTATCCGCAGACATAGAAAATATTTACAATTTTCATTCCATGTAATCAAGTTTATAACATACATAATGAGCATTCTGTGTAGTCAAGTGTCTATCATCCACAATGAGAACACCATGTAATTAAGTGTTAGACCACGAAGGGATGGATCCAAGGTATAAATGACCAAGGCATCCTCATTGTGTCCCAAAAGAATCACATTGGAAAATCACTAATGGATTGGTTGGATTATAAGGAGCATGTCAATAGATTATTTACAATGTGAGTCCAAGAAAGTTGGATCCAAGGGGTATCAAAGACTATGGAATCCTATGGAATCAAGTACAAGGAGTAAATAAGTACAAGGTATCCAATATTATAATAAATACCCATGGAGTATAAATTTCCATGGATTCATATGGAATCATTATCCAAGGAGCTCATCCAAGAAATATACTACCATAATCAATTCATAATCTCATTTCATTAATCATTTCATAACTATTCACATTCCATGAGTTCATCCAACTCATATGAAAATTTATAATTAAGCAATTAAAACAATTAACATCATGTAATCACACATAAAGAAGGCATAAAATTAACCTAAACATTCGTTCTATTCTCATTTAATTCATTAAGGCTCCCAAATCTAGTGGCGGTCTCACACACACCCAGTAGGGTGGTATAACACAAGGTTGATATAAGGTCACACCCTATGGGTTGCCTAGGTTGAGGCTAAAGAACCTCTAACCATAAAAGGTACTAGTGGGAAACCTAATAGGTTCCATTTCATTCAATTTTAATATTTTATTAATTTAAGGGGAAATGCTGGAAGGTTTGACATGTGGCATAATGACAATATAAATTATAAATCACCAAACTGTAAGGGAAAATTTATAGAGCACCTACTGTATACCTGTGGTAGAGGACTCATCTAGTTTCAACCTATGATTCAACCTGGATATATAGAATAATGAAAAATGAGTGAAGATCCTAAAAATAGGGCATATTATCCTGCACATAAATGACTCCATAGACACCAAGAAAAATGAGGAACACCACAAGATAAATGAACAACTTACTTACGTGGATCTAACAAGACCAACGATGCTTGAATCTGAGTTTGGATGGTGGAGTTATCAAGGAACCTAGCTCAATAGAGGAGGAGTTTATTGAGAAGAATAAATCTCCATGGATGATGGAGAAAGGAAAAAATAATAGAGGGTTAATGTTTTAAACTCATTAAGGAAAAATGGTAAATTCTTCTAAAATCATTGGGTCAAACAGTTTGGTTGCACAGTTGGCCAAACTGTGCAAAAACCATGCTCCCTTCACTATCCAAAATATGAAACTCGTGTTTCATGCAAATTGTTTGGAAAACCATGCACAAACCATGTTGCACAAATCTTCTAAAAAATGAAATGGCCACCATATGGGTGCGCACCTTAGGTTGCATAGTTTTCTCAAACTGTGCGACCCTACCATGGCCTCAGAAACACCCCCACAAAGTTTCCTCAAACTATATGTCCTAAGTCCCATGATTTCTACTAATTGTGTTGATGAGATGCATCTTCAAAAAACCTGATATTTGTGCTTCGAAGAATCTCTGGACACCCTTAAAAATCATGTGACCTCACTAGGAATTAACTTTAATCTAAAAAAAGCATTTAAACTGAAATTAAAAAGATCCGTACCTCCAAAAAAAACCCAAGATCTTACAATCTTCCCATTAAAGCAATTAATACTTAAATTTCCCTTCCAAGTGTGGTCAAGAATTGCCTGAAAATAACATCAACCATTGAGAATATGCATTGGACCATTTCTCCCAAGTCTCATTTGGTAAATGGTCATGCTTCCATAATAAAAATACTATAGGAAATGGATGACCTCATAGAACCTTTGTGCTCCTGTCAATGATATGAATATGATTCTCCTTAAAGGAATCATCTACCTTTATCTAAAACTCATCCAGATGTAGAGTGTGAGATGGGTCTGAGTGATAACATCATAGATGAGATACATGGAAGATATCATTCCTGGCTCAATACCTCTGAGGTAACCATAACTAATAGGCTACTCGATTAAATCTCTCACGAATCTTGAATGAACCGAAATATATCAGTGAAAGATTACCCTATGTCATAATCTATCTGTGTCCTGGACTTAGTGAGATATTTAAAAAGACCCGATCCCCAAACCTAAACTCTAGAGGTTGTCAATAGTGATTGGAATAATATTTAAATCTAGACTGAGTAGTGCCATTTTTTGTCTAATCAACTAGACCTTCTCCATAGTCTCATACATAAGACAAGGTCTAAGTAATGCTGCCTCTCCAACCTCTAACTAGCACAGGGGTGATTGGCATGGCCTACCATACAAAGACTCATAAGGTGACATCTGTATAGTCTCATGGAAACTATTATTGTAGGAAAATTCAACCATTGGTAAATGTGTCTTCCAAGAACCCCTAAAATCTAAGAATCAAGCTCTCAACATGTCCTATAGTAGATGGATCATGCAATTTTACTAGACATCGATTTGAGGGTGGTATGTTGTGCTCAAAAGTATTTGTGTACCCAAATCCCTCAGAATAATCTACAAAAATAAAGGCAAAAATTGATCATCCCTAGCCAATACAATGATATTATGAACCCCTATAAGGTTTAAAATATTATAGATATTCAATCTTCCAAGCTCATCTACTACGAAGGTCTCACTGATTGATAGGAAATGAGAAACTTTTATGAGAATATCCACAAAAACCCATACATCATCACTACCTCAAGATGAATTTGACAACCCAATCATAAAATCCATCATAGTTTCATCCCATTTCTACTCAGTAATAGGTAACTACACTTAAAGACCATTTTTCCACTGGTGTTCTTCCTCCACCAACAAAAAAGTGGAACAACTTGTGAAAAAACTAGCTACTTTCTATTTCATCCCTTATCACCAGTATTGACGACATAATTCATGGTACATCTTGGTAACACTGGGATATACTATCCAAACAGAGGCATGAAATTTTTTTATAAAATCCTCATATATGTCCTTTGGAACCCACACATGACCATTAATATATAGAATTTCTTCCTTACCCATAGTCCAACCAGGATGTGGGTCCCCACTTGTAACACTCTCTTATAGGACAAGGTCCTCAACATCATATAATTGTATTATCCTCACTCTATACAGAAGAGTGTATGTCACAGATAAATAAGAAAGAAAATTCTATCCATTCCTATCTTACATGTCACAACCCATCCCTCGGGACCCATGCTGTGACTACCCCAAGCCTACCTTCCATAGTCCAGGGGATAACGACTAGCACCAGAAATTCATATCCCTAAAACGTGAAGGCATTGACTTTTTAACCTATACAAACACACAGTCCAAGAACACAATAAGAAGCAACTGTGAAATAAACTGCGTAGTAAAAGTGTGCTGAAAGTAAAGGGGACAGAATACAATCCCAACTGAAAAGTACAAGCACAACGGAAAATTACAAAATAGATCCTGGATCATCCTTTGAGGATCTAACCTAAAGGGTAGGTACAACTCATGATCAGTAGTCCCTATGTCACATCATGCCAAATGGTCTGCCTCTGAGCACCATCCTATCCTGGCTCCCTCAGCCTCGATCACTGCTGTTCATCATCTGCACAAGACACAATAAGGTGTGGGAAAATCACTTGCATGGGTGAGTGTAACAATACTTATTAAGGACCTCGAGACCCCCGTAGGTCTCCCAGAGTTCCACAAAGTAAATACCACAAATAAATAACTCAATCTAAAATCAAGAAGCAATAGACATCAACTCTACTTAGTTATATCCCCATACATATACCTAAGTTATCAAGACATACTCATCTCAAACAGGAGGGAAGAATACCATAAAGGTAACACCACAAAGGTAGAAGTACCACACAGATAACACCACAAATATAGAAGTACCAAACATGTAACACACGAAGATAGAAGTAACACATAGGTAACACCACGAAGATAACACCACGAAGGTAGAAGTACCACATAGGTAAAACCACGAAGATAGAAGTACCACACAGGTAACACCATGAAGATGACACCACGAAGGTAATACAACAAAGATAACACCACGAACGTAGAAGTACCATCAAGGTAACACCACGAAGATAGAAGTACCACATAGACTTCACCACGAAGATAACACCATGAAGGTAGAAGTACCACACATGTAACAACACGAAGATAACACCACGAAGTTAGAAGTGCAACATAGGTAACACCACGAAGATAGAAGTACCACAGAGGTAACACCAAAAAGAAAGAACCACCACACAGGTAACACCACAAAGATAGAAGTACCACACAGGAAACACTAAAAAGGTAGAAGTACCATACAGGTATCACCAAGAAGTTAACACTATGAAGGTTAAAGACTCATCTCATAATAAGGTATAACTTAAGTAAAGAAGTACATATGATTATTGGTAAGCTAGATCATATTATTCTATTAAGAAGCACTACTGGTGACCCACACAAGATCGATAGGTACTAACCCCCGCTGACCCACACAATATTTGACCCACACAAGATTAGTATGCGCTGACCCACACAGGATTGTTGAGCGGTGACCCACACAAGATCTAATAGGTACTAACCCCCACTGACCCACACAGGATCTAACCCACACAGGATTGGTATGCACTGACCCACATAGGATCATTGTGTGCTGAACCACATAGGATCTGATAGTAGATAACCCACACAGGATCGATAGATTCTAACCCACACATGATCAATGTTCTTCTTTCATGTTACAGCCTGCCATAGGATTCCTTGCCCCCGATGTGCTCGAGTTCTGTAGAATCTGTCTCCTGAGATATTGGTTGTACCTCTACCACCACTAATCTCCAAAACGGAGTAACCTAAATCAATTCCATGTCTTAAGGGTTCCAACGCGATAGACAGTGCGTCATTCGGACGCCTGGTCTGTGATTTATAGGTGTTTTAGTTCTGAGGGCCCGGTTGGATTTGAGTTCGATCAATCATGTTTGTACTCTAATAGTTTCCAAAACTCAATTGGAGTATACTAAAAGGACTATCTCGCTCTAAGGATCCCATCACTACCAACGGTTCATCAAACAAACACATGAATTTCATTTTATGTCCCATTAAGTGTTTCTGGGTCTGGTTAGGCATGGGTCCGGTCCGACCCGGTCAGACCTAACTTGCCCGACTGGGTCTGGGCTGGGCCACAGCGGGCTTGTACCACTGGGCTGAGGTCTGGCCCGACCTACAAGGGGGGTGCGGCCCAGCCCGCAAGGGGGCGACCTGACCCACTGAGCGGCGGCCCGCTAGGCAGGAAGGCCGCTGGGAAGGCGGACCGACTGCATGAGGTGCGACCTGCAAGAGGGTGGCCCGTGGTCTACCTGAGCTGGAAAGGGGGGAGTTTTTTCCACTAGCATCCTGAATGGACTGGAGGCTGTTCGGCTTTGTGAAATGGCATCACCATGTGGGCGTCGCCCTATCGGCGCGGAAGCCGCCGGGTAGGCGTGGGTTCTGCCTCTACCGCGGCTTCGGCCGTGGCCCTCTACTCACCAGCGGCACGCTGGTCACGTTGCCGTATTTCTCACCAGTGGCGCGTTGGTCACACATCCTCCCCTTCCACATCCGACCGATGTGCCAACCACCTCCTCCGACCACTATGGATGACGATCCGCGACCCTTTGCTCACCGGCGGCGCACAACGGTGCTCCACACCTCCTCCGTGGCAGACCGGTGTCAGCTGCACTGATGACCACTACAACATAGTGCCACAACCTCATCTTACGGCGTGCATCGACACGCCACCTCCTTCATAGCCGGTTGGTTCCGCCGCTCCAGTATTCTTCTACAGAGGGAGAAAGGGTAGCAAAGTAGTGGAGGGTTTTTGTCGGGTTCGTTAGGCATGTGCCCTCCACATTAGCTCATAATCATGAGGGAGGATTAAAGGGGTCAATAAATTCCCTTGAATTTAAACAAGGATCAAACCAGTACCTAAGGTTGGTGGGGAGCCTCCGCGCTTAAGGAAGGGGGTTGGTGCTCTCCGTCCTCCGTAACTATCTTCCAATGACGCCACTCATATGTCGTCCTTCAGTTTGTGGTTCGGTGTCTCCAATCACCTCTTACTGGGACTGACTATATCCTTTAAGGGTTTGGATTCTCATCACTTTAGCAACACATTGTTTCTTGGTGAAGCTATGTCGATACCCCTCCCTGAGTTCCATATAAATAAAAGAGGGGCAGGGTAAGTAACAATGCAGGGAATGAATGGGGGATCATTAATTAAGAACCTTCCTAATTCCCCAACAACAACATTAATTAATATTGAAAGGTCAATCCATTTATTGTCTTGACACACCACTATCCCCATGTTTTCATTTGTACGTTAGAGGGAAATAAAGAAAATAAAAATTGACCTAGTTATTTTTATTATTCTTTAAAAATTCCCAAAACATAACTTTCTCTCCAGACCTACTGTGGTCAAAGTGAAGCCTCCCTTAAGAGAATCCCAAAGATTTGGATTCAACTATTCCCTCAGATTTTTAATCCAAGCATCGGTTCAAAAGTTAGAAAACAATGCCCACACATTTACTGAATGTACCTTAAAAAACGTTACAAAAATCATTTTAGGCACATCGGGCTTCAAAATCACACACCGTCAATTTTAGAAGGCTCGTAATAATTCCATATAATTAAAAAACTTACATGGAAAATCTGGGTCTTAACATTCTCCCCACCTTTGGGCTTTTCATCCACAAAATCCAAAACATAGACTAAGAGAACAAATGGGGGTACTGAGCATGAATCTGAGCCTCCCGCTCCGATGTGATCTCTTGGAGGTTGTCGTGCTGCCATTAAACACACACCAGAGGTATCGACTACCCACAATGGACCTTCTCCTGTCGATCCTAAATCTCTACTAGAACCTTCGTAAATGTCGCTCCATCATCAAAGTCCATCTCGCTGTGGTCGATGATGTGATATGGGTCATGAACATATCTCTCTAGCTGGGATACGTGGAAGATGTCGTGAACCCTCTCCAACTGTGGTGGAAGTGCCAAGTGTTATTTCACCTCTCCAATCCTCCAAAGTATCAGAAATGGTATGATAAACCTCAGTGATAACTTTCCGCCTCAGCCAAATCTCCGTAAACCTAATCGAGGTGAGACCCGTAGGAAGACATGGTCTACCTACTCAAACTCCAAAGGTCTCTACCTCCTGTCAGCATAAGACTTCTACCAGCTTTGTGCAGTCTTCACTTGTTGACAAGTGAGGCATCATGATACAAACTCTACCACTGCTTCCTTCAACCCTGGTCAACAGTACTGACGCCTGAGGTCCTAGTACATCTTCACCACTCCATGATGTATAGTTAAAGGGTATGTATGGATCTATCTCAACACCCCCTCCCAAAGCATCACTAGCACCTTGGTGCATCCAATGAAGAGGATGATGTGATCCCCACCTTCAGAAAATCTTTTAGGAGACTGTCTTGAGGATATCTGAGCACGTAAATCTTTGCAGTCAATGTCCCAAGTGGTGACTCCCAAATTCACTGGAGAATTGGGGGAGTGACAGTCATAGACTAGAGGTAGGATACTCCATATTTATCCACGAAGGGTTTCTGCAGCATGACTAGCTGCTCTGACACCTCACTCGGCAGTTGTAGACCAGACCTCCTGTTGAGGGAACCTACTACCACATTACCTTTCCTAAAATTATAGACTATCTCAAGGTCATAGTCCTGGATGAACTCTATCCATAGTCGTTGTTTTAGCTTTTGAAAGCTCTGCTGACACTTATACATCCACAGGGAAGGATCCCCCTTCTTCGTTAAAGCTGTCAAGGGTGACACTACCCTGGAGAAGTATGGTTCAAAACTCCAGTAGTACCCATCCAAAGCAGAAGTACCTCTCTTTTTGATGAGGTAATATGGAAAACATCTTTTGAAAAGATGTCCCCACACTCTACCACTCCTGTTGGGAACTAAAAACTCAAAACTCTAGTTTCCACGTGGGTAAGGCTGGCCGACTCAAGAGTGATCAGCTGCACCCTCTTTTGCATTAGTTTATCCTATGCTGCCTGAGTTTCCTTTTTTTTTTCTGACAAAGGAAAACCCCATTCCAAAATTGTAGATAAAGCACAACTTTTTTTCCTAATATAGTCAATCTGAGTATGAACTGTGGATGTCCAGTCCGTACCCAAACTAACTTCGTAAGGCCTCAACGCTACCACCATGAGGTTCCAACCAAAACTATCACCTCAAGGGTCAGATCACACTGTCGGCATGAGTTTGATTATCATGTCTCCTCCAAAAGGTATCTACAGACATAAGAGTCAAGTCAACGGTTTAACTGGATACTCTAGGTGTTGAACAAGATTCATGGAAAAAAGGAATGATTAGTTCCTATGTCTATTAATACGGAAACTAGTTTTAGCCACATACCATACCTTTAATCATTCATGGAGCCCTTTGGTCACACTCCTTGACCGCATGCAGCTACTCCCTTCCCCTATCCTCTAGCTCCCTGAGCCTAGTTGGGACCGGATTGGGGTGGTTGTTATAACATGTCAAAATGTGTACCACATCTTACTGCTCTCATAGATCCTCTTCCATGTCTGTTGCCCTGAAGATTCATCTGTCCCTATCACTTCCTCTTTCTAAAACATTTTACACACCCAAGTCTCTGAGATGGGCATCAGTTTCCTGTTTTCACACTGTTAACATTCACTGGTTCTATTCGATCATCCAAAGAACATTCAACCACAAAGGTTCTCTCTAGAACCCTAAAATAAGTAAGAATTCATAGAGGAATAGTGTTGGATTGGATGTACCTAAACAAACCTTGCTCAGAGGCCAGACCCCTGAATCACTGACCGTACTGTATTCATTGAGTACCTAGAATGGTCAGCACGCCTCGATGAATACTCAGCCACTAACATGTCGTCTTACTGAAGCTATAGAAGCTCAAGGGAACTCTCATCCCTAAGCTCTTTATTGCAAGAGACCCCCTTATTTGAGGAAGGTTCTCAGGTTTGTCCACAGAAAAGTCACATCTTCACAATATCAAGGTAACCAAAACCCTGTCATTGTCATACTGATCCACGTAGAAGGATCTCTACCAGGACCACCATCTGATCAAATGGTTCCCTACCTAGATAGCAACTCAGCCACCTCCTCAAGCTAGTACTTAGCCACCTATGAGTCGGGCTCGCCTAGAAAACTGATGGGTATCTAATACTGAAACACGTGTAAGGCACCAAGCCAACATGTGTCCTCTACTGGTACCACCGATTGTAACTATTGGCCAATGAGCAGTGATATAGCTAGCACATTATCTGAAGGTACTATATCGGGAAACAGTCCATGTATTGAAGCCTCATCACCACATTTACCATCCTCATGGTTACGTACTGATAAAGACTATCATATAGGATAACCATCAAATATACTGGTGTCCCAAAAAGGCAGAAAACTCTAACCACAGCCTCCACCCAGACCTCAGCTGCCTGGGGATCTGTCTCACCTCGAAACCTCAGAGGTATCTGCTGTTGGAACTCGTGCAATGTGCTCAGTTAGTGTGCATTGTTTTCCAGTGAGGCTGGTGGTAACTGGTACCCAATGGGTGGTGGTTCCACTGGTACACCACCTGAAGGTTCCAACATAGTAAGAGGGCCCAACACCGGAGCCTTGTTGCTCGGTGGGCCGTCATCATGTACTCTCTCTGGAATCCTAGATGGCTATCTATGTAACAACATCCGAATAAGGAACAGATGAACCATGGTCATTATGTTATACATGGTGATATGACTCCAAATAAACCAAGGGAAAACATTTCCAAAACAAACACAATCAGGGTTTTCTTACACCGAGTCAGAAATCGGAATTCAGGGTCCTGGTGTATGGATATGTCGGCCACCGCAGCAACACTGGACTCCCCGAACTGAAAACTTCAATCATAACACTTAACACTATTTCCACATTTAAAATATCAGAGTCCTAGTTTTTCAGTAGAAATGACTCCTATGATACCACTTTGACACAACCTGTCCCTCAGGGCCCATGCCGTGACTATCCCAAGCCCACCTTCCATAGGCCAGGGGATAACGACTAACATAGAAAAGGAATATACCTAAAATGGGAAGGAATTTACTTTTTAACCTGTATAGACACATAGTTCAAGAACACAACAAGAAGCAACTACAAAGTAAACTCCTTTAGTAAAAGTTTGCTAAAAGTAAAGGGGTCAGAATACAAGCCCAACTGAAAAGTAAAAACACAACTGAAAAGTACAAAAAAGATCCTGGATCATACTTCAAGGATCCTACTTGATGGATAGGTGCAACTCATGATCAGTAGTACCTGCTCCCATGTAGGGGTGAGTATAACGATACTCAGTAGGGACCCCGAGACCCCCATAGGTCTCCCAGAGTTCCACAAAAGAAATACCATAAAGTAAGACCTCAATCTCAAAGCTCTAAGCAATAGACATCAACTATACTTAGGTATATTCCCTTACATATACCTAAGTTATCAAGACATACTCATCTCATACATGGGGGAAGAATACCACAAAGGTAACACCACAAAGGTAGAAGTACCACACAGATAACACCATGGAGATAGAAGTACCACACGGTTAACACATGAAGATAAAAGTTCCAAAAATGTAACACCATGAAGATAACACCACGAAGGTGGAAGTACCACATATGTAACACCACAAAGATAGAAGTACGACCAGGTAACACCACGAAGATAAAACCATGAAGATAACACCCAGAAGGTAACACCACAAAGGTAACACCACAAAGGTAGAAGTACCACATAGGTAACACCACGATGATAAAAGTACCACACAAGCTTCACCATGAAGATAAAACCAAGGTAGAAGTACCACACAAGTAACATCACAAGGATAACACCGCGAAGGAAGAAATACCACACAGGTAATGCCATGAAGATAGTATTACCACACAGGTAACACCACGAAGATGACACCATGAAGGTAGAAGTACCACACATGTAACAACACAAATCTAAATGCACCACATAGGTAACACCACAAAGATAGAAGTGCCACATAGGTAACACCACGAAGGTAGAAGTACCACACACGTAACACCATGAAGCTAGAAGTTCCACACAAGTAACACCACAAAAATAGAATCACCACATAGGTAACACCAAAAATATAGAAGTACCAGACAGGTAACACCATGAAGGTAGAATTACCACACATGTAACGCCACGAAGTTAACACCGCAGAGGTTAAAGACTCAGATCACAATCAGGTATAACCTAAGTACAAAAGTAGATATGATTAGTCGTAAGATATATCATCTAATTCTGTTAATAACCACTGCTACTGAACCACACATGATCGATAGGTACTAAACTCCTCTGAACCACATAGGATCTGGCCCACACAGGATCGATATGTGCTGACCCACACAGGATCGCCGGGCACTGACCCACACGGGATCTGATAGCTACTAACCCCCACTGACCCACACAAGATCAGTATGCACTAACCCAAATAGGATCGATGAGCACTGACCTACATAGGATCTGATAGTATCTGACGCACGCAGGATTGATAGATGCTGAACCACACAGGATCAATGTTCTTCCATCACGTTACTTCCTGCCACAGGATTCCTCACACCCGGTGCGCATGAATTTTGTAGAATCTGCCTCTCGAGATATCTGATATAACTTGACCACCAATAAGCTCAAAAAAGGAGTAAACCAAAGGATTTCCATGTCGTAAGGGTTCCAACGTGATAGACAATGCATCAATTGTACACCCCATCTATGATTTATACGCGTTTTAGTTCAAGGGGCCTAGTTGGATTCGGGTTCGATCCAACCCGGATGCACTCCAACTGTCTCTAAAACTCACGTAGAGTATACCAAAAGGACTGTTTCTCTCAAAGTATCCTAGATCCATAGATGGTTTGTCAAACGGATTCCTGGATTTCATGTTATGACCATTTAAGTGTTTTTCGGTCCGGTTGGGCCTGGGTCCGATCCGACCCGGTCGGACCGACCCGAACCGACCCAGTCTGGGCTGGGTCGCGGCGGGCTAGGCCCGCAAGGTGGGTGAGGCCCAGCTCGCAAGGGGGCAGCTCGACCTGCAAGGGGACGACCTGACCTACAAGGGAGAATCCCAACCAGCTAGGTAGCAGCCCAGACCACAAGGGGGCAGCCCGGCCCGCTGGGCGGTGGCTCACTGGACAGGCGGCCCGCTGGGCAGCAGCCCGACCACATGAGGCATGGCCCGCGGTCTGCCCGAGCTGGAAAGGGGGGAGAATTCCCCCCATTATCCCAAATAGACCGGAGGCCATTAAGATTTTTGAAATGGTGGTGCCATGTGGGCACTGCTGGGTCACCGTGGAACCTGCTAGGTAGGTGCAGGTTCTACCTCCATTGCAACTTCGGCCGTTACCCTCTACTGGTCGGCGGCTCAATGGTCGCGCCGCCTTTCAGCTCACTGACGACGCTCTGGTCGCGCTGCCTCCCCTTCCGCGGCCGACCGATGTGACGACCACCTCCTCCGACCATTGCGACTGACGAGCCACGACACTTTGCTCACCTGTGGCGCGCGATGGTGCGCTGCACCTCCTTCGCGGCTGGCCGGTGTCGGCTGCTATGATAACCACCACGAATTAGTGTCACGACCTCCTCTTGCGGCGTGCGTTAGCGCACCGCCTCCTTTGTATCCCGTTGGTTCTGCTCCACTGGCAGTCTTCCACGGAGGGTGCAAGGGTAGAAAATTAGATGAGGGTTCGGGATGGGTCCATTAGCCTCATACCCTCAGCGTTAGCTCGTAATCACGAGGGAGGATTAATGGGGTCAAGAAATTCACTTGAATTTAAACAAGGATCAAACCCCTAACTGAGGTTTTTGGGGAGCCTCTGCACTTGAGGAAGGGGGTCGGTGCTCTCCATCCTCCACAACAAGATTCCAACAACGCCGCTCATACGTCATCCTTCGAGTTGTTGTTTGGTGTCTACTGTCACCTCCTACTGGGACTGGATCCATCCTCTTAGGGTTTTGCGTCTTAGTACTTTACCAACACTTTGTTGTTTGGTGAAGCTGTGTCGATACCCCTCCCCGAGCTCCATATAAATAGGAGAGGGGGAGGGTAAGTAACGACATTGGGGATTAATGGGGTCTCCTTAATTAAGAACCTTTATAATTCCTCAATGACATCATTACTTAAGATTGATTAGTCAATCAATTTATTGGATGGACACGCTGTTTATCCCATGTTGTCATTTTTCTGTTGGAGGGAAAGAAAGAAAATAAAAATTCACCAAGTTATTTTTATTATTCTTTAAAAAGTCCCAAAACATAACTTTTTCTTTAGACCTGCTGCGGTCAAAGTGAAGCCTCCTTTAAGCGAATTCCAGTGCTGCAGATTCAATGATTCCCTCATATTTTTAATCTGAGCATCAATTTAAAAGTTAGAAAACTCCGCTCATGCGTTTACTGAACGTACCTAAAAAAAGTTTAGAAATTCATTCCGGGAACACTGGGCCTTAAAATCATGCGCTGTCAATTTTCACACACTCGAAATGATTCCATAAAATTTAAAAAAAATTACATGGAAAATACAAGTCTTTAAATTACACATCTAAGTGCATCTCTAAAAATAAGACCATAAGTTTCCCCTCCCTACTAGCCTTCTGAAATGACTGTATTTGAGTCCCGTTGCTCAGTTCATTGGCCAGTGCATTTCCTTTAACAGTTGTATAGGCAAGATCAATGTCTAAATACAATATTTACTCAACCCACCTTCATTACCTCAAATTCGTATCACACTATGTAAATATATAGTTGAAACTTTTATGGTCTGTGTCTACCTCAAAATTATCTCCCAATAAATAATGCCTCCAACAATGAAAGGCATGTATGAGAATGGATAACTCGAGATCATACGTAGGGTAGTTCCTCTCACGTGTCACCGACTGATGATATGAATATTCCACAACTTTCTCCTCCTACATTAGAATTTCTCATATCCCAATACTTGATGCGTTGTAGAACACATTATAACTCATGTTCAGATATGGAAGAACCCAGAATGGTGCTGAAGTTAGTCTACCTTTCATATATTGAAAGGGTTTTTCACAGGTATCTGTCAATAAAAAAATTACACCCTTATTAGCCATTCCCGTAAGAGGTGATTCTAAGCATGAAAAGTACTATATGAGACACCAGTAATATCCTGCTAGCCCCAATAAACTCTATATATCAAATATGTTCTTAGACTACTCCTAGAAAACTATATCTCTCACTTTATCTAAGGACAACTAATACTCCGGTATCTAAGATAATATGACCCAATAAATGAATCTTATCCATCCAGAAGTGGAACTTTTTTAATTTAACATATAACTAATGATCTGAAAATGTATCCAAAATGATCTCAAGATATTTTTCATGGCCATGTCGATTGTGATAATACACCAATATGTATTCCACAAAAACCACCACAAATGTATCTAGATAAGGATAGAAAACCTAGTTCATCAATTCCATGAAAAATTCTGGTGCATTAGTGTGATAGAATGAAATATCTAGGTATTCATATTGAATATACCTACTAAAAAAAGTTGTACAAGGTATGTATGCAGGTTAAACACATACGTGGTGATAAACTGAACTCAAATAAATATGTGAGAAAATTTGAGTTCCACAGAGCTGGTCAAAGAGATCATCTATTTATGGAGAGGGATACCAATTCTTAACCATTAACTAGTTCAATTTCTGATAATCCACACATAGATTGAGGGTTTTTTCTACCTTTTTTTCAAAAAGAAATGATGAACCCCACAGAGAAGTATTGGGTCATATAAACCAATTTTCTTACAATTCCTCTAGCTACCTCCTGAGATCCTGTAACTCTATAGTATCCATCCTATAAGAAGGAATGAATACTGGTGTAGTTCCTAGAACTATCTTGATAGATAAATCCACCTCTCTCTTAGGAGGTAAAAAAGAAATGTTTCTTAGGAAAATGTCCTTGAAATGATCAACCACTGGATGAAACTCTGTCTTACATGTTCCCTAATTATCTAGATAAAAGATAGCTATCTAGGATGTCATCCTACCCAGAACACGATGCTCGGGTCTATCTTGGATCACCTAAACATCCCATTCACCCTTGTAAATAAAAAATATTCCCTTTAGTTATATGAAGGTCACCCTTTGGTGATAAAAGTTGATATAGTAATAGTAAGAAAATAGCTATTCCATCCCAAGTATAAAGTCAAACCCTCTCATCTCAAGGGAAAAAGATTTCATACAAAGTAAAACCCACCTATATCAAGGGGGAAATCCCTACACTGGTATACACCCTCTGTTATGATCCCCAATGGAGTATCTAAGGTCATAACACCACCATACAACTATAAAAAATACCAAGGCTCTCCAAAATAGGTAAAAATATGAATTTCTGAGAATAAACTATATGAAAATGAGTAGATACTAGAGTCGAGTCTACTAAGATCGTATCTCTCACCATAGATGGCCCAATGCTCTTCTCCTCAGGTTTAGGTTCTAAAAAATATATCTGGCCAAAACTATGACCCTATAAAATAACCTCACCACCCAGAGTAGGATCACTCTACTATCTAGGTACAACTGGTTTCTGGATTCCTTGTCCATAACCAACAACTCATCCTGAATGAATGGTACCACTCTAGCTCCCAGCCTAATGCGGAGTTGTGAATTCCATTCTTGAACCTAGATTCAGATTTGATCCCTTTCTACTAACTACTATATGAAAGGTCCTGTAGAAATGTTTTATGTGTCCCATCCTACCACAATATCAACTCTCAAATGGGTCTCTATCAGACTAGTTCTAAATGTGTCCCTATCTCCCACAATGATGACAGAAGAAAACAATACCAATGCTAACAACCTATCTGGTACTCCCCTCACAAGAAGCCTCAAAAATTCACTTTCTACCAAAAGTCGTTGAACCGTTGGGTCAAGAGACTAAACTGCCATGATCTTACACCCCTCATCTTCCCTCAAGTTCAGTTTAGTAATTAGCACCAGATTCACTATATTCGTAATAATATTCAATCTAAACACATTGAACTGTGATTGAAATACATTCCTAAGACCTTTCTAAAAGTGTATCTCCCTTGATGCCTCATCATCAATATAAATATACATAAAGAACTAATGTTTTGTAAATAATGAATAATACTTCATAACAGTTATCACACCTTTCTCCAGATGCATAAAATCACTGAACCTATTCATTATTAGAAGATCCATAAAAAATTATTCATAAAACCTAGATTATAAATCCCTCCAAATCATATCTCACAACACATTAAACTGGTTCCAAATATCCCACCAGCGCTTAGCTTCTCCTCGATGTTGAAATAATGGGTTCCCTAGACCCAACTATGCAGTACTTTTGATTACAATATCATGTGTACAATTAGCTATGCATGATGTTATTTTACCATTATAGTGTATACTTTTCTACATCCACTATTATAATGGTAATGTACAAAGTTTAATTATCATGTTGAGAGGATATAACAGATCCCAAGCTATAATGAGAACCTCAAGATACTATGACATTAATCTTAAATATATGTTTTATAGTCTAGATACATCTTACTAACTAGAAATAGTAGATTTATGACTATCAGGTGCTGGGAGATCATAAGCATTGATACTTATTCTCATGAAGTTCTCACTTGGTGCTCTCTTGTAGTGAGATCATGAGGACATACCCACCAATATAAACACCACATGTTTTTCATGTCATTAGTTGTTCCTATCCACGGACATGTGTATTTCTCTCATGACTTGAGACCATTACCAATTCATACTATATTATTACATAATTTGATGCAAGATGAAAACCATGGCAATGAAGTCATGGTGGGGTAGTTTGTATTGGGTGCATCATTGGTGGTATGACATTGGATGAATGGTCAAGAATGGATTTGTTGCTTCTAGGTTCAGGAAGTTGTATATCTCAGGCCTGGTTGATCAGGATGGTGCTGCCTTCATAAGTCTTTGGCCAAAGAAGTAGAAAGTAAATTCCATATGGATAGATCAAAAAATAATAAAGCATGAAAAGGATGATGACACAAGTGTGTGTCCTTCTTTATGAGATATTTAATGACAAAATGATTATAGTACACTGTTAGTGTTCGTAGGATGGTAGTCATTGCTATGACTATTCTTATATCTTTAGGGGCCATGATGGGTTGCTAGACTCTGCTTTTGGTCTATGGATTTTATTCACTTCTATCGAGATAAGGGCATAGAGGGTCACACACAATACCATATTCAAGAATCCGCCCTATTCAGTTGAATAGGTATATGGACATAGTGGGTCCCACCACGGGGTCCGAGTGTTTTCCAAGTTATTAATCACCTATGAATTAAATAAATTCATTATTATTCAAGTTATGCATAATTCAGATTTAATTTATTTAATGTATTTACAAGTTTAGTAAATACAAGAAAAATATTAATCAAACGAATATTATTTTAATATTCAAGGTTTGTTTAATATTAAGAGGGAAAGCGAGTAGAGTTAAATGGCTTGGGTTTTACCACATAATATATTTTATATATATTACAAGTATGTGATAAAATAATAAATAATATTGGAGCAGTTTAGTTTATCAAAATTATTTATTTAGTGGACATTGAAATAAATGGGGGCCTAGGAACCCAACTGGGTATTTTGGAATTCCACAATAAATAAGAGAGGAGGATCTCTCCCTTTGTGTGCAATTCACTATTCACTCATTCCATGGAGTGAAATCCAGAGCCTCTCTCTCCTGCCTCTCTCTAGAGAGAGAAGCTCTCGATCCATAGAGCTTGGATCGAGATATCTATCATGCATTGAAGGATTCTCGATGTGGTGATCGTCAGGACATCGAAAGCATCATCGGATCACTGTGCTAGCTCCCAGAGTTCAACGATCAACGTTCCAACGGGTTTTTGAAGTGCATGTGAAATATCTAGAGGGTTCCTACTTTGGATCCATCGAGAAACGATCCCCATCGACAAGTTACTATTGACCGCAGCTTAGGATTTGAAACGGGTACATTTTCATTTTATTTTGTGCTCCTTAAATTATATGCGAGATCCTCGAACCTTTCCGTGGCTCGGATCGTCGGTGATGACAAGTTCCATCTTCTCGCCGATGAAAATTTTAAAATCCTCATCCCACCAGCTTTCGCTGCGGGCCCCAGAATCTAACAATGATATTAGAGGGATCGCTTAGATTTTCTTAGCCAAATAAAATTAATCTGCATAAAATTTAGTAGAGGGTTCAACGTTGGTCCAAACGGTTCTAACTGCCCGGTGATCCGATGTTGAATGACCAAGTTATGGTCAGTTTAAATTTTCAGATTGGATCAAATTCACAGTTTGATATCGGGTTCTAATTTTATTTCATCTGGTTGAACTGATTAAAATTCAATCGGTTCATTAGAAATATAATTAATTGTGCAAATTATAATTTCATAATTTAATAATTTTATTATTATAATAATATTTATTTTATTATTATAATAATATAATAATAATAAATTACTATTTTATTATAATAAATTTATTATTATTAAATCCAAAGGCTATTAAGTAGGATTTAGAAAGTTGAAGGAGGAAGAAGACTTCAAAAAAAGAAGAAGGAAAGACTTCAAAATAAGTCTTAAATAAAATAAATAAATAAAACCAAGATGGGGGCCGGCGCGTGGAAAGAAAAGTCGAGAAAAAGAAAGGAAAAACAACAACAAAAAATGGGCGCCGCCTGCTTCTGTACCACGTCGCAGCACTGGAGATACACCCAGCTAGCCTGCCTCCTCTCCTAGGGTGAAACCCAGACCAGAAGGCCACTAGGCTTCCTGTAGTGGCTCGCGGACCACCTCACCATCCCCTTCCTCTGCGCTGGACCAAGATGCCACGCCTTCCCAGAGTTCACCGCCCCAGCAGTTGAGGCTTGCTATCGAACCTCCATGTAGGCAAGCTTGCTAGGTCGCAGCAACAGCTCACCACTGGGCTCCCTATACCGCACACTAGCATCACCAGGTGAGGTCATCGCCTGCCTCTAGGTTGCAGCACCTTAACAAGCCTCCAACGTCATCCTTTCTCACCAGCGCACCCACAAAGAAGGTCACGCCGCCCTCCCCAGATGGCCCTCGCCCTGCGTCATCGACCACATGCCACACTGCCCCAGGTGCCCTTCACACCGACCAACTAGACCAGGCACTAGAGTCTCCTTCTCGGCCACCCTGGCCTCCTCCCTACTGTCCCGCCTTCTTTGGACGAGCCGTAGTGCCGACCGCCCCAAGTACAGCCACCCCGTGGTCCTGCTCCGGTAGCGCCAAGGATCTAAGTGCTGTCCTCAGCCGGCTTCCCCTTAACGCGACCGCAGGCCGCACCGCTCCACCCCATGGTGCCATAACATCCATCAACTCCCAGACTGCCGTTGCGGCTTCACTATCACCTGACCAGACCACATCGGTCAGACCCAACTAGAAACACTGGCCCTGCCGGATTCCGTTAACACCCGGAGAGGTATTCAATATTTTGTCTGCAAGTTTTTTAGGTAGGGTAAAGGTTGGCCCCGAAGTGGTCCAGGTGGGCATGCCCAACCCGGAATGGGTTTGGGTGGATCGACCCAGCCCTGTTTGGCCACGGCATGGCCCTGCGCAGCTTTAGTCCGACCCACACAGGCCATGCAACGGTGTTTTCGGGGATCGATATATTAAATTAATCAAGATTAATTAAATTAATTAATTTAATTTTAGTTTTAAATTAAATTAATTAAAATTGATTTTGGATACTTTTTTTAATACATGAGCATATAAATTAATTTAATTTTGGCATAATAATTAAATTAATTAGTGGACAGATGATTAATTAAATTATTTGAATTTATTAATTCATTTAATTTAATTAAAAAAAACCCTCATACTTATTTAATGAATTTTAATTTTATCACGCTTTATTTTACCCATCTACTGGTCTTGATCACTAACTCGTGTAAGTTTCCGTTTATTTAATTAATTATTTAACTGTGTGCGATGATTTTAATTAATTAAATAGATGGTCTGCACATCATCTTTCTTTTTCAGTTAAAATGTATAAGGGTCTGCGCGCCCAATTTTTATCTGGTGTACATTTTTATCCCGAGTTCCCCTTGCCGGTCCACGAGTATTATTGTACTTTAGACAAAGATGGAGAGCGACGTGGAACCAACCAAGATGAGGTGGTGCACGATGGTGCAAGAAGACATGGGATTCCACCAAGATAAGTTGTTACTCCTAGACGTGACATGGACCCCACCAAGATAGGGAGATGTTTCTAATGTGAAGCGAACATACAAGACAGAGGTAATGCTGCATCATGAGTCAAGCTTCGACTCAGGTACGATTCCCTTAGTTCGTTTAGTTGCTCAAGACCAGTTGGGTAGTATTTTACCTTTATACATTTATTTATTATTTTATGCATTTTAGAACAGTGGGAAAATATATAAAATAATAGATAATAAAATGCATAAAAAAGTGACGTTCATTTTTATATTAAAGTTTAGTTGTGAGTAAGACAACATAGATGAACAAGTTTAATAGAAATAGACCACATTTGTCAAGAGAAAAACCAATAAAACCCTCAAAGAAAATATTAAGTCACAACTGCCTTCCATCATTCAAGTTTGAACAAAATCGGGTGTACGAGGTGCCGATCATGCCATAGCTGAGGGTGCCTCTTACTACCAGAGAGTTCTAATTAGGATAGTGGGTTGACATAACTAAAATTTTAGTAAAGAAATAGCCATATATAGCTTTTTGTAATTTTAGAGGTAAGAGTTGAGTAAATCAATAATGAATTTTGAAGCTAGGAATTCACTCAACAGATCAAAGAGCCGTAAGTTAATGTGGAAAGCCATCCAAAAGCCTACCTTGGATCCTCTGATTAGTGGCATAGCCATAGCTTGTATAATATGTCGGAGGTTCAGGGATTCATGCCACTAGAATACTCAAGAGTATTCCGATTCTATTACAGAGGGTTCCTAGAATTTGAAAAATTAGTGGGAGAAATTTAATGATTAAATAATCAGTAATGTCACATTTGGTAATAATATTTAAAGTGAAATCTATTAAATTTCATTTTTAGAGAATGGAAAGTAATACCACAATAAAAATGTGATAAATATTGGACATAGTTAATGTCCAAACAAGCACTAAATTCGAAGTGTATTATAGGCCCTTGCGCACATTACTACCATAATAAAAACTCAAGATGCTTGTGTCCCAACCTGTTAATCCACCTCAGGAAGAGAGGGTGTAAAACTACTTATAGGAGACTGAATTAAGCATATTATGGTTCTATAATAATGATATCATCAAAGTCTGATGTTAGTTGCGGTCGCTATGTCATGACATGGATGATGTTACATGAAGTCGCATCTCCAAGAAGTTTCCAAGGAGAAAATGAAGCAATATTTGAATGTGATGGTCACACTCGGTTTGTGTGAAAGAAAGTTCACAATCTTTCATGTCATCCCATTCTTATAACTTTTACACCCAATTACTCGAGTTTTTTTTAAGGTTAAAAACAAATAGTATAGAGTGAGCGCTTCATTACCTTTAAGGTAACATTCACCAAGTAATAAGAATATTAGATATAAAGTCATCTTTTATTCTTATGGTGAATAAATTGAATAAAAAGGTGAAAAGGCCTATGTAAAGTTAATCCAAAGGAACCTTTGTCATTTCCTTCAAAGAAAAGTGGATGGTTTTTTAATAGGAGGTTATTTTCATCACATATTGAAATAAATTCATGGAAGTTTAAAAATTAAAATACTAGAAGCAAGTACCCGCTTCTTGTTTAGTTTATATTCATCAATATAAAGTATTGTTTCTCACATACTTCTTGTATATTAAATACAATATTCTTTTCACATATATGTATTGAAATATAGTAACCAAGTAAGTAGGGAAACATTACCAGGAGTAAGGTGTCTTCTCTAAGCAGCTGAGAAAGGATGATTTCTAAGTCAGTGGTGAGAAACACATTACTTATAATTTCCATGTAATTGATTCAAACCGAACAATTTGTTGAGTATAACCAAAAACATTTACCTCATGTGCCCATTTGGGCATGATGAGGAATTATTCCATGTTTTGGAATGAATTTTTTTTTGTGGTAACATACTCAATAAATAGTTCACTGCTACTTGAATCAAAAGCAATACATGATAAATATAAAATATAATACCTACCCAATTGTAGAAATTTAGTTCTTTGTCAAGTAAAACTAAAACCGGATGTCAACAATATACCCAGTATGGTAATTAGGATTGGCACAGCTAAACACCTTTGGTATTGTTGATATCCTTATTTTAAACAAATAAACCTTTTAAAATAAAGGTTTGCCACAAAGCATCTGAGGTTAGTTCAACAAGATAGTGTGAACTATTCCAAATAAATCTAGATTAAAAATACTTCATAAGATTCTTTAATGTTATTAAGTAATAGTAAAGTATATGTTTAGTAAGAAGATTTGAGTTGCTTCAGATCGGCATGTCGAAGAATATCTGGACCAAAAAATCTTTGATCATGATAATGTAGCGTGGAGTAATTTCTAATTGCATGTTACCTTATCTACATCACTGTATTGATATTCATAAGGAGGATCAATGATAATTTCTTACATGTTTACATTGATCAACAAAATGTAGCATGGAGAAATTCCGAAACAAATTTTATACATCAAATTTATGATGTAAGTAGTATCAATGTTACAACCTGCAGTAACTTCCATTATGTTTCATGATGTGCTTTGAAAATAATTAAACAAACCCATAACCAACATGCCAACTAAAATGATAAATGGATATCATATGAGTCATAGTATTATGAAAATCCATTATGCCATAGATCATGTGTTAGGATGAAAATATTTTGTTACATCAATCTGAACACATGGTGCATCTATGTAATTATCCTAAAAGTTTCTTAGGATATTACATAAATCCCTAAGATAAAAAAGTTATAGTCAAGCATTAGACTACATCTATATACAAGGGTGAACATCTCTATTAGAGATAGTGTGAGCTGAATTGACTTGGACTTAGTCAATACTCAAGATGCACAAATGGATGGCATGGGGAACAAGTTCCACAAGTACATGTGGAATAGGTATGTTTCAGTGACACATACTGCATAAGAATAATGAAACCATGGTGATGGATTTATATTCACTACATATGGTGATATATTATTCATTAAGAATAATAAATCCTATAAGTAAGCAGTATAAGGAAACGATCTAAGATTGGAAAGATCAACTAAAATTCAATAATGGATTCCATGTATCAAATTGCAAAGGGGATTATAAATTGAATATTGAGGTGGGTATTCAAATGAGATGATACATGAATGGTACAATAATGGTACCAATAAGGCTTGATTGGTTATACCAAGTTAGTACGCCTAAATCCATTAGAATTTTACTTGTCATGGGTAACTTCTAAGATCATTATATTGGTCATTGGATGTCAAGATCATCATTCATGGAAGGTGTCTATATGACGCAACTAGAAAGAGATGATGAAATCATATGATGCCAATAAGGGTTACAAGTTGTTGAGATCCAATTATGGATTAAAGTAAGAAACAATACCTTAGATAATTCATTATAAATGAATCTTTGCCTTGTGTATACCAAAGGTTAGTGGGATCACCAATGTTTTCCAAATGAAATATGTTCGACAACACATGGAAAACAAATATTGGTCTTATAGTTAGCTAATACCAGTTTAAAAGCAATTCTCCAATGATTAACTTAAAGTAGAAACCTATGTTCTTAGGAAAAAGATCTACTAAGGTAGATCCATTGGTTTCTTGGTCCTAGTCAATCACACATAAAGTGAAATTGTATTAAAAAAAGTTGGAACAATTCAAGTTATGAATTGTTGCCAATGTCACATGGCTTAATCTCTCCAAGTTAACATGTTCGGAGCATGGGTAGAGATTAATATTGTGAATTGATATTATATGCTTTAGCGATGGATCAATCACACATTCCATAATATGTACAATAATTTATATTTTTAGAATATGATTTATAGTAGGCAAATATCAATTATATCCAGGAGCACTGTGAGTGAAGAAGTCAGAAATATCATCTTGTACTTCATCGAGTACAAATGATATGTTCCTAGAATATGGAGAGGAAGGTATACTAGTTTTTTTGGGACCTAAATCAGTCATCCTTAGATCAATTTGATCTAGTATTGAAGTTAAGAAAAGGTGATGAATGAGTCATGCTCATAAAAGCTAGTGGTAGCTACACCTAAAAATACCGAGTACATTGCAGCTTCTAAAGCAGCTAAGAAGTAGTTATAAATCACAACAATTTGTTGCAATTCTTGGATTCTCACCTAGTGAGAAAAGTATTATCGTAATGTAAATTATGATATTCTTACTAGCCAAGTTGTCAAGTTATGACAATGGACAAAGTGATATACTCAGGGATACCATATCTTGAGAAGTTTTACTCAAGAAGATGAGGTCGCATATAGCAGATATGTCATGCAGTGAAAACGTGGAAGGACCAGCATGGCAGGCCCAACAGTTAAAGCCATTAATCACTAGAAGCATGATATTTATCATGTGAGTATCCAAAAAGCTTAGTTAGCAAGTTGTCTCTAGTGCAAGTGGGAGTGTTGAAATAGTTGGTGCCCTAGACCCAACTATGCAGTACTTTTGTTTCCATATCATGTGTACATTTATCTATGATTGATGTTATCTTACCATTTTAGTATAGAATTTTCTGCATCCACTATTATAATGGTAATGTCCAAAGTTTTATTGTCATGTCGAGAGGTTATAGAAGATCCCATTCTATAATGAGAACCTCGAGATACTATGACATTATTGTTAAATATCTGTTCTATAGTCTAGATACATCTTACTTACAGAACACAGTAGATGTATGAATATCAGGTGATGGGGGATCATAAGCATTAAGACTTATTCTCATGAATTTCGCACTTGGTGATCTCTAGTAGTGAGATCATGAGGACAAACCCGCCAATAGGAATACCACATATTTTGGGTGCCATTGGTTGTTCCTATCTACAGACATGTGTATTGGTCTCATGAATTGAGACCATTACCAATGCGTATTATTTTATTACATACTTTGATACAAGATGGAAACCATGTAAATGAAGTCGTGGTGAGGTAGTTTTTATTGGGTGCGTCGTTGGTGGTATGAGATTGGATGAATGGTCAAGAAAGGATTTGTCGCTTCCAAGTTCAGGAAGTTGTATATCTCAGGCCTAGTTCATCAGGATGGTGTTTCCTTCATAAATATTTTAACAAATCAGTAGAAAGGAAAATCCATCCGGATAGATCAAAAAATAATAAAGCAATAAAAGGATGATGACACAAGTGTGCATCCTCCTTTATGATATATTTAATCATAAAGAGATTATAGTACACAGTCAGTGTTCGTAGGATGGTAGTTGTTGCTATGAATATCCTTATCTCTTTAGGGGCCATGATGGGTTGCTAGACTCTTCTCTTGGTCTGTGGATTTTATTCACTACTATCTGGATAAGGGCCTAGAGGATCACACACAATAGCATATTCAATAATCTTCCCTATTCAGTTGAATAGGTATATGGACATAGTGGGCCTCGCCATGGGGTCCGAGTGTTGTCCAAGTTATCGATCACCGATGAATTAAATAAATTCATTGTTATTTAAGTTATGAATAATTGGAATTGAATCTATTTAATGTATTTACATGTTTAGTAAATACAAGAAAAATATTAATCGAACGAATATTATTTAAATATTCAAGGTTAATTTAATATTAAGTGGGACGAGTTGAGTTAAATGGCTCATGTTTTATCACATAATATATTTTACATATATTACAATTATGTGATAAAATAATAAATAATATTGGAATAGTTTTGTTCGTCAAAATTATTTATTTATTGGACATTGAAATAAACGGGGGTCGGGGAACCCAACCAGGTATTTTGGAATTCTACTATAAATAAGAGAGGAGTCTCTCTCCCTTTGTGTGAAATTCACTATTCACTCATTCCATGGAGTGAAATCTAGAGCCTCTCTCTCCTCCCACTCTCTAGAGAGAGAAGCTCTTGATCCACGAAGCTTGGATCAAGATCTCTCTCATGCATCGAGGGCTTCTCAATGTTGTGATTGTAGAGACGTCGAAAGAATCGTCGGATCACCGCACTAGCACTCATAGTTTGACGATCGACGTTCCAGTGGGTTTTTAAAGAATGTGTGGATGATCTAGAGGGTTCCTTCTTTGGATCCATCGAGCAACAATCACCATCAAAATTTTGTTGTCAACCACAGATTCGGATTTGAAACGGGTATGTTTTCATTTTATTTTTTTCTCCTTAAATTCTATGTGAGATCCTCGGACCTTTCCGGGGATCGGATAGTTGGCGACGACAAGTTCTGTTGTCCCAACAATGAAAATTTTAAAATCGCCAGCCCACCGGCTTCTACTACGGGACCTGGAATCTAACACTCGAAGCATATATGTCATGAGCTCTACTCTATTCACATGAGGTTCCTCTAGATGATCAAAAATAAAAAGAGTAGTCTCAATCCACATATTTTCAACCTATGGACCATCACCCTGAAAAATGTGGGAGGTTTTTTCTGTTGGAATACACACGTCAACTCTTCCATAGAAGATTAAAGCTTCGAGGCTCCCTAAAAATTATGCATAAAGCATAGGAAACCTTCACATATCAATAATGACTAATTAAAAGATATAAAAAAAAATATAGGATGGGTATAAGCCTTTTATAAATAATTTAAACCCGTATGCCTGCTCCTAAATCCTGGAATCGGTAAAATAAATAACCGTAAAAATCACCAGAGACCCAACCTACTACCCACTATAAAGTTGGGTCAATGTCAAGTTATTTGTTTCTATAATTTCAATTTAATTTAAATCAATATTTATATTAAAATTATTTTTAAATGGATGAACCAAATAGATCACTACTTTTGATCCATAAGGGCCCATATACACCATGAACTGAAGTGTGGAATTTAATTAATCCAAACCATAACACATTCCAACCTATGAGATCAACAATTCATGGATCAACATTACATAACTAACTTCTTAAGGTTTATATTTTATCCTAAGTAGGAAAAAAGTATTTAGGTTACGGAATACACTCTAAGTACCAATCATGTTTATCAATTCATGAAAAAATCATTTATCAAACTACGAGTATATCCCTAAAGTCACACAATAAATCCATGCAATCAATGAAAGAATCCTATATAGCATGGAATACGATTCATGTAATGTCCCTAAAATGATGCATGAGATATAATTATCTCATCTCATTAGTTCATGATTAAATAAAATTCTCAATCATAGCAATGATAACATCAAAATTCAAGTGCATCACACAATAGTGGAATCAAATCAACTTTAAAAGAAAAAACTCAGAAAACAAAAATTTCCATAAAAGTAAATTTGGATTTTTACTATACATGGGTTAGCTACTTCCATGCATAACTCATTACCAAATCTTATATCATTCATAAACTCTTGTATATTTTCTCAAAATAGTGATAAAAAAAAGAAACTCATTTGATACCAATTTTTAATGTCCCGACCTGGATGCTAGTAAACGGTGCCCCAAGCTGTTGGGTCACATGACCTCAATAATATCTCCCCATACACTAGAGTATTCTGAATAGCAGCGAGGACCTAGGGTATGTATGTGGGGAGACTATTCCCTCTTCTCAGAGAGTAAATCAATAGTACAACATAAATATCAATAGTG
Source organism: Viscum album (assembly GCA_963277665.1). Lineage (NCBI taxonomy): Eukaryota > Viridiplantae > Streptophyta > Magnoliopsida > Santalales > Viscaceae > Viscum > Viscum album. Next base: position 721,378,130 of record OY728148.1, read on the forward strand.
GAATCATAATATAAATCACAGATGGAAGATAAACATCCAGAAGAATACAATAATAATAAATCCAAAATTAGTGTCATGTGAAATATGATGATCTTGTCATGTATCTAAAAAGAATGAAAATTAGTATACATTAATATGGTATAGTAAATGTATAAAAATTGAAAAAATACAAAAAAATGAACTATCTACAGCTAGTATCATAAGAATATCTCAATTCGGTGATACCCTTCTCCTTATTAATGATCAAATCAAGCATCATACAATGGACTCTTTCCCTGGTCCCTACCTGCATCCATGGAGTCTGTTTGGGTACCCAACAGTAGCTTGAACATGGTGTGAGATAACACTTAGTAGTCCACCACCAACGATGTCTATAATAATTATAGTCTATTTAATATAAATAGTAGTAGTGTGTAGAATTTCATAGGTATAACAACAATAAAAGTAATGTGTTAATAGATAAAATATTGTTCATCCAACATGGATAGCTGTGAACAATAACCAAGATCCCATAACAAGGGAAGTTGTAAATCATAAATAAAAAAGTAGGTTTAAAAATTTCCAGTCTAAAATATATAATATGATAACTATACCAGGGATATCTGCAAGAAAAGAAAATATCTAAAATTTTCATGCTATTTAATCAAGTGTATAATTTCCACAATGTCCACATCTTTTAATCAAGTATCTAATGTCCATAATGGACATGCCGTGTAATCACCTGTTAGACCACGAAGGGTAAAATCCAAGGTACAAAAGAAATTGCATCCACATTGATCCCTAGGAGAATCTCGATGAAAAATCGGCAATGAATTGGGTGGATTCCAAGAATCTTTTCAATAGATCATTTGCAATGTGAGTCCAAGCAAGCTATACCCAAGGGGTAGAAAGCCCCATGGAATCCTATAAAATCAATATCCAAGGAGTAAAAAAGTCCAATGAACCCACTACTATAATCAAGAACCATGGAGTATAAATTTCCATGTAATCCTATGGAACCAGGGTAAAAGGATGTCATCAAAGGAATCCACAACCATAATCAATTCATCATCTCATTTCATTAATAATTTCATAACCATTAACATTCTATGAGTTGATAAACTCATATTACAATTTATAATTAAATAATTAAAACAATTCACATCATGTAATAACATGGAAATTAGGCATAAGCATTCATAAAAATTAATTCAATTCTCTTTTAATTTATTTTGGATCTCAAATCAAGTTGTGTGATCACACACACCCAACATGGTGTTATAACATAAAGAAGATTCAAGGGAACACCTCATGAGTGGCCTAGGTTGAGGTTAAACGATTTCTAAATAAAAAAGGTACTAGTGGGAAACCTAATAGGTTCTATTTCATCCAATTTAATCATTTAATTAATTTTAGGAAAAAATCTAGAAGGTCTGGAATGTGGAAAAATGACAACACAACTTATAAAACACCAAACCATAAGGGAAAATGTTTAAATAACCTACCACATGCATGTGGTAGATCACTCATCCAGTATCAACCTCTGATTAAGTCTGTATTAAGAGAAAAAAATAAAGGATAAAAAACCTAGAAATATGGAATATTTTATTACACATAAATAACTCAGTCGATACTAAGGAAAATGAATAATGGCATAAGATTAATGAAGAAAATATCGACATGGATCCGATGAGACAAATGGTGCTTGAATATGATTCCATATGGTGGAGTTATCAAGGAACCTAGATTGATGGATGAGGATATCAACAGGAGGAATAAATCTCCTTTCACACTAAAGAAAAGAAAAAAGAAGACAGGGTTTAAGTTTTAAAATCATTAAGGTAAAATGGTAAATTCTCCAAAAAATAGTGGGTCGCATAGTTCAGCTGTATGGTTGGTCAAACCATGCACCAAATATATTCCATTCACTATCTAAAGGAGGACCTCACACGGTTCATGCGTATGGTTTGGGAAACCATTCAAAAACCATTCTACACGCCTCTTCTAAAAACTACAATTGTCACCTCCTGGGTGTGTGCCTTAGGTTTCATAGTTTCCTCAAACCATGTGGACCTGCTATGGCCTTCAAAATGCCTGCATAGTTTCCTCAAATAGTGTTTCATGAGGTGTATAGTTTCTAAGAACTGTGTGTCCCAATTTAGTTTTCCAAAAACCTAGGATCTGGGCTCCAAAAAAGCCATGGACACCCCCAAAACTCCCATTACCTCTCTAGGTATTTACATTAAGCCAAAAACATGAATTTAAACAAAAATTAAAAATATTCTTGCCTAAAAAAATACGTTATCTTATAGATAGGGATTTTTTGAAACTTGAGTTGGATTACATGACCATGACATAGTATGTGAACCGATTTTCCAAGATTGTACAATTTATACCTGAGATTGTATCAAATGAGAAGATAAAGACTCAATGGTTAAATATGGGACTCTTACCTGATATTAATTCTTAGGTTTTATTAAGAAAGATCTATTATTATGCTAATGTGATGGATAGGATGTTAATGGTTGATCTCCACCTAGCTAGTAAGTTAGGGTTGATAGGAGTTCCTTTTTATCCCAGTGGCATGAGTTCCTTTAAAGGGAAGAAAAAGTGTGATGAGTCTCATAGTGGATCTATATTGTAGGGTTATTTTATACCTTCTTAAGTTCCAAGAATAGGCCCTTTGACTTGATTCTAGTGTGTTAATCTTGGGCTTTTAAAATGGGTTTACATTGAGGCACCCAAGATATGTAGCTCCTGTGGATGTTTTGGATGATTGAAAAAATTTTGTTTTATATTTTATGCCCCACATAAAAGGAATTTAATTATCGTAACCTAAAAGCTTTTTAGTGAAATAAAATGCTTCAAAATCAAAGGGGTTATAGGAATAGGCATTCATAACGAAGCTTATTCATGCAGTAGAAGAGTTTCTTAAGGAAACATATACTGGTCCAAAAATCTTGAGAGGTACTATCACTATAGATTCATCTCTAGTGATGTATTTATTTGATACTGATTCATCTCATTTATTTATATCAACTCATATTTTGAACTTGCTAAATTTTTCTATTGGGATGGATATTACTATTCACCTTGGAATGAAGAGAGAGTAGGGTCTCCATTGAGCTACTTGTTTCTTGTCTTTATCAGATATAATTCTTAACTAGTATTTTTTAGTTCTTGATATGAAACCTATTGATATAATTTTTAGTATGGATTGGATCACTTCTAATAAGGCCTAAATTGGATGCAATCTTTGACAGGTCTTCTTTACCTCACTTGATGGGGTGTTCCATATCATTTAGGGGGAATGGGTCCTGAGGTCGAGTGGATCTAGACCTTATTATCCATAGTTGGGGATAGTAATATGAATGTTATCTTTTTTATCTAGATTAGGAGTCTTTGAGTGATGATATCTCTCCAATTATTGTCAAGTTTCATGAATTTTTCCTTCTAATTTCTCAGGTTTTCTACCGGTAAGAGAGGTAGAGTTTTCTATTAATGTAGCGCTTAGTACTCAGTTGGTATCTATAACTTATTACCATTAAGAATCAGATGTGGTGAAATAATTAAAGACTTAGTTGGATAATCCGTTGGAGAAAGGCTTTATATGCTCGAGTGTGTCACCTTGGGCGACACCTATTCACTTTTCTAAGAAATTTTATAGAACAGTTTACCTATGTGTTTATTATTAGAAAATCAACCGATCTACATAAAGAACATGTTTTTTAATTTTTAATGGATATATGATTTTTTTGACCAGTTAGAAGAGGATATGTGGTTATCAAAGATTGAACTTCAGTCTAGTTATAACCAGTTGATAATAAAAGAATATGGTATTTAGAAAAAACATTTTGGAGTAGGTATGACCATTATGAGTATCTTTTCATTCCATTTGTTCTAACCAATGCTCTTGAAATATTTATGGATTTGATGAACATGATCTTCCATTAGTATCTTGATACATTCATTGTGGTATTTGTGGATAACATATTTTTTAATCTATTTATTAGGAGGATCATGTGCATCATCTAGGAACAATTCTAGAATTTTTGATAAATCAACGAATTTATTCCAAGCTATTAAATTGTGATTTCTGGATTTAGGAAGAGAATTTCATGGGAAATGTAGTCTCAAAACATGGTATCTCAGTTGATCATGAAATGGTGAAAGCTTTTATTTCATGGGAGTTATCATGAAATGTTTTTGATATTTAGATCTTCTTGGTTCTAGAGGGGAATTATCCCAAGTTTGTAAAATAATTCTCAAATTTGGATTCTACGATGACTTATCTCACTTGGAATGGGGTGAAGTTTTCTTAGGATGATAAATTTTAGAGTTATTTTTTTGATTTGAAATGCCTTTTTACTTTTTCACTGGTGTTGAATCTCCCAGAAGTTTGATGTGGTTATGTTTTCTTTTGTGACGCTTTAGGTTTGGGATTGGGTTTTGTTCTTATGAAGGGTGATCACATCGTTTCCTATGGATCTTGATATCTTAGGCTATATTAGAGGAATTATCCAACCCATGAACTTTAACTTGCAGTCGTGATGCATGAACTTAAGAGTTGGCAACATTACCTTTTTAGAGAAAGGTTTACCATGTATTCTAACCATACTAGACTGAGTTGTATTTTATCTTAAAAATATTTGAATATCTAGAAATGGAATTGGGTAGAGTAACTAAAATATTTTGATTTTGACATTAACTATACCCCATGTAAATGGAATGTCATTGTGGATTCCTTGAGTAGGAAACTTCCAACCCAGGACATGAAATAATCATTATAAGAGTGGAATTTGATGTATCTTTTTGAACAGTTTCATTTAGGAGTCCTGGAAGAAAAGGACAAGGTTGTATTAGTAAGTGTTTAGCTTAACTATAATACTATCAATATTATTCTTCAGAAATAATAGCTTTATGATGAGTTTCATAGCATTATGAACTCTCTTTATGGTAGGGAGACTGTTGCTGAGTGGTATTTCTCTAGGGAGGGTATCCTATGTTTCTAGAATTGATACATTATAACTTTACCAATGAGTAAATATGTGATGAGGTATTTCTATAATTAATAATGGTATATGAATAGAGGAACCATAAATATGTTCTATGATATGTGATGATGATTCTAGTGGACAAGTATGAGACAAGACATTACTGAATTTATTTCATGTTTTTATACTCTCAAATAGGTCAAGGAAGAGAACCATATACCTTCAGGTTTAATTTAACCACTTCCCGTGCTTATTTGGAAGTAGGGTGATATTTCTATATACTTTTTGGTTGGGTTTCCACATACCTAGATAAAGAATAATGTGATATGGGTTGTGATATATAGACTAACCAAATCAACTCACTTTATACCCATTCTTTATAAATCCAAAGTTAAGGAGTTGGGAAATATCTATATGAAAGAGATTATTCATTTTCATAGAGTTCTATATGATATAGTCTCTAATAGAGATCCCCATTTTACCTCTTGTTTTTTGGTGAGGACTTATGGAGGTGATGGGATATTAGTTTTTCTTGAGTACGACATACCATCCAAAGACATATGGATAGATAGATAAGTCTATATAGATTATTTAGAATATAATTTGTGCCTGCGTCCTCGATTTTGGTGGAGATTGGGATGACCATTTGCGATGGATTTTATTTTCTTATAATAATAATTACCATTCCATGATCAGAATGTCTCATTTTTAGGCCTTATATGGTCATCCTTATAAATATATTTTGTACTGGTAAGAGATTGGATAAAATTTTTTGGTTGGACCAATCTGGGTCTAATAGACAACAAGAAAGATTCATTTTATTTTTTATATAATTTTTATGGAATAGATCCAATATAAATCTTATGTTTATAATCATCATAGTCTATTGGGGATCTTTGTTGTTTATCGAATGTTCTTGATAGTTTCGCCTCATTTGGGTCATAGACGATTTGGGAGGCAAGAGAAGATTACTAATCATTTCATGGGACCTTTTGAGGTTTTTGATAAGGTGGTTAAAGTGTATTACCATTTATCACTTCCACTATTGTTAATGTTTATACATAATGTTTTCCATGTATCAAAACTCTAAAAAAATATTTTTGACCTAAAAACAAGTTTGGATTTGGGAGGCAAGGGAAGATTACTAATAATTTTGTGGGACCTTTTGAGGTTTTTGATAAGATGGGTAATGTGTATTACCATTTATCACTTCCACTATAGTTTATGTTGATACATAATGTTTTCCATGTATCACAGCTCTAAAAATATCTTTTTGACCTAAAAACAAGTTTGGATTTGGGAAGATCTTAATGTTTAGTCTGATTTATCTATGATTATATATATATATATATGATAGTTAATTCTGAGACAAATGTAGTTCATGGGAGAATGATACCTTTGGTTCATGTGCTATGGTATCATGGTTTTGATTCTCACAAGACTTGGGAAGCACTGATGAGATATTAGTGGCCTCATCTCTTCGATATAGAAACTTCTTGATCGGATTTAAAGGGATAGAAAGTTTCTATGGTGGGAAGTTTTTAGCATCCTGTTACTTGTTTTTAGGTATTACTCAACCCTTATTTTTATCATTCTTTGGTTGAGGATTTTCTTGGTTTGTTTCGGGTGGATGTTTGAATTTTTTTTGGAAGTTTATGGGATATGCATGGTTGGTGCATGGTTTGGCCAAACCATGTTCCCACCCCAATAAAAACTATGCATCACTAGACAATGAGGGTTTTCATGGTTTTCACATGGTTTTACAAATCGTGTACCCACCTAGTAGAAACCATGCACCCCAACATAGAGGCAAACAGTTAGGGCCCACAATTTATCTAACCATATACATGAGATAATTTTATTCTAAAAATTATTTAAAAATTTCAAACCCCCTAGTATCACCCCCATTTGACCCCATATCAACCTAAATTGATTTCCTTGGATTTTAATTCTCTCAAGAAGTTATATTAAGCCCTTTAAACCCATTCCTTGGAGGATATAAGAATGTAATATCTCATTCAATCTCTTCTAGGTAAGTAAATCCCCTCTTTTGTATTCTTTCGCACTATCTATTTCTATCATCCTTTTGAAGTGTTATATCATAATGTTTTTTATGCATATAAAATCCATTTGATGATATCTTAATTCTAGGTGTGATTTCTTGATCTCCTTCACCTTGTTTCGTTGTTGGAATTCCCCATTGTGGGTGTTATGTGTTGTGATTATTTGATTAAAGGTTAGCAGTTCCATTGAGATTGGCCATATAATTAATAACTTGATTTTATTGATTTTTTGAAATATATATAAATTAATTAATGAAAAACCATTTCTATATGATTTGAAATTGGAATTTGGAATGGCATGGTTTTATGGGAAAAACCCTAAATTCCAATGGAACTAGAATTTAGGGAATATTTTAAAATTCATGGAATTAATGAAATGATTTGATAATTGTTTTGAGAAAAAATGGATTAAATTGAAATGATGAAAACCTATGATTGGTTTTTTATTAAAAATGAATGAAATGGTGAAAAACCCATGTTTTGATTTTGAAATTATATTGGAATATTGAAATAGAAAATTGGGAAATTGAATTGTAAATGATGATTGATTTGAAATATAATGATTTTCCCATTTTTATTGATTGATTTATCACATGAAATCCTAAGTAGTTAGTATATTCTTTGGGACAATCATGCTAGGATGGAAATTCCATAGAAATGTATTGACGATGAAAAATCTAACAAAAAAATATTTTGAAAGATATTATCCTTGGTAGGATGTTGATGAGTCTTATTTGGCCTGAGCCTGAGGAACATGCGTACACATATTATCCATGATAACTAATATGAGAAGTGTGAGAATAATATAACTAGAAAGTATCATACTACATAGCAGGTGAACATGGTAATTGTTTTGATATATATATATATATATATTAAATTGATTATAGAACTATTTTCTTCATGATAACTGATTTATATAAACAATTTTATATACAATTCATATTTAGTACATTTTTTGGATTTTTTCCATCCTTTTAAAAGAAGCATTTTTTGTTTGAAATATGAAAATGATGTATTGTACCATACACTATTTTATTTAAAATTGAAATAATTGTTTGGTTTATAATTACTGAATCTATTATAGAACACATAGTGAGACCCTACTGGGCTTTATATCTCACACTCTACCTTTTCCTTTGGGTGTTTGAAGATTTCCTTCTGTTAGTTCTAAACAAAGGGAAAGCGTCACTTGGAGGTGGTTGATGTTCATGATCTTTGGGGCTTGAAGTGATGTTTCCTTTGGGATGTTTTTATTTTTTGAGTACTTTGATGATGTACTGTTTTGGGTTTTGATATACCTATTTGGTTTCTATTACTTTTTTCATTTCCTATTTTTTATCATACTGACTTTTATATTTTATCTTCCATAGTTTTGTTTAAAATTCGTCCCCTCTTGTATCTTGTATGATGCTAGGTTCTAGTCTCTAACCCATGGGAATCAGGAAAACCCTTTGGGATATGTTAAATATGGCTTGGGTATTAGGGTACCGGGGTATTTTGGATGGTTCATGACAAATATAATAATGATTGGTAATCATAGGGTTAGTATAGGATCATCTATTGCTTGAAAAATATATATTACTTAAAACCAGTTTTTCAACGTTCTTTGTAGGATACCTATAAAATGAATATCTACCACTTATGGGGTTTGATTTTAGTAAAATATATTAAATATTTTCAATCATAATAATTTATATTATTTAATAAGCTTAACTTATTTTTTGTTCATAATGAATAGTAAAAATAGTAAAAAATCATCACCATGGTAAAAGGATAAATCGTGTTAACTTAGGTTAAAACTAACTGATAAGTCCAGTATTTTTTCATATTCAATATTATTGAATGAATAAACATTTAACATTATCAATTTAATATTTATATTTTTTTTATTTAGGGGACACTTATCCATGAAAGTTACCTATATAATATTTTTAGTACACAAAAAGAAAAAATGTCACCCATATGCTTCTAAATATCTCTATTGTGTTCACAATGGGAAAAAATAAGTTGCGAAAGAATCTAAATGGTTATTTTTAGAATAATGAAAATATTTTAATATGGATAATTTGGTTATAGTTTTTTTAGTAATTATATAATTTTATTAAATGCGTACGCAACACCGACGTAATATCTATTTAATTAAAAGAAAATTAAATAAATGAATTTAAAAATATTAAAACTAATACAATTTGAGTGAGTTATTATGTTACAAATTTTTTTAGATAATTATAACATATTTTGGGTCTGTTAAAAGTTTATATTTTAAATCCATCTTTTTCTTGATCTTTTTTTAGTCAAGTTAAATGAATAGTTTCAAAATTGACATTAATGAAATTTTATAATAAATAATGTTTTATTAAATGATTTAAAATTCATAAAAAAGTTATATTCATAAAATTAAATGGAATATTCTTAATAATATTAACCTAATTATATTTATGTGTTTTCTCTTTTATATAAGATTTATTGACCACTAAAGAGTAAAATTTTTAATACCGTGGTAATTGTCAAAAAGGGAAAACACGGGTTAAAACAAAAAAATAAGGCTGAAAACATCACCTAAACTTATAAAATTTATATTTTATGAGATCATATCTACTAAAAATAATCTTATATTATAATATTATAAAATTTTATCCATTTTAATATAAAAATTAATTTATATTAATTTAGTACTTTAAGAAATTCCAAGAGTGACCCTCCCCTCTCTTATAAAAGGGAACCTCATATTCTCTTTTATTCAAACTTAAAAAACATATTTGTTTATAAAATATCTACGAAAATACCTTCCTTAAATCCCTCCCCATTTCCTAGTGGAATTTTTTAATTAGAAAATTATCGTAGGAAATATTTTTGTGTAAACCATAAGAGGTCATCCGAAGAAGAGGTATAGTTCTTAATCCAGAATTTTCATTTTATTTCTTCTCATACATCATTATAAACTTATTCAAGAATATAAAAATAATAAAACAAGTATATTAAATATATTAATAATTTATAAAATTTATGGTATGATCTATATTAATCTCCTCTTCCATCAAATGAGAAACAAATCAATCGTTCAGGTGCACGATAGACTACCGCCTTGCGAACCAATGCAATTCATTTTCCATCACCGCCTCCCATTAATTTTTATAATGATGTAATAAATATATACATATATTATATTAATGATATATTTTTTATTATGGATAAGTAATATATCACTTATTTTCTTTACTATTCACTCACTGAAAAATGATAACGTCATTCGTGTGTACGTGTGGACTACCGCCTCCACAAAGCGATGTGATTCATTTTTCATCACCAAATCACATAGAAAATATATATAAGTATATTTTAAGAAATAATATTTTATTTATTATATAATTAAAATTCTATAAAGATAAAATAATACTTACCTTCTTTCCATAATTATCGTTGAAAATTTGAAACATTGCTCATGCGTATATACAACCAACCGTCTCTATGATTATAACATAGTTCATTTTTCATAACCATCATTCATGACTAGTTTTAAAATTATAATCGGTGTATAAAAATGATAATTATTTCATGATAATTATTCTAGAGATGACGTATTAATGACCCCTTTGATCACAGTTGACACAACAAATCTATTTTAAAATTATGAATCGAATGTCCTGAAAATACATGACATGGAATTAACTGAATATTTAATTAAATATTTTATTAAAATAATTTAAATAAATAGTTTAAGTAATATAGATTAAATATGAAAAATTATCTCAATAAATAAAATAATTTATATGAGTTTATCATGCTGGAGTTAAAAGACATACATCGAAAGTCTGGACTCAAGGTAAGGGATTTCATCTCAATTTCCTTTCAGTGAGACATATTTTAATGTTATGTGTCTAATTTACTTTATATGATATATATAATTAAATTTTACATATTATATAACCAATACTTCTAATTATTTTTATTTTAAATTTCAACTTAAAATATTTTATCCAATGGGATTTTACTTGAAAGTTACCAAGTGGTAAAGGGTTTCTTAACTAAATTTCCTTTTGTTGGGTTATAACTCTTCTTCATTGACTTTGTTATTACATGATTACACAGGAATAAATATATAAATTGTTTTATTATTTATTTAAACTTTTTTTTGAATTTATATTTTTAACACATAATCAGTTCATTGATTAATTCTCAATTAAATGATATACTCTTTGTAAGGGTTATTCATCTCAAATTATAATTCTTTCAGAAATATATTAATTTTATGCACCTAAATTTTTTTATGAGTCTTATATACTGCACATTGATATGTTATATCTTTTATATTATCGTATTCATGGCATTTAAATTTTTTTTGAGTCCATTTCTTTTAGAGGCTTAATATTTAATAGTTACCTAGAACTGTAAGTATTTTTATGTTACAATCTAATCTTATTTCAAGATTATCTATGTTCAAGGATCCATTGGGGTAAATCATATAATATTACTTTGTTAAAACAAATCCATTTTATTCTAATTTATTTATTAATCTATTTTACATGTATAATTTCTATTTCCTCCCTTATTGATTCATGAAACATCAGGAAAGTTGTTTGTAAGTGACACTGATCTTGTGTCTTCTTTTAGATCGGGAATATTTCTATTACATATCAATTTTTTATAAAATTATTTAAAAAATGTTATTTTTTTACATAAAGGATTCATTAAAGTTATTTTTACATGTTCTTTGAACCTATTTTAAAATTATTTAAAAGTAAGTTGTTTAACATTTTCTAAATGGGTAACTTTTGACTCTATTTATAAAATGTCTGAAAATAATATCTATTTTTAACATTTATGAATTGAATATATTTTCCCAAAATCATAACCATTATTTTATTTGAATCTTGATTTATATGTTTTCAAGTTTATTTTCAAAGAAAATTATTTTTAAAATATTTTGTGAATTTTTAGTTTTTAAATTTTATTTTAAATGTAAAAAGTGTATTTTCCTCAGAAATATTTTTAATGATCTTATAAATTATATTTGCATTAATCAAGATCAAAAACCCTTGATGTTACTTAGACTAAATTGACGATATGTTGTGATGAAACCATCATTATTGTTTCTTTATATGACATATAATTATTTCAAATAGATTTTCATAGAACCCATTTCCTTCCTTGGGTAACCAAGATATAAAGGAATGAGGGTTGTTTTCAAGAGTGTTATTTTAAAAGATGAAATATTCTAAATATTTTATTCATGAATAGTACTTAGAAGTTATTTATGATTACAAGTGATCCTGATACAACATATATGATGATTTGATCCCGAATATAGATCATAATAATGGGTGATACAGATACATATTATACGACGGGTGATCCTAATATAGCTTATATGAAGGGTAATACCCATTATAGCTCTTCAATGCATTAGGTACTGATCCATACATTTATAGGAATGAATGAGGGAGTTAAATGGCATGGTTTATCATATGAATTTAACAAGGCTCATGTAATTTTTTACATAGGTTATGAATATAATATACCAAGATACTAACATATTTTCTCTTACTATGGGTATTTAATATTTCCTTTGATCAAGATTTACATCACATGGATCATGATTATTTGATCCTATGAATATTGTCTTTGTTAAATCCTTGTTTTGTGTTTCATGATTTATGATCTAGGTATTTATGGGTATGAATTTTCTTATGTTATGATCATGCACATTGATTATGACATCATAAACTTGTGATAATCTTATACTCACTGATGACATTCAATTTTTAATATTTATTTTTACCCATACTGAACATTTGAGATCACCCTTATTATATTTATTTTTCTCTAGGTTATGAAGAAATATGTTAAATTATTTTTGTATATAAAGGGTGTATATGTGAATAATTTTATGGGATATTTTTAATACTTAATTTGGAATATCAAAAGTTGGGTATAGTGGGAAAAATAGATTCTAATTAGAAGTGTCCACTTTGTAAGACGTGGTTTTGTTATGTATGAGTTATGACCTAATTCTATAAAAGTATAAACTGTATAGATCATAGGTTATATATTAAATAAAATTATTATTTAAATAAACTATAATATGTAATTTTTATGGATGGTTCCTTAAAGGTTATCCCCCCTAAGATCATGCTTTACTTTTAATTCCCCGTATTGTAATCACAAATACAATACACAAGTGTTAAGGGAATAAAGTGGATCTTCTTTCCCCATAATTTGAACAAAAAGGTTGAGATTTTTTATCAACCAAGATTCTCTACTCTTCATTATTACATATATAGTTTTCAAAAGTCGTTTTGTTTTAGGAAATGTGTAACTCTTTACATTTACATCTTCTTTGTGCAATTATATTTTCTTTTCACAACACTTCATGCATGATATATTATTAATTATTTTAAGGGTTTATCATTGTGCTGTCATTATGGTTATACAACCTTTATAATTATTTATATCTTCTTTGAATCACTCAAATAGTTCTTTATTAACACAAGGGTTTCCATTTGTTAGTAACCTTTCAGGAAATTCATCTTCTTCATGTGGAGTTTATTCTTCTCCTTTGAGAATATCTTTTTATTATGCTTCTTAAAACTTATTTTCCCTTTCCAAATCTACTTGAAAATATTATAAAATATATTTGGGTATATTGGTAACCTTCTTGGATTCTCCATATGTAATCTTATGGGTGAGTTTATTCTCATCAGTTCATTTATATGAAGTTGTATTCTTTAATTTATTGGGTTTTTACCCAAATATGAACCATTATTTATTTTATAATCTACTTGAGAGTATCCAGATTTTTATCTCCCTTCAAATTATTTTCCATGGATGGAACTTTATTATTAAATTATGATTTTATTTATCTATTTTTATTTTATACATACTAATATGATCATGCATCACTGTTGTGACCATAACTTTTGAAAACACCACAAAAATATTTAAGTGTTTTGAATCTATTTATAGAAAAAAATTCTTTTAATCATCTATGGATATTTTGTATTCATATAATTACTCACCATTGAAATGTGCTTCCACTAATATTTAAAATATAAATGATTTTAAAATATTATAATTCATAATTCCCAAAACTATTATAATACCAAAAATCCCAAAAAATCTCGATATTCTATTCTTCAAAACAAGCTATATAGAATTTCTATATATTGGAGTATAGTATTTTTGAATAATCTTCACCACTGGTTGAGCTAGTTTTGGGGAATCAGATTCCATATTTCTTATAATATCCATCAAGGATATGGTATTATACTTATCCTCACTTTTATTCATCCATAATTATATATATTTTGTGTTTAAACATACATTTGTTTTGAAAATATATTTTAAAAAATCATTACAATAATATATAGATGGTACCATATTATTTGATCTTGCTTGTGAATGACCATAAAGTGATATAATGATGTTAATTTCACATGATATAGGTCTATTTACATAATAAACCTCCTTAGTAAAACTCATGGAAACCAATCCTTCTTTCTTCAACTATGAAGGATCAATATGTGTCATTTCAAGGTTGTCCAATTTAATATTTAATCCAAGGAACATTATATTGAGCGTGTTATTATGATATGAAATAAATTAAACTCTCTTAACAATCTTTCATCCTTCTTATAACCTCTTAATCATTCATTTTGATATTATATTGAATAAATGTTTCAAGCTCCTTGATTCTTTTGGATTTGATATCCACCTGTGAATTTTTTAAATAAATGATATTTTTTAATTCTTATTTTAATGCATGGATCTTATTATCAAATTATTTAGTGGCCTCATCCTTCTCACATATTTTATTGGTTTATTATTCTTCAAATTTGGAATATATCACTTCAATATCTTCAATTATATCTTCTTTGATATGCACTTGTTTGGAGAGTTTTATGAAAGTTAGATCTCTTTATTTTAAATAATTCTCTAAATTATATGCCTCACCTTCAAGATAAGGGATATCTTTCTAATATCTTTCAAAAATCCCACAAATAAAATTAAAAAACTTCTTCGGGAAAAGAATTCAACATATGTTTTAATGTTCCAATAAATATATCTAGTGAACTAGTAAATATATGACCACTCTCATGTAAGTGAGGAACTTCTTCAAAATTATTTTAAAAAGAATTTACACCTACTACTTGATCACTCGAGTGTCTTGATCCTCTTCAGGTAGAAAGTATTTACACTTTATTGGTTGTTTAATCAATCAATTTTTTCATCTCCATTAATTCCAGATTTATATTTTTTCATATTTTTTCGTGGAGGATTTTTATTCTTGAAACACATAAAATATTCACTTAATTATAAATTTGAAAGTGTCAAAAATATTAATAATAGAAAAACTATAAATTTCGTTAATCTAATCATAAGTGAACTAGGATCTAAAAATAATTGAATGAACTAGTTAGGGATGTATTACACAATAAGTGGGGGTGAATCATTGTTTGTGAATTTTTATTTTTATTTATATTTTTATCCCTTTATCTTTTCACCTATGTCACTTGTAAAAGTTAACGGTTACCTCATTATCATTTCACTACCATCATTTCTACATCCAAACACACACCCAATTGAGATTGATTTACAATGTACCCCTTTAAATAATAAATTCTATTCCTTGGTGTAAATAAGAAACACCCACAATCACACAAATCACTAGTAATAAAACTATGAGATATAATAAGAAAAGAGTGTCCATGAAATTCCATTACACTATAGTATCTCAAAAGTGAATCAACATCCTAATGGGTCTTTATAATTCTATCCTGATAGTTTCATAATAAGTGTGTAGTGAAAACAAGAAATCTTTTACTAATATAATTCTTATCATCAGTGTGTTTATTTTGTATTATTCCCCTTATCCTCTACTTTCACACCAACATGAAAGCACCTATATCTTCTTCTCTTCCTTCCTCTCCTTCTATGTGAAATAGAGTGCACAAAAAAATATTATTCTCTTCCATCTCTCTCTCTCTCTCTTATTCTTATTTTTATTTCTTCAGTGTACTAAGACTATACTAGTTATTTTTTCTTCTTCTTCTTCTTTAGTTAACATGAACAACAATAATAGAACTATCTCCCATATTTTTTTAATACTCAGAATTTTATCACTTTGATGTAGTATCAGTTTTCATTCTTTATTGAGAATATCGTCTTATAATAATAGTGTCTAACTATTACTTACAAAAATCACATTATCATCAACCTATAGTGTATATAGAAATAATACAGTAGTATTGGTTTCTTAATAATTTTTTTTTTCATTCGAGTATTCACTTCATACATTAAGTACCTTATTTTGAATTACCAAGATCTTTTGTAATTTAGAATACCTATGGACTTCTAATTTTATCTTCAAAGTTATCTACCTTTAAGAACCCTATATCCAATCATCGAAAATATTAATAATATCCCTAAATAATTGACTTTAGACTCATTGAATCTTAAAAATATATGGAAACATACGTTTCTATTTAAATAACATAAGACTCAATATTAAAGTAGGTGAGGCCAATTTTCTTAATTTAACCCACAATATCTATATCTTAAAGGGTTCTCATGCATATTTCAATGTGTGGCAAGAGTACCCTAAAACCCTATTTTAATTTTCATCTTCAAGATATTTATATAATCACAACATACTATTTTTAATATTTAAGAACCTAATAACATATCACCAAGCATCAAAAGATTTAAGAAAACTTCTGAAAATAATTATGGAATCATTGAGTTTTCAAACAACAAAACTCTTGAAAATTTTCAAAGTTAAAAAGGCTAATTATCATGAGAAAAAAATAATTATGCTCAAAATACATATGTTTTATTTTAAAATACATAAATTTTCCTTCAAAATACTCATGATACTTATATATAAAATAATTATGTTTTAATTTGATTCTTCTTATATTTTTTCATCTTGAATCATGGTTATAAAAATGTGATATTTATTTTATATTAATGAAATAATTATAAAGTGTTGACTGATAGAGTTATATTGTTTACAAATCATGTGACTCAAAACCATTATGCAGTAGGAAGATCTTAATCCTTACAAAAGAACTTCACCATGGCCACTAGATCAACAATGAACTCTACCCACATATTTTTATTCAAACTCCCGTTCACATGGTCACTGAATCAACTATGTGTTTTATTTAAACTCTTTCATTCATGATCACTAGATTGACCATGTGTTTTATTTAAACACCTACATAAAAGGTGTGGGTGCCACTCCCAATCAAGGGAGATGTCCCAAAAATGATCTGTCAACAGGGTGTTCGGCAGACAGTTGTTCTTCTGTAGGTAAGGAGAATAATTCTTCTTTAGTGGGAAGTGAAGGTGGATGCACAACAGCTTTCATGGACAAAAACATGAAGTAAGAGGATTTATCATGGGTAGATAAACTACCCAAACCAACTAGATAAGATGATATTTTATTCCTCATTAAAATGGGATTAAATCCATTGAGTTTAAATGAATTAATTTTGTGATCCTACGACGAGATCCGGAGAGAGTGAATAGAGATTTGTCCCCATTTATCCCATGAACATAGGCATCAAGTCGAAACATGTAAATATGTGTGTTATTTGTTTTTCTTCTCGTGTTTGTGTTGGATTTCATCACCAAAAACCTACATTTCCCCTTTCAAGTGGTATCAGAGGAATGTTTAGAGAAACAACGATGAGCATAGATGTTTTCTAGTGACCATATATTTGAAATTGCTCGATTTTTTTGAGGATAGATTCATGAAGAGCTCAAAGAGACAATTACAATGGCACAAATGGCATAAAAAATAGAGATTAAACAAATATTGTAGAGCTGGTCAAATTACGGTCATACCGAAGGTGCTACAGTAACCCATACCAGAGAAGACGATACTGTTCATGCCGGTAATGACATTCTGGTGAGTTTTTCGGGGTCTATTTTGGCGAGCCACATCAGTGGGCGATCAAGACCATTGAAAATATTTTGGCGATATCTCTACCAATCAGACTCCATTTTCAAAAATCCAAGAGTCTATTCCAACTATTTCAACCATTTTAGGAACATACGTATTGTTTTTGTTTCAAAATTCTCACTCCATAAAGTTGTACCAAAGGGGTGAGACATCGATGGTGGTGATCATGTTTTATGAAAATGATGATGATTGTTGGTAGATTACTACAGAAATTGGATATTGAGAAGTTTTATGGTCAGACCAATTTGGGATTGTGGAAAATCACAGTGAAAGATATTCTAGTGGAGTAGGTAATGATCAGACCGCTGATCAGAGAAAATCCTGATAGAACCAATAATTATGATTGGGAAGAACTCGAGATATGGGTTATTAGAAAAATTCGACTATATTTGTAGAATGATGTAGAGTAGTCGATGTTAGATGAGACCACACCAAAGGAGATCTGGAAAAAGTTGGAAGAACTGTATATGGTGAAGTTGATCACCAAAAAATTATTCCTAAAGAATAAATTATACCGTTTACGCTTGGATTGGGAAAAACATTTATTGGATCACACCAATGAATTCAACAATATCCTGACACAATTATTAAGGATCGTTGTGAAGGTTGAAGAGGAAGAAAAATCACTTTTTATTTTTTCATCTCTACCAAGATCATTTGATAGACTTGTGACTATATTTATCGTGGGGAAGGAAACATTAGACCTAGATGAGGTGATGGAATCACTTCAAGATCCAGAGGCATTATGAAGACTCGTAACACATTCAGGTGAGAAAATCATGGTGATGCAAGATGATCAATATGAGAGGATCCAATATCAGAAGTTTGGAGGTAATGAATGGTATCCAAAATTTAGGAAATGTTATCCTTGTGAAATCACATGTTTCTGGTGTGAGAAAAAGGGTCACTATAAAAGTGACTATGAAGAGTGAAAACAATACATTACTGGGAAAGAGAAAGATGAAGAGTGGGATGCGAACATCATAGAATTATTGGTAGATGATGAAGTTTGGCTGACAATGGGAAGATCTCACTTGGAGAGGAGAATTGAATGGGGAAAAGTGTAGTGTCATTACTAAAAAATTTATAGACAGATGAAGTGAGAATGTCAATTTTTAAAAAGGAAGAACAAGCGGTCTCAGAATCCAAATAAATATGAATGGGTTTTGGATTCAGGGAGCTCAATACACATATGTATGAAAAAATGTGTGTTTAATACTTTTTAGTAGGTGTAAGATTTAGTGAGACTTGGTGATGGGTTAACATGCGATGTTCGAGGAGTTGGGATGGTGAAATTGAAGACACCCAATAGAGGAGTACATAAAATGAATGACAAGAAATTCATTTCGAGGATGATATGGAACTTGGTATCATTAAGTTTGCTCAATGCGAGAGGATTTAATATTTCCATAGTGGGTGGAGTGTTGGAAATATCATGTGGGGATGCAACGATGCAAACTAGGAAAGAGTCCCAAGGGTTGTATAATTTGATGGGGACCGTAGTTAGCTCGATATCGATTGAAGATAGTGGATGTGACACATCATCACGTGAGAAGAAGCATGTTAAATTTGTTAATGAAGTTTCCAATGTCTGGAAAGAGACTGTCAGTCTAGTTTCTACCCCAAATTGGTCGTGAAGTGGAGATTTGTGGGGTCCACTCCCAATCAGGGGATAAGTCAAGGGAATATATATAGAGTTCACATTATATAATGCGTAAATTAACTTATTATAGACATATCAAGACACATGATCCTTAATGTTGAATTATATCACCCGTCGTGATCTCATTATATGTGAAATGAGGTTCTTCAACACTTGTAGGAATCCATAAGTAGGGACCCTCACTTCAAGGTTGAAGATGACAACAAATTAATTCAAATGAGTTTGTTTGATTTAAAAAACCATAGAAACCCAATATGTTTTAAATCCAGTGTGATCAAAAATTAAAATGTGAATAGTGATAACATGTATTAGTCCTACACCATAATGGTGATCATAATTGATGCACTTAATATTACAAGATGAATCCTTATTCTGACAATTAATCTAGTCTAGTTCTAACACTTACCCATAACATCATGTTCCATCCTGCACTTGAGCGGATAAACACCACCTATCCCTCATACTCCACCCAAAATTCTTCATTCATGTGTGCTTGAAACCACACATTCTATTCTTCACACTTCTCCCTCCATTGCTTATTGTGCTGGATGTGTATAGTTAAACTTTCTCCTATGTATGCCTCAGGTGAATTTTGTCAAACGTGAACCCATGGTTGGCCCAAGTTGGATATTTTTTAAGACTTACTTGAAAAATACTTAGCCAAAATTTCAATACCAAATCCCATCCCTATATTATTATTTTCTTTTAGTCAAACTTTAACCTTCATCCTTGATTTCCTTTATACTTATAAAAATTAATATGGAATATTAACATACGTTTCCAAATGATCATTATGAGATATCTATGAAATAAAATCTCCAAAACACATTTTCTTTTATTATGAATAAATATTGTACAGTTTATGAGGGTACGAACATCAAAAAACAAGAAACCAACTTTACATAACTTCCACTAGATTAATTATTCATTATCATTCTTCTTCAACATATTGAAATCAAGGTCTATATTCAAATTCATTGATAATAATTGATGAAAAATATAATTTATGCAGAGTAGGATCAATACATGGTACATCCTTTTTTATAATTTCATGATTTACTATACTATTATTATATTTATATTTAGAAAGTAATATTATGGTGATATAGATTTAAAAATATCCATGGATAGAACACAATTCAATTTCACTATTTATTAATTAATTTTTTATGCTCCTTTAAAATTGACATGAGATTTTTTTTGAAAGGAATAAACTAAGTATAATCATATACTCACCCTTAATTCAATATATTTTCTTTATAGATTTAGAGTACAATGTTGGATAATGGGATATGCCATACTAGCTCATGACATGGTGGCATGGTAGACATTGGAGGAGTTTCTAACTTATTAGAAATTGTCCTACTTTTCTTGTTATTGACTTGGGATTTGTTACGTTAAATTTTTATTGTGTATAATTAATGAATTTTATATTTTTTATGTGATAATAGTTTTATTTTATCTATGTTTTTTAGTGTTGATTTGTGTATTTATTTAATTTTCAAGGATTAAAGTGCCCAATGTTTCCCATTTTTCATGTTATATACTATTTATGATAGTATTCATCTAATAACCAATTAAAGGTGGACTTTGAGGGTAAAAATTAGATACAATACCAATATAGGATGGGATATAGTGGATTTGGATCATGATAGAGTGGTATAAGAGTGAGTTTTTTTTCTTTTAGTATAGATTTTGGAGCATGAACAAGTGAAGACTACATTGGTAATGTAGGGTAACAATATCATTTGATCTTGGAATATAATAAAGTCCCAGGGAACTAGATAAGACATAGAAGGACCCATTCTATTTAATGAAAAGGCCCTGATAATCTATTAACAATGTGCAAGAGTGTAATAGTTTTGGGTTAGAGACTTAGGTGTAGTATTTGTATCATTCTTGGTTGTGTATGTGTTCGATTTGAGATAAATTTTGAGAAATTTAAATGAATTTGATTAAATGTATTTAAATTTTCACATTTCCTAGGATTATAACCTTTTTTATGCTAGTATACATAGCTAGTGGGTAGTGACCTTGAATTTTTGAGGTTGGTGAGGTGCAATACGATGCTATGTCTAATCATAGATAAGTTATCCTCAGAGAGGATGATTCAATATCAAGTCAACCCTTTCACATTAATGAATTATATTGGGGTTATCCTGAATACTTAAGTGACTAAGAATTCATTAACATGGATAAATTCACTTTAATAGGGGATTCGTAAAATATTTACAAATAGTTGATCTGTAGAGAGGAACTCAGGGTTTTTTGGATAGTTAAGTTTTTTACCTATAAGGAGTCACCCATGGTGGACACTTTTATTTTTATGAAGTTATAATTTGTAAAACTTCAATTAGAATTGTTTTTTATTTCTATGGTGGATAAAAATATTTCTAGTATATGTGTCCAATGTTTATCAATGAAAAACACATAGCCAATAATGTGGTGATGGATGGACCCCAATAGTTTTAGATGAAACCCCAACAATAGTTTCCTCTTAAAACTTATCAAAAATCAATGAGCCATATGGAATTCAAATAAATGATATGAGATTTAGTAGTGAGAGGTCCGTTGAGGGATGTTCAACACCCTTAGGGACCTCGAACTAAGTATGGATGAAGTAGTGGTTGACATAAGGAACAATGAAATTGAGTTGTAGGATACAGATAGTTCCAGGTGACTGATTTTCCAACACCAAGTGGACTGGAAATCATTCAAGGAACCATCTACTTATATTATACCTTGGATTATACTTTAATAGTTAAAATATATTTATACTCTTTTATTACAACTAATTTAGTTAGAGTATTAGTGTAAAGTACCAGATCCGAGTGCCACCCAAAGGTGCCCCAAACTCAGTTGGTCAGATAACCTCAAGTGTATTTCCATGAATTCTAGAGGATTCCAACTAGCAATGAGGGCCAAGGTGTGATAATGGGGAAAATATGCCCTCATTGGTAGAGTATACAAAATGTAAAGAAAATAGTAAACAATAGAGGAAGTAGTAATACCATACGATAAAAGTAAACATTGTAAGACTTATAGTAATAAAAAATGGAACATATATATAAATGATGCATATCACATGTTTCTAGGAAAGTATCCAAACAATTAATAATGCTGGAAATAAAATACATGAACCAAAGTACATAAAATAGTAAACTCCAATAGCATCGCAAGCCCTAGCTTGGTCCCATTATCTCCAGCACTGAAAAAAATCAAGTACTTAATGAGAAAGGGCTCTTTCCATTATCTATACCTGCAACCATATAATATGTTTGGGTCCAAAAGCATGACCCAAACCGGGTGTGAGACTAATCTTAGTAGGAAACCACCAAAAGATATGTGCTTAACTGTCAGTGAATATATATATATATATATATATCAAGAAATATGCAGTAATGAAACAATAAACTCGGAAGTAATCAAAAGTAAAAAATCCTATAACTTTCAATTACATTCATTCATATATATTATTCAATCAGTTAAATCATGTAAACCTTGGGATCTATCTTAATCTATATATCCCCTGTGTAAGTAACAAAACAGATGTCCCAGAAGACTATCTAAACAACCTAGTAAGACTGAGTCCAAGATTGTTCTTTGGATTTTAAGACTCATCATAATCATTCAATTATTCAATCAAAACCCTTTGGGACTATTCTCACAGTCTAATCACCCTGGTCTAACATAACAACAATCATTTAATAATGACCCTCTAGGTTTCACTCATGGTCTAACCCTTTTGGTCTAACATAACACTAATCATTTAAAATGAACACCTAGGAAAGATCTCATGGTCTAAACCCCTTGGTCTAATATCTATCAAACAATTATAAAAAACCACATGGTAAAGCTCTCACAGTCAAAACCCCTGGGTCGATAACCACCTGACAGCTCTCATAGTCAATACCGCTGGGTCACATAATAGTAAAAAATACATAAATGACCCTATCTCAGGAATCTCTCACAGTCCAATTCCCCTTGTTCAAAATTTAAAAATGCATATGACAGGCATCTCATATAAACAGTAACTCCATACTAATAACACAAGGCATGGAAACAAGAAAATCCTAACAAGAATTCTAGACCAAATAGCCATAATCAATCAACCAAGGGAAACACACCCACGAGGAGTCCCATAAACAATGTATCTAACCTCACATATATGCAACTACCCTTTATCAATCTACCAAACCATGACAGGTAATAAACAATGTCTAATTCCAAACATGCAATACCCCAAATGTGGGTATACGACACTTTTAGCATATATAATACAAAGATAATCAACAAAAGGAACAAACCACCTACCTTAATTTCTTATGATCGATATCCTTGAATGTAAACCCTTGAATCGGCCTAAAACACCATAGATATACAAAAATATGAAACATCCCAACCTTGAATAACTCACGAGAGAGGAAGAATCTGGAAGAATAAGACATTTATGAGGATGATACACAACCCTGTTCTGATTTATCAAATAAAAAGAAAACTACATGGCATGTTCATTAAAGGTACATGCTATGAAGTACCCTTAACCTACCCCCACCTTAAGCAGCCATCCAGGTCACCTACATGGCCATGTACTCGTCCGTTACACGTCCAATATGCGGCTGTATGCAGTACCTGGGAACATGACGTGTACTCATAAGTACGTGGTGTGTACTTAGAAAATTTCCTATTTCTTTTTTTCCCTAAAAACAACCCTAAATAAAGACCCATAAATGAAATGAAGATCTAGGTTCTTACGAAATTTCCCCCTTAAAGAATTTCGTCTTTGAATTTCCCTTACAAGGGCGGTGAAGAAGAAGCTTCAAAAAACTCTGTCCATTGTGGTCATACATCGACCTCCCTCTCCCAAGTCTCTTGATTCACTCGACCGTGCTTCCATTGCACCTATACCAAAAGAACAAACAGGTCACATAGAATCTTTGTTCTACAATCCACAATACGAATAGGGTGCTCTTAAAAGGATGCATCCACCTCCAACTCAACCTCCTCATGTTGAAAAATGTGAGTCAGGTCTGAAAATTAATGCCATAGCTGGGAAACACGAAATATGTCAATCGTATCCTGATACCTCTGAGGTAACTTCAACTTATAGAAAACCATCCCCAATATATCCAAAAACTTAAATAGACCGACATATCTCAGTGAAGGCTTCCCTTGTCTCCTAATCCTCCTGTTTCCTAACCTCGGTGTAACGTGTAAGAAAAAATGATCTTCGACCTCAAACTCCAGAGGTCATCTCTTTTGATCAACATAAGATTTCTAGTGAGACGGTGAAATATCCATCTTTTTTTAATCAACTCCACCTTCTAAATGGTCTCTTGGACAAGATGAAGTCCCAACATAGCTGCCTCTCCTACCTCTATCCAACATAGGGGTGATTGACATGGCCTACCGTACAAAGCCTCATAAGGTTCCATATGAATCATTGCCTTAAAACTTTTATTGTAGGAAAACTGCACTAGGTGTATGTGTATCTCCCAAGAACCCATGACATCCAAGACGCATGCTCGAAACATGTCCTCCAAAACCTAAATCATGCACTCATATTGGCCATCTTTCAGGGGATGGAAGGCTTTTCTCAGAAGTATCTATGTACCTAAAGCCTTCTGTAGTCCCTTACGGACACAATAAGTAAACTGGGAATCCCTTAATGAAATGACAGATTGAGGAACCCCATGAAAACGTATAATATCTTGGATGTACAACCTTCCAAGATCATCAACACTGAGGGTTTCCTTGATCAGAAAGAAATGTAAAACCTTTGTGAGTTTGTCAACAACAACCCATAAAACATCATTTCCTTAAGGTGACCTTGATAAACCCTTCACTAAACCCATCGTGACATCATTCGACTTACACTCAGGAATGGGTAACTACTGCAATAGCCCTATCGGTCACTGATGCTCCACCTTCACCTGCTAGTAAGGGGGAAAATCTCATTACAAAACCAATTACATCCCTCTTCATGCCTAACCACCAATACCAACGATGTAGATCTCAATACATCTTGGTGACACCAGGCAGAACGTCCCATACCGAGGCATGAAAATCTGACATCGACTCCTCATGTATGTCTGCTGATAACCATACAAATCCATGAAAATACAAAACATCATCCTCACCTACGATCAACCAAAGAGTAGGGTCCTCGCCTGGCACACTCTACCCGAAGACTAGGACTTCAGAATCTAATAGCTGCATCATTCGCACTCAATCTAGTGGAGTAAATGTAATAACTATAGATGAAAGAAATATATGTACCTGTCTATCATGAACCTCCAAATTCTTCTCAGAGAATAGATCCATAAGCTTCCACTCCCTATTGGTCTCCTGAACTGTTAGTATCTGAGTCCTCCTACACAACACATTAGCCACTACGTTGTCTTTCCCAGGCATGTAGGCATGTTCAAAGTCAAAATACTGAAGGTAATCAACCCACCTTCACTATCTCAAATTTAGATATCACTGACTAAAGATATACTTGAGGATTTTGTGGTCAGTATATACCACAAAATGCTCCTTCCCCGCTGCATAATCACTGCTCCCAGCCTGATACCTAATGCATAGAAGTCAATAGTGTAACTCTTTCCCAAATCTAGAAAAATTAGTATCGGTACTAAATTCAATATTCCTTTTAGATTCTAAAATGCAGAATCGTAAGAATTTTTCCACAATTACTTTGTGCCCTTCTTATTCAGGCCCATATGGGGAACTTCTAAGCATGAAAAGTCTCAAATAAAACATATATAGTAACCTTCCAACCCCAGAAGACTTCGTACGTCAAAGATGTTCTTTGGATTCTCCCAGGAAACTACTACTCTAATTTTCTCTAGGTCTACTAATACTCCATACTATTAGATAACAGGACCCAAGAAGTTAATCTGGTCCATCCAAAAGTTCACTTTGAGATATTATCATATAACTAATGCTCTCTTAGTGTACTAAATAAGATCTCAATATGGGTGGCATGGTCCTGTCAAGTGTGAGAGTACACAACGATATCATCCACAAAAATGACCACAATAGAATCAAAGTAAGTATAGAAAACTCGATTCATTAGTGCCATGAAAACTTCTAGTGCATTCGTTAGACTGGACTGCATAACCAAATACTCACATAGACCATACCTTCATCAAAATGTTGTTAGAGGTATATCTGATGGTAAAATGCACAAATGATGATAACCAGATCTCAATTCAATATTCAAGAACACTTGAGCTACTTGAAGCTGATCAAAGAGATCATCAATCCTTGGAAAGGGATATTGGTTTTTGACCATAAACTGGTTCAAATTCTGATAATCCACACAAAGTTTGAGGGTACCATCCACCTTCTTTACAAAAAGGATAAGCGAACCTCAAGAGGAAACTCCTTTCACTGACATACACTAGCCGCCCTAATGCCTAGCAGAGTGTCTAGCTTCATAATATCCTCATAAGTAAAGATTACAAGTGAAAGGATCCCCACAATGACAAAAAATATAAAACTATGGGAAGACCCTATATTAAAAAGTGCATAATATAAAACTAAGGCAACTAGAACTGTACCTCTAACCGTAGAGGGTCCCATATCCTAATCTTTCTAGGTCTGATCCATTGCAAAAGTCTGACCTGTACCGCAACTCTGTGACCCTTCTGGACTACCTTGAGTAGATCCACCCTGTTGTCACGAAAAACCTACCATTTGGATACCACGAACATAACCACCTCCTTGTTCTGAATGGACTGACAAACTCTAGTTCCCTAACTGATGAGAAACCAGTGGTCCTTCTCCTAAACATGGAATTATCATAGATCCCCTATCACTCACTGCTGGTGATAACATCTGACAAAAATGCTTAATATGGCCCATCTTTCCACAAGATCGACACTCGACTGGGTCCTTCAGGAAATGTGGTCTCATATGCCCACTCTTCCCACACTGGTATCATAACACCTAACTAATTGAAGAAACATCACATGAAATCACCCTATGGTGCTTTCTACTATCTTTAAAAGAAGTACCAACCCTAGATGCTGAATCACCCTTACTCATAACTCCCAAATCCCTCATATTGCACTCAGTAATCAGAACTTGTTTTACTATAGTAGTCACTTAAGTGAGCCTGAAAAAATTCACCTACGATCAGATGTCATACTTGATACCATCCTCAAATATCCTAGCTAAAGATAAATCATCACCTCTCAAAATAGGTGTGAAGCACTAAATCTCTATAAATAAAGATGAATAATCCATCATCGAAAGAGCACCCTACTCCAAATGCAGGAACCCTCAGGCTTGATTAGCTATCAACATCTCGCGGTCAAAGAAATCATAAAAGGTCCTCTAAAACTCTTTCCAAGACATATCCCTATGACTTACCACCTATGAGATAACATCCCTCCATGTTTTGGAGGAATCACTTAGTAGGTAGTTTTTGAGATTCACCCTCCTCCCCAAAGGTGTATTTAGATTATAAAATATGGAAAGCATGGCCTCCAACTGTAGCCTATAGTCTTCTATCCCCTGAAAATGTGGGAGGATTCTACTGCTAGAACACCCTCGTCAACTCTACTATAGCTGGGGTAGGATGTGGTGCTTCCTAACAAATTTGTATCATCCTAAAAAATCCTTCATGGAACTTTTCATTATCACCTACGTTCGTTATAACTGTTGGTGCCAAGACGTGCATGAAGGAAGGATCTACTGGTAGTCCATGATCTAGCATTTTTGGTTTCTGATCAATTCTTTATTCCTATCATACAACTAGAGGAAATCTTGGTGGAATGAATATTCAAGGTCAAGCACACACCTTAGTAAAATATTATCAGGGACAGTAACATAGAATTTCAAAAACAGAATAGGAGAATGAAAATATTAAAGTTTTACAAAATAGGGTTACATGGCATGTATAACTACCACACGATATGTTCCCTTAAATCCTTAACATGGGAGTGTAACTCTTCAAACTAATATATGTGACACCCCATACACACAACATGTTCGTCCTGAGACATGGCATGTACTTGAATTTTACCTCCAACCCAAGTACTCCTACATGGCTAGAATTACACAGTTCTGCCAGCATAACACTACACAATGTGTTCAGCCTATAAGAAACATGTAATAATTAAGTTCCATCAACCCATGTCATCAGTCACATGACCAAATATATGGTGGGTTACTACATGACATGTATAAATGATACATGTTGTGTATAATCTATGTTTCATCCACCCATGTCATTAGTCACAAGACCAGATACATGGTCTCTAACAACATGACTTGTAATTCCAGTACATAGTGTGTCCTACAAAGAAATTATCTATCCCATGTTCCTGCTCACACAGTCAGTCACACGGTCAACAACTACACAACGTGTATATATGGTACATGCAGTGTGCTCAAGAAAGTTATTTATTCTAGAATAGAAGAGCACATGGTGTGTGTTCATAACATCACACTCCATGTTGTCTTGGTTTCCAGATAGTAAGCCTATGAAACTTCTCTAGAACCCTTAAAAACAAAATTTTTTTTCCAAGGCATGAATAATTCTGACCCGTGAGAGCCCATACTCTCTGTCAATCGAAGTTTGGAATCCTTTTTCAAATCATATTAATATAATACAATTAATGTTCAAACATGATCCACCAAATTCTGATCCAAGAGGGCCCATAACACCTTAGGGACCAAAGTTTGGAATCCATACAAATGAAAATTTATATATACCAATACCTTATCAAAATAGTAGGTATTCATATCATGAAATATATCACATCATCATGCATATATAACAACACATATATCACAACATCATGAAATCAATAATGCACCCTAAATGGAATGACAATAATGCATGACATGTGATCTCTAGAAATTTCCTATATGATGCATGAGATGACATACCCTCAACTCATTGGGTTGAAATAGAAATAGAACCAAAAAGATATCAATAATAACATCACAAAACAGGTGTGTCACCCAAAAATGAAATTAAATCAATTGTAACAATTGAAAAAACCAGAAAAATTGCAATATTCGAGGTAACTTGGCTTTTCCATGTACAAAGGTTAGCTACTCTTGAGAAAAACTTATTAAAAAATAACTATTTATTCCTATCACATTCTAGAGGATCCAAATAGTAAGGCAAAGTAGAAAAGAACTTCCTCTGATACAACTTTGTAACATCCCAGATTTGGGTACCACCCAAAGGTGTCACAAACCTGGTTGGTGACATAACCTCAAGCGTATTTCCCCGAATGCAAGAGGATTCCTACATGAAGCAAGGGCCAAGGTGTGATAGTGGGAAAAAAATGCCCTCATTGACAGAGTATACATAGTGGAAAGAAAATAGTAAAAAATCAAGGAATCAGTAATACCATACAACATAAGTAAACAACGAAACAATGATAGTAATAAAACAACAGGAACATATATATAAATGATGTATGTCATATGTTTCTAGGAAATCATACAAAAAAGTCACAATGATGGAAATAAAATAAAGGAACCAAAGTACAGAAAATATTAAACTATAATAGCATCTCAAGCCTCATTTTGGTCCCATGCTCTCTAGCTCTGGTAACAATCAAGTACCTGATGAAGAAGGGTGCTTTCCCTTATCTATAATTGCAACCATATAATCTATTTGAGTCTAAAACCATGACACAAATAGGGTGTGAGATGAATCCTAGTTGGAAACCACCAAAATATCTATGCCTAACATTCAATGAATATATATATATATATAGTAGACAATATGAAGGAATGAATCAATAAACTAGGGAGTACTCAAAAGTAAACGATACTACAGTTTCAAATTACATTCATTAATATTTATTATTAAATCTATTAAATCATGTAAACCTTGGGATCTATCCTAAGATCCATATTCCCTATGTAATTAAAAAAATACATGTCTCAAAATACCATCTAAAAAAACAAGTAAGACCAAGTCTAATCTTGTTCTTTGTCTTGTCAGGCTCATCACAATCATTCAATTATTCAATCAAAACACTTTGGGAAAGTTCACACAGTCTAACACCCTGGTATAACATAAAAAAATCATTTAAAAATGGACCTATGGGTTTCTTTCATAGTCTAACCCCTTTAGTCTAACATAGCACTGATCATTTACAATGACCACCTAGTCAAGCTCTCATGGTCTAAACCCCTTGGTCTAAAATCTATCAAACAACTATAAACAACCACCTGGGAAAGATCTCACAGTAAAAACCCATGGGTCATTGAATGTCTAGAAGCTCTCATGGTCAATACCATTGGGTAACATAATAGTAAATCATACATAAATGACCCTATCTTAGGAAGCTCTCACAGTCAAATTCCCCTTGTTCAAACATTCAAAATTCATATCATAAGAATCTCATATCAATAGTAACTCCATCTTAACATCAGGAGGCATGGAATCAATTAAATCCTAACATGAATTCTAAAAAAAACAACTATAATCAATCAACCAAGGGAAACACACCCATGGGGTGTCCCATAAACAAGGTATCTAACCTTACTCATATGCAACTACCCTTTATCAATCTACCAAACCATGAAAGGTAATAAAAAAGGTCTAATTTCAAACACACAATACCCCAAAGGTGAGTATACAACACTTTTAGCATATATAATCCAAATACAATCAACGAAACACAGAAAACTCCTACCTTGATGTCATACGATTGATATCTTCAAACTTCGGCCCTTGAATTGGCCTAAAATGGTGTATATCTACAAAAAGATGAAAACACCCAACCTTGAATAACTCACAAGAGAGGAAGAATCTGGAAGAAAGGCTCTAGGGGTTTTGAGAAATCACCAGTGGGATTACAACACAACCAAATAAATCTCATTCAGAGGTCAAATGAAGAATCGAGAGGGGTTTGGAGTTTTTCGGCCCTTCTGTCACTCTCTTATACAAACCAAGAGAAGAAGATGTTTTTGAGGATGAGACATGACCCCACTCTGATTTATCAAATAAAATGAAAACTACATGGTGTGTTCATTAAAGGTACACGCCATGTAGTAACCTTAACCAGACCCCACCTTAAGTGGTCTTCCAAGTCACCTACACAGTCATGTACTCAACTGTTACGCGGCTAATACGCGACTGTTTATAGTACCCAGGTACACATAGTGTACTCATAAGTACACGGTGTGTACTTATAAAATTTCTCATTTCTTCCTTTTCCTTCAAAACAACCTTAAATAAATATCCATACCTAAAATAAAGATTTGGGTTCTTGTAATTAGGAATTAAGGTGGATAAAATTCCTCAACCCTTAGTGTTATTTATGCTAGATTGAGCCTATTAAAGTTTTACCAAGGTATATTAAAGGTGTGAGTTGATTCTATGGAAGTATAATCCATTTAAAAATTTCTTATTGATACAATTAAAACCATAATATATCATCCTTTTCATGAATTGATTATACCATATATAAGAATTTATTGATTACTATCAGAGATAAGTTATTTTCTATTATGTGGAAGGTAAATGTGGGAAGTTTATTACAGATAGGGGTCATCATATGAATTTAATATTTTTGGATAATATTACATTATTGTTAGTAGAATTTATATTGAGCTAAATGAAAGTATAGTTCAAGGAATTTTTGAGAGTTATGAAAGAACTTATAGATGCTTTCTCTATAGTTGTAAAGAAATTTACCCTTCAACATGAAATTAAATTCATGATAGAATTATAATTTAACATTTCTTCCAATTCCATGTCTCTTTATAGGATAACAAAATCATAGTTGTGAGAAATATAGATCCTTATTGACCATGTTTGGAAGAAAGGATTCATTTTACCTTGCATGTATCTTTAGGGAGATCAATTGTTTTTCAATGAAGGTGGATAGAGGAATGAAACTTTTCATGGATTAAAGGAAGTTGAACCAAGTGATTTTAGAGAACTGTAATCCACTCTAGAGGATTGATGACTTATTTGATCAATTATGGGGATTTAAGTAGTGCATTAATGTTGATCTACAATAAGGATATCACTAGATGAAGGTGAAGGAGGGGGTATCTTGAAATACTCTTTTAAGTGTCATTATAGTAATTTTGAGTTCTTTATGATTTCACTTGGAGTCAGGAATATACCATAATTATTTATGGTATTGATGGATTTTAAATTTTGGGAGTTCTTAGACTAGTTCATGGTGGAGTTCATGGATGAAATCCTAGAACATTCATGGATAGAGGAGAATAATTCAAACTATTTATGGAGGATCTTTTAGGTCCTTTATTGACATCATTTGTATGGTAAGTTATCCAAGTAAAATATTTGGACATGTGAGGTATATTTTCTTAAAAATGTTTTATCCTAGTGAGGCATAATAACCGATCCATTAAAAATTGAGGTATTAATATGTTGGTAAATTCACAAGAATGTAACATGTGTGGAGAACATTCTTGGTTTTATGGTAATTATAGTTGGTTTGTGTACAAATTCTCTTAGATCATGAAACTTTTGAATAAGAAGGGATAATCCTTTGTGTGAAAGAATCAATATCAAGCAATGTTTGAGTATCTAAAAAATAAGATGATTAGTTCTCTCATCCATCACTTTCTAATTTATTGAGCTATATTTTAGGTGTATTATGATTCTTTCCATATTTTCCTTGTTTCCATTTGGATTCAAGAATGGGTTATGATATCTTATTGGCCTAGGATGTTACATTCCCATGAGTTTAATTATTTCACCTATGATCTCGTGCTTCTAAATATAGTAATTTATTTGAAATTATTGAAACATTACCTTATCGAATAGTACTTTATATTTTTAACAAATAAAATTAGTTTGTGATATTTTTTTCTTATCAAGATCTAAATATGCATCATCAGATATGAGTAGAACTATTATTATATTATAACTTCAAGATCTTGTACAATTCATGGAAAGTTAATTTAGTATTTTATGATCTAATTAAGAATATATATAGTTAATCTTCTCAGGAGGATGGTGATGAGTAATGGATGAAAAAAGAGTTTGTGGATTTTTATCTAGTAATGGAGGAAATTGGTTGTGTAGTTTTCATATATTAGATAACCACACACTCTTCTTATTTTAATAGGTTGAAGAATATTTACTAGGATATTCTGAGTTGGAGGTATGGATAAATCACATTATCTATAGATATGCTCTTAATATATTAATGGAGGATGGTGAAAATCAAGTGTTGTTTTATAGGAAGCTATTTCCTCCACAAGAAATGTGAGAAATAGTTTATTATTAGTTTTATATCTCCCATTTGACTAAGGAACATATTATTTACAAGATATATCATCACTTGAAAGAGAATATAATGTTTCCAAGTATGAAGAATTTACTAGTAGAGTTTGTATCTTTATGCCTTTATTTCATTTGGTTAAAGTAAAGAATCAATTTTTAGCTCGCATGTTGTAGATTTTGGGTGTCCCTTAGAGGAAGTGGGAGGACATATCCATGAATTTTTTGATGGGTTTTCCTTGAATATTGGGAGGATATATCACTATTTTGATCATTTTATATTATTTTAAGAAATCATTCCATTTTATCATGATTAATAATTCAAGTGTAGTAGATGTATTGGAGTGGATTTATGTGGAATAGGTGGTGATACTTCTTAGAGTTCTGAGGATGATCATCTTTAATCAAGTCCCTTACATTAATATTTAGGCATATAAGGGATTGAAACATGGTTTTAGCCATCACATATTCCCTAACCTAAAATTTCATCCTCATATGGATAGACATGAAGAGTGGATGATCTAGAAATTTGAGGACATATTTTATGCACCTGTCCTTTATTTTGGAGGTTCATGGATGAATAATTTTACATTGGTTAAATTTACCCATAATAATAGATATAACTCTTCTATTGGCCATAATTTTTTGAGGCATTTTATAATTTCCATGTTGATAATATTTTGGGTGGATTGAAGTTATGAAGTCAACAATAATTAGGATAAATTAATTTTGGAGTATATAAAAGAAGGTGCAGGTGGTTC
The DNA here is from genome assembly GCA_963277665.1 of Viscum album. Taxonomy (NCBI): domain Eukaryota; kingdom Viridiplantae; phylum Streptophyta; class Magnoliopsida; order Santalales; family Viscaceae; genus Viscum; species Viscum album. The sequence continues at coordinate 721,412,804 of OY728148.1, forward strand.
GAAAGAAGATAGAATCTATTCGATATCATTATAGGTATTATATAGATCAAAAGATAAGACCTTGAAGTTTGAGGGTGATGATCATGTGTTCCTGAATTATTATCTCCAAAATAGGCAAAAAATGTTCATTAGGGTCAATAATATTTCTCCTCAGTTCATTGGACCTTTCAAGGTATTGGATTGAGTCCTAAAAGTGTCACGAAAGTTAACACTCAGACCTCTTATGGACCAAGTTCATGATGGTTTCCATGTATTTCTAATTCTGAGGTATCCTCACAATGACTCTCATTTAAATTACTAGGATGATTTGGATATTGAGGTAGATGCTATATTCATGGAGAAAATAATAGAGATCTAAAAATGTTAAGAAAATAAATTTCATGGAAAATTTATTCCCTTGGTGCATGTCTTATGGAGGCATGATATTTTGAAGGAATACACACGGGATCCAGAGTTGTGGGTGTGATTTTAGTACCTCAAACTATTTTTAACTTAGATTTTTATATCAAAGAAGATATCTGAATTTGATTTTATGTAAATGATATTATATTTTCTTTTTTTTGGTTGGATCATCATGTTTTGGTATTCATGAAAGTTAGATTTTTGTTTGAGAGGTATCACACATGGTATTTATGTTTGAGGGTTTATTTTTTTCATCCTAGGTTATTTTATTCTCAAGGATGAGGATCATTTTTAGGAATCTAATTTAAAGGGTTTAATTTTAAATTCATTCCTTAATTGGTAGTTTTTGTGGATTTTGGGGACATTAAAAGACAATAGGAGGTTGAGGAGTTTAATTTTAAGTGAATTTCAATATAAAGAAAAAACCATGTAATAATTCCATACATTTTCTTTTGATATTTCTCCAAGTTATATGATTTTTTAAGTATTAAATATAAAGTAAGGTTTCACCACTAGACATTGCATCCAGTTCATTGTACCTCATTTTCATCATTGTAGCACAATGTGTTGAATTTTGTTGTGATGTGTAATGTGGAAGATTTTGGTGTCATGATTTTTCATTGTACGAGAATAGTTTGATATATTTTTAAGACATGAAATTCATAAAGATTTTTCATTATGCTTTAATATGTTCCATTATAACATGATTATTTTATGCTAGTGTGAGTTTAAAAGGAAAATATATATTAATTTAAAAGAAGGAGCATATTGCATTGTGAATCTAAAATTAACTCTTTAATTGAGTTAATTATGATGTAATGGTATTTATTACACCACAATATGATTTATTATAATTTAATTTGAAATTTTTGTGGCTATAATATTTTAGTGGAGATAAGGATGATTTCACTATGATTTGCAGGTTTTTGGTTGATAAGACTAGATTTTTTTATAATGAAACATTTTATAATATAACTTGGTAATCATTCATTTTAATTATAAAATGATATGGTTTATCATTTTTTTAGTCTGTTTATTTTTCTTCATCTCTACATTTAGAGACCATGGTAATTTATAAAACATCTTTGAATTCTTCCTTGAGTATATTTTATTTCCTCTATTCAAGAGATTGGTTTCACATAGATTGAAGCATTACTTATATTTATATTAGTGTTTTATAGAGGATTTATTTGGGGTAGTTAGTTATAGATTACTTGTAGTTTTTTCCTTGAAGAAACAAGGGTTTGTAACTCAGATTCATCCTTAGACAACATAGTAAATTGAATATCAATTTAGGTAGTTGATCCAAAGACTCTATCCTTTTTTATTATTATTAGTAAGGATATTTCATGCATTAGTTTTCTTTATATTGAATATAAAATTGATTAATCATATAACATGAAATAGAGCTAACAGGGTGATGAAATCATGTGGCATATAAATATTAATATGATTTATTATTGTTAATTTATTATTATGATGGTCATATAATATTTTGACTATAGTAAAGGGAAGTGGTGTTGACCATGAGGTAGTGAGGTATTGATGTTGCCTTCTTATAGTGATAATGACGTGATTAGAGAATAGTGGATTGTTATGACCTGAATATGAATTCCAAATGGAAGAATTAATAAATTTAAGAGAAGGAATGGGATGGAATATGTGTGATTGAAATTGAAATGAAAAGAAAAAATGATGTTTTAGAGTAATTGTTTAATAATATTAATGAGTTGGAAAAGTAGTATGGGATTAATTGATAAAATAATAAAGTTAACTATGAAAAGTGGTACACTACTTGAAAAATGACTTTTTTCACTAGTTATAACCATAGAAATATGCCCCTTAACTATAGTCATAAGCTATGACCTTGATCATGCCACCTATGGTTTATTTTAGCTCGACATTGCACCTAGGACCATGTTTTTTCGAAGAACATCACCATTGAACTACTAATATGACAAAAAATTATGTCTATAGGTTCCTTTGAAAAATAAATATTTATAATGTCAATAATTATTATAATTTATTAATTTATTACTAATCAATAGCATTTAAATTGATTTTTTCTAAAATATATTTTTATTTATTTTCCCAGGTGGTCACCCATCATTAAAATACTCCCATAAAATTTTTCTTAACTCTAAGAGTACTAAACACTGTAGTTTTAATACATTTTGATCGAGGACTTATTGAGGCAGCCACCTAAGAGAGAGTTGAGTTTACAATCAATCTTATGCCAGATATAAATCTAATATCCAAAATTCTTTATAGGATGGATTATGTAGATACTTGAGAGATGAAGGATAAACTAGAGGATTTAGAGGTGCAAGGATTCATTCATCTAAACACATCCCCTTAGGGTGATCTTGTTTTATTCACCAAGAAGGTGGATGAATCATTCCGCTTATCAGCAGACTATTAGAGGTTGAACCAAGTGATGGTCAAGAATTATTATCATATTCATTGTATTGATGATTTTTTTGAATAGATGAGGGTATCCGAGTGGTTCTCTAAAATTGATTTTATGTTGGGATATCATTAGTTATGTATGTGGCCTTCTAATGTTCCCCATACTAATTTCAGGAATAGATAAGGAATGTGTGAGTATATAATTATGTCATTATATTTGAATAATGTTAAAAATGTATTTATGTTCATAATGAAGTGGATAATTAATCCTTATATGGATTCCTTTTTGGTGGGTCTTTATGATATTCTAGTGTACTTTGAGTAACAGGGGACCATGCTTGGAATTTGGAGATCATTGTAAGTACACTTAGAGAGAACTATCTCTATGCCAACCTTTTGAAGTGTCATTTCATGATCAATGAAGTTTTCCTATTGTGTAATGTGATATCAAAGGAAGATTTATAAATATACCCTATTAAGGTTCAGTTAATGGTTTCATGGGGGCAACCCAAGAACTTTCTATGATCCATAGATTCCTAAGAATGGAATGTTACTACAAGTAGTTTATTTTAGATATCTCTCAGTTAGAAGAGTTGATGAAAACCATAACTAAGAAGGGGGTGGAGTTCTTATGGTCTGATTTTTTAGATATACTTCTAGGAGATAATGGTAAGAGCTATATATTCACCGATTTTGAACTTACCTAAGCCAGGTAAGGAGTATACCCACTATTGTGATACATTGGTCATATGCCTTAGAGTGACCCTAATCCATGATGGGTGTGTTGTTAACTTTGTATTAAAGCATTTTATTTTTTATTAACACAATTATTTACCTCAATATTTGGATATAGAGGTTATACTGAATGTTTTGAGATTTTGGTGTCACTATATTTTGGGTGAGAATTCCATTAGATATACAAACCATAATAGCCTTAGGTGTAATTTTCCAAGAAAAACCTAAAACTTTGGAAGTGGGAGAGGGTTGAGTACCTAAATTATTTTTGACATTGATATGGGATACTTTCATGGAATGATTAATTTTGTGGTAGATATGATAATGAAGAAGACTTGGGTGTATATAGATAGTATTTAATTATAGATGATGATCCTATTTATTAAGATTTAGCTTGATGTTCACGTAACACCATCCTAATATATTTAGGTATTCTTGTACCACACTTTTTACTATGCTTTGGATGGTTTTTTAAGGGTAATTATGGTGAAATATTTGAAATTTTTAATGTTTCTGGGCTCATTCATAGTTGGCGCACAGTTTTCCAAAACCATGCACCCTCTCAATCCAAACTTTGAAAACCCATGCAGTGTTTTTTTATGTTTATTGCTTGGTTTATCAAATTGTGAACCCTATTAGGAGAAACCATGTGTCCCATTTAAAGGGAGTACGATCAGGCCACATGGTTTGGTCTAACCATGCATGGCTTCCTAGAAAACCAAAAAAAGATTTTAACTAATCCAAAAAATATAACTTAAAAATTCTGGATCTGCCATTTTGGGTGTTAGAATGACATAGCACAAACCCAAATGATTTATTATTCCTTAAGAGCATGCAAGGGAAGTTCTTGGCCCCTCATAACCCTCCCAGAAGTGATTTAAAGCTTGAGTAATTCCCTTCAATCTTATCCCAGTTTTTCCCTCACCCCAGTCTCAATATCCCACGATCTGTCTTCATCTATCTAGGGTTTCTTAGATCCCCGTGTTTCTTTGTATATAAAATATCCTATTTTTTGGGATCTTAAACCTAGGTTTTATCTTCATTTCCTAGATTTTTTCATCTTGGTTCTTTGTTGAAAAGTCATGATTAGGGTTTGGCATTACGATATTCATTGATCTTTAGGTAGGTGGTTCCATCATGATTCTCAATTTATGTTAATCCTAATTTTTTTTGTTTAACATACATTGTTTTAATTAAATGAAATTGTTAGATTTTGATTAAATTGATTTCAATTAGTTAGTTGGAAAAACCCAATTTTATTAAATTGGGGTTTTGAAAATGGGTTTTTGTCATGAAATTAGAAAACCCCCAATTATATTGAATTGGGGCGTGTTTATGGAAATTTGTAAAATTTAAATAGTTTAATTTAAATTTTGAAATGTATTTGAAGGAAATTTAGTGAAAAACCCAAATTCCATTTAATTGGGGGTTTGTTATGAAATTGGTGGAAATTTTTGAAATTAAATTGTTGAATTTAATTATGGAAGTAGATTGTGAAATTTAATTTATGAATTGATTTTAAATATCTATTTGTTAAAAAATATATTAAAATGGTTTCGATAGAAACCTTAGGGTTTTATCATGGTGAAAAGGCATGTTTTGATTAAAAACACATTTTGGTTTTGAAATGGAAATTGACATTTTGAAATGGGGGAATGCGAATTTTTTATATTTCAAGGTTTCTTAAAATAAAATTACCATTATTGGATTTTACTAGATCACGTGAAAGCCTAGGTAGTTAGTGAATTATTGGAAAAAATAGTCTAGGTTTTAATTTCCCTAATAATTCATTGACACTTTAAAACACTAAGAAAATATTGGTTAGCACATCTTACTTACCCATTCGGACATGGATTATTCCTCTATTTCTATTGCTAAGGGACGTGTGTACACATTGCAGTTTATCACATGAGTGTGTGAGGATCCCATAACATGGAACTATCACACCTTTTGGAAGATGACCACATTTCACTCTTGTTTATATATGATATATAAGTGTATTCCATCGTTGAAAACTATTTTACATGCCTTCTGAATTCATATAAACCATTTTATATAAATGTTTTTGTATGAGCAATTTTCACAAACAATTATTTAGAAATATTATGTTAATTTAATTGTAAAGCTTTTGTTTAAAATTATATCCATCATTATGATATTTGAATCATGATTTTCTAAATTATTTTCATATTTTGAATTATAAAGCATGATTTTTTTAAATATGATTTCGAAATTCCAAAACTATTTATTTGAAAATGTAAAGCACTTATTTGGTTAATTTGATATTTTTATATTGTTATATAATACATAGCTATACCTTACCAAGATTTTATCTCACACCCTACATGTTCCTTAGAATGTTTGTAGATTATCTCCTTCCAGGTTTGAGTAGGGGAAAGGCACCATAGAGAGGTGGTTTTAGCTATTGATTCATGGACTTAGTGAGTTGCATCCCTTGGGGATTGGTTAGTTTTCCCTATTTTATGGTAATTTTTTATGGTACTATGGGTTGTTACACATGTTTGGATTCTAGTACACTTCTTCTAGTGTAGTTTCTTTTGTATGCTTACTGACTTGTTTATCTCACTTCTATTGTGTTTGTGGAAAATTTGTTCCCACTTTCATATTGTACGATTCTAGGTGCTAGTCACCAACCACTAGGGATTGGGAATGACCTTAGGAATATGTCCGGACCAGATCAGTTATAAAGTTACTAGGGTACCTAGAATGATTCATGGAAAAGTTTTATTAGAGGCTACAAGATTTTCAAATTTTCTTGATGTTAGTATGAAGTTTCTGCATTCTTATCAAGACATAGGAGGTAGTTGTGACTAAGTGATTGACTATCACTCACCAAAATGTAACTTAAGACACCAAGGGTGGTTTGGGAAATATTTCTTAAGGATTATTTCTAGTCTTTTCTCTATTTTGATTTAGATTGGTGAAATCCAAATCTTGTTTGTCTATCTTTTGGGATTGATTTTCCCTTGTCACCCCATTTGAGTGATAATATGATGTATTCTATGTTGTTTGTTGATGTTTTGTATCATCATGACTTTGAGAATACATGTGAATCAGATCCAGGAGATATATTATTTTAATCCACAGTGATCAAATCCTCTTATGGACCCGAGTTTGGTTGAGGTGATTGTGCGCACTGCCCAAACTCTGTGATAGGAAACTGTAACATCCCTCCCCATCCCATTGGATTGAGAGGGCGGGGGAATGCTACTTGGCCTTAAGAGACGTTCCCATGGTGCCAAAGGGTAGAAATAAATGTTGAGGGATTCGAGAATAAATTGGGGAATGATTTTCCCTTGAGACAAAACCAACCAACCAAAATATCCACTATCAACAAACTATATGATGCATGTCGACAAAACAACCAACTCATACATTATAAAAAAGAAACCACACTATTCCACAATACAACCCACAAAGCAATACAACCTACTGAATATTAGAGTACTATGCGGAAGACTAAACAAGAGACCCAAAATAAACCAAGATACACTCCATGGCTCCACACCAAGCTCCATGCTCCAAGCACCACCACATCTCCCAAGAATCACCAAGAACTACTAGCAACGAGATGCCTTTTCTTTACTTGTGTCTCGGAATACGACATATGAAAAAGCACCAAAGTTCCAAATTAGGGGGTGAGTACTAATACTCATTAGGTTTTCTACAAATGACTTCTCTATACATGCCACTAGGATAAAACCGTTAGCATATTATATAAAAATGTTTATATAAAATAATCACAATTGAAACCATTACCATAAGCCAAACACACCCTTACCAATCCACCTCACCCAAACCAAGAAACCAAGGTAAAACCAAATAACCATTCCAAAATCCATTTCATCATTTACACATTAGCACAACAATTTCCATCTTGAAAGGCAATGAACAACAAGGAAACAAAAACAGTGGTGCTTCCGTCCAACCCGTTCACCCATTTCTACTAGTGGTACATCCCTCCCACTTATCCTTTGATGGTGGTCCTTCCATCCAATATCCATCTCCTTATTATAGTGGTTCTTCTTGTCCACTTCCTCACAATATTTCAAACAATCCATATCCAAGCATATGAACCACCAAGGCCACAACAATGTGCAATCAACCATTTCTATTACATGACAAATCACTTTAATAAATCACCCATTTATTGAAACCATTTTTAAACCATTTTCCAAGACAAAACCCCAATTCAATAAAACAACCTCTTTATTTAAAACCATTTTCATTAACCATTTCCTTGACCCAAGCCAATAATTTTTTTACAATATACATTTTAAAATTTAACAATAAGAACAATCAACCGTAAAACCCCTTTTTTCCAAAATTCACAAAACATGACCAAAGGGATTTCTAACCAATTTCACACATCAAAATAAAAATTAATTTCAAGCCAAAAAAATTAATTGTAACCAAAACCATTAGTTATAACCAAGTGGATTCAAGAGAGAACCCACCTACCTTTAGGGTTCTAGTGAAATCAACCCACAAGAAATCTTACTTAAAATACGGTGAACACACCACCAGAACTGCTCTAGATACCCTTCCCTAACATCAACATGAATTAAAATCCACACCCAAGGAAACAACAACCGTAGATCTACATGAAACAGATGTAGATATTGAAAATTTAGAGAGGGAAGAGTAGATCTAGAGAGAAACCAAAAGAATCCAAGAGGAGAGACTTACTTGAGAAGAACCACCTTCAATCCACCAAGAAACCCATTTAATTTACTTCCAAAATGAGTAGGAGAGCACCTTCAACCCTTGAGAACCTAAAATCTAGAGTGAGGCTTGAGTGGGAGAGGAATTTGAGTTAAATAGGTCAAGTCCAAGGGATCCTAGATTGAAAAACCCTATTTTTATTTGGCCACACGATTTACCCGCACGGTTAGACTGCACGGTTTGGAAAACCATGCGCTAACCCTGTGCAAGACACTGCCTCAAGAGAGGGGGGGTCTACACGACTTCCTCACATGGTTTGAAAAACTGTGTGTAGGTTGTGTGAAGGCTACTATTTCCCCCTACACGGTTTCCTGGAGAATCTGTACGGTTTTCCCTAACTGTGCTCAAACTGTGTGCCCTTAGAAAAGCCTCCAAACTTATTCAAAACCATTAAAACCCCCCCAACCTATTCAAAACTCATTTTATTCACTTTAAACTCATAAAAAAGAATAAATAAAGGCTACATACTACAAAAAATGGGTGCTAAATTCTCCCCAGCATTAGACTTTCCATCCTCATAAAGTAGGAAACCATTTTTTTGCCAAAAGAGCTCAGGCCATTGCTCGACCATCTCTTTCTCCCGATCCCAAGTCTCCTCTTGAATCTGACCATGATTCCACAAAACACGAACTAAATCATGGATTTTACCACAAAATACTTTCTCTTTCCAATCCAAAATCCTCACTAGAACATATACCAAGGAAGCATCCAGTTCTAGCTCAACATGATCCCAATGAATCACATAGTCATGATCCAGCTGATACTTTTTCAACTGTGACACATGAAACACATTGTGCACCGCACTAATCCATGGTGGAAAAGACTAATGATAATCCACCTCTATAAGCCTCTCAAGTATCTTAAAAGGCCCAATATACCTCGGAGATAACTTACCCTGCTTCCCAAACCGACGATGTCCCAACCCAGGAGAGATTCTCAAAAACACATGATCACCCACCTCGAACGATAATGGTCATCAATGATGGTCCATATATGATTTTTGATGACTTTGAGACATCTCCATCCTCTTCCAGATCAACTTGATCTTTTCCGTATTTTCTTGGACAAGGCTTGGTATGATCCTCGAAGTCTCGCCTGTTTCCACCCAACATAGTGGAGAATGAAAAGGACACCCATACAAAGCCTCAAACAGAGCCATATGTATCGAATCCAAATAAATTTCATTATAGGAAAACTTCAACAACGGTAAGTGATCCTCCCATGAACCAGAAAAATCCATCACACAAGCCCTTAACATATCCTCCAAGGTTTGTATCATCCTTTCGAATTGGGCATCCTTCTGAGGATGATACGCCGTTCTCATAGTCTACTGTGTCCCATGGGATTTCTGCAACGATTTCCAAAAACGAGATGTGGACCTCAGATATCTATCTGATATAATCGAAAATAGAACACTATCCCTCTTTACCCCCTCCTGGATATAGATTTTGGACAGATCCACCATCGTATGTGATTCATGAATCGGGATGAAATGGGCTGACTTTGTGAGCCAATACACTGTCACCCATATGACATCGTTATTCCTGGCCATTCTTGGGAGACCCATCACAAAATCCATTTCTATTTACTCCTATTTCCACACTGGGATAGGTAAAGACTGCAACATGCCTACTGGCCGCTGATGCCCTACCTTGACTTGCTAACAAGTCAAGCATCTCGAGACAAACCCAACCACATCTTTTTTCATACCATCCCACCAAAAATTGTGCTTTCAATTACTTATACATCTTCTGAAATCCAGGATGGAAATCCCACCTAAAATGATGATAAGCCATGAGAAGTTCCTCCTGACAAGCCACTGGTACCACTATCCGATTCTGAAAACACAAGACTGAATTCTTATCAAATTTCCAATTCTCAATGGTCTCCCCACCATTGAGTTTCGACCTCATCGCAAAACACACATAATTAGATACCTGTTCCTCTTTAACCAAACTAGCCAAGTCAGGGACTAACGAAAATGGAAAGAAGACCACTATGTCACCCCAGTCCTCACATTCCATCCGCATGTCAGCTATGACCAACATCAACTTCCACTGATATGATACCTGCTTCACCACTTGAGAATATAATTTGTTACCTAATGCATCTGCCACCGAATTTCCCTTACCCGATTTGTACATTAAGTCGAAATCAAACATCTGGAGATATTACATCCATCTTTTATGACTCATGTTCAAATCTCTTGGGGATAATATATTATTTAAGCTCTTATGGTCTATAAAAACTATAAATTTCTCACTAAAGAGATAATGACATGACATTTTTAAAGAATGAAACACTACTGCCAACTCCAAATCATGTGTTGGGTATTTCTTCTCATATAACCTCAACTACCGTAATCCACATAAAACTACATGATCCTCATTCATGAGAACACACTCCAACCCTGATCCCAATGCGTCACAATACACCACATACCCATTCCCTGGTTCTGGAAAAACCATGATTATTGATGATGTAAGGTGACCCTTTATCTCTTAAAAACATTTCGGAAACTACTCATCCCATTGAAATGGAACATTATTCCTTGTCAAAGATATTATCAGCAAATCCAATCATGAAAAATCATGAACAAAGCGTTGATAATACCCAGCTAGACCAAGGAAGCTCCGTATCTTGAAAATGTTCCTTGGTGGTTTCCAGGTGATAAATGCCTCTATATTTTCCAGATCAATAGAAACACCCATCTCAAAAATAACATGGACAAGGAAATAAATCTCATGTATCCAAAAGTCACACTTTTAAAATTTTGAATACAACTGATGATCCCTCAAGATACCCAATATGAATGCCAAGTGCTGCTCATGCTCTACCCTTTTCCTTGAATACAATAGTATATCATCAACAAATACCACCACAAAAGAATCCAGATATCTTTGAAATATATGATTTATCAATTCCATGAACACTACTGGTGCATACGTTAGACCAAAGGGCATAACCACATACTCGTAATGTCTATATCTACTTTTGAAAGATGTTTTTGGAATATCCCCCTTTCGCACCCTCAAATAATGATATCCTAATTATAAGTCAATCTTGGAGAACCACTAAGCTCCCCTTAACTAGTCAAACAAGTTGTCAATGCATGGAAGTGGATATCAGTTCTTTATCATAACCTGATTTAGTCTACGATAATCGACACATAACCAAAACATTCCATCCACCTTCTTAACAAACAACACTGGTGATGCCCATGGAGATGTAATAGGTTAGATTAAATCTTTGTTTTCTAACTCTTCCAACTGCACCTTCAATTACCATGATTCTACTAGTTCCATTCGGTAAGATGGAAGTGAGATATGACCGGTCCCTGAAAGAAGATCAATCTTAAACTCCACTTCGCTCACAGGTGGAAACCCTGATAATTCTTTAGGAAAAACATCCATAAACTGATCCATGACTACTGGAAGAAAAATATACTCAATACATTCCACTGCATCCAAAGACAAATCCATTAACTGGTATGATATCATGCCAAGCGCTGGTGCCAACAAGCCTGTTTCACCCTGATTCTCATTCTTCTCCCCTCTAAAGAGATGTATAATGCCATCCTCCATCACAAAACTAACCATTCATGCATAATAGTCAATGTGGACCTTAAACATTTTCAACTAATCCATTCACAGGATTATATTGTACACATCCATCTCAAGCACTGTGAAGTCCCACATTAACTCAACCTCATATAACACTACACGACATGCTCTGCACAGGAAGACTCAACACTCTTTTTCACCCAGAAGAGTTTGATGTTTGAGAACCAAAGGAAAAATTTCTTCTGTTAAACCCAACAAATAAACGATGCGAGAAGCAATAAAATATTGGGAAGTACTCATATAAAACAACACTCAGATCAACATAAAATTTAAAAGAACTATACCTTACACCATGGATGGTCCGGATTGATCATCCATCACTGTCTTCTCGACTCCAAACAACTGCTTACTTTCCACATTCTGCTCCTTATTACCCTAATGTGGCATCGTGGTATTCCAAGAATCACCATGACCCAATTTACTCTACTATTGGAGGGTATGTTGCTGTCCCAGTCTCGTCGAGGTATAAGACCCCTACGACCCCTGAGGAGTGTCACATACACCCAACCTTGGAGAATTTTGATAATACTGCATAAGGTTCCCATATGCTTAAAACTATGACATGATCGAGGCTATTCTGTACAATCCTGCTTGATTTAGATCATATAAGCACACTGAAAACATCCCGTCTTACTCTGATGCATCAGAGGAAGTTTCATCGATCCTTTAGTTGGATTCTGAGTCATACTCCCACCCTAAAAATAAGTGTCCCTCTTCTGCTTGAACCTAGCAGTCGAGTTCCCACTATTCCCCATGGGTACTAATGCACTTACTATGCTCACATCCCCTAAGATATCATTTTTGGACACTGAGGATCTATTCACCATTTTTGTATAGTCATCTATACATAGCACTTCTATCTTGGACTGAATGTCCCGCCTCAAAACAGCTTCGAAGATACGAGATTTCAATGATGTACTACCCACCACCTCAGGTGAAAACCTCACTAAGTTCATAAACTTAGCTGCATACTCCATTACCGAAAGGTTCTATTATTTTAAAAGGAAGAAATCTATTGTGTTCTTAATTCTGAATGTACGAGGGTAGAATTGTTTATTAAATAATTCCTCAAATCTAAACCAGGTAATACCTTGGTCCTTTTCATCTTGGACCACCAACTCCCACCACTGAAGGGTAATATATTACGACATATATGTGTCCAACTTCATTTTCATCTCTACTGGTGTTCCCAAGAATTCAATGATCTTGTTCATTCTATTCAACCATGCTTATTCCACTTCCATCTTCGAATCACCCCTAAAGATGGGTGGATTCTGCTTTTGAAACTTAACCGCATGATCCACATTCCTTGGTTCATCTAATTTATTCACACTTCCTATTGCTTGGAAATATTGAAATATACTCTTCACTAGCTTCTGATTCACCTAGGGATCAGGTGAAACCACATTTTCAGTAGCCTCCTTGGGTTGGTTTCTACGACGCCTACCTAGTGCCATTTCTATCAACACAAAACAACCATAAGTCCTTCTATTTTAGAAACTTATTATTCACAAATTACAGGTCAATTACACTAAAAATATCACAATAAGGATTTCCACAAGATTACATTTCCCATATTACACTATTTTGAAAAATCCACCATGTTTTGAAAATCAACCCATTTTCAGAATACTAATAGTTTCCATGTTTCAAATTCTTCCGTTATGAAACCCGATATAGATTTTCAAAATCCACACATTCATATCACACCATAATTCATTATACCCTAATGAAATATGTATCGTAGTGGAAAGTAATTTCTACCATGCATTCCATGCTCATCTCATTGGCTACACCCATGATAATTAGATATCCAATACATATAAGTGTCTCTAACCACTTATGTACCCATTTCCCTAGTAACTTGAAATTCAACATAAAAGGGTTAGCTATGTCCTTTTATGATATACATTCCATGTTCCAACAATCCCATGCCTTACTACCATCCCGACTCAACGAATAGACCAAAAATTAGGGTCAATGCAAAGACCAACCATCAACACCAAGGATCGTACAATTGCTCTCCCTTGAAAGCCAAAAACAAACTGATACCACTTGTAACATCCCACCCCATCCCATTGGCTTGAGAGGGTTGGAGAATGATACTTGGACTTAAATGATGATCCCAAGGCACCAAAGGCTAGAAATAAATGCCGAGGGCTTCAAGGATAAATTGGGGAATGATTTTCCCTTGAGAAAAAACGAACCAACCAAATGATCCACTATCAACAAACTACATGATGCATGTCAACAAAACAACCAACTCATACATTACCAAAAAGGAATGACACTATTCCAAAATACAACCCACACAATAATACAACTAACTCAATTTCAGAGTACTGTGGGAAAGACTAAACAAGAGACCCAAAATAAACCAAGACACACTCTACGGCTCCACACCAAGCTCCATGCTCTAAGAACTGCCACGTCTCCCATGCATCACCATGAACCACAAGCAATGAGATGCCTTGCCATTACCTGTGTCCTGGAATATGACATATGTAAAAGCACCAAAGTGATAAAGCAGGGGGTGAGTAATAATACTCAGTGGGTTTTCCCAAAATGACTTCCCTACACATGCCACCAGGATAAAACTGTTAGCACATTTATATAAAGTAGTTTATATAAAATAATCACAACTGCAACCATTACCATAATCCAAACACACCCTTACCAAGACACCTCACCCAAACAAAGTAGCCAAGGGAAACCAACCAAACATTCCACAATCCATTTCATCATTTACACATTGAACAACAATTTCTATCTTACAAATCAATGCACAATAAGGAACTAAAACGGTGGTGCTTCCATCCAACTAGTTCACCCATTCCTACTAGTGGTACTTCCCACCCACTTATCCTTTGATGGTGGTCCTTCCATATACTATACATACCCTTATTATAGTGGTGCTTCTCATCCACTTCCACACAACATTTCAAACAAGCCGTAGCCAAGAATATGACCCACCAAATCCACAAAAACATGCAATCAACTATTTCTATTACATAACAAATCACTTCAATAAATCACCCATTTATTGAAACAGTATTTAAACCATTTCCATGCCAAAACCCTGATTAAATAAAACAAACTTTTTATTGAAAACCATTTTCAAAAACCTTTTCCTTGACCCAAGTGAAGCAAAAAAATTTACAATCTACATTTTAAAATTTAACAATAAGAACATTCAATCGTAAAACCCCCTTTCCACAAAATCTAAAAAACATGACCAGAGGGATTTCTAACCAATTTTGCAAATAAAAATAAAAATTAATTTCAAGAATTTTTTTTTTAATTGTAACAAAAACCATTAGTTCTAACCAAGGGGAGTCGAGAGAGAATCCACCTACCTTTAGGGTTCCGGTACAATCGACCCACAAGAAATCACACCTCAAATCAGGAAAACACACCACCAAAACCACTCTAGATCCCCTTTCCTAACATCTACAAGCCTTAAAATCAACACCCAAGGAAAACCCATCCCTTGATCTACATGTAACCAATGTAGATCTAGAAAATTGAGAGAGGTAAGAGTATATCTAGAGAGAAACCAAAATAATCTAAGAGGAGAGACTTACCCGAGAAGAACCGCCTTAAATACACCAAGAAACCACTTTGATTTGCTTCTAAAATGAGTGGGAGAGTACATTAAACCTTTGAGAACTTAAAATAAAGAGTGAGGAACGAGTGGGAGAGGAATTGGAGTGAAATAGGTCATTCCAGATGGAGATTGGATTTAAAAACCCTATTTTTATGTGGTCGTATAGTTATCCCGCACAGTTTGGAAAACCATGCAGTAACTGTGCGCATGCCACGAGAGGGGGGGGGGGGGGTCCGCACAGTTTCCTCACATGGTTTGACAAACCATGCGCAGGCCGTTCGAAGGGTACTGTCTCCCCTTGCATAGTTTCATGGAGAATCTGCACGGTTTCCCCTAACCGTGCTAAAACCATGCACCCTTAGAAAAGCCTACAAACTTATTAAAAACCATTCCAAACTCCAAAAACGTATTCTCAACTCATTCCATGCAATTTAAACACATAAAAAGGAATAAATAAAGGCTACATACCTCAAACTAGGGGTTATATATAAACACCTCCAGTTCATGTTCAGGCTTTAGCTATGGAACCTCATAGGTACATTCTCATGACTTGATCTCAAGAATTCATTCTCCAGAAGATAGCACTATTCAAAGGATCAAATAATCCTTAAGAGTAAGTGAAATGGTTGATCAAAATGGTGCACTTATCTGGGTTCTTGGATACTCTAGATGAAATCATGGAAATGTGTTCCACCTTCATGCTAGAATGACCAAACTAGAGATGGTGGGACATGATGGTGATAGAAAAGAAACATGAGGTCTTTGAGTGGAAGGAATTAAAAGTTATTTTCACTGTCCAGTTCTTTCCATAGTTGATGTTGTTGTTCAAGGATATGAAGTTTTTCAAACTTGAGCTGGTTGATAGGATCATGGAAGAGTATGCAAAATATGTTTTTGAGCTCATGAATTTTTCACCGGAGATTGTATCCAATGAGAAGATGAAGGCTCTAAGGTTCAAGTTAGTACTTCATCAGTATATCCATTCAAAGGTTTTCTTGCTAAATTTTATTTCTTATATTGATATTCTAGATAGAGAATTGATGGTTGACATGGATGGAAATTCCGGGTTATCTGGAGTTTCTTTCACTCCAAATGGTAGTGTGTATTCTTCTAAGGGAAATATGACGCATGATGATTCTTATGGTGGTTCTTGACCATAGTTTCATTATGGAGATCCTACAGTACCTGGAAGTGGTATCTTGATTTTTTATCAATCAGTACCACAAAACTGGGTTTCCACAGCACCACCCTTTATCAGTAGTAAAAAAAGTGTTGATAAAGTGACCATTTATCATCGCTTTTTTTAGTAGCACTGATAAAGGGGGGAATTTATTAGCACTTTTTCCTAGCACTGATAAAAGTGTATATTTCAAAAACAAAATTCATAAAAATTAATAACACAAGTTTAGTTAGGGTAGTAAATTTAGGGTACCATAAACTCAAAATTGATTATGCCAATTATTTTTAATTAATCCATATTTTTTTAAAATGCCATTAATTTATTTAGAAAACTTATTAATTTATTTTAAATTTTATACATCTTATATTTATAAATAAATTTTAAATTTGAATTCACTTAAATTAATTATTATTAGTCCATTAACGACATATTTTTAAATAAAGACAATATTATAAAAAATATTTACATACTTTTTTGACATGGGTATTCTATATTTATAAATTAAATTTAAATATTTGAATTTCTAATTGGGAAATTAAAATAGTTATGTTAGATAAATAAGTAGTTAAATATAATTGGGTAGAGTTAAGGTTGTGAATTTAAAAAATAAATTGATAGAGGTTAGAGTTAGAGTTTTGTAAAAAATAAACAGGTTAAGGTCTGTACATCACAAATTTTGTTGGTATCGAACCCATTTTCATATTTATTTGTAATTAAATAATTTATAATATAGTATGTCCCAATGATAGTGGTTTTGTGGGGTGTCTATGAGGTCTCGAATTTGAGTATCTCTGACTTCATTCCTATGGGTGTTTTATGTTTATTTGTAGGTTTGTAATTTGAGATCTATATTCCATGCTCTCACACCAAAGATCTGAGAGAATTTCATTAGATGATTTGAAGATAATGATGAAGATGAAATTGACTCCTAATCTTAGTAACGCATTACCCTATTATATGACGAGGTTTCCATCATGATTGGATTTCAATTTTGAATCACTTATAAAATAAAAATCTTGAATCAATTTTTTCATCTGTTTTTTACATTTTAATTTTTAAAATTTATTTCCATTTTGATTTAAATTTTTCAACATCTATTTATCTTTAAAAAATATGTTTGAAGGTAATTTAATAGTTAGTTAAACTCATATTTCTTATATCATTTCTAAAATTTCTTGTGATTAAAATATATGATTATAAATTCACTGATGTGGTATGAGATTTTTTAAGAGATATTTGAAATCATATTTTTTTTTAAATTTTAATTTTTTATTGATTTAAAATATAAATTTCCAGTGTTATTTGAAAATTTTAAATACAGACATCTTTTTGGGGGTGGGGATTTTTATTTAAAATTTCATTTGCTCAGATTTTTTTATGCTTCATCCATGATATGTGTTAATTGAAATTGTGTGCATGAATTTTACATTAATTGAAATATTTAATGTGTTGACATGATTTAATTGTCAATTGCATGTTTTAAATTCGGGATTTTGTTTTCTGTTTTGGAAATTGTTGATTCGTGTATCCTGTGATGATCCTTTCGTGTGCACATATGTCCATGTGTGTGTGCCTATGTTGTATATATGTATTTATTTATTTATAAACACACATAAAAAGAATATTTTATAAATTTATTCAAAATTGATCTTATAAATATATATTAATATAATAATAAATATATTTAAATATAAATATAACTATATATATATATATATTAATATATGGATATATATATATCAATATAACTAAATATGTATATATTAATGTAACTAAATATATAAATATATATTAATATAACTAAATATAACTAAATATATGTTAATATATATATATATGTTAATATATGAGTAAATATAACTATATATATATAAATATATATTAATAAATGAAGAGAAAAACAATATGGCGGAGTCGTAAAGGCTTAGGTGCAGATGCAACAGGTCTCGAGTTTAAATCCTGGGCCAGGCAGGTCGCACGCGCAGGTGAGGAATAATGCATAGCATTGTTAAAGGGGGTGGGGGGGGGGGGGTGGTAAAGGCTTCGAGCACTATTGAATCACCTCATTTTTTTTATTTTTTAACTTTTATTAGGACTTTTAAAAAATCTCCAATAAAAGGGGTCCTTTAACAGTGCTAAAAATGCGATGATAAAGGACCCCTTTTATCAACGCTTTTTTTAGCGCTGATCAAAGCTCCCTTTTATCAGCACTGATAAAATGGGCCTTTATCAGCGCTTTTATGAGTTTTGATAAAAGGGACCCACATTTATCATCTCCTTGATTAACAACGCTTTTTTTTAGTATTGTTAATGCCCTTTTCTAGTGCTGATAAAGGCCATATTTGTTGTAGTGAATGTGGTAATCCTGAACGTTCAAAGAGTGTTTTCAGTTAAGCATTCAATGTATGTGGTTCTTGTGGAAGCTCAGGACACTTACATAAATTCTCCTATGTTTATTCCACTCTATATAGTGTATTTTAATCATCAACTCCTCCTAAAAATGTAGGGGAATAAAATGCTTAACATGAAAATGGGTTCCAGCATCAGGAATCTGGAAAAAATATTCTTCATGTAGTGGAAGAGTCTTCATTGGAAGAGGATATAGGTTCAACGATCGTGAGAGGTATCGTCACTATAACATCATCATTAGTGACTATTTTATTAGATACAAGTGAATCTAATTTGTTTATTTAAACCCATATTGTAAATATGAAAACACTTCCTAAATTTTTTTTATCTTTTGTTATGGATATTACTACACTCCTTGGTAATAAGAGAGATGTATCTATTGTCATACTTATGTTTTATCTCTCTTAGATGTTGTTTTTTCATGGAGTTTTCTGGTTCTCGATCTGAAACTTCTTGATGTCATATTCAGGATGGATTGGATCATTTATAGTAAATCCTGGATTGGTTATTATCTTTGATGGGTATCCTTTACTACACCAAATGGTGTGTGATTTAACTTTTAATGAGAATGGGACCCAAGACAGATCATGGTTTTATCTTATTATCAAGAGTTGGGAAAAGTTAAAATTGTGTTTTATTTTGATTTGGAGTGGAAATATTTGAGTGGTGATCTCCCTCCAGTTTTCATCAAGTTTCCAAATGTGTTTCCTTTTGACTTATATGGTCTTCCACTGGTAAGATAGGTATATTTTTCTATTGATTTAGTTCCAAGTACTCAACTAGTTTCTATTTTTCATACCACATAGAACCAATTGAGATAAAATATTTGGAGAATTAGTTGGATAATATTCTAGAGAAAGGATTTATACAACCGATTGTGTCACCTTGGGTAGCGCCGATTATCTTTACTAAGAAAGCTTGTGGTTTACTTCACCTATGTGTTGATTACCAAATATAAATTGATTTATGGTAAAGAAAAAGTATCCATTTCTACAGATTGATGATCTATTTGATTAGATAAAATGGGAGAAATGGTTCTAGAAGATCAACCTTCAATCTGGTTACCATCAGTTGAGGATAAAAGAATCTGACATTCATAAAAC
This sequence comes from Viscum album, assembly GCA_963277665.1. NCBI lineage: Eukaryota > Viridiplantae > Streptophyta > Magnoliopsida > Santalales > Viscaceae > Viscum > Viscum album. The sequence goes on from OY728148.1 coordinate 721,433,018, forward strand.
CTCCTTTTGAAGTAGGTACAACCATTATGAGTACCTTGTGATTCCCTTTGGTCTAACTAATTCTCTTTAAGTGTTTATATATTTAATAAACATAATTTCCCAGGAGTATATAGATACCATTTTGGTAGTCTTTGTGGATGACATACTTGTTTACTCTATGTCCAAGGAAGAATGTGTGCATCACATAAGAATAGTTATGGAGTTTCTAAAAAATAAACAATTTTTGAAAATCATTCAAAATGTGATTTATGGATTCATAAAGTGAAATTATTGGGACACATGGTGTCAGAACATGGTATTTCAGTTTGTCTTGAAAAGGTGATGGATGTTATGAAATGAGAATAACCAAGAAATGTCTTTGAGATTCAGATAATATTGGATTTAGTTGGGTACTATCGCTAATTCGTTAAGGACATATAAAAGTTGGATTCTTTGATGACTGATCTAACTTATAAGGGAGTAACATTTCCTTGGGATGAAAAATGTCAGAGTTATTTTATTGAGATGAAATGTATTTTGACTATTGTGCTGATGTTAACTTTTCCAGAGGCCATTTAGGGATATATGGTATTTTTTGATGCATCAGGTTTGAGTTTGGGCTATGTTCTTATGCAAGGTGATCATGTCACTGCCTATGGATCTCATCAGTTTAGGCCACATGAGAAAAATTATCCAACCCATGAACTTGAACTTGAAACTATGATTCTACACTTAAGAGTTGGAGAAATTTCCTTTATATAAAAAGGTTTAATATGTTCTATGACCATAAGATCTTGAGTTATATCTTCTCTAAAAAATATTTGAATCTCTACTAGAGTATTTGTGTTGAATACATAAAATATTTTGACTTTGACATTGCCTATAACCCAGGGCAAGATAATATTTTCGCTGATGGTTTGATAAGGAAACTTCCGACCTAGTCAGTGAAATAATCTTTGGAAGAGTGAAAATTGATGGCTCTCATTGCACAGATGAATATTGTAGTCCAAGAATTAGGGGATGCTATTTCTTTTTCCATTGTTCAATTTACATCCTCTCTTTTGAATATGATTCTTGAGGATAAGCAGCTTGATGAAGAGTTCCGCAAAATTAGATAATCTCTTTATAGTAGGGACATTGTTCCTGATTATTCATTCTCCATCGAGGGAATTCTATGATATCAGAAGAAATGCATGGTACCATTAGTGAGGAGAAAATATGGGCGGGGGGATTTCCATCATTCTCAGTTGGTTGTTCACCCAAGAACCACTAAGATGATTTATGGTATGTAAAAACAATTCTGGTGGCCATGTATGTGTTGAGATATTGTTGATTTTTTCTATCGCTATTATACATGCCAATATGTTAAGGCTGAGCACCAGAAACCTCCAGGTTTGATTTAAGCACTTCCAATGCCTACATGGAAGTGGAATGAGATATATATGAACTTTGTGGTTGGGTTTATACATACATATAGAAATAATAATGTGATATGGGATATGATCAATTGAATAAATACATTGGATCACTTTATACGCATTCATGATACATCCAAAGTTGAGGAGTTTGAAAATATCTATGTAAAAGAGATTGTTAATATTCATAGAGTTCCATATGATATAGTTTTTTTACATAGATCCTCAGTTTAGTTATTGTTTTTTGAGAGGCCTTTAGGAGGCATTGGGATCTGACGTCTATTTGAGCATGACATACCATCCACAGTCTGATGGCCAGATAGAAAGAGCTATACATATTATTGAGGATATGCTTCGAACTTGTGTTCTTGACTTTGGTGGGGATTGGGATGATAATTTAAGGATTTTTGAGTTTTCTTATAAAAATAGTTAACAGTTCATGATCATAATGGATCCTTTTGAGGCCTTATATGGATGAACTTTTAGAGATCCATTGTGTTTTCCATAGATTGGTGAAATTTCCATTGTTGGACCGAGCCTGGTTTAAGAAGTGAGAACAAAGGTTCAGTTGATTTGTCAGAGAATGTTGATAGAAAAAAATAAAATTTAGGTCTTATGATGATCATCTTTGTAGTTTATTGGAATTTCTATTAGTGAATAGGTATTCTTGAATGTTTCACCTTGGTTGGGTCATCGATGGCTTAAGAGTGAGAGAAAACATTCTACTCATTTTGTGGGACTTTTTGAGGTTTTTGAGAAGTTGGGAAAAGTTTCTTATCATTTAACACTTCCACCTTAGCTGGCGTCGATACTTTAGGTGTTCTATATATCTCACCAATGAATGTATCTATCTAATCTATATCTTGTTCTAAGATGGCGTGATCTTGAATTTGGACCTAATTATTCCGTGACTGAATGACCAGTCAAGATAGTTGATTATGAAACCAAGATACTTCATGGTAGGATGATTACTTTGGTTCATGTGCTATAGTATCACGGTTACGATTTGCATGATATGTGGAAGAGGGAGACACTGATGAGAGAGTAGTGGCCTCATCTTTTTGGCATGGGGGCTTCTGAGTAGGCTTTATGGGGACATAATGTTTCTAAGGTGGGGAGGTTGTAAAATCTTGTTACTATTTTTTAGGTATTCTTAAACTCCTATTTTTACCATGATTTGGTTGGGTTTCATTTAAGGGTAATTCAGGTAAAAACATTGAAATTTTAAAAGTTTATGGGCTATTTAATGGTTGGCACATGGTTTTCCCAAACTATGTTCCCTCTTAAGGCAAACCACGCAAACCTAGGTTGTGGGTATTTCAAAGTTGGTGAAAGGTTTTTCATATTGTGCACCCTCTTAGGATAAACCTTGTGCCCCATTTAAAGGGTCACATGTCCAGGCCACACAATTGTTCTAACCATGCGGGTCTTCCTAGAAAACTATGCGTGACTTTTAATTAATCTGAAAATCTAATTTAAAAATCCAGAATCTCCCATTTTAGGATCCTGACAGACCTAGAATGAACCCATATGAGTTCTTATTCCCCAGGAGAACCCAAGAGTAGTTCTTGGACCCTCTAAACCCTCCCATAAGCGATTCAAATCTTGATGAACTCCCTTAGATCTTCTTCTGATCAGTTTCCTCACCCAGTCTCAATCTACCGTGATCTCTCCTCTCCTCTCTAGGGTTGTGTGGATCCTCATGTTTCTTTATGGATATAATTACCTCTATTTTTGGGCCTTAAACCTTGGTTTGATCCTCATTTCCTATATTCTGTGATTTTTTTTTCTTCATTAATGAATTCCAAATAGGGTTTGGCATTATTAGATCTATTGATCCAAAGGTAGGTGGTTCAGTCCTGATTCCTAATTTATGTTAACCTTAAATTTCTTTGTTTAATTTCCATTTTTTTAATTAAATGTTTATTTTTATTTTGATTAAGTTTATTTCAATTACTTTGTTGGAAAAACCCAATTCCATTTAATTGAGGTTTTGAAAATGGGTTTTTAGCATGAAATTGTAAAATCTTCAATTCCATAATATTGGGGTTTTTATTGAAATTGATAAAATTTAAATTGTCTAAATTAAATTGTGAAATGCATTTGATGGAAATGTTGTGAAAAACCCCAATTCCATTGAATTGGGGGTTTTAATGAAATTTATGGAAATTTTTAATTGTAGAAGTTGATTGTGAAATTGAATTTGTGAATTGATTTCAAATCCTTATTTGTGTAAAAGGGATTAAAATGGTTTTAATATAAACCTTTGGGACTTATCTTGGTGAAAAGGAATGTTTTGATTAAAAACCCATTTTGGTTTTTAAATAGAAATTAACATTTTGAAGTGGGGGGTTGGTACTTAATTGTATTTTAAGGTTTTTTACTATAAATTTCCTATCATTGAATTGTACTAGAGAACATGCCAGACTAGGTAGTTAGTGAGTTATTGGGACAAACACACTAGGTTGGAATTTCCCTAGAAACAGATTGATGATTTAAAACACTAAAAAAATACTGTTAATCATATATTACTTCCCCATTGGGATATGTATGAGTCCTCTCTTTCCATTATTGAGGGACATGTGTACTCATTACAGTTTACCACATGAATGTGTAGGGATCCCATAACCTGGATCTATCATACCTCTTGGAAGATGACCATGTTTCTTACTCGGTTATATATGAGATATAAATGTATACAATTTGTTGAAAACTATTTTACATGACTTGTGAATTTATATAAAACATTTTATATAAAAGTGTTTGTTTGATACATTTTTTTAAACCTTTGTTTTATAAATATTCCATCAATTGAAATGTGAATCTTTTGTTTAAAATTATTTCCATCATTTTGAATTGTGAAGCAAGATTTAATAAAATATCTTCATCTTTTGAATTGTAAATCATGATTTGTTTAAATATTATTTTAAAATTCTAAACTTTTATATTTGTAAGTTGAAAGCACTTTTTTGGTTAATTTGATATTGGAATCTTATTATAGAATCCTCGGTGATACCATATTAGGATTTTATCTCACACCCTACCTATGCCTTTGGGTGTTTGTATATTATCTCCTTCTATGTTTGAGCAGGGGAAATGCACCACTTAGAGGTGGCTCTAGCTATTGATCCATGGACTTGGTGAGTTTCATCCATTGGGTATTGGGCAGTTTTTCCTATTTTATAGTACTTTTTTTGTAGTATTTTGGGTTTGTTACACCTGTTTTAATTTTAGTACACTTCTCCCAGTGGATTTTATTTTGTATTCATACTGAATTTTTTATCTCAATTCTATTGTGTTTTTGTAAAATTGGTTTCCACATTAATATTGAATGATGCTAGGTGATAGTCACAAACTTGTGGGGATTGGGAACACCCTTTAGGATATGTTAGGATAAGCTCGGTTATTGGGTTACCAGGGTACCCATGGTGGCTTGTGATAGTTTAAGTGTATTAAAGAAAAGAGACCTTGGCCTATTTGAGTATTTCATCCTCACTATATGATAGAGTGAAGGAGATTCAGTTATTAAGATCATATTTTCTAGTGATAAGGAACAATATACATAGTGGGGAGGCACCACCTAATTTTTCTATTAATTCTGATGAGGTCCTCTATGTTTTGGGTAGTGTATTAGTTCATATGAGAATACATGAAGATATGATGTGGGATCCACATACCTCGATATGGGATGATCACCTTGGGATTACCAAGATATACCATGATATTATCATGTAGTACTAGTGTCCCATGATGAAGAAATACATAACATGGTTCGTTTCATGATGCTTTACATAAAGACTGGGAACCATTGAATCATTGGTCTTCTCTATTCACTACCCAATTTAGTATGGAAGTGGGATCATGTGACCATGGATTTTTTTAATAAGTTTATTGAGGTTTCCTCATGGTAATGATAAATTATGGATTATCCTAAAATTATTTATTAATGTGGCATGTTTTATTCCAATTAAGGAGGATTTATCCATCGATGAGCTGGGTTGGTTTTATATCAGTGAGATTGTGTTTCTTCATGGGGTTTCTAAAAGTATCATTTCACACCATGATGCTCATTTTTTATCATGATTTTGGTAGGGTCTACACAAATTTCTAGTTAAATAGGTGAACATGAGAACTGTATTCTATCCTTGGACTGATTGGTAACATATACTTACTAATTGATTATGGAGGGCATGGTTCAAGCATGTGTCCTTGATTTTAGCGGATCATGGGAGAGTCATCTTACACTTTCTATGTTTTCCTATAATAACAGTTTTCAAAGATTGTGGTATAAATTTATTGGGAAATTCCCAAAAACTTTATAAGGGTGGATAAATGTTTTAGTTTGTTAGGTTATTATATGTGGTTAATGTCCAAATTATCTCAGATTAGGACACCATTTACTAATAAGGGACAATATTTGATGTGAAAAGATCAATGTTAAGCAATGTCTAAGTATCTAAGAAAGAAGATGATTAGTGCTCTTATCCTTTAATTTCTAGAGGAGGGATCCATGTTTTAGGTGTATTATGATGATTCCAATATTTTTTTAGTTCTTTTTAGATTAAATAATGGGAAATTATACCTTATAAGCTTAGACTGTTACATCCTGTCTGAAAATTAATTTTTTTTAATTATCCAAACACTTTTGAGGAAAAAGTGAGAAACCATCAAAAACTTTTGAAGGAAAAGAGGTAAACTATACAGGACTTCACGACTTACAACATTCAAAACATCATGCATTAAAGAATTAAGACAAACCAAACAAACAAAACAACCCATTCAACACACCAAATCAGTCAACTCAAGAATTCAACCTGTCAAACATTCACATCAAGAGCCGAAATCACCAAAGAAAAGGCTGAGGAAACCACGAACCAAGAATAACGAACATAAAAAAAACATGAACAAACCTCAGAACCAACCTCCTCGAACATATTCACTCTAGGGAAAGGTAATATGGTAGATGATAATTTTAATAGGAAGATATATAGTTATCTTTCTCATGATTTTGGTGAAGAGTGAATGATGATAGAAGAGTTTATGGATTAATATCTATGAATGAAGAAAAATATAAGTTGATTATTTCTATATCGAATTACTAAACACTCTCAAAGTTTTAAAAAGTAGTATAATCTTTGCTGAGATATACTAATGTGGAGACATGGAGAGATCACATTATCTATGGAGATACTATTGAAGAAAAAATGTTCAATAGTTAACATCATGTTTTGTTTTATGGGAAGCTATCTATCCCATGGTAAATGTGATATGTTGTTTTGAATTACTTACATATCTAACCTTTGGCTTTACAACTTGGTATTTCTAAGATATATCATTCCTTGAAGGAGAAAATTTGGTTTCATGGTATGAATAAGTTAGTAGTGGATTTTTTATATTGATTACTTGTTTTTATACTGGTTCAAGATAAGTACTGAGTTTCAAATGGTCTATTGTAGCCTTTGTATTACCCTAAGAGGAAGTGAGATGAAATATCTATGATTTATTTTTATGTTCTTTCCTTGAATGTGGGGAGGACATGTCACTATTTAGGTTATTGTAGATCGGTTGATGAAATCAGTCCATTTTATAATTATTAAGAATTCGAGTGTAGTAAATGTATTATAGAGGATTTATATAAAAGTGTTGGTAAGACTTCTTGGATTTCAAAGGAATATTATCTCTGATCAAGGCCCTTAGATTATTTTATTGGTATAAAAGGGATTTCATCATGATTTTGGATGATAATTATGCATTAACATGATGTTTCATCCCCCATATAGATAGAAAGACAGAGTGAATGATCAACATATTAGAGGATATGTTGAATGTATGTGTACTTGAATTTTGAGGTGCATGGATGAAACATTTATATTAGCGGAGTTTACCTATAATAATATCCACACCTCTTTTATTAGAATGACACATTTTTAGGCATTGTATGAATGAACATGTTGATCATCTTTGTGCTATAATAAGGTTGGTATGTCAAAAATCATTAATCAAAATTTGGTATGGATTATAATAAATAAGGTACAAGTGGTTCTTGATAATATAAAAGATATTATATATCTTCATAAGTCATATATATATTAAACTAGAGTACCAAATAGTTTGATTTTTATGATCACGTGATCTGGAATGTTTATCCTCATCATAGGCAGTTGAAGTTCAATGGAGTCATTAAGAGTTATCCATAACTCATCGGACTTTTCAAGGTATTTGACTGATTCATATAAGTGGTGTGAAAATTATAACTCCCACCTCATATGGATCATGTTCATGATGATTTCCAGGTATTGTAGCTTTAGGGGTTTCATCAATATGACTCTTATTTCATTTAATAGAGTGAGATGAATATTGAGGCATATATGACATTCATGGATTAAACTACGAAGATCTAGTACCATCCCAAAAATAATTTTAAAGGGCATATAATTCTATTAGTTCTTGTATTATAGAAGAATAGTTGTTTAGTGGAATGTATGTGGGAAATTGAGTAGCATATGTGAGTTCAGTACCTGAAGATGCTTTGAACTTTCGTTCTTATATTAAAGATGTTATTTTATTTTAATTAAAAGTAAATTATATTTTATTTTCTTATTTTTGGTTGTCTTTTCAAGTTTTTTTCTTCTGTGTAGTGATATTTCTATTTGAGAGGTATCTCAAAAAGTGTTTAAGTTTATGGAATTATGCTCTTTTATCGTAAGTTTTTTTGTTCTCATAGATAAGGATAGTTTCAGAGGCATCTAATGTGAAGAATTCAATTTTTAATTCAAGCCTTATTTTTTCTATTTTTTGGATTTTGAGGTCATTCAAAGAGAATCAAAGTCGAGGAGTTGAATTTGATATGAATTTCAATATGAAGAAAAATCCATGTCATAATGCCTTGAATTATGTTGTGATTTTTTATAATTTGGATCATTTTGTTTAAGTATTGAAGCTAAAGGAAAGCATCACCACTGACCATTATAACCTTTTCATCATCCAGTGGTTTCATGATTGTGGCGTAGTGTATTGAATTGTGTTGTGATATGTTATATTGGAAGGTTTTCATTTCATGATTGGTCATTTTAAGAATAATATTAGGATATATTTTAAAATCATTATTTTCATGGATATTTTTTATTGTTCCTTAAAATGTTATGTTACAATGTGATTATTTTTAATCTAGTGTGAGTTTAAAATGAAAATAGATAAAAATTTTAAGGAAGGAGTTAATTTCATTTTGAATCTTAAATTGACCCTTTGATTGAGTTAATTATGATTTAATGGTATATATTAGACCATAATTTGATTTAGTATCATTGAATTTAATTTTTTTGTGTCTATAATATTTTTGGGGAGATAAGGAGGAGTGAACCATGATTTTTAGGTTTTTTTGTTGACAATACTAGATTTTGTGATAATGGAACATCTTATGCTATAATTTGGGAATCATTTATTTTATTTATTAAATCATATAGTTTCTCTTTTTTCAATCAGTTGATTTTCCCCCTATTTAAAGTTATCAACCATGATAGTTTCCAACACCCTGAAATACTTCCTTGACCACCATTGATTTTTGTCATCTGATTGAAGTCATATAGATTGAGGAAATCATTCTTCAATTATCTGTCCTTTTATTTGTTGTAGTGGTTAATGTAATATTCATATGGGGTGGTTAATTATATATTCTTTATGGGGTTTTTCAAGGAAACCAAAAGTTTTAAAAAAATAAGATTCATCCTTTAACAATATAGTGATTTGAACATTGATCGAGATAAGCTATTTAAAGATTCGCTACTTTTTACCATTTTAAATATTGGATTTTAATTATTTAGTTTTATTTAAGTTGATTGTGAGTTTGATTAATTATATAACCTAAAATATACCTATATGGGAGGTCAAATCATGATTTTATATACATATCAATATGTTTTATTATTGTTATTATTATTATTATGACAGTTATGGAATATTTTGACTAATGTAAAGGTGAAATTTTGTTGAGAATGCGATAGTTTGGTATTTATATGGTCCTTTTATAGTAATAATGGTGCAATCATAATGTTGTGGATTGTTTTTCCCTAAATATGGATATAAAATGGAGGAATGAATAAATTTTAGAGAAAGAATGGGATGGGATATATGAAATGGTAATTGAAATTAAATAAATAAATGGTTTACTAGATTGATTATTTAAGGGGAATAATGAGTTGGTAAAGTGACATGGAATGAATTGATAAAATACTGAAGTTAACTATGAAAAGTGGTGTACTAATTGAAAATTTCCCTATTGTCATAGGATAAAACCAAATAAATAGGCCCTTTGACTATGTTCATATGATATATCCTCAATCAAGCCTCTCATGGTGGATTTTAGCAAGTTGTTATACCTACAACCATGGTTACTCCATAATCGTGGCCATAGCCTACCACCACGGCTGACAACCGTAGTCATAGGTGGCTCGAAAAAATAAATATTATTAATTTAAATAATATCAAAATTTATTAATTATAAATTATTGTTGAATTAATAATAATTAATAATTAATTATTAATAATTAATAATTAATTATTTTAAATATATATTTTGTTTATTTACGCTTTATTATATATTCTACCAAGAGGTTACCCATCCTCACACTACTCTCACCAAATAATTATTAACTCTCTAAATTTTAACCACTCCATTTATTTGATTTTTTATTAAGGGATTATAAGGGATACCACCCAAGATATATCTTGAGTTTACAATAAATATAGGATGGATCCTGCAATGTGTTGAGAGCTATGGGATTAACTAGAGTACTAGAGGTGAAATGATTCATTCGTCTAAGAATATCCCCTTGAGGTGCTCATATTTTTTTCACCAAGAAAGAAGAATACTTTTTTCACTTATCTATGAATTATTAAAGGTTTAACCAAGTAATGATCAAGAACTAATATCCTCTTCCTTGAATTGATGATATGTTTTCCTAATTGAGGGGTGAAAACTGTTTTATAGGATTTATTTGTTGTTAGGTTATCATTGCTACATGTGAGGCCTTATTATATTCCTCATAATACTTTTAAAAGTTGGTATATCCTATATTAGTATATAATAATGTCATTCAAATTGAAGAATTCACCAAAATTATTTATTTCCATGTTTAATTGGGTCTTTTATCCTTATTTGTATTATTTTTGGTGGTTTTTATATGGTATTATAGTGTAATCTGAGTCATAGGAGGATTATTATTTGCCTCTGGAGATATTACTAAGTATACTGAGTGAGAAATGACTCTATACAAAGCTTTAAAAGTTTCATTTCTAGATCAGTATGGTTTTCTTATTAGGTAACATGATATCAAAAGCATATATATCAGTGGATTCGGGAAGGCTGAGGTCATGGTTTATTGGGATCCACACAAGAACATTTCTAGGATATATATCTTCCTGAAATCATAAGGTTACTATATGTATTTTATTCAGGAATTCTCTTGATCGTAATCATTGATGAAAACCCTAACCAATATTGATAATAATTTTTTTTTGGTTTTATTCTTGTTATATATCATTCCAAGAGTTCAAGGGAAGACTAAAATTTGAATTAGTTTTGACCTTAAATGAGTTGGGTAAGAAGTATACCCCCTATTTGGATACATTGGGAATAGGCCTTAGACCAATTATGATAAGGGATGGGTGTGTTGTTGCCTTTGGATTAGAATAGTTGAGGCTATATTAATGTAATTATTCAACTCATGATTTAGAGATGGTGACAATAGTGCACACTTTGAGATGTGGGTGTCACTGTCTTCTAGGTGAGAGGTTAATCATATATATAGACCATGAAATCCTCAAGTATATCTTTTCCCCAAATAAACTAAACCTTTATTGTGAAAGTGTATAGAGTATCTGTAATATTTCAACATTGAGATGGAATACACCCATGAAATGAATAATTTTTTGGATTATACATTGAGTATAAAGACTCAAGTGTAGGTGGATAGTAATTAGTGGAAAATTATGAGCCTCTTCATAGATATCCACCTTGATATTCATGATTATCATGATATAAATATCTTGGCCTCTCTTATAATTTCATCCCCATACCATGATATAGTGAAGGAGAGTTAGTTATTAGACTCATATTTCCTTGTGATAAGGGACAATATATATAGTGGGGATCCACCACCTCATTATTCTATTCATGTTTATGAGGTCCTTCATTTTTTTGGTCATGTGGTAGTCCGTATGAGCATGCATGATTAGTATATTTGGGCTTCACACACCACTATATGGGATGATCACCTAGATATTACCAAGATGTACCATGATATTATTAGGTAGTACTTGTGGTCCAAGAAAGAGAAAGACATATCCGAGTTCATTTCATGATGCTTTACATAAAGTTCAATCATTGGTGACCCATTGGTCTTCTCTAGTCACTACCATTCTAAAGTGGAAGTGGGCCTATGTGTCCATGAATTTTGTAATGGGGATACCGAGGTTGCTTTATGGTAGTGATGTATTATGGATTATCATCATCCGATTGATGATGGTGGAGGATTTCACATATATTAGGGAATATTTCTCCATTGAAAAGTTCAGCAGGTTATATATTGGTGAGATTGTGAATCTTCATGGGGTTCATTAGAGTATCATTTCATACTATGATTCACATTTTATATCATAATTTTGTAAGGGTCTATAGAAATCACTAGATACATAGGTGCACTTGAGAACTGTACACCATCCTTTGACTGAGGGGAAATCTAAAAATAATATTTGATTCTGGAGGAAATGATGTGAACATATGTTTTTGATTTCAGAAGATCATGGTAGAGTCATCTTATGCATGCTGAGTTTTTTATAATAACATTTATCATGTATCGGTTCATATGGAACCCTTAGAGGCCTTGTATTAAAGGGTGTATTGTTCACCTATGTATTGTCTATAAGTAGCAGAGTCAGCTATTATAAGATAGAGTCTCATTTAATATATTTCAGAGAATATCTAGTTGATCTAGAAGTGGTTAATGACTTATATGAGAAGGAAATGTTCATATAAAGACCAAAGATGCCATCCTCTTAAGTACAGGGTGCTAAAAAAGTTTTCTTATAGGTGTTTCTTTATTTGAGACACCAGTGTATTCGAAGGTAGTGGAATTTGAAACCTATGTATGTTGGGTCCTTTAAGTTTATAAATATGATCATCATCAAGGAATATCAGTTATAAATTCCATAGAGGTATAATTATATGTAAGATATCTTTCATCTATCACATCTTCAAAGGTATAATTATGACCCTTCTCATGTGATCAATGTTGAAGAGGTTAACCTAGATCTACATGTGTCATTAGAGGAGATACTTTTTTAGACATCATATCAAAGTAATAATACTATTAATGGGAAGATGGTTCCACTGGTACATGTGTCATTGAATCATAGATGTTTTCAGGAGGATATTTGGGCATGGGAGTCTAATATGTAGTACAGTGGTTAAAGTTTTTCATTTATGAAGCTTACTGATGCTCAGTGAGGTATCTCAAGGATTATCTACCCTATGGTGGGGAATTTATAACACCTCACATTCTTATAAAGTACAATTTTGATTTAATTTTTACTAAAGTTCATGTATTTTAATGATTTATGTATTTTAAGGTATTGGTAGGATTTAGGGAGGGGGGGTCTATTTCAAGAGAACAAACTTAGTAATAGGACATTTATCTTTTGATATAGCCACCAGTACCTAGTTGGTTAGTTTCAGGTACCTAGTAGGGAACTGTGTACCCAGTGAAGGGTGAACGGGGTACCTGATAGATTCTTTTTTTTAATTTTTAAATTTAATCTATTTTTTATATGTTTTTCTTAAATAATATTTGTATCATTTTTATTTCCTAGTAGTAGCTTGACTAACCCCCTCACCTATCCATTTTTTCTTTATTCTTAAGGTAGTATCTTCCTATGTTATTTCCTGGTTTGAGTTTTTGTAGTCTCTAAGAGTCATCAAAGGTGATATTATTCATCCTATCCTCTATCTTTATTGATTTTATTGTAATTTTAGTTTCTTTTGTTAGTTACGCCTAAATTCAATGATTTTCTTCAGGTTTTTCAGTTTTTTCTAGTTGTAACCAATTTGTCTTGTGATACATAGTGATTTTTCCTCCATTATACTGAGGTAGGTGGTACTTAACTAATCCATATGGTTTATGTTTGTTTTATATTATGTGTGATGTATGGTATCACTTCACGTGCATGATTGACCTGGAATTAATCTAAAATTCTTTTCCTTGACCCAAATTGAGTAGAATAAGGATATTCAAGTCCACAATGGATAATCCACTTATTATACATTGATGTAATGACCATGTACTTGACCCAAATTGTATTAGATTTTTTACTCAATACCCATTGGGGATTCATTTGAGTTATGCAAAAATTACTAGGATAATGATTTTGTGTCATTTATCCATCCTTAGAATGAAGATTAATATTGAATTAGAAAGAGTTGGCTTGGTCTTGGCCTATGTGGAACTAGTGATTTACCGTTTTTCCTTTGGTTAGTTTATTTGGGTTGGGGTGAGTGTTCCTACCACATTTGTAAGTGGAATCATATTGGTTATGCCATGATTATGTTTATGAATTTTGCTCAAGTCTACGGGGATTGATCTAGGTATAACTTAATGTATGATGGATGATATTCCAACCCTATTTCTTTTTATATTATGATGCTAAAACCGGTAATTATGCATATGTTTTTTGATTATTTTTATGGTAAAATATTCTCTATGTGACTATGATGAATATTTTTTGGATGATATAACCAATGGTATCATGTTATTCATGACGAGGGACATTATAACCATTACTTCATATATTATGACTAAAATGTTATGCCCATGGTAACGGGATTCTATTCCCAACTATTTTTTATTTACCTTAGAATTGGGATGTGAAACCCATGATGAGATGTTTCCAAGGGGATGATGTTCCCAAATAAGAATGATGATGGTGGGACATAATGCCCTCTCTCTTGACGTGGCCTGGGACTAGGGAGACATTTCTATCTTGTGTTCATGCACATGGATAGGTATGTTATACCCTCTCTTGATATTGTGGTTAGGACATGATTCCCACTCGTATATGCTAGATTAAGGATGTTATTCCTATAGTAGTGATTGTGTTATAGATATTTACGACCCATGTATTGATGATTATGATATCACATGGAAATCATGCAGGTTTTTATGGATTTCTTATTGGGACATATTTCCCATGTATCGGTCATTATACTATGACAAGAACCAGTACAATTAGTGTCTTTGACATTGAGGTTTTAATATTTATTTCTTAGAAACCAATTTTAAAATTTATATGGAAAACTTTTAATGTCGATTTTATAAAAAACCAATGTTAAAAGTAAAAGAAAATTGGTTCTAAAAAAAATCAAAAGTGTTTTAAAAATATTCTGGGATCCCAAAACCCATATTTTTTTCCTCTGAATCCCTCATCCTCTTGAACTAAGATGACACCGATGACACCCCATGACCTTCGAAGACCATCACTATTATATTTTAGTCAATTTTAATAATCTTTTCACAAAATTTCTCCTCAATATTCCATCCTTCATCCTTGTTTCTTGATCCTTGATATTATTCAGTTTTTGAAAACCCTATTATGCTCAACTAACAAACAAAGTTCAAGATTTTTATTGGTTCTTTTTTTACTTAATTTTTGAAAATGATTTTCTTCAATCTTATTGTGTTCAAACTATTTCCATCATCTTTAACAGAGTTTATTAGAATTTAAGATCAATTTTTCATTATCGATCTCTAAATTTTGTAAGTTATTTTTTTAATTTTGAAGATAAATTAATTATCTATTAGTTATAAAATCAATTTCAATATTAATTTCTTTATATCTATTTTATTATCAATTATATCTTTTTGTTAAATTTTGTTTAATGATATTATTTTTTTATGATTATAAATTATTTTTCACTCTAATTTTATTTGGAAATTTTTTATTTATAATTTTTTGTATTTATAAATTTTTTATCATTGTATTTTTTTGTTAAAATCAGTTTTTTTCTTTAATTGTTTTTTACATTTAAAAATTCTTTTTGTTGATATAATGCAGTTTGATTAATTTTTTTTCTATAAATTATTTTTTGTTTTTAAATTATTATTAACATAAATTTTAATTTAAAAACTTATGTATATTTAAATTATCTATTTTTATATATTCATAATCCATT
Organism: Viscum album; assembly: GCA_963277665.1. Classification (NCBI taxonomy): domain Eukaryota; kingdom Viridiplantae; phylum Streptophyta; class Magnoliopsida; order Santalales; family Viscaceae; genus Viscum; species Viscum album. The sequence goes on from OY728148.1 coordinate 721,448,633, forward strand.
GTATTTGAATTTTTCAATGAAATTTGTTGGATTATTATTTGTAATTTTTTATTATAATAAAATAGTAATAAAGAATTGATTGTGTGGATATATGTTTTTATGTTTAAAATTTATCTTTTTATATATAATTTTAAATTTTTATATGTTTTAATATATTCAATTTTTATATCATGTTATTAGTTAATTAATGGATTATAAATGGATAAATTTATGAAGATCCACTAATGAATATGAAATAAGAGTTGTTGATTTCTTGGATTTTTCTAAATAGAATATTCAAAACAAAGATTTGATTTTTGTCTATGCATGAACTATTTGGACATGATAAATTGAAATTGTATAGCAATTAATGAACCATATCATTTGTTATGGTTTTAGCCATAATTATACACATTGGATCTAGAACGGTGAAATAACATAAAATTAAACATGTAATGTTGATGAAAATATTCTACGTGAGATAGAGGATCATATTTTAGAATTAATTCAAGATGTAGGAATTAAAACCATATAAAAATCTATTAAATTATTATTTGTAGATTATGAGAAACCACCTTAGGTTACAATAACTTTACAATGTTATTAGTAGTTTTGATATTAGTTAACATGAAATCAAGAAATGGGTGGAGTGATTAAGTTTTTATGAATTTCTTGAACTTTTAAAATAGATACTTTGAGAAGGTACTGGGCTTCCAGATTCCAATTATGATGAAAATAAATTATTATTCCCAATGGGAATGGGGTATAAAATGATTCATGATTCCCTTTTGATTGTGTGTTTTATAATATGGAAAACAAATGTCTATTAAAATTTTCCAAATGTGAGACATGATGATATAATATGTATGAAAAAATCAACTCTGGTTCATTATTAGGTACCAACATCAAACTTCCTTCTAAAGAAATTTGGTACCTTCCAATAATTCCTCATTTGAAGTGTCTACTTGAAAATTAAAATGATACAAAAAGGTTAAGATGATATAAAAATTAGTGAATCTCTGATGTAAACTTATGTCACCCTATTAATTCCCCACTATTGAAGAGATTTTATAAAAAAAATATGGATTTTGGATGTGAAGCTAAAAATCTCATAATTGGACTGTGCATATAGGGAATGAATCCATATCAGATCATTAGTGGACAACATAGTTCTAAGACTATTTTTTGGTAGATTAAAACTTTTACCCACATATATTTATGAATAAAAAATAAATTAATAAGGGATTGATTATTTCTAGACCAATAAAAACAAGAAAGGATATTAATGTGTTTGTTTCACCATTTATTAATGATTTGAAACTTCTATGAGAGACATGCGTTATATTTATTTTTGGACACATGAAATAGTATTTAATTTTGTGTGTTATGATAATGTTCACTATAAAATAATTTACTACATATGAAAACTTATTTGGATACTGTGTTATGGGACACAAATCTAGTCCAATTTGTAAAGAAGATAATTTATATTATCAATTGAAAAATGGAATAAATATAGTGTACATGTTACATCAAAGATTTTTGTGAATTTATCATCCATATAATGGATTGAAAAAAATCATTTAATGGTTTATAGAAATATTATCTCCCCCAAAACCATTTTATGTGGAATAATATTATGACAGGGTGAGAAATATTGATTTTATATTCGGAAAGAAAGGAAGTTTTGGTCATTAAAAAAATATATAGAAGAAAAATTATATCATTATATAACTATCTTATTGGAAATTTTTATAAATAAACATAACATTGAAATTATTAATGTTTAGAAAAAAATATGTGATAGTTTTATTAGAACTTTTTTAGACATAAAAGTGAAGAAAAAATATGGATTGTATACAAGATTGGACTTGATATCCATGAGAATACTTTTGGTGTTTGCTTTCATTATAAAATGAAACATAATATATTTACCTATAACTTGTCACACATTAAGGAACAATGAAAATATTATTTTTTTTAATTTATACATGGTATTGAATTACCCAATGGATATTTTTCAAATATAAATAATTCACTATCATTTAAATATTTTAAATTAATATGTATGAAATCTCATGAATCTCATGTATTAATGAAAAAAATGCTTCCATTTTCACTGCATTTTATATTACAATCACCTATGAGAAATACTATCATCTGATTATGTTATTTTTTAAAATCCATTTATAGAAAAGTCACTGATCCAAATTTGTTATATGTGTTTGAGAATGATGTTGTGATTATACTTTTTCAAATAAAAATTTATTTCCAACCAATTATTTTAGATATAATGGTTCATCTGATGATTAATTTGGGGAATGAGATATGAGTGCGTGAGTTTGTTTATTTACATTATATGTATCCTTTTGAAAGATATTTGAAGATTTTGAAGACAGATATTAAAAATCCCCATCAATTAAAGGTCTTTATTGTTCAAAAATATGTATTGGGACAGGTTATTGATTTTTTTACTGATTATTTGCATGAAGTGGAGCATATTTATCTCCCTATATCTTAAAATTTTATATATGATAGTGAAAGTATAGGTATTTTTTTCTTAAAGGTAAATTTCATTCTATGTGATAAAGTTTTGTAAGAATATTTATTCATTTTGGAAAAAATGAGATTAAACCATATATATCATCACATATTGCTAGATTAAAAGTATGATATCAAAAATAAATGAGAATTTATTGATTATTGAGTATAAAAAGACATTTTTGTCATAGTTTAAATTGAAATTCAACACATATTTATTTTTATCAAAAACATTGAAATGGTTGGTGGGGGAACATCTCTAAATGTGATCACATGGTCTGGTTTTGATATTAATGGTTACACATTTTATATACAAATTTAAGATGATAAGAGTACTATTCAAAATTGCAGGGTAATGTTAGTCACTAAAGCACTACATCTTTCTAGTGAAAAATATAAAAACCAACATCAACATCAATGACATTTTTTTGAGTTCTTATGGATATATGTGAAATTTATTATACTATATTTAGAGTAACAGTGTTTAAGTGTAACTGGTATGATAGTAATAGTTGTATAAAACATGATGATTATGGATTTACAGTCATTGATTTGAAAAGATTTAGTTTCAAATAAGAACCATTTATCATTTTGACACATGATAAGAAAATGTTTTATGTTATTGATCCATAAAATGACTAGTGGTCCATCATTTTGAAAGAGAAAATAATTCACTTGGGTGATGAGGATGATGATTATGTTATGGATTTATGTGGGGTTTCTTCATCTATTATTTTATTTCTAGATGATAACAATGAATATAATATAGATATAGTCTATATTTCATGAAATGATCAGGCTAAAGGGATATGGGAAAATACAAAACAAATGTCTTAATTATTTAGGAAAGTATTGATATTTTATTTTATTTTTGAATTCCACATGTGTAAAAAATCTATTTTTTAATTTGGATTTTTAATTATATATATATATATATATTTATGGGATTTTATTGTTAAATTTTATATTCAATAGTTATGGTTAAACATTTTTTGATTGAAAAGCTTGATGTATATCATTATGTTTTGGTTAAATTTACACATATAAAAACACTTTTTATAATTATAATATTTAAATTCATAAATGTTGATAATTTTTTATCATTTTAGAAATAATGTTTAAATTCAATAATTTATGTTGCATTTTTTTTTTGTTTAGAATCATGAAATAATTATTTTTTTTAAAACTTACAGATGTGTGAAAATATTTTTTTACTTACATATTTTTCTTTTCATTGTTTTTAATTATTCAATTTTTTGATAATATTTAGAAACATAGAATATCATTACATTCATATATTTCAATGATTTACATAGAGGTTGATTAAAATTTATTGAGGTATATGTCTATATTTTCATATTAATAAATATTATATAATAAAATTATTTATTAAAAGTAACAATTTAATTTTCAAAAAAAATTATTGGACTATTGGTGCACCTCCTACAGTAGATTATTTTTATTTTTTTGAAGAGAAAATGATTCCTAGATTATGTAGATGTGTGACTACACATTTAATAAAAATTTCACATGTTTATAGATAGTATTAGATGCATATTAATTTTGATGATGATGATAACCCAACTGGAGAAAATGAAACACATTTTACGAGTTATATCACCAATTTGAGCCATTTTAGGATTAAAATTTTATATCCTGATATGAACTACATTGACAAGATGGATAAAGAGAAGTTATGGGAGTCCATAATGGTAAATATCTCAATTTATTTATTTTTATCTCATTATTTGAATGTTATATATTTTATTTGACTAATATTTAATGTATTAAAATATAGATGACATTTTACATTCAAGAAATGAAAGAAATTAAGAGAAATAAATATATATTTATCAATGGTTAAATGGAGATATTTTAAAATAAAACTAACAAAAATTATGTTTTTGAGAATTTAAATAATGAAAACCCTTACCTCAAGTATGAGTTTTTAGATGTAGAGAAACATAATATTTTTTTCCATATGACATGATGAAGCATTTATTGTATGATAATTATTGTATATTGAATTTTTTTTAGATATTACCTGATTACTTTTTAGTTTATTTTTATATAATAGGACTCTAGGAGACCTCACCAAGAGATCTAGTAACATAATTTATACCCTCATACTTCATCATGTGGAGGGTATCATTTATGGAGGATAAAATGATTACCAAAGTTTTTCATGAATTAAGAGCTAAATCTAGTGGTGGTTTAGATGAGGTCTAGTTCGGTCATCCATACCCCCCAAATTAAAATGAAAAACCAAAAAGAGAGAGAAGGAAACAAATAAAAATGATCTTATAGATCAGTCTAAGTAAGTTGACGATAAAATTTTTAGAAATTATTTTTTATTTTCCTTGAATGTTTTTATTTTCTAAATTAATATCACTAATTTTCCATTTTATTTTTTCATTTCAAGATGACCTTATAGAGAAAAAGATAAAAGGGGGATTTTATCCCAAAGGGTAGGATGGAAATTCTTGCTTTTGATTCAGGAAATCAAAAACACCTCGTCTGTGTAATAAGATATAAGGTAGGTGCTGACATTAAGAAACATTTTAGCCATCAAAGTAAGAAATAAAGGCACATAGAAATGGATTCATTAAAATCTGAGCTGAAAGACCTAAAATAGTTAATGGGTGATCAAATTTAATCATCTATGGAGAATATGTTTGAAAAAAATGATAAGACAATCGTAGCATGCGAATCATGCTTACTTCGATCCTCCACCTCCCCATTTAGACCTGACCTTATACTATTAATTATATTCTATAGATATCTATGTACATATTATAGAATATAAATTCTTATATATTTGGGGGAATTGTGCACATCACCATCCTATGAAGTTGGGTCAGGTAAGTGTGTAACGAACCAAAATTTTGTTAATGAAAATTCCACTTGATCCAATTAAATGTCTTACTATGTAAAATGGTTATATAACATATGAAATTCCTTGGTTTTATGTTTTTGGATTTTAAAATACTGTTATGAATTGTTACCATTTCTAATATAGCCATCGAATAGTGATCACATGATTAGTATAAATATAGGGATTTAACAAATCAAATTTACCTAGACAAAGGAAGAGATGACCTCATCCAGTAGAATTTCTCCATACGAATCCCATTTGTTAGATCTAGGAAATGAGGAAGCATCACTGGGAATCGATCCTGACCAATCCCTAGCTGAGCTTCAACACATTAATCTTGAACGAAACCACCTAAAGGAGAAGTGGAAGTTAATAGAGATTACCACCCGAGCATTATTATCTGAACCACCCCATGAGTCTGTCACCATCACACACATTACTCTTAGGTATTATGAGGGTGTTATAAAGGGTTATGTAACAAGAAACTAGTGTTTGATTTGGTGTCCTAGAACTAACTACTTTGTACTTTATTCATTAATAAATATCTTATCACATTTTTATTGTTCTTATGCGTGACAATGCATGTGATAATTTCCTAAGGATAATTGTTTCATTAATGGGTCATAGAGGATCCCTACTACGGTGAGAACCCGAAAGTGCCATAACACTATTCTTGAATATATGTTCTATAGTCAGATGATGTTATTTGAGAGACAAAAATAATACAGGCCATTAGGGGTGAGGACTCATAAAACTTTGAGGCTCCTTCTCATGGTGTGCACCCTTAGTAATACCCAGGAGGATATTATGAGAACGAGACCTGCCAGTAGGAAATCCACATTTCATAGTGTCATTGGATGTTCCTATATTCGAATGTGTGTATTGGTCCTTAGACTTTAAGATTATTATTAATGGGTATTACAACTCGTGCACTTAGATGTATTGACGAAAACTGTGATGACACACTATTCATAGTGATATAGGATAAGTTGGGTGAATCACGAGTAATACTACATTAATAGATAATACGATAAAGGATATGTCCCTTATGTTCCATAACAGAAGTAGATATATCATGCCCTTTGTTGGAATTGATATAGCCTAAATAAATCCATGGTGATGGTGAGGAATGGGCAAGTTCAATTCTGGAAAGTCAAAGAATGAATAATCAAGCACATGGGTTGATGGCACTAGCATGCAACCTGCATGATTTGAGATATCGTGACAAAAAACTATATTACATAATAAGAATTCGTATGAGGTGACACGTCATTGCGGCGTTAACTTCTTTCTCTATGGGTGCCTTGGCGTGTTGCTAGATTCTAACCTTGGACTTTAGACAGGCTCCGCCTAATGCCACTAAGAAAGAGGCCGAGAGGGTCACACACTAAATTTGTCCATGTATCTCAGTTATATATTAATTTAGAAAGTTAAATAAGGATTATTCCCAATTGTGGTTTAATAATTATTTAAGGATATCTGATCGCATTTATTTTGAAACTAGTTATTCAAGAGAATATATTGTTGGAAAAATAATATATATTTATTTGCGAGTAATGTAGTTACATTTATTTAAGAAATAAATAGCCATTACGTAAAGTCTAATAAATGTGGTGGAGGAAATAAAGAAAAATGAAAACAAGATAAACACGTCGTGTACATTGAATATACATGTCGTGTAGTTTTCATGGAAAATGAGTACACACAGTGTATTAATTATTACATGCTGTGAAGTTTTTCCAGTTGGGATTTTGAGGAAACAATATTATTTTATTAAATGATATTTATTATAATCATCATAGGCACATGTCAAGGAATTAATCATTCAACATGGGTGGTTTTCAATAAGAGTTAATGAAATAAATTAAATGCGTGATGCATTTATTTATTGTCATAACTCTATAACCTCAAACCAGATTATCAATATCCTAAAAACCCCAAAAATTTTCCCTAATTAGTTTTCACAACAATTATGGAGAATTCTCTCAAGGCCGAAATAATTCCTTCCTCCACAAATGCTCTCAAGACCGAGAGAGATCCACCGCCACCAGATCAAGGCGATCGAAGGCGGACATCGCAAGAAAAGGTTCTTCTGTGCTAGCACCCGAAGATCCCTTTAGCAACCTCTAGAGATACATGGAGCACGTGTGGATCACTGCTAGTGTAATCCTACACTTGGATTCTAGGACGCAATGACGGATCACATCAGATCGTGACTGGAGACATCAACGAAGAAAGAATTCCATCATGATAATTCTTGTCTATTAACTAAATTAATTATAACCAACATATGATGATCCTATCTTTATGGTTCTGGTACCCCCTCTTTCTTTTTCGTTCTTCGTTCTTTTATGAAAGTCTGAGGTTTTATTATCGTGAAGGATCTCATATTGATCGTTGGTGACACTAAAAGTTGGGTTCTACCACCAACTCACTTCTACTGCGCTCAAAACCAACAAGTGGTATCAGAGCGGTCATATCGTTGATTATAATTATTTATTTTTTCATTGGTGATTTATGCATTTAATAATTTAGTTGTTTCTATTCAAGTTAGTCATTCTTTAAAATATGAATCTCGAGATATGTTCCTCCCCTCTCGTTTCTTGTTCACCTTAAAAAAATGAATTTTTCTTTTAATTTTGATTAAAATAAAATAGAGGATCTCATCTGGAGGTGCCAAACTCTCTTGGATGTACAACACTAGAATACACAGTGTGTATTCGGAATTACACACCATGTAGTCTAAGTTCAATTAATTGATTGATCCGCCAAATAAGGCCGTGTATTGGATCCTATCTAAGTCATTTATGACACCATGTGTTGACCAGGAATAAGTGGCACACAGTTTCCGAATTACACGCCGTGTGGTCCAACTGAACAAGGCGTGTAATCCCTTTGGGTTAGGGTTGGACCGTGTACCACGTATACGGCTTTGCCGGCTGGAAATTGTGTAATGCGGATACTACACGGCGTGTGTCCAATTGAAGACGCCGTGTACTCCAAAAATTTCTGAAGTACATCAACACACCATGTCCCAGGGCGTGTACTTCAGATGGACAGTGAACAAAAGTACACGCCTTGTAGTCAGAACTACATTCCATGTACTCATCCAAATTACGCTGATTTATTAAAATTTATTGTTATATTATACAAACCCTTGATACATGTACCATAGTGCATGAATAAAGCTGAGGGGCAACACGTGATAGGTGTTTTGTATGTATGTGTTTAATTTAACATCTACATAATAAATGAGAGTTTATCGGGTTTTCTACAAGGTTAAAGTTACATATAAATATAATTTTAAATGAATTTATTTGTTTGAAATTATGATGGGTGAGATTCTCAAGGAAATTAAGAAAAAGCTTTAAGATAAAAGGATTTTTTAATTAAAGATAATTAATTGATTCGAGCGTGATTTATCTTAAACTAGAATGATTAAAGAATTGAATGCTAGTTTTATTAATGCATAATATATTTGTATGTACGGATTATCATGAGCTAGAATAAGACCTTTGTATGCTAATTTTTTCTTTTAATTTATTTATTTAAATTAAATTTGTTGTCCTGTGAGCCTTCTCCTCATTAATATATAGGGCCTACACACCCAAGGTTTCTTTTATGTAAAACACCTTTTACCCCTCACCTGCATGTGAGATAAATGCGTATATAATGGATGGAGCTCCCAAGCTAGTATAAGTTGTTCAAGATAGAAGCCAAGGTGAAACCAATCCAAGGAGATACAAAGGTGGACAAGTAGAAAGCTGTAAACACGAACCAGAAAGGTTCAAGGTGTTTCTCCCCTAGGTCTTGGGTTAGTTTATAAACCGGTAGATAAACTAACCAATATAAAATCTGATGATCATACCATTTATTTTATTTCTATCAGTTTTATGGTTTAAATTTATTGTGGGTGTGTTGTCACGATCACACAATTAATGAATTAAACCAGCATGCAAGATGGAACTAAAATAAGACCGGCTTATGCATAAATATTATCTTAGACATGGTTAATCACTTAAGTATATCCCACTTAATATTAAAAACCATGTAATCAAATATAATAAATTGTAAATTTACTTATAATGATAAAATCTCTCAAAGAAATATTAAGTCAGTACAGCCTTCCATAATCAGGGTTAGAATCGAACCATAGTTCAAAGTGCTTGACCAACCCTAGTTGGGGTGCTTTCAGTTATTAGGGAATTCTAATTCAAGGTTTTGGGTTAAATTGACTAGGTTTGCATCAAGGGGTGATTACCATAGTGGGACTTGGTGTGACCAAGAGGTAAAGGTTGAGGAAATCCAAAATAAAATGACTTCAGGATTGGGGAGTCCACTCAGCAGATCAAGGAGCTGCGAGTTAATGCAGTTGGAATTTGGGATGCCTACCTAAAACCCTTAAAGTTGATTGACCAACCCTAGTTGGGGTAATACGAAGGGCAATATAGATCCTTTCCACCAGAATATTTAGGCAACAGAATATTTTGAAGTCAATGGTGAGGGTTATGGGATTTCGATAAAATAGTGGGAGACTAATAATTATTAATTTATTTATTTGTCACAGTTTTATAATAAATTAATAAAACTTTGATCATCTTAATTTTTAGAAATGATAAGAAAAATTACTTCAAACATATCATTTCGAACCATACTCGAGAAGGAAAACCCTCTCACTGACACCAATTTCCAAGAGTGGCATAGGCGTTTATGCGTCATCCTTCATCACGAAAGGAAATTATACGTGATGGAAGAGCCTATTTCAGTTGCACTTGGAAAGGAGGCCAGTGATGAGGAACTATCTCACTACATGAAATAGATGGATGATGCCACATATGTCCAGTGTTTTATTCTATCGTCCATGTTTAATGAGCTCTTGAACCAACATGAAAACATGGACGTGTATATCATGATGCCTCACCTTAAGGATATCTACCAAGAAAGGTGAAACAGGAGAGATATGAGATCCCTAATGCTTTGTTTACAACTAAGCTTGGAGAGTATAATCCATCTGGGCCTCATATAGTCAAGCTCAATGGCTACATTGAATGCTTGGACATCTTAGGGATTAAGTTATCAGATGAGTTGCATATAGATCTCATCCTATTATCAGTGCCCAAGAACTTATGTAGCTTTATTGTTAATTATAACATGAGAAACAATGAGAAGAGTCTATCAGAACTTTTGACCTTAATTCTCCAGGTAGATAAGGACATGGGGCGTGACAAACTCACAGTCCTTATGGTGAATAAGAAAAGGAAGGACAAGGAATAGAGGCCAAAGACTTATAAACAGTCTGAAGCCCCCAAGCACCATCCTTCCAAGAAGGGGAAGATCTAGAGGCAGGACAAGGAACATGAGGCAGTATGTTTTTAATGTGGAAATCAAGGCCACTAGAAGATGAACTTCACCCAGAAGCATGGGGAAACTAGAGGTGCATTCGTTATTGAGTGTAATCTTTCCATTTTTACACATTGGGTATTAGATACATCTTATGGGGCTCACATCTGTATTCAAATGTAGGAACCAAGTAAATTTAGAATGATTTCCAGAGGAGAGGTGGATCTTTGAGCTTCCAATGGCACGAGACTGGCTGTGTTGGCCATTGGAGATTACCACATCTCATTGCCGACTGGGATGATTTTGGTTTTACATAACTGTTATTATGTTCCTAGTGCTACCAAGAACATAAGTTCTTTATCTTGTTTTCATATAGATAGATTTATTTTCATGTTTGGAAATAAGGGTCGTCTCTTTTATAAGAACAACAAATGTTATGGTATGACACATTTAAATAATGGTTTTTATGTATTAAATTACAAAAACCAAGTGTTGGAAATCGATAACAAAACAAACTCACATGACTGATACATCACCCAGTTGTGACATCACCGTCTTGGTCATGTAAATGAGAAGCACCTGACAAAGCTCTGCCAAGATGGCTATTTAGACTCTACTAAGCTAAAAACACTTGAAAGTTGTCATGCTTGTTTACAAGGTAAATGAACAAGCCGCCTTTCGATGGATAGGGTGAAAGGGCCGCATAGCTTCTAGGATTGGTCCACACAGATGTGTGTGGACCATTTCTAGTAGAGTCTAGAGGTTGATATTCTTACTTCATTACTTTTACTGATGATTTGAGTAGGTATGACTATGTCTACTTAATGAGGTATAAGTATAAGGACTCAGATAAATTTAAGGAATTCAAGAATTAAGTATAGAATCAGCTTGGTAAGAAGATAAAGAAACATCAATCATATCTAGGTGGAGAATATCTTAACCATGAGTTCATCGATCTTCTACGGGAGTCTGGGATTCTATCTCAGCTCACTCCTCCTTATACACCACAGTGGAATAGTGTTAGTGAAAGGAGGAACCACACCTTGTTGGACACGGTGAGGTCGATGATGAGTCATGAAAATCTTCCATTATCCTTTTGGGGATATGCATTACAAACTGCAACATAAAAATTAAACTGAGTACCAACTAAGGCCGCAAATGGGATTCCATCTGAGTTATGGAATTGAAGGAAACCTATTTTTTCACACACACATGTATGGAGATGCGAGGCATTTTCTAAGGCCTTCTCAAGAAACAAACTAGCACCATTGGTCACGAGGTGTATCTTTATAGAATATCCCAAGGAAACAAATGGATATTACCTATATAACTCTTTAGACAAGAAAGTGACTATCACCAGGAAAGCTGTATTTCTTGAGAGGGAGCACATCCTCAAGAAGGATATTGGGATAAAGATTGACATCGACAAAGTTGATGATCACGATACACAAGATTTGGTACAAGAAAAAGTCCCATTGGTCCCCATGGAAGAGGTTCCAGAAACACAAGTACTGCATAGGATCTCAAGAGAGGTAAGGGAACCAGAGAGATTTGGTTTCCTAGTCACTGAGGATGGTGAATCATTATTGTTGGACCATGATGAACCTCTCTCCCACAAACAAGAAGTAGAAAGCTCCAAAGATACAAGATGGCTGGAAGCTATGAATTCTAAGATGGATTCCATGTATCAGAACCATGTCTGGGTTCTGGTCGATGAGCTAGTTGATGTAAATCTTATTAGATGCAAATGGGTATTCAAGAGAAAACTGGACATGGAAGGTCAAGTTAGAACCTATAAAGCAAGGCTAGTGGCAAAAGGATTCCGACAGCGTCAAGGAATTAACTATGATGAAAACTTCTCACCAGTTTCCATGTTTAAATCCATAAGAATCATACTTGCCATAGAAGCTTACCATGACTATTAGATTTAGATGATGGATGTCAAAAAGGAATTCTTTAATGGGAACCTTCAGGAAGATGTATATATGACACAACCAAAAGGGTTTGTGACACTAGGTGAAGCCAAACGGGTTTGCAAGTTGCATAAATTCATTTATGGATTAAAGTAAGCATTTAGGTCAAGGAACATTCGATTTGATGAAGCCATAAAGGAATTTGGTTTTATTAAGAATGAATGTGAGCCATGTGTTTATAAGTGGTTTAATGGAAATACGATCGTTATCCTAGTAGTTTATGTTGACAACATATTTCTTATTGGAAATGATTTACCAGTCTTACAGTCAGTTAAGGAATGGTTGAACAAGTGATTCTCCATGAAGGACTTGGGTGAAGCAGCCTACATTCTAGGGATCAAGATCATTCATGATAGATCCATGAGACTGCTTGGACTATGTCAGGGTACATACATTGACAAGATACTAAAGAGATGTAGTATGGAACAATCCAAGAGGGGATTGGTTCCAGTGTCACATGACCTACATATTTCTAAGAAAATGTGTCCTCGGACACAATAGGAGAAACATATAATGAGTATGATCCCATACACTTCAGCTATAGGATCCATCATGTATGTCATGTCATGTACCAGGCTTGATGTTGTCTATGCACCGAGCATTGTAGGAGGATATCAAGAAGATCTAGGCGAACAACATTGGAATACTGTTAAGACTATACTTAAGTATCTGAGAAGAACTAAGGATATGTTCTGGGTGTATGGAGGAGATGATGAGATTATCATTAGAGGGTATGCTGATGCTAGTTTTCAAACATATCAGAATGATCTGAAGTCGCAATCTGGATATGTTTTCTTTCTCAATGGAAGAGCTGTGAGCTAGAAGAGTTAAAAGAAGCTAGTTTTCGCCGATTATACAGTGGATTCTGAATATATAGAGGCTTCTGATGCAGTCAAGGAATCCCTCTAGATTCAGAACATTGTCCAGGATCTTGATGTGGTGCTTAGCAGTAAATATCATATCATGTTGTGTTGTGATAATACTGCAGCGGTGGCTCTTGCAAAAGAACCAAGGTCACATCAACGAACAAAGCACATACTCCAGAAGTATCACCTCTTGAGGTATTTCTATCAAAGAGGTGAAGTTTCAGTGAGAAGAGTGTGCACAAAAGAGAAAGTGGAGGACTCCATGACTAAAGGCCTATCTCAGCAGAAGCATGAATATCATGTGAGAGAAAGTGGGTTAAAGTTGTTATCAATTGGCTCTAGTCCAAGTGGGAGTCTGTTGGAGTTGGTATCCTAGAACCAACTAATTTTTACTTTATTCATTAATAAATATCTTATCACATCTTGATTGTTCTTCTGTGTGACAATGCATGTGATAATGTCCTAAGGATAGTTGTTGCATTAAAGGGTCATAGCGGATCCCTACTATGATGAGAACCTGGAAGTGCTATAACACTATTCTTGAATATATCTTCTATGGACGAATGGTGTTATTTGAGGGACAAAAATAATACAGGACATTAAGGGTGAGGACTCATAAAACTTTGAGGAACCTTCTCATGGTGTACACCCTTGGTAATATCCAGGAGGATATTATGAGAACGAGACCTGCCAGTAGGAAATCCACATTTCATAGTGTCATCGGATGTTCCTATCTGTGGATGTGTGTATTGGTTATTAGACTTTAATATTATTATTAATGGGTATTACAACTTGAACACTTAAATGTATTGATGAAAATTGTGACGACACACTGTTCGCAATGAGGAAGGATATGTTGGGTGTGTCACGAGTAATACTACATTAATAGATAATGAAAGAAACGATTTGACCCTTCTGTTCCATAATGGAAGTAGATATCTCATGCCCTTTGATGGAATTGATATAGCCAAAATAAATCCATGGCCATGGTGAGGAATGGGAAATTTCAATTCAAGAAAGTCAAAGAAAGAATAATCAAGAACATGGGTTGATGGCACTAGCATGCAACCTGCTCGATTCAAGATATCCTGATAAAGAGACTATATTACATGGTAAGCATTCGTATGAGGTGACACGTCTTTGTAGCGTTAACTTATTTATCTATAGGCACCTTGGAGTGTTGCTAGATGCTAACATTGGACTTTAGGCAGGCTCCGCCTAATTCCACTGAGAAAGAGTCCTAGAGGGTCACACACTAAGTGAGTCCATGTATCCCAGTTAAATATTAATTTAACAAGTTAAATAAATATTATTCCCGATTGTGGTATAATAATTATTTAAGGATGCCTGATCGAATTTATTTCAACACTAGTTATTCGAGAGAATATATTGTTGGAGAAATAATATATATTTATTAGCGAGTAATGTATTTAAATTTATTTAAGAAATAAATAGCCATTAATCAAGGTCTAATAAATGTGGTGTAAGAAATAAAGAAAAATGAAAACCAGATAAACATGCCGTGTACATTGAATGTACATGCCATGTAGTTTTCAGGGAAAATGAATATAGGCCATGTATTAATGATTACACACCGTGTAGTTTTTCCAGTCAGGATTTTTAGGAAATAACATTATTTTATTAAATGATATTTATTATAATCAGTGTGGGTGCATGTCAAGGAATTAATCATTGGGAATGAGGGTTTTTAATAAGTGTTAATGTAATAAATAAATGTGCAACACATTTATTTATTATCATAACTCTATAACCTCAAAAACAATTATAAATATCCTCACAACCCCAACACTTTTACCTAATCGTTGTGCACAACAATTCTGAAGAATTCTCTCAAGGACGAAAGAATTCCTTCCTCCAAGAACGCTCTCAAGACCAAGAGAGATCCACCACCACCGGATCAAGGTGATCGAAGGTAGACATCGCAAGCAAAGGTTCTTCTGCACTAGCACTTGGAGATCCCTTCGGAGACACCTAGAGATACATGGAGCACGTGTGGATCACCACTAGAAGAATCCTACACTTGGATTCTACGACGCAACGACGGATCACATCAGATTGTGACCGAAGACATCAACGAAGAAATAATTCCTTCAAGGAAATTCTTGTCAATTAATTAAATTAATTATAACCAATATATGATGATCCAGTCATTATGGTTCTGGTACTCCCTCTTTATTTTTCATTCTTTGTTCTATTCCGAAGATCTTGCGTTTTATTATCGTGACAGATCTCAGATTGAGCGTTGTTAATGATAAAATTAAAGTTGGGTACTCCCTCCAATGCACTTCCGCTATGTCTGAAACCTACAACTAGAACTATAATTATGTGAAGTATGTTTTTATATAATAAATATTATATATTTATTTTATTATTTTTACTTTGTAAATGGTCTTTAAAGAAAAAATAGAATTTTTTGTTTATATTCAACTAAGAAATCTAATTTGAAGAATTAAGGGATTTTTTAATTAAATAAAATTTTAATAAAATATTATTACTAAATTACTTTTTATTAAATATAAATGACCATATAATTTTTTATGAATACAATTAAAATTTTTATTATGGTTTGAAAACTGTTTTTGTCAAAACCCATGATTTTTTTTATAAATGTCAGTTTTTATTTTAAAATAAAAATTAACATATTTATAAAATTAATTAGATAAAATTAATATCATTTTTGGATTCAGGACATCAAAATTATCTACTGGTGAATTTTTCATAATTTTATGAGACAGTCGAATTTTTAGGTAAAAATTAAATACCATTTAATATATAATGTGTTTTATGACATCATAATTACCCAATAGTTATGTAATTCAGTAATATAAATATAATTTTAGGACAATATGTTTTTTACCATTAAAATAATGTGATTTTATATTTGTTTGACTCATTTTATGGTACCTTAGTGGACCTTCCAAGACTTATAAAACATTTTAACTTTTTAAAATGATTTTCTTGAGAGTGTGACTCACATCCCCCAAAGAAATCCTAATATTTTAATAATTTAGGACATTTTACTTATAAAATAATATTTTACACTCCTTTTTGGCAGAAACCATGGGGAAAAACCATGGGGTGGTTAGTATTTTCGATTAGTTTAATGTGTAGTGTCCAAAACCTAAATAATAAAGAATTCCATCTCATTTCCTATATAAACCCACTCAATCTCCCATTACCCTTCACCAAAAACCTTTGGAGCTCAAAAAACCTATGAAATCCACTCCGTATAATCCTCCCAAGTCTCCCCAAGATCCATATAATCCTCTCTCAAGCCTCTACCAAGCCTTTGGTATCACACTTCCAAGTAAGGGATTTATTCATTTCTCATTTTTTTCCAAGTTTCTTTATATTGTTATCCACTTGTATTTTCAATTATAAATGTTGGTGTATGATTTTTTACCTCTAAAATACTTCTTTACTTATTTTTTAATGATTAGATACCTTATTATCTCTCATTAATGCCTCCCATGTACACCCGTTACCATGCTAAAATTCTGTAAGGAATTTCTCTCTCCTTATTTACATTCAAGTAATTATTTTATATTATACATATAAATTCCATTACATATGTTGAGATATTATGTTCCATGACCGCCTTACTTTCCATTTAATGTATAAATTATGAGATATCCCTTTCTCTCTCATCAACCCATTTTACGATTTCTATTTGACACCGTTATGCTGCCAAAGTTACACCAAAATTTACATGCCAAAATCATCATGTAAGTGAATACCATACACATATCTCTATCAAGGGTTTTAAAATTTATGCACATGTACTTATTTATTGAGGAATATAATTTATTTATTCCATATATTTTATTCGTGGAATAAATTATGATGTTTAATGAATCTATGTTGTATGATCTATGTAGCACACTTATGCATGAAATGATATGTTTATAAAGGGTGCACCCTTATAGCACTCCAATGCATTGTGTAAATATTAGTATCATGATACATCAAGTGCAATGAGGGTTTGATCATGCTAATTCAAGTGAAATTAGGGTGTAATCATGTTAATTCAAGTGAAATGATGTTTTACTCATGCTCCATGTGCAATGAGCATTGGCTCATGCTAATATCGTGTTAAATGTTGTTTCCACATTTCCATGTTATGATAATAATTCTATATAATGACTTTATATTCATGTTTCTCTTATGATCCATTGATTTTCATATTACTTCACATGTATTGTATTCTTCATGTTATACCTTGTTTACTCCCTTACTAGGATTTATAGCTCACCCTTTTCTTATACATGTCCTCAGGTTATCCCATGAAATTCTAAGTATGAAGGAATGCTGTGGTCATGTAAAATATGTTTTCAATAAAGATTTCATGTTTTATGTTCAAAGTTGTTATGTAATGTTCCTAATTTCCCAATACACTAGACCTCTCGATCCTCAAAGTTTTCTTAAGTGTAAGTTTATGTAATAAATCAGGTTTATGTGTGTAATAAAGAGCAGGGTGTTTATAAAGAGTATCAATACATGATATTATTGATCCAAATCCACTACCGCCATTACTTAAATATAGGGTTACCAAATTTGAACATTGTTTGGGTCATTTATTACTTTGGTCGGTAGACTATTTCATTACATAATATATGGTGTATGAGTTTTTTTTAAATTTTTTTTAAATTTGATTGAAAATTAAATATAATTTTTTTTATATTTAATTTATAAGGAGTATGAAAAATCAAATTAATTAGTACAAAAGAAACAAAATGTTTAGTAACTAATAACTTTAGATACTTTTGATATTTCTTATGGGATAAAAATATTATCCAAAATTTCTTCTTCCTTGGATAATATCTATGATTCTTAGATGACGTTTGATAAATGCAGAAGAGACTATGCATTGATAATATAAAACAAATACCATAGATATTATTATTTTTTATGATCTCAACGTACTTATGTTATAGTTGTTTTCCATTTAAGTAAATTTTTGTTTTGATTTTTCTTTATTTAAATAAAGATAACTTCAAGTTACTTAATATATTAATTATTTAATTAGGAATATACACATGATTCTCATTAAAAATTAAAATGTTATTGTTTATGTTCTTATAGATTCAGAATACATTTTGATGCATGTGAAATATTTGGATAATGATACTAGAGTTTCATATATAAGTGACAGATTAGAAAATAAAGAGATTGGGTGATGGTGTTTTCCATTCCTTTATGGGTAATAAGAATTAATGTTCATTATAATTTTTTTAATTTTGTATTTTTTATATTGTTTTTTTCATTGGATATTAGGCATATTATACCCACATGAATTCTCATTATATATATTTTTCTCTTTATTAAGAAAACGTTTGTAACAATTTCAGCAAATTTTTAAAGAAGTATGTTTTATTCCTTTTTATAAGTTCTTAATTATTAATTATTTTTGTTCATACAAATATTGATAGTTGATATATGAAAATACAGGTCATGGAAAAAGTTTAATAATGATCACTTATAAATAGAGGGCCAAAATAAAATTAAAATTTTGAAATTAATGGTAAATATATATTATATTAGAAAATATATTTTTCCTCTTATATATATATGTGTTAGTTTTTATTTACAAGTTAATATTTCATATATATAGTTTCATCACCAAAACGGAAGGGTGGAATGTGGTTATTATGTTTTAAGATTCATGTCGGAGATAATAAAAACTAGGATGATGATTGAATTTTATAAGGTTAATTATATTAATTATTTTAAGTTTTATATCAAAAAATTCTATTTTTAATCTTCTAAAATTCATTCTTATTGTAGATTTTAAATGATATCGAGTCGCATATGAATGAGTAAATTACCCATCCTTAAATTTTTTTTGAAAAATATATTTTATATATTCTTAAATTTTAAATTATCAGGCATGTATCATTTAATTAATGTTTAAAAAAGAAGTATTTATAAAATCATTTTCTTATTTAAGTTGGTATATTTTATTTTTTTTACATGATTGTTCTTCCATTTAAGTTGGTATTTTCTATATATTTTTATAGGGTTTCAACTATTTTTGGAAGTTATGTAATGTAATTGGTTTTTAAAAAAACCTTTAGAGCTTCCCACAATGTGTTTTTATAAATCGACATGGAAACAAAATTATATGACTTTCGATGTCTGTTTTTACTAAAAATTGACGTCGAAAGTTTTATATGGATTTTTACATGTCAGTTTCCTAATTGGTTTTATTGTAAAACTAACATGGAAACTCAAATATTATACTTTTTTTTACATGTTGGTTAAAATTTTAAAACTAACATCAAAATATAGCATAATTTAAGTTTTAGTTGAAGTTTCTATGTCGATTTTCAAAAAATAGACATCAAAACTGTTTTTTAACATCCACTGCACCCACATTGTTTAAAAACCAATGTAAAAAATTTAAGAAAACTGAAAATAATTTTTTTTCCACTAGTGAATATGTTATTCCCATTGACTTTGAATTGGGATGTGATGCTTAGTTTATGTTTATATGATATATTTAGAGAAACCACAGAATTGGATAAAGAAAGTATTGTTCACACCTAGGTGGCTGTGTAACACTTATGGCTATCTAATTTTTATTATTTTTTCCTTTTATTGTTTAATTTTATTTACAAACATATCATAATGTACATTCACTTGTATTTGTTGTATAAGTTTAGGGACACCATTGGTGGCAGCCTATTGAGTTGTACTAAAACTATCCTTAGGCACCCTTGGTACCTGATAAGACTTTATGGTCTATGATACAAGTGAGAGAAATGGATATCCTATCAATGGATGAGCTATAGATCTAGGTAAGAGTAGGGAAATAAGACAAGGAATTGATTTGAGACTATTTTTTCTACCATCTTTAGTATTTTATTTACTTTTGGGTTGTGTGATATATGATTTTCCCACATTAGATCTTATTTATTTATGTATTAATATATAAAAATAATTATACTCATTGTGTTATATCATGGAATTGTTATTTATTTATATATGGAATATAGCTATTATGTATACATTTATTAGGTCCATTTTTTGATGATTTTTGAATATATTGCTTCTACTATTTTTAAGGATATCTATACTATTGAGAGTATAATCTCCCCATGCTTTACATATACCCTCATCATTATTCTATATCTTTAAGTATATGAGGAAGCACGCTTGAGGTATGTGGCTCCCAGTTTGGTCTTACTGGATGTTAATCAGATCAAGGAAAGTATAATGTTTTATGTGTTGCATTAAAAAAATGGATAGTCCTGAATAAAAATACATTTATTAAATTTTTTATTTTTTTTATATTTAGAAAAATTATTTTCATTATTGAATTTATCCTTAATTAATTTTTGAAATGTTATCTAACCAATGAAAAATGTATAATTAATATTAATTTTATATGGTACATTTATTTTATTAATTTATATAATTTAAAAAATATAAAACCTATTACAAATGTTTGTGTGGATTCTATCATTCCTATGCACGGGAATTAATATGGTATTAATTTATAACACCAACTTTTCATATGAATGATTTTTATATGACTAACTTTTCATAGCTTTTATCTTTAAGGAATAAATATTAACAATTTTATTTGAATTGGGAATAAAGATCAATCCATATTTATGATAATATTTATATGTATCCTATATATGTGTCAACATTATAATTAAATAATAACTTTTAGCCTTTATTAATCTCTCTTAATTTTATATTTTCTATTTATTTTACCTTTCCACTATGATTATACACCTATGTTAATTTTCCATAATTTTCATCTTTGATCAATATCACAAATCATATACAATTTATAACAAGATCTCAAAATATGTCGTTATTTTGATCAGTGTTTAGATCCCATTTTCCACACATTATTCACACTGGGATTTGTGGTGGCGTTTGTTTCATTAAAATCATTAACTTGAGATATTTCCTTTATAAAAAATTAAATATCATGTTCTTTGAAATTCTAAATTTACAATTTATAACTTATATTGGGTGTATATGGATTTTATGGTTATTAGAGGAAGAAAGAAATCCATAGAGTTAAATTTGATGGGAATTTTCATCTAAATCAAAAATCATGTTGTAATTCCATTCATTATAAAAATAGTTTTTTCTATATTGGAATATTTTTTTCAATTACTAATATGAAAGGAAGGTGTCACTAATAACCATTATGACGTATTCATTAATGGTATCGGGGTGCATAGTGGAAGCTAGGGTTCTGAGTATTTGAAATGTTTTATCACCAGAGTGATGAAATTCCTTCATATCCAATAATACAAGACCTGATAAAATCTTCGGATCTCACATTAATTACTTAATGAAAATTTTTAAACCAAATGATTGCCTTGTTTGTGTTGAAGTGTGTTCATCTGTCACACATAACCAGGGACCACTACTCAAGGAATATGAGGCCAAAACCCTCTATATTTTCTATAAATTCTTTAACAATCTACACATTTTTTTGAATTATGGGTTATATCATGAAGATCCAATGATTCCTTCATCATTGTGATGATCACATCTATCTTGTTCCTTTAATCCATGAAGGCATTCTTGGATCAATTGCTCAAATGGAGCATTAATCTCTTTAGAATGCAAGAGGAGTGTGGTGCTCTCAATATGTTGAAATGAACAATAAAATGAAAATGATATCCTACTAACTTATATATCATATGTTAGAAATACCTTGATAGGGTTCCCAGCCCCATATATTTTATGTCCACTAAATAAGAAATGAATAAATATTTATGATGAACTAACCATGTCATAAATATTATTTATATTTTATCACCTAATTATAATATATATTTAATATATTATGTGATAAACCCAAGTAATTTACATGACTCATAATTCCCATAAATATTAAATGAACCCTGTATATTAGAATTATATTCATTTGTATAATATTATTCCATGTATTTACTTAAACACTTATAAATACATTTAATAAATAAATTTAAATCAGTTATTCTATATCTAGAAAATAATGAATTTATTTATTTTTTTGTGATCATTAAAACTATGGAAACTCTATGACCCTTTGGAGGGTCCCACAATTCCCTATATACTTATTCATAAGAATAAGAAATGTTCTTGAATACATTATTGTGTGCGAATCACTAGGCGCATATCTTGATAGTAGTTAATAGTATTCACAAACCAAGAGCATATTTTAACCCATCAATCCCCATAAATAGATAATTAATAGTCATAGAAACTCCAACCTTTACTATGAACACACACTATTTAATATAATCTCTTTTTCATATGATATATCATAAATAAGAACACACACTTATGTTATCTTACTTCCTTGTTTTATTGTTTTTTGATATAACTGGATAGACTTACCTTCTAATACCTTAGCCATGGATTTATAAAGGTACTACCATGCTAATAAACTAGGCCCGAGATATTAATTCCCCAACTTGGAAGTGACCAATTCCATCTTGATCATTCAACCAATTTCATACCAACAATGAAACACCCAAAATAAGATACCTCACATGACTTAAATGTCATGGTTTTTTTCTCATATAAAATGAAACGATCAAATGGAACACATAGATAATGATATCATGTTAGAAGAACAATACAAATTATCATATATAGGAATAAATAATGACACCTAAAACATGTGGAATTCCTATTAGAGTTTATGTCCTCATAATATCATCTACTTGAGATCACCAAGTGCGAACTTCATAAGAATAACTCTCAATGATTATAAGACCCCAACACCTAATGGTTGTACATCGTCCATGTAATGTCGATTATGTTATATCTAGACCATAGAAAATAACTATAATACTACTGTCATGGTATCTCTAAGAACTCATTATTTCATGGGAACTGCTATAACAATTTTATATGACATGTAATCTAAGGAAATTACCATAAATATAGTGGACGCTGAAGTATCAAAACTATTCTGGTAAGATAAAAACATGTATATATCAAATTTTATGCATGTAATGGTAATCAAAGTATATACATAAGTCTGTTCTAGGGAACCCACTTTCAATACCCTCACTTGTACTAGATCCAATTACTAATAAGTCTCAACCTTATATCTCTCACATAAGTATCATTCTTCTTCTAAGATATGGATTTAGTTAGGGGTTATACCAGGTTATCCTCTATGGATACTATATTAATTGTGAATTAACATTTCTGAGTAAAATACCTCAAAATATGAAACTTCTAAAGTATATTATTTTTTCTCTGGTGTGACTTGGGCTCCTTAGAAAGCACCACTAGTATAGTATTATGACAATAAACTATAATAGGTTCTAAATTTCTAAGCATAAAACCAAGGTATGAGAAAAAGTTGTGTATCCAGACTGCCTGTTTAGTTTCATTAGAAGCATCTATATACTCATATTCTACTATATAATCAACAACTATAGGATGTTTCAATATTATCTATCTCACTTCACCACAATTAAAAAAAATACATATCCTGACTGCAATTTCAGATCACCATGATATTTCTAGAAACTAGAATTAGTGAATCCTCTCAATACTAGTTCCTCATCTCCTATATACAGCTCTCTTAGATTATCCTAATATCTTCCCACCATGCTTAAATCAATGGTTACATCAACCCTAGTATATAGAATGACATACATGATGTATCCCTCTATATAGGAATAATGGATTATACTAATTGTTTTAATATCCTCATAGTTTTGTGGACATATTCTCTTGGAGAGATTAATACCACGAGACATAGGATATAACCCGCCCTTTTATTCTTCCATACTATACATTTTAATTAAATTTTCAATATATGTACTTTGAATTAGTCCAAACTGCCTCTGAGATCTATCTTGATAAATTTTGATCCCTAAATTATGGGTTGTTTCACCTTTGTCTTTCATGGAGAAGCACTGACTCATCCAAGTCTTAAATGATTGTAAGAATTCCACTTTTTTTCCCATAATTAATATGTCATCAAAATATAATACTGGTAAAATGATATAATTCCCATTAACTTTACTGCAGTCACATGGATCACTTTTGTTCTTGACAAAACCAAATTCTCTTATTGGATCATCAAAATGAACATTCCATGATCGTGATGCCTACTTCAACCCAAAAATGGATCTATGCAACTTGAAAACTTTATTGAAATTATTTTATTTAATAACCTCTTAGGTTTGAGTCATATAGAAATTATCAACCAAATTTCCATTTAGAAAATCATTTTTGAAATCCATTTTACAAATCTCAAAATTATGGAAGGTTGCTATTTCAAGTAATAATATGATGGATTTAAGTATTACTATTGGTGATAAGGTTTCATCATAATGTATTCCTTGATGTTTTCTGAAACCATTCCCTACCAGTATTTCCTTATAGGTACTGACCTTACTATCTATTTCCATCTTTTTATTGAATACCCATTTTCAAACTTACATCATCTTCCTTCCCTGATTTATTATTTATTGATCTAACTAGACAGACTTACCTATGATTACCATGGGCATTGATTTATAAATTTATTGAAATCCAAATCAATTAGGCCTAAGATATCAATTCCTCAAATCAGTAGTTACAAACTCTATCTTGATCATTCAACTGATTTCATACCACCAATTATTCCCCAAACACAATCTACCTCATCATGACTTCAATGTAATGGTTTTCCCTTTCATCAAGGTATGTGATCAAATTGAACAAGATGATAATGATCTCAAGTCAAGAGATGAATACACATGTATATAGATAATAACAAACAAGGAAACCTAAAACAGGTGGTGTTCCTATTGGTGGATTTTTCCACATAATTTTCATTATCTGCTGGTTCACCTGATGCATAAGTGTAACCACATTTTCAGAAGCTTCCTCTGGTTGGTCTTTAAGACGCCTACTCGGTTCCATTTCTATCAATACAAAAAAACCATAAGTCTCACCCCCTTAACAAGAAAGGGTGTACAATTTTCATATTCAATTACATAACAACTAACACAACTAGGCTTTCCACAAGTTTACATTTCCCATATTGCACTATTTTAAAAAATCCACCATGTTTTGAAAATCATCCCATTTTCAAAATACCACCATTTTCCATTTTTCAAATCCTTCTATTTTGAAACCCAATTCATATTTTTTAAAATCCACACATTCAAATCACACGATAAATCATTATACCCCAATGATATATGCATCCTAGTGGGAAGTAATTTCTACGATCCATGCCATGATCATCTCATTAGCTACACCCACGACAATGAGATATCCAATTCCTATATGTGTCTCCAAATCACTTATGTACCCAACTCCCTGGTAACTTGATGTTCATCATAAAAGGGTTAGATATTTCATTTTATGCTATACATTCCAATTTCTAACAATCCTATACCTTTATACCATCCTGACTCAAGGAATAAACCAAGAACGAATGTCAACACCATGACTGACAATCAACGTCAAAGGACCAAACAAATATTATCACTTGTAATCCAAGGACCGAATGCTCAAATACCACTTGTTACATCCCACCCCACCTCATTGGCTTGAGAGGACAATGAAATTCTACTGGGACTTTGGTGATGTTCCCAAGGTTCCAAAGGCTATCAATAGATTCAGAGGGAATCAATAATAAATGGGGGAATGAATTTCCCTTTAGATACAACCAACCAACCCAACAATACACTAACAAAAAACTATATGATCCATGTCGATGAAACATCAAAAACCATACAATACCAAAATACAACAAACTAATCCATATAAAAACCACATACCAAATACACCAAAACACACTAAACCATATCAGGGTACCAAGAGGAAGACTACAGAAAGACTTCAGTAGAAATAGGACACCATCCATAGCTCCACACCAAGCTCCATGCTCCAAGAACCACAACATCTCCCAAACATCACCACAAACCACTAGCAATGAGATGATTTACTCTTACCTATATCTCGGAATATGAAATCTAAAAAAGCACCGAAGTTCAAAAGAAGGTGGATGAGTACTAATACTCAATAGGTTTTCCCCAAATGACTTCCCTACACACGCCATGAGGATTAAACCACTAGTACATTTTTATAAAACAGTTTATATAAAAAGTCAATAGTGCAACAACTTAAAACATGCCAAAAATACCCTTAATAATCCATGAAAAAACAATTAAAGCCACAAACACTCATAATTCATATCCCCATCATGCATTCGCACAAAAAAATTATATCTTTGTTTAGAAACACACAACAAGTCAACCATTACGGTGGGACTTTCGCCCATCCCGTTCACCCCATTCCCAACTTGCGGTGCTTCTTTACCACTATCCACAATGGTGGTTCTTCCGACCACTATGCATCACCTTTTATAGTGAGACATCCCACCCACTTCCACACAACCAACACAAGCCATAACCATTAATCAACCAACAAGTACAAAGCAACAAGGCTACACAAAATCACACCATCATTCCCATCACATGAAAATTCAGATCAATAAATCACTCATTTATTAAAAACCCCCTTTAACCATATTTCCATGCCCTACAACATTTCAATAAACAATATATTTATTGAAAACCATCTTTCACAAAGAATTTCTCAAAATAAACCACTAATGATTTTAAAATCAACATTTTAATATCACACAACAATGCCCCTTTTTGAAGCAATAGCTCATTTTCCCCAAAATCCCCAAATCACCACCAATGGGTTTCCAACAAGATTCAAACATCATTATCACAATTAATTTAAAATAAAAAAAATTAATTGCAACCAAGTCTACTAATTATAACAAAGTGGAGTCGAGAGAGAAGCCACCTACCTTTAGGGTTCCGAGGAATTTGACCCACAAGCAACCACACCCCAAATTTGGAGAACACACAAATGAAACTTCTCTAGATCCCATTACCTATCATCAAAATGCCTTAAAATAAACACCCTAGGCTACCAAAACCCTATATCTACACATAACGAGTGTAGATCTAGAAAACCAATAAAGAGGGAGATGTAGATCTAGAGGAAACCACAAAGAACCACGAGAGGAGACTTACCTGAGAAGAACCACCTTCAAACCACGAAGGAACCCCTTATATTTTTCTCCCAAAATGAGTGGAAGAGCCCCTAAAACCCCTAATAACCGAAAATCCTGAGTGAGGCTCAAGTGGGAGAGAGTTTTGTGTGAAATTGGTCAGGCTCGAGGGAGCCCAGATTTAAATACTCTATTTTTAAATGGCTGCACGGTTTGTAAAACCATGTGCACGCCATTGTCTTGAGATAAGAGGTTCGCATGACTGACTCACATGGTCTGGAAAACCCTACACTAGCCATGGAAAACCTATTATCTCCCCTTGCATAGATTCATGGAGAACCCGCACGATTTTCTCTCTTCGTTCTCAAACCGTGCACCCTTAGAAAAGACTCCAAAATTATTCAAAACCATTCCAAAATTTCCCAACCTCTTCCCAACTAATCCCATGCACTTTAAACCCCTAAAAATGAATAAAAAATGTATACATACCTCAAACCATGGGTTTTATAGATATAAAATTAAATACATTGATTCATGAGGTAGTAGTCTGCATGAATTCACAAATGATACTTTTTTACCTATTGATGAAGAATGAGATTAATAAATGTTGATACATAGAAATAATAATATCTCATTATATGAGAGATTATGATGTTATTATATCATCATGGTTAGAATATAATTGAATGTGGTATAATAATAAATAAAAAGAAAACACCTAGTTAAGAGTTATACCTCTTCTTTGGAAAACCTCCTTTGGATAATACACCAAGGTTTCTTAGGATGGTAATATGATTAAAATAGAACCTATAGGACATGGGTAGGTATTTCTGGAAATTATTTGGATAGTTTTTGGATGAACTAATAGTATGTGTGAGGGAGATAGAAGAATTTTTGTTCTTTTATAAGTGAGGGAGAGGACACACTTGGAATTTTTTAAAATATTAGAATAGATCAATGTAATACTCAAGAAAAATATTTCCAAAATGACATATATTTTAATGTTATAAGTTTAAGTTAGAAATAAAACAAACCAATGATATTTATCAAGTGTGTTGTATTATATTGAACCCTTATTCCTTTATTTTCAACCCTTTTAACCCATTTTACCCTTAACTAAGGTGATTAATATTTACCATGGTTTCCACTAATTATAACCAAAAATTAATTTTAACTTATTAAATAATGTTAATTATTTTATTTTAAATATTTAATTTATTTTACATGGTTCAAATACTATAAGTGGATGAAATTAATTTTAATATAAGTTCGTAAAACATGATGAAAAACAATTTTCTATAAAAATGCATCTTTAAGTATAAGATTTTTATAATACCAGTAGAAAGAATAATGTGATTCCAATTACATTAATTTTTTATGTTTAATAAAAATTAACTAAATAAATTTTGAAATAAATTAAAAAAATGATACTTTTTAAATACTTAAATGGAAAAGATAGTTTTATATAAAATTGATTTTTTTACTATTCACTAAAAAATTAATCTTTTTAGAAAAATCAAAACATTTTAGCCCAAGATAATTTTGATATGATGATTTAAAAAATAATAACCTTTTTGTAAAATTGAATTTATAAATTTTGGAAATTTATATTTTAATCACATTCTTGAATAAAGCTATGTGCATTATACTATTGTTTTTTAGAAATAAATTCTTAGTGTAATTGAATCTTGGATATTACATGTGGGAAGGGATAAATTTGATTGAAAATGAAATGAAATGAATTAATGATGTATTAGAGTAATTTTTTAAGGATAATAATGGGATATAATAGTGGTATGGAATGAATTTATAAAATATAGAGGTTAACTTTGAAAATCATTGAACAAATGACGTTGTAATTGATAAAATATTTTGAAATAGGAAAAAAAATGTTTTGAATTGTGAAATGAGTTGTGTGAATGATGTTACGACATTTTTTTAGTAATATTTGTCATTAATATTTGTGTAGTGATGAAATTGTAGGAAGAGGATGGTTATTGAGGAACTTGATAGGATGTGGACCCTAGGATGGTCCTTTTTAGTTATTATATATCTTTTTTTTGTTAATTTC
The DNA here is from genome assembly GCA_963277665.1 of Viscum album. NCBI lineage: Eukaryota > Viridiplantae > Streptophyta > Magnoliopsida > Santalales > Viscaceae > Viscum > Viscum album. The sequence goes on from OY728148.1 coordinate 721,478,304, forward strand.
TACGCACCACGACCCAAGTTGGAAGACCTAAAAAATTCCCATATGAGGTTTTTTGGTACTATTTGAACCTCCAACATACATTACATAGTGGTAATGAATGGATGCACCTCTCCCACTATTCCTTCTGAATGTGGTAGTGGTAGTGGTAGTGTTTATGATATGTGGTGGACTTGATTTTGGTAAGAGGTTGTGGTATGTAGTTATTATATGTGGCTGTGTTATCCAATTATGATATGTGAACATGGTAATGGATATTAGTGTTAGTATGTATGCTTTTGGGATGTGTGGGTGACTATATTAGTGGGTAAGTGGGTACTAGGTATCTACTTTTCTTTATTTTCATGATTTACTATAATTATATTGTATGTAGATTTGGGGAGTAAACTTTTTAAAATATGGATTTATAGATTTCTTGGGATATAACATAAGTCTATTTTTATATTGATTAATTAATTTATTAGTATTCTCCTTTTACATTGAAACAAGAATTTTTAGGGAGGAATATACTAAGTATACTTGTATACAAACCGTTCTATATATTTCATTTATATATTTAACTATAATGTTTGAGAATGGGATAAACCTTAATATATCATAACATGGTTTCACATTGGACATTGGAGGAGTTATCTCCTTTTTTGTAATTCTAATATTTTTCTTATTACTAACTTGGTATATGTTATGTTTTATTTGTTTTTCTTAAAATTCAGGCATTTTATGTAATGGGTGTTATAATGATTTTATTTTATCTATGTATTTGGGTGTTTATTGGCGGGGTTATTTAATTTCCTTGGAATAAATATGGTAATGTCTACAATTTTTCATGTTATATACCCTCGATTCTATTCATAAATCTTTGGAATATTAAAATTAGACTTTGATGGTCAAACTTGGATTCATTACCAACCTGTGAGGGATTTAGTGTGGTTAGGTCATTATAGAGTGGTATCAGAGTGATTATTTTTTAGGATACATTTTGGAGTAGATAGTGATGAATATTGCATCAGTCTAATAGGGTTACACTATCATTTAAGACTAGCATGTGATATAGTACAAAGAGAATAGATAAAATGTATAAGGACCTATATGATCTGATATAAATGAACTAATAATCTACTATCATGATTAGTTAAGGGTATATTATCTATGGATTAGAGACCCAGGTGTAGTACATGTAATATTCTTGGTTGTGTATGAATTTTAATTAGGACAATGTTTAGGAAATTAAAATAAATTTGTTTAAATATATTTAAATTATCCCATATCCCAGACTTAGGACTCTGTTTTATGATATTAGACATGGTTGGTGGATTATGACCTCGTGTATTTTTGGTTGGTGGTATGTAGAAATATCTTTTGTCTGATTATAGATATGTTGACCTTGAAGAGTATGATTCAATATCAAGTCAACCTTTTCTTAATTTTGAATTATATTGAGGTTCTCATGAATGGTTAGGAAATTGAGAATAATTTAGTATGTAAAAATTTACTTCAAGAGTGGAGTCATAAAAACTCTCCAAGAATTATATCCATAAATATGAATTCATGGTTTTTAAGGTAGTTAAGGTTTTAACAAATGAAGAATCACCCTTGTCTTTCACTCTCCCTATTTTGGAGCAAGAAGTTCTCATAATTTAATTAGGAACTCAGAAATTATTTTCTATTTCAAAATTGATGAGGATATTTCTAATTAATATGTTTGAAATTCCTTATTGGATAACATGGATCCGACAGCATGGTAGTATATGGAATATAAAAATTTCAGATGCAACCTCAATAATATTTAACTTCCTAATCTTATCATCTATAACTAAGTAATTCGATCTTCAAATCTTTGAGATGATATGAAGTATAGAGAGAAATGTTAAGGGATATTTCCTATAATTTGGGACCTCGAGATGATTATGGAAAAGGAATTGGTGGAAATTAGGAGTAATGAGGTGGAGTTATTGGAAACAAATAGTTCTATGGGACTAGTTTTTCAACAATTGGTGTAATAAACATCATTCATGGTACCATCTACTTATATTATAACTTGTATTATTATTTAATTAACACAAGAGATTTTTACTATATCATTTCACCCAATTTAGTTATAGTTATGAGTTATTGTGGACAAAATTTCTTAAACCATGAAGTTTTCTATTCTAGATGGAAGATACTCTAGTTTGGATGAGGTGTATTAGAGGTGTATATTTATTCTAGGGTGGTGTCATCTATTTAGTGAGTTCTTTTTGCTATAGATATTACCATAACATATCATCATTAGCATGAATTAATTGTACCATATATAAGAATTTATGGATTGAAATCATAGATTAGTGGTTTTATATTATATGAAAGGTAAACGTGTGACATTTTTTTAAAAAAAAATGGATCATCCGATGAGTTGTAGACATTTGGATCCTATTACGTTACAGTTGTAAGAATTGATGTTGGGATGAAAGGAAGTAAAAAAAGGGATTTTTTTGAGAGGTGTGCAATTTTTAGATGTTTTCCCTAAATTCATCATGAAAAAACCCTCTCAACATGAAATTGACTTTAAAATAGAGTTACAATTAAATATTTCTCATAATTCCATGTCTCTTAATAGGATAACACCTCCATAGTTTCATGAAATACAAATACAGAATGATCATATATTATAGAAAGACATCATTTAACCTGGAATGAATTCTTTGTGAGAACAAATATTTTATGTGAAGTTGGTGGATGGAGACTCATGAATTTTCAAAGATTACAAGTTGTTTAACCATGTGACATTAGAGAACTGTTATCTAATCCTGATTATTGATTACTTGTTTGATAAATTAAGGGGATATAGCTAGTACTCTAAGATTGATATATGGTAAGGATATCTCTAGATGAGGTTAAAATAATAGGATATCTATAATACCACTTTAAGTTATTGCAATATTCATTTTGATAATATGATGATACCTTTTTGAGTTTTGAATGTGTTATAAGTCTTAATGGGATTGATGGATTTGGTATTTAATGATTTCGTGAACTAGTTTATGGTGGTGTTCATTGATGGAATACTAATGTATTCAAGGATAGAGGATAAGAATGAAATTTTTTGATAGAGCATCTTGGAGGTCCTTCAATGACATCAGTTTTATAATAAGTAATATAAGTAAAATATTTGGACATAAAAGGTATATTTTATTGGGAATGTTTTATCCTGGTGAGGTATAACCAATGATCTATTAAATATTATGTGAGTTATTTATTATTAAATTCCCAATAATGTCACCAAGGTGAAAAAAATTGTTTTTTTGTACATTATTATAGGAGGTTAGTGTCCAAATTATCTTAGATCACAACACTTTTGACCAAGAAGGGAAATAATTAGTATGAAAAGATCAATGCCATCCAATGTTTAAGTATCTGAAAAAAATATTATTAGTTATCTTAAAATTTAATTTATTGAGGATAGACGCATATTTTATTTGTATTATATGGATTCCCATATTGTCCTTGGTTTTGTTTTGATGCAACAATGGACAGAGACATCTTATGGGATTAGGATATTATGTCCCTATGAGCGTAATTATGTAACCTTTGTTCTTGAGCATACTGCAGTAGTATTTACTTCTAATTTTTAGAATCACTAACTTATAAAATAGTAATTTGTTTTTAACATATAAAATAATTTGGCTGTATTTATTCTCTCAATGAGATCTAAATTTTCATTAGTAAAATTTTTTAGAGTTTTTATAAAATTACAACTTCAAGATCTCTTACTCTATTGGTAAATGTAATGTGGAAGCTGATTATTTGATGAATATTATGTATGGTAATATTTTTGTTGAGTATAGGGTATAGTATGGATTGTGAATGAGTTTATGTATTTTTATCTAGGAATGGGATAAATTAGTATTGGAGTTTTTTGTATCAGATGATTGCATACTCTCTTTGTTTTAATAGGTAGTGGAATCTCACATAAGAGATCCTAATGTGAAGATGTGGAGATATATCATTGTCAATAGAGATTCTATTGATGAATGAATTGAGGATGGTTATCATCAAGTGTTATTTTATGGGATGTTTTTTATACCATGAGAAATTTGAGGAGTGAATTTTCATGAGTTCTATAACTCACCTATAGTTTTCCCACCTGGAATTTCGAATATGTTACATTCCTTGAAGAAGGAGATTTGGTGGCCCCATATAAAGATATTGATAGTGAATTTAAAGACTTGATGAATTATTTTTCACCTGTTTAAAGATAAGAATTGCGTTTTATTTTGTTTATTTAAATATTTTTATTTCCCTTAGTGGAAGTGATAGGATATATCCATGTATTTTTTAACATGTTTTTCTTGAGAATTGGGGGTATGTGTCACTATTTTGGTTATTATAGATCATTTTATGATGTTGTACCATTTTTGTAAATTAATAAGTCAATTTAAGTGGATGTATTAGAGGTTATTTATGTGAAATAAGTGGTGAGACTTCATGGAGTTTTGAGGATGATCATCTGTGATTAAGGACCTCACAATACTTTATGGGTATAGATGTAATTGTAACATGTTTTCGGATCTCAATTATTTCTTAATGAAATCTTTAATCCCTAAATGGATGGATATATAGATTGAATGATTCATGAATTCGGGGATATATTTTATACAAGTTTCCTTGATTTTTGAGGTTCATGGATGAATCATTTTCCTTTGGTTGAATTTATAAATAATAATAGTTATAACTCTTTTATTGGTATGATTTATTTTGATATGTTGTATGAATTTCCATGTTTATCATCTTTACATTTGACTGAGGTTGGGAAGTCAACAATAATTAGGAAGAATTTTGTGTGGATTATAGTAGATAATGTGTGGGTGGTTTTATAGTGGATGAAAGATGTTCAATATCTTGAAGATTAATATACAAATCATAGGATGAGACCTTTTAGTTTGAGGTTGGTGATCATGTGTTCTTGAAATTTTCTCCTTTCTTAAGAACTATAAGTTCTGTAGAGTCAGTAATAATTTTCCTTAATTCATTAAACCTATTGATTTATTAGAGTGGATCATAAAAGTGGTGTATAAGTTAACACCCCCACCTCAGATGGATTGAGTTCATGATGATTTCCATGTATTTCAGTTTTAGATCTATCTTCAACATTACTCTCATGTAATTTATTAGGGTGAGTTAGATATTGATTTAGATTCAACATTCATGGAGTTAACAATGGTGATCAAAGACTATCAAAAGAAGACAATGCATGGGGAGATTATTCCCTTGGTGTGTGTCTTGTGGGTGTATAGTAGTTTGCAAGAATGCACATGGGAATGAGAGTCATAGGTATGAGTTTCATAATATATATTTTGGACTTTGATTATTATATTTTTTATTAGATCTAATTTTTATTCCAAGTAAATGATATTGTATTTTCTTATTTTTGGTTGGATTTTTAGGTTTTGGTCTTCTCAGTAGCGTGATTCCTATTTGAGATGAATCTCACATGGTATTTAAATTTCAGGGTATATATTTTTTTATTCCAATTTTTTTATTCTTGTGAATGAGGATAATTTGAGAGGTATCTAATGTGAAGGCTTGAATTTTCAATTCATTCCTTCTTTTTTATGTTTATATATTTTCAGGATATTAAATGGGAAGATGAATTTGAGGAGCTGGATTTGTTATAAATTTCAATATGAAGAAAAAATCTTGTCATAATGGTATGTGTTATATTGTGATTTTTTTCCAAGTTGTATGATTTTTTAAAGTAATGAAACTAAAGAAAGGTGTCACTACTAGACATTATATCCTATTCATTACCTTCTGGATTTCATCATTGTGGCGTAGTGCGTTCAATTGTGTTTTGATGTGATATGGTATAAGATTTTGGTGTCGTGACTAGTCATTATGGGAATAATACCATGTTGAGTTTTCAATTGAAGATTTTAATGGATATTTTTCATTTAACCTTAATATATTATATTAATATGTGATTTTTTCCAAGATAGTCCTAGTTTTAAAAAAGAAAAACAAATATTAATTTGAAAGTAAGGAGTAGACTATGTAGTGAATCCCAGATTAACCCATTGACAGAGTTAATTTTTATGTAATTGTATATAATAAAGCATAATGTGATTTTTTATCATTTAATTTTAATATTTTGTGGCAATAATATTTTCAGGGAGATTATGAGTATTACACTATAATTTTCAATTTTCCAGTAGATCGGCCTAAATTATTCCTTAATGAAAATCATTATTCCGTAATTTGTAAATAGTTATTTGAATTATAAAAGCATATGGTTTCTCAATTTTCAATCAATTTATTCTTATCCAAATATAAATTTAGCAACCAAGGTATTTTTTTAGAAATCCTGAAATTCTTCCTTAATAACCTTGATTTTTTCCTTTCAACAGATTGGATTTTCAATGACCATGGAAATCCTTCTTCAATTCTATATCCTTTTATCTATAATAGTGATTAATAGAGGATTTTTGTGGGGTGGTTAGTTATTATTTCCCACTATCATATTTCATAGAAAAAAATGAGGATTTGAGAACCAATATTTATCCTCAAACAACATAGTGAATCAAACATAGTTTGAGGTAAGTGATCCAAATACTTTCTTTTTAACTATTGTTAATAGGTAACTTTAATGATTTATTTTTATTTAATTTTATTGTGAGATTGATTAATTATATAATTTAAAATAAACCTAAGAGGGTGTTGAGGTCATGATGGTATATATATATACATATGTTTTATTGTGGTTATTTGATTATTATTGCTGTCATTGAATATTTTGGCTTGGTAATGGTGTAGTGTTGTTTATTAGTGGTAGTGTAGTATTGATTTTGTAATTTTATAGTGAGAATTGTGTAGTTAGAATGTAGTGGATAGTAATGATTTGAATATGTATGTGAAATGGAAGAATGATTAAATTATAAAGAGAAGTCATGTGATGGGATATGTGTGGTGTTAACTGAAATGAAATTAATAAATTACACAATATAATAGTTTTTTAAGGAGGTTAAAAAGTTAGAAAATTGGTATGGAATAAATTTATAAAATATTGAAGTTAACTATGAAAAATGGTGAACTAATAGAAAACTTGCCTAATGAAATAAGCCAAACCTATATAAATATGACCCTTGGCTATGGTCATAGGCTATATAACTGATCAAGACACCAATGGATAATTTTAGCATGGCATTAGTCCAATGCCCACAATCAAATGATGATTATGGCTACAAACTTATTTACATAGACAACAACCATGTCGATAGGGGTCACTAAAAAATATTTAATTTAAATTTAAATAATTAATATAATTTATTCATTACAAATTATTAATTAATTATCAATCCTTAATAATTAATAATTAATAATTAATTATTTAAAATATATATTTTGGTTCATTTACCATTTATTAATTATTTTCCTAGGAGGCCACCCATCCTTACACTACTCCCACTGAATCTTACTTAAGCCTCTAAGTATTAACCACCCAACCAAATGAATTTACATATAATAATATATCAATATATGTTATTTTAGTTATTTGAAAAATATGATTCATTATATTAATAACTAATGAATAAAATTATAAATTTTTAATGAATTATTAATTATTTGTAATTATTAATATTTAATTATTAAATAAAAATTAATTAATAATCTATTTTTGGTATAAGGGTCTCAAAGTGAAAATCCAAAACAAACACACATCCAATGGACCAACTTGGATTGGACCTTACTACCCCCACAAGATTAGATCCACATTACAAATCAAGCCTTATTATAATGTTAAATGAGTCAGGCCCATATTTTTTTATCCATTGAAGAACCCAATACATAAGCAATAAATATTTTATATGCACTTAAATTGGTATATAATATTTAATGATATACCCTTTATCATATGTAGTTATATTCATGATATGGAAGCCATGAATTTTGATTGGATTGGATGGTAAAGGGGGATTATGATGCTTATATATATCATATTTTATTGTATGATATGAATTACTATACTACTTTGTATGAGAAAAACGTTCATAAATTTGTATTTAACTTCCCACATGGTTACTTCAGCTTATTAATGTCTTGTATAATCATTGAAGGAGTTTAATGAATACTCTAGTAGTATATACCATATGGGTTCCATGATATGGAACATGATACATTCAATATGGTTGATGAACTTCATTAAATAAAGAGCATCAAGGATTAATATAAAATGTAAGGATTCCCTTTTATTGGTGTACCCCATTTTTTTGCGAGATATAGTTAAACCTCTATTCATCTCTTCTCCCAAATATATAATTTTGTCACACAGTGAAGTCGTTAGCACAACTTTAGTGTTTAGGAATCGTCATTATAGAATCATGGATCCAAAGGACAGTGTACCATGTTCAGAGGTAGAAACCATATGTTTATTCCTTTAGTGATCTTCATTAATTCCACTTCAATGGGATATAGACTGTAGCTTTAACATTTTTATTATGACAAGTTATTCATTTTCCATGAACTTTGATTCATCAAAAATAGATCAAGTGATATATGGGTTTTTTTCCATTGCCAAATATCATATGATGATCCCCCTAAACCCACCAATGGTATCATATGCTTGTTCTTAAATGATTAAATTTGGTTAATAAATAATATTTTTGAAGATTGTTATACCAAAAATCATTCGGGTTGTATCCTAAAATGTGATGCATTATATATCATCTTGTTTAGTCAATCACAGCACACAACTAGTTTATATTTAAATATACGGTATGTAGTATATTTGAGGTTTTTAGGTATGTTTTATCATATGATATATGATATTTTAAAATATGAATCAATATTGAGTTTTAGGAAAATAGAGTATCATAATGTAATTATGTATTAGCCCTATTGAAAAACATGAGAGGAGATTTATGATGATTCCTGTCATATTTAGTGATATGAATCATAGTGTACACTATAAATATATATCATAGAACATAATAGGTTCATTTTCCACTTTACATATTTATCAGTTATTTTTTATAACTAATATTGAGATTATCAATCATAATATATGACTAGTGAAAAAAATAATTTTTTTTTTATTTTGATAAATTTTATTATGATTTTTAAAATTTTTATAAATTATAATTGTTAGGCATTATAAAATAAGTTTTTTTCATACCAAAACTAAATATAAAAGGTTTATATTTGTATCTCATGTTTTGGAAAATAAATAAATTTTTTATTTAACTGTTTATTAATTTATATTATTCTTGTTTATAAAGTTTTTATAAATAAAAAATATTGTAGATGCCTAATTTATTAGATAAAATTTACTCTAGGATATAGAGACCCACATTACATACTGGGTGAAATATCATAATATTTAATGTTCATATACCTTGACTTAAGTTTGTAATTAAAGTTATGATATTGAAAATATTTTTTGAATATAGTTTGTGCATATTAGGTTTTAGAGTTATCATGAATTGAATTATCTATTGAGTAAAGTCACTCTGAGGAGAGGGAAGTGGGGTTATACTACCCACTGGCATGGAGACTAATTCCTTTTTCTATAAAGGTGTGGGGTTTACTATTCATAACTCTCGGATTTCTCTTATGGATATTGTCAATATCATAGAACTCCAAGCCTTTATATAAATATTTCATATACCTTAAGAATGAGATGAATTTGGATATATATGAATATGTTTGGCCTCTAATTTTGGGTGAGTAACACAAAATTATAATTTATGTAAAGAGTTAAAAAATAATGTGGTGTGAACACATTAATTTGGTATATGGAATAATGATTATAAAATGAAATCATTAGAAGCATGTATATACAAAAAGGAATAAAGCATGAGATAAAAAATATTTTGTGAAATGAAATGGGTTTAATGTGCATGTGATTTATATTTAATTGAAGAGACATTTAAAGGAAAATTCCTCGAATACTAATCATGAAATTCCATCCATATAAGAACATGTCAAGATCATGATAATTCAACTGGGTAGAATAAACTAAAGTAGGGTGACCATATATTATCTTGTGTCAAGAATGGTAGAAATGGATATTCCAAAAGGTTAGGTTACTAAATCATATTGTGAGATTTGGGTGAAAATTAGCTGGGAAAACCTAAAATTTAGGATACTAGGGGAGTATAGTTGAGTGAATCCATATGATATATTTTTATAAAGAGTTTGTATCCTCAACTATCCAAGAATCATAACTATTATTATTGGGATGATATCCTACCTAAATAGATAAGTTATGAGATGAACCCTAAAGTGAACTAAATGATTAGTGAAATATGGATCTTGGATCACTAAATGGATATGGTGTATGGGATCATCATTTTTAATGGGATTACTTTTATTAAAATTCTTTCATGAAAATATATACACATGATACCCACCCGTAGATATGTATTCACTGTAGACTATGGATTATATCATGATAATCATATTAAGATCCCTTATAGGTATTACATATAGAATAGTTCAAAAATTGCATCTAATGTTGAGAATTTTTATCAAAGAGAAATACTGAGAATATCTAAATTTGAATGTTATAGAAGTCAATTTCACTAACTTTGACACTTGGGTATTAGATAATGGGTGTGCATAACACATTTGTGATCATAAAAATATACTCAATGATAAGAGATAATTGAAAACAGGTGATGTAGATCATTATATTGGTAATGGAGAAAGATTTTTCTCAATTATAAGTTGACACTTATGATCATAATTTTCCAAGTTTAGTAATAATTAAATTGAAGAACTGTTACTATGTTCCCACCATAAAAAAAATTTGATTTATGTATCTTGTTTAGACAATATAATATTTTCATTTACTATTAAAAACAAGAGTTATTCTATATATATGAATGAAAAATTTTATTTCATTGATAATATAATAAATGATTTATATATTATATATATAGACAATCCTATGTATAATGTTTAGAATAAGAAGGTCATGGTTGATTCTAATCCCACCTACCTTTTTCATTGTTTCCTTTTAAATATAAATGGGAAATGTATCCATCAAATCTATTGGGATGGATTGTCAAAACCTTTAAATTATGTATTTTTTGAGAATTATAAATAATATTTATTAAGAATAATAACCAATTTATCTTTTAGTGTAAAAGGTAAAGGGTTAGTGGGTCTTGGATGTCATATATAGTGATTCATGTGGACCAATGAGTACTCGAGAAAGTGTTCATTTTAGGCACATTATTACATATATGGACGAGTTTAGTTGGTATAGATATGTTTTTATAATGAGACACAAGTTTGGAACTTATAAAAATTTCAAAGTGTTTCAGAAGGAAGTATAGAATCAACTAAGATAGAGTATTAATATTACCTTATCAAATTGGGGTGGTGAATACTTGAGTTGGGAATTCATTGAGAATCCGAAAGATTGTGGAATTGTTTCACAACTGAATCCTCCTATAAAACCATAGTGTAATGTTTTTTCAAATAGGATTAATAATACCTTGTTATACATGGATCAATTAATAAGGAGTTAATGCTATATTCCTATTACATTCTAGGGTTATTACCAAGAGGTTGTTTCATTCCTATTTAATCACATTCCATCTAAATTAGTCATTAAGACACCATATGAGATATGGTCTCGGAAATATAGTCTAATGTCTTTTATGATGATTTAGGGATTATAAGAACTAATACAATGTTTTATTCTAAAAATATAATACCCATTTTAGAAAAAATATTTTTTATTGGTTATCCTAAGGAAACTATGAGATATTATTTCTATAATCCTATCGAGCACAAAGTGTTTGTGGTCTAATTTGGTGTTTTCCTTGAGTGAAATAACTTTGATAAAGTATTAAATGGGAGGAAAGTTAAAATTGGATATGTTAAAGAAAAAGCATGAAAGTTTCTTAATTTATAAATTAATCCAGTTCCACAAAGAGTTATGTAAGAAGAACTGACTCAATATACACAAGAACCTTAAATTCCTCATTGGATTTATCAAGATACCAATAAATATGGATTTATTATAGCTAATGATGATAGATTAATGTTCATAAATAATGAAACTACTACCTAATATGATCATATTTATATTTTTTATTATATTAAATCGTTAAAACCCATGGAATTTGATAACGAATCCATGTACATTAACCCACATTAGAACTTAGTGGAGGCACCTGAAGGGGTGATACCCATAGGTGAAAGAGAGATTTCCACTAAAATACTAACATGGATGGTAGAATATATAACTATAAAGCATTCCTGGTTGTAAAATGTTATTAAAAAATTCACTATATTGACTATGAAGAAACTTTTTCACCTACAGTGGTGATAAATTCCATTTAGATATTTCTTTATATAATGGCTCATTTTGATTATGAGATATACCAAATGAATGTCAAAACTAATTTTGTTAATGAGAATTTAGTAAAGGAAATGTATATATTATAGCCTACATGTTCTAAAGTTCCAAATGAGAACACTAAAGTATGCATGTTTCAATGATCCATTTATCGATTAAAAAAATATTCTAAAAGTCAGAATATCCAGTTTGAAGATGCAATAAAAGAGTTTAGCTCAATAAATATGTGGATAGGGAAATGATTATATATGAAATACATGAGTGAAGAATGCTACATAATGGTTATTAATATCTATAGAGATAGATCTAATAGGTTTCTTGGATTTATTTAAGAAAAATACATTTGTAAAGTGATAGAGAAGTTTAGTATAGAGAACTCTAAATGAGGTGGTCTTTACCAATGTTTCATGGCATGAAACTTAAAAATATCCAAGATCCTTATAAGGAGATATAAATGATAGATAGAATTATCTGTACACTCACTATTGGTTCTATTATGTATTCCATTTTTTCTACTCAGTCTGATGTCACCTATTCCATTATCATTACAAGTAGATACCAATCAAATCCTAGTGTGAATCACTGGATTACTCTTAAAAACAACCTTATTTACTTAAGGAGAATTAAGGATATGATATTGTTTTTTGGAGAATATGATGATCTCTTTATAGATGATTACATATATACAAGTTTCTAATGTGATGGAGATGACACCAGATCTCAATATGGTTTCTTATTTAGCTTAAAAAATGGAGGAATTTGTTGGAAGTGTTCCAAACAAGCCATTATAGTGGACTCCAAAACAGAGTAAGAGTACACCTATGCATTATATGATATGAAAGAAGTTGTTTATATCAAAAATATAATATTCAAACTAGAAGTGATTCCTTATATTGAGGGAATGATTGTGATTTATTTTTACAACAGTGGATCCATCACTTCGGAAAAGGAACCCTGGTCTCACCAAAGGACCAAACACACCCTTCAAAAATGCCATCTTATATGAGAGACCACTGAGGGGAAAGATTTTAGGATTTTCTAGGTGGTTTCATAAGATAATATAGTGGATCCACTGATAAAAACATTATTATATTATAAATATGAGGGTTATATAGAATCTCTTGGTATGTGATACTTAAGTGGTTGATATAATTTTTTTATAATGTATCATGTTATTATAATAAAATTTAATCTCTTTTTTTACTCATTTTTGTGTGATGACATTTACTTTACATGAAAAATGAAATGATAGTATACCCTCAAATTATAACGTTGATTTATAACTAATTGATGATAATCATGGAGTATTATGGGTTGTGATGATTTGTTAAGATTAGAATGACTAGTGGAATCCTTAGATAATAAACAAAGACTTATTATTTGGAATTTCCCACTAAGTATATCCTAGTGAATGTCATATAGTGATCGATATTATTAGGGGTGAATCCTTATTATCAATCCTTTTTACCTATGGTTGGTGAGATAACAAACATGAGAACCTTCATAATTATCTACCTTTATTATGAAATCCATTGAATCAAAGGATGGTTGGGTATATTTTTGATCACATTGTCAATTAGAGATCACTCAAGATGGGATTTTTCCACTTGTATAATGAGAAAATACATCTGGACCTTGATTGAATTAGACTAAGGAAATGCACGACCTACTTAGTTGAGTCACATATGATGTGTAACTTGGATGAGAGACATGTGATGTGCTCATCACTACTACATATGGGGGTAAGTGAAGAACCAACTTTTATTAGTGATAAGTAGGAAACACTAATAAAAGCACCACATTTATCAGCACAAGGTAAAAGCACTGATAACGGTGTTTCCTTTATTAGTGCTTTTTTAGTGTTGATAAATGATAGATTTATCAGTGTTATTCTGAGTATTGGTAACAGTTTTTCATAAAAAACATTTTTAATATATATATGAAATTATTATATTTATATTCAAAAAATGTTTATTTATATACATTAATTAAAAAATTCATGTTTATAATTAATTTAAATATGATATATTAATATATATTTTTTAATAATTAAAATATATTTATATATAATGTTTTAGAAAAAATATTTATAATATTTTAAATAAATATATATATTTAAATAATTATAAAATTATAATAAATTTTTTAAACAATAAATATTTTTATTATATTTATAATTCTAAATAAATACTTTAAAATATGTTTATTTATAATTAAAATTATAAATAAATAATTAATATATATTTATATAAATAGGTGTCTCTAATGAATTTGATCAATAATATATATATCATGAGATAATGATGATATTCAATGACATGATTGGCGTTATTTATGTTCATATATTGATGCGTAAGTATAATTGATGCTATATGATCAAAAGTTTATTTGTTCACATGATTATGAGTTGCTATGTTCTAAATGCTAAGATTACCTATATTATGATGACACATGCATATGTTATGTATTCATGACTCATGAATGTTCATTTACACATTAACACCATTATTATTCATGCTTTCAATATATGCGATGAGTCATTTTTTATGATATATAATTACTAGGTATGATTCACTCATGTTATACCCATAAACATATTATGTTATCATAAATACTTATAAAATTATAATACATATATTTAAATAATAAATATATTTATTAGGTTTATGATTATAAATTTTAATTATATATAAATACTTCTTAAATTTATTTATTTATAATTATAATTATAGATAAAATTTTATATATTTAAACTATTATAAATTCAAAATAATTAAATTTGTTATATTTTTAAAAATATATATATTTATATATTAATAAATAAATAAATATAAATATATTTATAATTATATATGAATATTTATAAATATATTTATTTATAATTATAAATATAAAAATATAAATTTAAATAATTATAAAATTATAATAAATACAATTAATACATAATTATAAAATTATAAATATAATAAATATTTTTTTTATAATTTTATAATTATAAATAAATAATTATTTATCTATAGTTATAATTATAAAAAATTATTTAATTATTAAAATAATTACCAAATTATAATATATATATATATATATATATAATTATATAAAATTTTTTAGTATATTTATAATCATATATAGATACTTTTTAAATATATTTAAATAATTATTAAATTATAATAAATATATTTAAATAATAAATATATTTAAATAATAAATATATTTAAATAATAAATATATTTAAATAATAAATATATTTAAATAATAAATATATTTAAATAATAAATATATTTAAATAATAAATATATATATTATATTTATAATTATATATCTATAATTATATATTAATACTTTTTAAATTTTTTTATTTATAATTATACTTATAAATAAATAAATACATATTTAAATAATTATAGAATTATATATTTATAATTATATAAAAATACTTTTAAATAAGTTTATTTATAATTATAATTATAATTATATATATATATATAATTAAATAATTATAAAATTATAATATATATTTAAATAAGAAGTATTGTTATTATATTTACAATTATATGTATTTATATATTGATATAAGTTAAGGTAATTATATAAATATAGCAAAGTAGTGCGGGCAAAGAGATATTATTATATAATTATATTTGTAATTATATATAAATAATTTTAAATATATTTATTTATAATTATAATTAGAAATTAATAAATATATAAATAATTATAAAATTGTAATAAGTATATTTAAATAATAAATTTATATACTATAATATTATAAATATATATATTAATATATATATATATATATTAATAAATAAATATATAATCATATAAATTTATAAATATATTTATAATTATATACAAATTTTTATTAAATAATAATAATTATATTTAAATAATAAATATATTTATTATATTAATAATCATATAAATATATATAATGATTTAAAAATATATTTATATATTTATATATTTCTAAATATATTTATATAATTATATTAAATATATTTTTAAAAAATATATTTATTTTTTTAGATCTTTATCAGTGGTATTTTAGTGTGGATAAAACCAGTCTTTATCAACGCTTTATCTTTTAGCGCTGATAAAACTAACTTTTATCCATGCTTTTTGGAAAGAACTGATAAAGGCCTTTCAGTTTTTTAAAAAAGAACCCTAATAGATTTTCCATCTCCTCACGCCTTCAATATTTCATAGAACTGTAGTTCTTTCTCCCTTCCATCGCTCCCTGCCTTCACATTCTTCATCATCATTACTCCCTGTCATCATTGATTCTCCCCACCATAGCCATCATTGTTTCTCTCTTCCACTGTCACTCCCCACCGAACCCTCACTGATCTTCATCAACAAATCATCAATGCACTATGGCATGAGATTTTTGCGTCTCCTTTTTAATCACTGATTCCATCTTGGTCTTTTCTCCCCCCAACCGTGACGCATGTTATTCATAATAGATTCACCCCTTAGTTTCTTCCCCATCACCGTGCCCATTCATGGCTGACCCTAAGGGTAAGGACTGACCCTTTTTCTTGGGAATTATTTGTGTCTAGGGCATTTGATTAATTTTTTGAGATCTGTTCATCCTATATTTGAATTTATGGTCCATTCACCATTGATTTTCGATAGGTTTCCACATGTGTTTGCCATTGAATTTGAGAATCATGATTGTTTTCATGTTTAACTCCATGTTTTTTATATCAAATAATAGCATTAAATGGGTTTATGTGTTATTGGAAAGGTAAATCAAGTTTTAGGTGATTTTCATTTCTATTCCAAGGACTTATCAATTGTAGAACTTGTTAAAAATATTTTTTAATAAACCTTGCACACCATGTGTTTCATAAATTTCACGAGTTATCTTTATAAATAAATTCTAATATTTAATAAGGTGTTTTTTCATCAAAGGGAATTATCCATAGACATAATTTTTTTAATTTTTATTTCATGAAATATTAAAAATGTCAAGAATTGATAAAATATTTCAATAGTTATTTAAAATAAAATGTGAGGCTTAACATTTTTTAACCATGTTTTGTTTTTTGGATAAGACAATTAAGGAAAAATTTTAATCAATACAATTATTTTATAAAGGTTAACTAATTTATAAATTTATTTCAAGGTTTTTTTAGTGAAATGATTTAAGAAATGTCTTATAAATGATTTCAAATTATTATATAGAGAATTAGCCTCTTAGTGGGTTTCTTAAAGGCCAGTTTAGATGTTTTATGTAATTAACTAGTCAGAATAATTATATCACTCAGAGGGGGAGGGGGGAATCAGTGATATCTATTATTTTATGTTTCTTTGATTTTGAAACAATATCCACCTCCTATTAAAGATTACATTACTTAATGAAAAAAAAATCAAACACACATCCATAGAAACACAAGAATTTACAAGGTTTACTACTCAGTAAGAATAGATCCGTCCTTGGTATAGTTTGGAAATGACCAAATATGACACAATCTACTAGAAAACAATCATTTTGTGTGGAGTAAAACGAGTAGGATATTACCTTTCACTCATGTATCACTATGTAAACAAATCAATAATGTGTGCGCTTCTTCTAACAGAAATGATCTAATACAAATTTCTTGTAAGAAAACATGTTATGGTTCTTCTTTATCAACTTTCCCAAATTAATTATTTTAAAAATAATTCTCCAGTTTCTTACCTAGAACCTGGTAAGAATTTCTTGGAATTCATAATAAAACTCATTAAAATTTCCCAATCTTATTCCCAAGTCTGATTTCTCAATATGATAATTTAAATTTGTCAGAATAGGATTGAGGACATTTTGAACCACTTCTATTCTGAATATGGTAGTCCCAGTCAGATATTCAAGTCCTATTTTCTCAATACCAAAACTTTTCTTTGATAGAATACCACTATAATAAATCTAAAACACTTATTCCTCAGTCTGAAAATATCAACACGACTTACCCGATCTGATTGTCTAGCCTGATATTATAATTAGCTGAATACGATAATCAGATGAATATGATGATCAGTGGAATGTCACAATCTTGTCTCTTATCCCTTCTCTTATATCCGGCATGAATTATTCAAGAAAAACCTGTAGAGACCCGAAGCTTGACGTACATGGACATTACATTACTTTTGTGGAATACTTAGTACATACCAAAAACACACACACAAGGACCGTAATAGTTTAGTGTCTTTGGAAACTCGGAATATAATCTTCTAATCGTGGTGAAAGATCTTCAATATCTCCAATAAAGATCTTCTTTTTTTTAACCTAAATCATTTATTTATGTCCTAGGGAAAATAAAACATAAAAGGGTGAGCTCAAATGCTCAGTAAGGGTAAACAAAAGAAATATCAATCATGTCATATTCATAAGAACATATCTTTTGGAAATCATAACCTACAAAAGAGATCATAATTTCATAACATGGGATAAATCATAGTAGTGAAATGTAATCCCAATAATCATAACTTAAAACATGAAACTTTTTGTCATACACACATAATCATAGAGAATCATTTCTTATTAGTCAAGACTCATTTCCAAGACTATCTTAGTGGACAAAGTCCCTTTATGAACCGAGTTCACTCCTCATTTCAGCCCTGTTTCACTGAACCGGTATAACCTACCATTCCAGACATGTCTGTCTCATGAGATATAAAATCTTTACCCAATGCATTGGAGGGAGATATAGGTCCAACCCATCTCATAATAATACCATTCTTATGTGTGCCACAAAATCATAAATCATACATCATAGCATAACCGATGTAATAAAAATGGGAATCTTAAACATCGAGATATCATAAAACAATTCATATAAGATAAAGGAATTCATAAAAATAATTCCATCACAACATAATCAAAACAATTTAATAATAGGGATAGAAACAGAACCCTTTATTATCTTAGATGGAAAATAATTTTGATAAAACACTTGAACTCCATTCTTGAGGAAAATATCCTTTCTACTTCAAAAACACTTTTCCTTTCTTAACATGTCATACAATTTTAAACTAAAGGAAGTGGATTAAAAATAGACTTGAAAACTTGTAAAGAAAGATTCTTGGAAATAATGTTTTAAAAATCCATTCATGCCGTATAAGTTAAAAAAACATTCTTCTCATACTTTTGTTGGAAAAGTCAAAAAGTACCTTGTACGAAAAACGACAAAAGATTCCTTTCATATCTTATACTAAAAACTCACCGAAGGGTAATATTGGATTTAAACAATTGTAGGTGGATGGAAATAATATTACATATTGAGGAAACATGGATGTGGATGATAAAATACACCCCAGTAAATACTAAAGTATAAACAATCTCGGATAAAAATGAGATTCTGATATTTCCCTTATCTTAGGTCCGATTTGCTTCGTATGTGTCCGAACCTCCTGTCTAATGATTTAAATAATGTCATTGACTTATTCTAGAATCATACTCATTGTTATGATATCATATATGGTTCACTTATGGCTTTATATTACCCGTTCTTTTGTAAATTCCATGTTAAAGAGCGTTTTGGGTAAAATCGTTTTGTCGTCCGTGTTTTGATATGTAATTATTCATATGATTACTTAAATCATGATTACTTAATTCCAGAATACAAAACATGATTTATATATAATATATATTCAGAATAAAATAGATCAGTAAATGGAAATAAATACACCATTCATGGAGACGGTAGACCGTACGTACGCACGAACGATGTTTTCTTTTCCTTATTGAGTTGAATGGAATTAAGTAGATGACATACATATATATACACATAAATCCAGAATCATTATTATGTCATATATTTCATTATTACTTATTATATATACTTTATAATCATTCATGAATGGTTAACGTGGAGAATGAATCTAATCACATCGTGGAGACGGTAGTCCGTACGTACGCATGAGCGATGATATTATTCTCATGATCGTTGAATTGTATTGGAGTGTATGTATACTATTTCAGAATCAATATCACTTTACAATAGTCATATATAGTAATTATTTACACCATTATACCCATCCAAGTAAGGTGGTGGTGGAAAATAGATTACACCACGGCGTGGAGACGGTATTCCGTACGTATGCACGCGTGGTGATTTCGTTTTCCGTAGGATGGATAGATAGTGAAATAGGGTTTTTTCATACTTATAATAAAATATCAGTATATGAGTGATACTGATGTTATTAATTCATAATGAAACAACCAAATAAGAAGAAGTGGAAGAAGAAATAAAGTTGAAAGAATCGGTAACAGACATTTACCTCTTCTTTGAAGAGCCTCTTTGAGATCTCCTTTTAGGGCACTAAAATTGGTCTTTGAGGAAGACCAGAACCTCTAGGATGTTTCTAGGGAAGTGTAGAAGAGAATTTTTCAGGGTTTTTCCGAGCTTTAAGGTTCAATGTGGTGTGAGGAAGAGAGGGAGGAGGTGCCCTTTTATAAGGGAGGAGAGGGGCACCTTTGGAATAACTAAAAATATTATTTTATTATAAAGCCAAATTCGGTTTTAATTAGATCCAAATTGAGTTATTTAGAAGCTAAGGTGGGTATGGGTCGCAATCCTCTAATCAAATAGAATTTGGACATGTTTAGTTCACTATTTTAACCTTATCATTTAGTTTTAACTTTAATTTAGATAATTTTACTTTTACCGTGTCTTTTTGTGTTCTTACACTATAAGGTTAATAAACTTACTATAAGAAGCCAAACAAACCCCAAATTGTTTATTATTAATATATATAACCTTATCTATGTCATTTGGTCGATCCTTAGATTTTTAGGAATAAAATAACAATTAATAATATAATATTTGTTTTAAAAACTATTTTATGTCAATTTTGACACTATTTAGTAATTGATTTTTGTGAAAATCATAAAAGAATTATTAGTTCGGTAAAAGTTAATTAAATCAATACTAACATGTCATATTAACCTAAAAAATTAGTGTAATTCATAAAAAGACAAAAATTACATTTATTTTGGTATTTATAACATCAATAATGTCAATATTTCATTAATAAGATAATCACTGCATCATCTTTGTGTCATAAATAAATTAAATTATTTAATGTCTAAAAATTACAAATAAACTTCCATTATGTCGGAAATATTTTTAGCTTTCTAATGAATATTTATAGTCGAATTTATCTTATGTATAACCCTATATTAAAAATTATATACTTATTAAACATTGATTTTAACTATTTTAACCCTTCTTTAAATAAAATAATAATAAATGTCATAATCTAATCCAAGTGGGCCTAAATGGTCATATTTTATTCCCAAGGTTGTTTTTGGTCGAATTACACTTATCTAATAGAATTAGGACAAGTGTTTGGGTAATAATAATATCATTTTTACCCTTAATTACCCTATTTACTTTTAACCGTGGTAAAAAAAAGTAAAAAGTTACTATTCACCAAAAAATTATTTTCATCTCATTGAACCACATTTTACTTACTGACATCAACCGTGTCTCTCGGATTTTCGAAATTCCACTCAGAGAAGCGGTAAAATTAAGTTTTATGAAAAATTCAGTTTTTTTAACTACCACTTAGTGGTTTCACTATTCATCAAAATTTGAATGTTTTCAGAAAAATACCAAAATTTCACCCTAGGCTAATTTTGATATTCCGAATCCAAAAATGAAGTCCATTTTGAAAAATAAAATTTATAAAATTTCAAAAAGTTGTTATTACTATTCATAACGGCTAGTTTTAATAATATTTTAATAGTATATCATTGTTTAGTGAAACTCGGTATTGCGTACGACGCAAACTATCAAGGAAGGTCGCGATTGCATGTAATGAAAGCCAAATCAGGGTTGCGTGCTATGCAAGAATCCTTCGTTGTTTCGTATAACATAATCCAACCATATTTCATTTATACATTGAATATATATATATATACTCAATGTTGTGTAGAACAACTATTATCAAAATTTTGTGTAACACGATCCATGAATAGTGTTACGTATACTGCAAGCTAATACGGTGTTGCGTATAGTGAAAGGTAATCTTGGTGTAGCATAAAACACAAGACATTAATTAAATTAAAAGAATATTTTTCATAAAATCTTGGGGTGTTACATTTTACCCCCCTTAAAATGAATTTCGCCCTCGAAATTCGTTGTGGTTATAAATGGTTTACTATTCAAAATTTTCTTTAATAGAAACCCACATCGTAAAAAGAAATACCAAAACCAATATTTAAAAACAAAAGTATGAAACGTAATGGTTACCCAAATAAACTAATCACTGGGTTTCCACATAGGTGAAAATATGGATATGGAAGAGAAATCTAACCATCAAGTTCTGATGGAGAGTGGTAGAGAACATGGCTATGAAAAAGCCAACAATCACAATGCTATTCATTTGTGATGATCTAAGGTACCATCTGATTCATCAGATATAAGGGAATTGGGACAACATTTTTTGTTTTCAAGATCATTTCCCTAAATTTGGTGAATTAAAAGAAATACTTGCATGATTTTTGGTACAATCTCACTGTTGTTTGTGAGTTGAACAATTTCCACTTCATCCCTTAAAGAAATGAAGTTGAATTTGTTATTCGTGATGTGTTAGCAGATCATGTGATAGAATGATGAGTCATTCCATCTCTTTCAAAAAAAAGATTAGAAAAAGTTATAAGTCCATCTTATGGCTAGATTAATCGTATATGGTTCCAAAAATGAACTTATACTTCATATATCATACCGCTTAATAAAATAAAACTATTTTCTACTAACCAGGGACTTCCTGTAGGCCAGTGGTAGGCGATAAAGGCCAGTCGCACTTCGGTTGTGGGTTCGATTCCCACAGCCTTGTCCGATGCAATGGGTTGTCGCCCGTCCTTCAGGTTTTCCTTTTTATAAAGTTATATTACTATAACATCCCATCAATAATATCGAAAAAAGTTCTATCCTAACTTATGTCCAACATAATCTATTCCAATCTTTAGGATTATCTAAAATACTTCATTCAAGCTCAGAGTATAAAGAAAATGATTACTTGAAATGTCACATAACAATCACGTGAATTCCATCATTTATCCCCCATATATCATAAGATATATCTTGTTGGTCAAATTACAAACATGTGAATACCTTAATCATGTATTCTCTTGAAGAATGAATAACCATTGAACCTTAGTGAAAACATGAATGCAGTCAAAAGATAACTCTTTCCACATACCAAAATCCAAAAATTCTATATACTCAAACCATGATATAACATTCTCCTTATATCAGTCATGAGCTCATGAATACTATCAAACATTTAATTTTCTACTTATCCCTTCATTATGCGCATATCATCTACATTCAAAAAATATCTGAATAACCTTTCATGGATACTGGAACCATTAATCATACACATTAAAAACTCAAGGAAAGACAACAGTGTAACAATCGTTATATGTCTCTTTATTCCATAGTACTACGAGATTACTTATACAACATTACACATGATAAACATGTAATCATTCCACTACATTCTTAAACCATTGAACGTGCTTCAAAAATTCTTTCATCTCACATATCATTTGTAGTCTCTTCATCATCATCAACATAAATACTACCCATACGACCATAATGATTCTCTTCATGAGACTTTCCCTTAGGGCATTGGTTTGCATAATGCCTGTACATTCCACATTTAAAACATTTAACCATTGTTGAAGTCGTATCAATACCATTATCCTCATCCCTGGTGTTAACTGAACCTTTTCCTTTGAAATTACTGGCTTTGAGTCCTTCTTTTCCACACCCAAAGCATCTTCCAGTTCCTTTGAAACATTCTCCTTGATGCCTATTCCCACATGATTTACATAGGGGAAATTGATCTTTCTTTCCTCTATGATCATCATGAAACTCCATCTTTCTCTTATTAGCCGAGTCAGGAAACTTACCAAATTTTACTTTATTGATCATATTATGAGATTGCTGATTCGGCATAATAATGATGTTTGGACTTCCAAATCCCATTTCATTTGGTTTCTCATGAAGAATATCATTCCATTGTCCATCATATCCTCCATTATCGTGAATCATCTTGTTTCCAGCCATTTTCTAAAACCCAAAAAGAATAGTGTGAGAGGAAAAAATCATGCTAGGAAAAACAACATAATAAAGGGGGAGTATCCTCAATATCTAACATCTTAGGTTAAATTCCATGATCGGTACCGTAGTTCTAGGATTTTATCCTATATGTATACTTATCCTTAGGGACATCCCAAGACATACCTTAGAAATATCTCTAGGGATCTCACTAACGTTTTCGCATCCTAGTTTCCAAAGGTTGACTAAACCTTTCCTCTGATACCAACTGTAGAGACCCGAAGCTTGAAGTACATGGACATTACATTACTTTTGCGGAATACTTATTACATAACAAAAACACACACACAAGGACCTTAATAGTTTAGTGTCTTTGGAAACTCGGAATATAATCTTCTAATCGTGGTGAAAGATCTTCAACATCTCCCATAAAGATCTTATTTTTTTTAAACCTAAATCCTTTCTTTATGTCTTGGGGAAAAGAAAAAATAAAAGGGTGAGATCAAATGCTCAGTAAGGGTAAATAAAAGAAATATCAATCACGTCTTATTCATAAGAACATATCTTTTGGAAATCATAAACTGCAAAAGAGATCATAATTTCATAACATGGGATAAATCATAGTAGTGAAATGTAATCCCAATAATCATAACTTGAAACATGACACTTTGTGGCATACACACATAATCATATAGAATTATTTCTTATTAGTCAAGACTCATTTCCAAGACTATCTTAGTGGAAAAATTCCCTTTCTGAACCGAGTTCACTCCTCATTTCAGCCCTGTTTCACTGAACCAGTATAACCTACCGTTCTAGCCATGTCT
The DNA here is from genome assembly GCA_963277665.1 of Viscum album. Classification (NCBI taxonomy): domain Eukaryota; kingdom Viridiplantae; phylum Streptophyta; class Magnoliopsida; order Santalales; family Viscaceae; genus Viscum; species Viscum album. Next base: position 721,503,530 of record OY728148.1, read on the forward strand.
ATCTCATGAGATATAAAATCTTTAACTAATGCATTGGAGGGATATATAGGTCCCACCCATCTCATAATGATACCATTCTTATGTGTTCCACAAAATCATAAACCATACATCATAGCATAACCCATGTAATAAAAATGGGAATCTTAAACATCGGGATATCATAAAACAATTCATATAAGATAAAGGAATTCATAAAAATAATTCCATCACAACATAATCAAATCAATTTAATAATATAGATAGAAACAGAACCCTTTATTATCTTATATGGAAAATAATATTGATAAAACACTTGAACTCCATTCTTGAGGAAAAAATCCTTTCTACTTCAAAAACACTTTTCCTTTATTAACATGTCATACAGTTTTAAACTAAAGGAAGTGGATTAAAAATAGACTTGAAAACTTGTAAAGAAAGCTTCTTGGAAATAATGTTTTAAAAATCCATCCATGCCGTATAAGTTAAAAAAAATATTCTTCTCATACTTTTGTCGGAAAAGTCAAAAAGTACCTTGTACGAAAAACGACAAAAGATTCCTTTCATATCTTTTAGTAAAAACTCACCGAAGGGTAAAATTAGATTTAAAAAATTGTAGGTGGATGGAAATAATATTATATATTGAGGAAACATGGATGTGGATGATAAAATACACCCCAGTAAATACTAAAGTATAAACAATCTCGGATAAAAATGAGATTGTGATATTTCCCTTACCTTAGGTCCGATTTGCTTCGTATGTGTCCGAACCTCCTGTATAATGATTTAAATAATGTCATTCACTTATTCCAGAATCATACTCATTATTATGATATCATATATGGTTCACTTATGGCTTTATATTACCCGTTCTTTTGTAAATTCCATGTTAAAGAGAGTTTTGGGTAAAATCATTTCATTTGTCGTCCGTGTTTTGACTTGTAATTATTCATATGATTACATAAATAATGATTACTTAATTCCAGAATATAAAACATGATTTATATATAATATATATTCAGAATATAATAGATCAGTAAATGGAAAGAAATACACCGTTCATGGAGACGGTAGACCATACATACGCATGAACGCTGTTTTCTTTTCCTTATTGAGTTGAATGGAATTAAGTAGATGACATACATATATATACACATAAATCCAGAATAATTATTATGTCATATATTTCATTATTACTTATTATATATACTTTATAATCATTCATGAATGTTTAACGTGGAGAATGAATCTCATCGAATCGTGGAGACGGTAGTCCGTACATACGCACGAGCGATGATATCATTCTCATGATCGTTGAATTATATTGGAGTGTATGTATACTATTTAAGAATCAACATCACTTTACAATAGTCATATATAGTAATTATTTACACCATTATACCCATCCAAGTAAGGTGGTGGTGGAAAATAGATTACACCACGGCGTGGAGACGGTATTCCGTACGTACGCACACGCGATGATTTCGTTTTCCGTAGGATGGATATATGGTGAAATAGGGTTGTTTCATACTTATAATAACATATCAGTATATGAGTGATACTTATGTTATTACTTCATAATGACAAAACCTAAGAAGAAGAAGTGGAAGAAGAAATAAAGTTGAAAGAATCGGTAACGGACATTTACCTCTTCTTTGAAGAGCCTCTTTGAGATCTCCTTTTAGGGCACTAAAATTGGTCTTTGAGGAAAACCATAACCTCTAGGATGTTTCTAGGGAAGTGGAGAAGATAATTTGTCAGGGGTTGGCCGAGATTTAAGGCTCAATGTGGTGTGAGGAAGAGAGGGAGGAGGTGCCCTTTTATAAGGGAGGAGAGGGGCACCTTTGGAATAACTAAAAATATTATTTTATTATAAAGCCAAATTCTGTTTTAAATAGATCCAAATTGAGTTATTTTGAAGATAAGGTGAGTATGGGTCGAAATCCTCTCATCTAATATAATTTGTACATGTTTAGTTCACTATTTTAACCTTATCATTTAGTTTTAACTTTAAGTTAAATAATTTTACTTTTACCTTGTCTTTTTGTGTTCTTACACTATAAGGTTAATAAACTTACTATAAGAAGCCAAAAGAACACCAAGTTGTCTATTATTAATATATATAACCTTATCTAAGTCATTTTACCGAACCTTATATTTTTAGGAATAAAATAACAATTAATAATATAATATTTTTTTTAAAAACTATTTTATGTCAATTTTGACACTATTTAGTAATTGATTTTTGTGAAAATCATAACAGAATGATTAGTTCGGAAAAAGTTAATTAAATCAATACTAACATGTCATATTAACCTAGAAAATTAGTGTAATTCATAAAAAGTCATAAATTAAATTTATTTTGGTATTTATAACATCAATTATGTCAATATTTCATTAATAAGATAATCACTGCATCATCTTTGTGTCATAAATAAACTAAATTATTTAATGTCTAAAAATTAAAAATAAAATACCATTATGTGGGAACTCTTTTTATATTTCTAATGAATATTTATAGTCGAATTTATCTTATGTATAACCCTATATTAAAAATGATATACTTATTAAACATTGATTTTAACTATTTTAATCCTTCTTTAAATAAATTAATAATAAATGTCCGAATCTAATCCAAGTGGGCCTAAATAGTCCTATTTTATTCCTAAGGTTGTTTTTGGTCGAATTAAACTTATCTAATAGAATTCGGACATGTGTTAGGGTAATAATAATATCATTTTTACCCTTAATTACCCTATTTACTTTTAACCGTGGTAAAAAAAAGTAAAAAGTTACTATTCACCAAAAAATTATTTTCATCTCATTGAACCACATTTTACTTACTGACATCAACCGTGTCTCTCGGATTTTCGAAATTCCACTCACAGAAGCGGTAAAATTAAGTTTTATGAAAAATTCAGTTTTTTAACTACCACTTAGTGGTTTCACTATTCATCAAAAATTGAAAGTTTTTAGAAAAATACCAAAATTTCACCCTAGGTTAATTTTGATATTCCGAATCCAAAAATGAAGTCCATTTTGAAAAATAAAAATTATAAAATTTCAAAAAGTGGTTATTACTATTCATAACGGCTAGTTTTAATTATAATTTAATAGCATATCATTGTTTAGTGAAACTCGGTATTGCGTACGATGCAAGCTATCGAGGAAGGTCGCGATTGCGTGTAATGAAAGCCAAGTCAGGGTTGCGTGCTGTGCAAAAATCCTTCGTTGTTTCGTATAACATAATCCAACCATATTTCATTTATACATTGAATATATATATATATATATACTCAATGTTGCGTAGAATAACTATTATCAAAATTTTGTGTAACACGATCCAAGAATAGTGTTGCGTATACTGCAAGCTAATACGGTGTTGCATATAGCGCAAGGTAATCTTGGTGTAGTATACAACACAAGACATTAATGAAATTAAAAGATTATTTTTCATAAAATCTCGGGGTGTTACAAAACCCAATCTAAAAACCCTTATTCGATCTATAGCTCTTCCTTCCCTATTCTTTACCATGAATAGTACATCCGTCATAAAAGTACAATGTAATTTTCCATTGTATACTCCCCCAAAAATGGTTTGGGTGGGATTCCTAAAAATTTTCCCGCTTAACCATATTATCTGAATTTACATGTTTCTTTGAATTTTGGATACATTTATGACTTCTTCAGCACTTCTCATATCTTCTCGATACATCTTAAATCTTCTAACAACTTCATCCCACTTATGAATTTCTTCAAAAACATCAGTCTGATTTCAAGTCTCCATTCTAATTGTCATTACGATCTGCCTCATTATGAGGAAAGAATATGTAAATCAATAGTTTCTTCTTCATCTCTTCTCTTAACCCCTTTGAATGATAAACAAAGTAATTAAACCCATTTTAAATGGTTTACTAAATTGTTGATAAAGCTCATAATTTCTTCTTCGTATTGGCCACTACGTACTATTTCTTTTCTTTTCATTCATTAGTCCCAAAAAATTCTTCCTCCAATGATTACAATGGAATACCACATCTGATGGACTAGTATTAGCAGCTTCAACTTCAACAGCTTCTTTCTATTCTTCATTATGATTATCCTTCTCATCCATTAAATAAATATTCATCCAGAAAATATATTATGATGATATTCAGACCAGAAAACATTGACTTCATCAACTTTATTCTTTCACAAACTTCATCTTGTATCATGAATTGCTTCATGAATTTGATTACATTGAAGATTTCCTCCAGTATCATCTCACTTATAATGGAAATTGTTGTGAGTTCCTAATCAACATATTTATTTCCTCCTCAGTATGAATATGATTGAAATGATTACGATCATCCTAAATACCATTTCCAGTACCTTCTCTTCCCAACCAGATACGATTAATCTGAATAGGATTGGAAACACCTCTTCTCCCCCTTTGTTTCACCAATCTTGCATCAAATGTTTCCAAACTTACTTATGATTTGTGAGAACTACAAAAAAAAGAATCATCAGATTTATATCATAGTCATGCATACTCTGATTCTTCCTCATTATGATATTCTCTTCCATTATAGACCTGAGGTAAGTCTAATGAACCGTTTGATTTAGTAACCAAATCCCCAATATGATGGAATTTCTAAACTACTGTGAGTCTGGTTTTCTTGAATATGTTGGTCAATCAAATTTTCACTAAATTCAAAGTGAGGTGATTTTTTTCTTCTTAAACTTCCTTGGCAACAAAAGACAATACCTGAATAAAATCATCATCCTTATTAACTTGGTCCTAACAATATCCCCCTATGGATTTTGTTTTCAACTAGGGTTTATAAATCACTACACTTTGTAACATAAAGAAATGGATTTCTTATAAAAAATTCTAGGCCTGTGTAATCTAACTCATTCCAAGAAACAACACTTATTGACAATAAATCCATGTTATCCAAAAGTAGTGATTATGAAGACATCCTCAGCTTCCTTCCTCAGTTTTTCAACTTTACTAGAATAAAAAAACTGTGTTTTCTACAACCACACCAAAAAATAGTTAGAATAGTTTACACACTTACAGTGATGAATTTAAAGCTTACCCACAACCCCAATTTAAACATGATTTATTTAAGGATAGATTTATGAAACAATTATACCCCTTGACAACGCTATCCAAAGGTAATTTAAGAGAGGGGACACAAACACAAACCTCAAACATGATGAGAAAGTGTTTGGATGCCCATGGTCAGCCTCAATTTAGAGAAAGATTCCTTTGGTAAAGGTTTTGTGAAAATTTCAGTAAATTGTTCTGATGTAAGAACATACTTTAGTATCAATTCATTTTTCTCCACATGCTCTTTGATGAAATGATATTTTATATCAATGTGTTTTGAATGAGAATGTTATACTAGATTCTTGGTGAGTTTTATTTCACTTTGATTTTCACAATCTAAGAGCAATGGTAACTTAAATTCAGCAAGTAAGTATTTTAATTGAGTTTTCATCCACATAATTTGGGTATCATCTTGAGTAGTAGAAATATATTCATCTTTATCTATGCTAAGAGCTATTTAATTTTATTTCTTATTATTCTAACAAACAAAAATTTCCCCCATAAAGAATAATCTTCCATATGTGGATCTTCTATCAACATTTTCTACCAAATCAAAATCTAAATACCCAAAAATTCAATACTTTCTGATATGTCATACCTAATTCTGGAATTTATTGTGCCTTTTATATATCTTAGAATTATTATTCTATCCATAAAATGTGATTCTTTTGGATCACTTTGAAATATTTCACATAAGGTAATAACATACACAATTTCCGGTCTTGAGGTAGTCAAATTTAACAAACTTCCAATAAACTTATGAAATTATTTCCGATAAACTTCCTTGACTTATCTATATTTATAAAACATTGTTCCCATTGAAATTGGTTTGGAAATAGGTTTCATGGTTTCCTTGCTGAACTTCTTATAAATTTCCTTAACATAATTTTCCTGAGAAATATTTTTTTTTCTTCTTTTATAGAATTTGTAACCTAAGAAATTATTTCATTTATCCCATCATGTACATCTCAAAAAACATTTTCATCTCTTTAGAAAATATTTCACAAGATCTTTCATCATTCCCATCAAAGATAATGTCATCAACATAAACAATTACAATAAGGGAAAACTCACAAATTTATTTAAGGTAAATATTGTAATCATATCTTCCTTCAATTAAACTCATATTCCATACGCAAGTATCCAATTTGGAATACCATGCCCTTAGAATTTATTTCATCTTATAAAAGGATTTATTCAACTTATACACATAACTTTCATCTTTCCCAACAATAAATCCACAAGTTTGTTAAATGTAAACTTCCTCATCAAGATCCCCAATAAAAAATGCAGACTTCACATCCATTTGAAAGATTTTGTAACTTCATTGTGCATAAATAGAAATAAAAATTATGATTGTTTCTAACCTTGAAACTGGATGAAAATCTTTATCAAAATAAAAACCTTCCATTTGTGAGTAACCTTTGCACACTTATCTTGATTTGTTTCTTATAACTTAATCTTCTTCATTTAACTTGTTACGGAAAACACACATTTTACCAATAACATTTTTGTCATATATTTCATGTAAAAGTTCACATGTATTAATCTTTTTTATTTGATCCAACTCTTTATTCATTGCCTAATCCCATTTCAAATACTCAAAATCATATTTCACATCCTTCAGATCAACTTTTTAATACAAAGAAGTATGTGTAATGGAATTTTATGTTCTTGTTTTAAATTTATGATGTTATTCACCAATAATATTATGAGTTCCACTTTCTTACTAAGACTATGATGATATTTTCATATATCTTCCATATCACTGGAAATAGTTGAGTCTAATTATTTTTCTTAAGTTGGATTACAATTGACTATATCCTTAGTGTAATTTTTATGAAAAGATTCCCTATATTACTCAAATTTCTTGTCTTCATGAGTCTATTTATCTTCCTCAAACTTTTCAATAACTTTCACAACACAAGAATAAAAAATTATTCATGTTTATTTGTTGAAACATCTTTATCCTCTTCCTTCTGAAGCATAGAAAAGAAAAAATCCATCTTCACCTTTCTACTCAAACTTTATAAGGTTTCCACCTTTCTTATTTATAATGAAGGGACTCCAAAAATATCTTAGATGCCTTAAACATGGTGGTTTATCATAAAAACTTTCATATGGAGTCATATGTGAATTTTTACTATAGAAACATTGGCTTCGAATATATACAATAGTGCTCATGGATTGCCTCCAATAGTAATGAGAAAGACTATGTTCAAGTAAAATAGTTCTCCCCATTTCCACCAAATTTATATTCATTATTTCAAAAAACTCAATTTGTTGTGGAGTTTATGGGGAACTATACTCGCGTTAAATTTCATGCTTCTCAAGGAAATATTCAAATTCTTCACTTCTGTATTCACAACTGTTGTTAGTTCTCTACTTTTTCACTAAATAATCACATTCTTTCTCGGCCTTCCTCCTAAAACTTTTGAACATTTTTAAAGAATCTGATTTATGTTTCATATATAGGATACATTTAATGTGAGTAAATTAATCAATTAAGGTGATGAAATAATTATCTTCATTTTGTTATTGTTTTCTCATAGGCCCATAGATATCATAATGGATAAGTTGCATGGGTAATTTTGAACAAATATCAACTTTCTTATGAACTGAATTTTTAATTTTTACTTTTTGAAAAATAATGAAACATGAATCTCTTATTCTTGGAAAATCAGGAATATATTATACACTATTTATTTTATATAACTTACTCATATTTATTTGAAATATGTATCCAAGATTTTTATTCCATAATTGATTCTCTTTCACCAAACCCAAGTAACAAAATTTTTGTATTTCACCAACTCGAAACAAGTTTCCTTTTGTATGTTGGCCTCCTGTAACTATATTTAAATATTCCTCATTCTTCAAAACAAACCAATATTTTCTGAAAATATCTTTGTTGCCTTCATCAAAAAATTTGGAAACACTCATGAGTTTATGCTTCAACCCATTTACATATAAGGGTTTCTTGAATTTCAATATTTATTTCCCAAATATAGTTTATCCAACACCTTTGATTATTAGTTATTCATCATTTATGAATGTCACAATTACTTCTTTGAAATCATTAAAATTCATCAAAAATTTTAAATATCTTATCATACGATAAGAACACCCACTATTAATAATCCAATTTCATTCTCCTTTTATAGCTTGAGAATCAGTTTCAATAAAAATATATTTTTCTTCTCCCTTTTCTTTCTTCACTTTTTACTTCTAAGAGTTGTTAAGAAACTTTTTTTGTGATGGATATAAAACAAGAAAACCTTTTTCAAGGAGTCTAGGTTGTTCACATCTTTCATAGATAGTTTCCAAAGGTTGGAACCTATTTTCAACTTTCACACCAACCTTCTCAGGTTTCTTCCTTTGACTAGATTGAATCCCCCTCAAACTCTATCTTCTATATTTTGTGGAATAATATTAATGTTTTGGGTCAAACTAATACATATTTTTCATATTTCCAAATCCACCACAATACCTATAGTATCCATAGAAATAATATTTTCCTCTGAATCATCCATACTGACCGTAGCAGTGAACATGTTTTTCAGCAACCTTGTTGTATTTCTTATCTAAACCACAAAAATTTATATTATAAATTAGAATATATTTTTTTCAACTTAGTTTTATTTTCAAGGTTATTATAGTCATAGTTTTTGGAAATATTTTTAGACGCAGGTTTTTTAGAAACTTATGAATTCTCTACTTTGTTAATCTTGGCAACATACATAACTTTACCAGATTTATTATTTTTAGAAACATCTCTATATTTCTTCTCAGACATTGAAGGTAAATTTTTTTGATCCTTAAAAAATTTCTCCTTTTGATAAATTTTACCGTCTTTAGAGGTAGATTTTTAAAAACTTGTATTTATTTGTTTAGATTAAGAAATTTTTTGTTGGATAAGATCTAACTCTTCTTCTTTTTCCTTCAACCTCACTTCCAGATGTTCATTACGATTATTTTATTACTCAATTGATTTATTTCTCTCGTAAATTTATTTTACTAGCTTAAATTTATCATCAAGAAAGAATTATTCATTTTTTATTAAAGAACTTTAATTTTTCAACTTCTTAATTTCTTTCTCTGACCTTCTAATATTTCTTAGACCTTCTTTCAATTCTTTTTTCAGATGATATTCTAATCGAGTATTTTCTTATTCAAAAGTAATTATTCCTAATTATTCATTATTAACTATTGAAATAAAATTATTCCCACCAATATACTCAGTGGATTCACCATTACTATATTCATCTTCTTCATCTTCAGATAAAAAACTTTTTATTTTGGATTTGAATAACTTTTTATCTTTCCCACTAGCAAAATATTTATCCTTATCACCATGTTTCTTCTATGATCTTATTGGGCTTATTTATTCTTAATCACTATCCTCTAATTTATTCATTCAAGAAAAATTAGGCACAAAGTTCACAATGGATCCACATTCGAAGCATTTTAAGGGAAGTTTCCCTTTTTAATTTACCTAATCCTCTTATCATATTTTTAGAAAATAAGGATAAAATATCATTAGGATTTTTATAAACCTCGTTTTCATAATCATAATCACTTGTTTCATATTTAATAAGAATATTATTGGATTTTTCTTTCTTAGCCACATTGAAAGACATTTCTCTATCAACTTTTTTTCCTTTCATAGCTTTATCCCTTATCATTTCATAAGTGATGAGAGAACTATAAACATCATCTGGAGATAATGTTTTAGAATCAATGTCTTCCAATGAAGAAACTTTAAGATCATGCTTTTCAAGAAGAATTCTTAATATATTTTCAAGAACAATAGAATCATAAAAAATTTCACTAAGAAATCTGATAGTGCTGACAATGTCATTTACCTTGGGATGTCCCCAACAGATTCCTACTCACCCATTTTTAAATATTCATACTCCATCCTCTAGATTTTTAATTTTTTGATTATTTTCCTTTTTATTTCCTTTTTATTTGTTTTTTAAATTTTCACATGTACCTTTAGATATGGAAACACACTTTAACCCTAGAAATTTACATTCATAAATTGATGATAGTAAATTATTCATGGACCATCCATCATTCTCAAGATTCTTCTTATCAACATATGTAAGAGGAACTTTTTCATTAATAGGAGGAAAACCATCTGTAGCAGCTTCAAGAACATCATATCCAATAGACATAAGATAGGGAAACATTATATATTTCAAGATATGATAGTTCTACCATCAAAATCTGGGATATATTTACCATTCACAGAATTCAGATTCTCTATCATCTTATCTTCAAAACATCAGTAAAGAATAAATGAATAGAACCTTCATATTTGATATAATTTGTAATTTCCCAGTTAGAATAATTGTATCACTGATAGGGGGATGGGGTTAATTAGTGATATATTTTCTATTATATTTCCTTCCTTATGAAACAAACTCCACCCATGTTAAAGGTTAATTTCCCTACTAAAAATAATTCAAACATGTATCCACAAGAACATTAGAATATACAAGGTTAATTACTCAATAATAATATCTATGTACTTGGTATGGTTTGGAAATTATCCAATACCATAAAATTCACTAGAAAACAATCCTTTTGTGGGGAAAACAATTAGTAGGATATGCCCTATCACTCATGTATCACAATTGAAACAATTCAATAGTATGTGTGCTCCTTCTAGAAAAAATAATGTAATGAAAAGTTCTTATAAAAAAACATGTCATGGTGTTTTGTTATAAACTTTCCCAAATGTATTATTTTTTAAAAAATTCTACACTTTCTTACCCAGAAACAGGTAAGAACATCCTTGACTTCATAATAAAACAATGTTTGAATTACAAGTCCGATTCCAAAATCTAATTTCTCAATATGATAATATAAATCTATTAGAATATGATTGAGATAATTATGAACCACTTCTATTATAAATATGGAAATCTCAATTAAATATTCAAGTCTGATTTTCTCAATACAAAAAAATTTATTTTCTATAATACTGCTAAAATATATCAAAATTTTTCTTCCTTAATCAGAGAATAATAATACGATTTTTCCAATATGATTTATCCAGCCCGATATCATAATCAACTGAATATGATAATCAGATGAATACAATGATAAAAAAATTGTAATCTTGTCTCTTCTCCTTTTTCTTCTATCTAGAATGAATTTTTCAAGAAAGACCCAATCTGGAATCCCTTATTATTTCTAGGGCTCTGCCTTCTCTCTTCTTCACCATGAATAGTACATCTATCAGAAAAGTACAATGTCCTTTTCCCCTTTATACTCTCCCAAAAAATGGTTTGGGTAGGATTCTTAAAAAATTTCCCACTTAACCAAACTATATGAATTTTCTTGTTCCAATGAATATCGGATACATTTATGACTTCTTCAAAACTTCTAATATCTTCTAAATCTGTATAAAATCTTTAAAAAACTACATCCCACTTATGAATTTCTTCAAAAAAATCAATTTTATTCTGATTCTTCAATCTGATTTTCATTAGGATCTACCTCATTATGATGAAGGAAAACGTAAAATAATAGATTCTTATTCATATCTTATCTTGACCCTTTTCAATGATAAAAAAAGTAATTCAAACCATTTTAAATGGTTGAAAACATTGTTGATGAAGATCTAAATTTATTCATCATATTGACCACCACATACTCTTCCGTTTCTTTTAATTCATCAGTACCAAAAAATTATTCCTCTGATGATTACAATTGCATACCGATTCTAATAGACCGGTATCAATAGCTTCAACTTCAAAAACTTATTTATCTTCTTTATTAAGGTTATGATTCTTATCCTTTAAATAAATCTTCATCTGAAAAACACATTACGATGATCTTGATACTGGAAAAATTCAACTTTAACAACTTTATTCATTCATAAAATTCATCTTGTATCATGAATTCCTTCATGACTTTCATTATATTGAATATTAACTTCAACATTATATAACTTATAATGAAAAGTATTGTGACTTCCCAATCAAAATCTGTCATTCCTTCTCAACATGAATAATAATGACATGATTATGGCCAGACTAAATATGATTTCCATCACCTTCTATTTCCAAATAGATACGATTAATTTGAATATGATTGGAAACACCTCTTCTCCCCTTTCTTTCATCAATCTTGCATCAAAATTTTCACAACTTACTTATGATTTGTGAGAAATAAAAAACAATAAATCATTATCATATTTATATCATAGTCATGAAGAATCAAATTCTTCCTCATTATAGTCTTCTCTTCCATTTCGGACCCAAGGTAAGTCTGATGAACTTTTTTTTATTTAAAAACCAAATTACCATTACGATGGAATTTATTCACCATTGTGAGTCCGATTTTATTGAATACAATGGTTAGTCTGATTTTCACAAAATGCAAGGTGAGTTTATTTCTTTTTTTCTTAAACTTCCTTAATAACAAAATACAATACCTAAATAGGATCATCATCCTTATCATCTTAGTGCTAACATTTTAAATGGTCTATCAAACAAGTGGGTGTGTGAGACCCACTTATTCCACCCTATTATTATTTCCCTTTATGGGTGATTATTGATGTATGTAGTGATTAGATGATGGATAGAAAGGGGATATTTATTATGAGATCATTAGAGGTGTAGGCGAGTTATTATTTATTCTTAATGATAATTATTTATATTATTTATTATTTCTCAAAATTACTATTACTTTGATAATGGGAACCTAAGTAACTAAGTGGGAAGTAATTATTTATGATACACTAGATCATTTCCCACTTCCAGTTCCCCCTATTTATGTATAGGGCCACTGGGGAGTGCCCTTAATTTTAGGATTGGTTCAAGCTAGTCAAGTGACTTGTGTTAGAATGAAACATAATTCTGTAGTTGGTCCCAGTTTGATATATTCTAGGACCATATCACATTAAATCAAACGGTAGATCCCAGGAAAACATTTCATTAGTTTGTGGTTTGGAATAGGGTTTTTATTGATATTCTTTAGTTTCCCTACTCGATTGATGTGTGCGGGGCCCTTGGAATATTTCTTTTATTTCTTATTTTCATTTCATTGAGGAAGTGGTCAATTAATTTGATCATTTACATGTGTAGCATGAGTGGGGTTTATATAGGATTTTTAAAATGGTTTGAAAAGTGTGTTTCATTAAATACAGTGGTAGATCTCATGAGAATCGCAATTTAAACAATGATTTTTTCTATTAACTATAAAATCAAGATCGATCGTTTCATCAATGGTCTAAAATTGAATAATTTTATACTTTTATACTTTCATAAATCTTAATTTTATATATTATAATTTTATACTTTTATAAATTTGTAAAAATATATACTTCTATAAATTATATAACATATATGTAATTTTATACCGTTTTATAAATTTATATACATTTATAAATTATGTATATTTAAATAAAATATTTATTCTTTTATAAATTATATATAATTTTATACTTGTTTATGGGTCTATAATTTTATATACAAATATAAATATATATAAATTTTTAATGTATACTTTTTTACATGATTTTTTTCTCAATTTATCAATAGTTTAATAGTTTTATACTTTTATAAACTCAATGTAGGTGTTGAAAATATTTTAAAAATATAATAATTTCTTTTTTTATTTATGAAACCATTATTATATTCAATAGCCATATTTCTTATTATGATAAGGGTTATCAAAAAATGTGGCTTTTTTTATTTCCATTATTACATTCAATAGTTGTATTTCATCAGTTTTTATAATGTAAATGTGATTTTACACTTTATTTATACTCATAGAAAAATGGTTTTAATCATTAAAAATATGAAGTGAAAAATAGTTTTCAAAATTCAAATCTTCTCCATTATTGCGGGAAAAAACACCTCAAGGAATCCTCTTAATGTTTTTGGGTGTGATTTTGTTTGTTAAATAGCCATAAAACCTAAAATGAGTGTGGTTGGTGTATTCATATGTAGGTTTTTAAGGTAGTGGATATTGTGGACCATAAAGGATATATTCTTAATGGAGAAGGAAATCGACAAAGTCAAATTTCCACATAACATCAATATGCGGACCGCGAATGACGCTACATAGACCGCGAATGAGAAACGGTTCATGGGAGGATCACAGTTCACAGAAGGCTGGAATTTTGCAGGATGGATTTTCATTTGTGGAAAGGAGGTGGTAATTTTAAGAGTCCTAAAAGAATTCATTTGTAGAAGAAATCGGTTTCCGCAAAGTAATAAAGTCTCTTCATGGACCGCGAAGGGAAAAATTATTCATGGGAGGAGCACTATCCACAATAAAAGTTGTACCGCATCAAAGATTTATGTAAAATAGAATAGCGAATTTTTAGGATCTATGTTCTTATATAATGACTGCTAATCCCATCATTACTAAGAGCAATTTTCATTAGAGAATATCTTTATTATGGGATGAAATTCATCTAATTCCGAAAGAGTTCACGAGGAGAAAGTTTGCAAAGGAGAAGAGCTTCCCGAGGATGATTTCATGAAGTGAAGTGGTTAAAGAGGGTGAATTACATGAAGGGTTAAGTAGTTCATGGGAGATCAAATATGTGAAGGAGAAATTCCATGAAGATAGTTTATAGAAGGGGATTGCGGGACATAGTAGCCCCCAAATAAAGAGTTGTCTTTAGAGGATATGTGGTCCATAGAAGAAGAATCCATCTAAAAATCATGGACCATATACAGAAGAATCGGTGGCCTTCAAAGCACTCTAGCCATGTGGTGTAGCGCTGTTCATGAAAGAAGTAATATTATTCACAGAGGATTAAAGGAAGCTTAAAAATGCACTTATATAGTTCATGAAGGCATTTTTCACAAACTAACAGTTCATGGAAATGTGGAATTCATTTATGGGTATAAATAGTACTTCAACAGAGCATCCATATACATTTGAGGATGTGTGATTTCATGTAAATTAAGGGACCTACAAGTTCATAAACTGTGAGTGGATCCCTTCTAGGAGCTGTGAGCAAAGGAAGAGGAAGACGATGATCCTTTCCACTGATAGTGATCCAGAGAAATATACATAGTGAGTGACCCATGGGAAACTAGTGAGCTAACCCTAAACCTTGTAAAAGTAGTATTATTTGGTCATAGAAGTGATCTAGACCGAATGTAAGATCCTGGAATTTTCTAGAGAAATCTCAGGCATGTTTTCATGTACTTTTTATTGTTATTAAGTACCTTTGGGTTGGGGTATGATCTGGTATGTGTTTGGGTTATGTTTTTAAGGAATATGGGAAGAAAGGGGGTTGTGCGTGGTTCGCACACGGTTTGGACAAACCGTGCTTAAGATAACCATGTGGATAATAGAGGTCGACACAGTTGGTGCACAGGTTTCCTAACTGTGAACCATCGAGCCATGCGAATAGTGGAAGACCACATGATTGGAACATGGTTTGGCCTAACCATGTGACCTCCCTAATGACACTGTTCGCATAGAGCAGTTTAATCCGAAAATTGGTTTTACAAACACTCAATCCCCCAAAACCTCTCAAGTTTGACCTAGGCTCAGGATTGAAAATTTTTGGGTGATATAAAAGCCTTTAAGAAGGATTCCAAGGTGATTTGAACACCATTCTTCTATATCAGAATCCCAGATTGAATATCCTCTCTCTTCCCGATAAGTATATTTCTTCCCTTTGCTTCTCCCATTCATTCCTCTATCATTCCTTAATTTTTTAGGGACGATCTCTATCATTTTCATGGATCTAAACTTATGGTTTGAGATCTAGATCATGTATTGTGGATCTAGATCTAAATTTTCAAGATCTTGATGTTTTTTATCTTAATGTTGGTTTAGGGATTTAGATGTGAAGCTTCATCAATGACGTTGTGCCGCTCGGATTTTGGGGAATTCTGTTGGGCTATATTCCATCAATAAACTGAGGAAGGTTATATAAATTGAACTCCCATAGTTATGATTATGATATTTTTATGTGAGTTAAGGATTTTCTAGCCTTCCATGAGAATTTATTTCGTAAATTGAAAAAATTTGGAAAGTGGAATTGACTTATGATTTCCTAGGTGATGATAATTGAATCACGGCTGCAACAAAATGGGGGTTTCAAAAATAGTTATTTTGGGGATTTTTTATTGTTTGAGATATTTTCATTGAGATATTGAATTAATTTTTTTGAGATAATGAATTGGGGGAAATTAATTATGAAATGATGTTTGGATATGTAAGAAAAATAATTGTGATAATTAATTATCTGCCATGATTTTGACCAAAGATAATTAACTGTGGGAATTAATTATGTTCCATAATGTTGATCAAAGATAATTAATTGTGAGAATTAATTATGAAAATTTGTTATTTCATATGGATAATAGTTAATTTTTGAGTTAACTAATGGCCTTTGAACTATTTAACTAATTGTTGGATTAATAGTAGAATGATGTGGAGAATTCTTGTGAATTAATTAATGATTAAATGGATGATATTTTTTTGGTTCTAGACATTTCATTATAGACTGATTAGATATTGGGACATAGACATGGTGTTCCTCCCCAATAGTTATCCAAGCTTGAGATTATGGGGTGATAGGCATGATTACCTAAACTGATTGAGATTTAGAGTGATAGGAATAAAGACCTACATTTAATGATATTTTGGGTGCTATGAATCATGACCTACACAAAATGAATGATAATATTGATTGATGATTCACACGAGATTTTGATTAATGACATCACTTTCAACCCCAAATGAATGATAATAATGGAAGATTATTCAAATGGGAAACATGAATTGAAACTAGTCATAATGTGACGATTAAAGATTAAATGACAATGTGATAACTATTTAAATTATTCATTGTATTTATTGCTTCATAGAACTACATGCACTATCTTTTGACTAGAATCGTTTTAGACTCTGTTGGTGGTGGCCTACTATGTTGTACTCACACCCTATTTGGACTGCCCAATTGGCACCTGAGTAGACTTTTTTTTATTGTAGTATAGGATAAGGTAAAGGCCCTAGGATATGTTGTAGTTTGGGATTGGAGCATGGGAGAGGGAACTAAACATAGTTCAGGACCCACTTGGGAGTCGTTGTGTCTTTAAATTCTGTTGCATTTTAGACACTTGTAAGTTGCATTGTCATATAATGTTTTACCTTTCAGTTGAGTATTGTATTTTCATGTTTTTTTATCATATAACATGGATTGTTTCCTGTTAATTACACTCTTCCGCACTTGGTTATTGTTATTTTCTTTCGTTAGTGTTTTATTCTGATAAAAGAGGGTATTGTCTCCCCAAGACTGACTTACCAGACCCTCAATGCTAGTCGGAACCCTCTGGTGAATGGGGAGTCATGCTTAAGGGCATGTGACCAACCAACAAGGGGAACCGTTTAGTGTCACCTAGGTCAGGACATCAAAAAGTGGAATTAGAGGAGTTTTATTTAATTTCTTCTTCTTTTGTCTTACTATTTTGGGAAATGTACATAGGATACCAGGAAGAGTCAAGCCTTGGTAACGAGATCCTACATGGGAGTTTCAAACCATTTTACAGGGGAAAATCTAAGTACTCAGGGTTGGATTGTTATGATTTCAATTTGTTATTATAGTTGGATATTATTTCACCTTGGGTGATGCAATTGTTGTGTGATATTATATTTGTTTTGAAAATTGTTGAATTTTGATTTGTGGACTAAAGAGACATGATAGTTGAGTCCACATGCATCATTCTAGGCACTCAGGGCTATTGTGACATGCATAATTCTAGGAACTCATGGGAAAATGAGTTATGGGAAAGTTGTTGAGCTTAAACAATTTTCCTTGTTGTGAGAGTGAAATAATGATGCAAAATGGGAATAAATGGGTCTCTAATGAGAATCTTGATTGATAAAATTAGTATGATTAATTAATTAATCATTGAATTAATTAATTTTAGATAATGTGATTAATTAATGGTTGAATTAATTAATGAAAATGTATGCACCCTTTTTAACCAAGACCTTGGATTAGGATGGTTAAGGGTAGTGATAAGGCCTTAGTGTTGACTGTGTGGTGAGAAAAAGGGAAATAATAGGTTTAAACTTGTTGTGTCAGTTTCTCCTCTTACATAAATGTTATAATGTTGCGTTATGAGACCTAAGATGTGTGATTGGATTTGTATAGATATGCTTCCACGATGCTTGTTGAGGGAGAGAATGAGGGGTATGGCCTGAAACATACTTCCAAACAAGGGAACTTAAGGCATCATTGGTGTAATATGAGTAGGAAGGAGAACATTTCTGATATAACTTTGCTCTTTTTATGCAATTCATCGAGAGAGACCTAGGGTTGGTTTAAAAAAGCATGCCGAAGTTGACAAGGGAGTTTTAGCTACAGCACCCTCCAACTTTTGTTGGTGAGGGTGGACCAGAGGGATATGAGTTCTGGATTGAATCCATAAAGACGAGACTTGAACATTTAGAGACTTCAGCTTGGAGGAGCATCAAGTTGGCTGCTTATATGCTATGGGGTTCAACGAAGCATTGGTGGTACATTCAGGTACGATCTGGATAGACTGGTGATATATTATGGAAGTAATTTTTGGATAAGTTCTTCGAGCACTTCTATCCAAACATGATGAGACAAGATAAGGATTCAGATTTTATGTATTTGACCCAAGGAAGCATGCCTATAATTGATTAGGCTGAACGTTTCACATATTTATAATGTTTTTCTCTAGCTTTGATGATAGATGAGGCTTCTTTATAAAAATGATTTCTTGATGAACTTTGGTGTGAAATTAAGTCCCAAGTGAATATATTTTGGCTGAATAAATTCACAAAAGTGGTTAATAAGGCTCTCATTTTATAGGGGATCTTGAAAGAGGATTCTAGTACTATACATGTAGTTGTCACTGGATGATCAGGGAGTGTGCCTTCCAAGAGCAGTAAGCATCATTATGAGAATCTTAGTCAGGATAATGGAAATAAAGGTGTACAACCAAGAGGAATAGTTGCACCAGATCTTACTAATGTGATTTTACACCATTGTAGTATGAAGGGAAACTATTGTACACATTGTCCCAAACCACCATTAGAGTGATGGTTTTGTAGAAATATGTGACACCTACAGAAGTTTTGCCAGAAGAAGTGGAAGGTTGGTGCTGAGGGAGTAGCTACTCAGAGTCAGAGTGTGGGAAGGGGGTCTTCTACACCATATAGGTCTAGCAGTTGAAACTCTATTTGAAGATGCGGTAGAGGTAGTGGAAACAGTGCTTCAGGGTATGAGCGCCTGTATTAGCAGAGTGGTTCTACTCAGGGGAGTCATATGACACCACAAGGAATAGGTACGTGACAGTTACATGCAGTGCAACCTACACTTATAGAGAGTGAGGGTAGTCCATCGATAGTGAGAGGTACTATTCTAGTTTATTCTACTTTAGCTACTTCCTTGTTTGATATTGGTTCCTATCATTCCTTTATATCTTCAAATCTTTTTAATTTCTTGATAATGGAGGTGGAGTCAATAAGTGGGGTGAAGAATATTGATACACCATTGGGATAATAGTCTAGGGATATCTGTTTATAAAAGGGATGTTTTCCAGAGATCATATAGTATTTTTTATTTGGGATATTTATGTCCTTGATATTATGGACTTCGACCTGATTATGGGTATGGACTGGCTAGTCGCATACTGAGATCACATATATTTTTACAGCTATAGAGTGACCTTTGCATGTCCTAAGGGTGACCAATATGTTATTTGGGGATAATGGTATATCCATGCAGGCTGAGTTGGGCCAATTACTCATAAAATAGGAGAGATCACAACCCAAATTTCTATTCTTTTGTAGGATTATGGGATTGGTAGGAAATACATCCTTCCAACAGTAGTAGAACTATTTCAGGATGTCTTTCCTGAATACTTTTCAAGGTTTCCACTAGAGAGAGATGTGGAATTCACTATTAAACTCATGTTGGGGTATGATATGGTATCTATTCCACCTTACAGAATGGAACCGACTAAGCTCCAAGAGATCAAAATGCAGTTGGAGGAATTGGAGGATAAAGGGTTTATCCGTCTAAGTATGTCACCTTGGGGATCACCTATATTTTTTTCTAAGAAGGCCGACGAGAGTTTACGCTTTTGTGTTGATTAACAAAATTTGAATAAAATGACCATAAAGAACTTGTATCCTATTCCGCATATCAATGATCTATTTGACCATCTAAAGGGGGATTGAGTATTCTCAAAGATCTATATGAGATCAGGGTATCATTAGGTGAGAGTTTGGACTTCTTATATACTACGAACTACTTTCAGAAGCAGGTATGTCCTTTATGAGTTTTTTGTAATGACATTTGGGTTGAAAATTTACCCAACAATATTTATGGACTTGATGAAAAATATCTTTCATCCGTACTTATCTTAGTTTGTGGTGGTGTTTTTTGATGACATCTTGGTTTACTCTAATACTCATGAGGATCATGACCAACATATTGACATCATTCTGGGTACACTGATAGAGCATCAACAATACGCCAAGCTATCTAAATGTCAGTTTTGGATTGATAGGGTAAACTTTTTAGGGCACATCATCTCAGAAGAAGGTGTGACTGTGGGCCTAGGGAAAGTGCAGGTAGTGATTTCTTGGGAGCATCCCAAGATTTTTTTGACATCTGAAGCTTTTTGGGATTAACTGGTTATTACAGGAGGTTCATCAAGGTCTTTTCCCAGGTGGCAGCACCACTTACAGGTTTGACAAAGAAAGGGATGAAGTTTGATTGGACAGAATCATGTAATAATTCTTTCTAGGAGTTGAAGAATCGCTTGACATAAGCACCAATTTTGATATTACCTAATTCGGTTGAGGAGTACATGGTGTATTATGACACATCTGGTATCGGACTCGGAGTTGTGTTGATGTAAGGGGATCGAGTCTTTGCTTATGGGTCTTGGAAGCTGAGTCCACATGAACAAAATTACCCTACGCATGTCCTTGAGATTGTGGTAGTGGTTTATGATCTTAAGTGTGGGAGACACAAGCTTTTGGGTGATAAGTTTATAGTTTTTACAAATCACAAAATCTTGAAGAATATATTTTCATAGAGTGACATAGATCTTCAGTAGAAATGATGGGAAGAATATATGAAGTCCTTTGATTTAGAATAGGAATATACACCCAATAAGGGGAATATTGTGGATGATGACTTGAGAAATAAAACTTAGTCTCAGTTGGTACATGAGTCTACTAAAGAGTGGAATATGATTAATTTTCTTGCAGAAATTCTTGTGGTAGTTCAAGAGAGTTAAGAAGGGATAAATTTGGTTTCTGTAGTAGTGGAATATACACTTTTGAGATAGATCAGGGACAAGCAGTATGAGGATCCATAGTGCTTATCCTTGAGGGAAATCCTTGAAGGTGGGGAGAAACCTTCAGACTGGATAATAGAGGAGGATGAGATCATTTATGTGAAAAATCGGGTTGTTGTGCCTATGAGTATGTGGGAGTAACTCATGCAAGAATGTCATGCTTCATGGTGGGAAGTACATCATGGGGTAAAAAAAATGTACCATGACCTATGATGATTGTTTTGGTGGCCAGACATTTAAAAAAATATAGAAGGGTTCATAACAAGATGTTCCACCTGTCAGTTGGTAAAGATAGAGCATCAACGACCAGGAGTCCTATTGCAGCTGTTACCTATTTTGGAATGGAAGTGGGATGACATGAGTATGGATTTCATTATAGGTCTTAAAAATAAACATTGGAAGAATGATTCTATTTGGGTCGTTGTGGATCAGATAACAAAGGTTGCACACTTCTTGAATATCCGAGAATCCTTTATAGTAGAACAGTTGGGAGAACTGTATGTATGAGAGATAGTTCATTTTCATTGGGGGCCAAGGACTATCATTTTGGACCATGATTCAAACATTACTTCACACTTCTGATAGGCTTATAGAAGGCTCTTGGTACATATATTCTATTAAGTATGACCTACCATCCACAGACAGATGGGAAGTCGGAGCGTACCATACATGTAACACCCCTCCCTACCTCATTGGCTTGAGGAGGCGATGAGGGATACTTGGCATTAAGAGACATTCCGAAGGTGCCAAAGGCTGGAAATAAATTCCAAGGGATTCTTGAACAAATTGGGGAATGATTTTCCCTTAAGAAAAAACCAACCAGAAATCCAATAACAACCATTTTATGATACATGTCAATACAACATTCAAGAATTTATTCTCAAAAGACAACCAAGTTGTTCCATAATACATCCCATACCACTACAACTAGACATGTCCAAAAAATAACAGAGTACTATGTAGAAGACTAAACCACACCACACCATGATCTATGACACCACCACAACTCCACACTAAGACCCAAGCTCCAAGATCCACCAAGGGATCACAATGCACCACTAAAGGAGGGTGATGCCTTACCTTTTCCCATGTCACGGTACACAACATCTGCAAAGACACCAACATGCCAATGTAGGGGGTGAGTACTAAAACTCAGTAGGATTTACCCAAATGAATTCCCTACACATCCCACTAGAATAAAACTGTTAGGACATTTATATAAAACAGTTTATATAAAATAATCACAAGCACAACCATTTTCATAAGCCAAACATGACCTTACCAAGCCATCACACCCAAACCAAGCAACCAAGGGAAAGCCAACCAAACATGCCACAATCCATTTCATCAGTTACAAAC
Source organism: Viscum album (assembly GCA_963277665.1). Taxonomy (NCBI): domain Eukaryota; kingdom Viridiplantae; phylum Streptophyta; class Magnoliopsida; order Santalales; family Viscaceae; genus Viscum; species Viscum album. The sequence goes on from OY728148.1 coordinate 721,526,297, forward strand.
TAGAAAAAAAGTTCCAAATTTGGAAGCAATGCACAACAAAAAACCAAACAGTGGGACCTCCACCCAACCCATTCACCCATGCATGCCAAAACAACCAAAATGGTGGGACTTCCGCCCAACCCGTTCACCCATTCACAACTAAAACTACTTACCAACCACTACCCACATGGTGGTTCTTCCGACCAATATCTATCAACTTTTATAGTGAGACTTCCCGCCCACTTCCACACAACATTTCAACCAATCACAACCATGCATAAAACCCACCAATGTCACAACAACATGAAATCAACCAATTCCATTGCATACCAATCCACATAAATAAATCATACATTTATTGAAAACCATTTTCAATGCCAAACTACATTTCAATAAAAGCAACATATTTATTGAAAACCATTTTTCATCAACCATTTTCCCAAATCAATCTCAACAACCCATTTTAAAATCTCTATTTTTAAATCCACAACAATTGCATTTCACCATGAAATGCCATTTTTCCCCAAAATCCCCAAATGGATTTCAAACCAATTTTGCATAACAAATCACAATTAATCTTCAGCACAATAACTAATTTTAACAAAGAACCACTAGTTATAATGAAGTGGTGTAGAGAGAGAAGCCACCTACCTTTAGGGTTCCTTAGAAACCAACCCATGAACAATCGGGCCTCAAATCTAGCGAACGCACCACCAAAACCTCTCTAGATCCCTTTCCCTAACATCCGCAAGCCTTAATATTAACATCTAAGGAAACCACAACCCTAGATATACACAAAAGAGGTGTATATATAGAAAACAAAGAAATAGAGGGATGTAGATCTAGAGGAAATCACAAGGAAACCAAGAGGATAGACTTACCTGGGAGAAACCAACTTCAAAATACCAAGAAACCTCTTCAAAATCCTTCCAAACCGAGTAGGAGATCCCCTCCAACCCCTGAGAACCTGAAATCCCAAGTGAGGATCGAGTGGGAGGAAGGTTGGAGTGTTTTAGGTCAAGGATGAGGGATCCTGGATTTAAAAACACCAACTTTAAGTGACCACACGATTAGCCCACACGGTTTGGAAAGCTGTGCACTAACCGTGCGCATGCTACTGCCTAGAGAGAAAGGGTCCGTACGGTTGCCGCACACAGTTTGGAAAACCGCGTATAGGTCGCGTGAAGCCTACTGTCTCCCCCTGCATGGTTTCCTAGAGAATCTACATGGTTTCCCTTAACCGTGCTCAAACTGTGCACCCATTTAAAATCCTCCAAACTCATCCAAAACCATTCCAAACTCTCCCAATCTCTTTTCACCTCATCCCATGCACTTTAAACACATAAAAATGCATAACAAAAGGCTACATACCTCAAATAGGGGGTACTACATTCTCCCCACCATTGGACTTTCCGTCCCCGGAAAGTAGTGAACCCGCCCTTTGCCGAAAGAGCTCGGGCCACTGGTCGATCATCTCTTTCTCCCACACCCAAGTCTCCACTTGAATCTGAGCATATTTCCACAAAAAAAAGAACTAAACCAATGATTTTACCACACAAGAGTTTCTCTTTCTAATCCAAAGCCTGCACTGGCACATGCACCAATGAAGCATCTAGTTCTTGCTCAACATGATCCCATCGAATCACATGGTCACGATCCGGCTGATACTTTTTCAACTGTGACACATGAAACACACTGTGCACCACAATGAAACTAGGCGGCAAAGCCAAATGATAATCCACCTCACCAAACCACTCAAGAATCTCAAAAGGCCCAATATATCTCAGAGATAACTTTCCCTGCTTCCCAAACCGACGATGTCCAAACCTAGAAGAGATCCTCCAGAAAACATGATCACCCACCTCAAATGACAATGGCCTTCGACGATGATCCGCATACGATTTATGATGACTCTGAGCTATCTCCATTCTCTTTCTGATCAACTTGATCTTCTCTGTAGTCTCCTGGACAAGGCTCGATCCAACCATTAAGGACTCACCTGTTTCCACCCAACATAGTGGAGAACGACACAGCCGCCCATACAACGCTTCCAATAGAGCCATATATATGGAAGCCTAATAACTGTTATTGTATGAAAACTCAACCAACAAGTTCTTCTCCCAAGAGCCACTAAAATTCATGACACAAGCCTGAAACATATCCTCCAGAGTTTGTATCATCCTCTCAGATTGACCATCCGTCGGAGGGTGATACGCCGTACTCATGGTCAACTTATTTCTAAGGGCTTTCTATAAGGATTTCTAGAAAAGAGATGTAAAACTAAGATCTCTATCAGATACGATCAAAACTGGAACACCATGCCTCATTACCACTTCCCGGATATAGATTTTGGATAGATCCTCCAACGTATGATATTCACAAATTGTGATGAAATGGGCCGACTTCATTATCTGATACACTATCACCCAAATGGCATCATGCTTTCTAACCATTCTTGGGAGACCTATAACAAAATCCATCACTATTTGGTCCAACTTTCAAAAAGGTATTGGTAAAGACTGCAACATTTCTACTGGCCTCTGGTGTTCTGCCTTGACCTGCTGACAAGTCAAGCATCTCGAAACAAACTCAACCACGCTTCTTTTTATACCAGCCCACAAGAACTATGCTTTCAATGATTTATACATTTTCTGAATTCCAGGATGAACAACCCACCTTGAATGATGATACGCCCTGAGAAGATCCTCCTGAAAAGAAACTGGTACAACCATCCGATTACAAAAAAAACAAAACTGAATCTCCATTCAGTTTCCAACCCTCAATGGTCTCCCCACCATTGAGTCTCTACCCCATGGTCACACACTCAAAATCAGATATTTGTGCCTCTTTAACTAGGCCAACCAAGTCATGAATCAAAAAAAATGGAAAGAAGACTACTCTATCACACTGTTCCACACATTCCAACCACATATCAGCTATAACCGAAATCAACTACCACTGGTCCAATGCCTATTTCACCATATGAGCATATGATTTTCTACTTAATGCATCTACCACCAAATTTCCATTACCTGGTGTGTAGATTAATTCAAAATCATATATTTGGAGATATTCCATCCATCTCCTTTGCCTCAAGTTCAAATCCGTTTGTGATAAAATATGGTTCAAGCTCTTATGATCCGTATATACCGTGAATTTCTCACCAAAGAGATAATGATGCCACACTTTCAAAGCATGAAACGCTACTTCCAATTACTAAAAATGAGTTGGGTAGTTCTTCTCACGCATCCTCAACTTCCGTGATCCATACACAACCACATGATTCCCTTGAATGAGAACGCACCCCAACCCTGATCACGATGCATCACAATACACCATGTACCCTTTTCCTGGTTCTGGAAAAACCAAGATTGGTGCTGATGTAAGGAGACCCTTTAGCTCTTCGAAACATTACTAACACTGTTCATTCCACTAGAATGGAACATATTTTATTGTAAAACCTATCATCAGTGAATCAAAACGTGAAAAATCATGAGCAAAATGCCGATAATACCCACATAGACCAAGGAAACTCCATATATCAAACACATTCTTTGGCAGTTTCCATGATATAACATCCTCTATCTTTTCTGGATCCACTAAAACATCCCTTTTAGAAATCACATGGCCAAGAAAATGAACTTCATGTATCCAAAAGTCATAATTTGACAATTTGGCATACAACTGATGATCCCTCAAGATCACCAGCAATATCGCTAAGTGTTGCCCAAGTTCCACCCTTGTCTTTGAATACACAAGAATATCATCAACAAACACCACCAAAAATGAATCCAGATATTTCTGAAATACCTGATTCGCCAATTCTATGAACACCGCTGGTGCATTCGTTAGACCAAAGGGCATAACCACATATTCATAATGGCCATATCTACTTTTGAAAGCTATTTTAGGGATATCGTCCTTCCCCACCAGCAATTGAAGATTTCCCAACTTTAGGTTGATCTTGGAGAACCACTGGGCTCCCCTTAATTGGTTGAACAAATCATCAATTCATGGAAGTGGATATCTTTTCTTTATCGTAACTTGGTTAAGTCTACGATAATCGACACAATGTATCAAAGTTCCATCCTCCTTTTTCTCAAACAACACCGGTGCTGCCCACAGGGACGTGCAAGTCTAGATAAACCCTTTGTTTTCTAACTTTTCCAACTAGACATTCAATTCCCATAATTCAATAGGTGCCATCCGGAAAGAAATATGTGAGATAGGACTGGTCCCCAGAAGGAGATCAATTATAATACACACTTCTCTTATGGGAGGTAACCCATAGAATTCTTCGGGAAAAACATCCATGAATTGATCTACCACTACTGGAATAACACTCTGCTCAACACCCTCTACCGATTCCAACGACAATACCGCCAACTGATACGATACTGTACCCACTACTAGTGCAAACAAACCCATTGCACCCTTTCTTTCATTCCTCTCTCCTCTAAAGAGATGTCTAACACCATCGTGTGTCGTAAAAGCCACTGTTCGTGCCTCATAATCGATGTGGGCATTAAACACCACCAGCCAATACATTCCCTAGATTACATCATACCCATCCATCTCAAGCACTGAGAAAGTATAGGTTATTTCAACCTCACCCACAACAATACCACATGCTCTTCACAAGAAGGCTCGACACTCTCTTTGACCCAGAAGAGTTTAAAGTTTCAAAATTGAGGGCATCATTTCTACCCTTAAACCCAGCAAATCAACCACACGTGCAAAAATAAATGAGTGTGAAGAACCTGTATCAAACAACACTTGCATCAAGGATAAATTTAAAATAATAGTACCTCACACTGTGGATGGTATCGACTGATCATCCACCACAACCTGATCAGCTCCAAACATATGTTTGCTTGCCACGCTCTGCTCTTTGTTTCCCTGTTGAGGCGTCGTGGTATTCTGAGAATCACCATGACCCACTTTACTCTTTCACTGAGGGGTATGTTGTTGTCCCCATCCCATCAAAGAATATGATTCCTGCGATCCCTAAGAAGTATCACACGCACCCGACATTGGAGCATTCTGAAAATAACACTACAAATGCCCCATCTGCTTACAATTATGACATGCTTGAGGTTGTGCCGTACAATCTCTCTTGATGTGGCTCATCAAACCACACTGAAAACATCCTAGTTTTCTCTGGGGATTAATAGGAAGATTCACCGATCCAACCATTGGATTATGTTCCATACTCCCACCCTGGGAATAATTGTCCCTCCTCTTCTTGAACCCAGCATTAGAGTTCCCACTATTTCCCATGGGTACCACCATACTTCCTCCGCCCGGAGAACCCAACAGACCCCCCTCAGCCACTGAGGCTCTATTCACCATCTCTATGTAATCATCTATACACAGCACCACTATATTTGAATGGATTTCTTACCTTAACCCTGCTTCAAATATCCTCACCTTCAATGACATGCTACCCACCACCTCGGGTGAAAACCTCACTAAGTTCATAAACTTAACTGCATACTCCATTACAGACATAAACTCTTTCTTCAAACTAAAGAAATCAGTCGTACATAGAATTATCAATGTATGTGGGTAGAATTTTATTAAACATTCTTTAAATCCTTACCACATCATACCCTGGTCCATCCCCATTTGGAATTCCATCTCCCACCACTAAAGGAAAATATCTTCCAACATATATGTGGCCAACTTCACTTTTAACTCCACTGGGGTTCCCAAGAACTCGAAGATCATGTTGATTCTATTCGAACATGCTTATGCCCTATCTGGCTCTAAATCACCCCTGAAGATGGGTGGATTATACTTTTTAAACTAATCCACATGGTCCACATGCCTTGGTTCATCCATTTTATTTCCACTTTCCATAGCTTGGAAAGCCTGCACTATGCTTTGCACTAGCTGATGGTTCACCTGAGGCTCAGGTGCTACCACATTCTCAGCAGCCTCCTCTGGTTGGTCTCTACAATGCCTACCCAGTGCCATTTATATAAACATAAAACAAACAACCATGAGTCTCACCTTTGTAGACATCACGAAATCCCATTTCAAATCACATTACACAACACTATCACACAAGGCTTTCCATAAGTCCACATTTTCCATGTTTCACCATTATGAAAACGAAACCATTTTCAAAATACCAATTTATTCATGTTATAATTTCAAACATTCATATCACATCATAAATCATTATACCACAATGAAAGATGTATTCTAGAGGGAATTCATTTCAACCATTCATTCCATGCTCATCTCATTGGCTACACCCATGACAATGAGATTTCCAATGCCTATAAGTGTCTCCAAACCACTCATGCACCCAACTTCCTGGTAACTTGAATTTCCGCATAAGAGGGTTAGCTACATCCTTTTATGCTATACATTCCAAGTTCAGACATTCCTATTCCTTGCTACCATCCTGACTCAAGGAATATTCCACGACAAATATCAACACCAAATCCGAGAATCAACTCCAAAGGACCGAACAAGCTGATACCATTTGTAACACCCCGCCCCTACCTCAATGGATTGAGGAGGCAGCAAGGGATACTTGGCCTTAAGAGATGTTCCCAAGTCACCAAAGGCTGGAAATAAAAGCTGAGGGCTTCTAGAACAAATTGGGGAACAATTTTCCCTTAAGACAAAACCAACGAACAATCCAATAACAACCACTATATGATGCATGAAAATACAACATTCAAGCATGTAGTCTCAAAAGACAACCAAGTTGTTCCATAATACATCCCATACCACAACAACTAGACATGTCCACCAAACATCAGAGTACTATACAGAAGAATAAACCACACCACACCACAATCCATGAAACCACCATAGCTCCACCACAGGCTCCAAGCTCTAAGCTCCACCAAGGGATCACAGTGCACCACTAAAGTAGGGTGATTCCTTACCTTTGCCCACATCATGGAACACAACATCTGTAAAGACACCAACATGCCAAAGTAGGGGGCGAGTACTAAAACTCACTAAGATTTTCCCACATGACTTCCCTACACACACCACTAGGATAAAACCATTAGCACATTTATATAAAATAGTTTATATAAAATAATCACAAGTACAACCATTTCCATAAGACAAACATGCCCTTACCAAGCCATCACACCCAAACCAAGCATCCAAGGGAAAACCAACCAAACATGCCACAATCCATTTCATCATTTACACACTAGCACAACAAGTTCCAACTTGCAAAGAAATGCACAACAAACAACCAAATGGTGGGACTTCCGCCCAACCCGTTCACCCATGCACACCAAAACAACCAAAATGGTGGGACTTCCACCCAACCCGTTCACCCATTCACAACTAGAGGTACTTCCCGACCACTACCCACATGGTGGTTCTTCCGACCACTATCCATCACCTTTTATAGTGAGACTTCCTACCCACCTCCACACAACATTTCAACCAATCACAACCAAGCATACAACCCACCAATGTCACAACAACATGCAATCAACCAATTCCATTGCATTCCAATCCACTTCAATAAATCATCCATTTATTGAAAACCATTTTCAAGGCCAAACCACATTTCAATAAAAGCAACATATTTATTGAAAACCATTTTTCATCAACCATTTTACCAAATAAATCTCAAAAACCCATTTTAAAATCTCTATTTGAAAATCCACAACAATAGAATTTCACCATAAAACCCCCCTTTTTCCCAAAATCCCAAAATGGATTTCCAACCAATTTCACAAAACAAATCACAATTAATTTTCAGAACAACAATTAATTTTAAAAAATAACCACTAGTTCTAAGAAAGCGGAGTCGAGAGAGAATCCACCTACCTTTAGGGTTCCCGAGAAATCGACCCATGAACAACCGCGCCTCATATCTGGCGAACACACCACTGAAACCTCTCTAGATCCCTTTACTTAACATCCACAAGCCTTAATATAAACATCAATGGTATCCAAAACCCTATAACTACACAAAAAAAAGTGTAGATATAGAAAAACAAGAAAGAGAGGGATGCAGATCTAGAGGAAAACACAAGGAAACAAAGAGGAGAGACTTACCTGGGAGAAACCACCTTCAAAACGACAATAAACCTCTTCAAAATCCTTCCAAACCGAGTGGAAGAGCCCCTAAAACCCCTAAGAACCTGAAATACCGAGTGAGGATCGAGTGGGAGGAATGTTGGAGTGTTTTAGGTCAAGTTCGAGGGAGCTCAGACTTAAAAACACCAACTTTAAGTGGACACACAGTTAGCCCGCACAATTTTGAAAACCGTGAGGTAACCATGAGGACGCTACTACCTAGAGATAAAGGATCCGCATGTCTGCCTCACATGGTTTGGAAAACTATGAACAGGCCGTGTGAAGCCTACTGTCTCCCCCTGCACAATTTCATGTGGAATCCGCATGGTTTCCCTTAACCGTGCTCAAACCGTGCAACCATTTAAAAACATCCAAACTCATCAAAAACCATTATAAACTCTCCCAAACTCTTCCCAACTCATCCCATGCACATTAAACCCAAATAATTCCTAAAAATACTAAATACCTCAAACCAGGGGTACTAAAATACATGTGTTAGAGGATATACTGCGAACATGTGTGCTTAAATTTAGCGGTTCTTAGGAGAAGAACTTGGATTTGATGGTGTTTTCCTATAAAAATAGTTATTAGGAAACTATAAATATGGAAAAAAATGAGGAAATTTATGACAGACCTTGTAGATCACCATTTTTGGTTAGAGGTGGGTGAGTCAGAGTTATTGGGACTGAGTCTCGTTCAGGAGACATCAGAGTAGGTACAGTTGATTCAGAAACATATGGATATGACTCAAAGTAGGTAGAAGTCATATGATGATATAAGAATATGACCCCTATAGTTTATAGAGGGTGATCTTGTATTCCTTTGGGTGTTTCCTAGATTGGGTCACCACAGGATATAGAGGAAGGGAAAGTTGGCACCCAGGTTTGTAGGACCGTTTGTGGTGCTCGGGATAATTTGGCCGGTTGCATACCGATTAACACATCTATAGAAACCCATCACTATGCTTGATGTTTTCCATGTTTCCCAAAAATGGTAGTATCACCCCTACCCTTCTCATGTGATTTATATGGAAGAGGTTGACGTCAAGATAGATGTGTCCTTTGAGGAGAATCTGATACGTGTGTTGGTTCGTAGTGAGAAAGTGTTACGGGGAAATACTATGCAATTAGTTCGTGTGTCATGGAAACATGGAAGTGTTCAAGAGAAAACTTGGGAATGGGATACATAAATACATTCTAAATGGCCCAATATTTTTAGCTCGAAATCTTAGAGAACTTTGGGAGTGCATCTCGAGGACGAGCTATTATAAGTTGGGGAGATTGTAAGATCCTGACATTTTATGGAGCAATCTCGGGCGTTTTTTCAAATAATTTTTGTTGTTATTAATTAACTTTGGTTTGGGGTATGACCTAGGGTGTGTTTGGGTGAAATTTTTAAGTAACATGGAAAAACATGGGGTTGTGCATGGTTTGCGCATGGTTTGGCCAAACCGTGCAAAACCTAACCATGTGGACAGTGGAGGTTGGCATGGTTTGAACATGGTTTGACTAACCATGATCCATCGATTAGTGACGGTAGTGGAATACCACATAGTTAATGCATAGTTTTTCTTAACCATGCAGCCTCCTAGGTGAAACCGTGCACGCATAGAAGTTTAATCCAAAAATTGGTTTTAAAACCACCCAAACCCCAAAAATCTCTCTAGTTCAACCTCGTATCGGGCTTGATTGTTTCTAGGTGATCTTAGATCCTTACAGAGATATTTAAGGTTGATTCAAACACTTTTCTTTGAGATCAGAAGCTTGGATTGAAGATTAGCTCTCTTCCTGGCAAGTGGATTCCGTCCCGTTGCTTCTCCCATTCATTCCCCTATCTTTACTTAATCTTTTCAGGAAATATATCCACCATTTTCATGGATATAAACTTGTGGGATGATATCTAGATTTTGGATTTTGGATCTTGATCTATTTTTTTCAAGACCTTGATTCTTTTGATCTTAATTTTGTTTTAGGGATTTAGATCTGAAACATGATTGACGATGTTGTGCCTCTCGAATTTTGAGGATTTATATTGGGCTAATTTCCATCAATAAACTTAGGTAGGTGGTCTATGTTGAACTCCCATAGTTGTTATTTTGATATGAGTATGTGAGTTTATGATTTTCTAGCTTCCCTAGATAACTAATTTGCTAAATTGGAATAATTAGGAAAGAGGAATTGACTTATGATGTCCTTGGGGATTAATTTATAATTGAATCATGGAACAAGAAAAAGGGGGTTTTCCCAAATAGTTATTTTGGGGATTTTTTATGGTTTGAGATGTTATAATTGAGATATTTTATTGATTGTGTTAATATAATTAATTGGGGTGAATTAATTATGAAATGATTCTTGTATATATATAATAATTTGTGGGAATTAATTATGTTCTATGATGTTGTCCAAAGATAATTAATTGTGAGAATTAATTATGTGCCATAATGTTGATCAAAGATAATTAATTGTGAGAATTAATTATGAATTTTTTTTATTTGATATGGATAATTAATTGCGAAGAATTAATTTTGGAATGAGAATGGTGTTGATTAATTAATTAATTAATGAATTAATTAATGGGTTATGTGCTTAGTTAATTGTTGGGTTAACTAATGGCCTTTGAACTATTTAAATAATTGTCAGATTAGTAATGGAATCATGCAGAAAATTCTTGTGAATTAATGAATGATTAAATGGATTATATTTTTGTGGTGCTAGACATAGTGTTCTAGACCGATTAGAAGTTGGTACTTGGCCATGGTGTTCCTCCCCAATAGTTATCCAAGCTTGATATTATGGGGTTCTAGGCATGACGACCTACACCGAAAGAGATATATAGTTATAGGCATGGAGACATACTCTTAATGAGTTTTGGGGTGCTAGCCATGATGACCTACAACAAATGAATGATAATAAGGAATGATAATTCAAATGATATTGTGGTTCTTGACATGATGTTCAACACCAATTGAATGATAATAATAAATGGTGATTAAAATGGGAAACATGAATTGAAATTGGGCCTAATGTGATTGTTAAATATTAAATGACAATGTGATAACTATTTAAATTATGTATTGTATTTATTTATTCATAGAAGTGCATGAAATATATTTTGAATGGACTCATTTTAGACACTATTGGTGGGGCCCTACTTAGTTTTACTGACACCATATCCAGGCCGCCAAATCGGCACCCGAGTAGAATTTGTTGTTGTAGGATAGCATAAGGGAAATTCATTGGGATAGCTTTTAGTTTGGGATTGGAGCATGGGAGAGGGAACCAGACGTGGTTTTGGACCCTATTGGGAGTCGTTGTGTCTGTACTTTTAGTTTCATTATAGACACTTGACATTTTCATTGTCCTAGTATGTTTTACCTTTCAGTTGAGTATTGTATTTTCATGTTTTGGTTATCATATGACATGGATTTATTCTGGTAATTTATATTCTTCCACACATGGCTATTATTATTTGATTCTATTAGTGTTTTATTCTGATAAAAGAGGGTATAGTCTCCCCAAGACTGACTTACCAGACCCTCTCTTCTAGTCGGCACCCTCTGGTGTACGGGGAGGAACACTTGAGTTCATGTGGCCAACCGGATTAGGGCACCGTTTAGTGGCACCCTGGTCGGGATTTCACACCTAACATCATAATTGGTAGTGAGCCTTAGTGAATTTGGTACAGTAGACACATTGTCATTGTATTCTCCTTAGATGTAGCCTAGTGAGGGTAAACCGAGTACAAATATATGTTCCCTTGTTCTTGCTTTATTACTTTACTTTCAATACATTATCATCGGATAAAATTGGAAAGGATATGATCAACACTAACATTAAATAACATAATAAGTGACCCTTGTAATAAATAGTCCAAGATATAGTAGAGTGGGAAGAAGTTTTAAAAATAATATATATACCCAGATTCACCCCGCCCCCTCTCAGGGTACTTAGGACCCTTTTTGACATAATAATTATATTTATAAATTTTTTTTAATAAGTTTTTGTTTTTGATCAAATGAGATGATAAATTTTTTTTTTTCAATATTTCCATTTTCTTTCAATAAAATCATGATACCCATCATCAATTGAACATATTTTGTATATTTATGTTGTTAAATATTAATATTACCAAATCAAATAGGACCACTATAAATAGTGAATGGATGAATGCCAATCATATAATAAAAATATTGGGTGAAGTAGTTCATCAACTTTTCAAAAGATCATGCATATAACGCTTCTCAAATCATTTTTATGCGTTTTCTCTGTTGTTATTCGAGACTAATTAATCCATATGAGTTGGAAGAACACTTGATCTATCATATAATTGATCGATGTTAAAAATTTTGGAATAAACATAAGAAAAAAGTGAATGTTCCTAGTGACTGAGATATCGCTACGTTTTATGGATCATCTGATATGATTACATGTATAGGCAATAAAGAAGACCATATCAAGGATGTCATTATAGGTGTGAATGATAATGAAGATCGTATTGAGAAAATAATAATGAAAATTGATTATGAACTTCATGATTGTCCAAAAAAATTTATATGTTAAATATTTTTAAAAAGATGTTATTGTATAATGGTTGCACTAAATATATTGCATTGTCAGCCATATTGAAGCTATATAATTTAAAATTTGGAAATAGAGGGAGTGATGATAGTTTTAATGAACTGATTTCTATGTTGAATGATATGATCCTAGAAGACAATGATCTCCCTAGAAGAAAATATGATGCTAAATGAATACTACATTTGATGGGTATGATCTCTAAAAGAATACATTCATGATCAAATTACTATATACTATTTCTCAAGGACCATAAATTACATAAATAATTCCCAAATTGTGGTGATTCTTGATACAAGAAAGATGAATTAGGTCCTACGAATGTTTTATGGTGCCTTCCAATCATTCCAAGGTTTTGGAACATATATAGATGTGAGGAGACTACAAGGCATGTAGATAAAAGAAATAAAGAAGTGAAACTTTTTCACCCTATAGACCCTCCTTAGTGAAATAGAATTGATCATTATTATCCTGAATTTGGAAATGAGATAAGAAACCTTCATCTTGTATTATCAATGGATGGAGTGAATCCTTTTGGTTTTCAAAGCAGCACTCATAGTACACAGTTGGTTATGTTAGAAAATTATAACATGTAACCATGGTTATGAAAGAAACAAAAATACATCATGTATCTATGCTTATATAAGTACAAAAAACTGAGTAATGATATTGATGTTTATTTGGATCCATTTATTGAATATTTGAAACTATTGTGGTATTCAGGTGTAACATTGTATGATGCTTACACAAATGATGATTTCACATTGAGATCCATCTTTTATGGTAAGATAAATGGATTTCCTATTAATGGAAATTTTTCAGGATATACCATTAATAGAACTCAAGAGTGTCCCATTTTTTAACAAGGTATATAGTCAATTAGGTTAAAAAATCTCATCGAAGACTATGTTTCTAGGAAATCAATGATTTCTACCCAAACAACATAAGTACTGATCCTGGAAAACATCATTATATGGAAGTTAATAAGAATGTATTGCACCATATCTACTAATAGGATATCTATTTTTTAAGAAATTAAAAGATGTGGAAACTAATTTTGTTAAACTGTTTTTGAAAAACCTTACAAAAACCTGTTAGAAAATGAGATGATTTTTTTTTGAATTTCCATACCAGAATTTCCTATACGGTAGACATTTTCTTAATGTTATGCATGTTGGAAAATATATATGTGATAGTGTCATTGGCTTGTTTCTAAATTCACCCATAAAAATAAAGTATGTAATTAATGATAGGTTGGACTTGGTTGAAATTGGAATACAAGAAGACTTGGCGCTAGTGAAGGGTAAAAAACGAACCTATCTTCATCCAGCTGCTTACACTCTTTCCAGGAATAAGAGATATCTTTTCTTCAACTTCTTAAATGATGTATAGGTTCCTGAGGGGTATTCATAGAATATCAAGAATATCATTTCAATGAATAATTTAATGTTAAAGGGTATGAAAATATATTACTATCATGTTTTGATACAAGATATAATTCCTATATCTTTACGTTGTATTTTTCCCAATAATATCTTTCATACATTAACCAAGCTTTGTTTCTTTTTCAAATATATATTGAAGATTTATAGACTCGAATAAATTTTCAACTATGGATAATAAAATTTCCATCATATTATGTGAATTGGAAATGTTTTCCCCGCCATAATTCTTTGATTTGATGGTTCACATGATGTTTCACTTGGTGAGAGAGATTTTACTATGTGGTCTTCTACATTATAGATGGATGTACCACATTGAACAATATATGAAGATTTTGAAGGGTATGTAAAAAATAAAATTTATCCATAGAGTTGTATTGTAGAGTGATATATTGTTGACAAAGCCAATGAATTCTGTACCGAATACCTGTATGATGTGGAAAGCATTGGTCTACCAAAATATCATTAAACTAGGATGATTTTGGGGGATGTAATTTTTAGAAGATATGTTGTCACAATCAATATTATAGATCATGATCTGGCCAACCTCTACATTTTCTATAACAGTTTAAAGGTTTCCCCATATGTTGAAACCCACAAAAAAATTATTAGGTATTTGAACCCATCAAGGAGTGAAATATGGATATCAAATACATATAATCAATAGTTTATAGGGTGGATTCAGGACTATATTTTTAAGGAGTCAGTTGAAAATACATATTTCATTTCAAATTGACTTTAATGTCCAGCAAGTTGAACAAGTGTGTATGTATTATCTTACAATGGTTATGTAATTAATAGTTATATGTTCTAGTAAAATTAAAATGATGAATTACATACCATGAAAAGTAGTGGAATTACACTTGTAGTTGAAGTGATGCATGTTTCTAGTACGAAGGTTAGAAATACAATTTAAGAGATTATTTCATACTTTGGCATCATTAAAAAAATACTAGAGTTGTATTATACATCATTATAAGTTCCTATTTTTCAATGAAAGTTGGTTGATAATAATAGTGATGTTAAAATAGATGAATTGGGATTCTTGAAAGAGGATTTCAGAAAGGAAGGGTATAAAGATGAACCATTTATAATGTCATTATAGGAAGTATAAGTATTTTATTTGTTAGATCCCATAAAACAAAAGTGTTCAATTGGTATGTATTTTAAATATACTTTAATACTTTTATGTGATATAAAATAACATAATTATGTTCCTTTATTTATATACAGATTGATGAATCCAAATCCAAAGACACTTCCATCCCACTTTATTAGTAATGAAAGGAGGCATGTGTAAATAAAGATGGGATACTAATAGATGAAAACACACAAAAAGTGTGGGAATCATGTGTAAGTATGACATGATAAAAATAATTCTTTAAATACCTATTATATAATAATTATTACATATTTTTTAACATATTATATCTAACTTAGTCGTAGGAATCATCAATACCTGTATCAGATGAACACCTACCGTTAGTAGATTTGAAGTGACCATAACAGTATGGCCGCATCAGAGGTGTGAATTTTTGGGTGACACCTTAAACATATTTTTAGGGAAAAAACAATAGAAGGATAAAGATAAAAAATTAAAGAGATGAAATTAAGATTAGATACCCTTGAAGAAAAAATTTAATTGGCACACTGAGTTACTAGAAACTATTATAGGGGGAAGTAAAGAGAATAAATAACTCAAGAACAACAATTTTGTGAAGACCCCCCACCCCCACTAGGTTTGAGGTGAACTATTCCCCTCAAAGGGTTGTCTTAGTTGAGGTAATAAATGTTCTAATAATTGTTTCTATGAAATGTGTATCATAAAGATATCGATACCTTTCTTGTAATGATGTTATGTAGGGTGAAAATGATTGTGATTTATATCTATCAACACCCACCCATCACCTTGTTGCAAGGTATAACATGTTCAATATTCAAGATGACAATATACACAATTGACCACTTACAACATGTCATGTGATATTGGGGATTACCATTGATCATGTGACGAGTGCTGAACTACCTATTCAACTTGATGAGGTGAATATTTATATGGTCGACCAATCTATTATAACCTTCACAACATGTCCATAGAGTCTTGTAAAAACATATCAATAAGAAGGTATTCATTTCAAATTTATTTTTCTGGGTAAACCTTTAACAATTAATGAAAAATGTCTGAACTAGTGAATGTTATTACAAACAAGCAAAGGGAAGGGGTGAAATAAAAATTTGACTCAAAACCATCTAAAGGATCAACCAACCAATTGAAAATATCTTTTGAAAACACATTTACCCCACCCATTCAATATCCACATTTACTAAAAGAGAAGGTTCATGTTGATACAAAGTTATAAAATTGTAGTAATCAAATAGCTTATTTTGAAGAAAAAATTAACATAGAGGTAGTTACAGACTACATTTATCTTGAGAATGTAAATGAAATCATAAAATGTGAATGGCTAAGAGGAGCAGTTGTAAATGTATATATGAGGTATGTTTTATATAATTTGTTTTTTCAAAAGCTAATATACTATGTTAATTATGACTAAATAAATTTTATATATTTTTTCAGTCATATATATCAATACCAATTAAAGATATTACCCTTTGAAAAAATATCTGGACTCATTTTACCTTACGTCACTTCCATAGAAAAAATAAATAGATTAAAAAATGAATGAAATAGTGAAAAAATAGGTTAAATTTTTTAAAAGTAAACTTTTGAACGAAAGGCTCTTCTTAATACCAACATTGTAGGGGTAAAAATCTAAAATTTAATCATATCAAATAAATTTTTATTTATTTCATTACTTATTATTTTTTAGGGAACATTGGATGCTCATTGCATTCAATTTGGATAGTCTAAATATTTATTTCCTATATTCAATGCATGGATACCCATAAAACCAACCACACATGATGATTTTTTTCAGTTTGTAATACACTATATAAAATGTTTTTTAAACAAACTTCAGGTCATATATTTTATATTATGTTTTAATGAGAATTCTATTATGATTGGGTGGTGTATAAATATTGTGAAAATCATGGCATGAGGATGGCCATTGAACACAATGAGCATTAAAAGTTCTACAACTGGACATGTATTAAGGTATATATAATAATATTTCACTATCCAAACACTTATAAAAAATGACTTATTTTTATCAAATTGATTGTAGCGTCTGAAATAAACAAATGGAAAATTTTGTGGTTATTATCTTTTTAAATTTATGAAATAGATCATATTCTATCAACAAACTAGCATCCCCAAAGTGATATTTTCAAATATAATTACTATTTTATTTAAAATATTTATCAATCCTTTGTGTATTTAAATTTTTTCCATAAAACTATGACTTCTGAAAAAATTATATTCACAAGATGATATAGATTTGTTTAGAAACGATTGGGCAACATACCTGATGGTAAAATGTACACAAATAGAATAAATATGTGACTTACATAGAAGTAATGAATTGTTTCATATTAATGTTTAATTTAATTATTTTTAGTATTACACACATAATAATTTTTTTTCTTATATAGTTGGATTCCTTTTTTTTGAGTTGGGTGGTTTGTTTAAAGGTGCTCATGCTCATTCGAGACTACAACTAAGATAATAATAGTAAGAAAATTGGTCAAGAATTTATACAACCATCGTAAAAAGGTGAGTTCTTAATACTTATTTAATTAATTTTGTCAACATTTTATCTACTCTTTGTAAGTTAATTTACTTATCATTTTTATTGAATACTTATTCAATTTTTTTTCGCAAATATTTTGGGAAGACATATTTTTTTTGAACTATCTAAAACAAGCCACAAATAGATAAAATGTTCCTTTTTCCAACATTACTATACTTTCTATTTTATTTCTTTTTCCAAATTCTAATAATTCATACGTTTTTGGCTTAAAATATCAACTCAATATGTAGTGTTACTGATTTGATAAAGAAATTCAATGGAAATCATGATAAAATTTTCATTTGGGATTGTTTTTTCTAACACACTGTTTGACTGATATGACTACAAGTGATTATTTTTATTTAAAATTGACATTAATTTATTAAAAAATTAAACTCGAATATTCAAAACAGAGAAAACACATTTGTATTGTTTTGATATAATAGTAAAATGATCCATAAGTCACTTATGATGTGTAAGAGTCACTTGCACCTCAATCTAATACATGGTGTTCTCATTATGACTCAAAATTTCCATTATCAATTTAAAATTGACATTTTAATTTAAAAATATTCAATTACTTAAAACCAATAAAAACAATGATATTTTCTTAAAAATTTAAGAAAAATATTCATAATTACTTTTTGATAGGTATAAATCAGTCTCACATCAAACTGATACACAATGTACCTGATATGACTCAGAGTGCATGTTTCCAGTTTAAAATAATATTTTAATAAAAAATACAAGTCACATGCTCAAAAATGGTAAATCACATTAAGAATATTTTTATACATCAGTAAAATGATCCATAATTCATTTGGGTTGTTTATAAATTATCCAAACCTCAATATGACGCATGGTGTGAGTAGTATGACTTCAAGTATGAATTTTTATTCAAAATTGACATTAATTTTAGTAAAAAATAAAGCTGAAAAACTAAAAAAATGAGAAAATTATTTTTGATTATATTTATATAAATTGATAAAAGGCCTATAAGTAAATTTTTATGTGTTGGAATCATCCTCACCTCAATAAAATACATGATGTTCCTGACATGACTAAGTGTCCGTTATCATTTTAAAATTTATTTTTTTGTTCAAAAAGTGCCACTCACTAAAAACAAAGAAAACAAACTCATATCATCTTTATAATTTTGGAAAATGATTTATAATTCATTTTTGATGTGTAGGAATTAGTCTCACATCAAACTGACACACAATGTAACCATTGTGACTAAAAGTGTGTGTTTCTAGAGTCAAATGACATTTTAATAAAAAAAAGTTATATACTACAAACTGAGAAAATGAATTCTTATTTTTTTATACTTTAATAAAATGAATAATAAGTCATTTATGATGTTTTTTAATTATCTACATATCAATCAGATACACGTTGTGACCATTATAATTCTATGTGTGTCTATTAATTTAAATTTTACATTAATTTTAGTAAAAAGAACAAGTGACATTCTAAAAACTCATAAAACTCATTCATATTGTTTTGATACATCAGTAAAATGATTCAAAAGTCATTTCTAACATGTTGTAATGGACCCCACATAAATTTGATGAATGGTGTGAATGTTATAACTGTAAGTGTGTATTTTTATTTAAAATTGACATTAAATTTTAGTAAAAAGAACAAGAGACAAACTAAAAACCAAGAAAAAACGTTCATATTGTTTTGATACTTTATAAAAATTTTAATCATTAATTTTAGGATGTATATAAATCAACTGGACCTCAATCCAATTCATAGTGTGATTGATATGACTTCAAGTGTGTCTTTTTATATAAATTAAAAAGTATTTTAGTAAAAAAGGAAGATTCACATACTTAAAACATAGAATACACGTTTTTATTATTTTGATACTTTTAAAAAATGATCCATAAGTAATTTTTTACATGTAGGAAATAGCCTCACCTCAAAACGATACATGATATGCTTGATATCATTTTGAAATTAACAATTTAGTTCAAATGGTGTCACTCATTGAAAACCAAGAAAATGAAATCATATTATCTTGATAATTTATGAAAACGACTCATAAGTAATTTTTCACATGTAAGAAGTGGCCTCGCTTCAACCTAAAATACAATGTCACTAAAATGACTCAATGTGCATGTTTCCAGTTTTAGATGACATTTTAATAAAAAACAGAGTGACATACGCAAAACAGAGCAAATAAGTTCAGATTGTTTTGATAATTTAGGAAAGTAATAAATAAGTAATTTATGACATGTATGAATCATATAAACTATAATCCAATGCATGTTGTGACCATTATAATTCCAAGTGTGTCTATTTAATTAAAAATGACAATAATTTTAGCAAAAAGAAAATGTGTCCTACAGAAAATAAAGCAAACACATTCATATTTTTTTGATAAATTAGTAAAAAAAATTAAGTCATTTCTAATGTGTTGGAATCAAACCCACCACAATCTTATGCATGGTGAGACCATTATAACTCCAAGTGGGTCTTTTTATTTAAAATTGACATTAAATTTTAGTAAAAAGAACAAGTGACATACTAAAAACTGATAAAACACATTCGTATTGTTTTGATACTTTAGAAAAATGATCCATCATTCACTTGGGATGTGTAGGAATCATCTAAACCTCCATTCGATGCATGGTGTGACCTGTATGACTTCAAGTTCATCTTTTTATTTAAAATTGACATGAATTTTAGTAAAAAAGATAGTTGACATACTCAAAACCGATCAAATGTATTTGTTTTGTTTTGATACTTTAATACAATGATCCATAAGTTATTTTTTAGGTATAGGAATAAAAATCACCTCAATATGATATAGGATGTGCTCGGTATGAATCAAAGTGTCTGTTATCAGTTTAAAATTGAAATTTTAGTTCAAAAAGTTTCACTCACTAAGAACTAAGAAAACACGATTGAATTGTCTTGATAATTTAGTAAAATTATTCATAAGTAATTTTTTACATATAGAAAGGATTATCACATCAAACTGACATGTGATGTGACCGGTATGACTCAAAGTGAATGTTTCCAGTTTCAAATGACATTTTAGTAAAAAACATAAGTGACATACACAAAATTGATAAAACACATTCAGATTGTTTTAATAATTTAAGAAAATGATCCATAAGTCATTTTTGACATGTATGAGTTATCCAAAACTCAATCTGTTTCACAATACGAATGGTATAATTCCAAGTGTGTCTATTTATTTAAAACTAACAATAATTTTAATAAAAAGAACAAGAGACATACTAAAAACTGAGAAAACGTATTTGGATTGTTTTGATACTTTAGGAAAACAATAGCAACCCAACCTTTTCTTAAATTACTATTACATAATTATAAAGATAAAAACATAGTATTACACCACAAGGATCCACAAGTATAGTGTCTTTGGAAAACATACCAAAAATAACATTTACAACATCAAGCACAAACATTTATTTAATTCTTTCTTCTCTAGCTTCTTATCGGCACTTGACCTCTCCTTAGTACATGTTGTCATCAGAGGATATAAATCAAAAGGGGTGATCTAAAATCCCAGTAGGAGGATAAAAAAGAACAATATATCATGGTGTGAGTATAATCATAACATCATCATAAAAATCATTAGATGAAACATTAATAAATGACTTGAAATATGGAAATTCATAAAAAATGAAACATCGTGTCTTAGTGGTCATCTACCACACATAGTTGTGAAAACATATAGAATCTTGATAAAACATCATTTCAATTTAACTCATGCGATTCATCACATTAACCAATTCATTGGAGCACCGTTTAATTCAGGGAACACCCGCCACATCATAACATTCATTTTGTGCTATTTAATTCAGGGTACACCCGTCGCATTATAACATTATCATTATCATTCATGACACATAGAACATATATAAAAAATGAACCTAAATGACCCATGTTAAGGAATGGTTTTTATATCATAAGAAAAAATTTATAAACTTTGGGTTCCCAAAAGAATGTGGGAATAACATACTTGATACAAGAACCATCCACCTTGAGTGAGAAGTAAAAGGTGTGTTTTTAAAAGAAGAGTTCTTTTGTAAAACATTATGTTTGACATAAACTCTAGTGGAGAACATGTATATCTGATAATAGGAAATATAATAACAAAAAATTATTTTTAAGGAGTAACCATACCAAAAATTGAGTGAAAGAGGGAGAACCTGAAGAAAGAAAGTTGAGTTTGAGAATTTCCCCTTACCAGGTATCCAAACACTTTATAAATTTAATGTCATGTATAACCACCTTATATTCATTAATTAACAATTAAAGAACCTTTTTTAAATAAATATGGTTCATTTTGTTTTCATTAAGTCATTTTATGATCTTTTTGATGAGTTATAGAGTTTAAATACATTGTTCGAGAATGTTCGTTTTTATGGTTTTCTTGGGTGGTTCACGTGTATTCATAAATAGAAGTCCGTGTAGAACATGGATAATCATAAAGAAATGATATTTCATGTTATTAATTATCTTACATGATTTTAAATGATCTTATAATGAATTATATTATATACCATATAGATGAATCATTAGATAAGAATTTAATGATGATCGTTTGGGTTAATTTGGGCAGTTTTTTGACCACGATGAACTTGTTTTGTTTAATAATTTAGCAATATATAAATAAGTTATATATAGAAAATTAAATAGTACATAAGACATATAACATAATCTAGTTCAACTATAAAAATTGTTTCATGACCAGATCTGAATTCGATAATAGAAATTGAAAACATGTCATTCTTGAAGGTGATAAATTAACACCTCAAAAACAATGTTTTCCTTTCTAAAATAAAAAAGAAGAGGATAATGGGGTTAGATGATATAATATCCAATTAGTATAATAACATTACAGTATATGTATGATAATAGAGTTACCATACCTGTAACACCCCAGGTAAATAAATAATATGAAATTTTTATATTTATCCCTATTTGTGAATAAAATGTTAATATTAATTTAAAGGGAACACTTTGCTCGATGGCTTACCCAATACACAACAACGAGTTCCTTTGAAATCTTACGTTGCACTCTAATAATAAAATAATTTTATTTTAAATGGTAGTTAACACCTAACCATTTTAATGACAGGAATGAACAATACTAACTAAAAAATTATTATATTTGTTTGTCAAATATTTTTACTTTTTACAATAAATGTTAGAGGATTAAAAATGCGAATGAATCCAATTTTAAGCGTAAACATTCTAATATTCTTTAAAAGGTCAATTAACCGCCTTTTAATGGCGAACCTCTTTTAAATCCACTTTTTTACAATTTTATGTGTTATATTTGACAAAATAAAATTCTCCTTTATAATCGGGACATCAAAATTTACTTTGTGTAAATTTTTGGTATTTTTCCGATAAAGTTCACTTTTTAATAAATAGTGAAAATGTTGTATTTTAATTAAAAACCCCTTTTTAATCTAATTTATTTATATGATTATATTATCTTTTGAATTGGTTTTAATGTGAAATTAGAATATATTTTTACCATTTAATCCAATAGTGGTCATTGGAATTAATTTCACTTTGAAATTGGACTTAAACTAGTGTCAATCTTTTGATATATATTGTTTCATAAAGACACGTTATTTGTTATGATAGCAGGAATTAATTAATTTAACTTATATGTTTTGAATTTTTTAAAATAGACATCATTTCTGAATTCAGAATATCAAATATATCTTAGGGTGAATTTTTGTTATTTTTCTGAAAAACTTCAATTTTTGATGAATAGTGAAACCACTAAGTGGTAAATAAAAAAACTGATTTTTCGTTTAAATGAAAATTTACCACCTCTGTGTTTTGAATTTCAAAAATCTGACATAAATGGTTTTCATTAGGAAGTAAAATGTGGTTCAATGGGATTAAAATATTTTTTTTTGGTGAATAGTAACTTTTAAGTTTTTAATCGCGATTAGAGGTAATTAGTGTAATTTAAGGTAAAACAATTGTTTTAACAATATGAAATGACCTTGACACATGTCCTACCCTTATTGGATGTGTCATGGAAGACCAATAAAATCCATGGGTCAACTTGGGGACCCAATGGAACCACTTTGGTAGGAAAATGACATTAAAAACTTTTTATTTAATGTTAAAATAAAAATGTCACAAACATGTGTTGTTTTACTAAAACAATTTTTAAATGAGGTTATACAAGTAATATTTTTTACTATAAATATTAATTAGAAAGATACAAAGATTTCCTACATCTTCAGATTTTTTTATAATTTTTAGACATTAAATAAATTAAATTATTTATGACACCATGATGATGCAGTGATTACCTCATTATTTAACGATCTAAATAAATTGAAAATATAATGTAAACTCTAAGACCTAAACTTGTCAAAAACCTATCGTATGTGTGTATTTCGAACTATTATCACCTTATCCTCGAAATATATAATTTTGGGCGCTTTAAAATGCGAAAAGCATTTTATAATAATGTTACTTTTTAAGACTTTCCAAGAGTACCCCTCCTCTCCTCTTATAAAAGGCCCCCACCTCTACCACCATACCCACACCTCTCAAGCCTTTCGATCGGCCAAAACCTGACCATTTTGTCTCTCCAAATCCCTATATTACTCCTAGAAGCCTCACATTGAGCAGAAGTCTTTCCAAGGAAGCCTTTGAGCTCAAATCAAAAATAGTTACTTGATTAAAAGGTAGTGTCTTCTCTTGTGTTCTTATGTTTTATTTTTCTTATCCAACCCCTTAAATTTTTTTATTCCTTTATTTTGTAACAACACCAGTATCTTAAATATACTAGGATAATTTTATGATAAGGATTATAGCTACACCTACACACACCTTCGTCTAATGGTTAAATAACATACTGTTTCTGTGGTTGGTGATTTTTTGCCTCACGAAATGATGATTGTTCAATATTCTTTTAACACCTTTAAAGGTGGCCATTATGATGTCACTGTATTTTATATATGATATATATAGTATTTATGTTTACTATATTCTTCTTTATTTTATATTTAAAACATACCTTTATTCATTGCATGTTGTGAAAATGCGATAATTTCATATGAGGAAGTGTGGACTACCGCCCCCTCAAGTGATGTGACTCGTTCATGAAATACATGGAATGTATAAAGAATGAAATTAATGAACATATGTGACCTATATAACATATATATTTTACTATAATTATAATATATATATATATATCTCATTGATTTTTTAATTTCATTAATATGACAAAAAAAATGAAAGTAGTGTTCATGCGTACGTACGACCTACCGTCTCCATGAACGGTACTTTTCATTTTTTATCTCTAAATGTTATGGAATAGTATAAAATGAATATGTACTGGATATATATGATATTTTAATCATTAATACTATTCTGTAAATGATTTACTTATAACTACATGGGCAATCATTTTCAAACAAGTTCATTTTTTACTCATGTACCAAACATCGGCAAAAACGTCTGATATGAACTAACATTATTAAACAATTATTATAACATTATAATATGTGATATGAACTGAATAATAATATTTAAAGTAGTTCCTTATGTAATTATAAATTGACCAAAGTTTATTATTCAGGAATATAAAGAAATGAAAAAGACAAGTCGGACTTGAGGTAAGGGATCCTACCTCTCTCTTTATTTTTAAGTACTTTTTTATGTAACCTACTTCAAACTCCTATTTATTATGTTGGGGGATGTTCTTTTATATTACTCTTTCTGTAATTTCTATGTTCATATGAATAGAGACCCTATTTGATCTCATTAAACCATTTTTGGAAGTTTTAAGTGGCACCGTTAGGCAGCCGAATTTTCGTAAGGGATTTCTTATCTCACTTTTAAATCCATGAGATTTCCATTGTTTGCCACTTATTTATTGAATATGGTGTATTCTGTACTGAATTTTGATATATATTAACATGACTATAATTATATTCATGGTATTCTGTGATTCATTTGGTGGTTATTATCTTTGGGTCATACGTCTCGATTGATTACAATGTGGTAAGGGGTTTTTCATCTCAATTTTATTCCCGTGAGATTTATGCTACATGTTCCACCATTTACTTTGAGTGGTGTATGTACTTCACACTATTATAATCTTTGTGAAATATACATTCGTTTATAAGAATTTACATCAAGGTTGTATAGTCCCTCTTTCATGGGGTGCAGTTTCAAAAGTTACAGAAGTCGGTAAGGGAACCTTTCACCCTCCTCTTTTTAAAAGACTTCTTTTTGTTTGGTCTTTTAATTTACATCTTCTTATGTTGGGATATGTTTTTATATATCCTTATTGATGTAAAATTTATTTCCAAGTGATGATATACCCTTTTTGTTTCATCAACTAATTTTCTGAATTTTAAAGTGACACCGTTAGGCTGCCGAAGTTTTACAAGGGAACTTTTAACCCAATTTTGATTTCATTGGGTTCAACTTGTAGTTATTGAATATGTCATCCTTTGAATATGTGTGAATGAAATTTGATTGTTTTACACTTAATATCCACTTATATTGGGTGTATTTATATTTTTCACACATAATTATGATATTGGTTTATCCTTAATTTAAGGATACCTTCTTTATAAGGGATTTCATCTCATTTTACATTTCTATTGAGACTTCATTGTTGTTATGCACCAATTCACTCTTATATGGTGTATATAATTTCCTTTGGAATATTATATCATGAATCAATTTATTCTCATGATATTATAAATTTCTGATTAAATGTTATTCCTCAATTATTGTATTCAAGTGTCTCTAATTTTGGTAAAAACCTTTTAACTAAAATATCGCTTTAAATGTTTTAATGATTAGTTCTTATAAATATTTCTCATTAATATCCATGTTTTAAAAATGGTTTTAAGGATTTATTTATATGGATATTAATGGTTTAAAATGTTAAAAGCTTGAAGGTGGTATGGGACACTTTGATTCAAAAATCTCTTTATTAAATGTTTTAAATGGTTTTGAAAATGGTTTTTTTGAGTGGATTCATTATATAAATATCTTAAAATGTTATATTGTTGTTGAAATGTTGGAATGATATATTTCCTTTATGCTTAAGTTATGTGCTATTATTATGTTATGTTTCTTTGGCATTTTTTATGAAAATGGGTGGTTCCATGATAAACTAAGGGCGGGTGAGCCCAATATAGCTCTCCAATGCGTTGGGTAACATGAAGGAGTTAAAAGTTAAGGTTTCTCTGAAGATATTTAGGGAATATACTGTGATGGGTATTCCAAACGTAACCAAGAGGGTTACTCCCTACGTAATAATTTTATGAATTTCTCAAGTTACCTTTATGTCTTATGATTTCTATGAGTTATTCGTAAATCTTATGATTTCATGAGGTATGTTAAATTGCTTATGTTTTATGAGCAAAGTATGATTTCATTGATTATTATGTATACATGGACTAATGTTTTCTTTCCGTATTGTTATAACCCTTACTAAGCTTTGTATGCTCATCCCAAGTTTTTTTTAAATGTTTTTCACAGGACATAATGTTTAATAGGGTCAAGGATGGGATCAAGGAAATGTCAGGCTGTCTAAAACAAGGAACTAGACATGACTCTTTTGTTCAAGAGTTTTTTTTGTGTGAAAAAAATGGAAGTTGAGTAGATGTGTCTACTTTGTAATCGTTGAGATGTATTAGTTATGTCCTAATTCTCTAAAACTCTAAACCTGGAAAGATCCTCAATGTGAATTATTTATTTAATTCAAGAATATGTAATGCACTAAGGGTGGGTCCTTATATTTGGTATCAAAGGTCGGTTTGACAACTTTAGGGATTATGAGTTTTTGTTAGACACATGGTTTGTCCCTATATCTATTATTTAAGTTAAATCCTTGTTTTATAACTTTTTTCAGGTCAAGTAAAGTCAGTTACGAATGTAAGGAGGAGGATCTAAAACGACATTCATTTATCTTCCTGATGACATGCTTGCAATAATTATTACAAAGTCATGTTTGGATGATTGTGAAACTTTTTCTAGCATACAACTCACTTGCAAGCAGTTGTTTGAGATATCAATCACCTTCAATATACCTCGTTATCATTTTGGATCATGGGATGTATTTAAAAAAAATACTATTTTCACAATATTCTCATATTTTCAAGAAAGGTAAATATTATCAAGGTATTTTCAAATATTTTACCTTATCACAAGAATCCGAAGCATATTATGATTTAAAAAATGGTGCTGAGGAAGGAGACCCTTGCGCAACCTATTTATATTTTCTTTTAAAATATAGTCTCTCAGCACATACGTATGGTATTTTAAAAGGACCAATAATAGAAAGTTTCAACTCAAATTCTGTCTGACTATTTTATAAAAATCATGTTTTATCAGATGTTTTGGAATTATATGTCATACATGATTATTTTCCAAAACTGTTTTTCTATGAACACCCATATGACCCATGTTGTACAAGGTGTATTTGGATGGAAGAAGCAAATTATTTTGAAGGATATCTAAATCATTGTTGTAATGTATGGGACTTCTACCTACGTGAACAAGATGACGATTAAAACGAGTGGACACCATGATCAAGGTATGCTGTTATTCATTTTGGGAATCGTTTTATTTTATGGTGGTGAAATAAGACTTCAAGAATAAAGAAGTTTATATCGTAATGAATTTTGATGAAAATGAGAGGTATAAGGAAACTATTGAGGTTAAAAACATGTTAGGGTTATTTTTGGAGTTTTATAAAAAGGACAACACGTAGACCATGTGACAACCCGTCGCGTCAGACAAAGCTGCAGGAATCGAACCCACAACCAAAGGGCGACATGTATTTATCACCTACCACTGGACTACATGAAGTCCCTGGTTAGTATGACTTCTTCTTTTTTAGTTAGATGATTTTATGAATTAAGAGTAAGTTGATTTTGGGTTATCTATGGAAATTATTATCCTATCATGGAGGATATGTGATTAGGTTACTTACTTTTCAATATGAGACTTTTAGAGAAACTAATGTTATTTGGAGATAAGTGTTAATTTGTACCTTGGAAGACTATGTGACTAAATCCTTCAAATATTTGGGTTTCAATCTTATTTTGGTTTACTTTGAAGAATTTTATTGACAAATTGTTTATCTAATGGTCCTCGTTGAACTTTGGGTTTTGTTGGAAAAATTTTGGAGATTAAGAATAGATTTTCTTTTTATAAAGGGTTATCCTTTTCTGGATTATCTGATCTTGTTCTAACAATTTTGGTTTTGGTAAGGGTCTAAATACATGGGAAATATATAGTTCTATTTTTTGGATTAGGTGATTCCCAAGAAGTTGATTATAGTACTCTTAATGTGAAAAAGTCTTCCTAAATACTCATCATTTGGGGAAAGTATGAGTTTGTGTAAGAAATCTAGTAAAAGTTGAAAGTCAACATGACAAGTAAGTATGTTTGCTTAAGATCAAAAATAAATTCCTCAATGAAAATTAACTTAAAACAAAAATGTTTTCTATTAACTTTTCCTACTGGGGAATTGAATACCGTTTAACCCACCACAAGTTTTTGATTTTCTTTTGGTTAACTTTCTCCTAAACATGTTTTCTATCACTCCCCCTCAGAACATGTCCCTTTGATTTTTCTTCCATATCCATGTTTTCCTACATGGAATCCTAGTATGGGTTAACTCGAGTGACCTCTGTACTTATCTTTCTTTCTTTTAAGGTTATTGTTTTACCGAATCTTGTTCTGATGTGGGACTTTAAATGATGTTTCTGAGCCCAATTTTTAAAATTGTGAGGATGCAATTCCCAAAAGTGGGGAAGGATGTAAAACCCCAGGTAAATAAAGAATATGACATTTTTATATTTATCCCTATTTGTGAATAAAATGTTAACATTAATTTAAAGGGAACACTATGCTCTATGTCTTACCCAATACGCAACAACGGGTTCCTTTGAAATCTTACGTTGCACTCTAATAATAAAATAATTTTATTTTAAATGGTAGTTAACACCTAACCGTTGTAATGACGGGAATGAACAGAACTAACTACAAAATGATTATATGTGTTTGTAAAATATTTTTACTTTTTACAACAAATGTTAGAGGATTAAAAATGCGAATGAATCCAATTTTAAGCGTAAACATTCTAATATTCTTTAAAAGGTCGATTAACCGTCTTTTAATGGAGAACCACTTTTAAATACACTTTTTGAAAATTTTATGTGTTATATTTGACAAAATAAAATTCTTCTTTAGAATCGGGGCATCAAAATTTACTTTGTGTAAATTTTTGGTATTTTTCCGATAAAGTTCATTTTTAATGAATAGTGAAAAATGTTGTATTTTAATTCAAAACCTATTTTTAATCTAATTAATTGATATGATTATATTATCTTTTGAATTAGTTTGAAAGTGAAATTAGAATATATTTTTACCATTTAATCTAATAGTGGTCATTAGAATTAATTTCACTTTGAAATTGGACTTAAACTAGTGTCAATCTTTTAATATATATTGTTTCATAAAAACATGCTATTTGTTCTGACAGAGGGAATTAATTATTAAATTAATTAATGTAACTTATATGTTTTGATTTTTTTAAAATAGAATTTTTTTTTGAATTCATAATATCAAATATATCTTAGGGTGAATTTTTGGTATTTTTCTGAAAAACTTCGATTTTTGATGAATAGTGAAACCACTAAGTGGTACTTAAAAAAACTGATTTTTCATTTAAATGAAATTTTACCACCTCTGTGTTTTGAATTTCAAAAAAACTACATATATTTTTTTCATTAGGAAGTAAATATTTGTTCAATGGGATTAAAATAATTTTTTGGTGAATAGTCACTTTTAAGTTTTTAATCGCGATTAGAGGTAATTAGTGTAATTTAAGGTAAAAATAATGTTTTAATAATATGAAATGACCTTGAAACATGTCATACCCTTATTCGATGTGTCATAGCCAACAAAGACAATCCATGGGTCAACTTGGGGGACCCAATGGAGCCACTGTGGTAGGAAAATGACATTAAAAACTTTTTATTTAATGTTAAAATAAAAATGTCACAAACATGTGGTATTTTACTAAAACAATTTTTAAATTGGGTTATACAAGTCATATATTTGACTATATATATTCATTATAAAGATAAAACGATTTCCTACATCATGATAGTTTTTTATAATTTTTATAAATTAAATAATTTAAATTATTTATGACACCATGATGATGGAGTGATTACCTCATTATTTAACGATTTAAATAAAATGAAAAGATAAAGTAAAATACAAGACCTAAACTTGTCAAAAACCTATTGGATGTGTGGATTTCGAACTATTATCACCTTATCCTAGAAATATATAACTGTGGGCCCTTTAAAATCAGAAAAGCATTTTATAATAATGTTACTTTTCAAGACTTTCCAAGAGTGACCCTCCTCTCCTCTTATAAAAGGCCCCCACCTCTACCTCCTTACTTACACCTCTCAAGCATTTGGATCGGACAAAACCTGCCAATTTTGTCTCTTAAAATCCCTCTATTACTCCTAGAAGTCTCACTTTGGGCATAAGTCTTTCCAAGGAAGCCTTTGAGCTCAAATAAAAAAGAGTTACCCGATTTAAAGGTAGTGTCTTCTCTTGTGTTCTTATGTTTTATTTTGCTTCTCCAACCCCCTAAATTCTTTTTATTCCTTTCTATTGTAACAAAAACAGTATCTTAAATATACTAGGACTTTTTTATGAGAATTATTAGAGCTACACCTATACACACCTTATTCTAATGGTTAAGCACCATACTGTTTCTGTGGTTGGCGATTTTCTGCCTCACGAAACGATGATTGTTCAATATTATTTTAACACCTTTAATGGTGGACATTATGATGTAACTGTATTTTATATATGATATATATGGTATTTATGTTTAATATATTCTTATTTATTTTATATTTAAAACATACCTTTATTCTTTTCACGTTGTGCAAATGCAATAATTTCATATGAGTAAGTGTGGACTACCGCCCCCTCAAGTGATGTGACTCGTTCATGAAATACATGGAATGTATAAATAATGAAATTAATGAACATATGTGACCTATATAACATATATATTATACTGTAGTTATAATATATATATATATCTAATTTATTTTTTAACACTACTGGAAATCCTAGTTTTACCAACGGTTATTTCCCAACGGTTTACTAAACCGTTGGGAATAGCCATCTATACCAACGGTTCTCAGAAACCATTGGTATAGATGGTTTTATAGACACTTTTACCAATGGTTGTAATGAACCGTTGGTATAGAGGAGTTTTTACCAACGGTTCAATGAGAACCGTTGGTAAAAGTTGGATTTCGGTGACCTTTTACCAACGGTTCTCATTGAACCGTTGGTAAAGGTTTGGGCTAAATGTATATACCAACGGTTTTTAAAAACTGTTGGTAAAACTTTCCCCCAAATTGGGAGTAGCCCATCCTCTACCCCATTCGCGATCTAGAGGCCTAAACGGGAGCTATCGGCGATTTTGGAGGTGCTTCTGGTTCTCTTCCTCCATCCCATCCAAGGTAAGTTATTTTCTTTAACTTTTAGTTTTTATTTTTGATTTTGATGTGTATATGTTTCTCTTTAGGATGAGACCAATTTCTATTCTCATATTCCCACCCAATTTATGTTCCAGCCCTATTTATGTTTTGGTTATTTATTAAATTCCATGCATATTCCAGCGCATATAGATTGCATTAGACGGTTGTCTAATTTTTTGATGTGCCTTTCATGTTTCATTACTAAGAAATTTTTATTATATGTTATAAAATTCAATCACATGTTTAGTTTTAACATTCATAGTTACTTTATTGTCTTTTATCAATAATTTATATTAATAATCTTTTCATATATTCCATCGTTGAGTGTTTTTACTTGTGCAATATAATTCCATGCTCATGTTACTTCATAGTGATTATTTAGATTTCAAAGTGTTTTATTTTTCATGTTAAATTTATTAAAAAGTTTTGGGGACTAATTAATGTTATTAGATTCCAATTTCCATGCTTCTATGCTTGTTAAGAATTAAAGGAAATATGATGTTTGTAATTAAATGAAATTCAATGTTCAATTTTTATCATGTATGGGTGATTAATAAATTGGAATGTGATGAATCATATAATTGAACCATTGTTGATGCAAATTATATACCAAAAGTTTATTGAATAAAAGTAATTCTTGTGAATTTTGTTACATCATAGATAAAATTGATGTGGTTATATGAGAGATACCTCTGATGGTTCTTTGATCATTGTTTTATGGATAATGAATGGTTTAGGACCGGTATTAATAGTAGCTTCCAGTGAGACCATTTTAGTGTAATGGGAAACGTGATTATGATCTACAAGGGGGTGATTGAGTTGGTAGAGACCAAACATTGTTTGTTCCTTGTGTTCAAGAACCATAAATAGAGTGTTCCAATTAGGTGGTCATCAGTAAAGTCGTAGGTAAGATTTCCAAGTCCTGTTTCATGAAGTTGAATATGTGGTTCTATAGTGGTTTTGGATTGTTTGAGGTACTCTTAGTGTATTATAAACCCTCATTTGTTCCATATTCATTAAAATTGATTTAATATCATTTTTTCACACACACCATTATATCCTCTCAAACTATATTTAGAGTGTATTTTCATTCGTATGGTGTTAAATATTTTAGTAAATGTCCATACTAGCTTCTTTTATGTGTTCTAGGGGTTTAGACTAATGATAGGGCTGCATGATTATTGTGGGGGTATTATTTTCATATAAATATACCTATACACCCCGACCCCCTTGGACAACCTGACCACCCCCACGGACAGCCCGCCCACCTAGACACCCTGACCCCCCTAGATAGCCCCCCACCCCCTGGACACCTCCGACCCCCCGGACGACCCCACCACCCCCTAGACACCCCGCACCCCTGGACACGCCACACCCCCTTGGATAGTCCCGCCACTCCCATGATCCTCATCCTACTCCTTATCCTGATCTACTTGAAGAAGTTAAAGTATAAAACTCATATACTCCCAACAAGACCCTTAAGTATTATGTATTCCTTGATGCACTTCCAATATCTTACTGGTCAATCCTTGAATATAGGCATTAGAAATTTTGTATCTTATTTTCTTATATACACTGTATTTTGTTGTATTTCTTAATATGATTCTCATATAGAGTAATGTGTCAGTTATGCTTTTATATAGAGTAAACAATTGTCATTTACGTAAATATTTTTTTGATTAAACTTTATTATTATTGAATTGCTTTTAAATGACTTATTGCTATTTTTTTACTGAATGGATAGAAGTTGGATGTACGAAACTGATCGAATTTCAACTGATTTTCAAAATAATTTGAACAGCTTTCTAGATTTTTCATTTGACAAGGCTTCAGATAGTGGTCGCATACACTGCCCATGTTTTAATTGTGTTGGAAGACCTTGGTTTAGCCGTGAAGCAGTTAACTATCATATAACCAAATATGGTTTCCAAACAAACTATTATGTGTGGTATCACAATGGAGAGAAAATGAAATCTCAAAATGTTGATGATCCAAATGATAGGACTGAATTAGAGAGTTTGATATATGATCGGTTTCCATTTATTCGACATCATGATAAGGAAAGGATGTCCAAACAAAAATTTTCTCGATACAAGCACACATGATGCGTCCAATGAAAATGATGATGTTGATAGGGTGAAAAAATTGAATGATGCTGTGATGACTCCAGTATATCGGCAATGTGATAAAATGAAAAAGTTGGAATTTTTAATCTGATTGTTTCATGGGAAAACAATGTATGGGATTTCAAATACTGAAATTGATTACATTCTTACCTTCTTGAAGGACTTACTTCCAGATGATGAAGATATTCCCTCAAACCACTATATGGCATGGAAGTTGGTTGATGAACTTGGATTCTCAAAATAAAATTCATGCTTTTTTGAATGATTTCAGCTTATTTTGGGAGGAAACTGCTGAAAGAAATGACTGTATAAAATGTGGAACCTCCCGATGGAAGCCAAAAGATGATGGAACACCATCTCGTGTGCCACAAAAAGTAATGTGGCACTTTCCATTTATCCCCAGATTACAGAACCTTTTCATGTCTGATGAAATATCCGTAAAAATGCGATGGCATGACACAGAGAGAAAAAAGAATAATGAAGAGTTGGTTCACCCTGCAGATGGATTTGCATGGCAGAGATTTGATGCTCAATATCCTGAATTTGCAGCCGACGTGAGTAATGTGATACTGGGTCTTTCATGTGACAGTTTTAGTACATTTAGGCAGATTCTTACTACGCACAACACATGGCCGGTTTTCATACACATTTATAACCTTCCCCCTTGGTTGTGTATGAAAAAGCCTTACACTTTCTTGGGTGTACTTATATCTGGACCTTCTGATCTCGGAAATGATATAGATTTATACATGAAACCTTTAATAAAAGATTTGAAACTTCTTTGGGATGTGGGTGTTCCCACATACGATGCATGTTCGAAAGACATATTTCATATGCGTGCTGCACTTATGTGGACTATCAATGATTTTCCTGCTTATGCAATGATGTCTAGATGGAGCACAAAAGGAAAATTTTCATGTCCTGTTTTTATGAAGAATACTCGATCAAGAAGACTAAAATATCGTCGTAGTTTTAGTTTTATGGGACATAGACGATTCTTTCCAATGAACCATCCATATAGAAACATTCGTCGAAGATTTGACAATACCATGGAGAATGACGATCCACCTCAGCGTATGTCTGGAACTGATGTGCTTAATGAATTGAAAGATTTCAGTTATTCATTTGGGAAGATTGTAATGAAATCTAGAAAGAGGAAAAATGTTTCCAAGGATACCTGTTACAATTGGAAGAAGAAGAGTATATTCTTTGAGTTGTCATATTGGTCAACCAACTTGTTAGGTCATTGCTTAGACGTAATGCACATTGAAAAGAATATATGTGAAATGTTGCTTTCAATTCTTCTAAATGTCAAGGGGAAGACAAAAGATGATTTACAATCTTGGCGTGAATTGGTAGATTGGGGGATCAGACCAGAATTGCATCCTGTCTGTATCAGTGAAAATAAATGGCAAGTTCCATGTGCTTCTTATGTGATGACTCTTGCTGAAAAAAATCAATTTCTGGAAGTTCTAGAGACTATTAAAGTTC
Organism: Viscum album; assembly: GCA_963277665.1. Lineage (NCBI taxonomy): Eukaryota > Viridiplantae > Streptophyta > Magnoliopsida > Santalales > Viscaceae > Viscum > Viscum album. Next base: position 721,562,250 of record OY728148.1, read on the forward strand.
CTGATGGCTATTCAAGCAATATATCAAAACGGGTTAATAGAAAAGAGTTGAAGTTGAAATCTTTTAAGACTCATGATTATCACATCCTTTTGCATGAGTTGATTCCAATAGCAATCCGTCATCTCTTGTCCAATAATGTTAGAGTCTCAGTTATTCGGTTGTGCTATTTGTTTATATATCTTTGTGCTAAGAGGTTGTACAAATCCCTCGTGCAAAAATTGTTGGTAGAGACACCATTAATTTTGTGTGAGTTAGAGAAAATATTCCCTCCATCATTTTTTACATGTATGTTGCATCTGACTGTCCATCTTCCGACCGAAATACTTCTTGGAGGACCCGTTGCTTTCCGTTGAATGTATCCAACTGAAAGAAACATGTGCACATTGAAATCATATGTTCAGAACATGAATTATCTCGAAGGTTCTATTGTGAACGGTTACTTGGCTCAAGAATGGATGGATTTATACTCAATGTATTTGTCTGATCATACTACGAGAATAAACAGACCAATGAGAAATGAAGAAGAACAGTATGGGAAAATTGAACCCAGTTTTCCATCACTTCCTCAAACAGGAGGAATTACGGGATCATATACATTGACAACATTAAGCCTTGAAGAGCGAGAGTTGGCACATCACACAGTGTTGTTCAATTGTGATTTGTTCGATGAGTATATTAAGTAAGTTAATTGTCCATGTATATCTTATCTTATCTCTTGTAATTTTAAATATTTGTTAAAATATTATTATTTTTATATACAGGGAACATAAAGAATTGATATATAGAAAGCATTATTCTTTATCTTTGAGAAAGTAGGAGACTTTGCATAGCAAAGGGTTTTCTGCTTGGTTGAAATTGAAGGTAAAAATATTTCTGTAATAACTAAATAAAAATAATATTTAATTAAGTTTACTATTTGTTTATATTTCAGGTATCGAGTTTTCCTACAGACTCTGTTTCTGAGGAAATAAGAGCTTTGGCTTTTGGTCATAATACCATGGTTCGTGCTTGTAAATCACTTGTGATCAATGGATACAAATTTATTATCACTGAACGAGCAAGAAACATGAGAACACAACATAATGGTGTTATGCTAACTGCCACAACAGACTATTATGCAAGTTCATCGGACACTAGACCTCGTTCTGAAAATGTTGCTTATTATGGTGTCGTGGAGAAAATAATAATTTTGGATTATTACTCGCATAGTCGAGTCACGATGATGAAATGTCAATGGTTTGATTCAATGACGAAGCAAGGCACCTTTATTGATGATTGTGGATTTTGAGTTATTGACATGACTCGAACTCTTGCCACTGATGAACCATATGTATTGGCATCAATGGTGAAACAAATTTTTTATGTTAAAGATCATCGTCATCCTAAATTCGGTGTAATTATTGAAGTAAATCCCAGACATGTTTTTGATGATCGTGATGATGAAGTTGACACTATCCCTACTGCAATTGGAAGCAATCCGTTTTTTACTTATGATGACCCCAACAGCTCAATTATCAGAGTTGATTGTGAACCCAATGTTGTGGTGGGAAATATATATGATCATACAGTCGTGTTCTCACCTACATGTTTCACCTACATCATTCAGAGTGTGTATCCTAGTACTTACCTTCATAACACCATAAATCTTCTATTTCATTATGTTCTTTTTATCATAATGGTTTTTATATATTTTGTTTTTTGGGTTACACATTAGTTATCTGTTTCTAATTACTTCCATATTTGTTTTCATTGCAGGATATGAGACCCATTGAAGAGAGGCAGCGGAAAATGATGACAGATAATAATCGTCGCATGGTACAGATGAGTGTTCCTCCACTCATCCCTATTTTGAGTATTTTATTTCAAATATAAATATTTCATTAACTTATAATATCATGTGTTTACTTTTCTGTCAAACTTTTTTTCAGGATCCACCCCCTAGACGACAGATATCTGACGAGGAGCCTGATATTTCTCCTAGTGGAGAGGCTGGTGGTAGGAGGGGGGGGGGGGGGGGTTCAGAGATGGACGATCATCTAGTGGTCCCGGTACTAAGGCCGGTGGTACGAGGGCTCATGGGGAGAGAGTTAGACGACCCACTACCACAGACGTATCTTCTATGCCCGATTTTGATCCTGGCATGTCTTCAGGGACATATGAGATATTTAGGCCTCTGATGGTTACACTACCAGCTGGCCATAAGTCTATGACATCATCTATTTCTTCTGGTTCATTATCTCTGGGCTGTTATATTCCACCTTCTTCAACTCCTGCTGTGACACAGTATATGGCTGAGGAGCATACACTGAGGGACACTCCACCTATACAGGATATTCCTTCTGCTTCTGCACCCATTGATCCGACTACCACAGGTATATTTATATAACTATATCAATGTTTTATACCAAAATTTGTTTTTATTATAACTTATAAGCATGAGCTGTATGTTGGCTGGTGTGATAGAGTGGGCATGGAGTTAGAGACATTACCTATCGTGGATGACTGCCTGATAGAGCAATATCGCCAAATGATTACCCATTGGGCGACTGCCAAATTTAAGGTATTAATCTAATTTCAGTTATTTAAATGATAGTTTTCATATTTTGAATTAATATAATCTTATTAATTATTAATCATTATTTAGGAATCTTATGAAAAAAACAAAAAAACATTGATTCAAAGCAATACCTCCACACTTTGGGGTGCACAACTATGGCAGATCATGAGAGGAAGCAGGTACGATATAGTTGTTTATAATTTTTCTCTAGGACTTTCCCTTTTTAGTGGATCCTACTTAGATTATGTGATTTATTGAATAATGAATATATGATTATACTTTCACTTCATAGAAAAAAATGAATATTGAAGGACGTATTCCTCGAGCAAAATTGTTTTGCTCGAGTAGAAGAAAAAAAGATGGAACTGCGGTAAATGAACCGACCCAAGAGAAGATTGTAAGTTTTAATTTGTTTATTTAAAAGTTTAATATCTAATTTCAAATTTAATAATCTATTAATATTTTTTACAGGTTTCTTTAGAGGCTCTTGATGCCCAGGAGCCTGACAATTTTGGGCCACACGATCATTTATATCAGGTTTTGGGAGATGAGCACTCTAGTCGAGTACGCTGCCGACCAGGTAAGAATATAGTACTGACGAGGTATTGGTCGTCTCTAGGTATCCATTCTAGTACCACCGAGTTGGAACAGGTCAAGGAGCATGCAAGACAGTCTGATAAAAGGGTCATAGAGTTGGAAGTACAAGTTCAAACAAGAGACAGAGAATTTATGAAACTGATGAAAGCATTTTCTTCATCACTTCCACCATAGGATAGTGCGGCTTGTCAGACATTTATGTCGTCGATGAGTGCATCATCCAATGCACCAGGCGGAAGCTCTAGTGGAAATCGATATGATGACGTTCCGGGTGATGATGAGGATGCTGAAGAGGAAGAGGGCGAGGATGAGGATGTGGACAAGGGTGAGGATGGGGCCGAGGGCGAGGATGATGCTGAGGACGAGGATGAGGCCGGCGATGAGCATGGGGACGATGACGAGGACGACGACGAGGACAGAGATGGCGGCGAGGATGAGGCTGATGATGATAGTGGTGATGGTGATGGTGATCAGAGGCGGATTGATCCATTAAATTTTTGAATTTTGTATAACTCTTTATTTTTGAACATGGTTTTCCACTTTGTGGTTTTCCTCTGCTTCATAGGGACGTTGCATTCAGATTCTGTTTTTTGCACTTGATTCTTATTGTATGATTAGTCTACTACCTAGACATTTAGTATTCCTTGGTACTGTGATACTCATTTTTCTATTTTTTTACTTAGATTTCTTAGTTAGCCATGTATTTCATGTTTATACATGTGGAAAATGATATGGAAAATGTGCTTTGAAGTAGTGGCCGACACCACTCAAAGTGTCTAACTTTTATTCGAGATGGACATGATTTTAAGTGAAAACAAAAACTGGCATACGGAAAACAGACCAAACACATTCAGATTCTATTTAAACTATAGGACAATGATCCATGTGTCATATGTGACGTGTATGAGTCAACCCCACCTCAATCCGAGGGCCGGTGTGGCCGGTACCACTCAAAGTGTCTTTCTTTTGTTTAAAATGGATGCGCTTTTAAGTAAAAAAAACCACATATGGAAAATGGACCAAACGCATTCAGATACTATTGATAATTTAGTACATGTATCCATGGGTCATATGTGACGTGTAAGAGTCAACCCTGCCTCAATCCGAGGTGCGGTGTGGCCGGCACCACTCAAAGTGTCTAACTTTTATTTGAAATGGACAGGATTTTAAGTGAAAACAAAAACTGGCATACGGAAAACAGACCGAATGCATTCGGATTTTGTTTAAACTATAGGACAATGATCCATGGGTCATATGTGATGTGTACGAGTCAACCCCGCCTCAATCTGAGGGCCAATGTGGCCGGTACCACTCAAAGTGTCTTTCTTTTGTTTAAAATGGATGTGCTTTTAAGTAAAGAAAACCACATATGGAAAATAGACCAAATGCATTCAGATACTGTTGATACTTTAATACATGTATCCATGGGTCTTTTGTGGCGTGTAGGAGTCAACCCCGCCTCAATTCAAGGCGTGGTGTGGCCGACACCACTCAAAGTGTCTAACTTTTATTTGAAATGGACAGGATTTTAAGTGAAAACAACAACTGGCATACGGAAAATAGATCAAATGCATTCGGATTCTATTTAAACTATAGGAAAAGGATCCATGGGTCATATATGACGTGTACGAGTCAACCCCGCCTCAATTCGAGGGTCGGTGTGGCTGGTACCACTCAAAGTGTCTTTCTTTTGTTTTAAATGGATGTGCTTTTAAGTAAAAAAAACCACATATGGAAAACGGACCAAAGACATTCAGATACTGTTGATACATTAGGACATGTATAAATGGGTCATTTGTGACGTGTATGAGTCAACCCCGCCTCAATCCGAGGCGCGGTGTGGCCGACACCACTCAAAGTGTCTAACTTTTCTTTGAAATGGACAACAGTTTAAGTAAAAACAAAAACTGACATACAGAAAACTGACCAAACCCATTCAGATTATATTGAAACTATAGGACAATGATCCATGTGTCATTTTTTACTTTTATGAGTCAACCCCACCACAATCCGAGGCGCGGTGTGGCCGACACCACTCAAAGTGTCTTACTTTTCTTTAAAATGGACAACAGTTTAAGTAAAAACAACAACTAACATACGGAAAACCAACCAAAGGAATTCAGATTCTATTGAAACTTTAGGAAAACGATCCATCCATCATATGTGATGTGTACGAGTCAATCCTGCCTCAATCCAAGGGCCAGTGTGGCTGGAACCACTCAAAGTGTGTCACTTTTCTTTGAAATGGACAACAGTTTAAGTTAAAAAAACAACTGCCATACGGAAAATGGACCAAAGGAATTCAGATACTGTTGATACTTAAGGACATGTATCCATGGGTCATTTGTGATTTGTATAAGTCAACCTCACCTCAATCCGAGGGTCGGTGTGGCAGATACCACTCAAAATGCCTTTCATTTATTTAAAATGGATGCGCTTTTAAGTAAAAAAACCACATATGGAAAACCGACCAAACGCATTCGGATTCTGTTTAAACTATAGGAAAAGGATCCATGGGTCATATGTGATGTGTACGAGTCAACCCCGCCTCAATCCGAGGGCCGGTGTGGCCGGTACCACTCAAAGTGTCTTTCTTTTGTTTTAAATGGATGCGCTTTTAAGTAAAAAAAACCACATACGGAAAATGGACCAAAGGCATTCAGATACTCTTGATACATTAGGACATGTATCCATGGGTCATTTGTGATGTGTACGAGTCAACCTCGCCTCAATCTGAGGCGCGGTGTGGCCGACACCACTCAAAGTGTCTAACTTTTCTTTGAAATGGACAACAGTTTAAGTAAAAACAACAACTGACATACGGAAAACCGACCAAACCCATTCAGATTCTGTTGAAACTGTAGGAAAATGATCCATGTGTCATTTATGACTTGTACGAGTCAACCCCGCCACAATCCAAGGCGCGGTGTGGTCGACACCACTCAAAGTGTCTAACTTTTCTTTGAAATGGACAACAATTTACGTAAAAACAAAATCTAACATACGGAAAACTGACCAAAGGCATTCAGATTCTGTTGAAACTTTAGGAAAACGATCCATGCGTCATATGTGACATGTACAAGTTAATCCTGCCTCAATCCGAGGGCTAGTGTGGCCGGCACCACTCAAAGTGTGTCACTTTTCTTTGAAATGGACAACAGTTTAAGTTAAAAAAAACTACCATACGGAAAACAGACCAAAGTCATTCAGATACTATTGATACTTAATGTATCCATGGGTCATTTGTGACGTGTAGGAGTCAACCCCACCTCAATCCGAGGTCAGGTGTGGCCGGTACCACTCAAAATGTTTTTCTTTTGTTTAAAATGGATGCGTTTTTAAGTAAAAAAAACCACAAACGAAAAACTGACCAAACACATTCGGATTCTATTGAAACTTTAGGACAATGATCCATGGGTCATTTTTGACGTGTAGGAATCAACCCCGCCTCAATCCGAGGCGAGGTGTGGGAACCACCACTCAAAGTGTGTTACTATTTTTTGAAATGGACAAGAGTTTAAGTAAAAACAACAACTAACATACGGAAAACGGACCAAACACATTCAGATACTATTGATACTTTAGTACAAGGATCTTTGGGTCATTTGTGAAGTGTACGAGTCAACCCTGCCTCAATCCGAGGCATGTTGTGTTCGGTATCACTCAAAGTGTATTTCTTTTGTTTAAAATGGATACGCTTTTATGTAAAAACAACCGGCATATGGGAAACCAACCAAACACATTCGTATTGAGTTGGTACTTTAGGAAAACGATCCATGGGTCATTTGTGACGTGTACGAGTCAACTCTGCCTCAATCCGAGGCGCGGTGTGGACGACACCACTCAAAGTATCTCTTTTATTTCAAAAGGAAATCATTTTAAGTGAATACAACTGAAATTTACACTAATCAACGATAGTCGCAAACTATTTTTCATGAGTTGGGTAGTTTCACTAATGGGGTCATAAGTGACGAGACTCCTAAGAAAATACCTTTTCACCATATATTATAAACAATACAAGTTCAATGCAAAATTCATCACAAATCATTACATACCCAAACCTAGGATCACAAAAAAAGGTATTTTATCCAATTTAAAATTATTATTCAAATCTAATAGATATTTATCAACTATTCTGCCTATTAGAATTTGATGGGAGGTGTGCTGGTTGGGGGGTTGTGCATGGCTGAGGTGAATTACCACCGGATAATTGTTGTCATATGTGTTTTTTGGGCTATTTTTTGTGTTTTTTATACTGTTTGAAATATTTATGTGGTTTTTGTGAGATTTTTTATACAGGTGTATAGTGGAGGGTATATTGAGGGCTGTTGTGCAATGTTTTTTTATGCAGGTGGATGGTAGGGCTACTGGAGGGCTTCTGGGGGGCTGCTGTGCAGCAGCTCTGGCAAAGGTTATACCAACGGTTCAGAACCGTTGGTATATCTTTTTCCAGAATTCTGGAAAAGGCTATACCAATGGTTCTGAACCGTTGGTATAATATTTTTCAGAAAAAAGCTATCCCAATGGTTTATAACCGTTGGTATAGTTTTTTCCAGAATTCTGGAAATCTTATACCAACAGTTATAAACCGTTGGGATATCTTTTTTCTAGAAAATCTTATACCAACGGTTCAGAACCGTTGGTATAGCCTTTTCCAGAATTCTGGAAAAAGATATAATAACGGTTCTAAACCGTTGGTATAAGTTCTTCCAGAATTCTGGAAATCTTATACCAACGGTTCTAAACCGTTGGTATAGACTTTTACAGAATTCTGGAACACCTATACCAATGGTTTAAGTGCAACTGTTGGTATAGGGATTTCCTCATGGCTTACTAGGAAACGGTTTGGAAAACCGTTGGTATAGTCTATACCAACGGTTTTCCAGCCTATACCAATGGCTTTAAACCGTTGGTATAACCTACTTTTCCAGTAGTGTAATTCCATTAATATGACAAAAAAATGAAAGTAGCGTTCATGCGTACGTATGACCTACCGTCTCCATGAACGGTGATTTTCATTTTTTATCTCCAAATGTTTTGGAATAGTATAAAATGAATATGTACTGGATATATATATGATATTTTAATCATTAATACTATTCCATAAATGATTTACTTATAACTACATGGGCAATCATTTTCAAACAAGTTCATTTTTTACTCATGTACCAAACATTGGCAAAAACATCTGATATGAACTAACATTATTAAAAAATTATTATAACATTATAATATGTGATAGGAACTGAATAATAATATTTAAAGGAGGTCCTTAATAAATTATAAATTGAACAAATTTTATTATTCAGGAATATAAAGAAACTAACAAGACAAGTCGGACTTGAGGTAAGGGATCCTACCTCTCTCTTTCTTTTTAAGTAATTTTTTTAATGTAACTTACTTTAAACTCCTATTTCTTATGTTGGGGGATGTTATTTTATATTACACTTTCTATAATTTCTATGTTCATATGAATATAGAACCTATTTTATCTCATCAAACCATTTTTGGAAGTTTTAAGTGGCACCGTTAGGCTGCCAAAGTTTCATAAGGTATTTCTTATCACACTTTTAATTCCATGAGATTTCCATTGTTTTCCACTTATTTATTGAATGTGGTGTATTGTGTATTGACTTTTGATATATATTATCATGAATATCATTATATTCATGGTATTCTGTGATTCATTTGGTGGTTATTAACTTTGGGTCATACGTCTCGATTGATTACAATGTGGTAAGGGGTTTTTCATCTCAATTTTATTACCGTGAGATTTATGCTACATTTTCCACCATTTCCTTTGAGTGGTGTATGTACTGCACACTATTCTACTCTTTGTGTAATATAAATTCGTTTATGAGTATTTACATCAAGTTTTTATACTCCTTCTTTCATTGGGTGTACGTTTCAAAAGTTACCCAAGTCGGTAAGGGAACCTTTCACCCTCCTCTTTTTAAAATACTTCTTTTTGTTTGGTCTTTTAATTTACATATTATTATGTTGGGATATGTTATTATATATCCTTATTGATGTAAAATTTATTTCCAAGTGATGAGATACCCTTTTTTTCATCAACTCATTTTCTGAATTTTAAAGTGACACCGTTAGGCTGTCAAATTTTTACAAGGGAACTTTTTAACCAAATTTCAATTTCTTTGGGTTCAACTTATAGATATTGAATATGTCATCCTTTGAATATGTGTGAATTAACATTGATTGTTTTAAACATAATATCCACTTATATTGGGTGTACTTATATTTTTCATGCATAATTATTAGATTGGATTATCCTTAATTTAAGGAATCCTTCTTTATAAGGGATTTCATCTCATTTTATATTTCTATTGAGAATTCATTGTTGTGATGCACCAATTCACTCTTATATGGTGTATATAATGTCCTTTGGAATATTATATCATGAATCAATTTATTCTCATGATATTATAAAGTTCTCATTAAATGTTATTCCTCAATTATTGTATTCAAGTGTCTCTAATTTTGGTAAAAATCCTTTAACTAAAATATCAATTTAAATGTTTTAATGATTTGTTCTTATAAATATTTCTCATTAATATCCATGTTTTCAAAGGATTTATTTATATGGATATTAATGGTTCAAAATGTCAAAATCTTCAAGGTGGTATGGGACACTTTGATTCAAAAATCTCTTTATTAAATGTTTTAAATGGTTTTGAAAATGGTTTTTTTGAATGGATTCATTATATCAATATCTTAAAATTTTATATTGTTATTGAAATGTGGGAATCCTATATTTCCTTTATGCTTAAGTTATGTGCTATTATTATGTTATGTTTCATGGGCAATCTTAATGAAAACGGGTGGTTCCGTGATAAACTAAGGGCGGGTGAGCCCAATATAGCTCTCCAATGCATTGGGTAACACGAAGGAGTTAAATGTTAAGGTTTCTCCGAAGAGATTTAGGGAATATACTGTGATGGGTATTCTAAACGTAACCAAGAGGGTTACTCCCTACGTAAGAATGTTATGAATGACTCAAGTTACCTTTATATCTTATGATTTTTATGAGTTATTCGTAAATCTTATGATTTCATGAGGTATGTTAAATTGCTTATGTTTTATGAGTAAAGTATGATTTCATTGATTCTTATGTATACATGGACTAATGTTTTCTTTCCTTATTGTTATAACCCTTACTGAGATTTTTATGCTAATCCCAAGTTTTTTTAAATGTTTTTCACAGGACATAAAGTTGAATAGGGTCAATTATGGGATCAAGGAAATGTCAGGATGTCTAAAACAAGGAACTAGACATGAATCTTTTGTTCAAGAGTTTTTTTGTGTGAAAAAAATGGAAGCTGGGTAGATGTGTCTACTTTGTAATCTTTGAGATGTATTAGTTATGTCCTAATTCTCTAAAACTCTAAACCTGAAAAGATCCTCAATGTGAATTATTCATTTAATTCATGAATATGTAATGTACTAAGGCTGGGTCCTTATAATACCATTTTGATGAATATAGGTGGGGAGAAAATAATAAAAGGACTTGAAATTGAAAGGAAATTAAAGGAAAAGAGAGAGTGGAATTACCACTTGAGTTATCCTCTTGAGATCCTCCTCAAGGCACATTGAATTGGTCTTTTGAGGAGACAAGAAGCTCTTGGACATAGGGTTGGGGCTAGGGAAGATGTTTGAGAAGATTTTAGATAAGGCTTAATGCTTTGGATGTGTGAAAAAATGAGGGTGTGAAGGTTGGTATTTATAGTGGAGGGGAGAGGGGTTTTCTCAATATAATATTCATTAATTTATTATTTCTATACAATACAAGTAATAGTGAGTGTTTCATAACTAAATATAGTAATTTTATCATTTTAATCTGAACCATATATTCTTACATCAACAGAACATCCACTATGACTCTATAATTCCTGAATTTAACTTATTTTGTAATTTATCGTAATTCACTATTCATAAAAAATCCAACTATTTCCAAAAAATCCCAAAAATTCACCCCAACCATTTTCGACATGTATAATCCAAAAATAAAGTCCATTTTTAAAAAATAATTTTCTAAATAGGAAGAATTTAATTCTTAAATAAAATAATATTTTATTCAAAAAAATAACAATTTTAAAACATTTATTTTCTTATTTCAAGATATAGGTACATCATAATATTAATAAAATATTATATATATATACTGTCATAGGTAAGGTTATTATTCATTAGGGTATGTAACTATTCATAAGGGTAACATTACTATTCATAAGGGTATGTTACTGTTCACCAAAAATTATGTTTGTTCTATTAGACTCCAAAAATCACCCTGAACACAACCGTGTATGTCAGATTTTTGAAATTTAAAACACATAAGTGGGGAAAATTATGTTTAATGGTCACATAGTATTTAGTATCATGATATTTCATTGTGATGTCCAATGTGATTATACAATATGGCATAATTATACGAAGGGAATTCCATTGATAAAAATTTGGGCCATTACAAATATAATTAATAATTTATTTATAACATGTAGGAATCAAACCCTCTTTAATATGACTCACAATGTGACCATTATACCTATAAGTGTTTATTTTTATTTAAAAATAACATTAATTTTAATTAAAAGAATAGGTGAAATACTGGAAACTAAACAAACACAGTCCAATTGCTTTGATACTTTAGGAAAATGATCCATCATTCATTTTTTAATGTGTAAGAATCAACCTCACCTCAATATGATTCATGGTGGGGCTGGTATAACTCAAAGTGTCTTGTTTTATTTAAAATTTATATTAACTTTAGTAAAAAGAACAAGTGACATACTAAAAACTGAGAAAAAGTATTTGGATTATTTTAATCATTTAGTAAAATGATTCATAAGTAATTCTTGACATGTAGGAATCAACCACAACTTAATACAATGCATGGTATGACCGATATGTCTCAAAGTGTGTCCTTTTATTTAAAAATTCCATTAATTTTTTAAAAATTAACAAGTGACATACTGAAAACTAAGCAAACAAATTCGGATTGTTTTTATACATTAATAAAATAATCCAGAAGTCATTTTTATGTGTTTAAATCAACAACACCTCAATCTAATGTACTATGTGACAAGAATGACTCAAAGTGTCAATTAACAGTTTAAAAGAGTCCTTTTAGTTCAAAACATATGTCACTCACTATAAATAAATAAAAAACACTTCTATTGTCTTGATAATTTTGGAAATCGATTCATAATTCATTTGTGACATGTAGGAAGAAGTCTCATATCAAACCAACAAACAATTGGATCAGTATGACTCAAAGTGCAAGTTTGTAGTTTGAAATTCCATTTTAGTGAAAAACAGAAGAGGTATACTGAAAAATTAACAAATGAATTCAGATTATTTTTGATTCTTTAGGAAAATGATCCCTAAGTAATTTTTGATGGGTAAGAATCAACTAAACATCAATATGAAACACTGTTTGACTGGTATAACTCCAAGGTTGTATTTATTTAAAATTGAAATTAATTTTCATAAAAAGAATAAGGGACATACTAAAAATTGAGAAAAATAATTCATATTATTTTGATACTTTATGAAAATGATATTAATTTATTTCTGATGTGTAGGAATCAACCCCACCTCAATACAATGCATGGCGTGACTGGTATAACTCAACTGTGTCTTTTTATTTAAAATTGACATTTTATCAATGTATTCTTTCATATTAATGTTTAATTTATTTATTTATAGTATTACTAACATAATATTTTTTTTATATTATAGGTGGATTATTTTTCTCAGGTTGAGGTGATTTGTTTGGAAACTGATACCATGGATAGAAATTTTTGAGAGGGGATAAAGGGAGAAAAATAATATGAAACATTATTTTTTTTTAAATTTTTGTGGATAATTGTAAATGTATTTATAAAAATAAGCATTTTAAATTTATATAATAGTGGTTTTTCTGTATTCATGGTTTCAAATTTATTTTAATTAAATTATATATTTTTCATACACGTGTTTCAGGTTTTTTTTGCAGTGTGATTGTATATAAACAACACACTATAGCAGATTGATCCTTTATTAGTGCTAAACTAGTACTAATAAATCAGACCATAGAGAGGCAGTGCCTCCCCCACTCTCGTGCTCTAGGATCCTCTTGGGTTTCTTCTCTGAGGGGGTAGGTGGTGATTGATCTTGTGCTAGTGACTCATCACTACTGGAAATGCAGGATTTCCCAACGGTTTAGAACTGTTGGGAAAGGCTGCAGAACCGTTTGTATATGTTATACCAACAGATTTGCAAACCGTAGGGAAGTAAGCCATTGGGAAAAGCTTTTCCCAATGGTTTACAGTGAACCGTTGGGATAGGGTGGAGAAAATTACCCTATCCCAATGGTTCTGGAAAACCTTTGGGAAAGCTTTTTCCCAACGGTTTACAACCATTGGGATAGAGTGCTGAAAATTACAAAGTTTTTCCCAACGGTATGGCCAAACCATTGGAAAAAACCCAAAATCTCCTCTTTCCCAATGGTTTCTAAACCGTTGGGAAAAGTGTTTTACCAAAAGTTCTATGAACCATTGGTAAAAAAAACCCAGACATGTTATGCCAACGGTTTCAAACCATTGGCATAGCCTCTGCTGGGCAAATTGCACAGCAGCTCTGCAATTTGCCCAGCAGCTCTCCAATTTTCCCACCAGCTCTCCAATTTACCCAAGATCTCTCATTTTGTGGGTTCCCTATCATTTTCAATCCAATTATTGTACCTGTAATAAACTAACACATACATATACAATTATTTTACCTGCAATAACCAACTAACACTTACATATAGAGAACAAATACATACACATTTAACATATAATGGTGGAAATATACACATCCATAATTAAATTAGAATTCATAACGTAATTATAAAAATATATAATTCATTTAGAATTCAATTTAAAATTTAGATGACAATTATATGTGGAATCCGGAAGTCAATTCATAATTTGATCGGTTTTTTTATACCATATATTTTTACCTGAAATGATGTCCATTTAAAACATAATACATACACCTGGAGTGCTATCGGCCACACCGCACCTCGTATTGAGGCGGGGTTGACTCGTAAACATCATATATGACCCATGGATCATTGTGCTAAAGTATCTACACAATCCGAATGCGTTTGTTCAGTTTTCCGTATGCCAGTTGATGTTTTTCAACTAAAGTGATGTCTTTTTGAAACAAAAGGCAGACACTTTGAGTGGTTTCGGCCACACCACGTCTCAGATTGTGGTGGGATTGATTCTTACACATCACATATGACCCATGGATCATTCTCCTAAAGTTTCAACGGAAACTGAATGAGTTTGGTCGGTTTTCCATATGTACTTAAAATGTTGTCCATTTTAAACAAAAGAGATCCACTTAGAGTGATTCTAGTCACACCATGCCTCCGATTAAGGCAGGGTTGACTCTTAAACATCACATATGACCCATGGATCATTGTGCTAAAGTATCGACACAATCCGAATGCATTTGGTCAGTTTTTCGTATGCTAGTTGATGTTTTTCACTTCAAATGACGTTCTTTTGAAACAAAAGACAGCCACTTTGAGTGGTGGCTACCACACCATGCCTCAGATTGAGGCGAGGTCAACTCTTATATGTCACATATGAGCCATGGATCGTTGAGCTAATGTATCGACACAATCCGAATGCGTTTGGTCAGTTTTCCGTATGCCAGTTGATGTTTTTCAATTAAAATGATGTCCTTTTGAAACAAAAAGCACACTTTGAGTTATGTTGGCCACACCATGCCTCAGATTGAGGCCGATTTGACTCGTACACGTCACATATGACCCATGGATCGTTATCCTAAAGTTTCAATGGAAACCAAATGCGTTTGGTCGGTTTTCCATATATACTTAAATTGTTGTCCATTTTAAGAAAAAGACATCCACTTAGAGTGATTCCGGACACACCGTGCCCTAGATTAAGGCGGGGTTGACTCGTACATGTCACATATGACCCATGGATCGTTGTGATAAAGTATTGACACAATCCGAATGCGTTTGGTCGGTTTCCTTATGCCAGTTGATGTTTTTAACTTCAAATGACATCCTTTTGAAACGAAATACAGACACTTTGAGTGGTGGAGACCACACTGCACCTCGGATTGAGGCAGGGTTGACTCGTACACATCACATATGACCCATGGATCATGTTTCTAATGTATCGACACAATCTGAATGCGTTTGGTCAGTTTTCTGTATGCCAGTTGATTTTTTTCAATTAAAACGACGTCCTTTTGAAACAAAAGGCAGACACATTGAGTGGTGGCGGCCACACCACGCCTTGGATTGGGGCGGGGTTGGCTTGTACATGTCACATATGACCCATGGATCATTGTGCTAATTTATCGACACAATACAAATGCGTTTGGTCTGTTTTTCGTATGCCAGTTGATTTTTTTAATTAAAATGACGTCCTTTTGAAACAAAAGGCTGACACTTTGAGTGGTTCTAGCCACACCACCCCTCGTATTGAGGCGGAGTTGACTTATACACATCACATATGACCCATGGATTGTTCTCCTAAAGTTTCAATGGAAACCGAATGTGTTTGGTCGGTTTTCCGTATGTACTTAAAATATTGTCCATTTTAAACAAAAGAGAGCCACTTAGAGTGATTCCGGCCACACCGTGCCTCATATTAATGCGGGGTTGACTCTTACACGTCACATATGACCCATGTATATTTGTGCTAAAGTATCAACACAATCTGAATTCTTTTGGTTGTTTTTCCGTATGCCAGTTGATATTTTCAACATAAAATGACGTACTTTTGAAACAAAAGAAAGACACTTTGAGTGGTTTCGGCCACATCGCACCATGTATTGAGGTGGGGTTGACTCGTACACGTCACATATGACCCATGGATCATTGTTCTAAAGTATCGACACAATCAGAATGCATTTTTCGGTTTTCCGTATGGCACTTGATGTTTTTCAATTAAAATAACGTCCTTTTGAAACAAAAGGCAGACACTTTGAGTGGTGGCAGCCACACCATGCCTCGAATTAAGGCGGGGTTGACTTGTACATGTCACATATGACCCATGGATCGTTGTGCTAATGTATCGATGCAATCCGAATGCGTTTGGTCGGTTTTCCATATGCCAGTTGATGTTTTTCAACTAAAATGACGTCCTTTTGAAACAAAAGGCAGACTTTGAGTGGTTCCGGCCACACCACACCTCAGATTGAGGCAGAGTTGACTCATACATGTCAAATATGACCCATGGATCGTTCTCATAAAGTTTCAATAGAAACCGAATGCGTTTGGTCGGTTTTCCGTATGTACTTAAATTGTTTTCCATTTTAAGTAAAAGAGGGCCAATTAGAGTGATTCCGATCACACCGTGCCTCAGATTAAAGCGGGGTTGACTCATACACGTCACATATGACCCATGGATCATTGTGCTAAAGTATCGACACAATCCTAATGCATTTGGTTGGTTTTCCGTATGCTAGTTGATGTTTTCACTTCAAATGACGTCCTTTTGAAACAAAAAACAGACACTTTGAGTGGTGGCGGCCACACCGTGCCTCGGAGTGAGTCGGGGTTGACTCTTACATGTCACATATTACCCATGGATCGTTGTTCTAATTTATCGATACAATCTGAATGCGTTTGGTCACTTTTCTGTATGCCCGTTGATGTTTTTCAATTAAAATGACGTACTTTTGAAACAAAAGGCAGACACTTTGAGTGGTGCTGGCCACACCATGCCACAGATTGAGGTAGAGTTGACTCGTACACATCACATATGACCCATGGATCGTTTTTCTAAAGTATCAACACAATCTGAATGCGTTTGATCAGTTTTCCATATTCCATTTGATGTTTTTCATTTAAAATGATGTCCTTTTGAAACAAAAGGCAGACACTTTGAGTGGTGCCAGCCACACCGTGCCTCATATTGAGGCAGGGTTGACTCGTACACGTCCCATATGACCCATGGATCATTCTCCTAATGTTTCAATGGAAACTGAATGCGTTTGGTCGATTTTCCATATGTACTTAAAATGTTGTCCATTTTTAACAAAAGAGAGCCACATAGAGTGATTCCGGCCACACTGTGCCTCAGATTAAGGCAAGGTTGACTTATACACGTCACATATGACCCATGGATCGTTTTTCTAAAGTATCAACATAATACGAATGCGTTTGGTCAGTTTTCCGTGTTTCATTTGATGTTTTTCACTTAAAATGACGTCCTTTTGAAACAGAAGACAGACACATTGAGTGGTGGCAACACATATGTCTTGGAATTACTTCAACTATGACACCAAATTCAGGACAAAGTTAGTCTTTGACATAAAAAACTTGTTTAGCCATTGATTCCAACACATATGGTTCGTTGGTAGCAAGAGTGCAAGTCATATTAATTACTCGAAATCCACAATCATCAATAAATGTGCCATGCCTCGTCATCGAATAAAACCAACGTCATTTCATCATTGTGACTCGTCCATGAGAGTAATATTCCAATATTTTTATTTTCTCAAAAACTCCATAATAACCCACATTTTCAAATTTTGGTCTACTATATGATGCACTGGCATAACAATCTGTTGTGGCAGTAACCATAACACAATCATGTTGTGTTCTCATGTTCTTTGCTCGTTCAGTGACAATAAATTTGTACCAATTGATAACAATTTATTTACAGTCACGAACCACGGTATTAGGACCAAAAGACAAAGCTCTTATTTCCTCAGATACAGAGTCAACATACAAACTCAATACCTGCAATATAAATGACTATTAAACTTAATTAAATATTGATATAATTATTTTAAACATTAATTTTTTTATACCTTCAATTTTAACTAAGAAGAAAACTCTTTTCTATGCAAAGTCTATCTCCTTCTAAAAGATAAAGAACGATGCTTCCTATTTATCATTTGTTTTTATGTTCCCTATAGATAAAAAATATGAATAGTTTAACAGATATATATGTAAGATATACATAATAAATTTAGTTACCTGATATAGTCATCGAAAAAATCACAGTTGAACAAAACTATGCGATGTGCCATCTCACGCTCTTCATGGATTAATTTCTTCAATGTATATGATCCAGGAATTCCTCCTATTTGAGGAAGTGATGGAAAACAGGGTTCAATTTGCTCATACTTTTCTTCTTCATTTCTCATTGGTCTGTTCAATCTTGTAGTAAGATCAGACAAATAAATCGAGCAGAAATCAATACATTCTTGAGCCAAGTAACCGTTCACGATAGAACCTTTGGGATGATTTCTGTTTCGGACATAAGAATTTAATGTGAACATATTTCTTTCATTTGGATACATCCAATGAAAATAAACAGGTCCTCCGAGAAGTATTTCAGTGGGAATATGGACAGTCAGATGCAGCATGCATGTGAAAAATTATGGAGGAAATATTTTCTCCAACTCACACAAAATTAATGGGGCATCTGTCAACATTTTTTGCAAGAAGGACTTGGACAAATTCTTAGCACAAAGATCTCTAAACAAAAGACATAATTTAATAACAACCACCCTTACATTATTGGAAAAAAGATAACGGATTTCTATTGGAAGCAGCTCATGCAGTAGAACGTGATAATCATGAGTCTTCAAAGATTTTAGCTTCAACTCGCTTCTGTTGACCCGTTTAGATATGTTGCTTGAATAGACATCAGGAAATCTAATAGTCTCTAATATGTCCAGAATTTGTTTTCCGTAGGTGTCATCACAAAAGAAGCACATGGAAGTTGCCATTTATTTTCACTGATACACACAGGATGCAATTCTGTTCTGATGCCCCAATCCACCAAGTCATGCCGAGATCGTAAATCATCTTTTGCCTTCCCCTTGACATTTAGAAGAACCAAAAGCAAAATTTCACATATATTATTTTCAATATGCATTACGTCTAAGCAATGACGTAACAAATTGGTTGACCAATAAGGGAAATCAAAAAAGATACACCTCTTCCTCCAATTATAAAAGGTTTCAGTGGAAACATTCTTTCTCTTTCCAGATTTCATTTGACCCCTCTCGAACAAAAAAGTGAAATCTTTCAATTCATTAAGCATGTCAGTTCCAGAAATACGCTGAGGTGGATCATCAGTCTCTATGGTATTATCAAATCTTCGATGATTCATTATATATGGATGATCCTTTGGAAAGAATCTTCGATGTCCCATAAAACTAAAACTACAAAGATGTTTCAGTCTTCTGGATTGTGTATTCTTCATACAAACTGGACATGACAGTTTTCCCTTCATGCTCCATCTAGACATCATTGCATAAGCCAGAAAATCATTTATTGTCCACATAAGTGCAGCACACATCTGAAATATGTCTTTCGAACATGCATCATATGTGCGTACAACCACTTCCCAAAGAAGTTTCAACTCTTTTATTAAAGGTTGCATGTATACATCAATATCAATGCCGGTATCAGAAGGACCAGATATGAGTATACTCATGAATGTGAAAGGTTTTTTCATACGCAACCATGGGGGAAGATTATAAATGTGTATAAAAACTGGCCATGCGCTCTGCGAAGTAAGAATCTGACCAAACAGATTAAAACCGTCGCATGAAAGACCCAGCCTCACATTACACACGTCAACTGCAAAATCAGGATGTCGAGCATCAAATCTCTGCCATGCAAACCCATCTGCAGGATGAACAAACTCATCATTAGTCTTCTTTCTCTCAGTGTCATGCCATCTCATTTTTATTGATATTTCATCAGATATAAAAAGATTCTGGATTCTGGGGATCAATGGAAAGTTCCACATTACTTTTTGTGGAACGTAGGATGGTGTTCCATCAGATTTTGACTTCCAGTGGGATGTGCCACATTTTATAAAATCATTTCGTTCACCAGTTTCCTCCTAGAATAAACTGCAATCTTTCGGGCAAGCATGAATGTTGTTTCTTGAAAATATAAGTTCCTCAAATAACTTCCATGCCATATAGTGGTTTGAGGGAATATCTGCATCATCTAGAAGTAAATCCTTCAAGAGGGTAAGAATGCAATCGATTGATGTATTAGAAATCCCATACATAGTTTTCCCATGAAACAATCGGATTAAAAATTCCAGCTTTTTCATTTTATCGCATTGTCGATACACTGGAGTCGTGGCAACATCATTGAATTGTTTCACCCTATCAATATCATCATTTTCACTAGATGCATCAACTGTCCTCATATCGAAGTCTTCTTGATTCGAAATCCTTTCTTTTTCATGATGATGAATAAACAGAAACTGATCATCTAACAAACTCTCCATTCCAGTCCTTTCATTTTGATCATCACTAATTTGAGATTTCATTTTCTCCCCATTGTGATACCACACAATGTAGTTTGCTTGAAAACCATTTTTGGTTATGTGGTAGCTAACTTCTTCACAGCTCAACCAAGGTCTACCAACACAATTAGAACATGGGCATTGTATGCAACCACTATCTGAAGCATTGTGAAATGCAAAATCTATAAATCTCTCCAAATTGTATTGAAAATCGCTTGAGATCCGATCGGTTTCATACATCCAACTTCTGTCCATTCTGTAAAAATAATTTATATAAGTCATTTTGTCATAAACAATTCAATATTATTGAACTTTAATAGAAAATATATTTAAGTAAACGATAAAGGAAGGAGTTTATATTTGATGTAGTGAACTATTAAAACAATGTAAAGATATACTAATTAATTCAGTTATGTGTGCCTAGATTTTAGGTGAGATGTGTTTTGTAATTTTTTCATTTATCACATACCAAGAAGAAACCATAGACCTAATAAAACATTGTTCAAGATATTAAAAAGTGAAGGATTTTCATGAAAGATGTTGAATGTGTAAAGAGAGTTTTTTAAATAAGTTATTGATTCTAAAAAATGGAAATATTGTGAAAAGTTAGTACATTTCATAACACCCGAACTAAAGTCCATAGAAAGTACCATATCACCCCACTAAAAAAAAGGAAAACCACCAACCACACTACCCCAACCATGTCAATTACCTCAATGAGGGCTTCCATGTATGTATTTGGGAAGAGGATAATGGCGTCTAACCTGGATGGAGGAGTTGCAGCAGATCAGATGGAAGACCTCAGGTTAGGGTTCACCTGCGCGGGGGCTTCTGGAAATCAGGGGAAATGCAGAGTTATTTGCTTCTTGTGTAATCAGTGGAGGGCTGTCCATGGGGGTGTTGGGGTTGTCTAGGCGGTACGGGGTGTCCAGGGTTGGACGGGCTGTCCATGAGGGTGGTGGGGCTGTCTAGGGGGGGAGGGGGGGTGTCTAGGGGGGTGGGCGGGCTATCCATGGGGGGGGGGGGGGCTTTCCAGGGGGTACAAGGTGTCCATAGGGTGGGGGTGTCCTGGGGGGTGGGGAGGTTTCCAGGGTGTGGGCAGGCTATCCACGGGGTTGGGGGGCTGTCTAGGGAGTAGGGGGTGTCCAGGGGGTGGTCAGGCTTTCCACGGGGGGTGGCGGGGTTGTCCAGGGGATACAAGGTGTCCAGAGGGTGGGCGGACTGTCTACGAGTGTGGCAGGGCTGTCCAGGGGGTAGGGGTTTCCAGGGGGTGGGCAAGCTGTCCACATGGGTGTGACTGAGAGCTATGAGATTTAATTGGGTTGTCATTCATGTTATAAAAAACAAAAGATGGGTGTTAAGGATTAGAAGCGTATTTTTTTGTGAAAATCCAATTTGGTAGGATTAGTGACTTGATAACATGATGGTATCAAGTTTTGCAATTGGGAAAATGTTGGGGCATTGGATTCTAAAAGGCTCCCACAACTTTCCCAGGATATATTATTTCTAGAAAAATGTGTTGTGGGGGAAGGAACTCATCCTATATAGTTGATGTCACTTTTAGATCACGTGATTCCTTACTCATCAAGATGACTAGACAAGAACCAAAACAAAAGAGGCCTCAAAACTATCCATATCTCTAGAAGTGATAAATTACCAATTCTTATTGGTGAACTATGGAAGTGATGACTTCCTACCTACACAGCCCCCCCTCCCCACCTCACCCCCAAAAGACTCCCCCTGCACAACCCCCCTCCCATCCACCGACTGCACAAACCCCCCCCCCCCACCTGCACCCCCACTTGCAAAACCCCCCCTCCCCCACCCCCACCTGCACAACCCCCTCCCATCCACCGACTGCACACCCCCACCCTCACCCACCAACATACTCCCACCTTCCCAGCCCACCCCCAAACTACACACTCCCCCTCCCCCCCACCCACTTGCACAGCCACACCCCACCTACACCCCCCCACTTGCACAACCCCCCTCCCCCACCCCAACCTGCACAACCCCCTCCCCCACCACCACCTGTACACCCCACCCCCCACCTCACCCCCAAAAGACTCCCACCTGCCCACCCCCCCCCCCAACCCGCACACTCCCCTCCCCCCACCTACTTGCACAACACCCTCCTCCACTTTCACCCTCCACTTGAACAACACCCCCTCCCCCACCCCCACCCTACACCACCCACCCCCACCCCCACCTGTACAACCCCCACCTCACCTCCAAAACTCTAACCTGCCCAGCCCCCCCCCCCAACCTGCACACTCCCCTCCCCCCACCCAATTGCAAAACAAACCCCCTCCACTTGCACCCCACCTGCACAACCCACCCCTCCCCACACCCACACCTACACAACCCACCCCACCCCACCCGTACAACCCCCCACCTCAACACCGCACCAGCACACCCCCTCCCCCCACCTAAACACCCCACCAGCAGACCCCGTCCCCCCACATATTACACCCCCAGCACCTCCCACTAGAACAAAAACAGAAAACAAAAACAGAACAAAAAATTTAGTCACACATGACACTAGAACAAAAAACAGAAAACAAATAACAAATCGAATTGAAATTGTTGGTTATACCATACTGCATGAACCTTAGGTTTAAGACAAATCAAAATAGAAAAGAAAAAATTAGATGCAAAACATTAAACATAACGTACTACATATAGATTTGAAGTGTAGAACAAAACAACCTTGTGATTGAGTATGGATCTAGTGGAATGATTTTCCAAGAGAGAGAGATCTTAGGTCTCAATTTTAGCAGTTCAATCGCATGAATGGGATCTCGGGTTTTCTGGGATTTTAGGGAAAAACTTTCCCAACGGTTTGTTAAAACCTTTGGAAAAGGTGAGATTTACCAACGGTTTACACAAACCGTTGGGAAAGCCTTCCTAAGTCATGGTCTTTACCAACGGTTTTGTAAAACTATTGGTAAATGGAGAAATTTTTTAGATTTCTGAATGGTTTCTTCAAACCATTGGAAATACTTTTTTTTATACCTCTATACCAACGGTTCAGCAGAACCCATTGGCAAACAAGCATTGGGAAAACCCAACTTCCAAGTAGTGCCTCCACCTTCCCCCTACCCCTACCCCTTTTCGTTTTATTTTCTCTGGTGGGCACTCGATGGTCTTCACGATGTAGGTGGTCCATCCTAGAGATTGAGAGTTTTGTGGAACCGACGCCTTCGGTGTTCTCGGTCCCTCCATGTCGGTTTCTTCTGCTTTCAGTGGTTGGAAAGCTTGGGACTTTGACGGTGACTTTTGTAGTTTAGATCTGACCAGACTCATGATCATATAGGTGTTTCTTTTTTTGATCATCTTAGATACCACATTAGTGAGGCTTCCTCGGTTCGGTGTTGGGCCTCTCAGTCCTGGCTAACAGTGGTTTGGTGTGACGACCTTGGTTTTCTTTCCTCTACGAGTTATTCTACTACTATACTACTGGGGGAGGTTCGTGGATGGTGGTGGGGTTCTCTAGTAAGTGGTTCTGGCGAAAGGGAATTTGACATCGGTTATGAGTTTGTTTTCTTGTCGTGAATTTAGGAATTTTGTTGATGTTTTTCATCACGTTTTAGGATTTGGAGGCAGAATTTCTTTTGTGATGGATTAATAGTAGAGTATCAAGATTGTTGAAGTGATGTTTATCTATGAAGTTGTGGCAGTATGTTGGATGGATTCTTGAATTCGTGGAATGATTGTCTGTTGGCTGAATTTGTGAATCTTTTTAATGGTCTTTCTATTGGTTTTTTGTGTCACTTCAGTCAACGGTCTATGGGTCAATGAATCCGGTTCTCCTCAAGGGATGAATCTAGATGAGGTTTAGAGCATGGATCTTTCATAGATAATAGCTATCAATAATTGGACATTTTAGAGGGTATGGTGCATTCCATCAGTACCTTTCCTGTTCATTTGTGCATGGGACAACTAACAGAGCATCTATGAGAAGGTGGAAGCTTGTCTTAATTATTTTCAAGCTGAGGAGGGGCCCTTCTTTTTATATTTGAATTGGATTATTTTTTGTCTTTGGATATTAGACAGTGGGGCTTGATTGTCTCATTATTTCTTTTAAGTCATTTGGGTTCCCCTTACCCCATAAAAGGGGGCCTATATTAATAAAAAATTAATTTTTATTTAGTATAAAGTAGTGCTAATAATGGATCCCCTTTACTGGTTCTTTTGTATCATTGATAATGGGGACCCCTTTAATGGTGTTGAGGACAAAAACAATTATTTAGAACTATTAAATGTATTTTTGTGCACTATTAAAGGGAATATTTTTAGTAGTTAATCCTCTAGATGAATGTCATGTGATGTATTTATTAACTGGGTCTGTTTTCTTTTGGAAATCAAGAAAGAATAAGAAGAACTATACTAGACTGTCATTTTTTCATGTTTAATGTGCTGGAGTTCGTTCCCTTGAACCAACTTCTATATACATTATGATAACTTGTATTTGTGGTTTTAAATATTAATAAACTATTTATCACATCATGATTGTTCTTATACCTGACATAGTATGTGATAATTTCCTAGGAGTATCTATCACACTAAAAGGTTATAGTAGTTCCCCACTATGATGTGAACCCAAAAGTGCTACGACATTATTCTTGAATATCTGTTCTATAGAGTGATGATATCATTTGAGGGACACAAATGATATAGGCCATCTGGGGTGGAGACACATTAGACTTTGAGGCACCTTCTCATGGTGTACACCCTTTATAATATCAAGTAGGATATAATGATAATGAGAGCCGCTAGTATGGAATACACATTTCTATGTGTCATTGGATGTTCCTATATGAATATGTGTGTATTGGTACTTAAACATTAAATTTATTATTAATGAGTATTATAAGTCACACACTTAGATGTGTTGACGAAAACCATGATGAATGATGTTCACGAAAAAGTAGGATATGCTGAGTGTGTCATAAGTAATATTTCATTAATGAATAATCTGAGAAAGGATTTTTCCTTTTTTTATTAATAGAATTTGATATCTCATGCCCTTTTATGGAAACAATATAGCTTAAATATATCTATGGACATTGTGTTCTATAGAAAGGATCAATTTTGGGAAGTCAAAGAAAGAGACATCGAACACATATGTTGATGGCACCGGCATACAACCTTCATGATTGGAGATATTGTGATAAAGATATTATATTACATAATAAGTGTTTGTATGAGGCATCATGTTGTTGTGGCATTAAATTATTTCTTTATGGGTTCTTTAGCATGTTTCTATATTCTAACCTTGTACTTTATTCTGCTTCACCTAATACCACTGAGAAAGAGGCCTATAGGTTCACACACTAAGTGTATTAAGAATCTCAGTTAAATAATATGTTATTATTTATTATTTAACAAGTTGAATAAATATTATTCTTGTTCATTTTTTAATAATTATTCATACATGCTTGATCACATATAAATATTTATTTTCTATTTAGTAAAGATAATATTTATTTATTTATTAGAAAATAATGTGGGGATATTTATTTAATAAATATATAGTTATTATTAAAGGTCTGATAAATATTATGGAGGAAAGGTGGAAATTTTTTTTAGGTTCGATGAGAATTAATAAATATTGAATATTATTTGATTAAATAATAGTTAATTATAATTCTCAAGTTAAGTGAATGATGAGAAATAATTATATTATTATTATTATTTTACATAGGGTTTCTATAAGATTAAATAAATAATTAAGGTCACTTGTGAAATTATTTTATTTTAACCCCAGTGATATATAAACCCAGTTATGTTATTTTCAGATTAATCCAATTCATTTGTCTTGGTTGTGCACAATAGATTTGGATACTCATATGAATCCTAGAGATCCCCCTTATCTAAGAATGCTCCCAAGAACGAAGAGCAATCCTCCTCCATCGGATCAAGGAGAATGCTTTGGAAGTGGTTCTCAAAACTGTCAAAGGCAGAAGATGCAAGCATAAGGATCTGTCATGCTAGAACCCATAGATTTATTTAGAAACATCTGGATATTTTAGGAACACGTTTGAATAACCACTAGAGGAAATTTACACTTTGTTTTTACAACAAAACAATAGTGCACCATAGATCTGTCATCAGATTCATCAATGTAGAAATAATTCCATCAAGGTAATTCTTTATTTAATTACATGAATTATAAATTATATGTGGTGATCCTCTCTCATGGTTCCGGCGTAATTATCCATTTACTATTTCCTTGATTCAATTCTATTGATTACAACATTAATTATTGCATAGATCTTAGATTGATCATCGATTATGGAAAAAAGAAATGTTGTGTATAGTCCATCATACACTTTCACTATTCCTAGAAGCTACAACTGGTATTAGAGCTGTCACATAATTATTTATAATTATTTAAATATCATTGGTAAATTACGCATTTGTAATTATGTTTTTAAATTCAATTTTAATCATTATTTTAATAAAAATTTATATATATATTTTTTATCATTCATTTCTTGTAGATCTAATCGAAATAATCGGGGGGTGCGAAGATTTATGTCCGAACAACATAAGACTACACACTATGTAACTAAAGTTTCATGTCATGTATTCATGTTAAATGCATCAGAATTAATGCAGAAATTAATTCAAGATTATGCATTAATTACATGCTATAAATTCATAGTGTGTTGACCAAAACATAATGGTTAATGGTCATATATACTACATGTTGTGTAGCCCATGTACACGACATGTAGTTCTTTTGTGTCAAAGACAGTCCATGTATTTCAATACACTTCCTACCTGACTGGCGACTCTGTAATTTAGAGATCACACGACATATATCCCATTGGACACACCGTGTACTCCATTTTCTTAGGTACTATAACACCCCAAGATCTCATAGTACGTTATCTCATTAAAGTAAATTAATAGCTTGCGCTACCCGCAACACCGAGTTTAAGCGCACCACAACATTACCAAACTAGTCGTTCAAAAAGAGGTTATAAATAGTATTAACTGAATTTTGAATCATATATACTCTATATAATTTTAACATACATATTATTTTTTTCTTATACAAATATAAGAACGAATTCATTTTTTTTCAGATAAAAGAAGTATTTTTAAAAAAATACAAATTTACCACCTTTTAATGGTGAACCATTTTTAAATCCAATATTTGACACTTTTATATATTAAATTTTACAAAATAAACTTCTTCTTTATAAGCGATACATAAAAATTTAGTTTCGATAAACTTTTGGTGTTTTCTGATAATTTTTATATTTGGGTGAATAGTGAAAATTATTAATCTTTAACTGAAAACCACTTTTTTAATCAAAATAATTTACAGTGTAAAATTATACATTTGAATGGTTTGGAAGTATAATTAGATTATTTTTTTATGATTTAATACAATTTTGGTCATTATAAGTAATTTCACATTTAAATTTGACATAAACACATGTCAACCTTTTGATAGTTTTTACTTTTTTTAAAAACCCGTTTTTTTGTTTTGACAATGGGAATTAATTTTAAATTAATAAATGAAACTTATATGTTTTGAATTTGGTAAAATATACTTCATTTTTGAATTCAGAATATCAAAATTATCTTAGGGTGAATTTTTGGTATTTTCCTGAAAACATTAAATTTTTGTTGAATATTGAAAAACACTAAGTTATTGTTTAAAACTAACATTTTATTTAAATAATTAAATATTTTATTTAAATTTATTTTGGGTAAAAATAGATAAATAATACCTATATAAGTTTAATTTAATTCATTGGAGTCATTTTATAATAATTTTAGATACATAAAAATTTTATTGCAGTCTTTACCGTCTTTTACCCACCTCCTAAGAGCATTTAAAATTTTTCATAAAACTTAATTTTACCACTTTTGTGAATTTAATTTAAAAAGTATGAGAGAAATGATTGATATCATTAAGTAAAATGTTTTTTAATAAGATAAAAATAATTTTTGGTGAATAGTAATTTTTGATTTTTATTTACCACGGTTAAAAGTAAATATGGTAATTAAAGGTAAAAATGATATTATTATTACCCTAACACATTTCCTAATTATATTATATAAATTTAATTAGACAAAAAAACCTTAGGAATAAAATATGACCCTTTAGGTCCACTTGGATTAGATTAGGACGTTTATTATTATTTAATTTAAAGAAGAGTTAAAAGTGTTAAATTCAAGTTTTAATAACTAAAACATTTTAATATAGGGTTATACATAATATAAATTAGACTATAAATATTAATTAGAAAGATAAAAATATTTCCTATATAATGGTAGTTTAATTTATAATTTTTATACATTAAATAATTTAATTTATTTATGACACAGTGATGATGCAGTAATTACCTTATTAATGAAATATTAACATAATTGATATTATAAATATCTAAATAAATTTAATTTGAGACTTTTGATGAATTAAAATATTTTTCTAGGTTAATATGACATGTTAGGGTGGATTTTATAAATTATTTTCGAAGTTATAAGGTTGTTATGACTTTCACAAAAACAAAATATCAAATATTGTCAAAATTGACAAAAATTAATTTTTTTAAAAAAACTATATTATTGGTTGATATGACATTCCTAAAAATATAAGGTTCGTCCAAAATGATTAAATAATATTATATATGTCATTAATAAACCACTTTAGGTTCTCTTGGATGTTTATAGTAATTTTATTAACCATATAGTTTAATAATACAAGAAGACACAGTAAAAGTTAAATTATTTAACTTAAAGTTAAATATAATGGATAAGGTTAAAATGGCAACCTAAACTTGTCTAAAACCTAATGGTTGAGATTATTTCTAGAAATAACCACCTTATATTCTAAATAAATAAATCTGGAGCCATTATAAACCGAATATGATTTTATTATTAAATAATATTTTAATCTTTTCCTAAGGGGCCCCTCACCCCTCTTATAAAAGGGCACTCCCCCTTCTCTCAAATTCACACCTTCAAAGCCATTTGTCTCATCCAAAACCTACCCAAATATCCTCTAATATATCCTCAATTAATCCTATAGGCCTTCCTTTGGTCATAAATCTAACCTAAAGAGCCCTTTTGATCAAAACAAAAGGAAGAACCCGAAGAAGAAGTAAATATTTCATCACCTCTTTCAAGTTCATTTCTTCTTCCACTTCTTCTTTACTTGTTGTTTTCATTGTAAAACAATAAATATAGTATATTATATATAATTTTATGTTATTATAAATATGGTACAACCATATTCATTATTCTATCCATCCTCTGAATGACATGTAACTATATGTGCGTACGTACGGCTTACCGTCTCTACGTCGTGGTGTAGTTGTTATTCAATACATTATTATATTGGATGGGTATAATAATGATGTATAATTGATGTAAATAATAAATATAACATTTTAATTATTCTTTATAGATTATATAACATCCAATTATATAATATTCTAATATCAAAATAATGATATTGTGGATCATGCATGTGTACGGATTACCGTCTCCACAACACGATGAGATTCATTTCCATGTTCACCATTCAACGATGATTATAAAAATATATATTATTAATAAGTATGTAATATATGACATAATAATTCTACTGGAGATATATATATATATGTATGTATGTATGTATGTATGTATATATGTACTTACATATATCTTATTCACTTACTTTCGTTCAATAGGATGTGAAAACGGAAACAATGTTTATGCGTACGTACGACCTAACATCTCCATAAATGGTGCCTTCCATTTCATATATACATCTATTATAAATATTTATATTCTAAATATATATGATATATAAATAAAGTTATATATTCTGAAATCATTTAAATCATGATCTAAATGATAAGATCAAGAACAACAAGTTAAAACACATATGATAAAAAAATCGATTATTACCCAAAATGTTAATTTAACATGGAAATCATTATTAAATTTGTAGTATAAAGTCATAAATGAATAATTTATGATATAATATTTATGAATATAGTTCTTTTATAATTTAATAACATACTATGGTCATTACACCGAAGGTTAAATGTACCCTCGACCAAAGGAAAATGCAAGGTAAGGGTTAATTCCTCAATCTCATTATTATTTGAGATTGTTTATGGGTAAGTTTTTACTGGGTCATAATTATTATCCATGTCCATGGTTCATAAATGATTTTTCAATGGTATTATCTTAAGGGACTCTTTTATTAAATTTTTTTTTTAAATGTTTTAAATATTTATTCTTCTAAATCATCATCCTTAATGTCAATGTTTTCAAAATGGTTTTTAAGGATATATTTAAATGGACATGAATGTATATAAAATGTTAATTCCATTCAAAAGATTCAAATTGTTATGGTAAAATTTGATTAAAAAATGTATTTAAATGTCTTAATTTTTAAATTTTTTGACTTTTATATTTTTTCATGAAAAAGGGATATTTCTCTCAAAGAGTTTTACAAATAATTTTCATATATGTCAGCATTCTTTGATGGATTTTAAACATGTTTGAAGTTGATTTATTTTGATAAAAATAATCCATATTTTATTAAATGTTTTGTGATATATTTGACTATGGATGTGTTATTTTTATACCATTCATGGTTTATGGTTAAAGTATTTACATTTCATATGCTAGTTCTAATGCGAATGTTTATGTTATGTTTCAACCTTTTCATATGAGGAATGTATTGGACATGGTAAGTGATGGGTGGAGCCCACTATAGCTCCTCGATGCATCGGTAGGTCTCATGAGACAATTATACATGGAATTGGCAAAGGCCTTTCCCAATTTGATATATGGTTTTGGCCGAGGACTTAATCACTTTTATTTTTATTGGACGAGGCCTTGAGAACATGTTTCAAAATGTCGGGCATTATACATTCCATCATTATGAAGATAATATTGATGGTTCATGTTGTTATTCGAATAGTAGAGTACCCATGACTATGTTTTATTATGAAATTATTTACTTAGCACATATTTCTTCCATAAAGTGTTCATGTTTATTATTTGTAAAGGCATGTGTTTTCAATTATTCACCATGCCTATTGTTTATGCTATCTTCTGCTAAATTATTTACCCTTATTGATCATCTGAGCTCACCCCTTTCTTATGTTTTATTTTACAAGGATCCCAAGAAGTTTTTTATGTTTGAGATGCAGGGTTAAGCTAAGGGAACAATTGCATTCTCAAAGGATTATTTTTTTTGTATGTTAGAAAGTGTAATGTAACGTTCATGTATGTAATCTATTTTCCAAGATAGCTAAATGGATTGGTCTTTCGAGACTTTATTCCTTGAAATCATACCAATGTATTAAAATAATCCACTGACTCTGGTAATCTAAGTTCATGGCGTTACAGGTATGATTCACACATCGAGTCCCTAGTCATGTACCTCAAATAGACTTTGAGATATGTACACACCATGTAGCTCAGATACACACGCTGCTTACTTATACCAAGTTATTAAAATTTAAAATTTATTCATTATACAATGTAAACCTTGAGACATGTACTTGAGTGTGGTTGAAAATATAGGACACGCCATGTGGTAGGTTTTAATATATATATATATATATTTGTGTGTGTGTGTGTGTTTAATTAATATCTACATAATGTTCATATCTTCCTATCACGTATGATTCATATTACATGTTGTCACTCTATGTGAATTGAATCATAAAACAAGACCAAAAAAATAAAATAATTCATGTAATAATCCATGAACTACATGTTGTGAAATTATGTGATAAGTTGTGTATGTCGTATATCACAAGAGTATAATACATGTTGGGTAGAATGAGACAGGTATTCACCGTGTTTCCTCTATATTACATTTATATACATAGTTAATTTTAAATAAATAAATTTAATTTGTTTAAAATTAAAATGTTTGAGAATATCAAGGAAATTCAGATGATAATTAAGATAAAATAATATATTAATTAAAGATAATGCTTAATTGATTCGAGAATGATTTATCTAAAATAAGAATGATTAATAATTTAATGCTAGTTTTATTAAATGTGAAATTTTTTGCATGAATATTGTAGAGACCCGAAGCCTGACATACATGGACATTACATTACTTTTTCGGAATACTTAGTACATAACAAAAACTCACACACAAGGATCGTAATAGTTTAGTGTCTTTGGAAACTCAGAATATAATCTTCTAATCGTGGTGAAAGATCTTCAACATCTCCCATAAAGATCTTCCTTTTTTTTTACCTAAAACCTTTCTTTATATCCTGGGGAAAAGAAAACATAAAAGGGTGAGCTCAAATGCTCATTAAGGGTAAACAAAAGAAATATCAATCACATCATATTCATAAGAACATATCTTTTGGAAATCTTCACTTGAAAAAGAGATCATAATTTCATAACATGGGATAAATCATAGTAGTGAAATGTAATCCCAATAATCATAACTTAAAACATGAAACTTTTTGGCATACACACATAATCATAGAGAATCATTTCTTATTAGTCAAGACTCATTGCCAAGACTATCTTAGTGGACAAAGTCCCTTTCTGAACCGAGTTCACTCCTCGTTTCAGTCCTGTTTCACTGAACCAGTATAACCTACCGTTCCAACCATGTATATCTCATGAGATATAAAATCTTTACCCAATGTATTGTAGGGGGATATATTTACCAACCATCTCATAATTATAACATTCTTATGTGTGCCACAAAATCATAAACCATACATCATAGCATAACCCATGTAATAAAAATGGGAATCTCAAACATCGTGAAATCATAAAAAAATTCATATAAGATAAAGGAATTCATAAAAATATAATTCCATCACAAAATAATCAAATCAATGTAATAATAGGGATAGAAACAGAACCCTTTATTATCTTAGATGGAAAATAATTTTGATAAAACACTTGAACTCCATTCTTGAGGAAAATATCCTTTCTACTTCAAAATTTTTTTCCTTTCTTAACATGTCATACAATTTTAAACTAAATTAAGTTGATTAAAAATACAATTGATCAATTTTAAGGTAATATTCTTGTAAATAATGTTTTAAAAATCCATTCATGCCATATAAGTTAAAAAATAACATTCTTCTCATACTTTTGTCGGAAAAGTTAAAAAGTACCTCGTACGAAAAATGACAAAAGATTCCTTCTATATCTTTTACTAAAAACTCACCGAAGGGTAAAATAGGTTTTAAAAAAATTTTAGGTGGATGGAAATAATATTACATATTGAGGGAACATGGATGTGGATGATAAAATACACCCCAGTAAATATCAACGTATAAGCAATCTCGGATAAAAATGAGATTGTGATATTTCCCTTACCTTAGGTCCGATTTGCTTCGTAAGTGTCTGAACCTCCTGTATAATTATTCAAATAATGTCATTGAATTATTCTAG
The DNA here is from genome assembly GCA_963277665.1 of Viscum album. NCBI lineage: Eukaryota > Viridiplantae > Streptophyta > Magnoliopsida > Santalales > Viscaceae > Viscum > Viscum album. The sequence goes on from OY728148.1 coordinate 721,596,135, forward strand.
AATCATACTCATTGTTATGATATCATATATGGTTCACTTTTGACTTTATATTACCCGTTCTTTTGTAAATTCCATGTTAAAGAGCGTTTTGGGTAAAATTGTTTCCTTTGTCGTCCGTGTTTTGACTTGTAATTATTCATATGATTACGTAGATCATGATTACTTAATTCCAGAATATAAAACATGATTTATATATAATATATATTCAGAATATACATATATATAATAAATCAGTAAATGGAAAGAAATACACCGTTCATGGAGACGGTAGGCCGTACGTACACATGAACGCTGTTTTCGTTTCCTTATTGAGTTGAATGGAATTAAGTAGATGGAATACATATATATACACATAAATCCAGTATCATTATTATGTCATATATTTCATGATTACTTATTAAATATACTTTATAATGATTCATGAATGGTTAAAGTGGAGAATGAATCTTATCGCGCCGTGGAGACGGTAGTCCGTACGTACGCACTAGCGATGATATGGCTCTCATGATCGTGGGACTGTATTGGAGTGTATTTATAATATTTAAGAATCAATATCACTTTAAATTATTCATATATAGTTATTATTTACACCATTATACCCATCCAAGTAAGGTGGTGGTGGAAAATAGATTTCACCACGGCGTGGAGACTGTATTCCGTACGTACGCACGCACGGTGATTTCATTTTCCGTAGGATGGATAGATGGTGAAATAGGGTTTTTTAATACTTATAATAACATATCAGTATATGATTGATACTGATGTTATTACTTCATAATGAAACAACCTAAGAAGAAGAAGTGGAAGAAGAAATAAAGGTGAAAGAATCGGTAAGGGAAATTACCTCTTCTTTGAAGCGCCTCTTTGAGACCTCCTCTTAGGGCAGTAAAATTGGTCTTTGAGGAAGACCAGAACCTCTAGGATGTTTCTAGGGAAGTGGATAAGAGAATTTGGCAGAGGTTGGCCGAGCATGGAGGCTCAAAGTGGTGCGAGGAAGAGAGTGAGGGGGTGCCCTTTTATAAGGGAGGAGAGGGGCACCTTTGGAATAACTAAAAATATTATTTTATTATTAAGCCAAATTCGGTTTTTAAATAGATCGAAATTGATTTATTTCAAAGATAAGGTGGGGATGGGTCGAAATCATCTCATCCAATAGAATTTAGACAAGTTTAGGTTCCTATTTTAACCTTATCATTTATATTTAACTTTAAGTTAGATAATTTTACTTTTACCGTGTCTTCTTGTTTTCTTACACTATATGGTTAATAAACTTACTATATCAAGCCAAACGAACCCCAAGTTGTTTGTTATTAATATATATAACCTTATCTAAGTCATTTGTCTGAACCATAGATTTTTAGGAATAAAATAACAATTAATAATATAATATTTGTTTTAAAAACTATTTTATGTCAATTTTGACACTATTTAGTAATTGATTTTTGTGAAAATCATAAAAGAGTGATTAGTTCAAAAAAAGTTAATTAAATCAATACTAACATGTCATATTAACCTATAAAAGTATTGTAATTCATAAAACGTCTCAAAGTATATTTATTTGGATTATTATAATATCAATTATTCTAATTTTTCACTATTATGGTAATTACTGCATCATCATAGTGTCATAAGTAAATTAATTTATTTAATGTATAAAAATTATAAATAAAACACCATTATGTAGGAAATCTTTTTACCTTTCTAATTAATATTAATAGTCGAATTTATCTTATGTATAACCCTATATTTAAAATGTTTTAGTAAATAAACTTTGATTTTTACTCTTTTAACTCTTCTTTGAATTAAATAATAATAAATGTCCTAATCTAATCCAAGTGGGCCTAAATGGTCATATTTTATTCCTAAGGTTGTTTTTGGTCGAATTAAACTTATCCAATATAATTAGGACATGTGTTAGGGTAATAATAATAACATTATTACCCTTAATTACCCTATTTACTTTTAACTGTGGTAAAAAAAAGTAAAAAGTTACTATTCACCAAAAATTATTTTCATCTCATTGAACCACATTTTACTTACTAACATCAACCGTGTCTCTCAGATTTTTGAAATTCCACTCACAGAAGCGGTAAAATTATGTTTTATGAAAAATTCATTTTTTTAACTACCACTTAGTGGTTTCACTATTCATCAAAAAATGAAAGTTTCCAGAAAAATACCAAAAATTAGACCTAAGCTGTATTTGATATTATGAACTCAAAAATGATGTCTATTTTACCAAATTCAAAACATATCAGTTGCATTAATTAATTTAAAAATTAATTCCCATCGTCAAAACAAATGGCGTGTTTTTAAGAGATAATAACTATCAAAAGATTGACACTTGTTTATAACTAGTTTAAATGTGAAATTACATCCAATGACCAACATTGTATTAAATTGTAAAAATATATTCTAAATATACTTTAAAACCACTCAAATTAATAATTTATCACTATTAATTATTTCGATTAAAAAAGTTGTTTTTAATTAAAATTTAGTAATTTTCATTATTCATCAGAATATGAAAGTTATCCGAAAAGTACCAAAATTTCACCTTAGGCTAAATTCGATACTCAGAATCCAAAAATGAATTCCATTTTAAGAGATAAAATTTCTAAAATTTTAAAAGGTGGTTATTACTATTCATAATGGCTAGTTTTAATAGCATATCATTGTTTAGTGAAACTCGGTATTGCGTACTACACACGCTATCGAGGAAGGTCACGATTGCGTGTAATGCAAAGAAAGTTAAGGATGCGTGTTGAGCAAGATCCTTTTGGTGTAGCGTACAAAACAAGACATTAATGAAATTAAAAACAATATTTTTCATAAAATCGCGGGGTATTACATTCTACCCCTCTTAAAATGAATTTCGCCCTCGAAATTCGTCGGGGTTATAAATGGTTTACTATTCAAAAGTTTCTTTAATAGAAACCCACATCGTAAAAAGGAATACCAAAACCAATATTTAAAAACAAAAGTATGAAACGTAACGGTTACCCAAATAAACTAATCACTGGGTTTCCACATAGGTGAAAATATGGATATGGAAGAGAAATATAACCATCATGTTCTGATGGAGAGTGGTAGAGAACATGGCTATGGAAAAGCTAGCAATCACAAAGCCATAAATTTGTGACGATATAAGGTACCATCTGATTCATCAGATATAAGAGCACTAGGACAACTTTTTTGGTTTTCAAGATCGTTTCCTTAAAGTTGATGAAATTAAAATTAGAAGAAATACTTTCGTGATTTTGGTATAGTCTCACCGTTGGACAATTTCCACATCGTCTCTTAAAGAGATGAAGTTGAATTTGTCATTCGTGATGTGTTAGCAGATCATGTGATAGAATGATGGGTCATTCCATCTGTCTCAAACAAAATGTTAGAAAAGTTATCAAAAAATACACAAGTCCATCTATAGTGAGATTACTCATATATGGTTCCTAAAATGGACTTATACATCATATATCATACTACTTAATATAATAAAACTAGTTTCTACTAAACAGGGACTTCCTGTAGGCCATTGGTAGGCGATAAAGGCCAGTTGCACTTCGGTTGTGGGTTCGATTCCCACTGCCTTGTTTGATGCAATGGGCTGTCGCCTGTCCTACAGGTTTTCCTTTTTCTAAAACTATATAATATCAAAAGTTATATCCTTAAAAAATACTAACTTATGTCCAACATAATCCATTCCAATCTTTAGGATTATCTAAAATACTTCGGTCCAAGCTCATAATATAAAGAAAATGATTACTTGAAATGTCATCATCCAAGCATGTGAATACCATCATTTATCCCCCATATATCTTGTTGGTCACAATTCAATCATGTGAATACCTTAATCATGTATTCTATTGAAAAATGAATACCCATTAAACCTTAGTGAGAACATGAATGCTGTCAAAAGTTAACTCTTTCCACATACCAAAATCCAAAAATTCTATATACTCAATCCATTACATAACCTTCTCCTTATATCAGTCATGAGCTCATGAATACTATCAAACATTTAATTTTCTCCTTATCCCTTCATTATGCGCATATCATCTATAATCCAAAAATATTTGAATATCCTTTAATGGATACTGGTACAATTAATCATACACTTTCAAAACTCAAGGAAAGACAACAGTGTAACAATCCTTAGATATCTCTTTATTCCATAGTACCATGAGATTACTTATACAACATTACACTTGATAAACATGTAATCATTCCACTACCTTCTTAAACCATTGACCAAGCTTCAACAATTCTTTCATCTCACATATCATTTGTAGTCTCTTCATCATCATCAACATAAATACTACCCATACGACCGTACTGATTCTCTTCATGAGACTTTTCCTTAGGGCATTGGTTTTCATAATGCCCGTACATTCCACATTTAAAACATTTAACCATTGTTGATGTCGTAGCAATACCATTATCCTCATCCATGGTGTTAACTGAACATTTTTCTTTTCACTTACTGGCTTTGTGTCCTTCTTTTCCACACCCAAAGAATCTTCCAGTTCCTTTGAAACATTCTCCTTGATGCCTCTTCCCACATGATTTACATAGAGGAAATTGAACTTTCTTTCCTCTATGATCATCATGAAACTTCATCTTTCTCTTATTAGCCGAGTCAGGAAACTTACCAAATCTGAGTTTATTGATCATATTATGAGATTGCTGATTCGACATAATAATGATGGTTGGACTTCCAAATCCCATTTCATTTGGTTTCTCATGAAGAATATCATTCCATTGTCCATAATATCCTCCATTATCGTGAATCATCTTGTTTCCAGCCATTTTCTAAAATGCAAAAAGAATAGTGTTAGAGGAAAAAATCATAATAAAGGGGGAGTAACTTCAATATCTAACATCTTAGGTTAAATTCTAAGATCGTTACCATAGTTATAGGACTATATCATATACGTATACTTATCCTTAGGGTCATCCCTAAACATACCTTAGAAATATCTCTAGGGATCTCACTAACGTTTTTGTATCCTAGTTTCCAAAGGTTGACTAAACCTTTCCTCTGATACCAACTGTAGAGACCTGAAGCCCGACGTACATGGAAATTACATTACTTTTTTGGAATACTTAGTACATAACAAAAACACACACACAAGGATCATAATAGTTTAGTGTCTTTGGAAACTCAGAATATAATCTTCTAATCGTGGTGAAAGATCTTCAACATATCCCATAAAGATCTTCCTTTTTTTTACCTAAAACCTTTCTTTATATCCTGGGGAAAAGAAAACATAAAAGGGTGAGCTCAAATGCTCAGTAAGGGTAAACAAAAGAAATATCAATCACATCATATTCATAAGAACATATCTTTTGGAAATCTTCACCTGCAAAAGAGATCATAATTTCATAACATGGGATAAATCATAGTAGTGAAATGTAATCCCAATAATCATAACTTAAAATATGAAACTTTGCTTCATACACACATAATCATAGATAATCATTTCTTATTAGTCTAGACTCATTTCCAAGACTATCTTAGTGGACAAAGTCCCTTTCTGAACCGAGTTCACTCCTCGTTTCACTCCTGTTTCACTGAATCGGTATAACCTACCATTCCAGCCATGTCTATCTCATGAGATATAAAATCTTTACCAAATGCATTGGAGGAATATTTAGGTCCCACCCATCTCATAATGATACCATTCTTATGTGTGCCACAAAATCATAAACCATACATCATAACATAACCCATGTAATAAAAATAGGAATCTTAAACATCATGACATCATAAAACAATTCATATAAGATAAAGGAATTCATAAAAATATAATTCCATCACAAAATAATCAAATCAATGTAATAATAGGGATAGAAACAGAACCCTATATTATCTTAGATGGAAAATAATTTTGATAAAACACTTGAACTCCATTCTTGAGGAAAATATCCTTTCTACTTCAAAAACATTTTCCTTTCTTAACATGTCATACAATTTTAAACTAAAAGAAGTTGACTAAAAATAAACTTGAAAACTTGTAAGTGAATCTTCTTGTAAATAATGTTTTAAAAATCCTTTCATGCCGTATAAGTTAAAAAATAACATTCTTCTCGTACTTTTTTCGGAAAAGTCAAAAAGTACCTTGTACGAAAAACGACAAAAGATTCCTTCTATATATTTTACTAAAAACTCACCGAAGGGTAAAATAGGTTTTAAAAAAATTGTAGGTGGATGGAAATAATATTACATATTGAGGGAACATGGATGTGGATGATAAAATACACCCCAGTAAATACCAACATATAAGCAATCTCAGATAAAAATGAGATTGTGATATTTACCTTACCTTAGGTCCGATTTGCTTCGTATGTGTCTGAACCTCCTGTATAATGATTTAAATAATTTAATTGACTTATTCCAGAATCATAATCATTGTTATGATATCATATATGTTTCACTTATGAATTTATATTACCCGTTCTTTTGTAAATTCCATGTTAAAGAGCATTTTGGGTAAAATTGTTTCATTTGTCGTCCGTGTTTTGACTTGTAATTATTCATATGATTAACTAGATCATGATTAATTAATTCCAGAATATAAAAAATGATTTATATATAATATATATTCAGAATATACATATATATAATAAATCATTAAATGGAAAGAAATACACCATTCATGGAGACGGTAGGCCGTACGTACGCATGAATGCTGTTTTCGTTTCCTTATTGAGTTGAATGGAATTAAGTAGATGACATAAATATATATAAACATAAATCCAGTGTCATTATTATGTCATATATTTTGTGATTACTTATTATATATACTTTATAATCATTCATGAATGGTTAAAGTGGAAAATGAATCTCATCGCGTCGTGGAGACGGTAGTCCGTACGTACGCACGAGCGATGATATCGTTCTCATGATCGTGGGACTATATTGGAGTGTATGTATACTATTTCAGAATAAATATCACTTTAAATTATTCATATATAGTTATTATTTACACCATTATACCCATCCAAATAAGGTGGTGGTGGAAAATTGATTTCACCACGGCGTGGAGACGGTATTTCGTACGTACGCACGCGCGGTGATTTCATTTTCCGTAGGATGGATAGATGGTCAAATAGGGTTGTTTCATACTTATAATAACATATCAGTATATTATTGATACTGATGTTATTACTTCATAATGAAACAACCTATGAAGAAGAAGTGGAAGAAGAAATAAAGGTGAAAGAATCGGTAACAGAAATTACCTCTTCTTTGAAGCGCCTCTTTGAGACCTCCTCTTAGGGCACTAAAATTGGTCTTTGAGGAAGACCAGAACCTCTAGGATGTTGCTAGGGAAGTGGAGAAGAGAATTTGGCAGAGTTTGGCCGAGATTGAAGGCTCAAAGAGGTGTGATGAAGAGAGGGAGGGCGTTCCCTTTTATAAGGGAGGAGAGGGGCACCTTTGGAATAACTAAAAATATTATTTTATTATAAAGCCAAATTCGGTTTTAAATAGCTCAAAATTGATTTATTTAGAAGCTAAGGTGGGGAAGGTTCGAAATCCTCTCATCCAATAGAATTTAGACAAGTTTAGGTTCCTATTTTAACCTTATCATTTATATTTAACTTTAAGTTAGATAATTTTACTTTTACCGTGTCTTCTTGTTTTCTTACACTATAAGGTTAATAAACTTACTATATCAAGATAAACGAACCCCAAGTTGTTTATTATTAATATATATAACCTTATCTAAGTTATTTGGCCGATCCTTAGATTTTTAGGAATACAATAACAATTAATAATATAATATTTGTTTTAAAAACTATTTTATGTCAATTTTGACACTATTTAGTAAATGTTTTTTGTGAAAATCATAACAGAATGATTAGTTCGAACAAAGTTAATTAAATAAATACTAACATGTCATATTAACCTATAAAATTAATGTAATTCATAAAAAGTCTCAAATTATATTTATTTGGGTATTTATAATATCAAATATTCTAATTTTTCACTATTATTGTAATTACTACATCATCATTGTGTCATAAATTAATTAATTTAATTAATGTCTAAAAATTATAAATAAACTACCATTATGTAGTAAATCTTTTGACCTTTATAATTAATATTTATAGTCGAATTTATTTTATGTATAACCCTATATTAAAAATGTTTTAGTAAATAAGCATTGATTTTAACTCTTTTAACTCTTCTTTGAATTAAATAATAATAAATGTTCTAATCTAATCCAAGTGGTCCTAAATGGTCATATTTTATTCCTAAGGTTGTTTTTGGTCGAATTAAACTTATCCAATAGAATTAGGACATGTTTTAGGGTAATAATAATAACATTTTTACCCTTAATTACCCTATTTACTTTTAACCGTGGTAAAAAAAAGTAAAAAGTTACTATTCACCAAAAATTATTTTCATCTCATTGAACCAAATTTTACTTACTAACATCAACCGTGTCTCTCGGATTTTTGAAATTCTACTCACAGAAGCGGTAAAATTATGTTTTTTGAAAAATTCATTTTTTTAACTACCACTTAGTAGTTTCACTATTCATCAAAAAATGAAAGTTTCCAGAAAAATACCAAAAATTAGACCTAAGATATATTTGATATTATGAAATCATAAATGATGTCTATTTTACCAAATTCAAAACATATCAGTTGCATTAATTAATTTAAAAATTAATTCCCATCGTCAAAACAAATGGCGTGTTTTTAAGAGATAATAACTATCAAAAGATTGACACTTGTTTATAACTGGTTTAAATGTGAAATTACATCCAATGACCAAAATTATATTAAATTGTAAGAATATATCCTAAATATACTTTAAAACCACTCAAATTAATAATTTATCACTATTAATTATTTCGATTAAAAAAGTTGTTTTTAATTTAAATTTACTAATTTTCACTATTCATCCGAATATGAAAGTTATCCGAAAAGTACCAAAATTTCACCTTAGGCTAAATTCGATACTCCGAATCCAAAAATGAAGTCCATTTTGAGAGATAAAATTTCTATAATTTTAAAATGTGGTTATTACTATTCATAACGGCTAGTTTTAATAACATATCGTTGTTTAGTAAAACTCGGTATTGCATACTACACACGCTATCGAGGAAGGTCGCGATTGCGTGTAATGCAAAGCCAGTCAAGGATGCGTGTTGAGCAAGCTCCTTTCGGTGTAGCATACAACACAAGACATTAATGAAATTAAAAAGAATAATTTTCAAAAAAACTCGGGGTGTTACACATATGGATAATCATTAGCATATACTAAGCCTTTGTATGTGATTGGTTTCATTTAATTTAATTTATTATTAAATTAATTAGTTGGCATGTGTTCCTTATCTCCTATTATTTTGTAGGGCCTACGTGCCGATGGTTTCATTTATGCAAACCCCTTTTCCCCTCTCGTTTTTGTGATTAAAAGACATATTTAATGGATGGAACTCACAATATACTAGAGGTGGTTCATGTTTGGATCCTAGATGAAACCAATCCAATGATATGCAAAGGTGGAAAGGTGGAAAGCTGTAATATGAACCTTAATCGATTCAAGGGGTTTTTCCTTTAGTTTAGTGGTTCGTTTATCAATAGCTAGATAAGCTGACCATTATTTTAAGATCATGAGCATAACCTTTAATATTTTATTTCTATCAAGTTGCATGGTTATTTCATTATGGGCGTTTTTTCATGATCATATAATTAATGAATTAACAATCATGCAAGATTGAACTACAATAAACTGTATTATGCATAAATATTATCTAATACATGGTTAATCACTTATGTAATCTCCCTTAATATTAATAATAATGTGATAAATATAATAATTGTAAATTTTTTCATAAAAAGATATGATCCCTTAATAAAATATGAAATCGGTATAGCCATCCATTACTTCAGTTAAAATTGAACCATAGTTCAAAGTACTTGAACAACCCAAGTTGGGGTGCTTTTAATTATTAGGGAATTATAACTTGATGTTTTGGGTTGACTTAACATAGTTTACATAAAAATTTGACTGTCAAAGCAAGATTTGGGGTAACTAAGAGGAAAAGGTTAAGGAAATCACTTTTTTGGATTCTAGGATTGGGGAGTCCACTCAGTGGATCAAGGAACTGTGAGTTAATGAAGTTTGAATTTGGAATTCCTACTTAAAGTCATTCAAGTTTCTTAACCATGACTAGTTGAGGTAATGATAAGGGTAATATGGATCCTTACCACTATATTGTCCAAGTAATAGGATATTTCGAATCAAATGGTGAGGTATATTGGGTTTCGATAAAATAGTGGGAGACTAATTAATATAATATTTGTTTATTTGTCTAAATATTATCAGAATCATATTCAACTTATCTTATTTTAAAGAGATGACAATAAAATAGAATCAAACATATCATTATGATCCATACTTTAGATGGAAAACCTTATCACCATCACAAATTTAAAAGAATGGAAAGGGAGCCAATGTGTCATCCTTCGCCAATAAAGAAAATTGTATGTGATGTAATAACATTTTACAGTTCTTCCAGCTAATAATAAAAGTGATAAAGAATTATCTCTATGTGAGAAGCTTCTGAATGATGCTACAAATGTTTATTGTTTCATGCTATCTTTCATTTCCAATGAGATTTTGAAGAAACATGAGGATATGGATGCCTATATCACGATCTATCAACTTTGAGATCTATATCAAGAGAAGGTGAGACAAGAGAAGTATGAGATCTCCAATTCTTTGTTTACAACACATCTTAGGGATTCTGCACAAGCTGGGCCTCTTGTAGTCAATCTTATTGGCTGAATTGGACAGCTGCATATCTTAAGGAGTAAATTACCAGATGATTTGTATACATATCTCATACTTCCATCACTACCTTAGATCTTATATAGCTTTATTGTTAATTACAATATGAGAAATAATGAGAATATTTATTAAGATCTTATTACTTTGATTCTCCATGTGGATAAGGACATGGTGAGTGATAATACCATAGTCATTAGGTTTAATAATAAAATGAAGAACAATGAAAAGGGGAAGCTGGATTATAAATAGTCTAAATCTCCTAAGAAATTTCCTTCCAAAAAAATGATACAGAGGTAGAGAAAGGAAAATAAGATAATATGTTTTATATGTGGAAAGTCAGGACACTGGAAGAGGAACCGTACCCAGAAGCAAGGGTAAGTTAAAGGTGTGTTCATTGTCACGATCCATCCTCAGGGCCCGTGTCGTGACTACCCCAAGCCCGCCTTCCATAGTCCAGGGGTTGACGACTAGCACCAAAGGCGTAAATCACAATAAAAAGGGAAGGCATTGTCTTTATAAAGGTAAACAACACAACCGAGTACAAGTGAAATCAAACACTATGTAAAGAAGTAAACAAGTGTGCTAAAAATACAAAGGGCCAGAAATATAAGCCCAATAGAAAGGTACAACTACAACTGAAAGAAAAGTACAACTGAAAAGACAATAACTGAAGGGTAAATCAGCTCCTCGATCATCCTCCTGGTTCCTACCTGAAGGGTAGGTACAGATGCTCTCCTCAGCACTCCACGCCCAACCGTCTGTCCGTCCATCTCCTCCGGGTACTGACTCATCGTTAGAAACACCTCCGGGTATCTTCCATCTCAACAAGCCTCAACCACGATCAGTGTTGTCCATTGTCTGCAACCAACACAACGAGGTGTGGGCGTATCCTGTGCAGGGGTGAGTATAACGATATTCAGTAGGGACCCCAAGACCCTCAAGGTCTCACTAAAATCCAACAAGGACCAACCACAAAGAATGATCTCAACAGATAACCATTACTCAGGTATATGCCCCTACATATACCTAATTTATCAAGTAACTCATCTCAATCATGAGGAAAACACAAAGGTCTTTGACTCAGCTCAAACTAGGATTTTCATTATCAACACCGCAACTGCTAAAGAGATCCTCCTCTGTCGAGTACAGTGATCCTATCGTGACTCTGAGGCCCTGCCCACTAACCTTAGACTGTTGAGGTATTCCTCCTATTGAGTACCGCGGGTCAGCCACCCAAACACAGTAGTGCTCACCACCGGGATCTGCCACCCAAACACAGTAGTGCACCCCCCCAATAGCCTGTAGAGGTACTCCTTTTTTTGAGTACTGCGGGTCTGCCACCCAAACACAGTAGTGCTCCCCACCGTGGGTCTGCCACCCAAACACAGTAGTGCTCCCAACTGGGCTAGTCAAGTCACTCCAACTCGTATCCGACAAGCAGTCGTCAGGTTTCAGCCAGCTTCAAGGTCTCCGTACTCTGTATGCTCGTCTCCAGGAGGATCCACTCCATGAGATACTAGTAGATAATCCATGTATCACAAATTCCCACGAAAAATTATTTCAAAGGACTGCCTCGTCATAAGGGTCTCAACGCAACAGACGGTGTGTCGATCGCACGCCCGGTCTGTGAGTTATTAGCCTTTTAGTCCCAGGGGTCCGGTTGGTTTGGTGTACGAACCAACTCATCCATATCTCAACTGTATCCCGAACTCCCATGGGGTATACTCGAAGGAAGCATTTCTCAACGTGATTTCCAACACCGCTAACGGTTCGTCAAACGGACGTCCGGTCTGAGAGTTATTAGTATTTCCGTTCCAGGGGCCCGGTTGGATTTCGTGTACAATCCATCTAACCATACTCCAACTGTGTCCAAACCTCAGGTGAATTATTCCAAAACAACCGTCTCATCAAGATAAATCCAACAAAGTCAACAGCATGTCAATCGGGTGTCTGGAGCTCAAGTTATAAGTGTTTCCGCTCCGAGGGCCAGGTTGGATTCATGTTCGATCCACCCCATTCGTACTTCAAATGACACCGGTTAACCAAAACGGTCACACCATTGCGATCCACACTGAAAAACACACAAGATGAACTACACATTAGTCCAAAACAGATATCCGGTGAAAAAGTTTCATTTCACCGCAACATGCACGAACCGGCCCTCGTGGGGCCCGCGCCTCGACCTAGACTTAAATATCAAATATTGGTCTTGAAACATCTGTCATAATTCCAAGGTTGCAACGTCACAGACGGTTCATCATTCCAACACCGTATGAGAGAGATATGTCAAATACAAGATCCCGTAATAATAATAATATTATTATCATTGGGTGTTTCGTGGACCTAAGACACGAACCCCAATTTAGTATCAAACATTAGACTTGAGTGGACCATCTTAAAGACAGGATTACATCGCCACTGATGGCAAGCCAATCAGACGTCGCATGCATGAGTTATGGTAGGTCGAAGATTAAATAATAATATTATATCTATTATTTTCTGAGTTCTTTGCGCACCCGATCCAAAAACCCAAAAAAGACATCCAATATTGGACTCGGAATGTCCGTATTAGAATCTGGGTCCCACTGCCGCAGACGGTTCGTGAAACCGAGGTCGCACGAATAAGTTACGATCGAAAAAGTGTTTTATCAAAAAAATTAATAATAAAAATATTTTATTATAATAATTATTAATTGTTTATTTAATTCATATTTAAATTCAATCATGCTTTGGCCCCGTGTGTGCTGGAATTTATCATCAAATACCTCATTTACCTTTTATTTCTCTTTTAAATTTTATTCCCTTTCAAATTTATTCTCTCTCCAATCTACCACACTATTCCACGTTCCCTTCTCCTCCATGATTCACGAATTCTTTCTCCCAGTTAGCACCCTAACATATTGCACCGACGGATTTCGCCTCAGCCTACCAACCTTTCTCCGCCAGACCGCCCTACTCGCACCACGAGATCCTTTCTCACTCCATCCCAACTTCTATTTAACTCGGAAAAATATAGGAACGCTTATCCATGATCCTCGGGTCGAGATCATCGCGTACATATGTCGCGCTCCGGGAAACATTGAGTTTCCAGTGCGCTTAATTATTTAGGGATGCAAAATTCGTGAAGAATGCACGGACAATGAATAGGGAAAGATCACGGTCAAAGTGTGTATCGATTGCCGTGTTAATTTGGCCATCGTTTTTGAGAATCAAGAACATGGGGAATTGGAAATTAAATATTTATCATGCTTCAAGAATTTCAAATTCAAGATAAAAAAGATGAAAATTAATTCAATCAATTGTTTATCGATCCGAAAATTAATTTAATTAATTCGCATTCATTATGATAAATTTAAACCGGGGGAATGAATCCACAAAGATAAATCCTACAAATAAACGCTCAAGCTCGAGGGTATAATCCACATAAATGAGAAATATGAAATATTCCCCTACCACATCAATTGATGTCGAACATCGGGAATCGTGGAGATCGGTCGACGATTCCGTGGATGTCGAGGTGTGTCCGAGGAGGAATCAGCATTGGCAACTTCACATTCTTTGAATCGTAGAGCATTCTTCGTCGAGGAAGAAAACTGTTCTTCATTGAAGAGAGGAACACCTTTCTCTCCTTCTCAAGAATTCTCTCCCAACTCTTCTTAACACAATGAAAGTCCCAAAATAAAATAATTGACTATGGATATTATTTAATTAACCCATGTAATTCAAAAATAAAACCTCTTTAATTGAATAAAGTTTTGGCATAATTAATGGGAGTGGGGAATGAGAATGGTTCTCTTAATTAGAGGGGAAGTTGGCACATTTAAATGCAAGGGAGTTTAATGGGGGTTTATAAGAGTTATGGGGAGTTTAGAGAAGGTTAAGGGAGATGAGAGGTTGGGGTTCACGTGGGCACCACCTCTCAAACATCCTCACTTGGGAAGTTAGGTGGTTACGGGTCCCACCCCTAACCCCCTTTGTAAGATATAACTACCTCAGATACAAATAAAATTGTACACACCAATGTTATTTATTTCAAGCTAAATCCCCAATTATTAAATCTCAACCTGGTTAAAACGCAACTGCGATAAAGGTCCCCTTAAGAAATTACCGGAACTGCGAGTTCATTAGTGCCCTCCGATTTAAATTATGAGTACCGGTTTAAAAGATAGAAAAACCTGCTCCTTCGTTCACTGAACGTACCCGAGCTAAAATTCAGAAAATTATTATCAGTCACCCTCGACCCACGCCTGTCGAGGTTAGGCTCTGCCTAAGTAAAACATGCCCCAATGAACCCATTGATACTCTCTGATTTTCAATCCGAGTTACCATTTAGAAGTTATGAATTTTACAATAAAATAATTGTCACTTAATTATTTTATTTGCGGCCAAAAACTATCTTTTCCTGGTGGCTCATGCCAGAAAAAGTTAGTATCTGCTTAAATAAATCATTCTCTCATGATTTTAGTGGTGGTATTAGATTTTTAATCAGAGATACCGTTTTTGAGTTATGACCATTTTATAAATAAAATAATTTATTTAATTATTTTACTTACGGTTATGTCATTTTTGAAATTTCTCACAGGAGGCCCGCGCCGATTAAACTTAAGTCGCGCATAGGGTAAAACTGCCATCCTGAGCGCAATGGTGACCTCATATTTTTAATCCAAATAACCGTTTAAGAGTTATTTCACCTTTTCAGTAAAACTACTTACTTGTGTTAACTTAAGCTTAACAAAACTTTGGAAAATAATTTCGGGCACACCAGGCCTCAGAATCAGGTGCCGTCTGATACTGCGGACTCGTAAAATTCCAAAGAATTTAAGGAAAAAAAATCTTGAAATGTACGGGTCTTTACTTAACCCCCACCTCATGTATTTACATCCCTATAAAGCTACAACATAAACCAGGGTAACAAATGAGGATACTGAGCACGCATCTGATCCTTTCGCTCCCATGTGCTCCATTGGAGGTTCTCATGCTGCCAATGAATACACTCCAGAGTAATCGACCGTCCATGTAGGACCCTCTCATGTCGATCCTTGATCTCCACCAGGACCTCTGAGAATGTCACCCCGTCATCGATTTCCATCTCCCTGAGGTTGATGATATATGTCAGGTCATGAACATATCTCCTGAACTGTGATATGTGGAAGACGTCGTGCACCCTGTGCAACTGAGGTGGAAGGGATAGGCGGTAATCCACCTTTCCTACACTGCTGAGGACCTGGAAAGATCTGATGAATCCCAAAGTTAACTTTCCACCCCGACCAAATCTCCTTAGACATCGTCGAGGTGAGACCTATAAGAATACATGGTCACCATCCTCGAACTCAAGTGGTCTCCGTCTCCTATCAACATAGGACTTCTGTCTTCTCTATAAAGTCTCAACTGCCGTGAACCATCTCTGTCTCAGTTACAGAAAGCTCTACTAGCATCTAACTGACCACATGAAGGGTTTCCCTTTCTTTGTCATTGCTGAAAGTGGTGCTGCAACTCTGGAGAATTTTGGTACAAAGGTAAGTCTGGCCGACTCCTGAGTGATCGACTGCACCCTCTTATGTATGAGTCCATCCTGTGCTGCCTGGGTTTTCCTTTTCACCGACCAAGGAAAAACCTATCCCAACGTTGTAGATAAACCACAAACTTTTTTCCAAATACCGTCAATTTGTGTATGAATGTGGTTTCCCAGTCCATACTCAAACTAACGTCCTAAGGCATTGATGCTTCCACCAAGAGGTTCAAACCGAAACTCTTGCCTCAATGGTCATATCACACCATCGGCGTAAGCGTGATTATCAAGTCTCCTCCCAAAGGTATCTCTAGACATAAGGATCAAGTCAACGACTTAAACGGACACTCTAGTTCTAGGACAAGATTTGTGGAAGAAAGGAATGATTGGTATCTATTCCTATTAATAAGGCAGCTCATAGTAGATACAGACCGTACCTCAAATCATTCCTAGAGCACCTGGGTCACACTCCTTGACCGCATGCAGCTACCCTCCTCCCCTTCCCTCCTACTCCCTGAGCCTGGAGGGAACTACAAAGGCGGGTGGTTGAAAAATGTCAAAATGTTCACCACCCCATGTTTCTCTCCTAGCTCTGATTCCACGTCTTCTGCCCTGTAGATTCATCTGTCCTTTTCACTTCCTCTTCTTGAAAAATTTTACACGCCCAAGTTTCCCAGATTGGCACCAATTTCCTGCTTTACCACTGCTAAACTTAATTGGTTTCATCCACTAAGCCAAACAATTATCTACCAAAAAGGTTCTCTCTAGCACCCTAGTATAAGTAGGAATGCATAGACAAAGAAGTGTTGTCTTGGATTTCCTTCAGACACACCTCACTCAGAAGTCCGAGCCTTGAAGCACTGATCGCATCGTATTCATGGAGTACCAGGAATAGTTTGGTATGCACCGATGAATTCTTAGATACCGACATGTCATTCTTCCGTATCTATATAAGCTCTAGAAAAACTCTCAGCCACCTCCTCAAGCGAGTCCTCAGTCGCCTGAGAGTCGGGCTTTCCTCGAAACCTGAGAGGTATCTGATGCTAAAACATGTGTAAGGCAGTAATCCAACATGTGTCTTCTACCGGTTCTGCCAGTAATGTATGATGACCAAAAGGTAGTGATATAGCTGGCACACTACCCAAAGATACTATCCAAGAAATCGGTCCACGTACCGAAGCCTCATCACTATACAGACCAACCTCATGGTCACTCACTGGAAAACACTAGTAGCTAAGATCTCCGTCTGCTCTACCAGGGTCTAAACAAGGTGTATAACTCTAGAAATAGCCTCCATCCAGTCCACTGCTTCCTGGGAATCTGCCTCGCCTCGTATCATCGGAGGCCTCTACTGTTGGAACCCATGCAACGCACTTTGTCAGCGTGCACCGTCCACTAGTACGGCTGGTGGCATCTGCTGCCTAACGGGTTGTGGTGCTGTTGGAACACCACCCGAAGGTGCCAACACAGAAAGAGGGACCTGCACCAGAATCTCATCGCTCGGTGGGACATCATTGAGTACTATCTCGGAACTCCAACTAACTATCTACGTGGAGGCATCCTGAACAGATGTGACACAATCAATGATTTATACCTGGTGAGATAACCTGGTTTGAGCTGAATTTAAAACTTTTTGGAAACACACACACAATCAGGGTTTTCATGCACTAAGTCAGAAATCAGTAATTAGGGTCCTGGTGTATGGATACGTCGGTCGCCGCCCCAACATTGGACTCCCTGAACTGAAGACCACACATGGTACCCTTAACACTATTGCTTCACAGAAAGGAATTATCAGAGTCCTGAGTTCTGCAGTAGAACCGACTCCTCGAATACCAATTTTTCACGACCCTTCCTCGGGGCCCGTTCCGTGACTACCCCAAGCCCACCTTCCCTAGGCCAGGGGATGGTGACGAGCACCAAAGGAATAAATTGAAATAATAAGGGAAGGAATTGCCTTTATAAAGTTAATCAACACAACAGAGTACAAGAGGAAGCAAACACTAAGTAAAGTAGTAAAAAAGTGTGCTAGAAATACAAAGGGGGCGAAAATACAAGCCCAATAGAAAGGTACAACTACAACTAAAAGAAAAGTACAACTGAAAAGACAACAACTGAAAGGTGAAGTATCTCCTAGATCGTCCTCCTAGTTCCTACCTGAAGGGTAGGTACGGATGCTTTCCTCAGCACTCCATGCCCAACCGTCCGTCTGTCCGTCTCCTCTGGGTACCGACTCGTCGTGAGATCCACCTCCGGGTACCTTCCAACTCAACAAGCCTCAACCATGATTAGTGTTGTCCATTGTCTGCAACCAACACAATGAGGTGCGGGCGTAGCCTGTGCAGAGGTGAGTATAACGATACTCAATAGGGACCCTAAGACCCTCAAGGTCTCACTAAAATCCAACAAGGACAAACCACAAAGAATGGTCTCAACAGATAACCTTTACTTAGGTATATTCTCATACACGTACCTAAGTTATTAATTAACCTATCTCAATCATGAGGAAAACAAAATGGTCTTGGACTGAGATCAAACCAAGATTTTCATTATCAAAACTGAAACTGCTGAAGAGCTCCTCCTCAGTCGAGTACAGTGATCCTGTCGCGACTCTGAGGCACTGCTCACTAACCTTAGACTGCTGAGGTACTCCTCCTGTCGAGTACCACGGGTCAGCCACCCAAACACAGTAGTGTTCCCCGCCGTGGTCTGCCACCCAAACACATTAGTGCTCCCCGCCGTGGGTCTTCCACACAAACACAGTAGTGCTCCCCACTGGGCTAGTAAAGTCACTCCAACTCGTATCAGACAAGCAGTCATTAGGTCTCAGCCATCTACAAGGTCTCCATACTCTGTACGCTCATCTCCAGGAGGATCCGCTTCACGAGATACTGTTCAATACTCCAAGTATCACAAAGTCCCACAAAGAAGTATCTCGAAGGACCGCCTCGTCATAGAGGTCTCAACGCAACAAACGACACGTCGATTAGACGCCCGGTCTGTGAGTTATTAGCCTTTTAGTCCCAGGGTCCCAGTTGGTTTCGTGTATGAACCAATTCGGACGTATCTCAACTGTACCCCGAACTCCCATGGGGTATACTCAAAGGAAGCATTTCTCAATGTGATTTCCAACGCCGCTGACAGTTCGTCAAACGAACGTCTGGTCTGAGAGTTATTAGTATTTCCGTTCCAGGGGCCCGGTTGGATTTCGGGTACAATCCAACCTGACCTTACTTCAACTACGTCCAAAACTTAGGTGAAGTATTCCAAAAGAACCATCTCATCAAGAGGAATCCAACAAAGTCGACGACACGTCAATCGGACGTCCAGAGCTCAAGTTAGAAGTGTTTCCGCTCTGAGGCCCCGGTTGGATTCTTGTTCGATCCAACCCGGTCATACTTCAAATGAAACTGGTTAACCAAACTGGTCACACCATCGCGATCCAAACTAAAAAACACACAATATGAACTAACCATTGCTCCAAAATGGATAGACGGTGAAAAAGATGCATTTCACCGCAACATGCATGAACCGGGCCTCATGGGGCCCGCGCCTTGACCTCGACTTAAATATCCCAAATTGGTCTTGAAACATCCGTCTTAATTCAAGGGTCACAACGTCGCAGACGATTCGTCATTCCAACACCGTATGAGAGAGATATGTCAGATACAAGATCCCGTAATAATAATAATATTATTATCATTGGGTGTTTCGTGGACCTGAGCCATGAACCAGAATTTAGTATCGAACATTAGAATTTAATGGACCATCCTAAAGACAGGATTGCATCGCCACTGACGGCAATCCAATCGGACATTGCACTCATGAGTTATGGTGGGTCGAAGATTTAATAATAATACCAAATCTATTATTTTCTGAGCGCTTTGGGTACCCGATCCAAAAACCCGAAAATACATCCAATATTGGACTCGGAATGTCGTCCCGGATTCTGGGTCTCACTGCCGCAGATGGTTCGTGAAACTGAGGTCACACGAATAAGTTACGGGCGAAAAAGTGTTTTATCAACAAAATTAATAATAACAATATTTTATTATTATTATTATTAATTGTTTATTTAATTAATATTTAACTCTAAATTCAATCCCGCTTTGGCCCCTTGTGCGCTGTAATTTATCATCAAATACCTCATTTACCTTTTATTTCTATTTTAAATTTTAATCCCTTTCAAATTTATTCTCTCCCCAATTTACCACATTATTCCATGTTCCCTTCTCCTTCATTATTCACGACTTCTTTCTCCCAGTTAGCACCCCAACATGATGCACTGACAGATTCCGCCTCGGCCTTCCAACTTTGCTCTGCCAGACCTCCCTAATCGCGCCACGAGATCCTTCCGCACTCCATCCCAACATTGATTTAACTCGGAAAAAAGAGATGAACGCATATCCATGATCCTCGGGTCAAGATCTTTGCGTACGTGTGTCGTGCTCAGGGAAACATTGAGTTTACAACGCGATTAATTTTTTGGGGATGAAGAATTTGCGAATAATGCATGGACAATGAATAAGGAAAGATCACAATCAATGTGTGTATCAATAGCCGTGTTAGTTTGACCATCGTTTTTGAGAATCAAGAATATGGGGAATTAGAAATTAAATATTTATCATGCTTCGAGAATCTCAAATTCAAGATAAACAAGATGAAAATTAATTCAATCAATTATTTATCAATCTGTAAATTAATTTATTTAATTCGCGTTCATCATGAGAAATTTAAACTGGGGGAAGGAATCCACAAAGATAAATCCTACAAATAAATGCTCAAGCTCGAGGGTATAATCCACATAAATGAGAAATATACAATATTCCCCTACCTCATCAATTGATGTCGAACATCAAGCATCGCAGAGATTAGTCGACGATTCCATTGATGTCGGGGTGCGTCTGAGGAGGAATCAGTGTTGGCGACTTCATGTTCTTCTAATTGCATAGCATTCTTCATCGAGGAAGAAAAGTGTTCTTCATTGAAGAGAGGAACACCTTTCTCTCCTTCTCAAGAACTCTCTCCCAACTCTTCTTAACACAATAAAAGTCCCAAAATAAAATAATAGACTATGGCTATTATTTTATTAACCCATGTAATTCAAAAATCAAACCACTTTAATTGAATAAAGTGTTGGCATAATTAATGGGAGTGGGGAATGAGAAGGGTTCTCTTAATTATAGGGGATGTTTGCACATTTAAATGCAAGGGAGTTTAATGGTGGTTTATAAGAGTTATGGGAAGTTTATGGAAGGTTAAGGGAGAAGATAGGTTGGGGTTCATGTGGGACCCACCTCTCAAACATCCTCACCTGTGATGTTAGGTGGTTACGGCTCCCTCCCCTAACCCCCTTTGTAGGATATAACTACCTCAGATTCAAATAAAATTGTACAGACCAATTTTATTTATTTCAAGCTAAATCCCTAATAATTAAATCTCAACCCGCTTAAAACACAACTGCGGTAAAGGTCCCCTTAAGAAATTACCGGTGCTGCGAGTTCATCGGTGCCCTTGGATTTCAATTCTGAGTACCAGTTCAAAAGATAGAAAAACCCGCTTGTTCGTTCACTAAACGTACCCGATCAAAACTTTGGAAAATTATTATCAGTCACCCTTGACCCGCGCCAGTCAAGGTTAGGATCTACCTAAGTAAAGCACGCCCCAACGAACCCATCAATACTCTCAGATTTTCAATCCGAGTTACCATTTAGAAGTTATGAATTTTTCAATAAAATAATTGTCACTTAATTATTTTATTTGCGGCCAAAAACTAACTTTTTCTGGTGGCCCGTGCCGGAAAAAGTTAGTATCTTCTTAAATAAAGCATTCCCTCACGAGTCCAGCGGTGGTCTCAGATTTTTAATTCGAGCTACTGTTTGTGAGTTATAACCATTTGAAAAGTAAAATAATTTATTTAAATATTTTATTTACGGTTATGTCTTTTTTGGAATTTCTCACAGGAGGCCTGCGCCGACTAAAATTAAGTCGCGCCTAGGGTAAAACCGACATCCTGAGCGCAACAGTTCCCTCTGATTTCTGATCCAAATAACCGTTTAAGAGTTATTCAACTTTTTTAGTAAAACTGCTTACGCGCATTAATTTAAGCTTAACAAAACCTTGGAAAATTTTTATGGGCACACCGGGCCTCAGAATCAGGTGCTGTCAAAAACTGCGGACTTTTAAAATTCCAAAGAATTTAGGAGAAAAAAAATTGTTTAAATTTATTTGTCTTTACATTAATCATTGAGTGTAGTCTTTCAATATCTACACATTGGGTATTATATAAATCTTGTGGGAATAAAACCTATATCCAAATGTAGGAACCATGTAGATTCTTAAATATTTACATAGGAGAGGTGGATCTAAGAGCTGATAATGGTGCGAGGCTAGCTGCTCTGACCATTGGTGACTACCACCTTTAATTTTCAAAGAGAATTATTTTGGTTTTGAAAGATTGTTATTATGCACCTAAAATTACAAAAAACATAATTTTTGTATCTTTCCTAGATACAAATATGTTAATTTTCAAATTTTTAAATAAAAGTTTCTTCTTTTATAAGGGAAAATATGTTATGGTATGGAAAATTTAAATAATGATATTTATGTATTAAATTATGAAAACCAAGTGTTATAAATTCACAACGAATCATGTTCACATGACACATATAACACCCAAATTGGGAATCACCATCTTGGTCATTTAAACAAGAAGAGTTTGATAAATCTTTGTCAAGATGGATATTTATAATCTTCTTATCTAAAAAAAATCTAAAGATATCTTGCTTGTTTACAAGGAAAAATGGCCAAACCACCATTTGGTGGAAAGGGTGAAAGGGAAAAGGGCGTCTAGGATTGGCACACATTGATGTGTGTGGACCATTTCAAATAAAAGATAATGGTGGATATTCTTACTTCATAACTTTTACTAGTGAGTTGAGTTGATATGGCTATATTTACTCCATGAGGTATAAGTATGATTCTTTCAAGATTCAGGAAATTCAAGTATGAAGTAGATAATCAACTTGGTAAGAAGATAAATTAACTTCGATCAGATTGAGGTGGTGAATATATTAACTAAGATTTCATCGACTTTTAATGAGATTTTGGGATTCTATATCAACTCACTCCACCTTATACATCATTGTGGAATGGTTCTAGTGAAAGGAGAAAATGTATCTTGTTAGACATGGTAAGTTCGATGGTGATTCATGTAGATCAACCATTATCCTTTTATGGATATGCATTAAAACTGCGTATACACATTAAAATGAGTTCCAACTAAAGATGAAAATGAAATTCCCTTCAATCTATGGAGTGGAAAAAAGCTGTTTTGTCACATGCACATGTATGGGGATGTAAGGAATTTGTTAAAGCCTTCTCAGGAAACAAACTATTACCCTGTGGAAATAAGTGTATCTTTATATGGTATCCCATGTAAGTAAGGGGATACTACCTATACAACCACTCACAAAACAAATTGATTGTCTCCAGAAAAGCTGTATTTCTCGAGAGGGAGCACATCCTCAAAAATGATTGTGAGATAAAGATTGATTTTGATGAAGTTGATGCTCAAGATACACAAGAGTTGGAACACAAATAGATTTCATAAGTCCCCATGTATGAATTAGTTCATAAAACACAAGTACGGTGTTGGAGTATAAGAGAGGTTAGATAACTATAGAGATATGGTTTTCTAGTCACTAATGATAGTGACTCATTATTGGTTGATAATTATGAACCTATATCCTACAAAGAGGACATAGAATCTCAAAAGATTCATGATAGAAAGAATCCATGAATTATAAAAATGAATTACTTGTATTAGAACCAATTTTGGGTTCTGGTCAATGTGCTAATTGAAGTAAATCATGTTGGATGAAAATGGGTATTCAAGAAGAAACTTGAAATAGAAGGTAAAGTAAACACCTATAAAGAAAGGCTAGTGGCTAAAGGGTTTAAACAATGTCAAGGAATTGATTACGATGAAACCTTTTCATCATTTTCCATATTTAAATCCATTATAATTCTAATTTCAATAGAATCTTACCATGACTATGGGAGTTGGAAGATGAATATCAATACTACATTCCTTGATGGAAACCTTCAGGAATATGTCTATATGACACAACCAAAAGGGTTTTTGACTCTAGGTGATTCCAAAAGAATTTTTAAGTTGTATAGATTCATTTATGGATTGACTCAAATATCCATGTCCTAGAACATTTGATTTAATGAATCAATAAAAGAATTTAGTTTCATTAATAATGAATATGAGCCATGTGTTTACAATAGGTTTAGTGTAAATATGGTCCTTGTCCTAGTAGTATATGTTGATGACATATTACTTATTATAAATGACATACTATAATTACAATTAGATAAGGACTGGTTTAAAAAGTGTTTCTCCATGAAAGAATTAGGTGAAGAAGCCTATATTCGAGGGATAAAGATCATTTGTGGTATATCCAAGAGGTTTCATGGTCTATTTCAAGGTACATATGTTGACCAGATACTAAAGTGATTTATTATGGAACAATACAAGAGGGGATTGGTTCCAGTATCATATGGTTTGCATCTTTCTAAGAAATTTTTTTCTCATACACAACAAGAGAAATAGAGAATGAGTAAGATCTCATACACTCTGGTGATAAGATCAATCATGTATGAAATGTTATATACTAGAATTGATGTTTCATATGCATTGAGCATGGTAATAAGATATCAAGATGATATAGATGAAAAACATTGAACTGTTGTTAAGGATATCCTTAAGTATCTTAGAAGAACTAAGGATATGTTACTTGTAAAGACCCGTAAAATTCAAGGGAAATTTTTTTCTTAATTTTCTTTGGAATTTTACAAGAGCGCGGTTTCAGACGACACCTGATTCCGAGGCACGGAGTGCCCGGAATTAATTTCCAAAGTTTGGCTCGGGTACATTCAGTGAACGAACGAGCGGGAATTCCTAACTTTTGATCCGGTTCTCGGAATTGAAATCTGAGGACACTGATGAACTCGCAGCGCCGATATTCGCTTAAGAAGACCTTTTCCGAAGTTGCGTTTGCCTAGGAGGAGTTGTTTATTTTTTTGGATGAAATGAAGAGTAAAATAAAATTGTGATACAATATTTATTTTATATCTTTAAAGTGGTTAAAATCTTTTGTTGGAAGTTGGGTGGTTTAACCACCTAAGAGAGGATTAAGGTGAGGAGGGGCCCACCCGAGCCCCACCTTTTCAAATTCCCTAACTCCCCTCTCTCCCTCTTTAAAGCTTGATAACTTAAAACATAATTAATTACACAACTCATGTATAATTAATTAAGTGTTTTGTTTTTGAAATTTAAGTTTTTGAAATGCTTGGCTTAGTAAATAAAATAAGGAGGGACCTTATTTTATTTGGATTGTTGGGTGAGGTGTGGAAGAGCTTTGGAGAGAAGCTGAAGAAATCCTCCACCTTCTTCATCTCCTTCGTGGAAGAACGCGTAGAACGTCCGCCGCCCATGAAGAACACCGATGATGACATCTTGACTCGTCTTCTCCGATTGCTTCCTCCTAGAATTCTTCGACCTCTAACCGATGTCAACGAAATGACGACCGCTTCCCACGACTACGTCAACGTGCGACTATCGAGGTAGGGGTTGTTGTTAATTTATTTATTTATTCTCGATCATGGTTCTAGCGTGACAAACGTGAGGATATTTAAATATGTGTTATCGTTTAACGTGAGGGGGCCGGACCGCATGAACACGGCCGAACCCCCTCCTTTGTTCTTGTTGATTTATCTTGCGGATGAAACAAGATGGCGTGGTGCCGTCGCACCACGCGGAAATTCGCACCGTGGAAGAATCATCACGAACACGACGCCGTCGTGCCGCGTCGAAGGGAATCAAAGGTGCCGCGGCCGGTTCCGTGCCGCGGCGAGACGGGAAGACCGGCGGCTCGCCGGGCCGCCGGTGACAGAAGCCGGAAGTGGACCGGCTTTGCCGGTCCCGTTGGAGAAAAACCGGCCGGCCAGGTGGCCGGCCGGAAGGTCAAAGACAGGGGGATTCCCCTGGTCAACTCTTAAAAGCCCCCCCCCATTTATTGGAGGGGGGCAGTTTCATTGAGGGGGGCAGGAGGCCCCCCGGTTCTCCTCAAGCAGGCCCCCACGAGGGGGGGCCGGTTCTCCAAAAGGCGCGGCTAAAAGCCGCGCCGCCACTTGCTGGAAGCGGGGGCCATGCCCCCCGCGCGTGACACCAGCAGCGCCAGGCCACGCCGCCGCTGGGCGGGCCACGCCACCGCGCCGGACCACCGCCGCCCAGGCCGGGTCGGACCCAGGTCGGGTCGACCCGGTTCGGTCCGACCCAGGGGGGTTGGGCCGGGTCGCCCCGGGCCCGGACTCCCCATTTTCGAATCGTTTTCGGTCTTTTGGCCATAACATGAGCCACAGACCTCCGATTGACGAACCATCTGCGGAAACGCGATCCTTGGATCGAGATGGTCGTTTCAGTATATTACACTCAGGGTTTCGGAATACTTTGAGTTCGCCCGGGTTGGTTCGTACACGAAAGCAACCGGGCCTTCGGAGCGGAAACACTCATATCTTGAGCTACGGACGTCCGTTTGACGTGACGTCAGCTTTGTTGAGTTCTTATTAGTGAGAAGGATCTTTTGGAATACTCCGCCCGAGGTTTGGACGTAGGTGGAGTACGGTTGGGTTGGTTTTTCCTTAAAAACCAACCGGGCCCCGGGGACGAAAATGCCAATAACTCTCAGACCGGGCGTCCGATCGACGCGCCGTCTGTTGTGTTGAGTTCCTGTTGACGATACAGAACTTTTGGATACATCAACTCTGGAAATTGTGACAGTTGATGTATCAGCCTCTCGGCTCGTGGAGCGGACCCTCCGAACGAGCTTGCTGTGTGCGGGAACCCTAGTGCTGGCTGCGACAGTGACTACTACTGCTACTACTGCTACTGTGACTGCGACGACGACAGTACAGAGATCCTGTGTGGATTCGACGACGACGACTACAGCACTCAGCGATCCTACGTGGATCAGTGCTACAGGTCCTGTGTGGGCCCGATCCTGTGTGGGTCTTTTGCGGGGGTTAGTTACCTATCGATCCTTTGTGGGTCCGACGACTTAGATGGATCAGAGATCATCTTTATCATCTTTCGAAGAAGTATACCTGTGTGAGATGAATCCTGTTGCTTTCCTGTGTGGATTGTGTTGTGCTATCCTGTGTGGATTACGTTTTGCTTTCCTGTGTGGAATACGTTTACTTTCATGTGTGGACTGAGTTGTATTTGGGCTCGGAGGTTGGAGCGTATTTGAAATTGATGACTTAGGTATTTGTATGGGCATATACCTAAGCAGTGTCGGTTGTTACTTCGTGATTGTACCCTTCTTTGTGGTTTATCCTATGTGGATTTCGGGAGACCTTCAGGGGTCTCGGGGTCCCTACTGAGTAGCTTATACTCACCCCTGCACGGGATATGCCCGCACTACGTTGTGTTGGTTGCAGACGACGGACAACGTTGATCTTGGCTGAGGCTTGCAGAGCAGGACGGTACCTGGAGGTGGACCACTAGGCGAGATGTGTTCGGAGCGGACGACGGGACCCGTGGAGCAGTGGAGCTATCTGTTCCCACCCTTCAGGTGGGATTTCCAGTGGACAGCTCCGTGTAGTGGCTTTTACTTTACAGTTGCTGTTTTCCCTTTTGAGTTGTACTTTACTTTTAGTTTGGGTTTGTATACTGGCCCATTTACTTTTTCGCACTTCAGTTGTACTCTTTTTTTACTTAGTGTTTACTTTTCTGCTTGCTTACTCTGTGGTGCTTGTTTACTTTTCAAAGGCAATGCCTTCCCTTTTTGTTGGCATTTATGCCTTGGTGCTAGTCGCCAGCCCCTGGCCTATGGAAGACAGGCTTGGGGTAGTCACGACACGGGCCCCGAGGACGGGTCGTGACAAATTGGTATCAAAGGATTTCGGTTCTACCGTGAACTCTGATCTTTTCTATGTGAAGCAATAATGTTTAGCGTATTGAGTGTGGTTATCAGTCCAGGGAGTCCAGTGTTGGTGCGGCGGCCGACGTATCCGTACACCAGGACCCTGGCTTCTGATTTCCGACTTAATGCACGAAAACATTGATTGCGTGTGTGTTTCAAGTTTTCTTTGTGATTACTTATATCAGCTCACCAGGTATACTGTTCTGACCGTGGCGCACCTATTTCCTTTTCAGGATGGCCCTACAACGGCAGCCAGCTAGGGTTCCGAGAGTCGAGTGTGACGACAGCCCACCGAGCAACGAGGCCTCGGTGCAGGGCCCTTTTTCAGCAGTGGCACCAGCGGTAGCACTACCCGCCGAGCCCCCGATGCTTCCAGCGCCAGCCGCTGACGATTCACGTCGCCTCAGCGCACTGCATGAGTTTCAGCACTAGAGACCACCCAAGTTTCATGGGGAGACGGATCCCCAGGCAGCAGAGGACTGGCTGGAGGCAGTGGTACGTGTGTTTAGGCTAGTGAGGACACCAGCAGACCTCATGGTGATCCTCGCTGCGAGCCTACTACATGCAGAAGCAGGACGATGGTGGAGCTTGATACTCCAGGTGCATGATGAGGCATCTCTCATTTGGACGGACTTTGAGAGCCTCTTCCGCTTGGAGTTCTTCCCAGCCACCCTTCGTGCGGTGTGTATCCAGGAGCTTCTTCAGCTGCGGCAGGGCATCATGACGGTCGCTCAGTACTCAGCGAGATTTACTGATCTCTCGCGCTACTCGACCGACATGGTACGGGGCCCATTCTTCCGGGCCTGGACCTTCGAGCAGGGTTTGAGACACGAGATCAGGGCAACACTGATCTCCCTCAACATACCGACTCAGATAGGAGTACTGGAGCGGGCCCTTTTGATCGAGAGCTTCCTTGCTGAGTCTACACCAGCGCAGCGACCCACCGCAGGGCGGCACGTGGCAGAGTCATCTGCAGCAGGCATTCAACGGATGACTCAGGGGTGCAGACAGACCAGCCCTTCGGGCAGACGACCTCAGGGCACTGGCTCAGCAGTGCGGGGCACACAGCGCGGAGCCAGTCTTTCAAGAGGCAGATAGCGCTACTCGTGCGGCGGGCAGGGCCACATGGCTCGTGACTGCCCAACCTGCCGTGCCGAGGAGCAGCAGTCAGTTGAGGGACCACCGAGGCAGAGGCAGAGGGTCGACTGTGGCGGTCCGCAGGGAGGAGGTGGACGAGGCAGAGGAGCTGGTCGAGTAGCAGGTGGTGGGCGACGCTTTGAGGCTCTACCACCACCACCACCAGGAGGTCCACCCCGACCACAGGGAGCTGGCGGGCAGAGACAGGCACAGCTCCAGGCAGCAGAGGCCTACGACCACGGCGCACCCGAGATTATTCGAGGTACTATCTGTGTCTATTCCACCCTTGCTGCAGTTCTTATAGACACAGGAGCGAGTCACTCTTTCATAGCCGCTGCCCTTGTTCGGAGCTCGGAGATTCCGATAGAGCCATTGGCTCGATCCTTACGGCTAGAGACTCCTACAGGAGCAGACTCGACGATTACGCACTGGTGCCGGCAGTGTGAGCTTACTCTAGGAGGCGAGAGCTTCGGCTGGGATCTTCTTGTAGCAGCGTCGATGCCTTATAACGTCATCTTGGGCATGGATTGACTATCTACGGTCCATGCACAGATTGACTGTTTTAGGCGCAAGGTGCGATGTGTACGCACCGACGGGAGCAGGTTCACCTTCACCGGTGAGAAGGGAGCCTTAACAGCATAGGATGGACTTCTGCGGAGGAGAGGACAACCCATCACTCATCAGTTGGCTAGCCTCATCCTTGGAGCAGTTGACGTGCGGAGTCCTGGTTTTCCTGCAGTGGTGGATCAGTTTGCGGACGTTTTTCCCGACGACGTTCCAGGTCTACCTCCTCGCAGAGAGGTAGACTTTTATATTGACTTGTACCCCGGGACAGCCCCGATATCCACTCCAGCAAATCGGATGGCCCCCGCCGAGCTTCGAGTGCTACGGGTATAGTTGGAGGACTTGGAGGGCAAGGGGTTCATCCGACCCAGTGTTTCACCCTGGGCTTCCCCGATATTGTTCGCCAAGAAGGCGGACGGGAGCTTGAGACCTTGTGTTGACTATCGTCGCCTGAACCAGGTGACAGTGAGGAACAAGTATCCGCTACCGAGGATTGATGACCTCTTTGATCATCTCAAGGGAGCATGGTGGTTCTCGAAGATAGACCTCACGTCAGGCTATCATCAGCTCAGAGTCAGAGACGAGGATGTGTAGAAGACGACCTTCAGATGTCAGTATGGCCACTATGAGTTCTTGGTTATGCCTTTCGGTGTAAACAATGCTCCAGCAGTGTTCATGCCTATCATGAACAGGATCTTTCAGCCATACCTCGATCGGTTTGTCATGGTCTTCATCGACGACATTCTGATTTACACTACGACTGAGGAGGAGCACACCTATCACTTGCGAGTTATACTAGACACACTCCGAGAGCACCAGCTTTATGGTAAGCTCTCGAAGTGCCAGTTCTGGATACGTGAGGTCCACTTCTTGGGTCACGTCATCTCTGAGGCGGGAGTTGCAGTGGATCCTGTGAAGATTGAGGCTGTGTTAGCATGGGAGCCACCCAGGAGCGTGACTGAGGTTCAGAGTTTCTTGGGATTAGCTGGATACTATCGGAGATTCATGCCGAAATTCTCTAGAGTTGCGACACCACTCACAGCTTTGACAAAGAAGGGGAAACCCTTAGTGTGGTCAGACAGATGTCAGCAGAGCTTCCAGGAGCTGAGACAGAGATTGACTAGCACACCTATCTTGAGGTTGCCTGAGGAGGGAGAAGGGTACGTAGTCTACTGCGATGCATCGGGGACCGGACTTGGATGTGTTCTGATGCAGGAGCGGGCAGTGATCACCTATGGATCACGTTAGTTGAGGCCGCATGAGCAGAACTATGCTACCCATGACCTGGAGTTAGCAGTAGTGGTCTTCTCTCTGAAGACATGGCGACACTATCTGAAGGGAGAGCACTTTACAGTCTTTTCCGATCATCAGAGTCTCAGGTATATCTTCTCGCAGAAGGACCTAAACCTGAGACAGCGGCGATGGCTCGAGTTCCTCCAGGACTATGACTTTGAGATAGTCTATACTCCTGGGAAGGGGAACATAGTAGCCGATGCCCTCAGTAGGAGGACGGGCATTCAGCTACTTGAGGAGGCGACAGAGCAGCTAGCCTCTTTGCAGATATCCTTCGTTGATAGAGATGGAGCAGCCTTCCTCCAGTCTCTCATAGTCACCCCTCCACTACTGCAGTGGGTCAGAGAGGCACAACGTGAGGACGCTGACTGTGAGACACGACGTGTACTGATATCCTCAGGACAGGCACCTGATGGTTTCTCCCTTGGAGAAGAGCACAACATTCTTTTCAGAGGACGTACCATAGTACCAATCGCTTTGTGAGAGGAAGTGCTGAAAGAGTTTCACACTTCTCCTTTGGCGGTACATCCTGGAGTGGCGAAGATGTACCAGGACCTCAGACGACAGCACTGGTGGCCGGGCATGAAGAAGGCTGTAGCAGAGTTCGTTTCTCGATGCCTCACCTGTCAACAGGTGAAGGCAGAGCGTCAGGTACCAGCAGGCTTGGTACAGCCCTTGGAGGTCCCGGAGTGGAAGTGGGACGGCATATCTATGGACTTCGTGACTGGACTTCCACGCACTTCCAGAGATCACGACTCCATCTGGGTGATTGTTTACCGACTCACCAAGTCGGCACACTTCTTACCCATTAGAGAGCAGGGCTCAGTGGAGAGCTTTGGACGTCTCTACGTTCAAGAGATTATGCGGCTCCACGGTGTGCCATCATCTATCGTCTCCGATCGAGATGATCTCTTTACTTCCCGGCTTTGGAAGGGGTTACAGGAGGCGTTCGGGACACAGCTATGTCTGAGCACAGCCTTTCACCCTCAGACGGATGGTCAGACAGAGAGGACCATTCAGACTCTGAAGGACATGCTCCGCCCATGTTTCCTCGACTTTGGTCGTAGCTGGGAGGACCACCTACCCTTGGTGGAGTTTGCGTACAACAACAGCTACCACTCCACCATCGGGATGGCACCATACGAGGCATTGTACGACCGACCTTGTAGATCTCCTTTGTGCTGGACAGACCCTGGGGAGTCAGCACTTGTGGGACCGGAGATGGTCCAGGCCACGACAAAGAAGGTCCATGTCATCCAGGAGCGGATGAGGACAGCTCAGAGCCGGCAGAAGTCATATGCTGACAGGAGGCGGAGGCCACTGGAGTTCGAGGATGGCGACCACATCTTCTTGCGGGTCTCACCTCGACGTGGTATTCGGAGATTTGGCCGAGGCGGCAAGTTATCTCCGCGCTTCATCGGACCCTTCCAGGTCCTCAACAGGGTTGGCGAGGTGGCTTATCACCTGGCTCTGCCACATCAGTTGCACCGGGTGCACGACGTCTTCCACGTATCTCAGCTGAGGAGATACGTGCACGACCCGACGCACATCATTGACCATGGGGAGCTTGACGTTGATGATTGTGAGACTTTTACGGAGGTCCTGGTGGAGATAGAGGATCGACAGGAGCGGGTCCTGCGTGGGCGATCGATTCCTCTTGTGCGCATCAGATGGCAGCACGGGAACCTCCAGGAGAGCACATGGGAGTGGGAGGCTCAGATGCGTGCTCAGTACCCTCATTTGTTTCCTTAGTTTTTGATGTATCTTTACGGGGACGTAAAGCACTGAGGTGGGAGTAATGTAAAGACCCGTAAAATTCAATGGAATTTTTTTTCTTAATTTTCTTTGGAATTTTACAAGAGCGCGGTTTCAGACGACACCTGATTCCGAGTCCCGGAGTGCCCGGAATTAATTTCCAAAGTTTGGCTCGGGTACGTTCAGTGAACGAACGAGCGAGAATTCCGAACTTTTGATCCGGTGCTCAGAATTGAAATCCGAGGACACCGATGAACTCGCAACGCCGATATTCGCTTAAGAAGACCTTTTCCGAAGTTGTGTTTGCCTAGGAGGAGTTGTTTATTTTTCTGGATGAAATGAAGAGTAAAATAAAATTGTGATACAATATTTATTTTATATCTTTAAAGTGGTTAAAATCTTTTGTTGGAAGTTGGGTGGTTTAACCACCTAAGAGAGGATTAAGGTGAGGAGGGGCCCACCCGAGCCCCACATTGTCAAATTCCCTAACTCCCCTCTCTCCCTCTTTAAAGATTGATAACTTAACACTTAATTAATTACACAACTCATGTATAATCAATTAAGTGTTTTGTTTTTGAAATTTAAGTTTTTGAAATGCTTGGCTTAGTAAATAAAATAAGGAGGGACCTTATTTTATTTGGATTGTTGGGTGAGGTGTGGAAGAGCTTTGGAGAGAAGCTGAAGAAATCCTCCACCTTCTTCATCTCCTTCGTGGAAGAACACGTAGAACGTCCGCCACCCACGAAGAAAACCGACGATGACATCTTGACTCGTCTTCTCCGATTTCTTCCTCCTCGACTTCTTCGACCTCTAACCGACATAAACGAAACGACCACCGCTTCCCACGACTACGTCAACGTGCGACTATCGAGGTAGGGGTTGTTGTTAATTTATTTATTTATTCTCGATCGTGGTTCTAGCATGACAAATGTGAGGATATTTAAATATGTGTTATCGTTTAACGTGAGGGGGCCGGACCGCATGAACACAGCCGAACCCCCTCCTTTGTTCTTGTTGATTTATCTTGCGGATGAAACAAGATGGCGTGGTGCCGTCGCACCACGCGGAAATTCGCACCGTGGAAGAATCATCACGAACACGACACCGTCGCACCGCGTCGAAGGTAATCGAAGGTGCCGCGGCCGGTTCCGGGCCGCGGCGAGACGGGAAGACCGGCGGCTCGCCGGGCCGCCGGTGACGGATGCCGGAAGGGGACCGGCTTTTCCGGTCCCGTTGGAGAAAAACCGGCTGTCCAGGTGGCCGACCGGAAGGTCAAAGACCGGGGGATTCCTCCGGTAAACTCTCAAAAGCCCCCCCCCCCCCATTTATTGGAGGGGGGAAGTTTCATTGAAAGGGGTAGGCGGCCCCCCGGTTCTCCTCAAGTAGGCCCCCATGAGGGGGGGCCGGTTCTCCAAAAGGCACGGCTAAAAGCCGTGCCGCCACTTGCTGGAAGCGGGGGCCATGCCCCCCGCGCATGACACCAGCGGCGCCAGGCCGCGCTGCCGCCGGCCGGGCCGCGCCGCCGCGCCGGTCCGGGTCGGGTCGACCCGGTTCGGGCCGACCCAGGGGGGTCGGGCCGGGTCGCCCCGGGCCCAGAACCCCATTTTCGAATCGTTTTGGGTCATTTGGCCATAACATGGGCCACAGACATCCGAATGACGAACCGTCTGCGGAAACACGATCCTTGGATCGAGACAATCGTTTCGGTATATTACACTTTGGGTTTTGGAATACTTTGAGTTCGGCTGGGTTGGTTCGTACACGAAACCAACCGGGCCTTCGGAGCAGAAACGCTCATATCTTGAGCTACGGACGTCCGTTTGACGTGCCGTCAGTTTTGTTGAGTTCCACTTAGTGAGACGGATCTTTTGGCATACTCCGTCCGAGGTTTGGACACAGGTGGAGTACGGTCGGGTTGGTTTTTCCTTAAAAACCAACCGGGCCCTGGGGACGAAAATGCCAATAACTCTCAGACCGGGCGTCCGATCGACGCGCCGTCTGTTGCGTTGAGTTCCTGTTGACGATACAGAACTTTTGGATACATAAACTCTGGACTTTGTGACAGTTGATGTATCAGCCTCTCGGCTTGTGGAGCGGACCCTCCGAACGAGCTTGCTGTGTGCGGGAACCCTAGTGCTGGCTGCGACTGTGACTACTACTGCTACTACTGCTACTATGACTGCGACGACGACAGTACAAAGATCCTGTGTGGATTCGACGACGACGACTACAGCACTCAGCGATCCTACGTGGATCAGTGCTACAGGTCCTGTGTGGGCCCAATCTTGTGTGGGTCCAATCCTGTGTGGGTCTTTGCGCTCAGCAGTCCTGTGTGAACCAGCGCCTACAGGTCCTGTGTGGGCCCGATCCTGTATGGGTCTTTTGCGGGGGTTAGTTACCTATCGATCCTTCGTGGGTCCGACGACTTAGATGGATTAGAGATCATCTTTATCATCTTTCGAATAATTATACCTGTGTGAGCTGAATCCTGTTTCTTTCCTGTGTGGATTGTGTTGTGCTATCCTGTGTGGATTACGTTTTGCTTTCCTGTTTGGAATACGTTTACTTTCCTGTGTGGACTGAGTTGTACTTGGGCTCGGAGGTTGGAGCGTATTTGAAATTGATGACTTAGGTATATGTATGGGCATATACCTAAGAAGTGTCGGTTGTTACTTCGTGATTGTACCCTTCTTTGTGGTTTATCCTATATGGATTTCGGGAGACCTTCAGGGGTCTCAGGGTCCCTACTGAGTAGCTTATACTCACCCCTACACGGGCTATGACCGCACTACGTTGTGTTGGTTGCAGACGACGAACAACGTTGATCTTGGCTGAGGCTTGCAGAGCAGGACGGTACCTGGAGCTGGACCACTAGGTGGGACGTGTTCGGAGTGGACGACGGGACCCGTGGAGCAGTGGAGCTATCTGTACCCACCCTTCAGGTGGGATTTCCAGTGGACAGCTCTGTGTAGCGGCTTTTACTTTATAGTTGTTGTTTTCCCTTTCGAGTTGTACTTTACTTTCAGTTTGGGTTTGTATACTGGCCCATTTACTTTTCCGCACTTCAGTTGTACTCTGTTTTTACTTAGTGTTTATTTTTCCGCTTGCTTACTCTGTGGTGCTTGTTTACTTTTCAAAGGCAATGCCATCCCTTTTTGTTGGGATTTACGCCTTGGTGCTAGTCGCCAGCCCCTGGCCTATGGAAGGCGGGCTTGGGGTAGTCACGGCACAGGCCCCGAGGACGGGTCGTGACATTACTAGTGTATAGAGGAGATGAGGAGTTGTTCATCAGGGGTTATAATGATTCTAGTTTTCATACATATAAGAATGATGTGAAATCTCAACTGAGATTTTTTTTCTTCCTTAATAGAGGAGTTTTGAGTTGGATGATTTCAAAACAACTATTTTTCACCATTTCTACAACAAAGTCTGAGTATATAGTAGTTTCTGATGCAACCAAAAAATTCATTTGGATTCGGAACATTTTCCATAATCATGATGTGATAACTAATAATAAAGGCCCTATCACATTGTATTGTGATAATACTATAGAGGTGGATCTTGTAAAATATCCAAGGTCAAACCAAGTGACAAAGAATATTCTCCATAAGTATCACCGCTTGAGAGATTTATATCAGATGGTTGAAGTTTCAGTAAGTAGAGTTCCCACAGAAGAGAACATGAAAGACCCTCTTGATCAATGTTCTATCTCAGAAGAAGCATGAGTTTCACATGAGATCTAGAAAACTAAAGGTTGTTAGTAGTTGGATCTAGAGCATTTGGGATTTTGTTGGAGTTGTTTCCCTAGAAACAAATTCTATGTACTTTATGATAACTTGTCTTCATGGTTTTTAATATTAATAAACTAATTATCACATCACGATTGTTAATTTTTGTGACATAGTATGTGATAATGTCCTAAGAGTATCTATCAAACTAAAAGGTCATATCAGTTCTCCACTATGATGAGAACCCAAAAGTGCTATGAAACTATTCTTGAATATATGTTTTATAGTCGGATGATATCATTTTAGGGACAAAAATGACACATACTATCAGGGGTGGAGACTCATAGGACTTTGAGACACCTTCTCATGGTGTACGCCCTTGGTAATATCGAATAGAATATTATGAGAATGAGACCCGATAGTAGGGAATCCACATTTCTATGTGTCATTGGATATTCCTATATGTGGATGTATGTATTAGTATATAGACATTAATAATGTTATTAATGAGTATTATGAGTCACAAACTTAGATGTATTGACGAAAAATGTGATGACAGATGTTCATGGTGAAGTAGGATATGTTGGGCGTGTCACGAGTAATATTGAATTAATGAATAATATGAGAAATGATTTGTAACTTTTATTTATTAATGGAAATTGATATCTAAGTCCCTTTGATGCAAATGATATAGCCAAAATTAATCTATGATAATGGTTTTATATAGGCAAGTTCATTTTCGAGAAGTCAAAGAAAGAGACATAGAGCACAAAGGTTGATGGCACCGACATGAAACCTGCTTGATTAGAGATATCATGGTAAAATGATTATATTACATAGTAAGAATTTGTATGTGGTATCATGTCATTACAACATTAAATTCATTCTCTATGAGTTTCTTGGCATGTTTCTAGATGCTAACCTTTAACTTTACGCTACTTCGCCTAATGCCATTGAGAAAGATTCCTAGAGGGTCACACACTAAGTGTATCCAAAATCTCAGTGAAATAATATTTTATTATTTATTATTTAAGTGGATGAATTTATATTATTCTCATACATCGTTTAATAATTATTATTGTATGTTTGATCGCATATAAATATTTAATTTCTATTTATTAAATATAATATTTATTTATTTATTTGAGAATAATGCAATGATATTTATTTAATAAATAAGTTTTCATTTTTCATGATATGATAAATATTATGGAGGAATGGTGGACTGAGTTTTTAGAACTGATGTAAAATAATAAATAAAGAATATTATTTGATTAAATAATATTTAATTATAATTCACAAGTTAAAATCATGATGAGAAATAATGATATTATTATTATTATTATTTTACATTGAGTTTCTCCATGATTAAATAAATAATTAAGGGCACATGTGAAATTATTTTATTTTAACCATATCGATATATAAACCTAGATATGTTATTTTCTCATTAACTTTATTCATTTATCTTAGTTGTGCATAACGTATTTGGAGAGTCCTCTAAATCATAAAGAACTCCCTTTTCCAAGAACACTCCCATGAAAGAAGAGCTATACTCCCCCACAGGATCAAGGAGAACGCTTTGACATAGGTTCTAAGATTGATCAAAGTAGATGACACGAACGAAAGGATATGTAATGCTAGCACCCAGATATTCCATCAGTGATGTATAGAGATTTTTGGAACACTTGTGGATCACTGCTAGAATTAATATGTGTTTGGTTTCTATAATGAAACGATGATGAACCATAGATCTATCCACAGATTCATCAACAAAGAAATAATTCCATCAATTTAATTATTTAATTAAATTAATTATAAATAATATGTAATGGTCCTCTCTTTCTGTTTTGGTGTAATTATCCATTTTCTACTTCTTTGATTCAATTATATTGATTACAATGTTCATCATCCTATAGATATCATATTGATCATTTATTAAGACAAAAATAAAAGTTGGGCACTGCTCATCGCACGATTCCGCTGCATCCAAAAACCTACATAATACTCACACGATTCCATTGGAAAACGGGTTATATATATGATATATGTGATACATCTTATGGTGGACATATTCATATGAGATATTAGTATGTTTGACAATAATGACACTACACCCCTTAGTATCTTGAGTAGCATTAATGCTTTTATATAGGTCAAAATTTGGTTATATTTATAAAATGAATATTTAATATTTATTAACAACGATACTAAGTCTCAAAGGGTCACACAATTTAGCCTTTGGATAAGGATTATGTTTAGGACAAATTATTTTTTCCAAAATGAATAGATTTTGATAAACTATATCAAAAAATGTTTTGGATGGATTTACAAAGAGTTGATGTTTTTTACATTCCTTACGGGATTTAATTGATAGTGGGATATTATTGGATATGCACTGGGGTATATTGTATTTAACGATATACCCAATATCATATGTAGCGACTTATATGAGATGAAATTCGTGACTTACAATTGGATTGTATCATAAAATTGAAATATGATGCTTCTACTACCCATATTGTATCATACGATACACAATATTGGGATATTATTTTGAATGAGATGGGAATGAATGTATTTGGCCTTCAATTCCCAACAAAATTACTTCATTTTATAAATATATTGGATATCCATTGAAAGAGTTCAATGAATGCTCAAGTGAGATGTAACATATGGTTGCCATGGAATGGCTCCTGATACATTTGATATGGATAACATTCTTAAATAAATAGCACGAGAGATGCATATATATAAGAAGGGTTCCCTCTTATTGGTGCACCTTGTTTCATGAAAGGCATAGCCAAACCCCTGTTTCTATCTTCTTCACAATACACTATTTATTACATAATAAAGGGACTAACACCCTTGAGTGTTTGGAAATCCTTAGAATATGACTAGGGATCCAATGATTAGTGTACTAACTTTGGAAGTGGGAAGCATATGTTTGATACTTTAGTGATATTAATAAATCTTGCTTCATTGAGATGATAATTTTAGCTTTTTTTATGGTATGTTGTGTTTTTCATTTTCTATTCATGTTCATTTTTTAAAGATAGGTCGGGTGATATATGGGTTTATTTATTCTACTAAAGACAATAGGATGATCCCCATAAAAACATAAATATAGGCCCCAAATATATTTTTTCATGTGTTACACATGACAACACATTGGGCTTTTATTTGTTTTTGTTTGTTTTTTTATTCGAATTGAAAGGTCTCCAACCCAGAGCCCCTGCATGTGATGCCCAATGGCCACTTTCCTTCCACAACCTTCTATGGAATTATTTTCCACATAGAAATTGAGCCACCAAATAGACAATAATAATGAGTCGATCCGGCTCTACCCACACCCACTATATGGGTTTCAGATAAATATTAATTAATATTAATTAATTAATTGATAATTAATAAATAAAATTCAATTAAAAGTTTAAATAATCAATAATAGAGTTTTATAAATAATTATTAATTAATAAGTAATAATAAATAATACATAATTCATTAAAATTATAAATAATAAATAATAAATAATAAATAATAAATAATAATTGATAATTGATAGTTGAAAATTAATTAATATTTTAAATTATAAATAATTTATTATTATAAATAATCAATAATTAATAATTGACAATTCATTAAAATTAATGAATTAATAATGATAAATAAATAACTATTAATAATCGACAACTATAAATTAATATTTAGAAATTAAATAATAAATAAATAATAATTAAGTAATCGTTATTATTATTATTATTAAGTTATTAAATAAATAAACAATTCTTACTATTATTATATATTTAATTTAAAAAATTTATCACCCTATGAACATGAGCATAAATGATTACGACCATAGGTTATCTATAACCATGAGGGTTTTTTACCGTAGTTATAAGTAGACTTGTACATGAGTTAGAGACCCACCCAACCTGATTAGTCTAACATGATAAAAAGGGATTATTAGGTCAATTTTTTAGGCTTGATTATTAAACGAGCATATTTTTAAACCCTGATTAATATTTGGGTTATGCTTTAATATGTGACCTTGTACATGACCCCACCCATCCTAATAAATATGTTTTATAATTATATTCAGTAAAAAACTATGAAATTAAGTTTTTTATTATTTTAAGAATAATGATTATCATATATATAACTAATTTAATATTTTTAAGCCCTAATTAATAAACTAGGGAAAAAAATTAAATGTTCTTTAATTGGGTTTTTTGAGGATCTATAAATAAAAACGTTGGGGTTGGGTTGGTTTGATAAGTCCTGATTAATAAATGGGTTGATTTTTCCTCACCTGAACCCCAGAGGCTCGACCTATGTAGAGATTTATACATAGGGTCACCTATGCACACATTCATTTTTTACTATGGTTTTAGGGTCATCTGGAGTGACCTACAACCATGTTCAAAAAAAAATTTCGGCCTTAGGTGACCCTATAGAAATAGAAAAATTGATCGCGACTATACGTTCCCTACAACCATGATCAATCCTACTAATGAAAAGAAAATGTGGTCGTAACCAGGTTTTTCTATTAATGGTGAACAAACAACATGGTAATTCATTAATGATTATGAAATGGGGAAGTCAATGTGTTGAAATTTAAAATGATTTATGTGAATGATTTGTTGACATGTTGTGTGGTTATTTGTGTTAATAATAGATGTACAACACTGCCATTGTAGTTATGCGATGGTTATAGAGGTAACTTGATAAAATATGGACCCTAGGATGGGATTTATGAGTTAATATATATCAATTTATGTTTTACTATTTTCTATACCCACCACCTGAGTTAGATAACCCAACCACAACTTATATAAGTGTTTGGGTATCGTGTCAACCCCCAACATACAAAATTTGGTGGAAACATATGGTTGACTACTCCCCCTCTCTTGTGCTTCCTTCCGATCATGGTAGCAACAGTGGTTGTGGTATGTGGTACAATTGGTTATGGTAAGAGGTTATTCTATGTAGATGTGTAATGTGAATATTTTTTGTGGATGTAGTATATATTTGTAGTATATGGATATGGGAAGATATGCGAGTTTCATGACGTATATCACCAGGATGTGAGGGAAACTAGATTAGCGAGTAAAAAAATGGGGTGATGATGGAGATATTCTTTAAACCCTAATGTATACATGATGTATATTATCATATAATATCCTATACAATATAGAAATGCATCATGATATAATATTCATATATAAATGGCATGTTTTATGATTTTATAGGTATACCATTTATTATAATATGATGATATTGTAAAACACTTCTTCGTAAGCCTATTATACTATATGATATGACTATATCATAAGTCCACAAAGAGTCATATTAAATGATTTACATGGAAACACTAAAATTTGAGTGTTAAAATTTATATCTCTTGCACAGTAAGTATAATATTTATCGTTAATTTTTTATATGATGAAACAAATGAGATAATTGAATTAAATTATTTTATATGATAAATGCATGCATAAATCATG
The DNA here is from genome assembly GCA_963277665.1 of Viscum album. Classification (NCBI taxonomy): domain Eukaryota; kingdom Viridiplantae; phylum Streptophyta; class Magnoliopsida; order Santalales; family Viscaceae; genus Viscum; species Viscum album. Next base: position 721,638,431 of record OY728148.1, read on the forward strand.
AGTTATTAATGTTGTAATTGAGGCATTACTTATATGTTATGTAACATATGATAAAATGAATGGAAGAACCAAGGAGTGTCCCCAAGGCCTATATAAGAGGTTAGAGTCCATGAAATTATCATCTATGGGTTTTTTTAATTCTTATTATCAAATCTATTGTTATATTTTTTACCTTACATAGATAGATGCTAGCATATTGTGGTGTGAAGGGGAATCCCACCCAAACATTAGACGACTCAGGTCAGCTCGTGGATACACCGTAGTGGAATGAGACCTTTGTATGCTTTGCAAACACCTTTATAAAACATTTCTTTGAAGAAAAGGGGATCATCCTAACTTTAGTGTAAGGTACACATAATTTCTTTATTTTATATTATGTATGGTCATAGTTTCATAGCATGAAGATATTGGGTTTTGGGTTTCTTATTGTATTCCATTATTTGAAATTTTTTTATTTGATCCGTAAAAACTCATTAGTGGCATAGAAAATTTACCATGCTTCTTGATTTATAAAACCATGTTTAAAATGTATAAAAATGTATACTATTTCTGATATCGTAATGGAAATCATAAAAATGATATAGAATTTGTACTATAGATTGTCTTATGATATGGGATATCATAATCTATGATTGGAACACATCATAAAATATGAAATATCATAATAGGAGACATATTATAGATCCTTTGGTTTTTTATATATTGTACTATACAATATAGGGATTCATATATGTTGATAGCACTGAATTGAACTATTTTCATGCTGTAGAACAAAGCCTCAAATCACCACTACGATATAGGGTATCTTATATAATACAACCCTAGGTGCCAAATGATTATATCACAAGACCATCATAAAGTATAATTTTACTTTTGACCTATTTTGCAGCCTATGATGTGAAAATATCATCAAATATAATTTACAGACAGTTTATCTATGACAAGATATGTGCATCCCGTTTTAAGGAATAATATCAATTTTGAAATAAAATTTAATATATGATATCATAGAATATGATAAAGTAGAAAAAAATGATTTTCCATTTTTAAATTATGAATTTTAATTTATAATTTATAAATTTTGAATAAATTATGGAAACAAGGTTTAATAATTAATTAATAATAAAATATTTATAATCAAGTATTTAATTTCACTAAAACATGTAATAAATAAATATCCATATTAATATTTGTTAATATTAAAATAACTTTAATTTTATATGGAATGATTTATAATTTTGATACAAATAATTTATATAGAAATTACAATGAAATTAATAGTGTTTATAAATTTTAAAAATATCTTAAAATATAAAGGATCTTATATTAAATCATTAATTTTTTATAAGTTTTAATTTGAATTTTTCAAATAAAGGCCTTATTTATGAAAATTATTTGAACCACATCAAAAGGAATTTAATAATTTATAAGATCAAGGTTCAAATAAAATTAATTATATGATATTTTTATTATGAAAATTGTTTACATAATAGTTTTAGAATATAAATTGTTTATATTTCACTTAACATCACATGTTTAAGTAAATATTTTTAAAAGGATAATATAATGAATTTCTTATTGGAAATAAATATAAAATGTTTACATTAATTTAATTAATAATGTTTATAAGTCATGGTGAAATAATAAAGTGTTTATTATTTTATTATTGATGAATTGTTCATAAATATCAACTCATGCATAAATATATGAATTGTTCATTCATTTAGTATTACAACCCTATTTATTTATGAATATAAAGTGTTATACTATAAATTTCTGTATTCTTTACTTTAAAGTGTTAAAATTATTCTTTAAATTAGCATGCACACATTTAATGAGTTACATGTTAGGTATGATAATTGATTTAGTATTATTCTACCTTGAATTTGGATTTTACTAGGTTATGAGATCAAATTAAGAAATTGATTACAGTTTATAAATATTATGTGTTAGAATTATAATGGTATTTAGGTCTCTATTGAGTAAAGAATATTGGGTATAAGGAATTTGGGTTGGATTGCTCACTAGCTTGGGAGTTTAGGTTATGTCTAGAAAAGTGGAGTTTAGAAACAAACTGCTCCATGATTACTATTTTTGGGATTATTGATTTCATATGATTATAAGACGTTACATAAAAGGTTTTCATATACCTCATGCATTATATGAATTTGGATTTGTATAAATAAAATTTAAATTTCATTTGGGTTAGTAATAAAAACTATGAGTTGGGTAAAGAATTACACATATAATGGGTTGGACATATTGATTTGGTGGAAGAAATAAGATTCAAATAATAAATCATTAGAATCAGAAATACATTTAAAGAGAATACATAAGATAAAATAGTGATATATTTAAAGACTATTCAAAAGTACTAAGTGTTATATTTATTCCAAATAAAAAATTTATCAAGGCGTTGATCATCCAACTGGGTAGGTCATACTAAAGTTGAGTGCCCATGGATTATCTTATATAAGGAAATTTGGTTTTGAGTAACCCTAAGAGGATTAGGTTTTATTATTTGGCATATAATTTGGGTTGCACATTTTTGGGTAACCCTAATAGGGTTATTATTCTAGGGGAATAATGTTGAGTGAATCCATATGATCAATTAAGATAAATAGATATTCTCTCAACTATCCAAGCATTTTATATGATATTATTGACATGATTATATTCCTAAATAGGTATGGAATGGGAGAAACTCAACAGTGACCCAAAATTTTTTGAAATATGGATCTTGGTCCACTAATGGATATAATTTAATTTATAATAGGTCATAATTTTAGTGGAAGTACATTTAATAAAAAAAAATTTAAAAAAATTAAAACACGACACTCATTTGATACATGCTTCTATAGATGATAAAAAAGATATAATAATCATCAAACATGATTTTGAGATGAATACTTGAGAAGTATGAAATTAATAGAAACAATTCACTAGATTTGTATAAAACATAAAAATTATTCTTAAGAGAAAAATAAAATTTATTACATTAAAGTGATACCTTTCTATGTAACCAAATTCTAAATATATTCAACATGTGGATCTTTATGGGTATAAAAACCATATAAGAATTAAACTGAGGTTTAAAAGGAATTATATACAATATGACCAAAGAAACTTCAACCTCTACTTATTAATCAAATATTATTGGGTATATCTGTGACCTGGATAGATCAAGGTTTCATTAAAACTTGATATGGATATCGATTTATTCATCACTTATTAATGAAGAGTTTTGGATATTATGAATATAATTAAAAAACGTTTACTAATATTCCTCAGGGTGTTTATTATAGTTGAACTAGGTATGATATGTTCTAGTTCAAGTGTTGTATTTATAAAAAATGGGTGAATGTTTAACCTTGAAAAAGAATGTCCTATTGAAAGGTCTAACAGTCTATCATTCAATAGTGAGTGAATGTTATTAAAACCTCAATGAGGTTCTAGGAAGTAGAGTTAAAATTTCTATATGATATGGATTTACCCATAACACATGATGAGGTTTAAGAAACTCCTTGGATATTCCATGTCAGGTATCTTTATTATAGAACAAAATTTTTACATTTTGAATAGTATATGACACCAAATATATATTTAATAAATTTTGTTAATACATAAAAATTTATGATCATGTTAAGAATTGAGAAATATTTTATTTTGTATTCAAATTATGTAGAAAAAGTTTCTATTATTTATATTTGGAATGAAAAGGAATATTTTAGGCATAGATGGATTTAAATAAAAAATGTGTATAGTTACTTATTTCTCTGATGTGATAGGAGGAGTTATTTGATAATGATGTGTTATTATGAATAAAGTGAGATGATGTTATGACAAAACATTGTTTATTATTAATTAGATTCTATAACATGGTTTGGAAATGATACATGGGTAAAAATGTTTTATCCGAGATAAAATATTTTATCAATGATATTTTTTAAAATATAAGGGAAAAAAATACCACCATGACTAGTGACATATTTTAAATAATAAAGTATTAGTTTCATAATACTTCTCCAAACATATAGAATAATATATAAGACATGGTAGTTAATATTTTATTTACTGAAATACTCCCATTTAAAGGATATAAGTGTAATTTATTGAATGTAAATGTAATAACCCAAAAAAAAGAACTTCTTTTTTTAAGGATCTCTTTCCTCTGGATAAATTTTTATTATATTTTACAATAAAAGCACATCGAATTACTTTATACCCAAATTGTAGTTATAAAAAATGATAAAATTAATATAAAAATTAGGGTATATGGAATAATGATTCTTTTAATTATTTAATATGATTAAAACTCCCCTTTTAAATGGAAATAATAAAATAATATTATTTTTTTGTGTCAGAAATTTCACTATGCAATTTCAGTATTCCTTTTCTATCCACTCTTATTTTTAATAAATAAGCTTTTTTATATTTAAAAATAAATTTCTCATACTTAGAGAATTATTATGGTTAAATAAACATCATTTTTGAATTTCAAATGTTAAAATTAAGCTAGGATGAATTTTTAGAAATTTTTAAAGATGTTTCCATTTAATGAATAGTGTTTTACAGATAGTGTTTTCTTGATGAATATTATTTTCCAAATAGTGTTTTTTTGATGAATATTATAAAAAAATTTTATTATTAAATAACTTTTTCTGTGAAATGACTTTTGAAAATCGTACATACATGGTTGTAATTAGTGTGAAAAATGTGGTTAAATAAGATCAAAATATTTTTTTGGTGAATAGTAATATACCCTTATGAATAGTAATAAATAGTAATGAATAGTAAATTGTCCAAAAAAATATAAACATCACCCATGAATGTATAAATACAATTTAGACATATTAAATGTGAAAAAATGATAATAGTATAAGTTTTGGTATTTTTGAATGTCATAAATATTTTATTTACAATTTCATAATTAAGTTAATAATTTAAAATGAAAATGTTTTTTCATAAAATATGATCATAAATTGTTACTTTTTTGTCCTATGGTTATATGATAATTTTATGAGACCTTGATTACTTTTTCAATTTGTTACTAAACAAGTTATAGTTTTAGAGTTGTTTTTTTGGAATAATTAATGATTTTATTTAAAAATAAAATACAAAATATTAAGAAAATTATTTTTTATAAAATAAATTTCACTTTTGGAATATACATATCTTGAAAATGGCCAAGGTTTATTTTTGGGATTTTTCTGAAACAGTTGAATTTTCAGTGAATAGTAAAAATACAGTTTTGAGTTTCAGTGTGTTTAATGACATTATTAATAATGAAATCATGATGTAATAATTATGGTCAACTTGTGAATAGTAATATATGTTATTAGGTGTCCTAAGTGGCCAATACCAGGGGCAATCCCATGGTTTTTCAAATACCACTGATGAGGTGTCCCTTGGAAATTAATAAAATATTCCGCCAATTTTGCTATAAATATCATGCCATTCCATAATTACTTTCATTTCAAAATCCTCTTAAACAAAACTATGATATTTTTACCTCCCATGAATTCCTGAAATGTTTCCGTCAAGCCCCCAAGGTCCCAAACTTTGAGCTTTCAAAGTCACTCTTCAAGGTAAGGGAACATTTTCACCCTCCTCTTTTATGTCAGGAATTCCTTTATGTTATGTCTTCTTGTTTCCATATTATTATGGGGGGTTATGTACTTATATATTCTTATTAATTTACATTTCATGTCCAAATTATGAGAGACCCTTTCTATTCTCATCAATTTATTTTTTTAATTTTTAACTCATGCCATTAGGCTACCGAATTTTCGTAAATGAAATCACATTTTCTCTTTGCTTTCAGGTTTCTTTTTCATGTGGTATGTCATTAAAATATCCACACCATGATATTATTTCTATTTTATTATGTCCCTATACTGTCAAAGTATTCATTTATGTATGGGAGACCCTTGTTCCGTCACTTATTATTTTTTTTCTAAAAACATGTTATATAGAAGTTATGCTGTAGAATTTTCGTCTCAAAATCCCTCTTTTTTTCTCAATAAATTCCCTTTTTTATTTAAGTGAATACCCAAATATATTTTCAATACTAGGGGTATTAATCAATACATAAAATGTATCTAATTTATTCTATAATTGACATACATATAACTTTCACTCCCTTTCCATGGGTTATAAATGACATAATGATCTTATTTTTTAGCACTTTTTAAAACGACATGATTTTGAAATGAAACCCATTCATTTTATTCTCTATGGGTTATTTATGAAAATTTATATCATGATCTATGTGGATAACATGAAAATAAATACATATTTAAGATGTGCTCTGATATCTCTGAATGAATTGGGTAAAGAATTAATCTCTAGAGATGAAAAGTTTCACGATACCTTGGTGAATAGCTTTGGTAAACTTTTATAACACCTTGGGGATTATCCTTACTGATATGTTCATGATTGTCTAAATGAAATATTGTATCCACATATTCAAGTTATTATTCATTTATTTATATTATGATATTATTCATCTTCCATTACTCATGTATCTGTGTTTTATTTATCAGGTTTTTATTGATATCACAAGTAAACTGATTCCCCTATTTACCCTTACTAGGCCTTCTGATCACCCTTTCCTTTGATGTATTTCTCTAGGTTATGAGATGATGTAATTTTACATAGGATGAAATTTTTAAGAAACCTTTTAAGGGGGTGTAAAATAATATTTATTTTTTCAAATTTTATGTTCCTAATTTCAAAGACACTAAACTTTAAGGACCCTCTATTTGTAAAATGTGATGAATTGTTTTGAAATAAAAAGGCAGGATGCCATAGTTGCCATCAAAGGATAGTTTAGTTATTTATGGAAATTAGGATTTTAAGAAATTAGGAATAACCCTATAGAAATGTTTTAATATAGGAAAACTTCCTGGTATTTTGGTGAAATATTAAGTAAGTGGTTTTCGAACAAATAAATCCTTATCTGAATACGAACAAGTGGATGTGGCTTTGGCATAGATTCACCTAGGAGTGAAAACTCTGAAAAATGAGTTTTAGGCTTAACCTGGTGTATCCTGGTACACGACAATGGGCCTTGCTGCACTCCTGGTTCGACACTCTCGGGGGATATGTTTGGTTAATCATAATATTTTTATGAATCATTATGAAAGTTTTGTAGAAAATGTAATTGTTGTTCATGAATAATATTTTTTAAGATATGAAATTACTTTATAATTTTAAGATTTTTAACAGTAAAAAATTTCAAATAAGATAAAATTGTTAGGACTCAGTTTACGTAAGGGGGGAAAAATTTAACGCCCCACAAAAATGAACTTCTTTTATTTATGGATCTCTTTCCTCTTCATAACGTTTTATTATATTTTTCAATAAAAGCACATCGAATTACTTAGGGCCCAAATTTTAGTTTTCAAAAATGATATAATTATTATAAATAATTAAGTTATATGGAATAATGATTATTTTAATTAAATATTACGATTAAAACTCCCCTTTTAAAAGTAAATGATAAAATATTTTTATTTTTTAAGTGTTAGAAATTTCAATGTGTAATTTCAGTATTCATTTTCTATCCACTCTTATTTTTAATAAATAAATATTTTTTATTATTAAAAGATAAATTTCTCATAAATATAGAATTATTATGGTTAAATAAACATCATTTTTGAATTTCAAATGTCAAAATTAACCTAGGATGAATTTTTAGAAATTTACTAAGATGTTTCAATATGAGGAATAGTGTTTTTTCTAATGAATATTATTTGATGAATATTGTTTTTTGATTAATAGTATAAAATGATTTTATTTTTAAATAACTTTTTCTATGAAATGAATTTTGAAAATCAGACATACATGGTTGTAATTAGTGTGAAAAAATGTGGTTAAATAAGATCAAAATGATTTTTTGTTGAATAGTAGTGTACACTTATGAATATTAATGAATTGTAATAAATAGTACATAATAGTAAATAGTCCAAAAAAATAGAAACATCACCCATGAATGTATAAATACAATTTAGACATCTTGAATGTGAAAAAATGAAAATAAAATAAGTTTTGTTATTTTTGAATGTCATAAATATTTTATTTACAATAATATAATTAAATTAATAAATTAATATGGAAATGTATTTTCATAAAATATAATTATAAATTGTTTCATTATTTTATTATGGTTATATGATAATTTAATGGGACCTTGATTACTTTGTCATGTTTTTACAAAACAAGTTATAGTTTTAGAGTTGTTTTTTCGGAATAAGTAATGATTTTATCTGAAAATTAAATTAAAAATATTTAGAAAATAATTTTTATAAAATGGATTTCACTTTTGGATTCTACACATCTAAAAATTGTAAGGGTGAATTTCTGGGATTTTTTTTGAAATAATTGATCTTTCAGTGAATAGTAAAAATACAGTTTTGAGTTTGAGTGTGTTTAATGACATCATTAATGATGAAATCATGAGATAATAATTCTGGTCGACTTTTGAATAGTAAGATATTCTATTACACGTCTCAAGTGTCCAATACCATGGGAAAATACCATGGACAATCCCATGGTTTTCCAAATACCACCGATGAAGTGTTCCTTAGAAATTAATAAAATATTCCCTCACTTTTGGTACAAATACCAAGACATTACCTCATTCCTTTCATTCAAAAATAATCCTCAATGAAGATATACTATTTTTACCTCCCAAGGAGTCCTCCCAAGGCACCCTAAAGCCCCCCGAAGGTCCCAAACATTGAGATTTCAAAGTCACTCTTCAAGGTAAGGGAACATTTTCACCCTCCTCTTTTAAGTCAGGAATTCCTTTATATTATGTATTCTAGTTTCCATCTTATTTTGTGGGGTTATGTTCTTAAATATTATTATTAAATTATATTTCACGTAATAATCATGAGTGTCCCTTTCCACTATCATCAATTTATTTTTCGAATTTTAAGTGATGCCGTTAGGCTGTAGAATATTCGTAAAAGAAATCACATTTTGACTTTGATTTCATGTTTCCTTTTCATGCGGTATGTCATTAAAATATCCACAACATGATATTATTTCTATTTTATTATGTCCCTATACTGTAAAATTATTCATTTATGTATGGAATACCCTTATCCCATCACTTTTTATTATTTTATAAAACCATGTAATATAGCTGTTATGCTGCAGAATTTTCGTCGCAAAATCTATCTCTTTTTCCTAAGAAATTACCTTGTATTATTTATGTGAATACCCAAATATATTTTAATTATTAGGGGTTTTCAGCAATACCTAAAATTGATATATTTTATTCTGTTATTGACATACATATAACCCTAACTTCCTTTCCTTGGGGTATAAATGACAAAATGATCTTATTTTTAATCACTTTTTAAAACGTCGTGATTTAAAAATGAAACCCATTTATTTTATTCTCTATGGGTTATTTCTGAAATTTTTGATTATGATCTATGTGGATAACATGAAAATAAATAAATATTAAAGTTGTGCCCTGATAGTGCTCCAATTCATTGATTAAATAATAAATCTCTTGAGATGGAAAGTTTCACGATACCTTGGGGAATAACCTTGTTAATTTTTATGACACATTGGGGATTAACCTTGGTGATATGTTCATGAATGTCTACATTAAATGTTGTAGCCACATATTCAAGTTATGATTCATGTTATTTTTATTATGATATTCCACTTCTTCCATTTCTCATGACTTTACGTTTTTTATCATGTTCTTATTGATATCACAAGCAAACGGATTCCCTTGTTTACCCTTACTGGGTCTTCTGCTCACCCTTTCCTTTGATGTATGTCTCTAGGTTATGAGATGAAGTAATTTAACATAGTATGAAAAGTTTAAGAGGATTATTAAGCAAATTTAAAATAATATTTATGTTTTCATGTTTTATGTTCCTAATTTCCAAGACACTAAGAATTAAAGATCCTCTATTTGTAAAAAGTATTGAAAAGTTATGTAATAAAAAGGAAGGATGCCATAGTTGGTATCAAAGGATAGTTTAGTTATTTATGGAAATTAGGATTTGAAAAAATTAGGAAGAACCCTATAGAAATGTTTAAATATAGGAAAAATTCCTATTATTTTTATGAAATATTAAGTAAATGGTTTCCAAATAAATAAATGATTGTTTGGATATGAACAAGTGGATGTGGCTTTGGCAAAGATGCACCTGAGAATGAAAACTCTGAAAAGGAGTTTTGGGATTGACTTGGGGTATGCTGGTACATGACAACGAGCCATGATACACTCCTGGTTGGACACTCCTGGGGGATATGTTTGGTCAATCATAATCTTTTTTCGAATCATTATGAAAGATTTATAGAAAATTTCATTTTTGTTCATGAATAATATTTTTTAAGATATGAAATTACTTTATAATTTTAATATTTTTAATTGTAACAAATTTCAAATAACAGAAAACTTTGAGGACACAATTTATTTAATGGGGGAAGAATGTAATGACCCACAAAAATGAACTTCTTTTATTTATGGACCTCTTTCCTCCTCACAACCTTTTATTATGTTTTACAATAAAATCACATCGAATTACTTCAAACCCAAATTTTAGTTTTCAAAAATGATATAATTATTATAAAAAATTACGGTATATGGAATAATTATTATTTTAATTTAATAGTATGATTAAAACTCCCCTTTTAAAAGTAAATGATAAAATAGTTTTAATTTTTTATGTGTTAGAAATTTCACTATGTAATTTCAGCATTCCATCTGTATCCACTCTTATTTTTAATAAATAAGTAATTTTTATAATTAAAAGAAAAATTTTCCATAGTTATAGAATTATTATGGTTAAATAAACATCATTTTTGAATTTCAAATGTTAAAATTAACCTTGGCTGAATTTTTAGAAATTTTCTAAGATGTATCAATTTGAGAAATAGTGTTTTATGAATAGTGTCTTTTTGACGAAAAGTATTTGAAGAATAGTGTATTTTAGATGAATAGTATAAAAAAATTTTATTTTTAAATATCTTTTTCTGTAAAAAGAATTTTGAAAATCGGACATACATGGTTGTAATTAGTGTGAAAATGTGGTTAAATAAGAAAAAAATAATTTTTGGGTGAATAGTAACATACACTTATAAATAGTAATGAATAGTAAATAGTCCAAAAAAATATAAACTTCACCCATGAATGTATAAACACAATTTCGACATCTTAAAGGTGAAAAAATGATAATAGTTTATGTTTTGGTATTATTGAATGTCATAAATATTTTATTTACAATTATATAATTAATACAATAAATAAAAATGGAAATATATTTTCATAAAATATAATTATAAATTGTTACTTTATTGTATTATGGTTATACGAGAATTTTATGGGACCTTGATTACTTTGTCAAGTTGTTACAAAACAAGTTCTTATTTTAGAGTTGTTTTTTTTGGAATAAATAGTGATTTTAATTAAAATTAAATTAAAAATATTTAGAAAATAATTTGTATAAAATGGATTTCACTTTTGGATTCTACATGTCTATAAATGGTTACGGTGAAATTTTGGGATTTTTCTAAAATAATTGAATTTTCAGTGAATAGTAAAAATACAGTTTTGAGTTTGAGTGTGTTTAATGACAACATTAATGATGAAATCATGATGTAATAATTCTGGCAGACTTGTAAATAGTATGATATTCTATTATGTGTCACAAGGGTCCAATAAAATGGGGAAATACCATGGAAAAGCCCATGGTTTTGCCAGTACCACCGATGAAGTGTCCCTTGGAATTAATAAAATATTCCCTCACTTTCCATACAAATACCAAGACATTACCTCATTCCTTTCATTAAAAAATCCTCATCAATGAAGATTTGGTATTTTTACCTCCCAAGGAGTCCTCCCAAGGTACCCTCAAGCCCCCCAAGGTCCCAAACATTGATATTTCGGAGTCAATCTTCAAGGTAAGGGAACATTTTCACCCACCTCTTTTAAGTCAGGACTTCCTTTATGTTATTTCTTTTAGTTTCCATCCTATTATGTGGGTTTATGGTATTATATATTCTTATTAAATTCCCTTTCATGTACAAATTATGAGTGTCCCTTTCCACTCTCATCAATTTTTTTTCAATTTTTAAGTGACGTCGTTAGGCTGTCGAATTTTCCTAAAAGAAATCGCATTTTCTCTTTGCTTTCAAGTTTCTATTTCATGTGGTATTTCATTAAAATATCCACACCATGATATTATTTATATTTTATTATGTAACTCTACTGTAAAATTATTTATTTATGTATGGTAGATCTTTGTCCCGTCACTTTTTATTTGTCACGAACCAGGTCGGGTCGCCATCCGACCCGGCGGACAACCCGGTCCGCGGCAAGTCCCGAGGGGCATTCCCGATCCCCACGGGAGGGAAACTAGTACTAGGAATCAAAAAAGGACAAGAGGGAACGATTTCACCCAATAATAATAAATAAAACAGTGGAAAAGTATAAGAACACAAAGTAAATAAATGACCCCGAAAAGAAATAACGACCCACAAGACACACTAACCTGGTCTCGACCAAAACTCCTCGCAACTCTAAGAGTCGCTCACCAGTCCACAACCAACTCTCTCCCATGGAGAGAAAGCTCGAACCAAACCTACACCAAAACTAAAAACAGTAAAATACTATAGGAGTGAGTATTAAAACTCAGTAGGCGTTCCCAACAAACTATTCCAATGCACTACCTTTAAATAAAGAATCTATTAATTCCAGGTTTGAACTAAATATACAAGATATTGGTTTTTACACACACACTTTCATTTCCAAAACAATTATCAGTCCATTTCCCTTTATAATTTAAAAACAATTCTTAATGTTTGAAAGGAACAGGTGCATTGCATTTTAAAACATTTTTGCAAACAATTAGAAAACCAAACTTTAGTTATTAGCCAAAAAGGAAAACTAGACATAACACACAACACACACCATGGGTAATGGAAAAAGTGGCAAACAAGGTCCAGAAACCGAACTAGACCTCTCAATCATCAACCACATACAAATAAACACTAATAGAAACATGGGTTGAACCTAGGAGATCGTGAAAAATCCAGAACATACTATACATCTGACTCATCCTGAAGGCATGCCCTAACTTGATGACGTCATAACGCCCTAACGCTCAGCATATCCCTACATGGCCTAACCAAGGGGCCTAATCCCCATAGCAGTAATAACTCAGTATTCCCCTACAATGGGGCCACTAGGCAGTGCGTAGTCTAAACTAGTGCAGCAATCATTCTCAGAAGATTCACTCACTATGCCAGGTTCCCATGTCAACACAAGTAATAAAAAGGGGTGCATCCACTATGTAAATAAATCAGTCACGATGCACAAACATCACATACAGCTCACGCAATCAAAGATCAACAAAGATCACCCCTGAATGGGTTTTCCAAAATAATTTATTTTATTAAAGTGCCAAACGGGCCTTTACAAATTTTAAAGCAAAACCTCATTTCTTGAGAAATCCAAAAACACTTGTTCAGAAGAAATCATTAATCTTTAAAACTAAAAGTACATTTGAAATTCTGTGAATTATGATTAAAGGCCAAACATGCATTCTTTCAATATTGGGTGTCCGCTCATCAAGAAAATTTTTCAAGTGTTCGGTATAAAATAAAAGGCTCTTTTCACACCAAATAATCTTTTAAAAATTTAATATCTTATATAATTTATCATTCATTAAAAATTAATAATACAACAAAAAATTAATAAATTCTAAATCTAAAGGTAAGTGCAGTGGGGGACCTACCTCGACTCACAGCTCAGTTATGATGACGATGCGGTATGACCCAACTTTCGCACAAGCACGCGCCAATTGTCGACAACCGTAAAATCATAGAAAAACCTTGCCAATGCGCTGCAACAACGCAAAGTATCTAAAAACACAGAAACACTGTCTTAAAAATATTCTGAATGAATAAACAGAGTAAAAACCACCTTGAAACCGGTGTAGATGAAATGGAACGAACCCAAAACATGCGGTAAACCAAGGTGTGCCCCGCAAATAAAGGCGAACAATATGAAGCAATCAGAATAGCTTCACCTTCGGCGGTGACGGACGGAGCGCGGTCTGACGTGACCCAAGACACCCGTAACTTGAAACCATAAAGCAAAGTTCAACTAGCTACACTACAAATATTATAAACCTTAAAACAAATAAAGACACAAATTAAGATATTATAAAACCCAAAAATAAGATTTAAACCTCACCTTGAATGGAAATGACACCCCAAAATCACATGACACCGCCCAACACCCTACTAATTAATTAAAAATAAGTAAACAACATCCATAAACCCTAATAATGTAGGTGCAAAACAATAACCGAAAGAACCTCATTACCCCAAAACATTGATGACGGACCAAAACACACCAACACCACACTAAAACATAATCTGCAACCCTCAAAAATATAATAAATCAAGTGCGCAAGTTACAGAATACAACCATGCAATACATAAAGGGATTTATATCCAAAATGCACCCCATTTCACACAACAATACCATATAAAAAAAATTAAACACAAGTTAATATATTGTCAAAACATCTTTCGCACCCAAAATCATTTGATGAAAACTAAAAAATTATAAAACCCCTAAATCAGAATTAAGCTGAAATGAAGATAATTGAAAATCCTCACCTGAAAACCATGGCGAACCCACTACCCTTGATGGCGGTGGCTTGAACCGACCTCGACGGAACCCGATGTCCCCTAAAATCAACACATCAAACCAAAAACATCAAAACCAAACCAATTACAACACAAAACCCTAATATGAAATCCTATCAAATTGAAGAAACAATTATACAAAGTAGAGAGCACCTGCGGAGGGGGTTCGGGAAGCTAAAAAAGCATGACAAAGAGGTTTTAGAGGTGTTCCGCATTCAAGGGAGGTCGCCGAAGGGTCCAGTAGTGACGGTGGGGCGCGGCGAAGGCTGTTTGGTGAGGAGGGGTGAAGGGTAGATTTGCGCCGCAGGGGGGGTCACGTTGGGGGAGGCCGCGTCAGAGGAGGCCGCGCCGGAGGAGGCCGCACCGAAGGAGGCCGCGCCGGAGGAGGCCGCGCCAGAGGAGGCCGTGTCGGAGGAGGCCGCGCTGAAGGAGGAAGGAAAGGGGATGGGCGTGGTCGCTGGACATGGCATCGTCCAAAGGGAAGGGAGACCGAAGAATGGAGGGTGCACATGAGGCACGTGTAGGTAGGGTTTAGGGGGTCCTGTGCATGACGGGAAAGAGGGGGGAGGGGAACGCGGAGGGGAGAGAAAGAGAGGAAGAGAGAGAAAAAAAGAGAGGAAAAAAAGTAAAGAAAATAGAGATAAAAAAATGGAACTTAATCCATAAAATAATAATAATAATAATCAGTTAATAATTTTTTTATAATTATAAAAATAAATTAACATTCACAAAGAAATTAAAATATTAACTGAATTGATAATAACCCAATTTAAATATCAACTTAAATAATAATCATATGAATAATAAAACTAAAATAATAAAACCAACCAGAATAATAATATCATTACTAACTGAGGTTGCGGTCGTGTGCACGATCGCGTGCACGGTTACGCGCCCGGTTGTGCGCCCATGTAATAATAATAATAAAATAAAAATAAAATAATAAAAAGTTCCCTTATCAAATTTGGGCACCACACACGACCGCACATACCGTCGTGCTCCCATATAAGGTCCCAACTTCTTTCAAAACAAAACTGATTCAAACCATATCTAAAAAGCGAGACCCAAAAATAATTAAAATAAAATAACCTCGGGTCGGAGTGTGACAATTCACCCCACCATGACACTTTCTGCCCCCAGAAAGTTCCAAAAGACTTAACCAAGATAATATTCCAAGCAAGACCGAAAAGATACCTAAAAAAATCTCAATCACCCAATGATCGGGCATTCAAAACACCCCTGACCAGAACTCCAAAGATCTAAAAAACATACTTACCAAGCAACATAACCAATAAAAATGAATACACCTCCAAACACCACCACAACATGGATCACCCTAACCCCAAACTTATGGATCACCAGGGCCGCTCGAGATCTCCAATATCACTCGTCAAGAGACCCACTAACCAAGCTAACCAATTATAATGATTAGGGTCAGGGGGAGCAAAAGAAAGGGATTGTCCTGCCATGCGCACTTTGAAGACAAAGTTTTCCACAAGTTCATCTGATGGTGGTATCCCCACCATATTAGGATTCTTGTCATACATTGGTTCTTCAAACCAAAACAACATACAAACCCAGACAAACATCTAACAGTGGTTTGACCATCCAAGCTCACTATGTTTAACCAACCAACACAAGAGGGGATGACGGAGAGATCTGAGGTGGGTCTCCCCACCATTTTAAAATTTCTTAACACCACAGAACCCGCGAGGGCATTCCCAGTTTACTTTGAGAGATACAGACTGAACTCTTCATCAAGAACCCACCAACACAGGCTGACCCACAAAGACGATTCCCACACTAACCAAAACTCCACCACATTGGAGGATTTTGACAGCAGAAATAGCTAACCAAGAGATGAACTGGACAGACACACATCCATTCCACAGGACATGAGCATCTCCAAAACGAGTACAATTTTGATTCATTGCCGACCACCAGAAGGGTCACAGAGCGCACTCGTTACAAGAGGGATTCTCTGAACCTTTTTAAAGCCCGAGAGGAACTTCCATAAGTCAATACCACCACACGGAGACAAGGACTTTATGCCCATCACAAAAAAGTGAAACCTTCAGAGATGATACAGTAGGGAAGCCTAAGCCGTCCCCATCCCGACATTGCGAACTTAAGTCAGACAGAGCTCATCCCATGTCTGATGAGTTTTGACTGCACGCAAGTTTCACCCCAAGACCTATGGTTGGGGCCCTGATGTATGAAGCATCCACCGCATCGCAGCCATAAGCTAACCAACTATGATAGGAACTTCCCCCGCTGGAAAAGCAACCTGCATACTTCTCCTCATGTCCCGAGCGACCACTCCGTCAACATACCAACTAGGAATTTCAGCGAACGACTTAGGGTGTCCGACTGACCACACTAGTGGTAGGAGATTGAGCGGTATTTCAAACGAACGATGCAAACTGATGAGAGGGGAACTTCGAGAAAATGTCCCTTTGGATCACAATCTTCATCGGATGAGGAACCTGAACTTACCACAATATGGACAAGACCAACAACTATTATAAACTTTAAGCTGATTGTTCCACACCACATCTAGGTAACATGAAACCAGCTCATCAGAAAGGTCAAACACACCTCCCTCTCTTCTTGTTGACTGGTCAAGCACCTACGAGATCCACCACTTTCTCTCACCTTTACTTCCTTATGTACGACCGTGGGATGAGGCTAGTCTTGAGGATCGCTCACAACATTCCCATTCGCAACTAAAACGGAACAATCCATGTTCACCAATCTAGTCCTGCTCCACCAGACATTCCTGAGACAACTTACACACACACAACATTTGGAGTTCCAAAAAAACTAAAGACACTAAAGACCTTTCAAAAGTATTTAACGTTATCCAACTGACCTCGACGTCTACGAACAATCGACATAACGGGGTAGGACCAAACTCCACCACTGCACTGGGAGTCTGGGTTGATCAAAGAATTGAGAGACCTGTTGGAAACCCATCGGACCTTTCTAGGGGGAATATCCCAAACAAGAAACACAAAACAACCTTCCACAAATCCAAACACATTGCAAAACAAACATCCAAATTTCATAAACCAATCCAATGATTCCAATTTAAAACTTCAATTCATTTTCAAAGAAAAACACTCACTTGAAAAAACAAACACAGTACATTAAAAGGCAATAACTATTTTGAACTCATCGCTTTCACTCCGGAATCAAAACCATTTTCCAATTCCAAAACCATTTAAGCACAAAAACCCATTTGAGAGAAAACCCCACTTTTCAAGAAACAAGATGTGGCTTTTAAAATGAAACACTCACCATTGATATTCCTCGATGCCTCTCAGATTTTCATTTCAGTGCCACCCAGGCACCCATCCACACAATCCACCAACCATCCATTAATCATAACCATATTCACACGTGAACACCCTAGGAATACCACTGGACAAAACAAGGCTCTTCTGTTTTCAAAACAAAACATTTTCAAAATAGCTCACTTCAATTTCAAACAACCCAAAAAGTTCTTTTAGAAACCCGATTTCAACAAATCAATCACCAAATTCCAAAAATATGGTCAAAGGAAAACACACCCTAAATAAAATTATTTCAAACTAAAACTAAGAGAAAAAAGATAGAAGCAACCCCTAAAGCACTTGGATGGAGAATTAGTGGTCGTGCCTAACTCGGCTACATGGTTTAACAGACCATGCCCTAGGCAAGCACCTACCACTGGGAGTGTCGAACCATACTCTCGGGCATCACATGGGTCGCTAATCCATGTGAGACCGTGCGCAGTACCAGTTTACTCCCATTGTCATCCCCCATCCACAAAGACCAAGGCCAAAACGTAAATCCCGGACTACCCCTGGTTACTCGAGGATCGAAATGAGTAAGAGTTCGCGATGCTCTTCCCACACCTGTCCCTCGAGTACCAACAGTAATATCTCCAATCTACCTAACACCCCAAATAACAAGAACAAAAACCACCTCTAATACCATTTTTTCATGAACCAGGTCGGTTCGCCATCTGACCAGGCGCCCGACCCGGCCCGCAGAAAGTCTCGATGTGCGTTCCCAATCACCACGGGCTGACAAGTAGTGTCGGGCATCAAAACAAGACAAGAGGGAATGATTTTCCCAGTGAGAATAAATAAAACAATGGAAAAGTAGAAGAACAAAAAGTAAATAAATGACCCTGAAAGGAAAGAACGACCAACAAGACACACTAACCTGGTCTTGACCAAAACTCCTCGCGACTCCGAGAGTCGCTCACCAGTCCACAACCAACTCTCTCCCACAAAGAGCATGCTTGAACCAAACCTACACCAAAACTAAAAATAGTAAAACACTATAGGCATGAGTATTAAAACTCAGTTGGCATGCCCAACAAACTATTCTCAATGCACTACCTTTAAATAAATAATTTATTACTTCCAGGTTTGAACTAAATATACAAGATATTGGTTTTCACACACACACTTTCATTTCTAAAACAAGTATCAGTCCATTTCCCTTTATAATTTAAAAACAATTCTTAATGTTCAAAAGGAACAGGTGCATTGAATTCTGAAAATTTTTTGCAAAAAATTAGAAAACCAATATTTAGTTATTATCCAAAAAGGAAAACTACACATAATACACAACACACCCTATGGGCAATGGAAAAAGTGACACACAGGGGCCAGCAACCGAACTAGACACCTCAATCGTCCACCACATACAAATAAACACTAATAGAAACATGGGTCGAACCTAGGAGATCATGAACAATCCATAACATACTATACATCTGACTCATCCAGAAGGCATTACCTAACTCGATGATGTCATAACGGCCTAACGCTCGGCATAGCCCTACATGGCCTAACCGAGGGGACCAATCCCCATAGTAGCAATAACTCATTATTCCCCTGCTATGGGGCCACTATCCAGTGCGTAGTCTAAAGTAGTGCAACAATCGTTCTTAGAAGATTCACCCACTATGCCAGGTTCCCTTGTCAACACAAGGAATAAAAAGGGGTGCGTCCACAATGTAAATAAATCAGTCACGATGCACAAATATCACATACAACTCACACAATCAAAGCACACCAAAGATCACCCCTGAATGAGTTTTCCAAAATAATTTATTTTATTAAAGTACCAAACGGGCCTTTACAAATTTTTAAGCAAACACTCATTTCTTGAGAAAGCCCAAAACACTTGTTCAGAAGAAATCATTTATCTTTAAAACTAAAATTACATTTGAAATTCCGTGAATTATGATTAAAGGCCAAACATGCATTATTTCAATAATGGGTGTCCGCTCGACAAGAAAATGTTTCAAGTGTTCGGTATTAAATAAATGGCTTTTTTCACACAAAATAATTATTTAATAATTTATTATCTTATATTATTTCTCATTCATTAAATATTAATAAAACAATAAGAAATTAATAAATTATAAATCTAAAGGTAATTGCAGTGGGGGGCCTACCTCGACTCGCAGTTCGGTTACGACGACGATGCGGTATGACTCAACTTGCGCACAAGCACGCGCCACTTGTCGATGATCGTAAAATCACAGAAAACCTTACCAATGCGCTGCAACAACGCAAAGTATCTAAAAACATAGAAACACTGTGTTAAAATAATCTGAATGAATAAACAGAGTAAAATCCACCATGAAACCAGTGTAGATGAAACAGAACGAACCCAAAACATGCGGTAAAAAAAGGTGTGTCCCACAAATAAAGGAGAACAATCCAATGCAATCTGAATCGCTTCGCCTTCAGCGGTGACGGACAGAGCGCGGTCCGACGTGACCCAAGACACCCACAACTTGAAACCATAAAGCAGAGTTCAATGAGCTACACTGCAAATATTATAAACCTTTAAACAAATAAACACACAAATTAAGATATTCTAAAACCCAATAATAAGATTTAAACATCACCTTGAATGGAAATGACACCCCAAAATCACATGACACCGCCCAACACCCCACTAATTAATTAAAAAGAAGTAAACAACATCCCTAAACCCTAATAATGTAGGTGCGAAACAACAACTGAAAGAAGCTCATTACCCCAAAACATTGACGGCGGACCGAAATGCACCAACACCACACTAAAACATAATCTGCAACCCTTAGAAATCTAATAAATCAAGTTCGCAAGTTACATAATACAACCATGCAATAAATAAAGGGATTTATATCCAAAACTCACCCCATTTCACACAAAAAATACAATATAAAAAAACTAAACACAAGTTAATATATTGTCAAAAAATCTTTCACACCCAAAATCAGTTGATGACAACTCAAAAATCATAAAACCCCTAAATCACAATTAAGCTGAAATGAAGATATTCAAAAATCCTCACCTAAAAACCATGGCGAACCCACTACCCCTGAAGGTGGTGGCTAAAACCGACCTCGACAGAACCCGATGACCCCTAAAATCAACACATCAAACCAAAAACATCAAAACCGAACCAATTACAACATGAAACCCTAATCTTAAATCATATAAAATTGAAGAAAAAATTATACGAAGTAGAGAGCACCTATGGTGAGGGTTCGGGAAGCTAACCAAGCAAGGATGAGAGGTTTTGGAGGTGTGCCTCATGCAAGGGAGGTCGCCGCAGGGTCTGGCTGTGATGGTGGGGAACAGACAAGGCTGTCCGGCGAGGAGGGGTGAAGGGTAGATCTGTGCCTAAGGGGTTCTGTGATGGGGGAGGCCGCGCCGGAGGAGGCCGCGCCTGCGGAGGCCGCGCCGAAGGAGGAGTGCATGGGGAGGGGTGTGGTCACTAGACGTGGCATCAGCTAAAGGGAAGGGTGAACGAAGGATGGAGGGTGCACAGAAGGAACGTGTAGGTAGGGTTTAGGGGGTCATGTGCACGATGGGAAAGAGGGGGGAGGGGAACACGGAGGGGAGAGCATGAGAGGAAGAGAGAGAAAAAAAGAGAGGGAAAAAAGAAAAGAAAATATAGATAAAACTATGGAACTTAATAAAAATAATAATAATAATAATAATAATATACAAATTTTTTTAATAATTATAAAAATAAATTAACATTCACAAATAAATTAAAATATTAACTGAATTGATAATAATATTGATAATAACCTAATTTAAATATCAACTAAAATAATAATCATA
The DNA here is from genome assembly GCA_963277665.1 of Viscum album. Lineage (NCBI taxonomy): Eukaryota > Viridiplantae > Streptophyta > Magnoliopsida > Santalales > Viscaceae > Viscum > Viscum album. The sequence goes on from OY728148.1 coordinate 721,660,252, forward strand.
TGAATAATAAAACTAAAATAATAAAGCCAACCGAAATAATAATATAATTACTAACTGAGGTTGCGGTCGCATGCACGATCGCGTGCACGGTTGCACGCCCGGTTGCGCGACCATGTAATAATAATAATAAAACTAAAATAAAATTAAAATAAAAAAAATTAAAAGTTCTCTTATCAAATTCCGGAACCACACACAGTCGCGCATACCATCGCGCTCCCACATAAGGTCCCATATTCTTTCAAAACAAAACTGATTCAAACCATAGATATAAAGAAAGACCCAAAAATAATTAAAATAATATAACCTCAGGTCGGAGTGTGAAATTATTTTTTTCTAAAACCATGTTATATAGCCGTTATGCTGCAAAATGTTCGTCTTAAAATATCTTTCTTTTTCCCAAGAAATTATCTTATAGTATTTATGTGAATAAATAAATATATTTTAATTACTAGGGGTATTCATTAATACCTAAAATTGATCTATTTGATTCTGTAATTGACATACATATAACCCCCACTCCCTTTTCATGGGGTATAAATGACACAATGATCTTATTTTTAAGAACTTTTTAAAACATCACGATTTTAAAATGAAACCAATTTATTTTATTATCTATGGGTTATTAATGATATTTTTGATTATGATCTATGTGGATCACATGAAAATAAAGAAATATTAAAGGTGTTCCCTGATAGCGCCCCAATGCATTGAGTAATGAATTAATCTCTAGAGATGACAAGTTTCACGATAACTTGGGGAAAAACCATGTTAATGTTTTATGAAACCTTGGGGATTAACAATAGTGATATGTTCATGAATGTCTAAATTAAATGTTATAGCCACATATTCAAGTTATGATTCATGTTATTTTTATTATGATATTTCTCTTCTTTCATTTCTCATGTCTTTATGTTTTTTTATCATGATCTTATTGATATCACAGGCAAACTGATTCCCCTGTTTACCCTTACTCGGCCTTCTTCTCACCCTTTCCTTTGATGTATGTCTCCAGGTTATGAGATAAAGTAATAGTATATAGGTTGAAAATTTAAATAATCTTGTTATGGGGATTTAAAATAATATTTATGTTTTCATGTTTTATGTTCCCAATTTCCAAGACACTAAACTTTAAAGATCCTCTGTTTATAAAATGTAATGAGAAGTTATGTAATAAAAAGGTAGGATGCCATATTTGGTATCAAAATATAGTTTAGTTATATATGGAAATTAGGATTTGAAAACATTAGGAAGAACCATATAGAAATGTTTAAATATAGGAAATCTTAATATTATTTTGGTGAAATATTAAGTATGTGGTTTCCAATCAAAAAAATCAATGTTTGGATATGAACAAGTGGATGTGGATCTGGCACAGATGCACCTAAGAATGAAAACTCTGAAAAGGAGTTTTGGGCTTGACCAGGGGTATCATAGTACACGACAATAGGCCTTGCTATACTCTTAGTTTGACACTCCTGAGGGATATGTTTGGTTAATCATATGATTTTTATGAATCATTATGAAGGATTTGTAGAAAATGTAATTGTTGTTAAAGAATAATATTTTTTATGATATGAAATTACTTTATAATTTTAAGGTTCCTAATAGTAACAAATTTCTTATAAAAGAAAATTGTGAGGACGCAATTTCTTTAAGGGGGGAAGAATGTAACAACCCAAAAAAATTAACTTCTTTTATTTATGGATCTCTTTCCTCCTGATAACTTTTTATTATGTTTTACAATATAATCACATCGAATTACTTCAGAACCAAATTTTATTTTTTAAAAATGGTATAATTGTTATAAAAAATTAAGGTATATGGAATAAATATTATTTTAATTAAATAGTATGATTAAAACTCCCCTTTTAAAAGTAAATGATAAAGTAGTTTTATTTTTTTGTCATAAATTTCACTTTGTAAATTCAGTACTCCTTTTCTATCCACTCTTATTTTTAATAAATAAGTATTTTTTTATAATTAAAAGATAAATTTCTCACACTTATAAATTATTATGGTTAAATAAACATCATTTTTGAATTTCAAATGTCCAAATTAACCTAGGACGAATATTTAGAAATTTTATAAGATGTTTCAATTTTATGAAGAGTGTTTTATGAATAGTGTTTTTCTAATGAATAGTATATGATGAATAGTATTTTTTGATGAATAGTATGGAAACATTTTATTTTAAAAATCTTTTTATGTGAAATTACTTTTGAAAATCGGACATACATGGTTGTAATCGGTGTGAAAAATGTGGTTAAATAAGATCAAAATAATTTTTTGGTGAATTGTAACGTACACTTATGAATTTTAATGAATAGTAAATCGTCCAAAAAATATAAACTTCTCCCATGAATGTATAAATACAATTTAGACATCTTAAAAGTGAAAAAATGATAATAGTATAAGTTTTGGTATTTTTGAATGTTATATATATTTTATTTACAATTTTATAATTAATTTTATAATTTAAAATGGAAATTTATTTTCATAAAATATAATCATAAATTGTTACGTTATTGTCTTATGGTTATACGATAATTTTATGGGACCTTGATTACTTTGTCAAGGTGTTACAAAACAAGTTATAGTTTTAGAGTTGTTTTTTAAGAATAAATAATTATTTTATTTTAAAATTATACAAAAAATATATAGAAAATAATTTTAATAAAATAGATTTCACTTTCAGATTCTAAAAATATAAAACATTTTAGGGTGAATTTTTTTATTTTTCTGAAACAGTTGAATTTTTAGTGAATAGTAAAAATACAATTTTGAGTTTTAGTGTGTTTAATGACATCATTAATGATGAAATCATGATGTAATAGTAATGATAGAATTTTAAATATTAATATATTCTACGAGGTGTACCTAGTGGATAATACCATGGTAAAATACCATAGGAAAGCCCATGGTTTTGCAAATACAATCGATGAGGTGTCCCTTGGAAATTAATAAAATATTCCCTCACTTTTGATGTTATTACCTAGTCAGTCCCTGATTCCATTCATTAAAAAAATCCTCCTCTATGAAGATCTGGTAATTTTACCTACCAAGTAGTCCTTCCAAGGATCCCTCAAGCCCAGAATTTCCCAAACTTCGAGCTTTCAAAGTCACTCTTCAATGTAAGGGAACATTTTCACCCTCCTCATTTAAGTCATAACTTCCATTATGTTATGTCTTCTAGTTTCAGTCTTCTTATGTGTGGGTATGTTCTTATATATTTTTATTACTTTACATTTCATGTCCAAATTACAAGAAATCCTTTCCTCTCATCAATTTATTTTTTAAATTTTTATGTGACATTGTTAGGCTGCCAAATATTCATAAAAGAAATCACATTTTCTCTTTGCTTTCATGTTTTCCTTTCATGTGGCATGTCATTCAAATATCTACACCATGATGTTATTTCTATTTTATTTTGTCCCTATATTGTAAAATTATTCATTTATGGATGGGAGAACCGTGTCATTTAACTTTTTATTGTTTTCTAAAATCATGTCATATAGCCGTTATGCTGCAGAATTTTCATCTCAAAATCTCTCCCTTTTTCTCAAGAAATTATCTTGTATAATTAATGTGAATACCCAAATCTATTTTAATTACCAGATATATTAATAAATACATAAAATTTATCTATTTTATTCTTTAATCGACATACATATAAACCTAACTCCCTTTCCATGGTTTATAAATGACATAATGATCTTATTTTTAAGCACTTTTTAAAAAGTCACGATTTTGAAATGAAACCCATTTATTTTATTCTATATGGGTTATTTGGGAAATTTTTGATGATGATCTATGTGGATCACATGAAAATAAATACATATTTAGGGTTCTCCCAGATTTCACTCTAATTAATTGGGTAATGAATTAATCTATAGAGATGAAATGTTTCACGATACCTTGGTGATTAGTCTTGGTAATTTTTTATGACACCTTGGGGATTAAACTTGGTGATATGTTCATTAATGTCTAAATGAAATGTTGTAGAAACATATTCAAGTTATTATTCACGTTATTTTTATTATTATATTCCTCTTCTTACATTTCTCACGTCTTTATGTTTTTTATCAAGTTCTTATTGATATCACATGTAAACTGATTCCCTTGTTTACCCTTATTGGGCCTTCTTCTCACACTTTCCTTTGATGCATGTCTCCAAGTTTTGAGATGAATTAATTATACATAGGAGGAAATTTTCAAGAATATTTTTAAGGGGATTTAAAATAATATGTATGTTTTTATGTTTTATGTTCTTTATTTCCAAGACACTAAACTTTAAAGATCCTCTATTTGTAAAATGTAATGAAAAGTTATGTAATAAAAGGGAAGGATTCCATAATAAATGAGTTTTTGTATCATAGAATTATAATTAAGAAAAAATACAGTTTATAAGAGTCCAGAGTAAGTATTTTAGACTTTGATAGTTTTAAAGTATAATAAATAAAAGATTATAACAGTTAAGATTGAAAGTGAATTCCACTTTATATCTTAAAAGAGTTTAAGGTATGTTGGAAAATTAATAATATAAAGAGTTACATTTGTTACTGTGATTACCCAAAAGTTTTTTTTTCGAATTGAATGGTTCCATGATTATGATAATTAAATTAGAAAGAGTTTTTAGTAGATAAAATAAATTATTTACATTACAAAATTTTATTTTGTGAAGTAAAGAAGTTTTAATACTGTGTTAAAAGAGTTGAAAATTGTTAACATGATTCCTAAGTCTCACCATTATTCAGAATTATTTTTCATTATATATGTTACTCACTAAAGGATTTTAGTTGGAGGTTTTATTATATGATTACATAAATATGTTTTAAGAATTACTTAGATATGTAATATTTTTCATTAAACCATAAAAGTTGGAACAAACACAAGGCCTCTATCATATTTTATCACATGGGATATGATTATTTGAGTTCTTATTTATGGTTTTTTTATAATTATTAAAGGTGTTTAAAAATACAATTATTTTCATGTTATATAAATCAAGTCTCCACGTTATCATTCATTCATGTTAGATGCATATATACACAAAGATTAATTATAATTGACCTCTCTAAGTATGACTTTGAGTTATCCAAAATCAATGTTTATCATGGAGTATTATAGGTTGTGAGAAAATGTTAAGGTTATCATAGGTAGTATTTCATATATAGATATGGAATATTTTCATGAGGCATAATTTTTTTTGTGATGGATAAATCATGAAATATACCACATGGAGTGTCATACGCCATGTCTCTTGTATACTAGGGGTTCCTGTTTTATATTTAATTCATATACTTGAGGTTAAAAAGATACCTTGCATGAGAAAATCCATATTTTTATACCTTTCTTACACTAGCCTTGATGTTAAGTTAATCAGGGGTGGTTGGGTATGTTTCTAATCATGTCATTTGTTGATTCTTTACCATGATAAGATTTTTCCTCTGATATGATGAGTATAAAATATAGTATATTGATTAAGATAGGATGAGGAGGATATGGCTATAACTAGATAGGTTAACTATAATGTTCTTACCTATATAGATGTGGGGCATGTGATATTATACTACACTTTGATGATTGATTCATGATGTGTTCATTCACATGTCCAGTCAATACTCAGAGTATCAAGAATATATGAGTAGATATAAAATATTGACATACTCTATATTTCTTGCTTAATCTATGTATTTGATAAATGGATTATCATATTATAAATACTTATATATGTATATTTTATGGATATAGGTATACATATACATGTTTTTGATAGAGATCATAAAAGATCCATTTGTAGCTTGATTAGAACTAATACTTTATTAGAGGCCACTCTTTTCTTACATTTATAAATTTGGGAATTTATATTCATTTTCAATTTTATAAAGGCTCTTAGGGTAACAATTTATAGTTTTATGAATAGGGATTATGTTTTATAAAACTTAGTGAGTTATTATTAAATTTTTTAGAGTTTTTCCAAAAAGAGTTTTGGATAGATATTGAAAACTTATTACATTTGATGTGATACATGGTAAAATTGATGAAAACTATACAAAAGTGTTTTGGAATATATCCAAAAGGTGTTTTCGAATATCTTCAAATGATGTTTTGGATATAGTTTTAAAATTTATTGAATATGATATTATATGAGGTGATATGGAAAAGAGTCAATGGGGATTTAGTGAAAGTGAGATATTGATGAAGTTATTCCCTAAAGCTTAATGTATATATAATATATTTTTACCCATATCAAAGTGTATGGTATATGGATGTTGTATGGTATGAAATCCATGTATAAAAGGAATGTTTTATTATTTTATGAGTATATTTTTTTTGTGATATAGTAACATCACAAAATACTTATTTCTAATCTTATTTTACTATATGATATGACTATATTGTAAGTCCACTGAGTGTCATTTGGTAAGATTCACATGGAAGACCCATGATGTTATGTGTTAATATTAAAATTTCTTGTACATAAAAGGTATCATTTATTTTTAATGTTTCATATGATGAAATTTATGGTATAAATAAATCAAATTCATTATAGATAAACACATACATTAACTATGGGCTACAAATGTTATAACTGATTCATTTATTATATGTTATCTAACATATGAGTAAATACATGGAAGCCTTGGGTTCTTAAGGCCTATATAATAAGGTTAAACTCTATGAAAATGTAATCCATGATTCATATTGATTCTCCTTTATGATTCTCTTCTTCTCCTTATTCCTTTTCATTGATATACACTAACATATCATGTTTTTAGGGAGAATCTCACCCAAACATTGGGTGATTTAGGTTATCCCATGGACACACCATATATGATTTAGTTGTTTGCTTGTTTCATAGGGATATTCCTAAAAATTTGTTTCAAGACAAGCATATTGGAAAAAAGTTGGTGTACGGTGCACACTGGTTCTTCATTTTAAATTATGCACGGTTTCAGTTTCATTACATAGAGATCTTGGGTTTTGGGTTTTAGGTTTCTTGTTATCTTCTACTACTTGAATAAGTGTTATTATATCCTTATAAACCTATATGGTACTTTCTTTTCTACATTTCATTATTTACTATACTTATATTATATCTAGATTTGGAGAGTGATCTTATAGTGATAAGGGTTTATAGATGACCTAGGATGTTTCAATATTTATTCACTAAAGATTTAGTATGCATGTTTCACATTAATATGAGAATTTATGGGGAATAATTTACTAGGTATACATGTATTCTCACCCCTAATTCTATATAATATTTTTATATATTTTTAGGATAGTGTCATAGAATTGGATGGACATTATTAGATTGTGACATGGTAGATTCCATTAGAATTATTTCCTTATTAGGAGATGCATTTTTTCTTGGAACCGACTTGAGAGATGTTATGTTTTATTTGGATGGTATGACATCTAGGTATTTTTATTTGGGTTGGGATGTTGGGTTTATATTATCTATGGTGTTTGGTAATTATTAGTGGATATCTTTGAATTCTTAGGATTAAAAGGGTTAATTCCTCCCATTTTGCATGTTATATACCATCATTGTTAATTTTCAACCTATATTCTATTGTATACAATCTTTAATAACTACACTTGGATTCACTACTGACCTGGGAGGGGTTCTTGTTGAGTCGATTTGTGACATATTCTCTTAAATATTCTTTTGAAATTCCTTGTAATATACCAACTCTGATATCCTAACTCGATATGTGATTTGACATTCCATAATGCCTAAATCATACCCCTAATTATTATAGAATTTCACTTGTTTTTAGGGAAACAATGTTAAATCTAGTAATGATTTTACCCTAATTATTATAATCAAGATAAACTAAATATTTCTTCTATAAATTTGGTAGGATTCACCCATATGTTGGACTTATTTTTCCATATGATTTTTTTAAAATGATGAAATAAATATTTCATAACACAATAAACTAATTTAATATATGTTTCCATGAACATATAAAATTATACACATAAAGAAGAGTAAATGCGCCCAAACATATCCAAACAGTAACTCCATAAAGAAAAAGTGTAATGTTTCCTTTATATACATGAGGACACAAAACCAAAATAAAAACATGAAACTATCACCATATAACACACATTCATTATCCACATTCCACCTCTAACATAGATAAAATAATCAAACTATGGTCAATACCTTATAAAGAGGAATGTCTTCTTATATCTGTAATATAAAACAATATGACATCTACATGTACACCATTGGTGTACATGTAGGGAGTGATTATAAACATAATATGACACATCTAAAGATTCTGTACAATTCCATTAATAATAAAATACAACATAATTATTTAAAAATAAATAATAAATCATTTAATTTTAATAAAAGTATTTCTTTTTAATAAAAATGTTTTAAGGGATTCATTTCAATAAAAAATATATTAATTATTCAAAAAAAATTAATTTAGAGAAATAATTAAACTTTCTCATTTATACCCCGTCTTCAAAAGAAGGAATTTAAATAAGAACTATATAGTTAAAATAAATACACATAACATTTATCATCGAAATTCATTTATAGAATAAATATTTATCAAATTTATATTGAGAAAATCTAAAGCAGAAGAACACACCATTTTTTAGATAAAAACAAAATTTTATGTTTCATCATCATGGGATGAGAATACTTTGATCTAATTAAGATGAACTATAAAATCTATATTAGTGGAACCACATTGCTAGTAGTGATGCAGTCATACCCACCCACAAGACTCACATAATCTAGGAATGATCAGGGGCACTAAACTAGTGTGCACATTCTAGGTCTAACTAGTAGATAATATAATTAAATCCCAACTAAAATACTATACATTCCCAAAAAAATTTAAAACCAAGGATCAATCATACATTTATATAAAATTCCCATATCACATCAACCAGGATCCCTCATAGAGAAAAAACTATAAAACCCTGAATAATATCCTCTTTCTTTATCAAATAATCAAAACCAAAATTCTCATTTGTTAATAAAAATAAATGGTGTGTGTAAAATTCATAACAATAAAAAGTAAAATTTAAACCAAACCGAACAAAACATTCCCTTATTCATGAAAATAGTTTTCCCACATTAAAATCCATTTAAAATAATGGAGAAAACTTTTTCATACCCATGGAATCAATCCTTATAAATATTAAATAATTACTCTTAATATTATATTGAAATCTATGATAAAATATATCATATATGTTTTTAAAGATTGATACAACTGAAAAAGCTGAACACATGAGACAAAAAGAAAATGTCAAGAAACCACTGGCCTGGGGACTCAACACTGTGACCACGCCCCAATTCCCTACCCACCTGCACAACCCCATCTGACTGCGAGGGTATACTCATAGAAGTATTTAAATGTTAATTAAATATAGAATCATAAAATACTACATGTATTTTCTAAACAACCCAAAACCATACATTGAATATTATTTTATAAGTTTAAGGATAAATGACATGTTATAAATTAGGGATTAGAAAACTCCAGCTAAAATTTTATTCCAAATAAATGGATAATAGATAAAATCATGTACTTCATAGGGATATGATGATATCTGGAAGGAATCAGAGATGTAATACTACTCAAAAAGACCTATGAAATATTAATAAGTACTTTTTTTAAAATTAAAACACCAAAATGGACAATTTATCATGCCTCAAAATGAGAAAAACTCACTCACATGGCTATTAGATATAGGGAAGACCACTATTGAGATGTGGTGAGTCTATAGAGGATAATTCTATTCATCGTTGATAAAATTCAATTCATTCCCATGTGATTTTCCTTTACATGGAGAAAATAAGAAAATCCCTCGGAACACTAATTATATAAAATCTACATATGGATAAGGATAGGAAAAGATGATGAAATTTTGGGAAGACGTAACTCAATATTCATTGCTCAAGCTTCCATGGAGGAAGGCTAGAGGATGATCTCCCTTTTAACCCTCTTCTTGTAGTCATGCATGATTCAAGGGGAATTAAAAATGATTAAAATTATGATATAAATAATAAAACATTAAAATTTTATACCAATAACAATGATAATAATTAGAATAAGATCATCAATATAATAGTAATAATTTTATCAAATAATAATTATCCATGAAATATCATTAAATCTAACTAAATAATAACAATATTATCACACATTAACTAGTTAAATTTTAATAAAATGAATAAAAAATATACAAAACTTAATTTTTAATATAAATAAAAAATTTAAATGTTTCATAATATCTTAACTAATCGTGATTAATTAATTACATCAGTACTCAAGAATTTTATAAGTAAAAAAATAGAATTTCAGGTGAATTTTAAAGAATTAATTATCTTAAAAATGGTCTCTATATCATCCATTGGATAATGAATTTCTCAAAACCTCAAAACATTCAAATCATGGTTGAGATACATTGTCTCTAGAATATGCACTGGGCATCCAAATTCCAAATATTTTAAAATATTCAAAAAATTTACCCAAATTACGTCAATAATAATGTATGTTAATTATTTATTAAAAGTGAGTTTTACGTGCCTCTTTATGCATGATGATCTAACCAAATATAAATTTTTTGTGTTACTTAGAAGTAAAAATCAACATTGATGTTTTTATCATTTATCAGTATTTTTTGACACCAAATCAAGGTTTATTTCCTTATAGTTGAAACAAAGGTGCATTATTTTTATATTATATATTTTAAAATTATGACTAAGGTTATATTTATTTCGGATTTTTTACCTCTTTTTATAAATATGTTTCAATTATAATTTATATAAAAAAATTCAAAATGAATATTTGTTATCATGACTCATTATAAATTTATGAATTTTATATGAAATATATTTTAAAGAAGTCATGCATCTATAAAGGATAAAATTAAAAAAATTTATAAGAACATCCCTTTAAGTAGCTGAAAATTTTGAATTTAAAATTAACATTATTGATCATGAACACACCATAAAAACCAATCAAATAATTTTATTTTTCTTCCCAAAGTAATTATCAATATTTTTTAAATACATTTATTTTATTCTCTTGAGTGGATAAAAATATTCATGATTTATTAAAATAAATGATAGGGTGAATATAATAATTTGCATGTATGATCATGAATTATATATTTATACAAAATATCAATAATAATAATAACATAAACACTAGAAGTTATTTGATGCTAATAAATATTAAAAGAGTACAATGAATTTTAGAATAAGTTTCAATAAAATAATATTAGTTTATACTGATCATATATCAATATATATAATTAATATTTATGAAATATTTTAGATCTAAAGGATGATATAAAAATAATGTCTTTTGAAATTATTCTTGATCCCAAGAGTTGGTTATATGTTTTTGATTACTTTAGGAGATTATTAGTACAAGAAGTTCCGTTTCAAACATGGAAATTTTCTATAGAAGATGTTTTGGATAATTTTGAAGTAGATATGAAGGTTCTGTTTTCTTTTGTTTTCATCACATAAATCATGTTAAAAATTAAATAATTTAAAGTATAATTTATGAGGTGAATACTCAATGGAAGTATTGAAAGATGTTATGATTTCATTTGAATAAAATATGGAATTTGGAGTTTCTATATGAAAAAGATATAAGTCCATTAATCTTATTAAGGATGGGATTTTTAGCTGTAATATTTAAATAGAAACCACGTAAGGTTTGAAAAAATAGAGTTCTTAAGGTTCATACAAATAATTAATAAGGTTGCAATAGATGGTTATAAGGTTCAGACAAACTCCATATAAGGTTAGGAAAATCTGGATCTGTTTGTTGTATGGTTCAGACAAGCACCTCATAAGGTTGGGAAAACGTATTTGTAAGGTTGAGATATGTACTCATAAGGTATTAAAATTTTATCATAAGGTTTATACACTATCTCCATATGTTTGGGGCTAATTCCTTATAATTTTCATCTCTTATCAGATTTTCCTGATTTCTACAGAATGAAAAATAGAATTTAATGAATATTTATTAATAAAGAAAAATATTATTTTATCTGACTCTAAATATATTAGATACATGTTTAAAAATCAAAAATGGTATTTTTTTATTCAATAAATGTATTTAAATGGTTCTCAATATAAATAAAGAGTTACTACAAAGGAATAAGTAGTAATTACTTCTGTAACTTCCTGGTAACATTACAATAGGTGTCACGACTTCATAGTGGCATAGAGAACATTTTAAAAAGAGGAATAAGAATTAGTAGAAAAATAATTGGACAAATTTACTTATTTTAATTTAAACTTTAATTTTAAATTAAAATTAGTCATGTTGCTACTTTTTTGTGATTAAATAAATAAATAAATAAAAATAAAATGATATATCATGAATGCATGAATAAAAAGAAGAGTGGTGTATACGAACTCTTTATAGAGTGATCCCGAGATAATTATCAAAGATAATATGTAATAGATAGTGATATGAAGAAGTTTTTGTGTAGATAATATTGAAATAATTATTATATTGTGACATTATATATCGAATAAGAAGAAGAAGAAGTAACACTACAATAAATTGAATGGAGGTCTAGTTTAATTTGAGACTTTATTAATGTTGAAAAACCAAATAATTTTTCATTTTAATACCGTTGGAAGTACTCAAACATAGTGGGGAAGTTTTTAAAATGAGTATAATGATATTCCTTGCACATTTTTACCTTAATGTTGATACTAGTCGGTCATATGATCTTAGTAAAATCTAGATCATCCCAAGGATTAACCTTATGTTTTGAAAGGAGAACCTTGTAAATCCTTTGTTCCTTTTGTGTGAGTGCTTTGATTTTTTGGAAACAAGTATACTTAACACTATTGGTGGAAAACTTTTTAATTAAAAGATAAAATTAAAAAGTAATTGACACACTGGTTCACCCCCTTACTATTCCTCACCGATCTTCTGGGTCTTTTCAAGTGGTATCGAAGATACAGTTCCATTTTTTTATGATATGATATTTGGAATTTGGATAATTAGAGTTTATCTCTATTTTAAGTTCTAGTAAATTATTTCATTTTTCTAAAATGGATAATCTAAATTCAGTGGATAGTAAGAGGATTCTTATTTTTATGGGAAATGTTATAATATATATAAGGAAATATGTTTTCTTACCTATTATCTATTAGTTATGAAGTCTTGGAAATTACAAATATTTTATTTATTACCCATGTTGAAACCACTTCCAGGATAGTCATAAGAAACAAGAAAATTGAAAATGATTGTCATGCCCAAAATTCTATTTTTTCTTCTATTTCAGGGAGTGAATTTTTGAAATTTAAAGGAATAAAAAAGGGAAAAGAAATATGCAACAATATTGATAACATATATGAAGGTAATACAAACATAAAATGGGAAAAAGTATAAATATAGAGACTAAAATATGAATATTTAAAAATTCAGGATAATGAAGGTATTGATGTATTCTTCATAAGGGTAAATGAGATTGTGAGCATGATCATATGTTTTGGTGAAAAGTTATAAGAATCTAAAGTGGTAGAGAAAAATTATACATCCTACCAAACTTGTTCGATGAAAAATTATATACTTTGGAATATAAATATATATCCAACTCTCAATTAATTACTTACACATCATATTAATTGCCTATAAGATGATAAAAGTAAATGTTTTTAAGAAAACTTTTAAGGATTCCAAATAAATTTCCTTTAAAGACTTAAAACCTAAGAAGTTTAAGAAGAAGGTATTTGAAGTTAAAGATATATATGAGATTTTTTAATTTCCCATGGATTCCAAACACATTAATTTTTCATTTGGGATGTTTTAGGTGTTTGAAGGAGATCCAAGGGGTTCAGTGGGGATGGATTTGTAGAGTGCTATAGCTAGTAGTTAATGACATGAACCTAATTCACATCATGAATTAGCAGTTCATGGCTTGTGTAGCCAGCCAGATTCATATATTATATATGGGATAAGGAGGAGTCAATGATATAAATGCATGTTATGAAAAGATAATTAACTATGTTTAATTAAATCAGTCTAATGTGAAATAATATTTTTTTTTGAAAACTGAAACCCATGGAATTCATATCATGGAGGGAATTAACAAAGTGAAACCTGTGGGATCCTGGTTGTTAAAAGGGGTGATTATCCAATCTTTATACATTTTTACAACCCTTCTTCCTATCAATTTTGGTATAACCCGAGGATGTTTTTTAGGATATTCTAACTATTCTTCCCTTTCCATTATCTTTTGGTTCTAGTGGATGCCCATTGGTGATCTATAGTAATTACTTCTCTTCATCTTGGTTGTTTTCTTCCATTATTCTCCTAAGGATCTACTATGGTGGTGAATTTTTTTGTTTCAGGTGAGAATTTGGATCTGTTTTTTATAACCCTTGCTGAAATTTAGGATGATTTGTGGCTTTTTGGTACAATTCTGGTTTTTAAGCATTTCTTATTCACCTTGTGGTGTGTAGCAAGCTGGAAAAGCTTTTTTGAGGTAGGGTTTCTTTCATTTATCTCTTTATGTATCATGTACGATGGGTTTTCTCTCATTTATATTTAGGAAGATAGTATATCCATCCTTATAAATAAAAATAACTTGTTTAATTCAAATTGAAGAGGAAAGGGGGTTGTTTTCTCATGCTTTTATAGATTTGATATTATTATGATGTTGTGTTTTTATGGGATAAATGACTTTCTAAAAATTGTGGCCATTGGTGTATTTTTTATCACTAAATTTTCATGGGTTTTGGTACCCTTTCATATTTCATTTTTTTAACATCACCCTAAAATAAAAATTTGTTATCCACTTATATTTGAAAAAAATGGTTTCCCATGGATTATGGATTATGTGAGAATGTCCTAAATGAATAAGTAGAATTTTATAAAAGGGACCATTGAAAAAATTATATTTTTTTCAATGTATATTTGGTATGTGGTTTACCATGGGGAGGTGATGTATGGTTGGAATGTGGCCATGCTATGGGGTGGTGAAGTGTGGTTGGTATGTGGTTGTGATATGGGGTGGTGATGTGTGGCTGGTATGTGTTCGTGCCAAGGGGTGGTGATGTGTGGTTGATTTGTGGTAATGTTTTGGGGTGGTGATGTGTGGATACCTTATGTGTTGGATGAGATGATAGGGTTTGTATTGTGCTAAATGCTTGGGTAGTAATGGAATAACTAGTTAATAATGTTTGAAATGACTTGTCTTGGTTTGGTTAATGGGTTGGAAATGAATAAAGTATAATTTAAAATGTAAAGTTTGGTTTAATGAGGTTCATGATAAATAATTAAATTAATGGGAGGATTAAATTAAAATTTCTTAGCTTGTATTGAAAAGTGGGAAGTGGATTGTGGTTTTTGTTTGTTCTGTCAGTTTCTGTATTTAGAGGTGACAATAAAAGTGGGGACGTTGGGAGTTTTCTGATGATTATTGAAGACCAATAGGTTGGTCTTGTTTGTGTAGATATTTATACCATTTATATACCTTTTTATTTCTATAATAACTCACCCAATTCGAGCACTCTATATTGAAAACCATACATTTATATGGTGGGGGGCTATTTTCCCCAACATCTTGATGATGAGGATGGATGAATTTCTACCCTCTCTTTCCCTATGTCTATTCTAGGAGAGTAAATATGCATAGGATATGATGAATGGAGTTATGACAGTGTCCTAGGTTATGGACCATGTGTCTTTGGGCGAGATGTGATGTGATCGTGCTTTGGGGTGGTGGCCCAGGTATCTTTAGGCAAGATATTATGAGACTATACTATGAGGTGGATTATGGTGGGGGTAGTGTATGGTAGGAGGAGGGTATAAGTTTAATATACTTCATGTTCATGATACCCTACTAATCTATTTATGGTTGTGATATGATGACCCAAGTGTCTTTAGGTGACATGTGATATGATCGCACTGTGGGACGGTGGCCCAGGTGTTTTTGGGTGTGATGTGATATAACTATGCTATGGGGTGGTTATATATGTTATTCAGAAGATATGAGAGTGATTGGAAATACAATGTGGGGGTATGAGAGTATAATATCAGTTGGAAAGTGGTGTGGGGTACCCTTTATCGATATGATTCATATTATGTTATTATACTTGGGTTTTTGTTATTTGGCGAGCATGTCATGGTGAGGATGGGATTGGTTAGTTGATCTATTTAGGTGTTGTTTGGTTTTGCTATTTTCTCAAGGGTATATTAGTATTCTTCTTTCACATGTTAATGGCAGACTTTAGGTTTCATACGGAGTATAATTTTATGCTCACTCTATGTATATAAAACTATTTTTAGGTTTTTAGGAGGATTACGTAGACTGTGCTAGAAATTACTAGCTTGGAACTCAAGAAAGATATTGTGTCAGTGATTTAGCTTTTATTTCATGTATTTAATTTGGATACATTTATCTATATCTCTTTTATTTATACATGAATTTTGGGGTGGTCTTGGTTTTCTTTTTATATAATATCATGGAGTTATTTTTGGTTTATTCATACTTTCTTTTGATCTTGTTTTTTATTATAGAGGTTAATTCCTCCCATTTGTAAGATTTATCATATACACTCGGTGCTAGTTTCCATCCTAAAGCCTATTGGAGGTGGGACTAAGGGGTAAATATATATCTCTCTCAATTATATTATCTTTAGTTGGAGGGTGTAATGACCGAGTGGTATCAAAGGTTATGGTTGAGGGATGGGCTGGAGTTCAGAGTTATGAATAATGAGGATTGCATGAGTAGGTATGAAAATAGTGACATCTAATATTGGTATAGGATATAGGATAGGGATACCACCTAGGAAAAATGATTTCATCCCCACCCCCAATGTGATCTAGTGAACACACTCTAATATTGTTGAACGACCAAGTGAGATGGATCTGTTTGCAGGGTAGAGACATATGAGAGGTACACACATAATGATGACTTGTGTTCTTTTTTGAATTGTGTGTTTATATGAAGTTAAAATAAATTAAATTTAAGTAAAATTAATTAAATTAATCTTAATAAAGTTCCTTTATACTAGGATTTTGTAGTTATTGTTTCTTTTTAGGAATGGATCTTGGTCATCATCCATGTGTGGTTTAAGAAGTGGAGGTTTAGCTAGCTGATTCAGTTGATCTTTAGAGGGTTTATATGGTTGAAGAAAATGATTAGTGGTAAAGGAAGACATGTTATTTTTAGTGGTTGGATTTGGGAAAGTATGATGGAAGTGTTTCAAATTTGGATATAGAGAGCTGGTTGGAGGAGCATGATATCACCTTCTATTTGATCTAATCCATAATTGAGTACTAGGTCCCTTGGGTAGTTAGTCAGATGTGATGAGTTGTATGTTATTGGTGGATTCTATTTATGGGTGAGCAGAATGAGGTAAATGTTTCATGGGTATACATTTAGAAAGTGTTTTTTCCATAGTTCCTTTCATCGACCATGATAGCAGTGAAGAGGTAGGAGGTTATTTCTCTTATGTAGGGTTTTTTTTGTTTGAGAGTAGGGAATCAAGTTCAATGAGCTTATGAATTTCCCTAGATCTTTTTCTAGATGAGGAGACTCATGTGATATGTATGAGGAGGAATTCTATCCTTCGATCTAGTATGTAGTTACTCCTTTTTAGTTTCCAATGTATCTATAGGTTCATAGTATGGAAGAGGTGATTGAGTGGATACACTCATAAAGTGGTTTATCATGAGAGGGGAATTAATAGGGTTCTTTAAAGAGAATAGTTATTTGTCACAGGTCTTTGGTACTAGGGATTTTGAGGTTTTACCAGTAGGGAGTTGACCTCAATAGATTCATTTCCATTCTTCTAGGGACAATTATTTTTGTGTTTTTACTAGAGGCTTCAGGCGAGCATGATTTTTCTATGGGGTTCAAATACATCTCCAAAAATAATGCCCAGTAGCTCTTGAGGAGCCAATCCTTCTTTGGATCCAATATGTAGTTACTCCTTTTATATTTACAACATATATATAGGTTCATAAGATGGAAGAGGTGATTGAGTGGATTAACTCATGAAGTGGTTTACCATTAGAGTGGAATTAATAAGGTTCCTTGAGGAGAAGAGTTGTTAGTCATAGGTATCCTATTCCAGGGCCTTTCTTGTTTTGACCAGTAGAGAGTTGACCTCAAAAACATCCTTTACAATATTCTAGGGACAATGGTTTTCATGTTTTTACTATAGTATTTATGAAAGCATTAGTTTTTTATATGTTTCTTATCCATCTCCAAAAATAATTCCCAGTAGCTCTCCGAGCTCATTTTGGTGGGGTAGATTGGTTCAAAGCTAGCGTCAACATTAGTTTCCAGTGTGGCTACTATAGATTCTAGGGAAATAGGATTATGATATTCCAAGGGGATATGGGTTAAATATATTTTGACATCAATATGTTCCTCATTTTCATGGACTATGGTATTCCTCCTTTTTATGAGATAACTTTTCATTACATTTTCAAAAAAGATGATTTTTGAGGTTTAGTGTCTTGGAAATAAGGTACATAATAAATGAAAAAATAAAAAATTTTCTTTACCCACTTGAAAGGATTATTTAATTGTTGATAATATTTATAATTAATATATCTCATGATCTAGGGACATACATCAATTAAAAGAGTGAGAAAAAGGCCCAATAAGAGAAAATAGGGAAAATAGTATACACATGAGCATGAGAGAATACAATAATAACATGAGGAAATATCTTAAAGGCCTGAGAAAGATCCATATAATGATAATAATAAATTTAGTCATATATGGAAAATGTGGCTACAACATTCAATTTAGAAATTCATAAGCATATCACTATGGTCTATCCATAAGGTGTCATAAATATTACCAAGGTTATTCCCCAAGGTATCATAAAACATGTCATCTCTAGATATTAATTTGTTTACCTGATGCATTGAAGTGATATCTGGGTGAACCCTTAATATTTCTTTATTTTCATGTGAGTCACAAATATCATAATTTAACATTTCATAAATAACCCAAAGAGAATAAAATAAATGGGGGTCATATAAAAAACATGGTGATTTATAAAGTGTTTAGAAACATGATCATTATGTCATTTATAAAAAGAATAAGAATTTAATTTATGTAAATTGAAGAATAAAATAAATCATTTTTACATATTTATGAATACCCCTAGAAAATTAATAGGCTTTAGTATTCTATAAAAAAATTAAAAGAATATGTTAAGAAAAAAAAGAGAGATCTTGAGACGAAAATTCTATAGCATGACGAGAATGAAACATGGTTTTATAAAACATTAAAAAGAGAGGTAACATGGTTAAAACATTCATAAAATAATCATAATAATTTATAGGGATATAATAAAATGGAAATAAGAAAATGGTATGGAAATTTGAAATACATACCACATAAAACACAATTTGAAATGAAATAAGAAGTTGGGAATTCCCTTACCTTGAAGAGTAACTTCTAAAACACTAAGATCGGGACCTGGAGGAATTTAAGACACCTTGGGAGGACTCCTTGGGAGGTAATAATATCAAAAAATTGAGGGAAATTATTTTTCAATGAAAGAAAATTAGGTAATGGCTGGGAATTTATAGTAAAAGAGAGGGAATTTTTTATTAATTTCCAAGGACACCTCATTGGTGGTATTTGAAAAACCATGGGATTTACCATGGTATTTTCCCACGTTTTTGGCAACTTGGGACACCTCATATAATATTTTAATCCACATGAGTCGATCATCATTTTAAATTACATATTACATCATTACGATGACATAAAACGCACTGAAAACTAAAAAAAATGGTATTTTTATTATTCACTGAAAAACAAATCATTTTATTAAAAAAACCTAAATTCACCCTAAAATAATATCAATATTATGAATTCAAAAATGAACTCCATTTTATGAAAATAATTGTTTAAATATTAGAATTTTATTTTTTTTATGTAAAATCACTATGTACTCAAAAAATACTAATACTTAACTAATAATTTCTATTATAGTTATTTACTTATACTATTATACCACATTACCATTAACGATTCTTAAATTAAATTTACACTTCCTTAAGTGAGGTTACTATTCCATTGGTCATATTACTATTTATAAGGGTAATATTACAATTCATTAGTTACTATACACAAAAAATTAAGTTTATTTTTTCAGACTCTAAATTTCTTATTGGTCACAACCACATATATCCCTTTTTCAAAAATAATTTCATAATATTAATTATTAAAAGTATAAAAATTATTTTAAAATTCACTTTTTTTTCAATATTCATAAATTATAAAAACTTTTTATAAAAATATGAATAATTCACCCAAGATTAATTTTGACATTTGAAATTCAAAAATGTTATTTATTTTACCATTAAAATAATTTTATTTATAAAAATGGATTACAAAAAGTAACTAAGGCCTCATTACCTAACCCATTATAACACCTTTATAGGACCTAAGAGTAAGGTTTTCAATGGTGATAGAATATTGGGGTGGCTCAGACAACATTTCTCGAGTGGTTATTTATATCAACTAGAACATCTCCTATAAGAAATTTTGTTCAAGATTAACATGTTGAAGCTCATCTTGGGCTTGGTCAAGAGCAAAGCTTAGTGATGATACCTACTTTATAAGATTGAATAAATGGGATTTGTATGGAATGATTATACTGGAAGAGGCCATTAGCTATTAGTTCATCATTAATTATCCATTATCATTTCTATTTGTAAAAAATAACTACAACATTAAAAAATTATTATTATTTACAATGGTCATATTAACCAATTGTCATATAACTATCAAAACTCAATGCTTGAATTTAAATTATACATATATAGTTTTACTGATTATGACATAGAAAACTATATGTTTTTCAGAAACAAAATATTATTCAAAAGTTTGGGTCATTATATTCCCCCCCCCCTTTAAAAAACATTTTTCCCGAAATTTTAACTCGTACCATTAGAAGAGAAAAGGTGTGAGTACTTCTGACTCATAGTCTCCTCTGGTTCCCATCTGGATTCTTCATATTTTTGGTTCCTCCACAACACTTTAACAAGGTGGGTAGTCTTGTTTTGTAGAACCTTGTCTCTATGATCCAAGATATCCACTGACCACTTCTCATAAGAGAGTTAATGTTCCAATTGTATCTCTTATGGATTTAGTACATGTGAAGGGTTAGGTATGTACTTCCTCAAGAAGGATATGTGGAATACATCATGAACTTGTGCTAGATCTGGAGGAAGTTCAAGTTGATATGCCACTACTCCAATGAGATCAAGGATTACATAGGGGCCAATGTACCTAGTGATGAGATTCCATTTCTTCCTAAACCTCATGAATCTCTTCCAAGTAGAAATTCGAAGGAATACATTGTCACCAAAATCAAAATCCAAGTCCTTTAGATGGTTTTCAACATAACTCTTTTACTGACTCTGAGAATCCTTAATGCGTTTCTACATTCCATGATCCTTTTCTATCATCTATTGACCAAGATCAAGCCCAAAAATCATTCTCTCGCTAGCTTCATCAAAAAAATTAGGAGTTATAACTCGCTTCCCATATAGCGCTCCATAGGGTTCAATTTGAATGCTTTAGTGGAAGGTTTTTTTGTATGATAACTCAACTAATGGGAGATTTTGATCCCATCCACCGTTAAATTCCATTGAGCATGTTCTCAACATGTCCTTGAGTGTCTGGATATTTCTTTCAGATTGGACATCAGTTTCAGGGTGATAGGTTATACTGAAATTCAATTCAGTACATAGAGCGTGTTGAATACTTCTCCAAAATTTTGATATGAACCACAAATCATGATTAAATATGATAAAAAGTGGAACACTATACAGCATTACCACTTCTCTCACATAAATCCTGTAAATTTTATCAAGAGAGAAATCTTACCAAATAGAGATAAAATGGGAAGTCCTGGTGAGATGGTCCACTATAACCCATATTTCATTATTTCATTTGGATGTTTTTGAGAGACCAGTGAAAAAGTACATAGTGATATTATCCCACTTAGATGTTGGTTTAGGTAGTGGTTGTAATACCCATTTAATAATTTTTCTCTCTGCCTTCACTTGTTGACATACCAGGCAGCTTAGAGTGTAGTCAGCAATCTCCCTTTTTATATTACTCCACCAATAGTGATCACAAAGTTCCCTATACATTTTTGTGCTTACATGATGTATATGGAATGTAGAGCTATGAGATCCATCCATCAGCTCCTTCTTTATTTGAATAATACATAGAACATATAGTCTTGTACAAAATTTTAGTACACCTTCTTGATCAATATTTAACTCAGGAGACATCCCATCCTTCACAAAATCAAACTTCTTCTATGAAAAATGATCTTCTTTCTGATATTTCTTGATCTTCTCTTGTAGTGGTGGTTAATAAATTATTTAGGATAGGGTTGATAATGTACCTTCCATTAAAATTTCCATGTCTAGTTTTAATAGGTCTTTGATCAAGGGATATCCTTGAATCCTCATCATTTCCATAACAATAGGGTATTTACTACATCATTCATTAGAAACTATGTTTCCTCTTCCAGGGTGATAATTAATCGAACAATTATTGTATTTAAGAATTTCCAAACATCTCATCTATCTCATTTTAAATTCCTTTTTTTTGAAAATATACTTCAAACTCTTTTGGTCTATGTATATATCACATTTCCCCCCATAAATATTGTGCCGCCTATCTTCAGAGAAAAAAATTGTAGCCAGCTTATGATCATGTGTAGGATAGTTCTTCACACAAGGCCTCAACTATCAAGATGCATAAGAAATTACTTTTTTATTTTTCATGAGGACACACCAAAGACCTTTTAGATATGCATTGATAACAATAATGAATCCTTCTATGATTTAGGGTTGAGTTATCACAGGTTCAGTAACCAATATCTTCTTTAGATCTTGGAAACATTCCTCACAGTCCTTTCCCCAGATGAAGTTGAACCATTTTCAAGTTACCTGGTTTATGGATTAAAAATTTGTGAAAAGTTTTTCAAAAAACTCCTATAATATCTTTATAAACCATGGAAACTAAAAATCTTAGTTATTGTTGTAGGATGAAGACACTCCTCTACAACCTTTTTCTTTCTAGGGTCAACAGAGATTCCATAATTGGTTATAATGTGCCCTATGAAAGAATATTTTTGTAACAAAAGTTCAAATTTTTATGAACTTTTCAGAAATACTCTTTTAATATAGATCTTTAAAATTAATCCTAATATGATACTCATGTTCTTAGAGACTTTTGTAATATATCAGAATATCATCAATAAAAACTACCAAAAACTTATAAAGGTAGTCCTTAAAGACTCTATTAATCAAATCCATAAAAATTGCAGGTGCATTAGTCAGTCTAAAGGGCATAACAAAAAAAATCATAATTCCCATATCTAGATCAAAAGGTTGTTTTGGGAATATCTTATTTCTTTACTCTCAATTGATGATAACTAGATTGAAGATCAATCTTTGAGAAGAATTGATCCCCAAAAATTTGAAAAAATAAGTAATAAATTCTTGTAGAGGGTATTTTTTTCTTCAATGACATCCCATTCAGTTCTCTATAATCAATGCATAGCCGCATTGATCCACCCTTCTTCTACACAAAGAAAACCAGTGCTCCCCAAGGAGACACACTCGTTCGGATAAAAACCTTGTCCAACAGATCTTGGAGTTGTTTCCTTAATTCCTATATCTCCACATTTTCCATCCTATATATGGTCTTTGATATCAGATGAGATCTTGGTATGAGTTCAATGGACAACTCTATCTACCTTTCTAGAGGAGGTCCATACTACTCCTCAATATGTATGTCTATGTATTCCTGAATGATTGGGAAATGCTCTATTCATTTACTACCATTTCCTTCTTATTCTTCACCGATCAAATCCATAAATAAGGTTATAGAAGGTGCATCTAGACAAAGATCAGGTTTATATATCTCTCTTTGGATGATAACTATAGGTCACCCATTCAATATACTAAGATTTACTTGCTTCTGTATTTAATCTTAGCATTATACTTTGAGTACCACTCAATCCCTAGTATAATGTTGAATTCCAACATGGAAATGACTACAAGATTCGTAATAATATTTTTCTCACTAAAGTAAATACTAGAGTGTCTAAACACTATTGATTCTAAGATAAACCCTCTAGGAGTATTGATAGATAACTCTACTTTTAGCAATTCAGGTATTGATTCTATTTTCTTTGAAAACATGGAGAAAATAAAGGAATGCATAGAACCAGAATCAAAAAAGTAATTTATATCTTTGAGATAACAACAAGAGTACCTACCAACACATCATTTGGAGCTTCAAATTCATCTATTTTGATAGAAAAAATCATGACCTTTATACCTTTTCCTTTGTTGAGGATGATGGTGATTCCCCTCCACTACCCTCGGATTTGGATAGTGATTGGAAAGGTAAACAAGCTTTCCACACTTGAATAATTGGACATTAGGTACAACATGAACCATATTTAGTTTTTAGTTAGTGTTGGGAAGTTGAGGTTTCACCTCACTGTGAAAATTCTACATGATATGAACATATCTTATACACTCATAACACTTATCACTCTTAATCAGACAGTTCACTGAATGCTTCTTCCCATATTTGTTACCCCTAAGAAGTTGCAGTTGCTTTCCTCCTCTTCCCTAATCAAAGATCCTCCCCAATTTTCACTCCATTGATCTATTTTTTTCATTGTATTTTTGAGACCAATGCATCTCACCAAACTATAGTTTGACTTTCATAGCACTCTGCATGATCTTCTCATAGCTATCGTAGTCTCAGTTGGACAGATTATTCTATAGATGTTGTCTTAGTACACCAAAAATCTATGAACATTCCCATTAGGATCCCTAAAAAATATTGAGGTGTAACTAGAAAGTCTTGGGAAGTTCATCTCATAGCTTCCAACAGATTCGTTCTCCTTTTGTTTCATCTCAATAAATTCCTTCTCCATTTTCATTCTCATCGAACAAGGGAAACACTTATTTAAGAAGGTCTCTATGAACTCTTCCCACTCCATGTCTTTAATATCACCTATTATCCTCATTTTTTTTAATTAGTTCCCACCACTTATCATCTTCTCCCTCTAAGAGGTAAACAACCAGGCTGACCTTATCTTTTTCTGAACAATGGAGTACATAAAAGATATCGATATGGCTGATCCACTATTCAGCAATCCATGGGTTGATAGATGAACTGAAAATTGGTAGTTTTTAACACATAAAGGGCTCAATATAACGTTTTTAACTTCATGGTTAAATAAATATCTCATCTTGATTCAAGTTATATACCATAACATGTGTCAGTTGGTTCATCATTCTCATGAAATTTTCCATTCTGAATTCCATTAGAGGGCTGTCAGTGCATGGTTCGTTGAGGTCACCATTTTCAAAGTTCCTCCAATTTCCTGCCATTTTCTAAAATAATAAAACCTTATAGAGAAACTTATTTCATTTATTAATATTTTATCTGTAATGGATATTTATATTTTAAACTTCATGCTTAAAAGACAATTACTTTTCTCTATAAATCCATCATAATGATTCATAAAATGATTGTGATTAACCAAACATATCCCTCGAGAGTGTTAAACCAAAATTGAAACAAGGAATATTGTTGTTCACTAGTTCCTATTCAAGTCTAGCTCAAATATGTGTTTTTAGGTTTTACCCCAAGCTATATTTATTCTATTTACATATTCACTGGTTCATAACTAGATAGGGATTTATTTATTCATAAACCACTTACTTAATATTTCACCAAAATACCATGAAGTTTTACTATATTAAAAATTTTCTAGAGGGTTATTACTAATGTTTTCATATCATAATTTCCTTAAATAAAAAAAATATATTTTGATACCATTTATGGCATCCCGCATTTTTATTACATAATTTTTCATTACATTTTACAAATAGAGGATCTTTAAAGTTAAGTGTCTTGGATGTAATGTATATAATACATGAAAACATAAAAAAAATATTTTAATCCACTTTAAAGGCTTCTTTAAATGTTCATCCTTAGTAAAATTACTACATGTCATAACCTAGGGACATACATCAAAGAAAAGGGTGATCATAAGGCCCTGTAATGGAAAATAGGAAAAAATGTATAATGTGAGCTTGAGAGAATAAAATAAGAACTGTAGGAAAAATCATAAAGGAATGAGAATTATGAATATAATGATAATAATAACTTTAATAATATATTTAAATATTTTTCACAACATTTAATTTATACATTCATAAGCATGTCACCAAGGTCCATCCCTAAGGTGTCATAAAAATTACCAAGGTTATTCACCAAGGTATCATAAAACCTGTCATCTCTAGAGATTAATTTCATTACCAAATGAATTGGAGTTATATCAGGGTTCACCATTAATATTTAATTATTTTCATATGATTAACATTTATCATAATCAAACACTTCATAAATAACCCAAATAGAATAAAATAAATGGGTTTCATATCAAAATCATGGTGATTTAAAAAGTGTATAAAAACATAACCATTATCTCATTTATAACCCACAAAAAGCGAATAAGGGTCTTATGTATGTAAATTATAAAATAAAAATAAAAATATTTATATATTTATGATTACCTCTATAAAAGTAAGAGGTTTGAGTATTCACACAATGAAGATAAAATAATTTCTTGAGAAAAAAAGAGAGAGGTTTTGAGAAGAAAATTATATAGCATAACAGGAAAGAAAAATAGTTTTATAAAATATTAAAAAGAGTGGGGAAAAGGGTCACCCATTAATAAAATACTCATAATATATTACAGTGAAATAATAAAATGTAAATATGAATATTTTATGTAAACTTTAATGACATACCACGTAAAAGAGAACTTTAAAGGAAAAGAGAAGTTTGGAATTACCTTACCTTGAAGAGTAACATCTAAAACTCTAGGAGGGAGACCTTGAGGTATATTAGACACAATTGGAGGAATCCTTGTGAGGTAATAAAATCATATATTCAAGGGAAATTATTTTGTAATGAAATGAAATGAAGTAATGTCTTGGTATTTATAGTAAAAAGAGGGAGGGTTTTATTAATTTCCGAGGACACCTCATCGGTCATATTTGAAAAATCATGGTCTTGCCCATGGTATTTTCCCATGTTTTTGGCCACTTAGGACACCTAATATAATATTTTAATCAACATGAGTTGAAAATATTTTTAAATTATATATTACATCATTATGATGCCATAAACACACTAAAAACTCAAAATGGTATTTCTACTACTCACTGAAGAAAAAAACATTTTATAAAAATCTCATAAATTCAACCTAACCTAATGTCAATTTTATGAAATCAAAAATTAACTCCATTTGATGAAAATAATTTTCCAAATATGAGAAATTAATATTTTTATATAAAATCACTATTTACTCAAAAAATACTGATACTTAACGAATAATTTCTAAAAAAGTTATTTACTTATACTATTATATCACAATACTATTCAATATTACCTAATTACATTTATACTTTCATAGGCGACATTACTCTTCCATTGGTCATATTACTATAAATAAGTGCAATATTACCATTCATAAGTTATTATTCACCAAAAATTAAGTTGAACTTTTTAGACTCTAAATTTCATTCTGATCACAACCGTATGCCTGTTTTTTGAAAATAATTTCCTATTATCAATTATTTAAACTATAAAAATTATTTTAAAATACATTTTTTTCAATATTCATCAAAAATATGAAACTTCCTAGAAAAATATGAAAAATTTATTCTAGATTAATTTTCTCATTTCAAATTCAAAAATGATGTTTATTTACCATATAAAATAATTTTATTTATACAAATGGATTACACAAAGTAA
The DNA here is from genome assembly GCA_963277665.1 of Viscum album. Lineage (NCBI taxonomy): Eukaryota > Viridiplantae > Streptophyta > Magnoliopsida > Santalales > Viscaceae > Viscum > Viscum album. The sequence continues at coordinate 721,688,131 of OY728148.1, forward strand.
CTAAGGCCTCATTACATTACCCATTATAACACATGCATAGGACCTAAGAGTAAGGTCTGAAATCCTGATAGAGCCTTAGAGAGGCTTGGACAAGATTCCCCGAGTGGGGATTTCTATCAACTTTAACTTCTCCTATATGCGATTTCATTCAAGCTTAACATGTTGAAGCTCAGCTTTGACTTGGTCCAGAGAAAAGCCTAGTGATGCTACCTCCTTCCCAAGATCCAAAAAATGGGATTCATATGGAACGTTTCTACTGGTAGAGGCCATTGAATCTTCTTTCTCCATTAATTATCCATTATCATTTCTATTTTTAAGAAATAATTATAAAGTTAAAAAATTATTATTTCTAACAACAGTCATATTAACCAATGGTCATATAACGATCAAAACTAAATGGTTGCATTTTAATTATACATATATAGTTTTATTTATTATGAAATAGTAAACCATACATTTTCTGGAAAAAAATATTATTCAAGAGTTCGGGCCGTTACAAGGACCTTTACATAAGAATGGTTCTGGAGGCGGCCATCAGCAGTGAGGTAGAAGAGCTGGATGTGGTTAGTTGCATGTAGTGGAGTTATAAGTTCCAGAGGGCCCAAGAATCATTTGACGTATACTCAGTTTTTTGTTTACCATTTTTTATACCTTGTTTGATTTAGGATATTCACACTACATTGTTTCACCCACGATAGTCCATTATTTTTTACTACAAGTATGGAGGATTCTCATGCCCCTATTGTTGACTATGCTAGTCAGGGTACATACTTTCTTGTTTGATGTGTGACAGAGGTGTAGAATGATGATGGACTTGCATTAGTCGTGTGGATATATTTTCTTACTTCTGATGTAGTGGTATGATTTCATCCTCGCCATCCACTGGTTGTATTCTATATATACTTTTATAAGATACTTTAGGGGAAGAGTATTGTTCTTGGATGTTAATATATAGTGTGTGATTTTTTTTGGAAAGATGAGTTTTCAGGTGTGAAGTTGACGTGCGGAGCCCATTATTTCTTTGATGGTTGAGTTTTTAGTACAACCAGTGGATGCTGGGATGACAATGTTGTTGGGTAGTTTTTGGATGTTTTTTCTAAGGAGGTTGTGACACTACCCCCTTAATGTGATAACAAGTTTAGTATATAATTTTAGCGAGGTGATTCTCTAATATTGATGGATCTTTATTGGATGATACCTTCTGAGTTGAGGGAGTTCAGGACTCAGATGGATGATCTAACTAAGAATGGTTCATTTGGCCTAGTGTTACATTGTGGAGTGCTCTGGTGTTATTCTCCATGAAGTTGAATTATTGTATGAGGTTGTGCACAGACATCCATAGGTTGAATCAAGTAATTTTCAGGAACCATTACCCTATTCCAAGGATAGATGATCAATTTGAAAAGTTGATAGGGGTTAGTTGGTTTTCTATGATCGACCTAAAATATGGGTGTCACTAGTTAAGGGTGAAGGAGGACGATGTCCCAAATAATATCTTTAGATGCAGGTATGAGCACTTTGAGTCCATTCTCAAGCTTTTAAGTGTCACAAACATGCTAGTTGTGGTTATAGGGATCATGAAATCCATGTTACATTAATCCCTATACTAGTTCTTAGTTATGTTCATTGACGACATATTGATCTATATGATGTTAGAGGAGGAGCATGTTGATCATCTCATAGCTTTTCTGTAGGTTCATAGATGCTACTAGCCTTATGGAATGCTGTACAAGTGTAAATTTTGTACATTAAAGGTGCATTTCCTTAGGAATTTGGAGTCTTAATGGGGTGTTATAGTCTACCCATCCATGGTCACAACGGTTGTTTCATGGGAAAAAACCAAGAACATTGAAGAGTTTTATAGTTTCCTTGGTCTTATAATCTATTTTCAGAAGTTTTATCTAGATTTTTCTCAAGTTTAATCACCATTGATGGTGTTCAATAGGAAGGACCATGTTTTTGTGTGGACTCATCAGTGCTAATTAGTGTTCCTCTACAAAAAGGGGAAGTTAGTCAGTACGTTAGTTCTTCAGTTTCCAAAGGAAGGGGTGATGTTTGAGGTGTTTTGTGATGTTTACCATCTAGGATTAGGATGCGTGTTGATGTAATAGATATTAGTGATCGATTATGTGTCTATGAATTTATATTCCAATGAGCATAACTATTCCACCCATAATGTGAAACTATCTATGGTTGTGTTTTTTTTGAAGTTGGGGAAACATTATTTCCTCGGGGATTGATTTATAGTCTTCCAGGATCATAAGATCTTAAGGTATATATTTTATCAATGTGATCTAAATCGATGTAAACTATGGTGGATAGAGGTTTTTTAGGACTATGGTTTTGATATCTCCTAATCCCCATGAAATGTGATTTTTTAGGCCATTTCGTTGAGAAGGAAGTCATGGAAGGATATGGTTTCAGAGCTTGGAGATTCTTAGAGGGTGATGAAGTATATTGTGCCCCTGCACTTGGATGCAGGAGTGATAGATGGTAGAGGCTAATTATTTTAGATGATAGTTCGGTATTCTCTAATGTAGTAGGTGGAGGAGTCTTGGTGGGAAGACTCATAGGTTGAGGTGATGCATCATCATTCTATTCATAGACATGCTTCAGAGGGATGGAGAGAAGATGGTCTAAAACACATGTTGTTTTAGAGAAGGATGTTTGTTCTAGTAGTGAAAAATGAGGGAGTACATCATTATTTTCAAAACACACCTCTAGTGGTACGCTCGAGAGTATCCAAGATGTACCACAGACCGAGGATGCAGTTTTGGTGGCACAAGTTAAAATGGTAAGTGGTAGAGTTTGTGGCTTGGTATTTGGTTTTCTGGTGGGTAAAGGATAAGAACCATGTTCCTAGTGATTTGTTTCACCCCTTAGATGTCCTCAAGTAGAAATGGGTTGAAATATCATTAGACTTCATCACATGGTTACCCCGAGCATTGGAAGGTTGTGATTCTATCTGGGTAATCACATATTGTTTGATGAAATCTTCCCATTTTCTAACAATCCATGAGTCAAGTTTCATGGATGTTTTAGTGAGGAAGTATGTGGATGATGTGGTTAAGCTTCAAGAGGTACCGAGGACCATCATCTTTGGCTGGGATCCTAATTTTACCTTATGATTCTGGATAGGATTTCACCATGCTTTTAGCACCTTGTTATGCCTCAAAACTACTTTCCACCCTTAGATAGATGGAAAACGAGAGAAGTTTATCTAGAAATTGTAGGATATATTATAGGTATTAATCTTAGACTTTGGAAGACCATGGTAATGACACTTTACTTTGATTTATTTTTCTTATAATAACATATACCACTCATACATCAACATGGCCTCATTTGAGAATTTGTTTAACTAGAAATTTTGTTCTCCATTGTGATGGACAATGGATTGGGAGGTAACCGTTCTTGGTCTGGATGTGGTACAAAGCATAACATAAAAGGTTTAGCTTGTCTATGAGAGTATGAAAGTAACACATGAACAGTATAAGTCTTATGTTGATCATAGGAGGATGACCATAGAGTTTAAGTTAAAGAAAATGTGTTCTTGAGATTCTTACCTCATTGTGGGAAGCAGAGGTTTGATAGGGGAGTAAGATTCATCCAATGTTTTTGGGACCTTTTAGGTTTTTGGGGTGAGTTGTTGAGGTAGAATATTGGTTGGAATCACCACCGAAGTTAGATATGATCCATGATGTCCTCTAAATCTCTCATCTTCGTTGATATCTTCATGATTACTCCTATATCATTGACTGGGGTGAGTTAGTTATTGAGGATTCTATGAAGTTTGTGGAGAAACCATTAGGTATATATGATCATTTATAGAAGGTTTTTCATGGATGAAACATTCCCTTATTTTTTTGTTTTGTTGATTCATGGTTCCTTATACAAGATATCTTGGGAATTAGATATTCAAAATCCTGACCAGTACACATAGTTTTTTGAGTTTTTTTCCTCATTTTTTCTTACAATGTTTGAATATTTTAGTTCTATGAGACGTGTTATTCTTTTGATTTGTTGTTTTTCACTATGTGTGATAAATATTCTAACAAATGGAAAGGGTAAGAGATAACCCATAATCAAGACACATTATACTATGATGCAATTAAACCCATGCGGTCGAATCAGTGATGCCCATAATGGATAGTATATTTACACGGAGGATAAAATTACTTGATTTGTATATTTATGTAAGTGTGGTAAATTAATTGAAAAAATAGTTATTTGGGATATGGGGAGGTTTAATGGTAGTTTTAGGTGTTGGTGGGTGTTTTAGTTGGTGAGTTTGGTCGGTGGTAGAATTTTCGGTATGATGAGATCCTTGAGAAGTATATCATGGGGTAGTTGTTTGGACCCCTTTCTTTTTTTTGGGTATGGTTCTAATTCTTTAGTATTAGAATCATTTGGGAGGTATTTAATATAATGTACCATGAATTTCTAACCTATTACTTTTACATTTTTGAAATTATAGGTGTTCAGAGGAGATCTTCACGGTTTTGTGAGGTTGGAGATGCAGAATGGTGTAGTAGGTTGTTCAGGATGTGAACCTAATTTACATCATGAATTAACAGTTCAAAACTTGTGTAGCTGGCCAGATTAAAGGATCGTATTCGATATAAGGTGGAGTTAGGGAGATGGATTCACATCATGAAAAGAAAATTCATGATGTGTAATTATATTAGGCCTAATAGACTAGATTTTCACTAGAAACAAAACCCGTGGAATTCATGTTGTGAAAGAAATACACAATGTCAAACCCATATGATCCAAGTTGTAAAAAGGGTAGATTGTTTGCTAATTATTCATTCAGATTCCCTCCCTTCCTCTCATTTTTGTAAATTCTATAGGTAATTTTGAGAGATCTTCTTTCCCTTTTTCCCTCTCACTATTCCTTTGGTTCTAGTGGATTTCCATTGACAATTTGAGGTAAGACCTTCTCTTCATCTTGGTTATTTTCTTGCATAATTATCCCAAGGATCCACTTCAGTGGTGTGATTTTTTATAAATATATCATGCATTCCTAGTTCATTAATTTGTTATTTTTTTTGTTTTTGAGGTGTTATGGAGGAGGCTTGAGGAGGTTCTATGGTGGTTATAGGTGCAAAAAATATGATTTAGGAAATTCACATCATGAAATATTTACATGAAGTGAATCGGTGTTTTGAAGCATGTGTAGCCAGTTGGTTTCATATATTGTATATGTATGAGGGGGGGGATTGAAATATATTCACATCATGAAAGTAATTCATGATGTGAAATTAAATCATGTTTAGGCTTCACATTTTTTAGTGAAAGATTGATTTTTGGAAAAATCGTAGGATTTCACATCATGAATGGAATACATGACATGAAACCCATAGAATCTAGGTTATTTTATAACCCTTTCAACTGAATCCTTTTTCATTTGGAATCCCTTCACTCCCCCTCAATTTTGGTGAACCCTAGGCAGTTTGAGTGGAATTCTAACCCTATTATTCCAACATCGATCCATAGGTTCTGATGGTGGTGTTTCGATAATCAGTGATTAGACCTTGTCTTCTTCTTAGTTGTTTTTATTTTGTTTTTCTCTCAATAATCCACTGAGGTTGTGTGATTTTGGTTTAGGGTGTGATTTGGGCTGCATTTTTTATAACCATTGATTAAATTTAGGTTGATCAATGGGTTTTGCGAGTGGTTTTTGTTTGCATGCATTTCTTCTTCACCCTACGGTGTTCAGTGAGTTGACAAAGCTTCTTTGAGATAGGAAATCCATCATTTCTCACTTTTTTATATCATGTGTGAGGGGTTTACTTTTTTTATCTATGGGGGATGGTTGTTCTGGCTTAATTAACGATAAATGACCAGTTAATTGAAATTTAATGGGTAAAGGGAAATGATTCACATTATTTTATAGACTTGATATTATTATGATATTGTGAATGTACGAGATAAATTTCCCACTAGAAATTATGGTTTTGGGGGTATTTAATTTTACTAGTTTATCGTTATTTATAGAACCCTTATTTTTTTTTGTTTTTTTGATAAAAATATAAAAATACAAATCAAGTAATAACATATATTTGTATAATAAAATTGTTTCCTATGGATTTATGTCTTATGTGATAACACTCCTAAATTAAAGTGAAATGTGATAGAATCCCCTTTATTAGATGTAAAAAATTATCTTTTATTTTTTTGATCTATGGTTGTGCTGTGGGATGGTGATGTGTGGTTGTGATGTGGTGTGGGACGATTTGTGGTCTGTTTGGTCATGTTTTTAGGGTGTCAAGGTGATGGTTGTTTGGTCTTGATTTTTTGGTGGTGAGGTGATAGTTATTTGGATGTGCTATTGGGGTGGTGAGGTTATGTGTTTTTATATATTCTCTTGGGGTGACAAGGTGATGGTTATTTTTTAAGTGCTTTTGGGATGGCAAGGTGATGATTGTTTGGTCATGGTTTTGGGATGGTGTGGTGATTGATTCATTGTCCATGATCTTGGGGAATCAAGGTGATGGTTCTATGGGAATGATTATATGCTTATTTTGTGTGGTTTCATTATTCTAAAAGCATGGGTAGTGATGGAATACTTATTTAATAATGATTGAAATGGATGGGTGCTTTGGTTTTGTTAATGGGATGAAAATAAAAAAAAATAAAAATAAATGATGAGCTATGTGGTTGAATGTGGTTGTTGAGAAATAAATAAATGAATGGGTTGGATAATGTAATTGGTTGGAAATGAAAAATGAGGCTTATGGTTTGTGTGGTGTTACGCATATAGAGGTGGCAGTGAAGTGGGGATGTTGTGATCTTGTTAGTGTTTTATTGTAACCCCGTAGGTTTGGCTTATGCATGGCTATATGTATGTATGTATGTATGTATGTTTGTATGTATGTATGTATGTATGCATGTATGTATGTATGTATGTATGTTCTTTTTGATATCTATACACCCCCACCCACATCAAAAACTATGCATCAACACCCATATATCCATATAGGGGTTACTTTCCAAACATCCAGGTAACAAGGAAGCATGACTGGCTACCTACTCTTTCCATATCTATCTTTTAGGTGATTAAATATGCATAGGCTATGGTGAGCATAGAGTTTTTAGTGCATTAGGTGATGGAACAGGTGTCTTCAGGGGAAATATGATGTGACCCTTCTTTGGGGTGGTAACCTAGGTGTTTTCAGGTGATATGAGATATGTTCATGTTGTGGGGAGTCCTATGGTTGGGGTAAATCATGGTAGGAGGAGGATATGAGGTTAATTCCATTCATGCTCATGACACCATACTACTTTGGTTATAGTTGGGATGTGATAGACTATGTGACTTCAGGTGAGATGAGATATGACCGTGTTGTGGGGAAGTGGCCCCAGTTTTTGTGGGCATGATGTGATGTGACCATGTTGTGGGGTAGTGGTATATGTTATTCAAAGGAGATGGAATTTCCAAGACATATGATGTTGTGGTGTGAGAGATAAAAAATAGTGGGAAAGAAGTTCATGGTACCCTTTTCAATATTATTTTTATTATGTTATTGTACTTGGATTGAGTTATTTAGTAATCATTCCTTTGTGAGGTTGGGATGGATAGTTGACATATGTAGGCGTTATTCGTTCTGCTATTTTCTCATGGGTACATTAGTATGCTTCTTTCACATGTGCATGAGAGACTTTGGTTTTAATGTTGAGTGTACTTGTATGATCACACTACATATATAAAGTTATTTTCATGTTTCAAGGTGGATTATGTATAGCATGATCGAAAGTACTATCTTGGACCTTTTAGGATAGTTGATGTGTTTCTTCTTTATATTTTCTTCTGGGTATTTACATTTGGATACTTTAATCTAGTACTATTTTATTTTATACATTCATCATGGGATGGTTTTGGTTTATTTTTATATTTTTTAATGGAGTTTCTTTTGGATGATTCATCTCATATTCTTATCTTATATTTTTATATAGGGTAATGCCCCCCATTTCTGGAGTTTTTTACACCCTTGATTATTGTCACCAACCTGGGGCTGATCGGATGTAGGACTCTGGGGTCATTGTCTCTATCCCCTCATTGTGATATCTTTGATGGGAGGGGGTTGTGAAATAGTGGTATCAGATGTTGATGGTTGAAGGATATGATGGATTTTAGAGTTATTAATAGTGATTATTTCATGGGTTGGTATGAAAATAGTGTCATTTGACCTTGGATCACGCAATAGGTTAGGGATACTAGTTAGAACATGTAATTTTAGGGCCACCTGTGTTCTAATGAATATAATCTAATCTTATTGAAAGACTAAGTGAGGTGGATTGGTTTTCAGGGTAGAGACCTAGGAGATGTACATGCATCATGATAATTTGTGTTCCTATTAGAATTGGGATTTCTTGGGAAGGTTAAAATGAATAAAGTGAATTAAAATTAATCTAAATAAAATTCTAAACTATAAGGATTAGGAAATTCTTATTTCATGCTTTAGATTTGGAACATGGAAATCATTCGCATGTGGTTCAAAAAGTATAGGATATATAGACTAATATGATTGATAGTGAGAGGGGTGATCTGGAATAGGAGGATAAGGTTTGGTAGAGTGAATTACGGATTTTTCAGCAGCATGCTTTGAGGAAGTATGAGGGTAGTGTTTTGGATATGGAGACAGAGAGATGGCTAGAGGAGATCAAGGTCACTTTCAGTTTGATCCATGCCCCAATGGGATAATGGGTCTCTTTGGTAGTTAGTCAGATGCAGGGAGTTTCACATCAGTGGTGGATGATATATCTGGGTGAGTGGAAGGAGGAATATGTTTTATGGGTTGAATTTCAAAAAGTATTTTAGGCAGATTTCATTTTTCCAACCATGAAGGTAGTGACGATGCATGGGTTATTTATCATCAGCAAGGGAGTATGTTAATGTGGGAGTTGGGAATCAAGTTCAAGTACCCTCTTCATTTTTTCTTGAATATTTTTTCTAGTTGATGAGTCTCACGCAATATTTATTGAGGGGTCACTTTTTCTTTCTATCAGGTATAAAATTATTCCTTTTATGTTTTCAATTTATCTGGAGGTTCATAAGAAGGAATAGGTGATTAAGGAGATGAAAGCACAAGGTGGTTTGTTGCAATAGGTGAACCTGTAAGGTTCTTCAAAGAGAATATTTTTTTGTGTCAAGTCTCAGGTGCTAGGACTATTGAGGTTTCAACCAACATGGATTTTACCTCTGTTGCTTCCATTTTAGCCTTATGGGGCCAATGGTTTCCATACATTTCCTTGAGATATTAAGCTGGTTTATTTTGTATTTGGGGTTAATTTCCATCATAATAATTAGATCCCAATGGTTCTTTGAGCTCATTTTGCTGGAGGTATGTAGGTTCAACGTCATCCTTAGTAGCAATTTCCAGTGAGACCATTTCAATAGAAGGGGCACCAAAATTATGCTATGTTGAGAGTATATGGAGTAGGTAGAGACTGAACTCAAGATGTTCCTCTTGTTCAAGGATCTCAACATGAACATGTCCATAGAGGTGGATGTCAATAGAGAGGCATAAGATTTGAGCATGATTAGTTGCAGGTAATAAAGGCAGTAGTGCAAGAGGGGCTATATATCATTTGAGGTATTCCAAGTTTTTCATCTACCCTTGTTAGTGCCTTTTTTTGATTTAGGGAAATTAACACTCCATTTTTTCACCCACTCTATGATGTTCTATTTTTCTAGATGTAAAGAGGATTCACATTCCCTTGGTGTTAACTACGCCAGTTAGAGGCTAGACTATATTTTTTTTATATATGATGGGGGTGTAGACTAATTATGGAGCCACATCATTTCCATGGGGATCTTTTCTTACTACATATGAAAATATTAGATGTCATCCTAAGAATCGATTCATTTTATTCTATACTTGTTATTATTTCTTTTTTTAGAGGATATCTGTGTTCTTAGATGTTGATATCCAATGTGTGGTTTTGGTTGTTGAGTGGGGTTGTCATGTAGGTAGTCAGTATGTGGATCCCCTTATTCCTTTTATGGATGAGTTTTCTATGGAATAAATGGGTTCTAGGATAGTGTAGGTCCCCATGGGTTTTGAGGAGTTTCTATATGTTTTTATTAATGAGGTTGTGATAATACCCCCTCGATGGGATGTTGAGTTCGGGATAGACTTTCAACCTTGTGACTATCCAATTTTAATGAATCTTTATCATACAACACCTTTCGAGTTGCAATAGTTTAGGATTTCAAATAGATGATGTGATGTATAAGGGTTTTATGTAGCCATAATTTTCACCGTGGTGTTCTATAGTATTGTTTTTGAAGAAAGAAGATAGTAGTATGAGGATGTATAATGACTATCATAGGTTAAATCATTTGATAGTAATGAACTATTACCCTCATACATGGATATACAATCCTTTCAACCATCTGAGGGAGGTGAGTCAGTTTTTTAAGATCGATCTGCGGATTGGATATCACCGGTTGAGGGTGAAGGAGGGAGATATCCCAAAGACCACCTTCAGATATTGGTATAGGAACTTCAAGTTTATAGACATTTCATTTTTTGTTACAAATGAACATGATGTGTTCATGGGGAATATGAAATCCTTGTTTCGTGTTGGACCATTTCTTCATTATATTCATCGATGATATCTTTATGTACACAAAGTCATAGGAGAAGCATACCGATTATCTCATAATTTTCTTGTAGGTTTTCTGACACACCATCTCTCTAACATGTTTTCCATGATTATTTTTTGGATATGTGAGATGAATTTCCTTGGGCATGTGGTGTCTTATTAGGGTTTGGTAGAAGAATATTTGAAGGATTATTAATTTTTCTCTTAGTAATCACCCAATAATGTTGTCGAGGGTCAAATTTTTCTTGTTCTTACAAGCTATTATAAGAGGATTTTGGTTGATTTATCTCAATGTTTGGCCCTATTGAAAATGTTGACTTGCAATGCATAGAATATCATGTGGAGTGATTAGTGATATGTAGAATTTCGTTATCTGCAAGGGAATTTGGTTATTGCTCTAGTGATCTGGTTTCCCATGGAGAGGGTGATCTTTGAGGAGTTTTATTATGCTTCCCATTTGGTCTTGAGATGCATGTGAATGTAGAGGAGGTAAGTGATCTCATATAGGTCTAGGTAGATATTACCAAGAATAATAACTATTCCACTCATGATTTGGATCTAGCATCAATTATGTTTACAATGAATTTGTGGAAACATTACCTCATTGGGGAGTGATTTGTTATCTTCATGAATCATATGAACTTGATGTTTATATTTTATCAGTGAGTATTGAATTTTTTTGTATAAGAGGTGTATATATGTTTTTCTATATTATGATTCTGAGATCTCTTACACCATAGGAAAATGCTATGTTGTGGTCAACACATTGTTCAAGAAGTCATGGAAAGATATTATCTAGGAGTCTTGGGATTCTTGGAGAGGAATAGAGGAGTTGAAATACTTTCACTTATATGAAAGGGTGTGTAATGTAAGGGGATGTATGTTTTAGATGAAATTTATGTCTTCTTGGATGTAGTAGGTGTAGGATTCTTAGTAGGGAGACTCAGAGGCCGAGGTGATTCAATATTGTGTTGACCTTGGTGATGCTCTGAAGGGATGGTCATAGGATGGTCAGAGCTAGAAGTTATTCCATGGGAGGTTATTTTTTCTGGTAGAAATGCATGAGTGGGTCCTTATTTATTTTCATAAATCACCTTTGGTTTACACCTAGGAGTATATAATATGTATCTTGGTTTGAGGATGCATTTTTTGTGGCCCAGAATAAAACAAGTTGGGGAGGATTTTATTGTGATGTGTCTGGTTTTCTAGTAGGTAATGTATAATTATCATGTTCCTAGAAGTTTTTTATGACATAGGATGTTACCAATTAGAAATGGTATAATATATCGATGGATTTGTTCACAAGTTTAACCTAATATAAAGGAGGTTTTTATTCTATCCAGTTAATTATTGATCAGTTGACAAAATTGGCCCACCACTTAGTGATAAAGGAGTTGATCATAGTCGATGATTTGGATAAGAGGTATGTGGATGAGGTGGTTAAGTTTCATGGAGTTTCAAGGTCCATTTTCCTAGTTTAGATCACAAATTTTACCTTGTGAGTCTGGAGAGGATTTCATCATGCTTTTAGAACTCAGTTACACATCACAACAGCTTTCTACCCTCAATAATATGGGTTAATGATGAGATCCATACATACCTTGTAGGATATGTTTTGGGCATTCATATTAGACTTTTCTAGATCTGGGGTATGAATAATTCATTTGGTTTAATTTTTGTACCATAATCTCTATCACTCATCTATTGACATAACTCTGTTAGAGGAGTTTTTTGGGAGATCATGTCATTCTCTATTATGATGTATGTAGGTTGGTGAGATAGTAGTTCTTGGTCCCAATGTGATGTAGAGCATGATATAAAAGGTTTATCTGGTTTGAGAGAGGATGAAAGTAGCATAGGACCGACCAAAGTCTAATACCAACTGTAGGAGGAGGCCCTTGAAGTTTGATACTAGGGACCACAAGTTATTAAATGTTTCCCCTCAACATGGGTAGTTAAGGTTTTATAGGGAGAGTAACCTTTCTCCAAGGTTTTTTGGTCCCTTTGTGGTGATGGGTTGAGTTAGAAAGGTGGTATATTAGTTGGAATTACCACTATAAATGGAGAGTATCCTCAAAATCTTCCACATCTCTCCACATTTTTACTATCCTATTGGTGAATCCCATTTCATTGAATGGTTAGAGTCAGATACTGAGAATGATGTGATATTCATGGAATGTCCAGCAGAGATCTTGGATCACTAATAGAAGACACTAAGTGGATATAACATTACTTTGGTATGTTTTTTTGGAGGCATGATGTCCTAGAGGAGAGTACTTAGTAGTGAGGGATGCAGATGTGTGCCTAGTACCTGGATCTATTTTTAGTTTTTACTTACTCTATTTATATTGTGATGTAATTTTTGGACCCTGTTGATTAATCGGATGAGTTTTTCCACTATTTTGTGATGTATGATGTGTGATAAAGTTATGACACATGAAAAGGAGAGTACAAGATTCCTAATTGTGAAACATTATACTACAATGTGAAAAAACCTGTGAATGAGATTTTATGCCACCTAGAACGAATTGTATCTGACATGGAGGATGGAATTATCTGATTCCTATGTTTGGGATGATGTAGTTTTTTTGTTATGGAAGTAATTGGTTTGGTCTGTTTTTGGGTTGTATGGTTGTAAAGGTTCTTTTGTAGTGATTGGTGGCTTGTTACAGGTATATAATGTTGTAGTGATGCAGATGTGTGGTGATGAGGTTTTGTGAGATGTTTTCTGGCTGTTTGGTTTTGTGTGCTAGGTTGGTGGTAGTTTTGATGAATAATGAGATCCTTTAAAGGTATCTCATGGGGTGGGTTTTCACACCCCTTTTTTTGGGCTTGGTTTTGAATTCTCAAGGGATATAATCAGTTGAGAGGTATCTAATTTAAAAACATGTTCCTTCACAATCCATTACATTGTTATTTTTAGGTGTTGAAGGAGTTTTAAGGGAGGATTGAGGAAGTTCCGTGTCGGTTGTAGGTGAAATAGAGATTCTTTAGGAAATTCACATCATGAAAGGTTTAAACAAAGTGAATTGTTTTTTCACAGCTTATGTAGAAGGCTAGTTTATTGAATTTTATGTGGTTGAAGGGGGACCTGTTAAATAGATCCACATCGTGAATGTAATTCATGATGTGAAAAAAAATCATGGTGAGGAGACATATATTTTTGTGAAATTTATAATTTTGGAATATCCTAAGGATTTCACATCACGAATTGAATAAAAAATGTGAAACCAGTTGGATCTAGGTTCTTTTATAAACCTTTTAGTTGAATCATTTTTTTAGTTGGCCGCTCATAAATACCTACCATTTTTGGTAAAACCTAGGCATTTTTTGGAGGAATTCCAGTGCTCTTTTCCCCACTTTGTTCCATGAGTTTTGGTGGTGGTGTTTTGAAAATCAGTGGTAAGCCTCTCCCTTCTTATTGGTTGTTTTTATTCCATTATTCTCTCTAGAATCCCTTATGGTGGTTTGGTCTTAGTCCGAGACATTAGTTGGTCTATGTTTTTGATAATCATTAATGAATTTTTGGTCGATCTATGGGTTTTGTGAGTAGTTTTAGTTTATGGGCATTTTTTCTTCACCCTGCGGTGCATAGTGAGTTGGAAAATCATCTTTGAGTTAGGTAATAACTCATTTGTCAATTTTGTGTATCATCTGTGATGAGTTGAATTTTTTTTAATCTAAGAGGGATGGTTGTTCTAGATTAATTAATGATAAAGTGTTGGTTAATTAAAATTGAAGGGTGAAATTGGAACTATTTACATGATTTTACAACTATGATATTATTGTGTTATAGTGATTGTAAAAGATGAATTAGCCAATGTAAATAGTGTCTGTTGATGGATTTTATTGTGTTGGTTTAGCATGAGTTCTTGAACTATTTATTTTTATGTTTCTCTTGATAACACCCTAAAATGGGAAATTGACTAATAAATTATATTTGGATAATGAAATGTTTTCATTTGGATTTATGGCTTGTGTGATAATAACCCTAAATTAAAGTGAAATGTGATAGAATACCCCTTTTTAAAATTTTAAAATGATATTTTATGTGTTATGATGTGTAGTCCTGCTATGGGTTTGTGATGTATTGTTTTTATGTGGTGTGGGGTGATGTGTGGTTTATTTGGAAGTTCTTTTGGGGTGGTGAGGTGACGGTTTTTTGTTCATGCTTCTCTGGAGGCAAGGTGGCCATTGTTTTGTTGTAATTTTGGGGTGGCGAGGTGAAGATTTTTTTCTACGATTTTGGGTAAGTGAGGAGATGTTTATTTGGTATTTCTTTTAGGGCGGAATGGTGATGGTTGTTTTTCATTTGGGGGGGGGGTTTGGATGATTGTTTTTATTTACCATGATTTTGGGGAAGCAAGGTGATGGTTTGATAGGAATGACAAGCTACATGTGTGGTGTTGTTTCATTGTGTTAAAATCCTGGGTAGTGATGGAAGAATTATTTAATAATAATTGAAATTTATGGAGATTTTATTTTGGTTAATGGGATGTAAATGACTAATAGAAAATAAATTATTGTTTTTGTGGTTGAATGCGGTTGTTGGTAAATAATTAAATGAATGGGATTGATAATGGAATTGGATGGAAATGTGAAATGTGGCTTGTATTTTTTGAGGTGTTATGCATTTATTGGTTGTATCAAAAGTGGGAATGTTATGAGTTAGTTAGTGATTTTTTGTGAAACCATAGGTTAGGACTGTGTGTGGACATATTTATATATATATATACTTGTATGTTCCTTCTGATTTATAAACACACCCCACCTGCATTGAGCACTATGTGTTGATACCTATATTTTCACACATGGAGTGACTTTTCCAACATCCTGATGTGGATTATTCCGAACTAAATACCTGTTATTTCTTACTCTCTCTTCTTGGTGATTAGATATGCATAGGCTGTGATGGATGAATGTTTTTTGTTGCACTAGGCGATGGACCAAGTGTCTTCAGTTTCGATGTGATGTGATCATGCTGTTGGGCGGTGGACCAAGTGTTTCCGTATTGTTTTTACATGTATGTATTGTGGGGAATATTATGGTGGGGATCATGAATTGTAGGAGGAGTTCATGAGGTTTAAGAACTTAATGTTCACAATTACCTATTACTCTTGTTATGGTTGGGATGCGATGGACCTTGTGTCTTCAGAAGAGATGAGATGTGACTGTGTTGTAGGGAAGTGAGCCATGTGTATACAAGCATGATGTGGTGTGACCTTGTTGTGGGGTGGTGGAATATGTTATTTAGAAGACATGGGAGTTTGAGGATGTATTACATTGGGTGTGAGAGTAGAAAATTAGTGGAAAAGTGGTGCAGGGTACCCTTTATTGATAAGATTCTTATTATGTTAATATACTTGTCTTGTGTTATTTGGTGAGCATGCCTTGATGAGGTTATTATGGATAGTTGACCTCTTTAGGTGTCATTGTTTATACTATTTTCCCATGGGTGCATTAGTGTAAGAACCTGAGTTTTTAGAATGGGTCAAAATCCTGACCCTATTTGAATTTTTGACTAGTTTCTGAGGAAACTGGAGAAAATGGGAAGTTTTTAGAAAGTAAGGTGGCAGAATTTAGTTATCTTATGAATAGTTAAATGACCTACATGACGTGTAATCATGAAGTACACGCTGTGTAATTTCTTTTTTTTCTCGTTAAAACGGGAAGTAGCCTCGTTTTGAGGTAGAACCTTAATATCTAACTGGGTTTCACGAACTAAGCCATCCGGGACTTCAATCCTCTCCCGGTTCTTTATCCAAAGTTAGATTCAAACTCTGATTGATGTTTTGGAACCCCCTCGGTAAGGCCTAGATTCCCCTTGGGCCGTTTTGTTTGATTTTTTTTTTCTATAAAGAGTTATAGTGGTCTTAGCAGTTTTGAATATTTTATAGATTCACTTCCTTTTAGACCGAATTGGAGACTTTTACCAGAGTAGTAGCATCGTACAAGTCTCAGGTAGGTGGTGCATACCTCATTTTATGTTTTTGTGGTTGTTTGGGTGACACAGCCTTCGATACATTTTTGGGTATTTTGAGCAGGACCCATTTTATCTGTTGTTTCATATTGAATTGATTTTTGGACCTATGAAATTCTTTTGGGTATTCCCTATTACCAGTTTGTGTGAGCGGGGCCGGGTGAGGGGCCCTTACACATCAGGGAATTTTGGCCGGGGAATGCCAAAATGGGTTTAATTGAAATATTAATGTGTTAAACAGTTGAGTTTAATTTTTTAAGCATGTGGTAAATTGTTAGAGGACAAGACCTCCGTATTGTTGTTCGATAGCCGTTGGGCAGGGGAAATTCAACTTTTTAAATTGTTTTGCCTATTTTGAGTTCTGTTGAGTTTGATGTATGTACAATTGCTGAACTGAACATGCTGGAACCTTTGGGTTGTGTAGGGATTTTCCCGGTTATGCTTGAGTGATGCCGATCATAGGTTGGGCTTGGCCTGGGTTACTTTGGGTGGTATTAACCACGGGATTGGGCGTAATGGATCCATCTTGAGGAAGTACAAATGTCAAGTTGGGCATGGACCGGGTTACTAGGATGGAAATGCCATCAGACTTGAGCGGCATGGTCATAGGGACACGAGGTGTCAGATGTGTTGGTGTCTTAGGTGATATTTTGGTGATTACCACTCACTCGGGAGTTTGAGTAGTGTGCACAGAGAGATACTCTATGATGAGGTGGTTTTGACCACTCGTGTGGGTAGAGGCCCCCGTAGTTGCGGTTAGGTATTTTGGATGGAGGTTCTTGCCGTAGAAAGCCATGTGGGAGGTGAGGAGACTTCTGGGGGTAGCATTGAGACTATCGGGTTGGGGGATAAGGCTCACCGTGATTTGAGGGTAGACATTGTTGTTCCTCCGGGTTATTCTTGGGAATGCCTTCAGGACGTCAGTACTTGAGACACGAGGGGTCCGGAGGCACATGGTGCTGGGTTACTATTCTTGGGTGCGCCTTTGGGATGTCGGTACTTGAGACACGTGGTGTCAGGGGGCACATGGTGTCGGGCTACATGACTGAGATTCCAGCATTGGCCGAAGCAGGTGACACTCCATGGTGGCTGCTGAGCTCCAAAGGAGTTAGTGTTTATTTGTGCATTGTACTGCTTATAGTTTTCCTTACACTTGCATGATTGATTAAACATATATATTTGGTATGCACTGTTTGGTGGCATCCTATTGAGATTTGTCTCACAACCTGCATGGGCCCTTTGGGACGCGTGCAGAATTTATGGATTTACGTGCCAAAAAGAGGCCAGCTTTAGGAGCTAGGCTGCGTTAGTTGTTTTATGGATATGGTATGGACCTTGAGGTCATACCTAGCCGGGGTTACTTGGTTTTGTTTACCTTTGTTTATTGGCATTCTTACTTTATTATGAAGAAACTATTGGTTAGATATTTGCACCGTTATAAATTGATATGTATGACTTTTTACGGATGCATGTCGGTTGTTTACAATAGTAGTTGCTTGTGATATTCAGCATGTTGTTCTGTTTACTTTCCGCTACTGTTGTTTATATTTATTTCTTCCACTGTTTATCTATATCGGTTTTGCTTCCGCTCTGCGGGTCTGGTTTGACTATGCTGAGTCTTTCATTCCGCTGCATATTTATTATTATTCTCGACCAGTACCCATATTATGATCCTCTGAGATGATATAGCCTCCACACTATACCTAACAGACCCTCGATGCTAGTCAAAAACCTTTGGCATTCGGGGAGGTGTACCTAAGGTAGTAAAACCCGACCTGTTTGGCACTGTTCAGGTGGCTGTCCAGGTCCGGGTCATTACAAAGTGGTATCAAAGGAGTTCTTGACAAGGATTTAGTAGCATTGTTTTTATGGCTACTAATGAGATTGAGACCTCTTTTATTTTTTCTGGTTTTACTATTTCAGATATGGTAGAATGAAGATATGATGTTACTGGAACTGGGTTTCTAGCTTGTGCTTGGGTGCCTGCAACCCCAGGTACAATGGATGGAGCAAGTTGCCTATGGGTGGGAATTTCTGGTTGATTTTTGCTCAGATTACGGTTTATATGATTTCCACCTCAATGACTCACTTGATGTGTGGTGTTATTGATTGTGATATATGACCCTTGAACCGGTGCGGTAAGGGATAATTGGACCTTGGCCCGGTATGGCGAGGCTTGTTTGTTTGGCTTTTGATAGGCACATTTTATGGTATTTCAATTTCATAATTTCACGTATTCTTTGTGAAGTGATAATGCCATGTGAATAAAAATAAATTGCCTTGCTGTGTATGCTTTGAAATGTGAATAGGTGAAACTTTTGAGAGAATTTCTTGTTTTTTACAATATGTATGCCATGGTTTGTGTATTTTTAGAATTCCATGTTGTAGGATATTTGAGTCTGGATCTTATGAGAGTAGGAAGGTATTATGACTGAGGTAGTGTAACTTTCAGGATTGGGCGACTCGCTCGTCGAGTTAGAGGACACATTGGTTGTCAGGATGAGCATGGCCTGAGGTACCATTAATACTTGGATCTGTTGAGGGCGGGTAAGGAGGCCGTGAGGTCAGGATGCCGAGGGCATCAGTTGCGATAGGTGAGAGTAATGGTAGTTGTTATACACTACCTCTTTAATGCTTTCCTTATCTATGTAGAATAAATTGTTATATGTATATATGGGCCGTCTTAACATTTATGGTATTCAGCGGGTTACTCCATCACAACTTGATGGGGAGTCAGACAGGAGATGATACTGTGCCATAGGATCAGGTTCAGAATTTGGTACAGGCAGAGCACGAGCTGCATGTACATGTTCAGGGACAGGATCAGGTTTAGGATCCAGTGCAGGTAGGACAACAGCTGGGTTTGGGAACGTTCGGACCATGGCTTTACGAACATCTCCGAGCGAGCCTGGTATGCGTCTTGTAGGGGACTGATAGAGGTGTGCAGGGTATAGAGCCTTCTATGGAATATCTAACGCGGGAGTTCCAGTCGTAGCAGTCGCTGCTTTTTTAGGGTAAGGGTGGTCCACAGGTGGCAGAGAACTGGATAGAAAGCATATAGATGATCTTCAGGCAGCTCGAGATGCCTATAGGGAGGAGGGTCAAGCTGACTACGTACATGCTGAGAGGACTGGTGAAGTGTTGGTGGGATGTACAGGTACAGGATCATAGGCACGAGGGACCGGCTTGGAAGGACTTAGAGGACAGGTTCTTTGAGCACTTCTACCTAGAGACACTGAGGGCAGAGAGAGCTAGGTAGTTCTTGAGTCTTCAGCAGGGAGACATGTCCGCCATGGACTACACAGCTACCTTCACAGAGTTGTCTCACTTTGCACCTGGTATGGTGAGTGATGATGGGGCTAGGGTGAGGTGCTTCGAGGATGGATTATGACATGCCATTTGGGTCTAGGTGAACATCTTCAGGCTGGGTTCCGTCTCCGAGGTGGTAAATCAGGCACTCATAGCTGAGGTCAACGAGAGTGTGAAGTCTCACTTGGGTAGGGAGACAACTTCAGGTGATCGTTCAGACATTAGGAATCGAGGACGGGATGAGTTCCAGTAGGGAAGTCAGGCTAGGGATTCAGCTATACCACCTCGTAGTAGTTCTTCAGTAATTTTCTCTCAGTGTGGATAACTGGGACATGTTCGGGCTCAGTTCGATAGGCCTCCGAAGGAGTGCCGGGAATGTGGACATGACGTTCATCTGGAATGGTTTTGTAGGTAGCCTTCTCAAATAGTCGGCAGGAAGGGACCATGACATACTGTAGTATCTGGAGTCAGTTTAGGTTCGGTACCCAGAGAGGGTATTCGAGGTTCAGTTGTGCATGGAGGTCATGGCAGAGACGGTGCGACCTAGCTGAGGGGTCAGTGTCCGGTGACTGGAGCAGCATCACAGGGTGGTCAGGCATTAGGTAGCCATACTTCAGGCCTGGTGCACGCTGTGTAACTGCCAGTGGCTGAGCAGGATGGTGAGCCGACGACAGTTAGAGGTACACTGCGGTGTGGCCTTGATCTCCATGTTTCTTTTTTGGCCTGACCTATAGAGGCATGTCTGTTTTGAGTGCACGTGGTGCAAATGATCTATGTGGAGTGAATAGATGCTAGTCAGTGGGATTATCACCATATCAGGTGCGTGATATATTATATATTATATATATATATTTATGAGACGTGTATCATTAGGGAATCGAGGATGTGGGTTACATGAGGTGCCTTGGGCATTGTGGCATTGAGGATGCGGGTTACTTGAGGTGTCGTGGGAATCAGGGCATCAAGGATGTGGGTTACTTGAGGTGCTATGGGCACCGGGGAATCAAGGATGCGAGTTACTTGAGGTGCTTGGCACCAGGACCTCGTGGAGGAAGTCACCGATGCGGTGTGGGCTATGTTGGGTGTCTGGAGTGACACGTGAGCACCAATGAGGTGCAGGGGTGACGATGCATCACGGATGGACTATGCGTTCGGAAAACAGGTTAGTAAACCCTTGTTTGTTTTATGTTATTTTTGGTTCAGACTGGGTTAGGCAATTGCTAAGGTGGGGAACCCCTTTTTGGAATATAAGTTGGGACCTCTAAGACCGAGGAAGTACATGTTACGTTGAATGGGGCGGTATGTTTGGTGACATCTCTGGTTTTCATTTCATTGCTCGGGGACGAGCTATGTTAAGGTGGGGACTTTGTAAGAACTAGGGTTTTTGGAATGGGTCAAAATCCCGACCCTGTTTGAATTTTTGACTGGTTTCTGAGGAAACTGGAGAAAATGGAAATTTTCTAGAAATTTCCAGACTACACGCTGTGTACATTAAGTACACACCGTGTATATGTTAAGCGAGTGACCGGCCGTGTGCTCACTGAGTACATTCCATGTGATGACCATGTAGAAATTTCTTACTACACAACGTGTAATTTTAAACACACCGTGTACCCTCGACCGTGTGGTGGCCATACATGGCGTGTAGCCCTGTTGGCCAGGTAGAACCAGGTACACACCATGTTCCCCTTGGACACGCCGTGTTGTCAAGCCGTGTATGAGAGATATACATGGCGTGTGGGTAAGCCAGCGAGGAAGAGAAGAGAAACCAAGTACACACCGTGTACCCATAGGTTTACGCCGTGTACTCATGTCGGCAGGTGTGGAAAGTATGGATGCAGAATTTAGCCATATTATGAATAGTTAAATGACCTACACGGCGTGTAGTCGTTAATTACACCCTATATAATTTTTTTTTGTTAAAATGGACAGTATCCTTGTTTTGAGGAAAAACCTCAATATCTCACCAGGTTTCACGAACGAATCTAGCCGGGACTTCAATACTCTCCCAGTTCTTCTTCCGAAGTCAGATTCAAACTCCGATTGATGTGTTGTAACCCCCTCGTTAAGGCCTCGATTCCTCTTGGGCCGTTTTGTTTGATTTTTGTTCTAGAACGAGTTACTGGGGTCTGAGCGGTTTTGAATCTGTTTTAGATTTATAGTGTTTTAGACCGAATTGGTTATTGTTATCGGTGGAGTAGCATTGTATGAGTCTCAGGTAGGTGGTGCTTACCTCCTTTTTTTTCGTGGTTGTTTTTGGTGACGCATCCCTCAGCGCATTTTCGGGTATTTTGAGTGGGACCCATTTTATCTATTGTTTCATATTGAATTGCTTGTTGGACCTATGAGATGACTTTGGGTATGCCCTGTTACCAGTTTTTATGAGTGGGACCGGGTGAGGGGCCATTGCTCATTGGGGAATTTAAGCCGAGGAATGCCAAAATGGGTTTAATTGAAATATTAATGTGTTAAACTACTGAGTTTAATTTTTTAAGCCTGCTATAAATTGTTAGAGGAATTCAAGACCTCAGTGCTTTTGTTCGATAGCCTTTAGGATGGGGCAATTCAACTGTTTAAATTGTTTTTCCAGTTTTGAGTTCTATTGAGTTTGATATATATGCAATTGCTGAATTGCACATGCTAGACCCTTTGGGTTGTGTTGGGCTTGACCCAGTTACACTTGAGTGATGCTGATCATAGGTTGGGCTTGGCCCAGGTTACTTTGGGTGGTATTGACCACAGGATTAGGCATCACGGACGTCAGCTTGAGGAAGTACAACTGTCAGGTTGGGCATGACCCGGGTTACTAGGATGGCGATGCCATTAGACTTGAGATGCATGGTCGTAGGGATAAGAGGTGTCAGATGTGTTGGTGGATTAGGTGATATTTTGTTGATTACATATCACCTAGGACATTGAGTAGTGTGCACACATAGATACTCTGTGATGATGTGGTTATGACCACTCGTGTGGGTAGAGGCCCCGATAGCTGCGGTTAGGTATTTTGGTTGGGGGTGCATGTCGTAGAAAGCTACGTGGGAGGTGAGGAGCCTTCAGGGGATAGCATTGAGACTATCGGGTTCGGGGCTGAGGCTCACCGTTATTTGAGGGCAGACATCGCTGTTCCTCTGGGTTATTCTTGGGCGTGCCTTTGGGACGTCGGTACTTTTGACACGAGGTATCAGGAGGCACATGGTTCTAGATTACTTTTCTTGGGCGTGCCTTCGGGACGTTGGTACTTGAGACACGTGGTGTCAGGGGGAACATGGTGTTGGGCTACTTGACTAAGATTCCGGTGTTGGCCGAAGCAGGCGACACTCCATGGTGGATGCTGAGCACCAGAGGAGTTAGTGTTTATTTGTGAATTTTACTGCTTACAATTTTCCTTACACATTAATAACTTCTTAAACACATATATTTGGTACGCACTGTTGGGTGGTATCCTACTGAGATTTGTCTCACACCCTACATGGGCCCTCCGGGACACGTGCAGACTTTAGGGATTTATGTGCAGGAAAGAGGCCAGCTTCAGAAGCTGGGTTGCGTTAGTTGTTGCATGGAGATGGTATGGACCTTGAGGTCATACCTTGATGGGGTTACTTGGTTTTGTTTTCCTTTATTTATTGGCATGATGACTTTATTATAAATCAACTATTGGTTATCCATTATCACCATTATAAATTGATATGTATGACTTGTTATGGATACATGTTGGTTTTTTACAGTAGTAGTTTCTTGTGATATTTATCATGTTGTTCTGTTTACTTACTGCTGCTATTGTTTATATTTATTTCTTATGCTATTTATCTATATGTTGGAACCATGGTCTTCTATGCATGATTTTGAGTATGGTTTGTTTTTGTTGTCAATCCTCAGTCGAAGTTCCGAATGTGTACTGGCAAAGTGATCATATAGTTCAAGCAGACAACAGTATTAAAGGTGGCGCCGTTTCCCAGTGTTTGCCAAATTTTTGGGCCTGAAAATCGACAAATGGAGAAAAGTGTTTTTGGAAAAGAGACTTACGCACCGTGTACTTGATGAAGAGGAAACTTGTGTGCCATATGTTTTTCAAGATCAGAACATGCGAAAATGGAAAAGGGATAAGGGCCGCGCAAGTTTTGGGCTGGTCGCGCAAGTGACCTGCGCGCCATGAAGAGACTTGAGCGTCGATGCCTAAGAGGACTGGAAACGTTCCCTCCTATGGTTTTTCAATATCATAACTTCAAAATATGGAAAATTAAGGATGGTCGCACAAGTATTTGTGTGGTCACGCAAGTGAGTAGCATGACAGAGGATAGGGAGGATGAGCTGCGTGCCGGAACCTACGTGCTGAGGGAAGACTTGCGCACCACCACGCAGGGGGTCCAGTTTGCCTATAAATAGAGGACCCCCTCCTCATTTACAACGGAGTTCAAGACTGAGAGATTTTTTGATCTCTCATCGCGCAAGTATTTGAGTCACGAAGTGGTTCTTGGGTCGCGCAAGTAGAGGCTGCGCGCCGGTTGTTGGTTGTGCGACTAAGGTGGTTGGGGAGTTAAAGGCACAATTTCGTGTAAGTTCAGAGTTGAAAAAGGCAGTGTCGCACAAGTGGGTTGGTGTCACCTGCACACCGAATTAGTAACGCGCAAGTGACTTGCACGCCGGGATTGAAACTTGTGCACTAGGCTTGGAGAAGCGCACCAGGGTTGTGAAAGTACATCTGTCCTCTTGAAGCTGCACGAAAGCTGGAAGATCTCCCGGTACCCTCAGCACAAAGTGAGATTCATCTTCTCGTGATAATTGGACTTCAATATAGCATCTACATACAACGAAGGACGCATTCTTATGCAATGATGAAGAGACCTTCACGTCTATAAACTGAGTGTGACTTCACCAAGGGTAGTGAGCCAAGGGGAGTCAACAAGAGTGACCTGAGGGATGGAGGGAGCAATCCTTGAACCTTTGTAAAGGCAGTGAGCCTGGGACAAAGTGACTGTGCCCGAAGCTTTTTAATCCACATCCAGTGAAGATTAGTGGAATTTGGTATGACCGACAACTTGTTGGCGTATGCTCCTTGGACATAGCCCTTAGTGGTGGACCAAGTAAAAAGTGATGTGTCATCTCTATGCATGTGAATGTTTGCTTTTTGATCACATTCATCATATAGGTTCATCAAGTTCCTACGAATGTGGGAACAAGATCCATCACATTAAAAGAAAAATTTGTCACCCTGATTCACCCCTCCCCTCTGAAGGTGTCCCTAGGTGTTTCACTATATCAGTTATGCTTCCGCTCTGTAGGTCTGGTTTGAGTCTGCTAAGTATTTCATTCCGCTGTATATTTATTATTATTCTTCGACCAGTACCCATATTATGATCCTCTGAGAGGGTATATCCTCCCCAATATACCTAATAGACCCTTGCTACTAGTTGGAATCCTTTGGCGTTCAGGGAGGTGCGCCTAAGGTAATAACACCCAACCCATTTGGCACTGTTCGGGTGGCTGTCCGGGTCTGAGTCATTACAATTAGTATGTTTCTTTCAAATGAGAATGACATACTTTGGTTTTACTACTGATTATACTTATATGTTCATGAAATGTATACAAACTAATTTTTTAGGTTTCTAGGAGGATTACTTATATCATGCTGGATAGAACTAGCTCAGAACTTTTTGGACAACTACTGTGTCACTGCTTTTGGTGTGCTTTTGGGTATTTAATTTTAGATTCTTTTATCTATTCCTTTTTTATTTTATATATGTATTTGTGGGATAGCTTTGGTTTCTTTTTATATTATATCATAGAGTTTATTTTTTATTATTCATCTTATCTCTTGATCCTATATTATTATAGAGGGTGATTCCTTCTATTTCGTTATATTTTTTCACCCTCAATGATAGTCGCCAACCTAGGGCCTACTAGAGGTAGGAATAAAGGGCCATCATCTCTCTCCCCTCATTGAAAAATCTTTGTTGGAAGGGGACCGTTAAAGAGTGTAATCAAATTTATATAGTTGTGTTATATGATGGGGTTTTGAGTTATACAAAGTGAAGTCTGAATGGGTTTGTATGGAAACATTTCTAGTTCAACTTGGTGTGTACCATAGGTCAGGGAGACCGACTAGAACATGTGATTTTAGGGGCTAATTTATATGGTATAGACCTAGGAGAGGTACATGCATCATGATGACTTGTTTTCCAATTGGAGTTGAACTGTTTTGGTAAGGGTAAAATGATTAATTTGTATTAAAATTAATCTATATAAAATTACATAATATCGGGATTAATAAATTCTTATTTCCTCATTTAGATACTGAACATAGACATCATCTGCATGTGGTTCAAAAATGAAAGGTTATTTAGGTTGATTTGGTTGTTCATCTAGGGGTTGATTTGGAAGAGGAGGATGAGGGTTAGAAGAAGGAATTGTGCACTTTTCAGCAGCAGGATTTGGGGATGTATCAGGGTAGTGTGTTCGATGTGGAGACAAAGAGCTGGATGGAAGAGATTGAGGTTTATTTTATTTTGATCTAGGACCTGATGGGATGTTGGGTCCCTTTAGTAGTTAGTCATATGTTGGGAGTTTCATATCTATGGTGGACGTTGTATCTGGGTGAGCAAAAGGAGGTAGATGTTTTGTGGGTTAGCTTTTAGAAAGAGTTATGGGTAGAGTTTCTTTTGTCAACCATGAAGGTAGTGAAGAGGAAATAGATTCTTTATCTTCAATAGGGGAGTATTTCAGATTGGGAGTTTGAAATCAAGTTTAATGAACTATTTCATTTCACCTCAAATATTTTTCTACATGAGGAGTCTCATATGAGAAATCTTAAGGGGGGATTTAATCCTTATATATAGTATGTAATTACTCATTTTATCTTTCCATTTTATTTATAGGTTCAATAGAAAGAAGAGTTGATAAAGAATATGAACTTGTGAGGAGGTTTTCCATGAGAGGGGAACCATTTGCGTTTCTTAATGAGTAGAGTTGTCAGTGCTAGGTCTCAGGCACCGAGACTATTGAGGTTTTTACTAGTGGGGATTTGACCTCAGCTGATTCCCTTTCGTCCATCTGGGGCTAGTGGTTTTCATACCATTCATGGTGATATTAGGCTAGTGTGTTTTTAATGTGGGATTCATACACATCATCTAAATTAGTTCCCAGTGGTTCTTAGATATTAGTTTGGCGGAGGAGGTCATGTTTAATGCTAGTCTTAGTATCACTTTCCAATGAGACCATTTTAGGAGTAGGGGAAACAAGATTATGATCTTCTAAGAGAATATGGAGTAGTTAGAGGCTAACCTTAGGATATTCCTCACATTTGGGGACCTCTAGTTGAGTGTCTCCATGGAGGTAGTTATAAGATGATAAGAAAATGATATGGGTGTGGTCATTTGCACACAGTATAGAAAACAATGCCATAGGTTACATATATCATTTGAGATATACTCAGTTTTTTGTCGACCCATGTTAGTGCCTCATTTGATTTAGGAAATTCACACTCCATTATTTCTCCTGATCTATTCTTTTCTCTGGGTCTAGAAATATAGAGGCTTTCCATGTACTTTTTGTAGACTACACTAGTTGGAGGTCAGACTAGTATATTTGATGTATGCTTGGGGAGTAGACGGATGATGGGGACACATCAGTCCCATGGGGATATTTCCTTCCTATATATGAAAATATTTGATTTCATAAAAGGATTTTATTAGTTTTATTATATATTTTCTTTTATTGACTGCTTATGGAGGGGATTCATGTTTTCAAATGTGGATAGAAAACATGTGGGTTTAGTTAATGATCGAGGTTGTCAGGTGGGCATTCATCATATGGAGACCCTTCTTCCTTTGATCAATAAGTGTTCTATAGAATCAGTGGGTGCTGGGAAAATGGATGTCCCCAGGGTTGTTGGGGAGTTTCTGGATGTTTTTCTCAAGTATTTTGTGATGCTACCCCTCAATATGATGTTGAGTTCTGGATAGACTTACAACCTTGTGAATATTTTATTTTTATAACTCATTATAATATGGAACCTTCTAAGTTGTGGATGTTGAGGATTTATATAGATGATATGATGAATAAGAGTTTTAGCTAGCCCAATTTTTCATCATTGGGTGCTCTAGTGTTGTTCTCCAAGAAGAAGGATAATAGTATGAGGTTGTGTATAGACTATCAAAATTTGAATCAGGTGATGGTCAAGAAAGATTACCCTATTCCATGGATATATGATATTTTTAACAGTATTAGTGGAGTGGGTTGGTTTTTTAACATTGATATATGGTCTAGATATCACCATTTTAGGGTGAAGGAGAGTGATATCACAAAGAATTCATTCAGATGCTGGTATAAGCACTTTGAGTTTAAAAACATGTCCTTTGGTCTTGGGAATGCACTGATTGTTTTCATGGGGATTATGAAATCCATCTCCCATGAGTTATTGGACTGTTTCATCATCATATTCATTGAAGACATCTTGATATACTCAATGTTAGAGGAGGGGAATACCAATCATATGAAATCTATCTTGCAGGTTCTTTGACACTACGCACTCTATAGGAATTTTTCTAATTGTACGTTTTATACATGAGAGGTGCATTTCATTTGGAATGTGGTGTCTCAAACGAGTGTGTATGTAGACCCATCAAAGGTCGAGTTAGTTTCTTATTAGGAAGAAATCAAAAAAGTGGTAGAGATTTATAATCTTCTTAATATTACATTCTATTATCAAAGGATTGTTCTTGATTTATCTCAATTTGTGTCCCCATTGACAGTGTTGACTGGGAAGGACCATATTTTTTTTGTGGAGTGATCAGTGCCAGGCATCATTTGATTACCATATGGAGAAGTTGGTTAGTTCTCTAGTGATCCAGTTACCAGAAGAGGGAGTTATGTTTGAGGTGTTTTATATTGCTCCCTGTTTTGTCTTGGGATGAATTCTGATGAATAAGAGGGAAATGATCTCATATGGGTCTAGGTAGTTCTGCCCCATCAGAATAACTACACCACCCATGATCCAAAGATAGTATTTTTTGTGTTTACACTGAATATATGGTGACATTACCTCATTGGTGAGTTATTTTTGATCTTCACGAATCACAAGAGCTTTAGGTATATCATTTCTTAGTGAGACCTGCATTTGTGGTAGTGGAGGTGGAGAGAGGTTATTTCAGATTATGATCTCATGATCTCTTACACCTCAAGAAAAGGGAATGTTTTAGTCAATTCTATGAGATGGAATTTATGGAATGATTCTATTTAGGAGTATGAGGATGCTTATAAAGGAATCGAGGAGTTATAATCCTTACAATTAGATGAAAGGGTGGATTATGGCAGGGGTTGTTTGTTTCAAATGACAGTTCAGTCTTCTTTGATGCATCAGGTGGAAGAGGCTCAATGGGGAGACTCAGAGGCAGAGGTGATGCATGATCATGTTGTCCATAGTGATTCTTTATAAGGATGGTTAGAGGATAGTTAGAGATAAAGGTTATTTACTGGGAGGTTATTTTTTTGTTAGAAATGCGTGAGTAAGTCCTTCATGATTTTAATAATTTCAACTTTGGTGGTACACCCAAGAGTATCCAAGATATTCTATGATTTCAGGAAGAAGTTTTGGTTGTCTAGAATGAAACTGGTGGGGGTGTATTTTGGAATAAGTGTTTGGTTTTCCAGAAGTTCAATGTAGATCATCATGTTCCTGGAGTTTTTTTTCATCCTCTGTATGACATCTCGTCTTTTTATTACATAACTTTTCACTATATTTTACAAACAGATGATCTTTAAAGTTTAGTGTTTTGAAAAAAGGTATATAATACAGGAAAACATAAAAAATTATTTTAATCCACTTGAAAGTATTCTTCAAATGTACATCCTATGTAAATTTATTACATCTCCAAACCTAGGGACATACATCGAAGGAAAGGGTGAGCAGAAGGCCCAGTAAGGGAAAACATGTGAAATAGTTTACTTGTGAACTTGAGTGATATCAATAAGAAAATGAGAAATATCATAAGGAATGATAAAGATAAATATCTTAATAATAATAACATGAATAATAACTTGAAAATGTGGCGACAAAAAATTATTTTAGATATTCATAATCATATCACTAAGGTCGATCCCCACGGTGTCCTAAAAATTACAAAGGTTATTCACACAAGGTATCGTAAAACTTGTCATTTCCACTGATTAGTTTCTTTACCCAATGAATTAGAGATCTATCATGTAGAACCCTTAATATGTATTTATTTTTATTCTATACCTAAAGATCATAATAATACATTTCATAAATAACCCAAAGATAATAAAAGAAATGGGTTTCATTTCAAAATTATTGAGTTTTAAAAAGTGCTTAAAACATGATCATTATGTCATTTATATCCCAAGAAAATGGAATGAGTGTTTTATTTATGTAAATCATAGAATCAAATAAATAATTTTTATTACATGATTAATACCCCTATAAATGAATTATGTTTGTGTATTCACATAAAGAAAATCAAAGAACTTCTTGAGAGAAAGAGAGATATTTTGAGATGAAAATTATGTAGCATAACGAGTATGAAACATGTTTTTATAAAACATTAAAAAGAGAGTGGAAAAGATTAAACCATTAATAAAAGACTCATAATACATTATAGTGAAAGAATAAAATAGAAATAATAATATTTTATTGAAATTTTAAAGGCATAACACAAAAAAGTGAAATTGAAAGGAAAAGAGAAGTTGAGAATTCCATTACATAGAAGAGTAACTTCTAAAACCCTAATATTAGGTCCTTAAGGGATTGGGAAAACCTTGGGAGCACTTATTGTGTGGTATTTCAATAATAGATTAGAGTTTAATGATTGTTTAATGAAAGGAAACCAAATAATGAGTGTGTATTTATAGTAAAAGAGAGGTAGTTTTTTATTAATTTGAAAGGAAAACTAATTAGTGGGATTTGCAAAGCTGTGGCCTTGCCCACGGTATTTCCCCATGGTATTGGCCACTTGGGATACCTCGTATCATATTTTAATCAACAAGAGTCTAAAATAATATTATCTTACTCATTACATAATTATGATAGAGTTATGATGTCATTAAACATACAAAAAATTAAAAATAAATTTTTATCATTCATTGAAAATTCACCTATTTCAAAAAATCCCAAAAATTCACTCTAACCAGTTTTTTGATGTTTATAATTCAAAAAGGAACTCCATTTTATAAAAGTATATTTTATTTTAAATTAAATTAAATAAATAAAATAGTAACACTTACCAAATAATTTCAAAAACATTTATTTACTTATACTTTGAAATAAATATATCACATTACCATTTAAGATGACTCAATTATATTTATACTTCCTTAGGCAAGGTTACTATTCCATTGGTCATATTATTATTCATAATGGTAAAATTACTATTCCAAGGTTTGTATTCACCAAAAATTAAGACGATCTTATCAGATTTTAATTATCCTACTAAATGCATCCATATATGTCCATTTTTCAAAAATCATTTCATAGATTCAATTATTTAATAATTATTTAACAAAAATATCTTTTACTTTTCATCAAAATAATACTATTCATCAAAAAATAGTATTCATCAAATACTATTCAAAAAAATTTAATCTTCTTAGAAAACTACTAAAATTCACCCTAGATTAATATTGAAATGTGAAACTCAAAATTGATATTTATTTTACCATAATAATTATCTAAGTACGGGAAATCTCTGATAAGTATAATTTTTTTAATTCTAAAATCAATTTATCAAATTTTTCTTAATTAAACATATATTTTATTAAGAAAATATATTCATAAAAAGAAAATGATGAAATTACACTTTTATTAAAATAAAGGTAAAAAATTTTAAGTATCTAGGGCCCCAACACATAACCCCTTAAAACACCTACATATAACAGAAGGGTAAGGTGTGCAATGGTGATAGAATCTTGGGGTGGCTTAGAAAACATTACCTGAGTGGTGATTTCTATCAACTTGAACTTCTACCTTAGGTGATTTCGTTGAAGCTTAACATGTTAAAGCTCAGCTTGGGAATGGTCCAGATCAAATCCTAGTGATGCTACCTCTTTCCCAAGCTATGAGAAATGGGCTTAGTATGGAAAGAGTCTACTGGATGAGGCCATTGACTCTTCTTTATTCATTAATTATCCATTATCATTTCTATTTATAAACAATAATTATAACATAAAAATTATTATTATTTCCAACTATCATATTAGCCATCAGTTATATAATGGTCAAAACTTGATGGTTAAATTTCAAGTATACTTATATAGTTTTATTCATTAGGAAATAGTGAAACATACATTTTTACGAAACAAAATATCATTCAAAAAGATCAGGTCATTAGATTCTCCCCATAGACAAATTTCATCCTCAAAATTTCAACTCATACTCTTAGAAGAGAAATGGTGTGGGTTCTTATACCTCATTACCTCCTATGGATCCCACATATCATCTTCATATTTGGGGTTTCTCTACAACAATTTAACGAGATGGGTAGTATTGTTTTGTATAACCTTGTCTCTAAAGTCCAAGATCTCCACCAGATGCTCCTCATAAGAGAGTTTATGTTTTAGTTGTACCACTTCAGGATTTAGTACATGTGAAGGGACAAGTTTGTACATCCTCAAGAGATATACATGGAAACATCATGAACTTGTGCTAGACTTGGAGGAAGTGCAAGCCGATAGGACACTACCCCTATGCAATCAAGGATTTAATAGGGGCCAATATACATAGGCCTTATAATTCCTTTCTTTCCATACCACACGAATCTCTTCCATGGAGAAATTCAAAGGAAGACCTCGTCACCAACATCAAACTCTATGTCCCTTTGATGGTTTTAGACAAAGATATTATACCAACACTGAGAATAAATAATGTATTGTTGGATAGAATAAACCTTTTTTTTCATCTCTTGCACAAGATCACGCCCAAGAAACTTTGTCTCACCAACTTCATCCCAAAAAGTATGATTTCTACATCACTTCCCATATAGAGCTTCATAGGGTGCCATTTGAATGCTTGAGTGGAAGTTGTTGTTCTATGAGAACTCAAATAATGGGAGAAGTTGATCCCACCCACCGTTAAATTCCATTGATCATGTTCTTATCATATCCTTGAGTGTTTTAATAGTCCTTTCAGATTGGCCATCAGTTTGGGGGTGATAGGTCATACTGAAATTCAATTTTGTACTCAATGCATATTGAATACTTATCCAGAATTTTGATGTGAACCTTATATCATGATCAGATATGATAGATATTTGTACCTCATACTACCTTACCACCACCCTCACATAAATTCTGGCAAGTTTATCAAGAGGGAAATTCTCCCAAATAGAGATAAAATGGATAGTCTTCATGATATGGCCCACTATAATCCATATCACATTGTTTCCATTAGAAGTTATCAGGAGACTAGAGATAAAGTTCATAGTGATATTTTCACACTTTAATGATGGTATAGGTAGTGGTTGTAATACCCCTTTAGGAAGTTGTCACTCTTACTTCACTTAATGACATACCAGGAACATTGAAGTGTAGCCAGCAAAATCCCTTTTCATGTTATCCCACCAAAAATGATCACAAAGGCCCCTTTACATTTTATTTCTTAGAGGATGTATATAGAATATAGAGATATGAGCTTCATCCATCAACTCATTCTTTATTTCCAGAATATATGGAACACATAGTCTTGTACGAAATTTAAGTACACCTTCTTGATCAATATTTAACATATGAAACTTCCCCTCTTTCACAACCTCAAACTTCTTCTGTAACCAAGGATCCTATTTTTGAGATTTATTGATCTTCTATAGTAATTATGGTTGAGAAATCATTTGATATATGGTGGATAATTTCCCTTCCCTTAAAATCTCTAGGTCCCTTTTTACTTGGTTTTTATCAAATGATCTCTTTGAATCCTCATCATTTCCAGCACAATATGATATTTCCTACTTAATTCACTAGAGACATTGGTTTATCTTCCAGGGTGATAATGAATTAAAAAATCATATCCTTTAAAAAGTTTCAACCATCTCCTCTATCTCTTGCTCAATTTCTTTTGTTTGAAAATATACTTCAAACTATGATGGTCTGTATATATATCACATTTATCCCCATATAGATAATTCCTACATATCTTCAAAGAAAAAAAACCATAGACAGCTCAAGATCATGCATTGGATAATTCTTCTCATAATTATTCAATTTTATATATGCAAAAGAAATCACCTAGTAATTTTTCATGATGACACACCCAAGTCCTTTCATAGATTCATTGCTAAAAATAACAAATCCTTCTCTAACTGAGGGCAGAGATAACATGGGTGCTATAACAAATCTCTTCTTCAACACATGGAAACCGTCTTCTTACTCATTTGTATAAATGAACTTTACCCATTTTCTAGTTAACTTGGTTAGTGGATTGGAAAGTCATGATTTGTTTTTGACAAACCTCTTATAGTATCCTGCTAAACCAAGGAAACTATGAATCATAGTTACTATTGTGGGATGAGACCACTCCTCTAAAAACATTGTCTTTGTAAGGTCAACTGATATTCCATCATTGGTTAATATTTCCCCAAGAAAGAAACTTGGTGTGACCAAAATTATCATTTTATGAACATTCTAAAAATCCCCATCCTTCCATAGTGTTTTCAAAATAAACCTTAGATAATCCTCATTCTCCTCACGAATTTTAGAATATATCATAATATAATCAATAAAAACTAGGAAAAAATTATCAAGGTAGTAGTTAAAGACTCTATTCATCAAATACATAAATATTTCAGGTGTATTAATCAAGATGAAGACCATAAAAACATGCTCATAATTCTCATATCTTGATTGGAAGGCGATTTTTGGAATATCTTCTTTCTTCATCCTCAATTGATGATTACTAGAACAAAGATAAATCTTGGAGAAGAATTGATCCCCATGAAGCTGGTCAAATAAGACATAAATTCTTGGAAGAGGGTATTTTTTCTTCATTGTGGTCCTATTTATTTATCTATAATCAATGCATAGCCGCATTGATCCATCCTTATTCTTTAAAAATAGAACAATTTATCCTTAATGAGATACAATTTTTCTGATAAAACACTTCTCCAAAATATATTGGAGTTGTTTATTTAATTCCCATAGCTCCATATATTCCATTCTATATAGGGTCCTTGATATCTGATGAGATCCAAGTGCAAGTTCAATGGAGAACTCTACCTCTTTTTCTAGGGAAGGTCTATATAACTCCTTAAGAAACATGTTAATGTATTCTTGAACAATGAGGACATTTAATATCCTTATAATCTCATTTACTTATTCATATTCACTGATAAAATCCATAAAGAATTCAATATTAGGTTCTTCTAGACAAAGATCGGGTTGAGATATCTCTCATTGGAAGATAACTATAGGTCTTCCATTCAAGACTACTGAGGTTTCCTTGCTTTTTCATTTGATATTAGCAATATACTTTGGGATCCAGTACATCCCTAGTATAATTTTGAATTCAAATATTGGAATGACTAATAGATTAGTGATAATATTGTTCTTAATAAAGTAAATACTAGGGTTTCTAAACATTGTTGATGCTTAGATAATCCCTTTAGGAATTGAAAACTCTACCTTAAGAAGTTAGGAATTGACTCTATATTATTTTAAAACTTGGAGGAAATAAAACAAGGTGTAGAAACATAATAAAAAAAGTACTTTATATCATTGAGAGAAAAATAAGAGTACCTACCCCTATATTATTTGGAGCTTCAACTTCGGGTGTTGGGATAGAAAAATTACAACCTTTCTCCCTTGGCCTATGCTAAGGTTGATTGTGATTCCCCTCCAATACCCTAGAATTTGGAAAGTTAATTGGAAAAGTGTACAAGTAGTCCACACTTTAAGCATTGGACTTTAGGTAGGGTCTGCATTATGTTCCCTTTTTCATTAGTGTTGGGAAGTTGAGGCTTCACCTCATTATGAAAATTTCGAGCGATATGGCCATCTATTCCACAACTGTAACAATTCCCACTCCCAAGAAGGAAGTTACCCGAATGCTTATTCCCACATTTATTACATGTGTAAGTATTCACTTTCTTTTTAACTCTTCACTGATCATATATCTTCTTCAATATTAGCTCTATTGATCTCCTTTTATCATTGGATAAATGGGACCACTACATTTCACTAAACTCTAGTTAGACTTTCATAGCACTACGTACGTTCTCTTCATAATTTTCATTGTTTTAGTTTTACATGTTCTTACATTTATGAGGTCTTATTCCACCTAATAATATATCATCCTTCCCATTAGGATCCATAACAACTCTGGAGGTGTAATGTGAAATCCTTGTGAATTTCATCTCACAGCTTCCCATAGATTCATTCTCCTTATTATTTAGCTTGTGAAATTCCTTCTCTATTTTCCTTATCATAGAATGATGGAAATACTTATTGAAGAAGATCCCTATAAACTCTTCATACTCTATAGCTTCAATATCACCTCCGGGACTCATGTTTTTAATCAGCACCCACCACTGATCAACTTCTCCCTCTAAGAGCTAAACAGTCAGGTTAACCTTCTCTTGTTCATAACAACGAAGTAATGAAAAGATCTTTTCTATAGAGATTATCCACTATTCATCAATCAATGGGTCCATAGATCCACTAAAAATTGGTGGTCATTGATGTATAAATGACTCAATGTAAAGTTATTCCCTTCTTGGTGAAATAAATATCTCATCATGATTCAAGTTATTTCCCATAACATGATTCATTAGATTCATCATTCTAATGAAAGTTTCCATTTTGGATTCTATCGGGGGACCGTCAGTGCACGGTCTATTTTAGTCACCATTTTCATAGTTCATCATATTTCCCGCAATTTGGTAAAAGAAGAAAACCTTAGTGAGAAACTTGTTTCATTTAAGAATCTTATAACTCTAAATGATTTTTATGTATTAAAACATCATTCTTAAACACATTATTCATTATAAACAATTAAAGTTTCTATAAATCATTTATAATGGTTCATAAAAAGATTGTGATTAACAAAACATATCCCCTGAGGGTGTCAAACTAGGAGTATAAAAAGGCCCATTTTCATGCACCAGTTCCCATTCGAGTCTAGCTCAAAGTGGTGTTTTTTTTGTTTTACCCCTAGATACATCTATTCCAGAGCCACATCCACTTGTTCGTATCCAGGCATGGACTTATTTTTTTTCAAAAACCACTTACTTAATATTTCACCAAAATATTAGGAAGTTTTCCTATATTTAAACTTTTATATAGGGTTATTAATAATGTTCTCATATCATAATTTCTATAAATAACTAAACCATCATTTGATACCAACAATGGAATCCTACCTTTTTATTACATAAATTTTCATTACATTTTACAAATAGAGGATCTTTAAAGATTTGTGTCTTGGAGAAAGGTACATAATACATGAAAAAATAAAAAAATTATTTTAATCCACTTTAAAATATACTTGAAATTTTCTTCTTACGTAAATTTATTTCATCTCATAACCTAGGGACATACATCAAAGTAAAGGGTGAGAAGAAGGCCCAGTAAGGAAAAACAAGTGAGACAATTTACATGGGAACTTGAGCAATATCAATAAGAAAATGAGGAATATTGTAAAAGAATGATAAATAGACATATATTAAAAATAATAACCTCAATCATAACTTAAAAATGTGGCAAAAAAAATTAATTTAGACATTCATAATAATATCACCAAGTTCCATCCCCATGTGGTCAAAAAAATTACCTAGGTTATTCACCAAGGATCATAAAACTTGTCATCTCTAAAGATTAGTTTCTTTACATAATGAATTGGAGAGATATCATGGAACACCCTTTATATGTCATTATTTTCATGTGAGACACATAAATGATAATCAAAAATTTCATAAATAACCCAAATAGAATAAAATCAATGGGTTTCATTTCAAAATCATGATGTTTTAAAATGATCTTAAAAACATGATCATTATGTCATTTATAACTCATGGAAAGGGAATGATTGTTTTATGTAGGTAAATTCCAGAATCAAAAAAAATATTTTTACGTCTTGATGAATACCCCTATAAATGAAAGTGTTTTGGGTATTCACATAATTAAAATAAAATAATTTATTTATAAAAAGAGATATTTAGAGATGATAATTTTGTAGCATAACAGGTATGAAACATGGTTTTATAAAACATTAAAAAGAGATAGGATAGGGGTCACCCATTCATAAAAGGATCATAATACTATATAGGGATAGAATAAAATGAAAATAGGAACATGATATGTAAATTTTAATTATACACCACATAAAAAATAACTTGAAAGAAAAAGAGAAGTTGAGAATTCCCTTACTATGAAGTGTAACTTTTAAAAATTTACGATTGGGACCTTGAGGTCTTGAGGAAACATTTAGAGGACACCTTTTGAGGAGTCCTTGGGAGGTATTACTATAAAATATTCAAGGTTAATGATTTTTTAATGAAAGTAAATAAAATAATGGGTGGGTATTTATAGTAGAAGAGATGGAGTTTTTTAGTAATTTCAAAGGACACATCATTTGTTGTAATTGAAAAAACATGGACTCTCCCATGGTATTGACCACTTGGGACACCTTATATCATATTTTAATAAAAAATAGTCGACCAACATATTATCTTACTCATTACATTAATATTACATAGTAATGATGTCATTAAACATACCAAAAATTCAAAATTGTATTATTTACTATTTATAAAAATTTAACTATTTTAGAAAAATCCTAAAAATTCACCCTAACCATTTTTCATTGTGTAGAATTAAAAAATGAACTCCATTTTATAATAATTAATTTCATTTTAAATTAAATTAATTAAATAAAATACTAACCCGTAGCAAATAATTTCTAAAACATTTATTTACTTATTCTTTGATATAATAATATCACATTACCATTTAAGATGCATAAATTATATTTATAATTCCTTATGTGAAGTTAATATTTTATTTTTCATAATACTATTCATAAGGGTAACATTACTAGTCACTGAATATTAAGTTGATATTATGAGACTCTAATTATATTACAGAACACAACTGTGTATGTCAGTTTTTTGAAAATCATTTCACAAAATCAATTATTTAATAATTTTTTTAATAATTTTTTTTTCTATTCATCAAAAATAATAATATTCATCAAATATTATTCATCAATGAAATACTACTCATCAAATACTTTTCATAAAAAAATTGAAACTTTTTTGAAATCTTCTAAAAATTAACCCTAGTTTAACTTTGAAATATAAAATTAAAAAATGATGTTTGTTTTACCCTAATAATTCTATAAGTATGAGAAATATTTGATAAGTACATTTTTAACTTGTAAAATCAATTTATAAAATTTTCCTTAATTAAAGATATATTTTATTAGGAAAATCTATTCTTAAAACAGAAATGATGAAATAACACTATTATTAAAATAAATTTATTTCATTTTTAGTATCCATGTCTTTGACACATAACCCCTTAAAACACCCGCATATTAACTAAGGGTAAAGTATAAAATGGTGATATAATCTTAGGGCTGATTATACAACATTTCCCGAGTGGTGATTTCTATCAACTTGAAAAATGGGCTTCTATTTATAGGCATGGATTGAAAAAATGGGCTTCCCAACATTGCCCGAGCAAAATTGGCTTCCCAATATCTGAAAAATGGGCTTCGTATGGAAATATTCTGTTGGATGAGGCCATTAAATCATCTTTCTACATTAATTATCCATTATCGTTTCTATTTATAAACAATTATTATAACATTAAAAATTAATATTCTTTTCAACTAGAATATTAACCATCGGTCATATAATAATAAAAACTCGGTGGTTACATTTCAATTATACCAATATAGTTTTATTTATTATAATGCAGTAAAACATACATTTTCTAGAAACAAAATAGTATTAAAAAAGTTCAGGTTGTTCTTCTTTGTATGTTCCTGAGTTGAAATGGGATGAAATCATGATGGATTTTATCACATTGTTACCCAAATATTAGAGAGGTTGTGATGATATCTGCTTAATCATGGATAAATTGAAAAAAATTCCAACTTCTTAGCGATCAAAGAGTTGAGAATAATGTATTCTATAGCTAAGATTTATGTTGATGATGTGGTGTGGTTACATGGAGTTTGTAGGTCCATTGTCTCATATTCTAACACATGTTTTACCTCCTGAGTTTGAAGGGTATTTCATCATGCTTAAGGAACTCAGTTACGCCTCAACACTACTTTCCACCTTTAGAAATATGGGCAGACCGAGCAAACCATCCATACCATGTACGATATGTTATGTGTGTGCATATTAGTCTTTGGTGGATCTTGGCTACAGAACCAGACTTTGTTCAAGTTTTTTGTACCAAAAAATAAATATCTCATCTATAGATATGGATATATTTGAGGCTTTATGAGGGAGATCTATCATTCTATGTTGTACTAGATATTGGTTGGGGAGACAACAGTTCTTGGCCCCGATGTGGTGTAGAGCATGGGATAAAAGGTTTATCTAGTTTTAGTGAGGACGAACACAACATACGACTAGAAGAAGACTTATTTCATCTTCTAGAGTATTAACTTAAAGTTGGAGATTGGGGAACATGTGTTCCTGAATGGTTCCCCTCAATGTGGTAAGAAAATGTTTAATTTGGGGATTAATCTTTATCCTAGGTTTGTTTGGCCCTTTGAGGTGATAGGGTGAGTTAGGAAGGGGGAATATCAGTTGTAATTTCGACTATGGCTAGAGAGGATCCATGAAAGATTCTAAATATCTCAAATTATTTGGTATCTACATGATAAATCCTATGTCATTTACTGGGTAGAGTTGGATATCAAGAATGACACGATGTTCAAAAAAGAACAATATAGATACAGGATCACCAAGATAAGGAGCTCTATGGATGGACCATTCCTTTGGTCCATGTGTTGTCGAGTCATGGTGTCCTAGTACAAAGAGATATGTTTTAGTATTTTATTACTCTATTTTTCTTGTGATATGATTTTTGGACCTTGTTGTTTTATTTGATGATTTTATTTACTATTTTGCAATATATGATGTGTGATAAAGTTTTAGCATATAAAAACGGTACTAACTAAATCATAATTGACATGAATTATACTATGAGGTTATTAAACTCATTCAGTAAATTTAGTGATGCCTAAAGAAAATAATATCATGACATGGAGGATTGAATTCCCTGATTCCTATATTTGGGACCACATGGTCCGTTGATTGCAGTGGTTGTTGGTTTGGGCTATGTGTGGGTTGTATGGATGTGTAGGTGTATGTATAGTGTTTGGTGGCTTGTGGTTTTTACCATTTGTTATGGTGATGTGGAAGTGTGTTTTTGATGTTGCGTGATATGTTTTTGGGCCATTTGGTTTGGCATGTTTGGATGGGGGTAGAATTGATGAGTAATCAGACCCTTGAGAGTTATCCCATGGGGTTGTTGTTTGGAACCCATTCCTTTTGGGATTGGTTTTTGATTCTTGAGGGTGAGAATCATTTTAGAGGTATCTGATGCAATGAACCATACCTTCCCGGTCCATAACTTTATTGGTTTTGGGTGTTGGAGGTGTTTTGAAGGAGGCTTGAGGAGGGTTTATAGTGGTTGGAGGTACATCAGAGTTTCTCTAGTAAATTCACATTATTAAAGGTTTACACAATGTGAATTGGTGTTTCATGGATTATGTAGCTAGTTAGTTTCACAAATTGTATGCAACTAGGGGGACTAATGAAATGGATTCATGTTGTGAAAGTAATTAACTTCATGTAATTAAATGATTTTGAGGTGATGTGATTTTCAGAAAAAAGTTTGAATTTTATAAAAAATTGTGGATTTCACATCATGAATATAATACATGACGTGGAACCAGTGGGATCTAGGTTATTTTAAAATCCTTTTGGTTGAATCCTTTCTCATTCTAGTGAAATTCATTCCCTCTCATTTTTGGTTAACCATATATAGTTTAGGGAAGAATTATATCCCTCTTCTCCCTTCTTCGATCAACTATTTTGGATGGTGGTGTTTCAAAAATTAGTGGAAATACCTTAGTTACTTTTTTGGTTGTCTTTCTTCAATTATTATACTAGTAATCCACTATAGTTTTTAATTTTTGGTTAGGGGTGTGAGTTGGGATGCATTTTTTATAATACTTTATGTAGTGTGGTTTGATCTGTGGTTTTTTTCATGCATTTTTCGTTTTTGGGAGTTTATTTTTATACCTATCTTGCCCAGTGAGTTGGAAAATCTTCTTTTAGGTAGATAATCCATCATTTCTCACTTTTTTTATCATGTGGTAGGGGTTTAATTTTTTTATCTATGGAGAATGGTTTTGTTAACTTAATTAAAGATTTTCAATTAGTTAATTAAAATTTATGGGGGAAAAGGAAATGATTCAAATGCTTTTATATCCTTGATTTTATTGTGGTTTTGTGATTGTATTATCTAAATTTCCCACTTGAAATTATGACCATTGAGGGATTTTTTTTCACAATCTTGCATGTGTTGTAGAACCCTTACATATTGTGTTTTTTAATATCACCCTAAAATGAAGAATTATCTAATCATTTATATTTTAATAATGATATGGTTCCCCCTAAATTTATTGATTGTGTGATAAAAACCCTAAAATAAAGAGAAATATAATAAAATCCCCTTAGTTAAATATTTAAAAAGATCTTTGATATGTTTTGTTGTGTGGCTATATTGTGGGGCATAAATGTGTGGTTGTCATGTGGTGTGGGGTGATGTGTGTGTTTTTTGGATGTGCTTTTAGTGTGGTGTGGTGATGGTTGTTTGGTTATTCTTTTGGGGAAGTGAGGTGATGGTTTTTTGGCCGTTCTTTTGGGGTAGTGAGGTGATGGTTTTATATGTACTTTTGGGGAAATGTTGTTATGGTTGTTTGTCCATTCTCTTAGGGGCAGTGAGGTGATGGATGTTTGTTTGTACTTTTGGAGAGGTGGGGTGATTGTTTGTTTGTCTATAATTTTGGGGTGTTGAGGTGATGGTTCAATGGGAATGATTAACTTCTCGTGTTGTGTGGTTTCATTGTGATAGAGGTCTGGGTAGTGATGAAATAATTATTTAACAATTCTTGAAATGGTTGGGGGTTTTAGTTTGGTTAATGGAATGAAAATTAATAATAAAAAAATAAATTACTGGTTGTTTGGTTGAATGTAGTTGTTGTAAAATAATGAAATGATTTGGATTGATAATAGAATGGGTTGTGAATGAAAAATGTGGTTTGTGGTTTGTGTGGTTTTATGCATTTAGAGGGGTAAAAAAGTGGGGAAATAGTGAGTTGGTTAGTGATTTTTTGTGAACCCATATGTTGGGTTTGTGTGTGTATATACATATATACTTCTATGTTCCTTTTTATTTCTATACGCACTCACCCATGTTGAGAACTATGTGATGAAACCCATATTTTCTCAAATGTGGTGGGGGTGTGTTTTCCAACATCATAATGATGATGATGGATGACTGGTTACCCACTCTTTCCCACTCTCTCTTCTTGGAGAGTATATATGAACACACTATTATGGATGAAGGTTTGTTAGTGCACTAGGGGATGGCTCATGTTTCATCAGCCAAGATGTGATGTGACCATACTTTGGGGAGATGACCCAAGTGTTTTCAAGTGAGATGTGATATATATGTGATGTGGGGTGGCTATGGAGGGGGTCTTTCATTGTATGAGAAGGGAATAAATTTGATGTCTTTCATGTTTTTTATACCCTACTACTCTAGTTATGGTTGTCATGTGATGAACCAAGTGTCTTTGGGAGAGATGATATGTGTCTGTACTATGGGTGCGGGGAAGGTGTTTGTGGGCATAATGTGATGTGACCGTGCTATAGGGTGGTGGTACATGTTATTTTGAAGAGATGGGAGTGCTAGTATGTATGGAGTTGGAGTGTAAGAGAAAAAATTCAGTGGGAAAGTGGTGCATAGAACCCTTTATCAATATGATTCTTACCATATTATTATACATGGTTTACGTTATTTGGGAAAGTGGTGCGTGGAACCCTTTATCGATGTATTATTATGATTCTTTCATATGTGTATGAGTGAATTTGGTTTTATAACTGATTATACTTGTATGCACACCCTATGTATATAAATATATTTTTATATATATAGGAAGATTACACAGATCATTCT
This sequence comes from Viscum album, assembly GCA_963277665.1. Taxonomy (NCBI): domain Eukaryota; kingdom Viridiplantae; phylum Streptophyta; class Magnoliopsida; order Santalales; family Viscaceae; genus Viscum; species Viscum album. Next base: position 721,732,238 of record OY728148.1, read on the forward strand.
GGACAATACTAGATGTAACCTTTTTGTATAGTTTTTGTGTCCATATAGTTTTTATTTTGGGTATTTACTTTTTGAGACTTTTCATTGTACCCATTTTATTTTATACATGCATTTTGTGATGGTTTTAGTTTCTTATTAATATTATATCATGGTGTTTATTGTGGACGATTCATCTTATCTCCAAATACTTTATTATTATAGAGGGTAATGCCTATCCTTTTATGATATTTTTTCACACTCATTTCTATTCTCCAGCCTCAGGATTACTGTATGCGAGACATGGAGATCATTATCTCTCTCCCCTAATTTATGTATCTTTAAAGTGAGGGGGTCATGATATTTTTGGTTTGGGGTGTGAGTTGGGATATGTTTTTAATAACCCTAGATAGTATGTATGTTGATCTATGTGGTTTCCATGAAGTTATGGTTTGTAGTTGTTTCTTCTTCACCCTACAGTGCATAGTAAGTTAGAAAATATTCTTTGAGGTAGGTTTTCCTTCATTTCTCACATTGTATATCATGTGGGGGGGTGTTATCTTTTCTATATTTGTTAAGATAGTATATTTAGTCTAATAAAGATAAATAAATATTTTAATTGTAATTAAAGTGGAGAGGTTATTGTTTTCACATGCCTTTTCATATTCGAAATTATTGTGATAATTTATTTCTAAAGGATGAATGACATGATGAAAATTGTATCCAATGGGGGATTTGTTTAATTTTATTTAGAATGAGTTGTGGAACCCTTTCTTGTTGTGATTGGTTGGACATTTCCCTAAAATTTAAATTTGTTAACAACTTATATTTGAAAAATAAAATGGTTTTCCCAAGATTATGGATCGTGTGATAATTCCATAAATAAATAAGTGGAATGTGATAAAAGGTCCACTTTCTAAATCTATAAAATGTTCAGCAATGTGGGGTTGGTATGTGTTTTTTCTATGGAGAAACGATGTATGGTTTTCCTATGGACATGCTATGGGATAGTGATGTGTGGTTGGTATATGGTTGTGTTTTGGGGTAGTGATGTGTGGTTGGCATGTGGATGTGTTGTGGGGTGGCGATGTGCAGTTGGTATGTGGACATGCTATGGGGTGGTGATTTGTGGTTGGTATGTGGACATGCTATATGGTGGGGTTGTTTTATTTTTATTTGGATGTGATGTGGGGTAGTGATGTGTGTCTATGTTATGTGGTGGATGGTATGAGAGAGTTTTTTTTCAAGATGCCCGAGTAGTGATGGAATAACTAGTTAATAATTTTGGAAATGAAATGGGATGGTTTGGTTAATGGGATGGAAATGGATAATGAACAAATTAAAAAGAGAGGTTTGGTTTAATTCATTTGTTGATAAATAATTAAAGGCCTAATATTTTTAAATGAAATTATTACAACATGTAATGAAAAGTGAAAAGTGTTTTGTGGCTTGTATTTTTTTTGTGTGGGTTTCTACATTTATAGGTCATGGTGAAAGTGGGAAGTTGTGAGTTGTTTAGTTCTTTTTTAGACCCAAAGGTTGGGATTTTTTGTATGGATATATATATACCTTATATGTTCCTTTTAATCTCTATAAAAAACCCCACCCATTCCAAGAACTATGTGCTGACTACTGTATATTTATAAAGGTAGTGTTTTCCCAACATCTTAGTAATTAGGATGGGTGGATGGATACCTGATCCTTCCACTCTCTCTTATGGGTGTGTATGTTTTCATAGGTTTTGATATAATAATTTATAAAAGTGGACTAGGTGATGTCTTATGTGTCTTTGGGAAATACATGATTTGACCATGCTGTAGGGAGGTGGCTCACCAATCATTATACAAGATGTGACGAGTCTGTGCTACGGGGTGGCTTATGGAGGGGGTTGTTCATGGTAGGATGAGGGTGCGAATTTGATTTACGTCATGTTCATGAGAGCCTACTATACTATTTATGGTTGTGATGTGATGGCCCCAGTGTCTTTGGATGAGATGTTATGTGACCGTGTTGTGGGGTAGTGGCCTAGGTGTTTTCTCGTGTGATGAGATGTGACCATGTTATGGGGTGGTGTTATATGTTATGTGGAAGATATAAGAGTGATAGGAGAGAGAAGAAAATTATTGGGAAAGTGGTGTGGGTTATCCTTTATCGATATTACTCATATTATGTTATTATACTTGGCTTGTGTTATTTGGTGTGCATTCCATGGTGAGGATGGGCTTAGTTAGTTGACCTATTTAGATGCTAATTAGTTTTTCTTTTTTCTCACAGGTTCCTTATTATTCTTCTTTCACATGTACAAAATAGACTTTGGATTTCATATTGTGTATAGTTGTATGATAAACCTATATATATATAACTACTTTTAAGTTTCTAGGAGAATTACATGTACCTTGTTGGACATTACTATCTTGGATCTTTGGACCTTTTTTGTTTCGTTACTTTATCTTTTCTTTTGGGTATTTTTTTTGGAGGCTTATATCTATATATATTTTATTTATACATTAATTTTTGATAGTTTTATTTTCCTTTTTATATCATGTCATGATTTTTTTTGTGGTTGATTCATCATATCTCTCAATCATCTTTTTTATTATATAGGGTAATTTAACTCATTTGTGATATTGTTTTATAAACCCTCACTTCTAGTTTCCAACCTGGGGCCTATTGAAGGTTGGACTCGGGGGGTCATTATCCTTATCCCTTCATTATGGTATCTTTTGTGGAAGGTGGTCATGAAATATTCAGATTTTAATGTGTATTTGAAGTGTGATAAAATGGTGTCTCTTATCTCTAGAAATATGAGAAAAGACAACATAAAATTTTAGTTAATGATTCCACAGAAATGTCTCAAGTGTTGATCTATTAAAATATTTTCTACCAATTGTCAAAAATTAAAGTAAGAAGAATCCTGTAAAGATGAAGAAGATAAAATAATAATAACATTTAAGAATAAAACAACAAAGATTTAATATTCAAAGACTAATTCTAAATAGAAGGGAAAGAATTTCTCAAAATACAAAAATAGATACAACTTATCCAAGTGTGAAGATAGTGAAAGTAGTGATAAATAGAAGTAAATTGATACTTCTAGTGAAATTGAGAAGAAGATTCTCATGGATAAGGTGAATGCTTAAAATTTCACTAGTGATGAAAGTAACAATTCTATAAGAGAAGAAGAAAAAAATTAGATATATTTTTTTATTAAAAAGAGAGTTAAAAGAATGCATTTAAAATATTTCAAAGATGGAAATGGAAATCAGAATTGAGAAGAAAAATAGTTAATATTCAAGAACTAATGAATATATCCTTATAGAATAAAAAAATACTAAAAGAATTTTAAGATCTGAATAAGATGTTGTAAGATATAAAAAATATAATCATCTTGATAGAATAAATGTTAAAGGATAAATAGAAATATCATAACCATAATTAATATAAATTTGTTAAGGATAAAGAACTAAAAAATTATGAATATAAATTTGAGAGTTTAATTTTAGAAGTTTGATAATGTTTAAATAATAATGAATATTTTTAATCTTAATAAAAACCACTCTCTAATATTGGAAAAAATCCTAAAAATGGTGGTGAAAATTTTTAGAAGAAGAATCGAGTCAAGATGATAAATTTTTAGAAGAATCTTATGATCCTAAAAAATATAGAAATTCTGGAAACACCAACATCGAAAATACTATATACTAATATTGACTCTAGATTGGATGAGAAAAATAATAATATGACGAATAATATTTCATGAGTATATAATAATTTTGGTTTTAAAAAAGATCCAATATTAGAAAAACAATGAAGGAAGAAAAGTGTCAATAACTAGAAAACAATCCATCTAGGGAGTAAATTGTACTTTCTATAGAAAATTTTGACATTATAGATGATTCCAGCATTTGTAAAGAATGTGTTGGTTCAATTATCAACAATATTATTAGAATATGAGTTTTAGGAGGTAAATTATCAGGGGGATTCATCAATTTAAAAATATTAAAGAGCATATATATATTATAAATTTTGGAAAACAATCTCTGAACACATTTAATGTTTTCAAAGAAGTATGATGAAGATGTGACTAGCCTCGTAACCATTATAATGTATTCATTATCCTTATACCATCCCATAGAAATATGAGTTACAATACACAAAAAAATTAAAATAATAATATCAAAGGGAAAGATAAATCTTTGGTAGTGGAAGTGAAACTTAAATCATCAAAATAGAATAATACATAGATTATGTATAGTGGATGTTCGTATCATATAATAAGATATTTGAAGCTTCCAAAAGATGTTAAAATTTTTAAATAAGGATTATTTAACTTTTTAAATGATATATCACTGAAAATCAAATGTTTTGGATTAGTTGTGTTTCAAAAAATAGGTGGTTGTTTAATATAGACCTATTTCTAAACATAACCATTAAGTTAGAAACTCTTTATATCTATTTGAAATAGAGTAAGATTTTGATTATTTTGGAAACCTAATTAAATATAGATGGATTCAAGTCTTTCTAGTAAATTAAAAATTTCTACATAGTTCATGCCTTATTTGTGATTATAACCTTTAGTGACAATTCTGTACTTATTCCAAACTATGATTCAATTTTATTCACACTTATTCCATAAGACCCATTTATAACTTATTATATAAATATTTTTATAATTTTCAATTCAAGTAATAAACTTGTTTTTTTGAATTTATTCAGCTATTATTTCATAAAAATTATCAAACTTTCATCACCCAAGGAATAATATACTATTTAGGTTTAAATTGAGATAATAATACAGGGAACTCACATTCATTCTGTAAGGAAATACTACTTCTAATCAGTTGTTCAAAATGACCAATGATATTATCACTAATTTTTTTCCTCACATCATATTACTTTTGGATAAAAGAGTATGTTTATTTGAATCATACAAATGGTTATCTTTCATAAGATGAGATTACAAAATTAAAACAATAGGAGTATGTGGTTCAAATGCTAGAATTAAATTAGAGGGGATTTCAATAAAAATCTCTATATTACATTCACAATATATAAATTCAAATTAATATATGGATTTAATTAATAAAACTTAATATGTAACATTTATTCAATGGTATAGGTACATATTTTGAAAACCTGATAAGCATTACTCATGATAGAGTAACTAAGAAAAATTCCATGATCAAATTTCAGATCAAACTTTTATAGATTATCTTTAGTATTAAAAATGAATACCTTGTATCCAAAAATTATATAGTAAATATGTTTTAGATTCAATATATTAAATATTTTTAAATTTTCATCTTTAAAACCGAACAAAGTATAAAGTTATTTATATTATTATAGGAATTATTAAGTGCTTTATCCCAAAATTTATTATAAAAAAAAAATATTCACACAACATAGACTGGGAAATTTCTTAGAGTGTTATATTCCTCTTTTATCCTACCCCATTTTTAGGGAGTTTGTTGGTTCAAAAAAGTTATGTGTAATTCCTTTCTCATTACAAAAAAATCTTCAAAACTACAATTTAAAAAATATCATCCATGATCCCTCTGGATAGTGATAATGAAAATTTGTTTTAGATTTTTAACTAGCATTAAAAGAATTTTCAAAAATAAGAGTGATTATGATTAAATAAAAATTAAATAAAGACAAGTAAATCTAGTTTAATCATAAACTAAGACTTATGAATATTATATTCCTATTATACCTGTAGTTTTTGTTGGTCTGAATAGGTCAATGTGCACTAAATGGAAAGGTATAGAAGTTGATAATTCACTGTTAGGTCTAAAGTAATACTTATATTGCTTACCATTTTGGCATGGGTAACATACTTTAGAATAATTGAATTTAATTTCTAGAAGATACCATATAATCGCTTTTATAGAATGTTTATCTAGGGTCCAAACATTGCAGTTTCCTAACATTTTATGATAAATCCAATACTTATCCTCTATTAAAATAATGAAAATAATGTTCTAGGAAGTATGGTCTTCTAGGTTAATAGTGTAAAAATTATCTTTCCCATGGATAGATAAGATGTGAGCTCCTTCTAAACATTTGGTGGTCCAAATTTCATTCCCAAAGACAACAGAGTACCCCTCATCACATATTTGACATATGATGATATGATTGTCCTTAAGTCCTAAAATATAAGGAACATTTGAAATTAAAGTCTCACCACAAAAAGATACATCATCAAATTCAATGATTTAACCCTGTGAATTATCTCTAAAACTAAAATGTACACCCTTCTCTATTTACATGTTTCATAATTTTACATTGTTTATAGTCATGTGTTGAGAATAAATATTATCCATGTACCATGTGTTTTTAGCTTACAATACTCATATTTCTTTTTAAAAATGAAAAAAGATAAAAATTTGGTACCCAAAATTTATTGGGTATAGAAATGTTATCGAATAAGACTTTAAAATCCAAATCCTTCCAACCTTACATTGTTAAAAATATAAAAGTTTTTTTGAAAAATATGATTTATAAGTTTTAAAGGACTAAACATTATTTAATGAAAACATATTCTCCCAGTTACCTCCCCTCATAAATTATGAAATGATATGTCCAGAATTAATAAATTCATAAATGATAACATCCATTGAATATTTATTGTCAACCCATATACTGGAATTATGTTTTATATTCATTGAATATCGATTAAAAAAATAATTATTCCAATTAAGCTCCACATTACTATCATTAAAATGATTCTTAGACTAATTTCAAGTAGTTGAATTCAATTTATTAACTCCAGAAGTAATATATATGGATGATATAGTAAAATAAAATCCATTAGTTCATTTATAATTTTTTATATATCACTTAAAATAATTATAATGTTTCATTAACATTCGAATAAGATCATAGAGAATTTTTTTCATAAGATTTTTGTTTCATCAATAGTTTTCCTCTTTGACTCTCACACTTTAGAAAGTATATCAATGAACTTTTTATCCAATATATCATCCATAATTTCTTTCTCATTAAGATAACTTAATACATTCATAACTATCATGAACCATTGATGAATTTGAGTAAATGATTCTCCTAGATGAAAATTAAATTCATGATGATCCACAAGAAACATCACACATTGGGTGTCTAATACTTTAGAATTTATAAAATGTGTAATCTAAAATTTATTTTAAATTCAATTTTGTATATAATAAGAAGATATCTGAATTTATATGATTCAATTCATAACAAAAAAAAGATTATTTTGGACCTTGGTGTTTTCTTTATACTCATCTTTCACTCATGAGTAAATTTCATAATTTTCATTTTTCAAAATATTTTAATTTCCAACCATGATATAATAATTATCCAACACATTATTAATTATAAAATTATTCATCCTATATCTCCATTACTCATAATCAACTCCATCAAAGATAGTTGACTGACTTGGATTTGGGTGCTATAATGTTTTGGTAGGAAATAATTTTGTAGAAAAAAGATTTTTTTCACTTCTATACTTTATTATTAGGGAAATTATTATAGATTTGATACTAAATTTTTTCCTAGAATTATAGATTAATGAGGGGTGGTGGGGGTGGGGGTGATTTGAATTTTTTAAATAATTAATAATTTTCCCACTCTAGATAGTGTGTATTCTAAAAGATATAGGTTTCAAACTATCAAATTAAAAATGTTTGTAAATAAAATATGAATTAAATTATTTAGAAGATATGGCTTAACTGAGTATAAAAAATCAACATTAGTGAAAACCCAGGATTTGGAACCAATCAAAATTAGTCTCCAAATCCATTTTAGTGGAATAAGTTATCTCTTTTAGTGACCATCATGCTATTGCAGTGGATTTGGTTGGAAAATGGTATTCTTGACCACCAATAGTGTTAGAACCCTTTCATGATCACCAGAACCAATTGATAATCTGGTATTAATTTAAAAAAATGATCATTGGTGGTTGTTAGTGATAATTCAAAAATTATATTAATTTTAAAAAATTATTTCTAAATAACATAAATAAAATTATTAAAATAAAAATTCATACTATATTCCTTCCAATAAAGGATTAAATTATTAAGTTATATAAATATTCCATGAGGCAACCACATCCAAAATTTTCAATAAAAAATAAAAAAAATGTGTATATGTTGAAAAATAAAGCATGGTCTCTTTCAATACGTAAAAATAAAAAAATATGAAACTAATGACTAACGTTTTTTTCAAGCCCAAATAGAAGGAATGATGTGAATCTATGTTTATATAGTTTTTCCACATATTTTATGTAATTTTTATCAATTTAATTACTTATTTTTAAAACTTTTTATTAAATAATGTCACTTTTGTATTTTTGACACTAAATCTGTTAATTAATCATTTTTTATAATTAAATATGTGATTTTAGTCTTTTTATTTAGTCATTATAATCATTATAATTATACTAAATTACTTTTTAATTTAATAATCTTAATTTGGTTTACTTTTTAATAATTTTAAATATTTATTAATCATTTAGTTGTTCAATTTTTATTTTCATTAATCTAATTTAGTTTTTAATTTAATACTTTACTCTTTAATTTTTATTTATTAAAATAAACTAACTTTACTTATTATCCTGTCCAATTATTCTTCTAAATAAATAAGATTACAATTTAAGTTAATGTTTAATAAAATAATGTGTTTTTAATTTTAAGTTTTAATTTTGTCTTCTAACTATTTTATTTTGCGTTTAATATCTTTAGATAATTTTAATTATTTTTATTTTATTTCTGTAGATAATTATTTTTATGTGTTTTAATTTATTTTAAATATTTAATAAATTAATCTTAATATTTATATTTTTAGTTAATAATTATGTTGCTGTTATTTTTTGTCAAATAATTTTGTTAGTTTTTAGTTACAGTTAATTATTTAATCTTAAAGAATTTCATTAATTTATCTTTTGTGTTAATTAATTAGTATTTTATCATTTTATTATTTGTTTCAAATTAATTTTTATTTTTAACATCTCATTTTGTTCTATCGGTGAGTTGACACACCCATGATGCGTCACACCAATATTTTGTCACATCAAAGTTTTTATAACTATCGGTGTGTTGTGACTCTCCGATTACTTCGAAACACCATCGGTCTCTTATAACGCACCAATGTTGCAGCACACTGACCCTTTTCATCGGTTTCGATCTCTCATTTCTTCGGCGTATTATTTTATTTCAACTATCGGTGAGTCATTGTCTCACCCATGTTTTTTTAATCATCGGTCTCTCGCGAGTCACTGATCTTTTTATTTTATTTTGTTCCTCTACGACTGATTATTATTCCTTCTATCTGTGAGTCATGTCTAACTAATATTCCTAGTCACCAATGGTTTCTCGTCACGTTGATTACTCTTTATTTTAAATATCAGTAACTCATTTTTTTCTTCCATCAGCGTGTCACACACACACACACCGATATTCATTTCATTCTCATTTCTCACACCAACTCATTTCACACATTCACTGATAGTACATTTCTATTTCTCCAACCTTATCACACACCATTCCCTCTCTTCTATCGATTTCATATTTTCACACCGGTATACTATCGGTATCTTCCACCATACACCGCTACTGATGTTTCCCATCCAAAATCACGGTCTCACAGCCCTATCTCATAGTCCTACTGAAACCTCCATTGAAGACCAAAAATGATTTAATACCACTGCCATCATTGCAAGGGGTTAATGGAGCTACGGTGTCGAGCCAAGATGATGCCCTGGTCGCGATTGAAGCCTGAATATCACCACTGATTGTCGTCATGCCATGGGAAGAAGAAACTAAGAAGGGGACCATCGCCGTAATCAAGCTTTGCCACTACAGATCTAAGGTTGTGCCACCATGGGAGTCAAACCAGAGGAGTTCAACGCATAAACATGGAAGCTAATCATTGAATATTTCTGAAGAAGATGAAGAATTTTACTGATCTGCAACTAGAAAAAGAAACCAACTACAGAAGGCTACCAATCCTAAAATAATTAAGAACAAGTTGTCACTAAGTTTGATCTCATGAGGAACTATTCATTTAGTTGAGATACAAAGCTTCCAGAAATCACTGCTATCGTGATGTGATGGTTCTAGAGAATGTGGAGAAGGTTGAGCCATTCACTGCAAAACGAGGTCGCGCCTCGATGGTGGAGAAGCCGGTGCCACTTTTCTTGGGAGATCTTACCTTCAGGATGCCGCTCTAGCTGCTGTTCTGTGAGGAGGAAGATCCAGATCATGGCGCTGTGCTGATGAGAAGAGTACTTGTGGATGCTATTTCTTAGAGAGGAGTCACCTGTGCCATGGGAGTTTTGCAGATGAATACTCCTCCCCTAGAGTTGTGCCGATCCGTGGGGAGGAAGAAGAAAGTATAAAAAATAAAATAAAAAGAAAACTATAATAAAAACATAACTTTAAAATAACAAAAAAAATTAAATAATTATAATTATAAATGTATAATAAATATACGATATTTAATATTTATAAACCCAAATATTTAATTTAATTAATTTTAATAAAACTTTATTTAAACTAAATCAATTAATAATAACTTATAAATTAAATTAAAATAAACAAACTATTAATTTTATGTTATATTATTTAGTACTAAAATTTATCAAATTATTACTAATAATAATTTATAAATTAGAATAAACTTTTTTAATTAACATAAATTAGTAAATAATTTAATTTATAAATTATAATAAACTTTTAAATTAATATTAATAACTTTAATTAATAAAAATCAATAACTTTATAAATAAAGTTTTATAAAGTTTTAATAAACTAATGACTTTAAATATTAATTTTTTCCTTCTCTTTTTCATTTTTTATATGTGTTTTTCTTCTCCAGTTTCATTTGGGATATAAGAATATTTCTAGGTTCACACAACTAACTCACATTGAGTGAGTTACGAGGGAAAAACTAGCGCGATATGCCTGTTGTGAAAAAACACACGTGTGTGGTGCAATAGTGAAAGATGAATTCAAGTCGGTGAAGAGTTCTGGTGAAGAGCAGCAGAAGACAGTGGGTACATAAAGTAGATAAACCAGCAATATTGCGGGGGGGGGGGGGGGGGGGAGACATTCGATCATTCATTCTAAAGTAGAGCAAGAACCTTGGGGTGAATTCTGAAGAAACTCTTGGAGAACCACTCCATGGAGATCCGAGGGCCAGAAGGAGAAGCAATTCATTCTAGTAGAGGGAGTTTACTTCCTCTATTTTTTTAATTATTCTATTTTGTAATAGAATGACCTTGATATACATATTTAAGAGGATGTTTAGCTAAATCATATAGTTTGAGGATTTATTGATGTTCCACTGGTTACCTTTAAATGTTGTTTTCACTTCATCTTTAGATGTATTCACTATTGATCGAAGAGATCGATACATAATTCATTCAATTTCATTATTCCACCAAAGTTTAATTTCAAAATTTCACAATAAATTGGCAATATTGATTGTGTAAACACTTTTAAAAGGATAATATATTCAAAATACCTCAAGAGTTATGGTGAGTTTGTCTTGTTGTAAATTTTCTCAAAAAGTTCATAGTTGATTAATTTCAGAGTGGCGAACTCTTAAATTGGATGACTTGTGTGACTTAACTCTTGGAGAGGGAGGTAAGTCATTCTATTTTTGGTGGTGCATTGAAGTAACTTTTAAGTTAATTGAATTGTTTTAAGAACCAATAAAATAGATATTTTTTCCCCGGGCATATTAATAGATTGTTCTTTTAACAACGTACTATATCTTTGTGTCTCTTTGTTTTCAACTGTCTTTGGCTTTAATTTAGTTTGGATATATTCTTAAAGTATTCTTTCACTTTACTACTTTATAAAAAGAAAAAGAAAGTAGAAAAATTCACTCTGATGTTGAGAAAAATGGAGCTTTCCCAAGTTTTTTAGAAGATCATTGGCCAAAATTACCTTCCCTGTGGGTTCGACCCTTCTTTCCAAAAATACAGTAGTTAGTAGGATTATAAATTTTAAACTTTTATTGAATTCAACGATGGTTTAGGCCATGTTTTTAGAACCATTTACAGGGAAGGAATGAGCCATTACTCTAAAAAAGCTATAAAAATCTCATATATAAAAATCTTAAAAAAAATTAAATATTGAAAACTATGAAAAAAATATGCTTCATTTCTTGTTGAATTGTTACTATGTTCATTACTTTTGATTACTGTCTACTATTGTTTGTATGAGCACAATACACTCTGCTGTTAGACTAGAGCCACTGAACTTAGAAATAGACAATCATCTAATGGCTCTAAGGAAGAAGAACAAAACTGAAATGGAAAACTTGGATAATAGAGTCCCATCACCTAACAACTATCAAAATCAACCAGAACACTAAGATGAAAATGAAAGTCCTAAGATGAGGGAATTACAATTCTCTAAAGTTTCATTAAATCCATCATCCATCAGACTTAGTCATAGGGCCAGAAACTATGAATGGAAACAATCACATATTTCACTATTGCCTGCTTTTAATGGGCTCTCTAACGAGGACTCTCTGGCCTTCATTAGAGACTTCTACAATACTGTTCAGTAATTTCCTCTTCTAGGACTCACCGAGAATGAACTTAGAATGATATTATTTCCATTTTTTCTTAAAGTGAATGCTAGGAATTGGTTTTTGAGTCTATATGAGAATATTTTTGAGAATTGGGATCAAGTGTACAACTCTTTTAAAATTAAATTTTATCTTCAAATACTAAAAGTTGGAATTAGAACAAAGATAACTAGTTTTTATCAAAAGGATGGAGAAGAATTTCATGAAGCATGGGATAGATTCAGGGATCTGCTTAGGTAGTGTCCCCATCATTAACTCCCATCTCACCTTCTCATGGATACAATCTATGAAGGGTTGTCATCCTATGGACAAAATCTAGTAGACCAAGCTACCGGGGGTAATTAAAATGATAAAACAGATGAATAATTTAGAATTTTTTTAATAATCTTGCATTGAATATACAACATAAAAATTCAAGAAGAAAAAGAGTCAATAGAAATGTTAATTCAAACACTGGTTCAAGGAATGAAACTCAAGCTCAACTTGTTGAAATCACCAACCAAAATCAATATTTATTGAACCAGAATTCAAAACAAACTATTATCCAACTTGGATGTCAAAATACCAACCAATCTTTTACGGGAATAGTGTGTCTAGTGTGATTTATTTGGGAATACTGAAAACTTTTGTCCTAATTTTGATAGGCCATCCCAACAACAAGAAAATTAAAACTTTGTTAACTATGTTCCTAGAATTCCTCTTAATGAAGATCCATTTACAAATAATTACAACCAAGGCTATAGGAACCAACCTAATCTATCCTGGAAAGATCAAGGCTTAATTAAAAAACCCACTGCTTCTAATTACTCTAATAAACAAAGACCAAATTTTCAAAATCAAAAAAGGGGTTAGTCTTCTAACGTACAAGGAAACAATTATAATCACATGTCTTCTAAGATTTATCTAATTTTGAAAAAAATCAACTCCCAAGAGTAAAGATACTGGACTCAGATGTCCAAACATCAAAATCAATATGAGTTAGAAAAAATGCAAATATATGTGATAATGCAAATCATGGAAACACAGTTAGGTCAACTAGCTAGGGATTTTTCATATAGGAAAAATCGTAGACTTCATCATACCACTAAACTAAACCCTAGAGAGAATTCCATTTTTGTTGTCACTAGAAGTGGAATTAATACACAAAATGTTGCTGGAAGGACCATTAAAATGCCCAGAATGAAAATTTGATTCAATCTGGATATAAAAATATGCTTTTCACACATGCTAGAAATTCACATAAAAGTAATGAAAATGATTAGAATATGAATTTTTCATCTGAAACACAAGCTGAAACATTATCTAAAAATCATAAGAATAAAGGAAAAGAAAAATTTGAGGAAGAGGTGAGGGATATACCTAATATTTTGAATTTTTTTCCCCACCCATCCCTTTCCCTAAGATGCTGAAACCTCAAAGTAACACCAAGGATGGACTTCTTCAGTTCCTTGGTCTCCTTTATAAACTTCATGTGAAAATTAAATTCAATAAATCTTTGATTCAAATCCGATTTTATTTTAAATATCTTAAGAAAATTGTTTCGATTAAAAAACCCTAGAAGAATTTGCTACTTACAACCTCACTGAAGAGTGCAGTGCTATACTCCAAAATAAAATCCCACCTAAATTGAAAGACCTAGGTAGTTTTTTCATACCTTAAACACTATGAAACTCTGATAAACTCAACTGTTTGTGTGATTTTTGTGCTAGAATTAATATGCTCCCATAATCACTATTTCAACAGTTGAGGTTGGGTGACCTTCAACCCACCACGGTCATACTATAGTTAGCTGATAGATCTTTCACTCATCTTATGGGTAAGGTATATGATTTTCTAGTTGGGTTTGGGAAGCTGTTTTTGCCTGAAGAATTTTTAGTCTTAGATATAGAGTGTGATCAAGAGGTTCCCATCATCTTGGGTAGGCCCTTCTTGGTAACAGGTGGTGCTGTTAATGATGTCTATAAGGGTAAATAAATTTTTAAAATTGGATAACAACAAGAAGAGTTCAATGTGTTTAAGAATATTAAAGGACCAAATTATTCTGAAAACTGTTCAAAAATTGAGTTCCTTGAAGCTGAAAGTTCTCATAAAAATAAAACTGAAAATGTTGAAAAATATGAAAATCAATCCTCTATTGAAGAAATTTATTTTGAAGCTAAAAATAATTGTGATTATATTTCAGAAATTGAGAATTTTGTTCAAACTCCAAATATGGAAACTTTTCCAGAACTGGACAACTGTCCAGTTTTTGCTATGAGTGAGTCCTCTGTTTCTAAACTTATGAGCTTTTTGAGTGAATTTTAGGGTGTTTCTATTAAAAAAACATTGCTAAACATTTTGATGATATTTAGGGAGAACTTATAATACAACTATATGATTCTTCTCTGATTAATTGTTGAAATCTGATCTGGAAAATCTGCATAATGTACTGCCCACTTTGGAAAACAGCACTGTTACATCTGAATCTGAGCATGAAATTGAAAATAGTTCAACATTTAATACTCCTTACAAAAGATATGTTGAATATCTTGGACCTACTAGTCCAAAGAGTCTTCTTTTGAGTGTATAAGCACCCACTCTTGAACTAAACCCAATTCATGCTCATCTTAAATATTGATTTTTGGGTAAGAACTCCAATTTTCCTGTAATAATTTCTGCTGAACTTAATGAAAACAAAGAAGAAAGATTGTTGAATGTTTTGAAGAAATTTAAATCTTCCATAGGCTGAAAAATAACTGATATCAAGGGTATTAGTCCATCATTTTGTATGCATGAAATACCTATGGAACCTGACCATAAGACTAGGGTGGAGTGTCAAAGAAGATTAAATCCTAACATGAAATATGTTGTGAGAAAGGAAGTGATTAAACTGCTGGACACTGGAATGATATATCCCATTTCTGATAATTCTTAGGTTAGCCCTATTCAGGTTTTCACCAAGAAGGGAGGTTTCACTGTTGTTAAAAATGAAAATAATGAAGAAGTTCAAGTTAGGAAAGTCATAAAATAGAGAGTCTGTATTGATTATAGAAATCTTAATTCATTCACTAATAATGACAATTTTCCAATGCCCTTCTTAAATCAAATGTTTGAGAGGCTTGCTGGAAATGAATTTTTCTGTTTTCTAGATGGGTAATCTGGTTTCAACAAGATTCCTATTGCTCTAGAGGATCAGGAAAAGGCCACTTTCACATGCCCCTTTGGGACATTTTCTTACAGAAGGATTCCCTTTGGGTTGTGTGGAGCTCCATCCACCTTTCAAATATGTATGATGGATATCATTTTGGATGTGATTGAGAGAATTATTTTTGTTTTAATGGATGAATTTTCCATTGGGGGAAGTACCTTTGATACTTGTCCTGGAAATCATGAGTTAGTTTTAGAAAGATGCATTAAAACCAATCTTGTTCTTAATTGGGAGAAATGTTGATTCATGGTTACAGAAGGTATTGTACTTAGTCATAGGGTTTCAAAGAGAGGTCAAGAAGTTGATATGGATAATATTGATTTTATTTAAAAAACTAATACCTCCTATAAATATCAAAGGTATTATAATTTTCCTATGGAATACTAGTTTGGCCGGAGATTCATAAAAGATTTTTCTAAAATCCCTAATCACTTAAGTTCCCTAATAATCAAGGATGAACCATTCAACTTTGATGAAAAATGTTTGAAATCATTTAATTTTCTTAAAGAGAAACTCACTACATCACCTATCATCACTGCACCTGATTGGAAACTACCTTTTGAGCATATGTGTGATGCTAGTGACATGGTTGTTGGTGCTGTCCATGGATAGAGGAAAGATAAGAAACTGCATGTGGTGTACTATTCAAGTAGACTAAAACATGAAGCCCAGAAGAATTATACCACCACTGAAAACTAATCGTTAGCTATTGTGTTTTTCTCTTGAGAAGTTTAGACAGTATTTTTTTAGGTTCAAAAGTTATCATTTTCACTGATCATTATGCATTAAAATACTTGCAATCTAAGAAGGAAACTAAAACCAAGATGATTATATGGATTCTTTTTGTTACAAGAATTGGATTTAGAGATTAGGGATAAGCAGGGAGCTGAAAATTTAGTTGTTGATCACCTTTCTAGGTTTCCTCTTACTCAATCTGAATCTGATGATCCTAGGGAGATTAACTCTTCTTTTCTTGATGAGAAGTTTCTTACTGTGTCCATTAGGAAATCTTCTTGGTTTGTAGATTTTTCCAACTTCTTTGCAGTAGGTGTCTTTCCCAAAAATCTGTCCAATAACCAAAGAAAGAAATTCATTTCTAATCTTAAATACTATTTTTGGAATGATCCCTTGCAGTTTAAGAGGTGTGTTGATGGTATCCTAAGGAGGTGTGTGCCTAAGGAAGAGATGTTTCCTATCCTAGAAAGTTTTCACTCCTCACCTTGTGGAGGTCACCATGGTGGTGAAATAACTTCTAATAATGTTTTACAATCTGATTTTAATTGGACTACCCTTTTTAAAGATTCTAGGAGCTTTGTGGTTGGCTGTGATAGATTTCTGAGGCTAGGAAATGTTGGTAGTAAGTAAGAGCTACCCTAAAAGGGAATTCTGGATGTTGAAATTTTTAATGTCTGGGGGTTAGATTTCATGGATCCATTTTTATCATCTTATGGGAATGGATATATTATTGTTTCTTTTGACTATGTTTCAAAATGGGTTGAGGCAGTGGCACTGCCCAACAATGAAGCCAATTCTTTACTAAAATTTGTTAATAAGAACATATTTACATGATTTAGAGTCTCGAGAGCTTTTATCACTGATAATGGAACACACTTTAAGTACAATAAATTTAAAGATTTAATGGATAAATATGGTTATGTTCATAGAACTGGTACTCTTTATCATCCACAGTCCATTGGACTGGGGAAAATTTCTGACAGAGAACTTAAAAAAATA
The DNA here is from genome assembly GCA_963277665.1 of Viscum album. Lineage (NCBI taxonomy): Eukaryota > Viridiplantae > Streptophyta > Magnoliopsida > Santalales > Viscaceae > Viscum > Viscum album. Next base: position 721,749,720 of record OY728148.1, read on the forward strand.
CTTGATAAAACTATGTCAAACTCTAGGAAAATTGGTCTCTTAAATTGGATAAAGATTTATGGGATTATAGAACTACTTTCAAGACCCCAATAGGTATGTGTCCTTATAGGATGTTGTTTGGGAAATTTTATCATTTACTTGTGGAGTTGCAACATAAGTATTATTAGGTAGTTAAGGCTCTGAACTTTGATTTTAAGAGTGCTAGTGAGAGGTGGCTACTTGAGCTGAGTGAACATAATGAGATTAAGAGAGAGATTTATAATAATTCAAGGATTTATAAAGAGAGGATTAAAATATTTCATGAATATATCATTCAAAACAAAGAATTAAAAAATGAAAAAAGGTCATTTTTTTAACTCTATACTTAAACTCTTTCCTGGAAAGCTGAATTCCAAATGGTCTGGACCTTTTACAATTGTGAGACTGCTGAATAATGAAGCTTTAGAAATTGTAGGTGAAGAAAAAAAACCCATGTTAGTTAATGAGAAGAGAGTGAAACTTTATTTTGAGGGAAAGTTGAAGGGATTGGCTACCTTCATAGTGCTGGAAAACTGATCTTTAATAAAGTCTCACAGGGGAATTTAAAACATAGCTCTTCATGGGAGGCAACCCATGGTTCTTTTTTTCTTTATGATTGTTTCTTTTTAACCTTGAATAAAATTCACCTTCTGTGATCTATTTTTGTGAAATACCTGTTACTGCTTTTTCTTTGTTTCGAAATTATGTCTTAGGTTGCTGCTGCTTGTGTCAATAAAGGAGTGGAATTACCATGATCATTTTTAGACAAGAACTTAATCAGGGAAGTACATAAACTTTCTACATTTATTTCTATTTTTGTTTTTTCTAATTAAAATTCTGCTACATGTGTATTCAAAATTTTGTTTAATTACTTGAATTGTATTAAAATTCTTCTGCATGTCTTACTACTGAAATAAAAAAAATCTGCATGTACCTCTGGCTGAAATTTTTAATTTCATTGTTATATTTAAATCTTCTCAGTGCTTGAAATTAAGTGTGGGGGGTTAGATGTTTGTTTGTTTTCTTGTCTTTTTGTTAAATATGCTTTGGTAAGGTGTGTTAGGAATTATTGCCTTATATGTTATTGAACATCCATCTAAATCGTAGTTTTGAACATTCTTGCACCCTATCCACTATGCACCCACATGTTTCATGCCTTGTTTGAATTTTAATGGAAAATATTTGTCACTGGCCTAAATGTTAATGCGTGTACTTGCTTTTGAACCTGATGATAATTTTATTCACCGTGGAGAACAATATTTTTGAACTCCGTTGAGACCCTTTATACATGTCATCTATCTACTAAATGTAGAATCTGTTTTGAACCTTAATTGTTTAATTATTTTTATCCACTTTAGAAGTCAACTTTGAGAACAAAGTTTGGTTTTAAGTGTTGGGGAGGGGGTCAATTATTGACTATGCTAAACTATTCTTAATTGAAAGCTCATCCATTCCCATTTAACTTCAATCGTTTTGTTAAAAATGGTTAAATGTTTTCAAAATTCTTTCATAATTTTAGTCTTTACACTGTAAAAAATTAATTCTTGACTAAGGATAGTGCATTTCTAGTAGTTAAGTTGTGCATTGTGTCTGATATTAATGATAATGGAATATTTATGAATGATATCTACTTAGTGGTTTAATGGATATCATGGTTTAAGGACTATTTTTGAAAAATGATTTGGGTTACATGTTTGTGGAGTTATGATCATACCCTTGGAAGTGGATGTTTGATTTTGATTCTAGGGGAATCATTCATCTTTTAATTATTAAAAGTAATCATATTAATGAGACAATGTAAATGGTTTTTATAAAAATCTTTTGAAACTGGAGTAGTCTAAGCATCTTGTATCCCATAGTGAGTCTCTAAGACCCTAGATGCTGGGTGTATCTTGGTTAACATTAATCCCTCTAATAACCTTGAATAAGTGCATTGCACAATGCTTAGCACAATGATACATGGCTTAAAAAAAATTAAATAAATTGTCTAAGGTCAAAAACGAGTTCATTAGGGTGAGGGGAATGATGAATGCCAAATGAAGAAGGGGACAATTGGTTAATATGGAAATCATTTAGGTTGTTTCAATAAGGTTATTCACAAAAATATATTTAATTTTGGAACTTAGGTGAAAAATCAAAGTACAAAGTTCCTCGGTTAAGGTCTTAATTCCATTGATATTTTACCTATTTTCATTTTTGGATTTAGAATCTGATCCGGGATTGAAATAAATCATTAAGTAAGTTCACATTTGAGGCATGAAATATTCTTTGATGGATAGTCTTTTATTTCTTAATTACCCTTGATTATTTGTTTTATGCAAGACATGATCTGAAAATTTAATTTTTTAATCCTAAATCAATTAATGGTCCTCTGTTTTCAAATTGCTAGACATGTTACAGTTTACGCTAAACAATAAACAATTTACTGTTTTTCCAAAAATCATAAGACATGGGATTTTCTGAGGACAAAAAATGATTAAGTGTGGGGGAATATTATGTGGCTATATTTTTACATAGGTTTTCCACATCTTTTATTTAATTTTTTTCAATTCATTAGTTATTTTTAAAACGTTTTAATAAATAATGGCACTTTTGTATTTTTAACACTAAATCTATTAATTAATCATTTTTTAAAATTAAATATGTATTTTAGTCTTTTTATTTGGTCATTCTAAAAATTATAATTATATTCAATTTCTTTTTAATTTAATAATATTAATTTTGTTTACTTTTTAATAATTTTAATTATTTATTAATCATTTAGTTGTTCAATTTTTATTTTCATCAATCTAATTTAGTTTTTAATTTAAAACTTTACTCTTTAATTTTTATTTATTAAAATAAATTAACTTTAATTATTAAATGATCCCATTATTATGCTAAATAAATAAGATAACTATTTAAGTTAATTTTTAATAAAATAACGTGTTTTTAATTTTATGTTTTCATTTTTTCATCTAACTATTTAACTTTTTTGTTTAATATCTATATTTTATTTTAATTATTTTAATTTTATGTCTGCAGATAATTATTTGTATGTGTTTTACTTTATTTTAGGTATTTATTCAATTAATCTTAACATTTATATTTTTAGTTAATAATTAAGTCGCTGTTATTTTTTTGTTAAATAATTTGGTTAGTTTTTAGTTACAGTTAATTATTTAATCGTTAAAAATTTTGTTAATTTATCTTTTGTGTTAATTAATTAGTGTTTTATCATTTTATTAATTTTTTAAATTAATTTTTATTGTTAACATCTCATTTTGTTCTATCAGTGAGTTGACGCACCGATGTCGCGGCATGCAAAAGTTTTTTATAACTATTGGTGTGTCGTGACTCACTGATTAATTTGAAACCCCATCGGTCTCTCGCAAGGCACCGATGTTGTGATGCACCGACCCTTTTCATCGGTTTCAGTCTCTCATTTCTTTGGCGTATTATTTTATTTAAACTATCAGTGAGTCATTGACTCAAAGATGTTTTTTAACCATTGGTCTCTCGCGAATCACCGTTCTTTTTATTTTATTTTGTTCTGCTATGACCGATTATTATTCCTTCTATCGGTGAGTCATGACTCACCGATATTCCACGTCACCATCGGTTTATCATCACACCAATTACTCATTATTTTAATTATTGATAACTTGTTTTTTTCTTCCATCGGTGTGTCACACATACACTGATATTCATTTCATTCTCATTTCTCACACCGACTCATTTCACACAGTCACAGATAGTTCATTTCTTTTTCTCCAGCCTTATCACACACCATTCCTTCTCTTCTATCAGTTTCATATTTTCACACCTGTATACTATCGGTATCTTCCACCATACACTGCTAACGATGTTTCCCATCCATAATCACCATCTCATAACCCTATCTCATAATCCTACCAAAACCTCTATTGAAGACCAAGACAGATTTACAACCACTTCCATCGCTACAAGGGGATGATGGAGTTGTGCTGTTGAGCCAAGATGACTCCCTGGTCACAGTTGAATCCTGAATCACACCATTGATGGTCGTCACGTCATGGGAAGGAGGAGTTAAGCAGGGAAATGCCTCCGTAATAGAGCTTTGCCACTATGGATCTAAGGATGCACCACCATGGGAGTCGAACCAGAGGAGATCGCCACATCAACATGGCAGCCAATCGTTGAAGATTGCTGAAGAAGATAAAAAATTTTAATTATCCGCTACAAGAAAAAGAAACCAACTATAGAAGACTACTGATCCTAAAATAATTAAGAATAGTTCGTCACTAAGTTTGATCTCATGAAGAACTAGTCACTCAGTCGAGATCCGAAGCTTCCAGAAATCACCGCTATCTTGATGTTCCGGTTCTATAAAATGTGGAGAAGGTTGATCTGTTCCCCACAAAAAGAGGCCGCGCCTTGAGGGAGTAGAATCTGGTGCCACTTTTCTAGGGAGATCTCACCTTCAGGATGCCACTCCAGCTGCTGTTCTATAAGGATGAAGATCCAGAGCGTGGCACTATACTGATGAGAAGAGGACTTGTTCGTGCTGTTTCTTGGAGAGGAGTCACCCGTGCCATGGGATTTTTGCAGAGGAACCCTCCTCCGCTAGAGTTGCGCCAAATTAGGGGAGGAAGAATAAAGTATAATAAAAAAATTAATAATAAAAAGAAAAATATAATAAAAACATAACATAAAAATAACTAAACTAAAATTTTAAATAATAATAATTATAAATGTATAATAAATAGAGGATATTTTTTATATAAAAACTAGAATATTTAATTTAATTAATTTTAATTAAACATTAGTTAAACTAAATTAATTAATAATAACTTCAAAATTTAATTAAAATAAACAAACTTTTAATTTAATATTATATTATTTAGTACTAAAATTTATCAAATTATTACTAATAATAATTTATAAATTTGAATAAACATTTCTAATTAACATAAATTAGTAAATAAATTAATATATAAATTTTAATAAACTTTTAAAGTAACATTAATAAAATTAATTAAATATAATCAATAACATTAAAAGTAAGTTTTTATAAAATTTTAATAAACTAATGACTTTAAATATTAATTTATTTCCTTCTCTTTTTCATTTTTTCTATGTGTTTTTCTTGTGCAGGTTCATTCAAGAGATGAGAATATGTACAGGTTCACACAACAGACTCACATGGAGTTAGTTATGGGAAAAAACTAGCGTGACATGCCAGTCACGAAAAAATGGACCTGTGCAGTGTACTAGTGAAAGATGAATTCAAGTCAGTGAAGAGTTCCAGTGATGAGAATAAAGAGATAGTGGGTAGTTAAAGGAGAGAATGAATAATTATTGGGGGAGGGGACATTCAATCATTCACTCGGAAGCAGAGCAAGAACCTTGGGGTGAATTCTAGAGCAGCTCTCGGAGAACCACTCCTTGGAGATCTGAGGGCCAAAAGTAGAAAAAATTCATGCTAGAAGAGGGAGTCTACTTCCTCTGTTTTATTTTAATTCTTCTCTTTTGCAATAGAATGACCTTGATATATGGGTTAAAGAGGTTGTTTATCTAAATCATATAGTTCGTGGTTAAATTGAAGTTACACTGGTTACCATTAAATGTTTTTTTCCACTTCATCTTTAGATGTATTCAGTATGGATCAGCGATATCGATACTGAACTCATTCAATTTCATTGTTCCACCAAAGTTTAATTTCAAAATTTCATAATCATTTTGTGACATTGACTATGGAAACACTTTCCAAAGTATAATAGATTCAAAAGACCTCAAGACTTATGATGAGTTTTTCTTATTTTTAATTTTCTCAAAAAGTTCATAGTTGATTAATTTTGGAGTGGAGAACTCTTAAATTGGTTGACTTGTGTGACTTAACTCCTGGGAAGGGAGGTAAGTCATTCTCTTTTTGGTGGTGCACTACAATAACTTTTAAATGAATTGAATTGTTATAAGAACCAGTATAATGGAGATTTTTTTCCCGAGCATATTAATATATTTTTTCTTTTAAAAGTGTACTATATAATTGTGTCTCTTTTTTTTCAAATATCTTTGGCTTCAATTTAGTTTAGATATATGCTTTAAGTATTCTGTCAGTTTACTACTTTATAAAAAGAAAAAGGATGTAGAAAAATTCACTCTGTTGTTGACAGTAGTGGAGCTTTCCAATGTTTTTTAGAAGATCAGTGGCCAAAATTACCTTTTATGTGGTTTCAAACATACTCTCCACATATATAGTAGTCAGTAGGATTATAAATTTTAAACTTTGACCAATTTCAATGATGATTTAGGTCAAGGCATCATAACATACACCAATTGTGCTGATTTAGAAAAAACCACTGAATTGATCAATCAATATAATAAATTCTCAATCTATACTTCCCAATTTATCATAATTTTCCTTAATAAAATACTTAATTAATTTCACAAGCCTCTAGAATCAATTTATGAAGATAAATAATCCCATGACACTCTGTCAATACATAATCCAAATTTAATTTCCCTTCTTTCAATATGAAATTTTTTATTAATACAAGGAAAAATACCGTCAAACTTTTCTCCAATAAAATATATATAGTTCACAAGTTAGAAATTAAAATTGATGTGTTGGGATTTTTAATGCAATAAATACATCAATAATATATAAAATATAAAAAAGTAAGACAAAATAAAATAGTAATAAAAACTGGAGGCCGCCTATTAAGAGTAATCCACTAATATCACAAATGATATAAATAATTCTATTTCAATGAAAAAAAACTTGATTATGTGCATAATTAATGAAAATAATTATATTCTATCATGATAAAAAACATGTTATCCAATAATTATTGAAAAATATCAATATTAAAAAAATAGAATGTAATAGAATGGGATAAATACCCAAGGATTTAAGTTAATATTTAATTGTTCAATAGTATGGACCCTCCACTATAAGTGGCGTTTTTATGAAAAACCCCATGAAATTATAGAACAAATAAACTTAAATACATAAATTATAAATTGGAATTAAATAAGGAATTTATTATTTTTTATAAAAAATAATTTATATTAAGTTATTCTATAAACAATTTTCAATAAATGGGGCTTTAAATTTTTGAACAGACCTTGTTTAAAAAGTCAACGAAAAATAAAATTTCAATGATAAATATTTGAAATGTGACACACCAAACCTATTTCTTATGTAATAACAATATTTTATGGTTTTACTTTGTTTAATTACCATTATATCCAAAACAATACATGAAAAATAAACACAAGACTTTTCTTTATTCAATGAAACACTGAAAATGATTACATTACAACAAGACCAAAAAAGATTAATACACTAGGATACCTACTACAAGACCTAGAAAAATCATATGAAGACCATAAAATACCACAAAAGACCGAGAAAATAGTGGAGGTCTTTTCGATCTGTCACCAAGATGAACATTATTGCCAGAACCACCACAACCATGCTAAGCATCAGAGGAATGATAAGCACTATCTTTGCCAAGTTGTTTTGAAGATGGAACACTCTAATCATGTTTTTATATGTCCTTGAAGTAAATTCGACCATTGTATCCTTTAGGTGACTATTGAATCTATAACGACTATAATACCTTATAGTCATTGGGTTTTTTGGTTATTTTATTACATAGGGATTTCCAAGAGTGTTTAGTATGCATTAAATTAACATATTTTAAACATGTTTTAATCAAATATTCTTTATATTTTTAATGGATGATGTATTAAAAGTTTAAAATGGATTTGAAATCGTAACCATCGTGTTATAAAGAAAATACCAATATAAGTACACACTTGTTACTCCTTGGGTTTTGGTAAAAAGAAATATGCTTTTGAGATGAAATAAAACTTTGGGTGAATGGAATTGAAGACTATGATTATTTTTAGTATTTTATCTATACTTAGTGAATTAGGTATTTAATTATTTGAAATTTTTTAAAAAGTTAGCATTATATGTTTTCATCAAAACAATGATTTAATGAAAAATATGTTTTGGATTTTAAATATATAACTAGCATGGGATTTCTTTTATGACATATTAAAATATGATTTTATATTTTAGAGTTTGATGTTTTTTTTTGTTGAAACTCAAATGTTTGAAAGACTATGATTATTTTCTCTATTGTCTGATCACGTATCGGCTGATCAAAATCGTCCATTTTTTCTATACCATACCTCCATTTCCTTCTTCTTCCTTCCACTTCGCACCTCACCATTGGCTATTTCTACTTTAATTTATTCCTTTTTTCACTCTTGAGACCCCCAATGTCCCCTTCTTTATCACATTTTCCACAATACCGATACACTTGGTCTTATTTTAAACCAAGGTGCCTCAGTCTCCTTTTCATGTAGCCTTAGAGTATATATTATATATAGTATATATATATAACTATTTTTTTTAACTCAAACCCTGTGGGTTTTCTCTTTCCAGCACCTCAATCAGCCTTTATCCTTCTTATTCTTCTTCAAACAAGGTAAGAGTTTGATATACCTTGTCTTTAATAAGAAAAACCTATTTATACACTTGGTATACTCATTTATATAAAAGTTTCTATATATACATCCTTTCTACCCAGTTTCATGCCCTTTTTATGTTTTGATTCTAATATTTAAATGATGTTTTTAATGTTTAAGGAGATTGTAAGGGATTATATTTCATGTGAAAAAACCTTGAATATATTTTATACATGATTATATATATAGTCATATAGTTTATATAAGTCACCTTCGAAGTAGTTTTAAGCCTTTATTATTGGTTTCAAATGTTAAATTGATTATTTAAAATGTTTTTCAACTGTAAGTGATTTTATTTCATGGACTAACTTGTGAAAAATTCGACTATAAATGTTGTATTTTAGGTATATATGTATATTTTAATTCTATTTATATATATAATACTCCACTTCAATCGTTCTATATTTTCTAGTTGATAATAATCCATGTTTTAAATGATATTTTTGAAAAACATGTGATAATTAAGAGTTAAAACAATTTCATTTTTTTTAAAAAGAAACATATATATATATTGTAAGTATATATAGTAATATACATAAGAAGTTATAGATAAAACCTTTACTATTAAATTATTCTGAGTGTTATAATTATTTTTTCTTTGGTTTTAGTTGTTTGGTTTAATCAGACCATATAAACACATGTAGGTATATATATATATATATAGTATATGTATAAACCTATGGGTTTTAACCATAACCCGAATTAAGTTTTCATGAAACAAAATTTGGTGATTAAAGTATGTTCTCGAGATATGTATAATTAAATTCTTATACATGTAGCCATCAAATGAAACAAATTTTTTTCCATCTAGATGATTTCATAGAGAATCAGCTACTATAAATGTTTTCAGTGATTGTATTTTATTTGACTTTTCCATTTATCATCATATGTTTGGAATATAAATGACAACTGTCTTAAATTTAAAATTATGCATTTTTAAAATATAATATTATTATTTCCAGCAAATAAGGATTTTAGAATTTAAGGGTTATCATTTTATGTTACAAAACCTATATAACCATTTATTTTATGTGCATTATCTATCCTCACATGTGCTATAAATTACTTACCATACTTTTCATTTATTAAATTGCCATATTCATACAATTGTTAGTTTTTTTGTGGACACTTAATGCATGATTCACTATATATATGTAATTGAAAAATAATGTAATTTAACTCTTATGACCTCTTATAGATTACAAACTAATTTATTCAAAGTGGTATGAGACACATTCAATCATATGAAATGAGAAAATAAATATTCAAAGTGGTATGGGACACTTTGAATATATTAACTTTCTGAACAAAAGAGGAATGTATTAGACTCAGTATATATGGGTTGGGAACTAGTTAATAAAATCCATATGGTCTGGGGACTGGTTAATGAAATCCCTATGGGTTGGGGACCGGTTAATGAAAGCCCCATGATGCATCAGTAGTTCTAATGAGACAAATCAGGTTATAGCACAGGGCCTTGACACAGTCTATAATTATACATTCCCTTTTATTTTTATAGTTTTTAAGTGGCCAAGTGTGTATTCAATTGGAGAATATGCTTGGTTAAGATATTTATAGTATTTAATTGACCAAGTGTGCATTCAACGAAAAAATATGCTTGGTTTAGAGATTTATTATATTTAATTGAAAGTGTGTATTTAACTGGAGAATATTCTTGGTCAAGAGCCTGTACTTATGAGTATTAGAATAAGTAAATTAACGTGCATAATGTTTATTCAGTACTTAGAAATTTATCTGCTAATTTATGATTTACAGTTAGTAAGGAAGTAATTAATGTTAATATTTAATACGCAACTCTGATCATATATTAGTTTCATTTTTCAATTATGTACCCTCACTTTCGCATGTCACACTTAGTATAGTTAGAGTAGCTCTTGATTTATATGTTTTACACCATATATTATATATAAGCCTGCTTATGATTTGAAAATGTTTTATTGTATCCCTATTATTGTTCCTTAAAATGTTCAGTGGAAATTCTTGGAAAAAATAGTTATGTCATGCTTTATTTATTACAACTTTCTCGAAGAAAATATTTTATGATTATTTTTAAAAGTAATTTTTAAATGGTTTTAATTGAAATATTATTTTACTTTTAAAAACCCCTTACTGGTTATTTGTATCCTCACCTTACATTTTCAATCAGTTTTTACAGGTTTAGTTGATTTGAGTTACACTGATTGGTGGGTGCTTTATGGAGTCTTTTCTATACAATATTTGAAGGATTGTAATATTGTTATCTAGTTTTCTGGAACCTAAACTGTAAAGATCTTATGCAGTGGAACATGATGTGTAATTCTACCACTTTTCTTTTTATAAAAAAATTTCACACCATGTTATATTGAAAACGCACTGGCTCTGGGACAGTTTAGGTTCGTGGCGTGATAGTTGGTATCAAAGGATCAGTTTAGACAACCGTAAAAAATTATAACAACATTAAAAAACTTGATTATGTCTTACTATGTATAATTATTCTTGAAAATTTTCATATGGTAGACAAAACAACCCTTCTGTCCCTTCCAACTTAAATATTAGAGACTATATTTTCCAAGTCATTTGTAGAAGAATATTAGACTTTTTAAAACCTTCATTTTTTGTGAAAACACCTCTACCATGTATCCAATTCTCATTGTGTACTTCAACTCCACCGGGGATCTGGCTTAGACTATTTCCTTATGATGAATGGTCAATTTATGTTATATGCCTGTAAAGGAAAGTACTCTGTGGGTCTATTTAAGTGTTTTACCCTAGCCGATAATTTTTATTTCTTAGAGGACTTAAAAGAGGCTGCATAAGAGGGAGACCTCCGAGTAGCATACCTTTCTCAAATATTGAACTATGGTATTTCTAGTCAAGTTATAGACTTTGAAGTTCTTGAAGATGAGTACACCAATTTACATTACAGACATCTTGTTCAGGCTGATGTCGACTAACTTCACACACGACATGCTTTTCTCTCATGGAACTTTAGATGTCCATAACCCATTGATCCAAGTTTCCTATGCATGCATCTGGACCAAAGTGATTGAAGAATTTGGAACCGCTTTGGGGATCCACTTAATTGGGAATTGGGGAAATCGTCATCATTAGAGGTCCTACAAAGGTACACCATGGTGGATGTCAGGAAGCCTTTTTCAGTGAGTTGTGAGAGAGATCGAATGGTTATGTAGCACATTGAGTTTTACGAACCTTATATACAATGTTATATTCTTATGTTTTGGTACTTTAATATGCTTTAAAAAAATAACATATCGGTTTTAATATGATTATTCCTTACTAAGTAAAACTTGTTCCTTAAAATTTTTAGATGGAAGATGTGAGTTTACCAACACACCTTTTAAAACTTCCTACCGAATTACTATAGTCCATAATCATCATGTAAAGTTCCAAAGACTACTACCCTATAATGAACCAATGTCTGTCTTGTAAATGACTCTACTGAGTGTCAATCATCCCAAATATCCTTCGTTCTTCCAAATGAGTTAGGTACATCTATAATTGTATCACAAATTCTCAGCTAGAAGAGTATATATAGAGGGGGAAGTACCCAGAAGGTGTCTTCTTATGTTTTACCTTGTCCAAGAACTACCCGTCCTTGGGAAAGATTTGTGAAGATGCTTTGGAGGGTGAACTTAGAGCAGCTTATCTGTTCAATGTCCTATGTTTTACAATGTATGGGATGTAATACAACATCAAAATTATCAAGCATGATGTAGTTCGAGGGATTTATAGGTAACTAGTCCACTCTCAAATCTCTGATCTCCACACCACTCAAGCCTTTCTCTGGAAACCTGAATGATTTATGCATAGGGGTAATCCTAACTGCTCATTGTGTATATAGGCCAAATAGGTCGAGGAACTTGAAACTAATCTGGGGATCCACCTAGATACATTAGTGGATTATCTACAATGGTGGTCCAAGTAAAGGGACCTAGGTAGTGAAGTTTTCCTGGTAAACTTGTATGAATGTTTTAGAATTACAAGGGCTCAATTCTTTGAAGTGGGTGATAATGTGACACCCCGAACCTATTTCATGTGTAATAAAAATATTGTATTGTTTTACTTCATTTAATTACCATAATATCCAAAATAATATGTGAAAAATAAACAAAAGACTTTTCTTTATTCAATGAAATACTGAAAACAATTACATTACCACAAGACCGAAAGAACTTTACTACCCTAGGATACCTACTAAGAGACCTCTCAAAATAACATGAAGACCACACAATACAACAATAAGAACAATAAAATAGTGTATTTCCTTCAGATCTGTCACCATGAAGAACATTATAGCTAGAACCACCACAACCATGCTAAGAATCAGAGGAATGATGAGCACAATCTTTGCTAAGTTGTTTTGAAGATGGAATGCCCTAATCATGTTTTTATAAGTCCTTGAAGTTAATTAGACCATTTCCTCCTTTAGGTGAAATTTGAATCTATAACGGTTATAAGACCTTATAATAGTTTGGTATTTTGGTTATTTTATTACATTTGGATTTCCAGGAGTGTTTAGTATGTATTAAATTAATATCTTTTAAACATGTTTGTAATTAACTCTTCTTTAGATTTTGAAATGATGATGTATTGAAAGTTTAAAATAGATTTGAAATTATAACCCTCATGTTTTAAAGAAAATAACAAGATATGTACACACATGTTACGCCTTGGTTTTTGGTACAAAGAAATATGTTTTTTAGTTGAAATCAAACTTTGGGAAAATGAAATTGAAGACTATGGTTGTTTTTAGTATTTTATCTACACGTAGTGAATTAGTCATTTAAGTATTTAAAACATTTTAAAAATTAACCTTTAGATGTTTTCATCAAAACAAGGTTTTAATTAAAAATATTTTACAGATTTTAAATATAAAACTAGCATAATATTTCATTTATGACTGATTAAACTTTGATTTTAGATTTAAGAGTTTATTGTTTTTTTTGTTAAAACTCAAACGTTTAGAAAACTAATATAAGTAATAGTTTTGAATGTTTTGAATAATCATAAGAATAAATTTATGTTCATTGGTTTTGAAAACATATTTATATTGTGTCATTATATTTTATAGAAGTGAATTCTTACCTTAATAAAAAATACCCTAGGGACAGCCCTATAGCTTGGATGAGGGAGGTAGCTCAAGGTACTATGGGAGTAGGCGGCCGAGCCTAGACATTCAAACTCAGTCACAGGCCAACCACATGTGTGTGTGTATGTGTGCACCTATAAGAACACATGGAAGAACCAGAGCGTGCTGTTGTGTGAGGAGGAACGATGTCAGGGGTGGGTAAAGAAGCGCCCCCATAGAGACCTGTTACAAGGTGGTACTAGGGAAGGGGAGGGGGATTTCTGAGCACTATCCAGGATCTCTAGGGTTATAAAAAAGCTATGAAACCTGTCCCGTTTCAATGTGGGATGAGTTTTTCTTAGAAAAACGTGATCTAGTCAATCTAATCAAGCTAGATGAAATATCGGTTGTTCGTTCCTCCCAACCTTCGAATCTCCACCGTTGTGGTTTCCTTCTCGTTTTTTATGGGCCGTCTGATCCACTCCACATCAGATCTCAGTTGCACATCTCTTTTTAAAACCCATGTTTCACAGCAACTATCTAATCAAATCAACATTTTAATGTCAACTATTTATCTATTTTTAAAACATTGAATCTTTCATCAGCCATCTGATCACATCTCGGCTGATCATATCCATCCATTTTTTTCCATACCTTACCTTCATCGCATTTTTCTTCCTTCCAAATCATGACGCACTAGTACCTATCGCAACTCAACATTATTTTTTACACTCCCGTGACACCCAATGTCCCCATTTCTGTCTTGTTTTCCACAAGAATGATGCACAAGGACTTATTTTAAATCAAGGTTCCCTGGTTTCCTTTGAAACATTCCTTAAAATATATATTATATACAGTTTATATATACCAATTTTTTCACTCAAACCCTTCGAGTTTTCTCTTTCTAGTGCCTCTATCAAACTCCATCATTCTTCTTCTTCTTCGAACCAGGTAAGGGTTTGCTATAACTTGTCTTCCTTGTGAAAACCATGTTTATACACATAGAATACTTGGCTATATATATTTTTCTATATATACTTCCATTATACTCAATTTAAATCCCTTTTTATGTTTTTATTCCCATGTTCAAATTATTTTTTTAATGTGAAAGGTGATTGTAAGGGATTATATTTGATATAAAACCCCCTTGAATACATTTTATAAAAAGTTATATATATATATATAGTTATATAATTTATGTAAGTCACATTTGAACTGGTTTTTAATCCTTTTAATATTGGTTTTCAATGTTTAATTTATGTTTTAAAACATTTGGAAATTTTAAGAGATTTTATTTCTTGGCCTAACTTGTGAAAAATCCAAATATACATGTTTTATATCGAGTATATATGTATATTTTCAGACTGTTTATATATATAATACTCTATTTCAATCATTATATGTCTTTTAGTTGTTGACAATTTATGTCTTAAATGATTATTTTGAAAAACATGTGATAATTAAGAGTTACAACAATTTCGGTTTAAAAAAACCTATATATATATATATTATGGGTATATATAGTAATATACCTAAGCACTTATATAGAAAAAACCTTTTCTATTCTAGTATTTTGAGTGCTGGAATTATTTTTTTCTTGGGTTTTCGGTGTTTGGTTTAATCACACCATATAAACACATATGTATATATATATATATATGTGTGTGTGTGTGGTATATGTATAAAACTATGGGTTTTAAACATTACCCAAATTAAGTTTTCATGAAAGAACTTTTGTGATTAATGTATGTTTTCAAGATATGTATAATTAAATTCTTATGCATGTGGCCATCACATGAAACAACTATTTTTTCATCTAGCCGATTGCACTGAGAATCAGTTGCTATAAATGTTTTCAGTGATTTTTGTTTATTTGACATGTCCATTTATCAAAATATGATTGAAATATAAATGAACACTATCTTAAATTCTAAATTATTCATTTTTAAAATATAATATTTTCCCCCTTTAAATAAAGATTTTTGAATTTAAGGGTTATCATTTTTTGTGAAAAAAACAAGTATAACCATTTATTTTATGTGTGTTAGCTATCCTCACATGTTCTATAAACTACCTACCATACATTTAATTTATTAAATTTCCATATCCATACAGTTGTTAGTTTTGTTTTCGACACTTAATGAATTATTAACTATATATATGCAATTTCTAATGAATTTAATTGAACTCTTATGACCTCTTATGGATTAAAAAGTAAATTCTTAAAAGTGGTATGGGAAAATTTGAATAATATGAAATGAGAAATTAAATATTCAAAGTGGTATTAGAAACTTTGAATATATGAACATAATGGACATATGAGGAATGTATTGGAATGAGTATATATGGGTTTGTGACTGGTTAATGAAAGACCTAAAGGTTGGGGACATGTTAATGAAATCCCTATGGGTTGGGGACCAGTTAATGAAAGCCCCACAATGCATCAGAAGTTCTGATGAGACAAATCAGGTCATCGAATGAGGCCTTGACACGTTCTAGCATTATACATTCCCTATTTAAGTTTATAGTATTTAATTAACAAAATATGTATTCAACTTGAGAATATTCTTGGTTAAGAGATTTATAGTATTTAATTTACCTAGTATATATTCAACCGGAGAATATTCTTGGTTAAGAGCTTTATAGTATTTAATCGACCAAGTGTGAATTCAACTAGAGAATATTCTTGGTTAAGAGCCTCTACTTATGAGTATAATAAGAAGTAAATGAATATGGAATAATGTTTATTCCGAACTCATAAATTTATCTTCTAATTTATGATTTACAGTTATTAAGGAAAAAATTAATGATATTATTTTATACAAAACTTTGATCTTTTATTATTTTCATTTGTCAATTCTTTACTTGCACTTTTTCATGTCACGCATAGTATAGTTAGAGTAACTCTTGATTTATATTCTGCATGCCATATATTTTATATAAGAATGCTTATTATTGGAACTTGTTTTATTGTTGTCTTGTTAATGTTCCTTAAAATGTTCACTGGTAACTCTTGGAAAAACTAGTATGTTATGATTCATGAATTATAGGTTTCTTTTAGAAAATTTTTTATGAATATTTTTAAAGGGATATTTTTAAATGGTTTTAATTGAAATATTTTTTTTTACTTTTAAAAACCCCTTACTGGGCATTCGTATTCTCACCCTATGTTTTCAATCTGTTTTTACATGTTTAGTAGATTTGTGTTACATTTATTGCTAGCTTCTTTATGGAGTTTTTTCTATATAGTATTTGAAGGATTTTAATATTTATATCTGGTTTTTCAGAACCTAGACTATAAAGATCGTCTATAGTGTAACATGATGTGTAATTCTTCAGTTTTTCTTTTTATAAAAAAAATTACGCAACATGTTTTATTGAAAATACACTGGCTTCAGGGCAGTCTGAGGTCAGCATGTGACAGGAAAAGAATTAAAATCTATGATTTTTATAAGTCATAAGTTCCAAAAAAATATTTCACATGAAGAAATTGATTATCATTAAAACAATGACATAGAAAAAATGAAAAAGTAAAAGTAAAAAATTAAAAAAATTTACATTTAACATCTTTGGAATATGGGAAATCAAATTTTTTTTAGCCTTCCAATTATTTCTATAAATAAATATTTCATCCAATGATGAAAAAGGTTTCAGATCAGGGCACAATGTTATAAAAAATATTTTGATTACATAGTTGTTATCATAAAAGAACATGAAATAGAGAAATAAATGTCATACTAAAAGTAATAAAATTAAAATAATGTTAGTGAGTAAATAGTTTAGTACATTAATAAGAAAAATAACTAATCTCCAAATAATTAATTGATGATAGGGAGGAGGAGGGGGATAAGTGTAAGCTATAAGGGGCCTTGGTGATGTGGATGTAGTTTCTAGATGTCTGGGAAACAAGGGTCTAGGAACAGACAAATCAAGAACCTCAGTGCTATCTAGTAGTGAAAAAGGGGTTATAATGGGACAATTTTCATACATCTTATAGAAGTAGGAAATGATAACAACATTATTTATAAGTAATATGTTATATAATCAGTTTTTAATAATCAATATGGAAATACTTGGGGAAGTTTCCACACTTTTTATGTAATAATAGGGTTTATATGATGGTTTACTTGCTGTGATAGATCATATACACTAAAAATGTTATATAATGTTGCCTAATAGAAATTCATGAATAAAAATAATGAGGGTTGTTAGTATAGAAATCATAAAAGGTGGCCAAGTAAAACATGTGGTTTTTAATGATAAATATCAATTATTCTTTTAATAATAATGTGTTGTTGTATTACACGGAACTGAAACAATGAAGTTTGTTTAATATAATGAAATTCATGTGATATATTCTTTTGAATGAATTAACATAATAAAATAAGCTCATTTGATGATAAAAAATCAAAGGAACCCAATATATGTTTTCATCCCATGTACATTATAACCAAATGATTATAATTGATGTTATAATTTTTTAATAGAGTGAAATTATACTTAACATTGATACACAAATGTCTTACATGCATAAAGAAAGAGACAAAAATTATAATAAGAAATTGCATCGAGTGGAGTGTTGTAACACCCCATGAAAATTAAATAGTAATTTATTTTTAATCAAGTAATTATTTATTAATTTTTTTATATAGAAATGTTTTAACAAAAGCTTTTATAAGACTAAAATATTCTTTTCAAGAAATATTGTTTTCTTTAAATGAATGAATTTTATGTCAAAATATATTTTTTATTTAAATATATTATTTAATATTAAATGTTTTAAAAATATTATTATAAATTTTTTTTAATAAAGTATTAATTGATTTAAAAGTTTATTTTGACATAAATAATTTTTGAAAGTTATAATTTGTTTTTTAATATTTTAATAATGATGATGATAATAATAATAATAATGATAATTAAGGGTAAAACTTTTTTTAAACTATTATAATTTTTTTAGTTAATTTATTTTATAACTATAGGAAATTATTTTATATTTTTGTTTCATAAATATTCTTGAAATTATTAATTATAAACATAAAAAATGGAATTTAAAATAATAAAACAAAATATGAAAATATTTGAATTTTTTTATTAATATATATTATTATTATATATATATTTATACTTGATTTAATATATATATATGTGTGTTATAAATATAAATAATTATATATTTTTTATTTATTTTATTATTTGTGAATTACTTTTTTTAATAAAAAACAACATTTTTTCATTGAATTATTTATAAATAAACTAATTTATACATATAAATATATTTACAAATATGTAACGTTACATTTTTTAAACAGATAAAAAATAGTATAATATTAATGATTAAATGATGAAATATGTTGTTGGATTGAAAAAATCAAGATAAGAATGAATTAAACGTGAGAGAGAAGTATGAGAAAAAAATGATAAATGTTAAAAAAAACACATTGATGATTTGTCTCCCTCCCTTTGCCCCAATTGGGTCACCTCTCCCTTCCCTATTTAATACTAGGGTTATAATCAGCCATCCGATTGGGCCCTGTTTGATCTGAGTCATCCATATCTATCAACCTTGTTGGGTCATATGTGCCGCACAGTAGGTCACCATCATGATTAATCACATCCCTTTGATTAAGCATGGATAATCTCAACCATCCGCACCTTTCTTCCTCAATGAATCTTGCACCGCACACCTACTCATACCACACTAGTGAGTCCATGCTTCAGGACCTTCCTATTTTATTCTCAACCGTAGATGTCACTGTCCCCATGGCCCCAAGATTTCTTCCTTTTTTTCAGAACAGTTTTATGTTAAATTGAAACCTTATCCAAGTATTTTCTTCCTATGAAATTCATAGACATATAAATGAATTTAACATTAATCAAGAATTTTTGTTTCTAATAATCTATAGTTCCCATCCTTGAAATGATTAAAAAAATATATGTTTTATTTTCAATTTATAAAAACCCTCTTTGCATCCCAATGATACTCAAACCTCACTCTTCCTAGACCTCCCTTGGTGTCGATAAGCTCTTAACCCATCTTTTTATCCAAATCAAGTAAGAGGATTTGTCATTTGAAATTATTTTTCTAGGGTTAATTTATTTTATGTTTCATTTTACAAGACATTTATATATATAAGTGTATATAAAAATATATATATACATAACCATCTTTCTTTAATTTTAATAATTTTTATGAAAATAGTTTTTTTAAAATTATAAGGGATTCCTTATAATCCTTCAATATTAGGAATATATGTAAGGGTTTAATTAATTTTGATCAAACAATATTTATTTACACACACACATATATATATATATATCTGTGTGTGTGTGTGTGAATATATATTTATCTATATAACTTAATATTTTCTTATGAGGATTGTGTTTTAAAATTTCATTTTATAACCTATATTTTGTAAGGGATTTATTATGTACGGGTTTATTTTAGTTCATCAAATGTTTTATTGTTTTACAAAGGTAATATATATATGTGTGTGTGTGTGTGTGTGTGTTTGTGTTTATACATTCATATATACTCATATATATCAATCTATTTCGGTATACATATATATATAAAGGGTTCTTGTTTTAAACTTAATTTCTAAAATCGATGTTTTATAAGGGTTTATTTTATCTTTTTTAACATATTTTTTTTGTTTAACAAAGTTATATATATATGTGTGTGTGTGTGTGTGTGTATTCACATATATTACCATCAATTTTTAGAATATATGAGATTAGTGTTTTGTTTTAAAAACATAATTACTAAAACCTAGGATATTAAGAGTTTTATGCTTTAAATGTTTTCAATCCATATATACATATACATATATATGCATATATATAATCATTTTTAAGTATATCTAATCTTCGTTATTTATTTTTAGAAGTTATAAATGGTATTTTTGACCATCAAATAAATATTTAAAATTTATGTTAAAGTTTATTTCCTATAATCACCTTGTTTACAAAATTACACGTGTTCCATGTTAATTCTTATCATTTTATTTGAAAATATGAGTCAAGATATTATTTTAGGTGTAAAATTTCATATGTATCCCCTGACATGTCATGCATGAATAGGGATGACCATCATCTAGCTTATATGTGACATTACATTTATTATGATATTATGCACATACATATTTTACTTTTCATACAATTATAGTTTTCAAATAGTAACAGTTATTACAAGCATCAGATTCTCTTAAATGGTTTTAGAAAACACTTTTATTGTAATTTTTATGAAATCTTATAAGAAATTTTCTTTTCTTGAATTGAAAATAATTCTATGTAAGTGTTTTAAAAGTGTTTTGGGTTAGAACTGAGAAAGAAAGCTCTATAAAAAATGTTTTAGAAAATCGCACAAGTATGATGAATGTTATGATATGGGGAGTGAACCCATAAGAATTAAGGAAAATTTGTACCACATGAGTTATTTATAGTGCCCTTACATTATGGATTTTAATGATGGTCTTCCAAGTATTAGGGAATAGTCCACCAAAAAAATTATTATTTTCAAAGGAGAATGCCTGAAGGATTTTACAAATATAATTATTTTATAAAATATATATTTCATAAATTATATTGATTTTGAATGATTTAGAAATATAATTTGAATTTTATGTATTTAAATATACTTTAATATAATATTATTTTACGAAAATATTCTTGATTTTTTTTTCATAAATGTTTTTCAAAACCCCTTTACTGGGCATATTTGATGGTCACCCTACGTTTTATAACTATTTTTATAGGTTTATCAATATTGTTGCAACATAATTCATTTGTATAGGTAGTGCAATGAAGATTATTTTGTTTAATTAATTTCATTTTGTACAGTTTTTATGAAATGTAACAGTTATATCTAATTATCCAAAACTGAGTCTAGTAAAGGTCTTCATTTGTTTAATGTGTTGTGTATTTTTTTAGTTTCTTTCTGTAAAAAAACTTACACAACATGTTTAAGTCACTGACTCTGGGTAACTGGGGTCGAGTAATTATAATTGGTATCAAAGGAATGGACTAGTCAAATTTGTAGATTAGATGTCATCTGTAAAATATATAATTTCATCTATTTTAGTTTTTCAAAATTTTGAAGATAAAAATTCAGGTTTTTTTGAATCCAATGAAATAATTTCAAGGACGCAATTTTTTTGAGGGGCGAATACTGTAACACCCCAATAAAATTAAATAGTAATTTATTTTAATCAAGTATTTATTTAATAGTTTTTTTATCAAGAATGTTTTCCACAAAAGATTTTATAATACTAAAATATTCTTTTCAATAAATATTATTTAGCTTAAATGAATTCATTTTTCTAAAATATATTCTTTATTTAAAATTATGATTTAATATTAAATGTTTTGAATATATTAATATAAAAAATATTTATCTAATTTAGTATTGATTTATTTAAAATAATTTTTTGACATTAATAAAATTTGAATGTTACTGTTTGTTTTTTAATATTTTAATAATTATAATAATAAGAAATAGAAAACTAATTAAGGATAATTTTTTTAAAAAGTATTATCCTTTTTATGTTAATATATTTAATAACTATATAAATTTATGATATATTTGTTTTATAAATTTTCTTGAAATTATAAATTATAAACATGTAAAAAATCGAATTTAAAAGAATAAAACAAAAGATGAAAAAATGTGAAATGTTTTATAAATATATATAATTATTTTATATAAATAAAAACGTGATTTAATATATATATGTTTTATAAATATACATAATTATCAATTTTTTTTATTTTATTATTTGTGAATTCATTTGTTTTATTATTAAAAAATTTATCATTGAATTATTTATAAAAAAATACATTATACATATATATATATATAATGTTACTTTTTTTAAAAAAAAGGTAATATATTTATTATTAAATGATGAAACATAGTGTTGAATTGAAAAAAATGAGATAATAATGAAGGAAATGTGAGAGAGAAGTAGGAGAAAAAATGATAAATGTTTAAAAAATACACAACAACGGATGGATGATTGGTACGCCTCCCTTTACCCCAATTAGTTCACCTCTCCCTACCATGTTTAATGCTAAGGTTATTTTCATCCATCTGATTGGACCCTATTTGACCTTATCTATCCCTCTGTGTCACCCTCATTGAGTCATATACTCCACACAACAGGTCACCATCAAGATTAATCTTAGCCCCTCGATAAAACATGAATGATCTTAACTATCCATGTGTTTCTTCCTCGATGAAGCATGCGTCGAACACCAGTGATTCCTAGACGTAGACCCTTACTCATTTCTTCTCCAGTATATATATCTCCATCCCCATGGACCCATGCTTCCTTCCTTCTTTTCCATAACGATTTTATTTTAAACAGAAACCTTATCTATGTATTGGATTCCTCCAGAATCCACTGATATGTTAATGAATTTGACACCAATAAACTGGTTTTTTCCAATCTTCTACAGTTACCATTTTTTAATTGATTAAAATAATATATTTTTTATTTTCAGTCTATAAAAACCCTCTTTGAATCTTAATTATACCTAAACCTCAGACTTCCAAGCGCTCTCTTGGTGTCCAAAAGCTCTTAGCCCTGTTTTTTATCCAAATCAAGTAAGGGGATTTTTTATTTGAAATTATTTTGTAAGATTTCATTTTTTACAAGCCATGTATGTATATTAGTGTATATACAAATATATATACTTTCCAATCTTTCATTCATTTTAATAGTTTTTATGAAAATAATTTGTTTCTAAAATTAAAAGGGACTCCTTATAATCCTTCAATCATATGAATATAAGTAAGGGTTTAATTATTTTTTTATCAAACTATATTGTTTTACATATATATATATATTTTTTTTTATGTGTATGAATATATGTTTATATATATAACTTAATATTTTTATATGAGGGTTATGTTTTAAAATTTCATCTTCTAGCCTATATTTTGTAAGGGATTTATTATTTATAAATTTTTTATGTATGGGTTTTGTTTAGTTCTTCAAATTTTTAAGGTTTTAAAAATATCATATATTTATATATGTCTATTTAAATTCATATATACTCATATATATAAATCCATTTATGTATATATATATATAATGGGTTCTTGTTTTAAAATTAATTTCTAAAGCTGATGTTCTGTAAGTGTTTATTTTGTCTTATCAAATTATTATTTTTGTTTTAAAAAGTTATATATATACATGTGTGTGTATGTGTGTGTGTACACTTATATAACCATCAATTTTCAGAATAGATGAGATTAGGATTTTGTTTTACAAACATAATTCCTAGAGCCTACAATATTAAGGGATTTATGATTCAAATGTTTTCAATCCATATATACATACATATGCATATATATAAACATTTTTAAGTATAGTTAATGCCATTTATTGTTATAATTTATAAATTGTATTTTCAACCATTAAATTAATTTGTAAGATTTATGTAAAATTTTATTTTCTATAATCACCTTATTTACAAAATTACATGTGTTCCAGGTTAATTCTTATCATTTTATGTGAAAATATGAGTCAAGATATTATTTTATGTACAAAATTACATTTTTATCCCCTGACATATCATGCATGATATATATGACCATCATCTATCTCATATGTGAAATTCCATGCATTATGTGATTATCCACACACTTATTTCATTTTTCGTACACATATAGTTATCAAAGAGTAATAGTTATTACATGCATGATATTTTTTTAAAAGGTTTTAGAAAACTCTTTTACTGTAAAGTTTATGACATGTTATAATAAAAATTATTTATTAAAGAGAAAATAATTCTATATATGTGATTTGTAAATGTTTTGGGTTATAACTGAGAAAGGTAGTTCTGTAGAAAATGTTTTATAAAATGGAACTAGTATGATTAATGATATTATATGTGGAGTGAACCCATAAGAATTAAGGGAACTATTTTTTATATGAGTTATTATTAGTGTCCTTATGATGTGATTTTAAATAATGGTCTGCCAAGTATCAGGGAATAATCCACAGGAAAATTATTATTTTTAAAGGATAATTCCTGAATGATTTTACAAATATAATTATTTTATGAAATAGATATTTTATAAATTATATCAATTTTCAATTATTTAGAAATCTACTATTATTATTAAGTATTAAAATATATTTCCATATATAATATTAATTCAAGAAAATATTATTGAATGTTTTCTTCATAAACATTTTTTAAAACCCCCTTATAGGTTATATTTAATGCTCACCCTATATATTATAAATTGTTTATTGGTTTATCAATCTTTCTATCATGTAATTTTTTTGTGGCAGCCACACACTAAAGAATATTTTTTTAGTTAATTTCATTTTTTATAGTTTTGATTAAATGTAATAGTTTTATCTAATTATCTAAAACCTGGATTGGTAAAGGTCCTCATTCTTGTAATGTGTTGTGTAATTTTTCAGTTTCTTTTTATAAAAAAATTACACTACATGTTTAAGGTACTGGCTCTAGGATATTAGGGTCAGGGTGTTATAAGTTCTCACAAATGAGATGAGATATAAAATAATGATTATGGAACACTCTAGTATACAAGGATGAAATTGTTGATGGTTAATAACTGTGGATAAATAGTTAATGAATTATAATAGAGAATAATTTATTTAATTTTGAATGAGTTTAGATGAGTGGATATATGATAATTATAGTGGAGATGAGATTAATGATTATATTCAATAAAATTGTGATGAAATACATATATATTTATTGCACTACTTTTATGAAGAAGGGTGATTATACAATATATCCATGTTTATAAATCTACTAACACAACGTAAGACACATGATCTGAAGTGGAGTAATAATATATCTCTGTGACAATATACCTATACCAATATGTGTATAATTACTAAGAAGATTGTGAGCCTTTATATATATTTATTGTGGTCTATGAAATTAATAAGGGAGTGATACATGGAACATGTATGATTTGTTACAAAACATATTGTAGGTAGTGAAACTGGGAGATGGGTGACCTCCCAAAATATTTTCCATAGTGATTAATATGGTGTATTTTGTATCATCTACCTTTAATGAATTGATTTCGAAGTGATATTTTCACTAATTGGGAAATTTAAAATCAATTAAATGATAAAAATATATCAAATAAAATATAGAGAACATATAAATTACATTATTTATTACTATAGACTTTTTTGATAAAAAATAATAATTAAATAAATCAATAAATTATCTATAACATATATCATCAACTGATGGAAAACTATAGCAGTAAGACTAACATTTGTGTTTTTTCCCTTGAGAATCTATGATAAGTTATCAATTTCTCCTGTTCCAATGCATGTTAATCATTAAGGTATATATTTAGTATAAAATCAAGTTCATGATAAAATTCATAAGATCATGATGAACTATTCCTTTTAAAAATACAATATAAAAAAAGTGATAACATGCACCGAAAAACAAAAATTCTATTTTTTTAGAAAATTTTATCTATTTTTTCATGTAAACCCATATTTTTATAAATTATAAAATTATTTTTTTTGAAAAAATTATAATATAATAAATAATAATAAAACATAGAAATACCTTTTTTCTCTAAACAATATGCTCAACATCGTTGAAAAAAATGAAACTAGAGGAACTTCCATTTGACATATCAGAATCCTTAAAACACAAAACCAAAGTTAATATTTATAGAAATCTATAAATCATAAACATAATAAAGTAAAACCCTTTAAATTATGGTAGGATAACCAAAAAACAAAAATGATAGAATTTTTTTCTTACTATAAATTTCCAACCCAAACTAATGCAAATTAACAATATTTTCAAAATTATGAAAACAAATAAGGCTGTAAAAAATAGTCATTTAAAACAAGAAAAATATATAAAGATACACCTTAAACAATAATATCAATTCATACTATAAACAAACACTAATTTAATAAATAATTAAATAGAGTGATATTTTTCGTCCATAATAAAATGTAAAATAAAATAATGTGAATGAAAAATGAGTACAAAATGAATAATAAAGATGTTCAGAATAAATATTTTTTACAATATAGAAAATTATACCCAAGAGAAAAGATAGTGATTAAAATTTATTCTTAAATAAAAACAATATGACACATAATAATTGTGAATTATTCTTGACCTATATTTTCTTGAGCAATTCATAGCCTGTCATTCTAGAAAATGGGTGAAATTTCATTATCAGATTCACCTTTAATCTTTAATTCTATAGAGATAAAATAATAAAAATTTATACTTATATAAAAGAAAAAAATGGATTAGATGGATTTTATGTTTGTAAATGGATTTTATTGAACTATTGTAGAGGAAACTAGAAAAATAAACTAACTTATAGAATAATTTTATAAACTAAACGGATACTTGAAAAAATAATAAATAAAAAAAAAGTTAAATTGATTTTTAGTGTAGGTTTGAAGCCATAGTTGGGGGAAGTGGTGGTTGGGAAATAGAGGTGCAAGGTCAGAGGTGATGAACTAAAGGTGTGACACTAAAGAAAGAGAGATATAAGTATAGTGTCAGAGGAGGAGAGGAAGAGTCAAAACATGATAGAGATTGAAATTAGGGGTACGGTGGAGTGAATTAATATAAACAATGTTAGAGTGGTAGGGTAGGGGGAGTGTGGGAGTGGAGGATAAAACATTGTAGATTTGGTCGAAGGACTCTTGGAGGTGGAAGGTGTTAACAACTATGGGGCAGTTGAAGCATATCATGCACAAAGAGGGTTCAAGTTTGAGAAAGGAAGTGGATGGGGAACCATAGAGTGGGGGATGTAAGTGTGTTTTTTTAAGGATATATAGATTATACCTCAATTGGTTTGGATTACTTAGTATTGGAGACTATGTTATGTAAATAAATAGATTATAATAACAGATTTTCCAGGGTTTCCAGTAATGTAAACAAAATAAGATTACAAAGAACTACATAGAATGTAACAATTTATTGAGTGTCCAAATTACAATTTTTATACCCATTAACAATATTATTATAGGATATCACAGTTCCTAAAGTGATAACTCTTTGATTTTAATTTAAAGTGAAAAAATGATCAATACGCATATCCAAAGGATTCGATCTTTAAAGCCCTGAAACTTTGATGATATAAATGTTTAGAAACAAAATTCCTATCCTTAAAATTGTTTTAAAAAGGGTATCATCAATAAGATATTTCCCCATAGATACTCCTCAATCATAATATCAGAAAAAACCAAGCCCTCAACCCTAGGACTTCGTCAAACATAGAATTTGGATAAAACTGGTATTATCCCCATAACTCTTTATTCATAAAACAATCATAATAAAAATATCACAATAAGAAAATTAGTGTTTTTATGAACCTAAGAATGGTATAAGTTAACTAATAGGGTGGGGGTGAAACCATGAGTAGTATTCCAATATTTACTTTTATGATTTCTTACAAATATTTACCTCTATAACTTGTTATAGTGAGTGATATAACTGATTAAATCAGAAACATTTAGGAAAGAAACAAATAGAGACACATTATGTATAAGGTTTACTACTGAAAATGATTAGTTAATACTTGTCATGATCAAGAATCATTCGAGACCATACAATCCACTATAATAACCATTCTATATTACAATAAGAAGATAATATCCATGTACTTATGTACATAGGAAAATCAACCAACTATCCCTAGACAAGTCTCCAAACTAATATGCATTATTGTCTTGTATTTTATGGAGACAGATATTATCCTAATTATTTTTTAATTTTCTCCTAAAAATAAAAATTCCTCTCAAACTCATTCACTGAAAGAAATGGTTTGAACCTTATTCTTATTATTGTGCATACTTCACTACACAACTCTTTATCTTCTAACTCTTCTTTCATTTATGATGGTAATCTTCCTCTTGTCTCTTCTTCTTATTCTTCCCTCTTTGTATGCACTGAAAAACACTATATTACACTTCCACACTAAAATATCTTTCTTAAAATACATCCCACAACATTCTATATGATATTCATTACAATAAAAGGCCATGTTCTTATTAATATTACACATTAAAATCATCCTAACTTTTTAATTTCAAATTAAAATCAATCCAATAAATCCATTCCAACTACCACTAAATTTATCTCACTTCCTATTATTCCATTATATCGTCCAAGACCTTTTAGTCACCATTGATATGATTGAAGATGTTAGAGATCAAGTATGAGTAACTATTGATTCAAAAATTAAGCTACAACATTATATCCACTAAAAATATGATAATTATTTAGTCTATATCTTCTCTTTTATTCATAAAGAAATGTTTTATGTCATTTTAGAAAATTTTCACAAGATCTAACCTTTAGAATGATGTGTTATACATAATATTTGTTCAACTATTTTGAACCACTATTAATCTTATTTCAATACACCCAAGCTCCATGATTTGTTATCCACATTCCATTTCATATAATAAATTTTTCTTTACACCATGATAGATACCATGACAATGATCTCCTCATTTCTAACCTTAGAAAACTACTAGGCTATTTTAATCATTGAGAAAAAATTTCCTTGATACTTCAAGGGATTATCAAAATGTTCAAAAAAACCATGGTGTTGTCTTTTCCATTTTTATTAGAAGACAATAACTCAACATTAAACACAAAAACTATCTCATTGATGTGTCAATCATTGATATTTTCATAGAGAAACTCCTCAATTTAAATGCCCAATTCAAAAATCATCTCCCCCTTTTATCGCTATGTTTTGTTCTTTATTTCACTATGGGATGGCCAAACCACATATCTCAGACCATGAATCAACAGAATTATCATGTTTAGTGTAATTAAATCACATTTTCTTCCCATAACACCATTATTTCCATTTATTCATGTCTATGTTATAGTGATGTCACATTGACTTTAAACACCTTTCTTCTACCTCAAATCACCTTTTGTATTCTTATAATAATTTTAAAACCATGGAATGAGATTTATCTTAAATGAATCATAATGAGACACCTTAGTTGGAACATGATTTATGATTGAAAAAAAAATCAACACAACAACACATCCACATCACTTCAATTATCACCTTATTCTTCATAGGGATAAAAAAATACTCAAAAACTCTCTTGGATTAACAATCCCCCATTTGGATTTTGTTAGATACCAAGTAATATAAATTACTTTTAATCTCATTACACTTAGTAATAAATAATTATAAAAAAATTCTAAGCCTATGTGAGTGAACTCAGTATAGGAAAAATGAACATTCAATAATAATACAATTATTTCCATAATATTAGATTGCATCCACTTCTTCACAGACCGTGATATATCTTGATATTGATACCTCTTGATACCCACACCTTTTGATACCAACTAACAATTTATTAAAAACTAGTTATGTATTAAATATAACTAGTGTTTAATTTTAAAAGACATTCCATTGAACTACTATATAACAAGTTCCTACATGCATGATCAAAAAGCATGTTAGAACTGTTCACATGATTACTTCATAGTGTACAAAATTTACTAATTCTCTTTAAATACATGATAAACCTAAATAAAAAATCTCCCCCATTAAGTTAAACATATATATTTGGATTCTATCTAAAATAGTCCCCCATTTAAATAAATCTTGTAAATACATAAAGGAATAAACATAAATATATTTATATTTTCTTTCTTTCCCTTTGACAGAAACATCTGAAGAAAAAATTAAAGATGCGATAGATTCATCATAGCATAGCCTTTGATGAATGAAGAATGGGAATTATTTTTTAAGCACAAATTATTAGTATTTAACTCCCCATTTAACTAAAACCCTCTTTTATCAACCAAGTTCTTCTTAAACACATATTATTGTACACATATTCTTCCAAATTTTAATAACACAAGATGATACAATTTCTTTATTCTTACTATTCTTAACATAATTATTTTCATGAAAATTGACACTTAAATAGTAAAATAGTGAAAACTTCTTCTTCATCCTATATTTTATATCTTTTTCTTGAGATCACACATTGAGATATATGACCTCATTGGTCACATCTACCCCACACTTCATTCATACCATCAAAGAAATTATTCAACATGGCACTTTATTATTAAATTATATTATGTTTGAAATTATTTTCATATAAGGATTTTCTCCCCCAAAATATGTGCCTTACATTAGTTCTCATATACTAAAATGTGCTTACCTTGTACCAAAAACACCTCATCATATGCTCATATCCTCTATAGAAAGTACAATGACTATAAATAAAAAATATTATTCGAGAACTTATATTCTAACCAGTTGCAATAGTATTCTAAAATTCATTCTTTTGAAAGCCTTTGTGACTCACATTTGATGAAAAAATCATGGAATAATCTATACACATTCCTATTTATTATAAATATTTTCAACAAAATTTCTAATACACACACAATAGAATATATTCCATTAAAGTAAAACCTTTTATAATAAAACTTTTTTGTCAGAGTAGATGAATCAAGAGGGGGTGAATTGAGTATCTATAAAAATTTCTGTTAAAAAGGGTTCTTTACAAAATAATAACACTTTATGAAAATAAACACAAAGTCAGTTTGTAGTGAATTTATAAAAGTATTGAAGGTTAAATTTGGTTCTTTGAAGATTGATTAGTTCTCTGCTTTCCCAATCTAAAGATTAGTAAAACATTTGAAACAAACCTACTGATTCAAAACAGATATAAACACATTTTAAACTAACTATCAAAGGTCAGTTTATCTTAATGCCATAAATATATAATAGATAAAAATATAATATAAACATCACAGTGGATGAAACAAGAGTTTCAGTCTCAAGCAGAGACTTAGTCCTATACACTTGGTGATCTCCAGCCACCAAGCAGTTTATATTAATAAACTTTTAGTCTGCACCCTGGATCGAGGTTCACAACATCACACAGACTTTCTAGGTCACACATGAACTCTTCCATAGTTATTCACGGGAAAAAAATAAACAGATCTCACAGGATCTCTTCCAGAGTTCTATGTGGGATACAAGTGTAACAAGCGATTGAGAGTGAGGATATTTTGTTACCATCTAGTTTAGCTCAGGAGACAGTGTGTGAGATTAAAATAGATATACAAAATGCTCAAAATAGTAATTATAAGAACACAACACTATTATAAAAGATAATAGGGTTATAATTCTCTGTGTGTTGTGCAGTAATGCCCAGGATTCAACGAATTTGGAGGAAATGATATGTGAGTCCTCTTATAAAAGTTGTATTCAGAACAGAGTGTCACAGTATGTTGTGAATGTTTTCAGCTCTAAGTTTTGAGTTTTTTCAGTAAGCTCCAGTAGGTAGTTGCTAGGTGATCCCAAGCTTCATGTTTTTCTCTTTTTCAATATTCTAAGTTCGCACAGTCTATATTTCAACATGTTCTTCAACCTCTATGTGTATCTGTATATCTCTGTGTCTTCGTCTTTTTTAAAGCTCTGATTGAAGTTCTTTTATATTTAAAGGTCTACTAGGCATAAAGATCTCCGCATGTGCTTGTACCTCATATTGTCTAAGGATATTCCTACAGTAAAAATTAAATAATTTTAGAAACATTAATTTTTCTAAATTCGACCAATAGAAATAAAATTTAATTAATAAAATAGAAATAGTTATTTATGACTATCGGTTATTCATCTTCAGTCTGTTGTCTTCGGTTTGGTAACATCGGTCTGTCCACTTCGGTGTGTCTACTTTGGTGTGTTGAACTCGGTCTATCAACTTCGATCTATCAACTTCAGTGTGTCAACTTTGGTATGTCATCTTCTGTGTGTCGACTTCGGTGTGTCGACTTCGATGTTTCGACTTCGGTATGTCAACTTCGGTGCGTCGAACATCGGTGTTAGAGAATCTAAAAAGTTTAATGAGTGTATGTCTTGCACAAATCATTAAAAGACTAAGTGTTATCCAAAAGTATATTTATGAACACAATTGTAAACATATTTATTCATGAATATAGGTTATTGACTTATTTAAGTATATATTTCAGCATGACATAATTGATTTAATTAGATATATTAAAATGTCATGAAAGAGTAGAATCTATATATTGACATTATTTGTGATTATTAAAACTACAATATCATAGAGGGTCCAACAATATCTCCCTTTTTGATAATAAAAATAATATGGCATACATGAAAAATATATAGAATAAAGATAGCTTGACATAGCATACTGCACTAAATGTAATTTTCCAATATGATTAAAGTCTTTCCTTGTTTGAATTTTTAAAACAAAGCCCCACCCCCTCAATAAAAGGAGTAATATGAGTACATTCCATGAGTCCTAAACTTGAATAATCTCCCCCTTAGATAAATAAGATATGCCTTAATTGAATGTATGCCTTATATTTTCCCCTTTTGGGATTAGCAAAAAAACAAAGAGAAAAAAAATATAAAGAGAAATAACATAAAATAAAGACACTATATAGATTTAAACTAAGATGCATAAAAGTACAAGACAAAAAAAATACCAAATTCACAAAAAAATAAAAAATCCATCACTAAGGGTTTGGATTATGTGGAGATTTTATGTAGAGACCCTAAGCTTATCGTACATGGACATTACATTACTTTTGCGGAATACTTAGTACATAACAAAAACACACACTAAAGGATCGTAATAGTTTAGTGTCTTTGGAAACTCGGAACGTAATCTTCTAATCGTGGTGAAAGTTCTTCAATATCTCCCATAAAGATCTTCCATTTTTTACCTAAAACCTTTCTTTATATCCTGGGGAAAAGAAAACATAAAAGGGTGAGCTCAAATGCTCAGTAAGGGTATACAAAAGAAATAAAAATCATATCATATCTTTTTGAAAATCACAACCTGCAAAAGAGATCATAATATCTTAACATGGAACAAATCATAGAAGTGAAAATGAGATCCCCATAATCATAACATAAAACTTGAATCTTTGTGGCATGCACACATAATCATGGAAAATCATTTCTTGTTAGTCATGACTCATTGCCAAGACTATCTTAGTGGACAAAGTCCCTTTCTGAATCGAGTTCACTCCTCGTTTCAGTCCTGTATCACTGAACCGAAATAACCTTCCGTTCCAGCCATGTCTATCTCATGAGATATAAAATCATTACCCAATGCATTGGAGGGAGATATAGGTCCCACCCATCTTATAATGAATCCTTTCTTATGTGTGCCACATAATCATAAAACATGCATCATCGCATAACACATGTAACAAAAAATGGGATTCTTGAAACATCATGACACCATAAATCAATTCATATATGATAAAGGAATTCATAAACATAATTCCATCACAACATAGTCAAACCAATGTAAAAATATGGATAGAAACAGAACCCTTTATTATCTTAGATGGAAAATAATTTTGATAAAACACTTGAATTGAATTCTTGAGGAAAATATCCTTTCTTCTTCAAAAACATTTTTCCTTTCATAACATGTCATACAACTTTAAAATAAAAGAAGTTGATTAAAAATAAACTTGAAAACTTGTAATGGAAGCTTCTTTGAAGTAATGTTTTAAAAATCCATTCATGCCGTATAAGTTAAAAAAAACATTCTTCGTACTTTTGTCGGAAAAGTCAAAAAGTACCTCGTACGGAAAAACGACAAAAGATTACTTTCATATTCTTTACTAAAAACTCACCTAAGGGTAAAATTGGATTTAAACTATTTCAAGTGGATGGAAACAATATTACATATTGAGGGAACATGGATGTGGATGATAAAATACACCCCATTAAATACTTACGAATAAACAATCTCGGATAAAAAATGAGATTGTGATATTTCCCTTACCTTAGGTCCGATTAGCTTTGTACGTGTCCGAAGCTCCTGTATAATGGTTTAAATAATGTTATTGACTTATTCCAGAATCATACATATTGATATGATATCATATATGGTCATATTATTAGTTTCTTGTTAGTAATATTTCATTGTTACTTGTTACTCGGGTCTTTATAACTTTTTGTTCTTATGCGTGTTTTGTCGAATAAATTCTTATTCTTATCTTTAGGTTATAGATAATTCATTTCCAGAATGGTATTAGTGTAGTATATACCATATTCATTCATTCAATTCATTTATATAATCATTATGAAATGAAGATCATGTAGAACGAGTCGCATCACATCGTGGAGACGGTATTCCGTACGTACGCACGAGTGATGATATCGTTCCTATGATCGTGTAGTTGTATTGGAGTATATATATATATTATTTCAGTATCAATATTACTTAATAATAATCATATATAGTTACTGATTACACCATTATACCCATCCTTGTAAGGTGATGGTGGAAAATAGATTACACCACGGCGTGGAGACGGTATTCCGTACGTACGCACGCGCGGTGATTTCATTTTTCCGTAGGATGGATAGAAGGTGAATTAGGGTTGTTTCATATTTATAATAACATATCAGTATGTAAGTAATACTTATGTTATTACTTTATCATGAAACAACTAAAGAAGAAGAAGTTGAAGAAGAAAGAAATTGAAAAGATCGGTAATGGATATTACCTCTTCTTTGGAACGCCTCTTTGAATCCTCCACTTAAGGAACTAAGATTGGTCTTTGGAGAAGACCAGAACCTCTAGGATTATTCTAGGAAATTGGAGAGGAGAAAATGGCAGGGGTTGGCCGAGCTTGAGTGCTCAAAATTGGTGTGAGGAGGAGGGGGAGGAGGTGCCCTTTTATAAGGGAGGAGAGGGGCACCTTAGGAATTCTTAAAAATATTAATTTATAATAAATCTAACCCCACTTAAAAACCTCCAAAAATGACTCATATTCGAAGATTAGATGAGATAGGGTTGTAATCTCATCAACCAATCAAATTTATACATGTTTGGATATTATTTTAAACCTTATCAATTATATTTAACTCTAAGTTAAATAATTTAACTTTTACCGTGTCTTTTTGTTTTCTTTCACTATATGGTTAATAAACTTACTATAACATGCCAAACGAACCACAAATTGTTTATTATTAATATATATATCCTTATCTAAGTCATTTGGCCGAACCTTAGATTTTTAGGAATAAAATAACAATTAATAATATAATATTTGATTTAAAAACTATTTTGTGTCAATTTTGACACTATTTGATATATGATTTTTGTGAAAGTCATAACAGAATTATATGTTCGAACCAAGTTGATTAAATCAACATTAATATATCATAGTAACCTAGAAAATTAGTGTAATTCATAAAAAATCTCAAATTACATTTATTTTGGTGTTTATAACATCAATTATGTCAATATTTCATTAATAAGATAATTACTGCATCATCGTCGTGTCATAAATAAATTAAATTATTTGATGTCTAAAAATTACAAATAAAATACCATCATGTAGGAAATCTTTTTATCTTTCTAATGAATATTTACAATCGAATTTAGCTTATGTATAACCCCATATTAAAAATTATTTACTTATTAAACTTTGATTTTAACTATTTTAACCCTTCTTTAAATAAATTCATAATAAATGTCCTAATCTAATCCAAGTGGGCCTAAATGGTCATATTTTATTCCTAAGATAGTTTTTGGTCGAATTACACTTGTCCAATAGAATTAGGACATGTGTTAGGGTAATATTAATATCATATTTACCCTTAGTTACCCTATTTACTATTAACCGCGGTAAAAAAAAGTAAAAAGTTACTATTCACCAAAAATTATTTTCATCTCATTGAACCACATTTTAGTCCTTGATATTAACCGTGTCTCTCGGATTTTCGAAATTCCATTCACAGAAGCGGTAAAATTAAGTTTTATGCAAAATTCAGTTTTTAACCTACCACTTAGTGGTTTCACTATTCATCAAAAATTGAAAGTTTTCAGAAAAATGCCAAAATTTCATCCTAAGCTATATTTCATATTCCGAATTCAAAAATGAAGTCTATTTTACCAAATTCATAACATAGAAGTTGAATTAATTAATTTTATAATTAAATCCCGCTATTAAAACAAATAGCGTGTTTTTACGAAACAATATCTATCAAAAGATTGACACTTGTTTATGTCAGGTTTAAATGTGAAATTACGTCCAATGACCAACATTGTATTAAATTGTAAAAATATATTCTAAATATACTTTAAAACCACTCAAATTAATAATTTATCACTATTAATTATTTCGATTAAAAAAGTTGTTTTTAATTATAATTTAGTAATTTTCACTATTCATCAGAATATGAAAGTTATCCGAAATGTACCAAAATTTCACCTTAGGCTAAATTCGATACTCCGAATCCAAAAATGAAATCCATTTTGAAAAATAAAATTTACAAAATTTCAAAAAGTGGTTATTACTATTCATAACGGCTAGTTTTAATAGCATATCGCTGTTTAGTGAAACTCGTTATTGCGTACTACACACACTATCGAGGAAGGTTGCGATTGCGTGTAATGCAAGGCAAGTCAAGGATGCGTGTTGTGCAAGCTCCTTTTGGTGTAGCGTACAACACAAGACATTAATAAAATTTAAAAGAATATTTTTCATAAAATCTTGGGCTGTTACATTCTACCCCCCTTAAAATGAATTTCGCCCTCGAAATTCGTCGGGGTTATAAATGGTTTTCTATTCGAAAGATTCCCACATTGTAAAAAGGAATACCAAAACTTGGCTTTAAAAACTAAAGTATGAAATGTAACGATTACCCAAATAAACTAATTGTTGGGTTTCCACATAGGTAAAAATATGGATATGGAAGAAAAATCTAACCATCATGTTCTGATGGAGAGTGGTAGAGAACATGGCTATGGAAAAGCCAAAAATCACAAATCCATAAATTTGTGATGATATAAGGTACCATCTGATTCCTCAGGTATAAGATCACTAGGACAACATTTTTGGTTTTCAAGATCATTTCCCTAAAGTTGAAAATTTGAATTAGAATAAATACTTACTTTATTTTGGTACAATCTCACTGTTTTTCGTGCCTTGAACAATTTCCACTTCATCTCTTAAATAAATGAAGTTGAATTTGTTATTCGTGAAGTGTTAGCAGATAATGTGATAGAATGACGGGTCATTCCATCTGTCTCAAACAAAAGGTTAGCAAAAATTATATGCATAAATCGATCTATAGTGAGATTAATCATATATGGTTCCTAAAATTGACTTATACTTCATATATCATACTGCTTAATATAATAAAACTAGTTTCTACTAAATAGGGACTTCCTGTAGGTCAGTGGTAGGCGATAAAGGCCAGTCGCACTTCGGTTGTGGGTTCGATTCCTACAGCCTTGTCCGAAGCGATGGGTTGTCGCCCGTCCTGCAGGTTGTCCTTTTTCTAAAACTATATTACTATAACATCCCATCAATAATATCGAGAAAACTTCGATCCTTAAACAATACTCACTTATGTCCAACATAATCCATTTTAATCTTTAGGCGTATCCATAATACTGCAGTCCACTCTCATAATATAGTGACAACGATTACCAGAGATTTAATACTGTCGTTGATCCCCACATATCATAAGATATGTTTTGTTGGTCACATTCTAAACATTCAAAGTACTTAATCATGTATTCTCTTGAATACCTTAGTGAAAACATGAATGCAGTTAAAAGTTAACACTTTCCACATACCAAAATCCTCAAAATTCTATATACTCAATCCATGATATCACTTAGTCCTTATATCAATCATGAGCTCATGAATATTGTTAAACATTCCATTTTCTTATTTTCCCTTCATTATGCGCATATCATCTTATTTCCAAAAATATCTCAATCACTTTGAATACCACATTAAACCAATACATAAATATTCCAATACTCCATGATACAACATTATTTTGGAATCCCATTACATAAACACTTAATCATTCCACCACATCGTTATCATATTCAACATTGCCAATAGTGATCGCATGTGATTTCCCTTTGTCCTTTGCCTTCAGTGGTTGCTCATGTTGATCATCACTAACCCTTGGATTAGGGCAATTATTAGCATAATGCCCCATTTCCTTGCACTTGAAGCATTGAAGTGTTGGCGGTGCGTTCTCTGCAGTGTTTGCTTTATTCACATCATTAGAAACCCTTTTTCCATTACTTCGACACTCAGCTGCTCGATGACCTTCTTTTCCACACTTAAAACATTTTCTAGTTCCTTTAAGACAATCTCCACCATGCTTCTTTCCACACTTTGTGCATAAGGAAACATTCATCTTCTTTTCACCATTATTATGAGATTTCTCCTTGAACTCCATCTTTCGTTTCTTGTCAAAACCATGAGATGGATATGTAACACCAACTTCCATTTCTACCTTGATAGCACAACACACAATTTCTTCATAGCTACTGAAGTCTCTTATAGCTAATGCCCTTCGAAGACTTGGTTTTAAGCCACTGAAAAATCGATCAACTTTACTTTCAGGTTGGATGATAATGCCAGATGCATACCTTGCAAGTCTTGTAAAATTCGCTTCATATATACCAACAGATTCATCATCCTTCTGCTTCAGCTCAATAAACTCCTTTTCCATCTTTGTTCGAAGAATACGAGGGAAGTACTTACTAAAAAACAAGTTCTTGAACTCGTCCCATTCCATGGACTCAATTTCATCTCTTGGCCTCGTATTCTTGATAAGATTCCACCATTGATCAGCTTCACCTTCCAAACGATATACTGCTAAGATGACTTTATCATGTTCAGAACATTGAAGAACTGAAAATATCTTTTCAGTAGTACTGATCCATTGTTCAGCCACAAGTGGATCAGAAGACCCACTGAAAGAAGGTGGACGTTGCCTCATGAAGGACTCAATAGAATATTGTTCCCTTCTCTGCTCATTTGGAAGTCCAGAATGATTCATAGCTTGTGTAAGTATAGCAATAAGATTTTGCACTCCATCTCCCATAACATTTGTTTGTTCAGGAGGGCAATCATTGCATTGTCCATTGCATTGATCAACACGGTTCCTTCGGGTTCCAGCCATCATCTAAAACCCAAAAAGAATAGTGTGAGAGGCAAAAATCATGCTAGGGAAAACAACATAATAAAGGGGGAGTACCTTCAATATCCAACATCTTAGGTTTAATTATATGATCGTTAGCGTAATTCTATTACTTTAACCTATACGTATACTTATCCCTAGGGACATCCCTAGACATACCTTAGAAATATCTCTAGGGATCTCACTAACTTTTTCGCATCCTAGTTTCCAAAGGTTGACTAAACCTTTCCTCTGATACCAACTGTAGAGACCCTAAGCTTATCGTACATGGACATTACATTACTTTTGCGGAATACTTAGTACATAACAAAAACACACACTAAAGGATCGTAATAGTTTAGTGTCTTTGGAAACTCGGAACGTAATCTTCTAATCGTGGTGAAAGTTCTTCAATATCTCCCATAAAGATCTTCCATTTTTTACCTAAAACCTTTCTTTATATCCTGGGGAAAAGAAAACATAAAAGGGTGAGCTCAAATGCTCAGTAAGGGTATACAAAAGAAATAAAAATCATATCATATCTTTTTGAAAATCACAACCTGCAAAAGAGATCATAATATCTTAACATGGAACAAATCATAGAAGTGAAAATGAGATCCCCATAATCATAACATAAAACTTGAATCTTTGTGGCATGCACACATAATCATGGAAAATCATTTCTTGTTAGTCATGACTCATTTCCAAGACTATCTTAGTGGACAAAGTCCCTTTCTGAATCGAGTTCACTCCTCGTTTCAGTCTTGTATCACTGAACCGAAATAACCTTCCGTTCCAGCCATGTCTATCTCATGAGATATAAAATCATTATCCAATGCATTGGAGGGAGATATAGGTCCCACCCATCTTATAATGAATCCTTTCTTATGTGTGCCACATAATCATAAAACATGCATCATCGCATAACACATGTAACAAAAAATGGGATTCTTGAAACATCATGACATCATAAATCAATTCATATATGATAAAGGAATTCATAAACATAATTCCATCACAACATAGTCAAACCAATGTAAAAATATGGATAGAAACAGAACCCTTTATTATCTTAGATGGAAAATAATTTTGATAAAACACTTGAATTGAATTCTTGAGGAAAATATCCTTTCTTCTTCAAAAACATTTTTCCTTTCATAACATGTCATACAACTTTAAAATAAAAGAAGTTGATTAAAAATAAACTTGAAAACTTGTAATGGAAGCTTCTTTGAAGTAATGTTTTAAAAATCCATTCATGCCGTATAAGTTAAAAAAAAAACATTCTTCGTACTTTTGTCGGAAAAGTCAAAAAGTACCTCGTACGGAAAAACGACAAAAGATTCCTTTCATATTATTTACTAAAAACTCACCTAAGGGTAAAATTGGATTTAAACTATTTCAAGTGGATGGAAACAATATTACATATTGAGGGAACATGGATGTGGATGATAAAATACACCCCATTAAATACTTACGAATAAACAATCTCGGATAAAAAATGAGATTGTGATATTTCCCTTACCATAGGTCCGATTAGCTTTGTACGTGTCCGAAGCTCCTGTATAATGGTTTAAATAATGTTATTGACTTATTCCAGAATCATACATATTGATATGATATCATATATGGTCATATTATTAGTTTCTTGTTAGTAATATTTCATTGTTACTTGTTACTCGGGTCTTTATAACTTTTTGTTCTTATGCGTGTTTTGTCGAATAAATTCTTATTCTTATCTTTAGGTTATAGATAATTCATTTCCAGAATGGTATTAGTGTAGTATATACCATATTCATTCATTCAATTCATTTATATAATCATTATGAAATGAAGATCATGTAGAACGAGTCGCATCACATCGTGGAGACGGTATTCCGTACGTACGCACGAGTGATGATATCGTTCCTATGATCGTGTAGTTGTATTGGAGTATATATATATATTATTTCAGTATCAATATTACTTAATAATAATCATATATAGTTACTGATTACACCATTATACCCATCCTTGTAAGGTGATGGTGGAAAATAGATTACACCACGGCGTGGAGACGGTATTCCGTACGTACGCACGCGCGGTGATTTCATTTTTCCGTAGGATGGATAGAAGGTGAATTAGGGTTGTTTCATATTTATAATAACATATCAGTATGTAAGTAATACTGATGTTATTACTTTATCATGAAACAACTAAAGAAGAAGAAGTTGAAGAAGAAAGAAATTGAAAAGATCGGTAATGGATATTACCTCTTCTTTGGAACGCCTCTTTGAATCCTCCACTTAAGGAACTAAGATTGGTCTTTGGAGAAGACCAGAACCTCTAGGATTATTCTAGGAAATTGGAGAGGAGAAAATGGCAGGGGTTGGCCGAGCTTGAGTGCTCAAAATTGGTGTGAGGAGGAGGGGGAGGAGGTGCCCTTTTATAAGGGAGGAGAGGGGCACCTTAGGAATTCTTAAAAATATTAATTTATAATAAATCTAACCCCACTTAAAAACCTCCAAAAATGACTCATATTCGAAGATTAGATGAGATAGGGTTGTAATCTCATCAACCAATCAAATTTATACATGTTTGGATATTATTTTAAACCTTATCAATTATATTTAACTCTAAGTTAAATAATTTAACTTTTACCGTGTCTTTTTGTTTTCTTTCACTATATGGTTAATAAACTTACTATAACATGCCAAACGAACCACAAATTGTTTATTATTAATATATATATCCTTATCTAAGTCATTTGGCCGAACCTTAGATTTTTAGGAATAAAATAACAATTAATAATATAATATTTGATTTAAAAACTATTTTGTGTCAATTTTGACACTATTTGATATATGATTTTTTTGAAAGTCATAACAGAATTATATGTTCGAACCAAGTTGATTAAATCAACATTAATATATCATAGTAACCTAGAAAATTAGTGGAATTCATAAAAAATCTCAAATTACATTTATTTTGGTGTTTATAACATCAATTATGTCAATATTTCATTAATAAGATAATTACTGCATCATCGTCGTGTCATAAATAAATTAAATTATTTGATGTCTAAAAATTACAAATAAAATACCATAATGTAGGAAATCTTTTTATATTTCTAATTAATATTTACAATCGAATTTATCTTATGTATAACCACATATTAAAAATGATTTACTTATTAAACTTTGATTTTAACTATTTTAACCCTTCTTTAAATAAATTCATAATAAATGTCCTAATCTAATCCAAGTGGGCCTAAATGGTCATATTTTATTCCTAAGATAGTTTTTGGTCGAATTACACTTGTCCAATAGAATTAGGACATGTGTTAGGGTAATATTAATATCATATTTACCCTTAGTTACCCTATTTACTATTAACCGCGGTAAAAAAAAGTAAAAAGTTACTATTCACCAAAAATTATTTTCATTTCATTGAACCACATTTTAGTCCTTGATATTAACCGTGTCTCTCGGATTTTCGAAATTCCATTCACAGAAGCGGTAAAA
Organism: Viscum album; assembly: GCA_963277665.1. Lineage (NCBI taxonomy): Eukaryota > Viridiplantae > Streptophyta > Magnoliopsida > Santalales > Viscaceae > Viscum > Viscum album. The sequence goes on from OY728148.1 coordinate 721,792,828, forward strand.
TTAAGTTTTATGCAAAATTCAGTTTTTAACCTACCACTTAGTGGTTTCACTATTCATCAAAAATTGAAAGTTTTCAGAAAAATGCCAAAATTTCATCCTAAGCTATATTTCATATTCCGAATTCAAAAATGAAGTCTATTTTACCAAATTCATAACATAGAAGTTGAATTAATTAATTTTATAATTAAATCCCACTATTAAAACAAATAGCGTGTTTTTACGAAACAATATCTATCAAAAGATTGACACTTGTTTATGTCAGGTTTAAATGTGAAATTACGTCCAATGACCAACATTGTATTAAATTGTAAAAATATATTCTAAATATACTTTAAAACCACTCAAATTAATAATTTATCACTATTAATTATTTCGATTAAAAAAGTTGTTTTTAATTATAATTTAGTAATTTTCACTATTCATCAGAATATGAAAGTTATCCGAAATGTACCAAAATTTCACCTTAGGCTAAATTCGATACTCCGAATCCAAAAATGAAATCCATTTTGAAAAATAAAATTTACAAAATTTCAAAAAGTGGTTATTACTATTCATAACGGTTAGTTTTAATAGCATATCACTGTTTAGTGAAACTCGTTATTGCGTACTACACACACTATCGAGGAAGGTTGCGATTGCGTGTAATGCAAGGCAAGTCAAGGATGCGTGTTGTGCAAGCTCCTTTTGGTGTAGCGTACAACACAAGACATTAATAAAATTAAAAAGAATATTTTTCATAAAATCTTGGGCTGTTACATTTTACTCTTTCTGAAGGATCTGAGGGAGAATGAGAAGGTTTGGGAGTGGCAGAGGGAAGAGGTTGTCTGAAGATAACTCCAGGTAGGGCAAAACCTATAGGAACAGTAGATGCAAGGGTAGTTCGCCTTTCTAACAACACTCGACTTGGAGTTTTCTCTATGATGATCCGTCGAATCTGGGAAAGATCCTGAGAGACATACATTAGAGCCGAAGGCCGAGAGGTAGTACCAATTGAAGCAGCCAGAGGGACCACAATCGCCTCGACTTGAATTTGCAGATAAGGTTTGAGCAGGTTGATGAAGTCATTAATGATTTCACCACAATATTTTTTAGCTTTCTCAAAGTCATCCTTATTCGCGATAAATTTACTCAGAAAAGGGTTAAACTCCTTTAATTGAGTGACCTGCTTCTTGAATTTTTCTGGGACTAGAGGAATTCTAATATTTTTTGCGATAAACTTGAAGCTATTGATGAGATCATGCTTGGTATAAATCTTAGTGAAATAATTATCCACCTTTTCCCGAATATCTTTCTCAGCAGCAGAGGCTTTATTTGTGCAATGTCTGACCATATTGTATACAAGATCTATATTTTGATGTAATATTTAAAGGGTTTCTTTACTTGAAACACTCTGAATATTTTGAATTTCCTCTCTCATCACAACCTTGAGAGGCTCCAAATCAGCAAAAACACTTTTCCCACTCCTAGAACTGGATGGTCCATTCAACATTTTCCCATGATCTTCTTTCAACTTCTTCAGGTCCACACTGAGTGGATGAGTTAAAAAGTTCCTAATAACTTCCTGAACACCACTAAAGGAGGTATTTAAGTCAAGGGTTAATGAATTCAAATCATTTCTCATCTTTCTTACTTCTTCTCTCTTCATGGTATTGTGTCTAATAATGGTTTCTACTATGGTAATGAGATTAGGTTGAATATCCTGGATCACTATTCTTGTAATCTTTGTTGCATCAGCATCTCAGAAACCTATAGATGTAAAGGCTTCATTTCTAGATCTAAATAAGGCTATCACAGACTCACAAATATCATTTTTGAATTGTTCCAAATCAGCCTTAGTGACATAGTCATTGGGCACTACCTGTGCTACTGGTTCTACTACTGGAGGTTCAACTGGTGGAATATGTGAAACAGGTTATGGTTCATCTTGGACTTGTGGAGGAGGAGGAGAAGACACCCTTTTCTCATCCAATACATACTCTAAACCCAAAAAAATATATCCAGAATCATTATTCCACTCTCTAGTATAGGCCCAGTCTCTTGGATCAATAGTATCAATTCTAATCCTTCTTCTCTGAGGATCAGGAACAACATCATCTTCATTAACTTCTTCATCCTGGTCTCTGTCCACAACAAATTGTTTGGGAATAGGAACCAACCAAACTTCAGGTTCTGCTTGTGCTACAGCCTCTTCAGCTTCACCAGGCACTTCGCCAATTTGAGGCACTAGAACCTCATCTTCTTCCTCTTGGAAAGAATCCATAAGATCATTCAATTCCTAGATGATCTCTTGATTTTCATCATTAGGAATGGGTGATCTGTCCTCATGTTCAACATCTCAATGACTAACAGCCTGCTCTTCTACATGTTCAACACCCTCACCAGCCCCATGTACAGATTCCTCATTGGATCTATCGACCACTTGTCGTCCCATTTTTAGAGATTCACTCACATGATCATCATTTCCTCTATCATCGCCAACCTCATCAACATCACTATATGATTCCTCATTTTATTTAATATCATATCCATGAACTCCATGAACTCTAGTAACTTCCATTTCTTCCTCATCCTCATCACCTAATAAAGGTTATCTTGAAGGAAAGTCCAAAGGTGGAATGGCAGGTCCATAAGACATAACTTTGGTAATTTTAGAAATATCAGGATCAATCCTATCATCAAAAGGATATCCTTCTTTTCTTGGCACTTCAGGCTCAGCTTCCTCATCAGAACAAACTAGATTTTCTCCTGGTTTGGACCTGGATCCTCTTGATCCTTTAGCCTAGTAGTTTAGTCAACTTGATTGAAATCCTCGTATAGATTTTTCTCATCTCCTACCCAAAATATCTTCCATGGGTTCCAAAATATTTTCATCCTCTTAAAAATTTATTTTTGAAGAGAAAAACAACTATAGGCACTTATCACTTCATCTCCATCTTCCACACATCCTAACCTTTTCAACATGGAAGAAATCGTCCTCGGATAGTACAAAAATATTGCATTCTTGGATTTCTTAATCAAATCAGAGATATTCACCATTAGATACCTATATATGTTTAATTTTATCCCATGTTTCAACAAGAAGATCAATAAAACATCTTGATACTTCACAGTAGAAAAATCTCCCTTCCTTGGGGCATATTTGATGTTTCATGAACTTAAAAAGCAGCCTTACTTCTCCTTAGAATTCAATTGCAATTTTCCTCCTGGATTCTCCATTTCTATTTAGCCCTTTTAGAGCATCCTCATAAGAGAACAAATTAGAGGAAGGGGGAATATTACCCGGATAGTTAGTATAGACACCTTCATGAGGCATCTCTAAGTATTCAGCCTATTCCATGGATAAGAAATCTATCTCCTTTTCCTTTACTACTGATTTCATTCTTGATACATCAGCTTAATCTAGATATATATTCAAATTTCGATATAACTCATGCACTAGGTGGGGAAAATATGGTCTTTCATTGTTGGAAAACCAACTGATCCATCCTTGAGATTCCAGCACTTTAAAAAAAATATTTTCTTGATAGAAGACACTCATAAGGTACCTCTTTCTCATCCATAACCACTTGGATTTCCAAGATCAGTTTTGCAGTCCCATTGGACTCACCATTCTAATGATTAGTAGATGGAGATTTTCTATGTTCTTCCATTGCACGCTTGGTTCTCTCCATGACAGGGCTTCAAATTCCAAAAATGTTGAGAGGTTGAGAGACGAGAGGGAGTGTGACAAAAGGTAGAAAGCTTTTTGGCAGAGAGGAAGGTAAAATGTCCAGATGGATTGAACTGAATATATCATTTAGGGATTGTAAAACATTAATCATAAAAATTTAAATGTGGAAAAAAAAATAATACAAAACAACATCATTTTATTTAAAAGCAGACTGAATTTCAGAACAATCCTTAAATACACTGGTGTCAATGAATTGGTTTTTGGGATCAGTTTCAATAATATAGGTTTCAAGAAAATCACCTTCAAGATATCGATTTCAAGAGATCAATTTCAATAGATCAGTTTCAAGAAGATCAGTTTCAAGAAGATCAGTTTCAAGAAGATCGGTTTCAGGAGATATATTTCAAGACGATCGGTTTCAAGAAGATTGGTTTCACGAAGATCAGTTTTAAGAATATTGGTTTCAAGAAGATCAGTTTCAAGAAGATTGGTTTCAAGAAGATCAGTCTCAAGAGATCGGTTTCAAGATGATTAGTTTCAAGGATCGGTTTGACAAGATCAGTTTTATGGATCGGTTTGACAAGATCTGTTTCATGAGATTAGTTTCAAGGATCAGTTTGACAAGATCCATTTCATGAGATAGGTTTCAAGGATCGGTTTTACATGATCAGTTTCATGAGATTGGTTTCAAGAGATCAGTTTCAAGAGATCTCTAATAATTTATCATTCATAGTTCATGTATGATATAGTTCATTATCTCAATATTTAACGGTTTAGTGAATATATCAGCAAGCTGATGTTAAGTCTAAATAAACTCAAGTGTTATACAACCTTTTTTATAATGATCTCTAAAAAAGTGATGTCTTACATCAATATTCTTTGTTATTGAATGAGAAATTGAATTTTTATAAATGTTAATAGAACTTTTGTTGTCACAGTTTATGGGGATATGTATGAAATGAAATCCATAGTCTAATTAGGCGTGTTTCATCCACAAAATTTGTACACAACAACTACCTGCAACAATGTATTCTGCTTCAACAGTTGATAATGAAACTTAATTTTTCTTTTTACTACACTAATATATCAATGACATTCCCAAAAAGTGAAATGTTCCAGAGGTAATCTTTCTATCAAACATAAATCCACCAAAATTAGCATCTGAATAGCTAACTAAATCAAAAGGTTACCCATAAGGATAGAACAATCCTAAATTAGTTATATATTTGAGGTATTTGAAAATTCTTTTAACAGCATTTAAATGTGACTCTTTTGGGTTTTATTGAAATCACACACACATAAACACACTAAGCATAATATCTGGCCTACTAGAAGTTAATTAAAGCAAACTCTCTATTATTCCTTTGTAAGAATTTTGATCAACAGATTTTCCATTTTCATAAAGATCTAACTTACATGTAGAACTCATAGTTGTTTCACTACTCTTAATGCTATCAAAGCCATATACTTTCAAAAGATATTTTGTGTTCTTACTTTGATTTAAGATTATGCCTTCTTTATTTTGAAATATTTGAAATCGAAGAAAATATTTATGTTCACCCATTAAACTCATTTAAAACTCTCGTTGCATTATGTTTGAAAATCATTACATAATGAATTTTTAGAATATCCAAAGATAATATCATATACATATATTTTGGCTATTAAAAATTCATTCGAATTTCTTTTTATAAATAAAGTAGGATATGTGAGTCCTTTTTGAAAAAACTTTAGAAATAATAATGTTACTTAACCTTTCATACCAAGATCTTGTAGCTTGTTTCAAACCATATAAATCTTTTGTTAATTTAAAAACATGATTCGGAAAATGTGGATTTGTAAATCCTAGGGGTTGTTCAACAAAAAAATCCTTACATATATGACCATTTAGGAATGAACTTTTGACATCCATTTGATAATGTTTAAAATTTAAGTGTGATGCATAGGAAAGTAAGATCCTAATTGCCTCAAGTCTAGCTACTGGTATAAAAACCCTGCTTTTTATTACAACTTAAACATGATTTATTACATAAAACTTCACTTGATACAACAAAGAAGATCGATAGGTTTAGTATCTTTGGGTCTTAAGATCATTACATAAGAACTTAAAACATGAAATACAACATCTTTATTGAAAACATCCTTTACTTGACCACTAATTTCCCTTGCACTTAGCATTGCATGGGATAACCTGAGGACATGCATAAGAAAAGGGTGAGCTATAAAACTCAGTAAGGGAATACACATGGAATAACATGAGGAGTACAATACATGTTAGAAAGTAGTAATATCAATATAGAACAAGAAGAAACATGAACATAAAGTCATGATACAACTTGATAATCATAGCATGGAAATGTGGTAGCAACACTTAACATGGAATTGGCATGAGCCAAGGCTCATTGCACATGGAGCATGAGTAAATTCTCATTGCACATGAAGAACGAGTTGTAGAGACCCAAAGCTTGATGTACATGGAAATTACATTACTTTGGAGGAATACTTAATACATAATGACAAAAGACACACAAGGACCATAATAGTTTCGTGTCTTTGGAAACTCTGAATTTAATCTTATAATCCTGGTGAAAGATCTTCAACTTCCCCCATACAGATCTTCCCCATTTGTTTTCTTACCTAAAACCTTTATTTATATCCCGGGGAAATGAAAACATAAAAATGGTGAACTCAAATGCTCAGTAAGGGTAAGCATAGAGAACATAAAACAATCCATAAAAATTAGAATGAAAAAGCTTGGACATAAAATCTAAACATCATAATCTTGAGGAAAGAAATAAATCATGGAAGTCCATAAGGCATATATCATAATGGAACATCAACCATGATAAAATATAGTGGGAATAAAACATGTAATTGTGGAAACCATTCACCACATGTCATGATTTCAATAGTATCCAAGGCATTGCTGCCAAGACCATCATAGTGGAAAAAGTCTCATTCTGAATCGAGTTCACTCCTCGTTCCAGTCCTGTAACACTGAACCGGATTAACTTACCATTCCAAAAATGTCTATCTCATGAGATATAAATCTTCATCCAATTCATTGGAGGGAGATATAGGTCCCACCCATCTCATAATGAAATCATTCTTACTTGTGCCACAAAATAAACTTAAAACATTCATCATAACCCAAAGAATAAAATGGGTTTCATAAACATCATCCCATCATCACATAATCCATATAAAAGAAATGGATATCATTTCATAATAAGAAAAGTTAAACCATGTAAATCATACAGAAATTATACTTGAAACATAACTATACTAAATAATGTCATCTTAGATGGAAAATAGTTTTGACAAAACACTTGAAAATAATTCTTTAGGAAAATATCCTTTCTTATTTAAAATCATTTTTTTATCACAAAATTCCATTCAATTTTAAAAGAAAAAGATTATATTGAAAATATTCATGAAATATTGTAGAGTATGATTCATGAAAATAAGTCGTCCTGAAACCATAAAAATCCTTTCATACCGTATAAGTTAGAAAAACATTCTCCTCGTATTTTTTTCGGAAAAGTCAAAAAGTACCTCGCATGGTAAACAAAAGAAAGATTCCTTCCATACGATGTGGTAAAAGTAAGAAAAGGGTAAAAATGTCTTTAAACATACATGGAAGTAAAGTAAACATTTTAAGAAAACATTTTGAGAATATATGGACATGGATAATAAACATAACCCCTAGTAAATTACTTTCGAATAAACAATCTTGAATAAGAATGAGATTGGAATAATTTTCCCTTACCTTAGGTCTGATATGCTTTGTACGTATCCGAACCTCCTGTATAATGATTTAAATAATGTCATTGAATTATTAATGAATCATATTCATTGTTATGATGTCATAAATGGTTCACTTATGACTTTATATTACCCATTATTTTGTAAATTCCATGTTAAAGCAATGTTTTGGGTAAAATCGTTTCATTTATCGTACGTGTTTCGACTTTTTGTTCTTTATATTATTAATTATATCCTGATTTAATTAATTCCAGAATGTAAAAAATTATTTATATATAATATATATACATATATATATGATAGATCAATAAATGGAATGAAATACACCGTTCATGGAGATGGTAGGCCGTACGTACGCATGAACGCTGTTTTCATTTACTTATTGAATTGAATGGAATTAAGTAGATTACATACATATATATATATATATATAAATAAATCCAGTATTATTATTTCATATATTTCATGATTAATTATTATATATATTTATAATCATTCAAGAATGGTTAACATGGAGAAAGAATCTCATCGCGTTGTGGAGATGGTAATCCGTACATACGCACGAGAGATGATATCAATCCCATAATTTTTGAATGAAATTGGAGTGGATGATATAATATCTCATAATCAATATCAAATCAAAATAATCAAATATAATTATCTATTTACTCCATTATACCCATCCATGTAAGGTGGTGGTCGAAAACAGTTTACACCACAGTGTGGAGACTGTATTCCGTACGTACGCACACGCGATGATTTCGTTTTTCGTAGGATGGATAGAAGGTGAAATAGGGTTGTTTTATATTTATAATAACATATCAGTATATATGTAATACTGATATTATTAATTTATAATGAGACAAATAAATAATAATAAGTTGAAGAAGAAAGAAACTTGATAGAATCGGAAGAAGAGATTACCTCTTCTTCGACGCACCTCCTTTAAGCTTCCTCTTATGGAAGTAGAGTTGGTCTTTTGGGAAGACAAGAACCTACAGAATGTATCTAGGGAAGTGGATAAGAGAAATGGGCAGGGGTTGAATGATCTTCAAGGCTCAAAAGGGTGTGAATAGAAGAGGGAAGGGGTTCCCTTTTATAAGGGAGGAGAGGGGCACCTTTGGAAAAACTCAAAATATTGTTTTATAATAAAGTCATATTCGGTTTATAATAGATCCAAATTGATTTATTTCGAATCTAAAGTGGGGATAGGTTGAAATAATCTCAACCAATATATTTTATACAAGTTTAGGTTACATTTTTAACCCTATCAATTTGATTTAACTCTAAGTTAAATAATTTAACTTTTACCGTGTCTTCTTGTCTTCTTACACTATATGGTTAATAAACATACTATAACAAGACAAAAAAACCCCAAGTGGTTAATTATTAATAGATATATATCCTTATATAAGTCATTTTGCCGAACCACATATTTTTTGGAAGACAATAACAATTAATAATATAATATGTTTTTAAAAAACTATTTTATGTCAATTTTGACACTATTTGGTAATTGATTTTTTTGAAAATCATAAAAGAATTATTAGTTCTAAAAACGTTAATTAAATAAATAATAATATGTCATATTAACCTATAAAATTTTTTGAATTCAAAAAAAGTCTCAAATTACATTTATTTGGGTATTTATAACATCAATTATGTCAATATTTCAATAATAAGATAATTACTACATCATCATTGTGCCATAAATAAATGAAATTATTTAATGTCTAAAAATCATAAATAAAATACCATTATTTAGAAAATATGTTTATCTTTCTAATTAATATTTATAGTCTAATTTATCTTATGTATAACCCTATATTAAAAATGTTTTAGTTATTAAACATTGATTTTACCTATTTTAACCCTTCTTTAAATAAATTAATAATAAATTTCCTAATATAATCCAAGTGGACCTAAATGGTCATATTTTATTCCTAAGGTTGTTTTTGGTCGAATTAAACTTATCCAATAGAATTAGGACATGTTTTAGGGTAATAATAATATCATTTTTACCCTTAATTACCCTATTTACTTTTAACCGTAATAAATAAAAGTAAAAAGTTACTATTCACCAAAAAATATTTTCATCTCATTGAACCACATTTTAGTCTTTGATATTAACCGTTTTCTCAGATTTTTGAAATTCCACTCAGAGAAGCAGTAAAATTAAGTTTTATGTGAATTTCCAAATTCTCCTAGGAGGTGGGTAAAAGACGGTGAAAAGTTTAATAAAATTTTTATATATCTAAATTTTTTATAAAATGAATCAAATGAATTACATTAAACATATATATGTATAATGTATCAATTTTTACCTAAAATAAATTTAAATAAAATAAATAATTATTTAAATAAAAAGTCGGTTTTTAAATAGTAACCTAGTGTTTTCACTATTAATCAAAAATTGAAAGTTTTCAGGAAAATACCAAAAATTCAACCTAGGATAATTTCGATATTCCGAATCCAAAAATGAAGTCCATTTTGAATGATAAAATTTATAAAATTTCAAAAAGTGGGTATTATAATTCATAACGGCTAGTTCATAGTATTATTATAATAATATATCATTTAGTGAAATTTGTTCTTGCGTACTGCACATGCTATCGAAGAAGGTCTTAATTGCGTGTAGTGCAAGACAAGTCAGGGTTGCATGTAGTGAATGCTTCGTTTGGTGTTGCATATAACATAATCAAAACGTATTTCATTTATGAATTAAACAAAATCTATACTGAATGTTGCATAGAATAATTTCTACAAAACAAACTTGAAATTTTGTGTAACACATGCCGAGAATAGTGTTTTGTATACGGATAGATAATACGGTATTGCTTATAGTACAAACTAATCTTGGTGTACAATAGAGGACATAAAATAAATTAAAAAGAATATATCTCATAAAATCTCGGGGTGTTACATTCTACCCTCTTAAAATGAATTTCACCCTCGAAATTCATCGGGGTTATAAAGGGTTTACTACTTGGAAGTTTCTTTCATAGAAACCCACATCGTAAAAAGGGATACTAAAACCAATCTTTAAAAACTAAAGTATGAAACGTAACAGTTACCCAAATTAACTAATCACTGCATTTCTACATAGGATAACATAGGTGAAATTATGGATATGGAAGAGAAATCTAACCATCATGTTCTCATGGAGAGTGGTAGGGAACATGGCCATAAAAAATCCAACAATCACAAAGCCATAAATTTTTTCTGATCTAATGTACCATTTGATTCATTAGATATAAGGGCACTAGGACTACATTTTTGGTTTTCAATATCATTTCCCTAAAGTTGAAAAATTTGAATTAGAAGAAATACTTACTTGTTTTTGGTACAATATCACCGTTGGTCGTTCCTTGGACAATTTCCACTTTATCTATTAAAGAAATGAAGTTGAATTTGTCATTCACGATGTGTTAGTAGATCAGGTGATAGAATGATGGGTCATTCCCTCTGTCTCAAATTAAAGGTTAGAAAAAGTTATCAAATATACATAAGTCCATCTATAATGAGATTAATCATATTTGGTTCCTAAAATGGACGTATACTTCATATATCATACCACTTAATAAATTAAAAGACATTTATACTAACCAAGGACTTCCTGTAGGCCAGTGGTAGGTGATAAAGGCCTATCGAACTTCGGTTGTGGGTTCGATTCCAACAACCTTGTCTGACGTGATGGGTTGTCTCCCATCCTGCAGGTTGTCATTTTTTTCTAAAAATACCTTATTTTAACTTTCCATAAATAATATTGAAAAAAAATTTCTAGCCTTAAACAATTCTATCTTATGTCCAACATAATTCATTCCAATCTTTAGGCTTATCCAAAATACTGCTATCCAATCTCATATTATAGTGAAAACGATTACCTGAGAGTTCATATAACATGCATGTTAATACCATCATTGATCCACATATATCATAAGATATGTCTTGTTGGTCACATTCCAAACATTCTAAGGCCTTAATCATATATTCTCTTGAAAAAAATGAATACCCTTTGAATCTTAGTGAAAATATGAATGCTGTCAAAAGTTAACTCTTTCCACATACAAAAATCCATAAATTCTATATACTAAAACCATTATATAACTGTTTCCTTATATAAGTCATGAGCTTATGAATACTATCAAAAATTTCATTTTCTCCTTATCCCTTCATTATGCGCATATCATCTGCTTTCCAAAATATATGAATCACTTTTCATGGTTACCGGTACCATAAAATTATTTAAAACCACAATAGACTAATACAAAAATATTCCAATATACCATAAAAGTACCTCAAAAACATTATTCTTGAATACCAATACAAAAACACTTCAATCCAACCTCTTCAATGATTGTCATGGAATAAGTCCTTCCTTGATTTATAAGTAACCTCTTAGGTCAGGGCATTGAGTTGGGTAATTCCCATGTTATCCACAAATAAGACATTGAACTCCATAACAGTGTGTCACTCTATGACCCATTTCTCTACACAGATAACATCTTACCCTCCATTTGAGGTATTCCTTAAGGTTTTTCTTCCCTTCTTTAGAAATCTCAATCCTCCTTTCTCTATGCTCCTCAGCATGCGAACATGCATAAAATTCCATCTTCCTCTTATTTGATGATTTAGGAATACCACCAAAGTTCACCTTGTTAATCATATATTGTGATGACGGATTCGGCATAATCACAATATCTTTCTCTCTAAGAATTAATCAATTCTGTTGATCACAGTCACCAATTTTTCCATTGGAATCAACGTTAAATGAATTCCTTCTTGTTCCCTCCATTGACTAAAACCAGAAACCATAGTGTAAGAAATAGATGAAATAACGAGGAACCACCTAATAATTAAAATTAACTTACGGGATGTCTAACTTATCACACATTCTATAATCCATGACACCTTTTGTTCACCCTTGGTTATTCATGACCATCATCATAAATCTAGGACTGTAACCTATAGTTATACTAAACCCTAGGGACATCCCAAGACATACCTTAGAAATATCTCTAGGGATATCACTAATGTTTTTGCATCCTAGTTTCCAAAGGATAACTAATACTTTCCTCTGATACCAACTGTAGAGACCCAAATATTGATATACATAGACATTACATTACTTTCACGGGATACTTAATACATAATGAAAACAGACACATAAGGACCGTAATAGTTTAATGTCTTTGGAAACTCTAAATTTAATCTTCTAATCATGGTGAAAGATGTTCAAATTCCCCCATAATGATCTTCCCCTTTTGTTTTCTTACCTAAAACCTTTCTTTATATCCTGGGGAAGTGAAATCATAAAAAGGGTGAGCTCAAATGCTCAGTAAGGGTAAGCATAGATAACATAAAACAATCTATAAACATTTGAATGAAAAAGCATGAACATAAAATCTAAACATCATAATCTTGAGCAAAGACATAAATCGTGGAAGTACGTAAGGAATATATCATAATGGAACATCAACCATGATAAAATATAATGGGAATAAACCATGAAATTATCGAAACAAATAAACACATGTTATGATTTCCATAGTAGCCAAGGCATTGCTGCCAAAACCATCTTAGTGGACAAAGTCCCATTCTGAATCGAGTTCACTCCTCATTCCAGTCCTGTAACACTGAACCGGATTAACTTACCGTTCCAGCCATGTCTATCTCATGAGATATAAATCTTTACCCAATGAATTTGACGGATATATAGGTCCCACCCATCTCATAATGAAATCATTCTTACTTGTGCCACAAAATAAACTTAAAACATTCATCATAACCCAAAGAATAAAATGGGTTTCATAAACATCACCCCATAATCACATAATCCATATAAAAGAAATGGATATAATTTCATAATAAGAAAAGTAAAACCATGTAAATCATAGATAAATTATACTTGAAACATAATCATACTAAATAATGTCATCTTAGATGGAAAATAGTTTTGAAAAAACACTTGAAATGAATTCTTGAGGAAAATATCCTTTCTTATTTAAAATCATTTTCTTATCATAAAATTCCATTCAATTTTAAAAGAAATGGATTTATTGAAAATAGTCATGAAATCTTGTAGAGTAAGCTTCATGAAAATAAGGCATCATGAAACCGTAAAAATCCATTCATGCCGTATATGTTAAAAAACATTCTCCTCGTAATTTTGTCGGAAAAGTCAAAAAGTACCTCATATGATAAAAAAAGAAAGATTCCTTCCATATGATGTGGTAAAAGTAAGAAAATGGTAAAAATGACTTTAAACATACATGGAAGGAAAGTAAACATTTTATGAAAACATTTTGAGAACATATGGACATGGATAATAAACATAACCCCCAGTAAAATACTTACGAATAAACAATCTCGGATAAGAATAAGATTGGAATAATTATCCCTTACCTTAGCTTTGATATGCTTCGTACGTATCTGAACCTCCTGTATAATGATTTAAATAATGTCATTGACTTATTACAGAATCATATTCATTGTTATGATGTCATAAATGGTTCACTTATGACTTTATATTACCCGTTCTTTTGTCAATTCATTGGTAAAGCAACGTTTTGGGTAAAATCGTTTCATTTGTTGTATGTGTTTCGAATTGTTGTTCTTGATATTATTACTTATATCCTGATTTAATTAATTCCAGAATGTAAAATATTAGTTATATATAATATATATACATATATATATATATATGATAGATCGATAAGTGGAATGAAATACACCGTTCATGGAGACGGTAGGCCGTACGTACGCATGAACGCTGTTTTCGTTTCCTTATTGAATTGAATAGAATTAAGTAGATGAAATACATATATATATATATATATTTCCAGTATTATTATGTCATATATTTTATGATTACTTATTATAAATACTTTATAATCATTCCTGAATGGTTAACATGGAGAATGAATCTCATCGCGTCGTGGAGACGGTAATCAGTACGTACGCACGAGTGATGATATCAATCCCATAATTTTTAAATCAAATTGGAGTAGATGATATAATATCTCATAATCAATATCACATTAAAATAATCATATATAGTTATCTATTTACACCATTATACCCATCCAAGTAATGTGGTGGTCGAAAACAGATTACACCACGACATTGAGACTGTATTCTGTACATACGCACGCGCGGTGATTTCATTTTCCGTAGGATGGACAGAAGGTGAAATAGGGTTGTTTTATATTTATAATAACATATCAGTATATAATTAATAATTATTTTATTACTATATATTTATTACACTAAAAAAGAAGAAGTTGAAGAAGAAAGAAACTTGAGAGAATCAGAAGAAGATATTACCTCTTCTTCGACGCACCTCCTTTAAGCTTCCTCTTATGGAAGTAGAGTTGGTCTTTTAAGAAGAAAAGAACCTCTAGAATGTTTCTATGGAAGTGGAGAAGAGAAATGGTCAGGGGTTGGCCGAGATTCAAGGCTCAAAAGGGTGTTAATATAAGAGGTAAGGGGTTCCCTTTAATAAGGGAGGAGAGGGGCACCTTTGGAAAAACTCACAATATTATTTTATAATAAAGTCATATTCGGTTTATAATAGCTACAAATTGATTTATTTAGAAGATAAAGTGTGTATGGGTCGAAATAAGTTCAAAAAATATATTTTATACAAGTTTAGGTTACAATTTTAACCTTATCATTAGATTTAACTCTAAGTTAAATAATTTAACTTTTACCGTGTCTTCTTGTTTTCTTACACTATATGGTCAATAAACTTACTATAAAAAGCCAAACGAACCCCAATTGGTTCATTATTAATATATATATCCTTAGCTAAGTAATTTGGCCGAAAAATAGTTTTTTAAGAATACAATAACAATTAATAATATAATATTTGTTTTAAAAACTATTTTATGTCAATTTTGACACTATTTGGTAATTGATTTTTGTGAAAATAATAACAGAATTATTAGTTCACAAAAAGTTAATAAAATCAATAATAACATGTCATATTAACCTATAAAATTAGTTTAATTCGTAAAAGTCTAAAATTACATTTATTTGGGTATTTATAACATCAATTATGTCAATATTTCATTAATAAGATAATTACTTCATCATCATTGTGTCATAAATAAATTAAATTATTTAATGTCTAAAAATCATAAATAAAATACAATTATATAGGAAAGCATTATAGTCTTATAATGAATATTTATATTATAATTTATCTTATGTATAACCCTATATTAAAAAATTTTTAGTTATTAAACTTTGATTTTAACTATTTTGACCCTTCTTTAAATAAATTAATAATAAATGTCCTAAACTAATCCAAGTGGACCTAAATGGTCATATTTTATTAATAATTTTGTTTTTGGTTGAATTAAACTTATCCAATATAATTTGTACATGTTTTAGGGTAATAATAATATCATTTTTACCCTAAATTACCCTATTTACTTTTAACTGTGGTAAATAAATGTAAAACGTTACTATTCACAAAAAATTATTTTCATCTCATTAAACAACATTTTAGTCCTTTATATTAACCGTGTCTCTCGGATTTTAGAAATTCCAATCATATAAGCGGTAAAATTAAGTTTTATGCGAATTTCCAATTTCTCTTTGGAGGTGGGTAAAAGACGGTGAAAAGTTCAATAAAATTTTTATATATCTAAAATTATTATAAAATGACTCAAATAAATTACATTGAACTTATATAGGTATTATGTATCAATTTTGAACTAAAATAAATTTAAATAAAATAAATAATTATTTAAATAAAAAGCCGGTTTTTAAATAGTAACCTAGTGTTTTCACTATTCATCAAAAAATTGAAAGTTTTCAGAAAAATACAAAAAATTCACCCTAGGATAGTTTCAATATTCCGAATCCAAAAATGAAGTCCATTTTGAAAGATAAAATTTATAAAATTTTAAAAAGTGGGTATTACTATTCATAACGGCTAGTTCAAAGTAATATTATAATAAAATCTTGTTTTGTGAAACTCGGTATTGCGTACTGCACACTCTATCGAAGAAGGTCTTGATTGAGTGTAATGCAAGCCAAGTCAGGGCTGCGTGTATGAAATCTCCGTTTGGTGTTGCGTATAACATAATCAAAACTTATTTCATTTATGTATTAAACAAAATCTATACTTAACGTTTCATAGAATTATTTCTATAAAACAAACTTTAAATTGTGGGTAACACTTTTTGAGAATAGTGTTTCATATACTGCAAGCTAATACGGTATTACATATAGTACAAACTAATCTTGGTGTACAGTAGAAGACCTCAAAGAAATTAAAAAGAATATATCTCATAAAAACATGGGGTGTTACATGAGTAAACCCTCATTGCACTTGAATTAGAATGATTCAACACTCATTTCACATGATGTATCATGATACTATACTTTACCCAATGCATTAGAGTGCTATAAGGGTGCACCCTTCATAAACATTTCATTTCATGCATAAGTGTGCCACATGGATCATAAAACATTGATTCATAAAACATAATCATTTATTCCACGATAATTGAATGTGGAATTAATACATGAAACTTTATAATCAATAAGTAAATGTGAATAAAGGTGAATACCCTTGTTGGAGAAATGGGCATGGTATTCACTACACAATGGCATTGGCTTAGAAAATCGGTGCAATTTCGGCAGTGTAACGGCATGACAAAAGAATTCCTAAAAATGGTTGATGATAGAGAAAGGGATTCCTCATCATATTTAAATGAAATGGGAAGTAATTAGGTCATATAGATACATGTCCCAAAAATTCTAATGGAATTTATATTCATGATACAAAATTATTTCTTGAATTTAAATGAGGAGAGAGAAGTTTCGTTTGGAATTTCGGCATAGTAACGGGTGTATATTAGAGATATTTAATGAGAGAGAAAGGGGTCTCCCATCATTCAAACATAAATAGGGAAGTATTAGGGAGGTGAAAAACCATACCCCAATATTCATAATTGAAATTAAATGGAAAAAACAACTTAATGAAAATTGGACAAAAATGAGAAAGGAAGAAAAAACCCTTACTTGGAAGTGTGCTTCCAAAGGCTAGAAAGAGGATTTTGAGAGGATTCTTGGGAGCTTGGGGCACCTTAGGGGGATTCTAGAGAGATTAGGGCAGAGATTGGATGAACTACAAAGGATTTTAGTGAGGATGAAGTGGGAACTTGGGTGGGTTTATATAGGAAAGGTGAGGGAATTCTTTATTATTTAGGTTTGGGACCCCTTATATTAAATTAATCCAAACCACAAACCATCCCATGGTTTTTGCCCATGGTTTTTAGAAAATGGAAGAGGAAAACAATATTTTATTAGGCCAAAGTCCGAACTTCTTAAAATAATAGGGTAGATTATGTGGAGGTGAGTCACACTCCCATGAAAAACAATTTAAAATGACAATATGTTTTATAAGTCCTGAGGGGTCCATTAATGCTTTGAAAAGTAAGTCAAACAAACCCAAAATCACATTATTTTAATGGTAAAACATATTTTGGCTGAACATAAAGATTATAGTATTTTTTTACATCACTATTGGGTCATAATGATGTCATAAAACACATTATATATTTAAACAGTATTTAATTTTTACCCAAAAATTTGACTGTCTCAGAAAAATTAAATACCGTTTAAATATATAAGAACTATCATCTTCTAATTTTACCACCTCAGAAGAGAGTACATGTGAAGGGTCCTGTATGTACTTCCTTAATAGGGATACATGAAAGACATCATGCACTTTGACCATGGTAGGTGGAAGTTCTAGTCGATAGGCCACAACCCCAACATGATCAAGAATCTCGAAGGGGCCGATGTACCTTGGAATTAACTTCCCTTTCATTCCAAAGCTCCTGACCATCTTCTATAGATATATGTGTAGAAAAAACATTTCTCCAACTTTAAACTCAAGGACTCATCAACGGTTATCTGCATAACTCTTCTGTCGCCTCTGGGCTGCCTTGATATGCTGCTGAATGGTTTTCACCTTCTCTACAATTTCTTCAACCATTTCTGCTCCAAGTAGCTTACGTTCACTGACCTCATCCCAACATGCCAGTGTTCTGCACCTCTTCCCATACAGGGCTTCATATGGTGCCATTTGGATGCTTTAGTGGAAACTGTTATTATAAGAGAACTCAGCCAGAGGAATATGTTGATCCCATCCTCCTTTAAAGTCCATTGAGAATGCTCTCAACATGTCCTCAAGTGTTTGGATAGTCCGCTTAGATTGGCTATCAGTTTGAGGACGATAGGCCGTACTGAAGTTCAGTTCAGTGTTCAGAGCATGTTAAAGACTCTTCCAAAACGTAGAGATGAATATTGGATCTCGGTCAGACACAATAGATAGTGGCACTCCATGAAACCTTACCACTTCCCTGATATATATCTGTGCTAGTTGATCCAATGAGAAATCCTCCTAAATAGAAATTAAGTGTGTAGTCTTTGTAAAACGATCGACAACAACCCAGATTTCATTGTTTCCCTTGGATGTACTTGGATGTCCGGTGACAAAGTCCATGGTGATGTTCTCCCATTTCCATTTTGGTATGGGAAATGGTTACATCCTCCCCTTAGACTTCTTCCTCTATACCTTCACTTGCTGACACACCATGCAATTTAATGCATATCCAGTGATCTCCTTCTTCATTTTATCCCACCAAAAGTTTTCTCGGAGATCTCGATACATCTTTGTGCTCCCTGGGTGAATAGAGAAATTTGAACTATGTGCGTCATCCAAAAGTTCCTTCTTCATCTCCGAACTTTATGGAACACGTAGTCTTTTCCCAAACCACATAATTCATTCTTCATTAAAATTAAACTCCGAGGATTTCCCCTTTTTGATAGCTTCCACTTTTTCTTGAATTCCCACATCATCCTTCTTAGTATCTTTTAACCTTTCCAAAAGAGATGGTTGAGAAATCATTTGTGAAAGGATTAATGATGTTCCCTTATTTATGATTCCCATGTCCAACGTCATCATGTCTAAGAAGATTGGATCCATCTCAATTATCATCATTGATAGAATCATTGGGTCCTTTCTACTTAGGGAATATTCCACCGTGTTCGCTTTCCCAGGGTGGTAATGTATTGAATAGAAATAATCCTTAATGAGATCTATCCATCTTCTCTGGTGCATATTAATCTCTTTTTGTGTGAATATATATTTAAGACTCTTGTGGTTATTATATATCTCACATTTATCCCCATAAAGATAATGCCACCAGATTTTCAAGGCAAAGATCACCACCGCTAACTCCAGATCATGCGTTGGATAGTTTCACTCATGTATTTTCAACTACCTTGAGGCATATGATATCACTTTATCATTATGAATCAGCACACAGCCTAATCCCTTCTTTGAAGCATTAGTGAATACCACAAAAAGTTCCCCACTTGTGGGTAAAGTGACCACGGGCGCAGTGATAAGCCTCCTTTTCAACTCCTTGAAGATTTCTTCACATTCATCACTCCAAGAATACTTTACTCTCTTTCGAGTTAGCTTGGTAAGAGGGTTGGACAATCGTGAGAAATTTCTCACAAATCATCAATAATATCCAGGTAACCCCAAGAAGCTATGGATATCCGTTATCGATGTTGGCCTCAGCCATCCCTCAATTGCATCTGTTTTGGAGGGATTGATAGATATCCCATTGCTTGTGATGATATGGCCCAAGAATGAGACCTCCTTCAACCAGAACTCACACTTGTTGTACTTTGCATAGAGATTCTCCTAGCGCAAAGTCTCTAGTACAGTTCTTAAATGCTCCTCACGATCCTCCTTGGTTTTGGAGTATATTAGAATATCATCTATAAAGACTACCACAAATTTTTCGAGGTAATCTCTGAAGACACTATTCATCAAGTCCATGAAGATTGCTGGAGCATTAGTGAGTCCGAAAGGCATTACTATTAATTCATAGTACCCATATCTTGTGCGAAAAGTAGTCTTAGGGATATCTTCCTTCTTCACCCTTACTTGATAATATCCCAACCGTAAGTCCACCTTGGAGAAGTATTGTGCTCCACGCAGCTGATCGAACAAGTCATCAATTCATGGGAGAGGACACTTGTTCTTTATCATGATTTTTTTAAGTTCACGATAATCGATGCAAAGCCGCATTGACCCATCCTTCTTCTTGACGAAGAGGACTGGTGCACCACATGGTGAAGCACATGAGAGTCTAAACCCTTCATCCAGATTCTCTTGTAGTTGTTTCTTTAGCTCTTCAAGATCTACAAAAACCATTCTATATGGAGTCTTGGATATTGGTAAAGCCCCGGGTATATGTTTAATTGAGAATTCAATATCTCTTCTAGGAGGATGACCAGGCAGTTCCTTGGGAAACACTTCAGTGAATTCCCTCACAATAAGCATTTCTTCAAGGATGGTTTCTTCCTTGGACTCAATCATATGAGTCAGATACGCATGCTCAAAGGGCAGTAATATCCATGATTGAGATGATGAAGATAAAGGATATTCAACTTCCTCCTTTTACTTGTAATGAATCAGGGGTCGATTCTCCATATGGAGTGTGATTTCCCTTTCCCGACAATTTATGTTGGTTCTATATAAGTAAAGCCAATCCATGACAATAATTGCATCAAATTCCACCAGAGGGAGTATGACGAGGTTCGCTGGGAAATTGAATCCAAAAATTATAATAGGGGAGGACTTATATTCATGGGATGCAATGATTGCCCCATTTTCCATACTCACCAACATCTTCACTTCCATGATTTGTAGTGGTGCTGGGATTGTTCTACTAAACTTTAGAGATATAAAATAATGCATAGAACCTGAATCAAAAAGTACATTTTCTATTCTTGAATTAATAACTAGCATACCTATCACCACTTCGTTGTTGGGGATCACTTCCGCAGAAGTGATGGAAAAATAACTTCCTTGATGCCTTGGAGGTTGTTCGTTGACTCAAAAAAAACCCTTGGATTTGGGCACTGATTTTCAAAATTCCCTAGTTCTTTGAATTTGTAGCATTGAACAATGAGTTGAGGTTTGAACGGGGTGTTCCAATCCTCTATCATAGCTGCGGGTCTTTCTTGCCGACTATTAACAGCTAGGTGCCCTTCTCTTTTACACCTGAAGCATTTCCTCGTCCCCTTAAAGCAATTTCCAGGGTTCTTCTTTCCGCCCTTTTGGCAAGTGGGGTGAGGATATTCTTAGCATCATTGGATTTATCCATCAGACCACCAGCATTGAAGTCCACCTTATGCTTCTTATCCCCATTATACCCCTGTGATTCTCTGATCTTCATTTCGACCTTGAGGGCACATCAGACAATTTCCTCATAGCAGTCGAAGTCACGGATCACCAATGCTTTCCGCAAGCTAGGCTTCAGCCAACCAAAGAAGCGGTCAACTTTGAATTCAGGGGTAATGACAAAGTCGGAAGCGTATCATGCAAGTATTGTGATGTTTTCCTCATACACTCCAACAGATTCTTCGTCTTTTTTCTTGAGGGAAAGGAAGTCCCATTCCATCTTATGCCGGAGGGTGCGTGGAAAATATTTATCGAAAAACATCTTCTGAAAATCCTTCTATTCCAACGCCTCGATCTCCTCCTTAGGCTTAGTATTTTTGATCAATGTCCACAATTGATCATCTTCACCCTCCATATGATAAGCCTCCAAGAGAACCTTTTCTTGTTCATAACATTGAAGGATGGAGAAGATATTTTCAATGGAGTTAATCCATTGTTCAGCGATCATGGGATCAGATGATCCACTAAAAGTAGGAGTCCTTTGTCTCATGAAGCTCTCGATAGTGACTTGTTTTTTCTTAGGGGGGTTTAAACGTTCCTCTTGATCCATGTTTCTATTCAAAACATGATTTATCTGAGATAGAAGCATGACAAAGTTCGCGATTCCCGCTCTCATTGTATTGGGCATCACATTAGTATAATCATCACACTGATCTCCACTACGGTTGTTAGCCCGAGTCCTCCTATTACCAGCCATTGGATAGAATAAATGGAAAGTTAGGGGTAACACATAAAGGGTAATCCAAAGACAAAAGTTTATGACTTTTAAATAAACGTTTATTTCCTTAACTCATGAGTTTATAGGCTTCAATCTAGGCTTTTCATGATCTACATTCTAACATATATTCTTAGGGGAATTTTTTTAATTCCCTTAATAAGGGTTCATACTAAGCTTGTGAATTTATAAAAACATATCCCATGGGAGTGTCGTAATCAAAATGGCAGCAAGGCCCATTGTTGTGCACTAGTTCCCGTTCAAGTCTAGCTCAAAGCGATGTTTTCAGGTTTTACCCCTAGGATACATCTGTGCCAGAGCCACCTCTACCTGCTTGTATCCAGACATGGATGTATTTTTTTGAAAACTCACTTACTCAATACTCACCAAAACATAGGGATGTTTTTATTATACTTAGTCTTGTCTCCAAGGCTTTAATAGGGTTTTCTTATCCTAATCCCAAAAATAAATAAACCTATCCTCTGATACCAACTATGACAACCCTGCTTTTTATTACAACTTAAACATGATTTATTACATAAAACATCACTTGATAAAATAAATAATATTGAGAGGTTTAGTGTCTTGGAGGATTAGGATAGTTACATAAAACTTAAAACATGAAATAAAACATCTTTATTGAAAACTTCCTTTACATGACAACTACATTCCCTCATACTTAGCATTGCATGGGATAACCTGAGGACATGCATAAGAAAAGGGTGAGCTATAAAGCCAAGTAAGGGAATACACATGGAATATTATGAGGAGTAAAATAAATGTTAGAAATTAGGAATATCAATAAAGCACAAGAGAAACATGAACATAAAGGCCTGATAAATCATGATAATCATAACATGAAAATGTGGCAATAACACTTAACATGGAATTAGCATGATCCAAGGATCATTGCACATGGAGAATGAGTAAATTCTCATTGGACATGAAGCATGAGTAAACCCTAGTTGCACTTGAATTAGAATGAGTGAACACTAATGGAACATGATGTATCATGATACTATACTTTACCCAATGCATTGGATCTCTATAAGGGCGCACCCTTCTTAAACATTTCATTTCATGCATAAGAGTGCCACATGGATCATAAAACATTGATTCATAAAACATAATCATTTATTCTATGATAAATGAATGTGGAATTAATACATGAAACTTTATAATCAATAAGTAAATGTGCATAAAGGTGAATACACTTGATGGAGAAATGGGCATGCTATTTACTACACATTGGCATTGGCTTAGAGAATCGGTGAAATTTCGGAAGCATAACGGCGTGACATAAGAATTCATAAAAATGGTTGATTAAAGAGAAAGTGGTTCCTTATCATATTTAAATGTCATGGAAAGTAAGGAGGTCATATATATACATGTCCCAAAAAATTTAATGAAATTTAGATTCATGATACAAAAGTATTTCTTGAATGTAAATGAGGAGAGAGAAGTTCCTTTCGGAATTTCGGCATAGTAACGGGTGTACATGGGACGAATTTAATGAGAGAGAGAGGGAAATACCATCATTAGAAAATAAATATGTAAGTATGAGGGAGGTGAAAAACCATACCCCAACATTCATAATTGAAATTAAATGGGGAAAACAACTTAAAGAAAATTGGACAAAAATGAGAAAGGAAGAAAAAACCCTTACTTGGAAGTGTGCTTCCAAAGGCTAGAGAGAGGCTTGTGAGAGGCTTCTTGGGTGGTTGGGGAACCTTGGGAGGATTCTAGAGAGAGTAGGGCAGAGGTTGGAAGAACTCCAAAGGCTTTGAGTGAGGAGGAAGTGGGATCTTGGGTGGGTTTATATATGAAAGCTGAGGTAATTCATTATTATTTAGGTTTGGGACCCCTTATATTAAATTAATCCAAAACACAAACTATCCCATAGTTTTTGCCCATGGTTTTTGGAAAATGGAAGAGGAAAACAATATTTTATAAGGCCAAATGCCGAAATTCTTAAAATAATAGGGTTTCTTATTTGGAGGTGAGTCACACTCCCATGAAAAATAATTTAAAAAGACAACGTGTTTAATAAGTTTTGAGGGGTCCATTAATGCTTTGAAAAGAAAGTCAAAAAACCCAAAATCACATTATTTTAATGCTAAAACATATATTGGCCGAAAATAAAGATTATATTATTTTTTTACATCACTATTGGGTCATTATGATGTCATAAAACACATTATATATTTAAAGGGTATTTAATTTTTACCCAAACATTTGAGTCTCTCAGAAAATTATGAAAAATTCACCGTTGGAAAATTTCGACATCCTGATTCCATAAATAACATTTATTTTATATAAATAATTTTCTAAATATGTTAATGTTCACTTTTAAAAGAAAAACCGACATTTATCAAAAATTCACCGGTTTGGCAGAAATGGCATTCAAACCTTAATAAAAATTATAATTGGATTCATAAAATTATAAGAACATTTATATTTAAAAAAAATTAATTTAATAATAATAATAATATTTTATTAAAATATTATTTAATTCAAAAATACATTAATTTAATAAAATAGACTTCTTAACTAAATAATAACTAAAAACACTATTTGTACTTTAAAAACTATTTACAAAGTATGGATAATGACAAGAAGGTATATTTATTATTATATACAAAGATAATATACATGAACATAGTACTAGCGATTTGTTACATAACCCATTAAGACAACCGCATAAGACCTAAGGGTAAGGTGTGCGATGGTGACATACTCTTGGGGTGGCTCAGATAACATCGCTCGAGTGGTAATTTCTATCAACTTCCACTTCTCCAGTAGACGGTCCCATTCAAGCTTGAAATGATAAAGCTCAGCTTGGGCATGGTCAAGAGCGAAGCCCAAGGACACCACCACTTTTCTGAGATCTAAAAAATGGGCTTCATGTGGAGAAATTCTACTGGATGAGGCCATCTCTTCTTTTTTCTGAGTAAATTGGATTTGTTAAAGCCCTATATTTATACTAATCACGTGATCACTATTCAACGAGTATATTAGCAACGGTAAAAATTCTTAACATAAAACCAAAGAAGTTGACATTTTATATAAACATAAAGAGACATTTAATTAGATCAAGAGGGATATCCATTAATGAAACTTTGGGTCATTACAACTGGTGAAAAAGTCTCTTCATAATCGATTACCTCTTTATGATTATATCCTTGTGCAACTAGTCAAGATTTATTTATAACTATATTTATAACTTCATATACCTTATTTATAACACCCATTTGGTTCCTATGGTCAAATTATCTATCTAAAAGTTTCCAAACATTATTTCTTTTAAACTAATTATGTTCTTCTTGAATTTCCATTACCCAAAATTTATCATTGATTGTATCATTGATATTTTTAGGTTCAAGTTGTGACAAGAAGGCTTGATGTTCAACCTAGTTTCTCAAGGAATCTCTGGTTTGTGTTCCTCTATCTAAATCTCTATCAATGGAATCTAAGGGATGATTCTT
Organism: Viscum album; assembly: GCA_963277665.1. Lineage (NCBI taxonomy): Eukaryota > Viridiplantae > Streptophyta > Magnoliopsida > Santalales > Viscaceae > Viscum > Viscum album. Next base: position 721,818,750 of record OY728148.1, read on the forward strand.
AAGGGTTCTAGTTGGTCTAGAGAAAGTAGGAAATGATATTTCAGGTTGGTCAGGTTAATTTAGTTCACTATAGTTAAGATGTGGAGAATTTACTAAACTAGAAGTTTCCACAGATTCCTTCAGATGATGATTTTCAGTTTTATCAATAATGTCTGGATTGGACATATCCTCTTCAATATTTTCTAGTGAGGTCTTGGGATCATGTGGATATACTTCATCAATCTTGATGTGAATAGATTTCTCCACACATTTGGTTTTCTTATTAAAGACTCTATAGGCCTTTCTTGATATAGAATATCTAAGAAATATTTCTTAATCAATTTTGGAAGTAAATTTATCTAAATTAGCTTGAGTATTCAGAATATAAACATTAAATCTAGATACTTTAAAATAACATACTTTGGGTTTCATATTATTCCACAACTCGTAAAAAGTTTTCTTAAGAATGGATTTAATTAAGAGTCTTTTTATTATGCATCAGGTTGTATTAACAACTTCAACCGAAAAATAAATGGGTAAATCATACTCATTGAGCATAGTTCGATCAATTTCTTGTATGGTTATATTTATTCTTTATACCACACCATTATGTTGAGGTGTCCTAGGTGCAGAGGATTTATTTTTATAGTCATTTTTCCAGAAAAAAGATTAAAAATATTTATTCTCAAACTCACAACCATGATCACTTCTTAAGTATTTAAACTTATGTCTACTAAGATTTTCTACAGTCTTAGAAAACTTAGTAAAGTGAGAACAAGCTTCACTTTTGCGAGCTAGGAAAAAGGTCAAGGTTTAACTAGAAAATCATCTACTAGAACATAGACATTGTGCATCCCATTGAGACTTGAAACTCAAGATGGTCCAAACAAGTCCATGTGAACTAACTCAAGAGGTTGAGAAGTAGTTACTTCTTTCTTTGGTTTGAAAGAGATTTTATGCTTCTTTCCTTTTTGACAAGGATTTCATGCTTGGTTTTTTGGAAAATCTAATCTAGGTAAGTATCTAACTAAGCCTTTTCTTGTTAACATCCTAAGATAATATATATTACAATGTCTATTTCTTCTATTCCAGTGCCATGAATCTTTGTGAAAGGCATATAGACAAGAGACATTCTGTGAGGCTAGTGTGATTAGATTTATAGCATATATTTTATCATTTCTAGAAGTAGTAAATAATAAATTATTCTTGGCATCTAAAACATGGTATGAATAATTTATTAATTTAACATTAAATAAATCATCACAAATTTGAGATAGAATCAGCAGGTCTTACTTCAGTCTATCAACATATAGTACTTTAGAAATTAAAATAGTGTTAGGGTAACCAATTTGGCCTAGGCCGATGATTTTTCCATTACCATTGTCACCAAATGTGACATGTCCTCCATATATTTTGATAATACTTTTAAATCATGAAAAATACCCTATCATATTTCTTGAACATCAACTTTCCAAGCACCAAATCTTTTTATAGATGCTCTTTAGGCAGTTTACCTACAAAACAGTTTAACCAAGAAACGAATTTGGCACCCATATTTGTTTGGGTCCACATACATTAGTAATATAATACTTATGAACACAAAACTGTTTTATAGGTCTCCTATATGAAGAATATAATGTTTTTTAAAAGTAAACTCTGTTTGGCCCAGAGGAATTGGATACAGTGAAAGAATTTTCAGAACTAGAACATGCAGTTCATTTCTTGTTTTTTTTAAAATATTATATTTTCCGGATTTGGGTACGAAAAGTGATTTGGATAAATTCCTTTGACCTGGTTGATATCATATCCTAGAAGTATACTTAGGAGATATTTATTTACCATGAATTTTAGTAAGATTATTTTCCCCGTTAGTAAACTTTTCTAAGTATTTCTTCAATTGTTTATTAGAAATTTTTAACTCATTGTTCTCTTTGAGTAGTTTGGAATTTTTCTCCTTTTCAGTTGTAAGTTCAGATTTAGTAGTCACAGTAAGAGCATGTTGTTTCTTGAAATATTTATACTTATCTTTAAAATAATTACATACTTTTTCTAACATGTTGTAATATTCTAATAATTCATCATTTGTCATATTTTCATACTCACTTTACGAATAAAAAGAATTATTTGAAGAAGAGTCTCATGTTACCTCAGTTTTTTTTGTCATGAAACTCATATTAGACATATCATCTTTCTAATTCTGAGAAGATCTAGATTTAGTTGAGCTGTCCTTAGAGGAACTCCAGGTGGCCTTCATTAATTTCTTATACCTTCTACCCTTATTGTTATACTTTTTCTTGTATTTCATCTTTGGGAAGTCATCCTTAACATGTCCTTTCCTTTTTTACATTCATAACAGATTTTCTCTTTTGATTTATCATTTTTATTCCAATAATTTTTCAAATTTCCCTTATTATCGTACATTCCTTTGTAACTGGGCATTTTGAAGAACTTATTTTTCCTATATAATTTCATGAATAGTTTAGCCAACTGGGCCATTTCTTCATCACTATCTGAAGAAACTTCATCACTGCTTGAGCTTTCAACAACAGCTTGAATTGTCTCTTTATCTTTACTTATGTATAAATTTGTCTTGAAAGCTATAGAATTTAGTTTTGGTTCATAATCCTCTTGATTTACATTCAATTATTATTCATACATCATTAATTTTCCAATCAATTCCTTCACTGAAATTTTATTAATATTGCAAAATTCATTGATAGACACAGACCTTCCACGCCATGTTTATGGTAGGCATCGTAGAATCCACATGATCAGCTCTTTGGAAGTTACTTCTCTTTCTAACGATATCATGATATTCAAAATTTCATTGAACCTGAGATATAAATAATTAATTAACTCATCAGGCTCCATTCTAAATTTCTTTTATTTGATAGTATATGTATTCAATGACATTTCTTTAACTTTATATGTTCCTTCATGAGAAATAGAGAGAGTATAACAAATTTCATGTGTAGTTTTATATGTAGAAATATGATTAAACTCTTCTTCTCATAGTGCACCGTACAGAGCATTCATTGCTTTACAATTATTGTTATAGGTAGTCTAGGTAGTTTCAACCCAAATGTTTCTAGAAATTTCAGGTATTACATATTTACTTTCAATAGCAGTCCAGATTTCAAATTCCATACTTTTCAGATATATTTTCATTTTAAGCTTCCACTGAGCATTGTTAGTTCCATTAAAGAAATTTGATTGATTAGTATCATCTCCTTATAATCGATTTTCTATGAAAAAGGTCGTAAAAAATTTCAAAGACATAAAAATTTATAAATAACAGAAATTTTGAAGATCTTTGAAACACAACTATAATCATAGTTGACACGATTTGAAAATCTAATAGTAAATTTCAAAACACCTATGATACCAAATGTTGGTCAAAGTAGATGACTCAAGATGGGGTGAATTGAGTTTCTATAAAACTTTCAGTTAAAAAGGGTTATTTACAAAATTATATCCCCCTATGAAAATAAACACAAAGTCAATTTTTTGTGAATTTATAAAAGTATTGATGGTTCAATTTGGTTCTCTGAAGATTGATTAGTTCTAAGATTTCCAAATCTAAATATTAGTAAAACTTTTGAAACAAACTAATTGATTCAAAATAGATATAAACACTTGCTAAACTAACTATCAAATTTCAGTTTATCTTAATGAAAAAAATACATAATAGATTAAAATATAAGATAAACAACACAACAGATAAAACAATAGGTTCAGTCTCAAGTAGAGACTTAGTCCTCTCCACTTGGAGATCACCCGCCACCAAGTAGTTTATATTAATAATCTTTTGATCCACACCCTGGATCAGGGTTCATAGTAGCACACAGGCTGTCGAGGTCACATTTTACCTCTACCACATTTATTCATGGGAAAAACAAATAAACAGATCTCATAGGATATCTTCCTAAATTTTATGTGGGATAAAAGTGTAACAAGATATTGAGAATGACAATATTTTTTTATCCTCCATTTTAGCTTAGGAGACAATGTGTGAGATTCAAATAGACATACACACTACCAAAAATAGCAATGATAGGAACACAACAGAGTTATGAAAGAAAATATGGTTTAGAATCTCTGTGTGTTGTGCAGTAATGCTCAAGATTCAACGGATGTTGAAGAAATGATATGTGAGTCCTCTTATGAAAGTTATCTTTAGAAAAGAGTGTTGTAGTTTGTTGTGAAAGTGTACATCTCTTCATTTTGAGGTTGTTCAGAAATCATCAATAGGTAGTTTCTGGGTGATCCCAAGCTTCATGTTTTTTTCTTTTTCAATATTTTGAGTTCATATAGTCTATATTACAGTGTGTTATTCATTCTCTATATGTATCTATATATCTCTGTGTCTCAATATTTTTTTGGGCTCTGATTTAAGTCCTTTTGTACTTCAAGGTCTAATAGGCATAAAGATATCTGCACGTGCATGCATCTTGTAGTGTCTACGGATAGTCCTACAGACAACATTAAATAATGTTAAAAACATTAAGTTATCTAAATATGTCTGTTATAAATAAATTTTAATTAATAAAATCGAAACAGTTATTTATGACTACCAGTGAGTCATCTTCAGTTTGGTAACATCTGTTTTTCAACTTTGGGGTGTCGACTTTGGTGTGTCAACTTTGGTCTGTCAACTTCGGTCTATCAACTTCGGTGTGTCGACTTCAGTCTATCATCTTTGGTGTGTCGAATTTGGTGTGTCGACATCGGAGTGTCAACTTCGATGTGTCATCTTCGTTGTGCTGAACATTAGTGTTAGGGAATCTAAAAAGGATACAAAGTGTCTGTCTTACTCAAATAATTACAAGACTAAGTGTTATCCAAAAGTACATGTTTAAATACACTTGTAAACATATTTATTCATGAATATATTTTATTCACTTATTTAAGTATATTTTTCTGTATGACATAATTGATTTACTTAGAGATATTAAAATGGAATGAAATATTAGAATTTATATATTGACATTATTTTATTATTATTAAAAGTACATTATCATAGAGGGTCCGACAAAACTGATTCTGAATAGTCTTTTCTTGTGTGTTTTTCAAAAATTTCATCAACTTATATTAGGAAAAAACATTTTCTCTACTGATTCTATGATCTTCATGAATCATTAGTTTATATTATTATTAATTAAAAGAATATTTAAGGATATCATCATCCACAATAAATTTCTATTTCCTTGTGAAATCTATCACTTCATGTATGGAATTAGAAAAATCAAACCTAAAATTTTTATACAATCTTTTTTCTCTAAGAAATACACATCGATAGATTCAAGATTTTTCTCATATGAAATATTATTCTCTTTAAAAAATTTCAACGTGTTATTCCATTTAATGAGTAATCATTTTACTACATCAACTCTTAAGAGTATATCAAAATCGTTATTTATGAATTTAGCATATTATAATACAACATTATTAGATGAATTCTTTAATATATTATTTTATTTACACAACTCAAACAACTTAGTGATTATATTATTCAATTCCTTATTTAACATGAACACCATTTGATATTCAAGAACCTATTCATGACTACTTTATGAAACCTATTATTTATTTGATTTATCTTTAATACCTAACTCTTTGACATCCACTAATGAAATGGATGCCTTCTACCTACTACCACTTAAGAAACAACCATTATCATTGTTATCCTCCAAATTAATTTTTTTATTTTTATTAAAAGGCCACTTTGAGGAATAGTGGGAACCATACAACAATATTCACTTGGAATAAAGAAAATTTAACTATACATATTTTAAAAATCAAAAATTTCAAACAGAAATACCGTCCCGGCTCCCACGAACCAGCCAGTAACATCATGTACGAGCCAAAAACTGCTTCATATGAAAATTTTCAAAATTTGAATTTCAAACGACCATCATATGAAGCCATCCACATCAAATAGTTTCCATAATCACATTTCCAACCTAACACCGTCATCACCAATGTCGCATCACCACCATCACCACTGTCATCACACTTCACGTCATCGTCACCTGCGAGAACCAGAGATCCATCCTCATCGAGAAAACCAGCAACATCACCGTTGGGAAATCCCATTATTGTTGAAAATACAGAGTCAGTGTACCACCTAGGTGACTAAAAGAACAAGATGCCTCATCCCCAAATCAACAAAACACCGACGACTTCAACTGCCGGAACCCACCAAACCAGCGTGAAACGCAAAACCAGTAGACCGCCCAAAGATCCCTCACCGCAGACATCCACGTCACGCCACCGGTACCACTAGGAAGCAATCGACACCAAGACCCCAAAGAGATCCACAACACTGCCCGTTGAGCAGGAACCTAGGAAACATTACACCCAATTCCTGCACCGGCCGAGCCTCCTGAGACATCCTCCCCATCGCAGCACACGACCCAAAGCAATCGATATCCCAATGCACCCGACCGACTAGGAAGGGAGAGGAGGGACTGGAGGCGAGAGGGGGTACAAGGGAAGAGACCACCAAAGTAGGCCGAAGCCGAGCAGGCACCCACAACCTCACCAAAACACACCGACGTAGAAACTTCATCAATGAAAAGAGGCTAGAGTGGATCAAATAGTGAAAAATGGAGAAAGGAAATGGGAAAGAGAAAATCAATGAGAAAATGAAAGGGTCTGGAAAGCCCTGCGGTTGCTGAACCAATAAGCCCAAAACCTTTGAGATTCCGTCACTCCTTGTCCGACCCGAAGAGGAGCATTGGAACGTGAGGTCAGAGTGAGGTGAGGAGTCTGACCTGGAGAGGATCTTTTCAAATTTATCTATCATTTCAGATACAGTGCATCTTCTTGGACACTCTTGAATATTTAAGAGTCTCATTAATAACACAATGATTTTCACCACCCCATTGAACCCTTTAAATAATTCATTAATATTTCTTATTTAAGAATACACATATCATCATACTACAATCACTAAATCTGTAACTTAGAATTTTTGAATATATAATTCTTTTTATAGATATTTTTTTACTAATCAAATATTTTATTTTTATTCTTAATCACCATAACTTTTGAAAAATAATTATTTGAAATAGAGGACAAAATGAAATTTCTTAAATTCATAAAAAACTACAAATTCATTCTAGAAACCCGAGTCAAATAGTTTCATTATGTTACATGTGTAAAACCTTCATTCACAATATCTAAAACATCTATACCTAATAAAACTGAGTAGGGTAAGATATTTCCTTACAAATATTATAATTTTACCTATTTAATTTGGGAACCCAATTATCATTAACTAAATTAATACTATCCATGATGGATGTAAGAAATCAGATCATAATGCTAAATTCACTAAAAACCCATCATAAAAGAAACCTAGATACTTCAAAGAAGAAAACATCAAAACTATGATCATTGGAGGAAACCTGGTCTACAATGATAAAAATTTATATACCCAGTCATGGTATAAGTTCACTAAGAGGGGGGGGGGGTTGAATCATTGGATATTAGTCCATTATTTTATTTTATTATTTCTTATAAAATAAACCCTCATCACCTGTTAGAGTGTAAAATATCAATAATTAACTCACACACATTGGGAAAAGAAATAAAAAGAGGCACTCGAGGTACAAGGTTAGATGATCAAAATTATTAGCTAATATTTGGAATGACTCATAGTTACCCAAGACCATATAATACACTAAATTAACCATTTAGGATTATAATGAGCATGTAATATCTACGAAATCATGTACATAATAAAATTTTCACCCCTTTCCCATAATAAATCTCCATAACAATTTACACTGTTATCTTGTATTTTTATAAGATAATGATTATCCTCTTACTTTGATAATTGTATAACTAAAATATAAATTTCTACAACACTTATTCACTGAAATGAATACGTGTTAAAATTCTTATTCTTCCTGTGAACACATCATTACATAACTCTAGCTCTTGTTCTTCTTCTTCTTATACTTACATGGATTCAAGTACTCTTCCGCTTTTCTCTTCCACTTTTTCTCCATTTAGGTGAACTAAAAACACTTTTTTAAACTCCCAAACTACACTATGTTTCATTAAATATGACCCATAAAATTCTATTATATTTTATTTAACACCAAATACCCTATTATTTTTAATATTTCGTAGTAACAAAATCTTCACATTTGAATTTCAATTTCAAATGAATAGAAACATTTTAAATACATTCTAACTTATAATGATTAATTTTGATAAATTGAATAATAAACTAACTCTTTGTAACTATTTATATGACTGGATACATAAGAGATTAATTATGAGTAGCTCTTGAGAAATAAAGTATGCCATAACTTCAGTTCTACTCAAAATCTAGAAACTCCTATAACTATGATTTCTTCTTTATTAACCACGATATATTGTATATAGTTTTAGAAACTTTTCCCTAGATATATAATTCACTATGATATGTTGTATCTCATTTAGTATCAATTGTTATGAACTTCATTGAAACTTATTTCAACACACAAAGCACCATGGTATATTTTCCAGTCATTGTTTCAGAAATAAATTTTTTGATCATGCCAGAACATGTACCACAACATAGAGCTCTACATTTCCAACCTTGGGAAGCATCCAAGATGTTTCAATTCTTGGGAACTATTCGACCAGATAAGTTAAGGATTTATCAATATAGTAACCAAAAATAAACCATAGGGTGGTATTCAATGTTTTGATTCTAAGACAATAACTCATCATCGTACCAGAAAACTAAGTCCATGACATGTTTGAGATTTTTTTCATAGAGAATAATATTAATTGAAATATCCATTTTAGAAACCATCTATACATTTTTTTTACTATTTCATGTTCTCCACTACACAATGGCATGGTTGAAGCACTAACATCTTCCCAATACTCATAAAATATGTTTTATTTAGTGAAATCAAGCTTTATTAACTTTGAGTACCAGCCCCATAACCATTTAGTACTTTGAAATAGTGTGGTTATGTCACCTTAACTTTAAACATTACTCTTTAGCTTAAATTAATCATTATAAGATATATGATTTTGAACGTGATTTATGTTTTTAATAAAACACGACACAAAAATAACATAAGCTTTATAAATTCTTAACTTATCGCCTTTTTCTTTATAAGGATCAAAATTATCCCTAAAACATATATAAGGATAAATAAAGTTTATAAAGAAACCTAAAAAAACAAATGCTCTGAGATCACACTAAAAAACAAATGAAAGAACTCATACACTGAGGTTGTGTACAATTATCCAATGAAAGTGTTCCAACACACATTCCTCTAATAACTATTCATTTATTTATAGTCAATGATTGTAATAAATTTTCAATGATATACTTTGAGATATTCAAGAGTATATTTATTCTATAAAAAACTTTAAACTCCAACATGATCTTTGGATTGTTGAAATGTATAAGTGAATTCTTTATGTTCCATAATATTAATTTTTAGAACATGTTAGTTTGAAACATGTTATTTGGAATATAAACATTCACAAAAAAGAAACTAATAAAAATATTCAATTACAAGTTATATGTTGAGTGTGTTGTGATTTAAAAAAAACAGCAGATCTAAAATATGTCATTTTAGGAAAATGAATCAACAGTTTTTTCCAAGAATCTACTGGGTACCTGGTAAACGTCTATAAATTAATAGAAGGATTAAATAGAACTATATACAATACAAAACCCTCACCATGTACCTAGTACCATACCATCAAGTACGAAGTTCTTTTCTAACACCAAGGGTCCATGTTTCATCATCCCCTCCTCTTCCAAATGGCCCACTTCCATTCTAACATAGAGTTACACTAAACGAGGGGTATAATGAACAAAATTATAGAGAATCACTCGCACATAAATGTTAATTTCTTTAAAATATTCCAAAAAATGGGATTATCATCCCTATAAATGCATCGAATGGTCTCTGATATGGTAACGATAAATAATATAAGATTCCATTACAACATACCAAGAGGATACTAACATTAATATGAACAAATATGGTGAATCCCCATCATTATAATTTAATAGACAAAAAAAACCAATTAACATCCACCAATAATAACATAAAAAAATTAACCAAAGTTTTATTTCAAATAACCACTTATTATGCTCCCCAAGATCAAGATCCTTGAGAAATTATAACCCCAATCATCCACCATAAAGACAATGATATAAATATAGATAATAGTTGTAATCTAGATGTACCCATATAACTCAGCCATATCATCACCATCAATTCAACTCTTAACCATATTTTATGTATTATTTAATGATTTATAATTCATTTAAATCATATTGTATAGGTAGTAGTTCTATAAAGGTAAAGAAACTCAAAAAGAATACCAAAGAGAAACTTACAATGAAGAGACCACTTTGATTGAAATAAAACTAAAAAATTAATGGAAATAAGGACCTTACTATATTACCTCTTTATTATACCCTATATTGACACTACCTTATGTAATAGTATATGATATTATAAAAATATCCTTGTCTTGACCAATTAGAACTATAATGGACAAAATTTTTAGTTAAAATGGGAAATAATAATGAAAGGAAGGAGTTTTAAAAGTATGTAATGTTTTTAAAACAAATGAATATTATTTAATAAATTTTTGAAATAAAAATTTAAATCCGAAATAAAAGGAAAACTATAAAATCACTATGACAGCAACATTTTTAAAGAAATCATAAAATAATAGACCAAAAATAATTTAAAATTAAAACCTTAAATAAAAAGTGGAATCATTAAAATAAAATTTTATTTATACCTCTATATCCATTATTAATATAAATTTCAATTACTCATACTTCAATTTATTCTTATAAAAAACATTTTTCACGCCTTTCCAAATTTTTTTTGCAATAAAAATTTTGTTCCCAAAATACAGAGTTAAAATCTTTCTTAATGAATATCATTCTATTAAAAAATGGTTAAATATCATCCTAATAAATAAAACCTAAAATATTTAAATATATATTCCATATAAATGTTTAAAGACTAATTTATTAGGTAATTTATTACATAGTTAAATTTATTTAAAGTTAAAAAACATTAATTATTAAAACATTACCAGAAAGTGTAAGGTCTAACCACCCATTTAAATTTAAATCCAATAGAAAAATATTTTAATGCATCATAGAAAATCTAAGTATCTTTTAATAAAACATTCATATTCCTTACACACCTATGTATTCATTACCATTTTAAAGTGTGTTTAGGTAAGGAAAAACAATAAACATCAAAAGATGTAATTGGGTAAACACATCCCATTTTTTTGGGAAAATTATCTCATAGAAGTCATTATCAATTAAAAGAAATTCTAATATAGCGAAACACAAATTAGAAAATATTATAAAATCGTACAAAGAAAAATATGTCCTTTATAGTCATATATATATATATATATATATATCTCAAAAACTAATCCTATTAAGTAAATATTAAATATTCAAATGATACAAATTTTTTGGCTCACCTCATTAATAATCATGAGATTTTTAAAATATTATACTCTGAATTAGTGAAACAAGGCATAAAAAATAACATAAAAACCCTTTAAAATATAACCAAAAGTTTAAAGTAAGCATCCCTTGAAAAAATAAACTTTTCATTTTTAACATATTTTGGTAGAATATTTCATATACTAGAAGTATTTATTTTAGTAAAGGTAGGAAAAAATTTAAAAAACATGTATGATTTATGATAAACATTGTTTTTAAAGAAATAAATTTTCAATGTTGTAGTTAAAATATTAGTTTTTTAATTAAAATCCACAAGGAAAACTATTTACATTTTTCATCCCTCTAAAGAAACAATAAATGTGATTCTAATGAAGGTAAAACTATAATATATTCACCTATATAATTATTTTTCAAGGGGTATTTTGAAACATATGGGATTAATTTACCTCGAATAAGAAAAAAAATCCTTATGTTAGGTGATGATTTCACCTAGTTATGATGAATTCACAAACATAATCGCTTAATCCATATGAGATAAATAAAATCAAAAAATATGGATGAATGTAAGAGAAGGTTATTGGGATGATAACTCTAGATTTAGTGATTGAAAACCACTATAAAATCCTGTATTTAAGGGATCATACCAATGAATCTAGAAATAGTAAAGTAGGATTTTCACCTCTTAGATAATATTAATAGAATTATAGGTTTGATGAATCCCATAATGGGTTTAAATAAATAATATGGAAGGAACACGACCTTCCACCACCAATTGAAACTCCAACCTCACACCATACAAAAAAACACCTCAAGATATTTTTCCCATGTTATATTTTTCTAATATACATCCAAAAATACCTAAAACTACAATCCAATAATGAGTAATAATTTTTTTTAAACTAAATAATTCCACCAAACCATTACATTTTCACTAACTTTCCTATCGAAATATTTCAAAATAATTTTTCACAAACCCATTAAGGAAATCAAGAAAATCAAAAGAATTAAATTTATTTATTTTTCATAAAACACCCACTTATTTTCTAAAAAACAATTAATATAAAAATTAATAAGAAAAACTCCAAAGAACATAATTTTACAATAATATTTTAAAACCAATTTAAATAAACCCTCTTCAATAGAAGACATTTTGGTTTATTGGTTTAATTTGAGATCATTAATTCAAATTCAAATCTATCTTTAAAAACTATTATAATATCAATAAAATAACTTATAAATGAAATACTTAAATCCTTAAATTTTATAGTAAATCTAACATTTATGACCCTTAGGACAACCTTTTTTTAAAATAAAATTCATAATTTTAAAATCCATTACTTCACTTACATAAACCCTTAAAATAATCGATGATAGAAAACCCTTCCATTACCTTAGAGAAAATATATCTATGAAATACACCTATATAAAAACTATTAATTCCTAAAAAAACAACTATATGTGGAAATAATGTAATCATATATAAGAATACCATATGATAAGGAAACATTATAATTAGGTAGAACACAATGTGCTTACTAACCCCATTACAACCCAACATTTAGTACATTGTCCCGACTAATCAAAAAAACTAATGAGATAAACCCTAGTGTTTATATATATCTAACAGTATCAATATAAAGTAAATAACTATATTGTTTTGGTCTAAACCTTATATCCTCTCTTACATACTTTCAATTATAAAAAATCTTCAATAAAAAAAACATAATTTACAATATTTTTAATATAATAATGATTATTAATTCCACTTAAACTCATGATAAAACATATTTTAATTTAATTTTTTATTTATAATAAATGATAAAATTTCCTCACATTGTGTTAAATATGTTTATTTATAAAATATTTGGGATTAGATCATTCATTTGAAAATTAGATGGAAATTCCAGTTTTACTCTTTATAGTTCACTGTAGTATTTCAAAGGTAAATATTTTAATATTTTTTATTTGAAAATTAAATTTTTTAGCTATGTTCTATACATAATGGGCTACAACTTTATTTCAGGAAATTAGAGCTAGATCGCGCATTTGGTTGGACTAAATAGACCATTTAGTCAAAGGTGGGTTGGGACCTCTAGATTCGACATTGGTTCTGTATTTGGGCCATATCCTCTTCATCGAAGCTTTGATTGTGTAGAGACCGTATGCTTAACGTACATGGACATTACATTACTTTTTCGGAATACTTAGTACATAACAAAAACACACACAAGGACCGTAATAGTTTAGTGTCTTTGGAATCTCGGAATATAATCTTCTAATCATGGTGAAATATCTTCAACATCTCCCATAAAGATCTCCCTTTTTTTACCTAAAACATTTATTCTTATCCTGGGGAAAAGAAAACATAAAAGGGTGAGCACAAATGCTAAGTAAGGGTAAAAAAAATAAATATCAATCACATCATATTCATAAGAACATAACATTTTGGAAATCATAACCTGTAAAAGAGATCATAATATTATAACATGGGATAAATCATAGTAGTTAAATGTAATCCCAATAATCATAACTTAAAACATTAAACTTTGTGGAATACACACATAATCATAGATAATCATTTCTTATTAGTCAAGACTCATTGCCAAGACTATCTTAGTGGACAAAGTCCATTTCTGAACCGAGTTCACTTCTCGTTTCAGTCATATTTCACTGAACCGGTTTAACCTTCCGTTCTAGCCATGTCTATCTCATGAGATATAAAATCTTTACCCAATTCATTGGAGGGAGATATAGGTCCCACCCATCTCATAATGATACCATTCTTATGTGTTCCATAAAATCATAAACCATACATCATAGCACAACCCATGTAATAAAAAATGGGATTCTTAAAAAACATGACATCATAAAACAATTCATATAAGATAAAGGAATTCATAAAAATAATTCCATCACAACATAATCAAATCAATGTAATAATAGGGATAGAAACATAACCCCATATTATCTTAGATGGAATATAATTTTGATAAAACACTTGAACTCCATTTTTGAAGAAAATATCCTTTCTACTTCAAAAACACTTTTCCTTTCTTAACATGTCATACAATTCTAAAATAAGAGAAGTTGATTAAAAATAAACTTGAAAACTTGTAAAGGAAGCTTCTTGGAAATAATGTTTCAAAAATCCATTCATTCTGTATATGTTAAAAAAACATTCTTCTCGTACTTTTATCGGAAAAGTCAAAAAGTACCTCGTACGAAAAACGACAAAATATTTCTTTCATATCTTTTACTAAAAACTCACCGAAGGGTAAAATTGTATTTAAAAAATTGTATGTGGATGGAAATAATATAACATATTGTGGAAACATGGATGTGGATGATAAAATACACCCCAGTAAATACCAAAGTATAAACAATCTCGGATAAAACTGAGATTGTGATATTTCCCTTACCTTAGGTCCGATTTGCTTAGTAAGTGTACGAACCTCCTGTATAATGATTTAAATAATGTCATTGAATTATTCCAGAATCATACTTATTGTAATTATATCATATATGTTTCACTTATGACTTTATTTTACCCATTCTTTTGTAAATTCCATGTTAAAGATCATTTTGCGTAAAATCATTTTATTTGTCATCCATGTTTTGACTTGTAATTATTCATATGATTACTTAGATCATGATTAATTAATTACAGAATATAAAACATTATTTATATATAATATATATTCATAATATACATATATATAATATATCATTAAATGGAAATAAATACACCGTTCATGGAGACGATAGGTCGTACGTACGCATGAATGATGTTTTCGTTTCTTTATTGAGTTGAATGGAATTAAGTAGATGACATACATATATATACACATAAATAAAGTATCATTATTATGTCATATATTTAATTATTACTTATTATATATACTTTATAATCATTCATGAATGGTTAACATGGAGAATGAATTTCATCGCGTCGTGGAGACGGTAGTCCATACGTACGCATGAGCGATGATATCGTTCTCATGATCGATGAATTGTATTGGAGTGTATGTATAATATTTAAGAATCAATATCAATTGAAAATAGTCATATATAGTCATTATTTACACCATTATACCCATCCAAGTAAGGTGGTGGTGGAAAATAGATTACACCACGACGTGGAGACGGTATTCCGTACGTACGCACGCGTGGTGATTTCATTTTCCATAGGATGGATAGATGGTGAAATAGGGTTGTTTCATATTTATAATAACATATCAGTATATGAGTGATACTGATGTTATTACTTCATAATGAAACAACCTAAGAAGAAGAAGTGGAAGAAGAAATAAAGTTGAATGAATCGGTAACAGACATTACCTCTTCATTGAAGCGCCTCTTTGAGATCTCCTTTTAGGGCACTAAAATTGGTCATTGAAGAAGACCAGAACCTCTAGGATGTTTCTAGGGAAGTGTAGAAGAGAATTTTCCAGGGGTTTTCCGAGATTGAAGGCTCAAAGTCGTGTGAGGAAGAGAGGGAGGAGGTTCCCTTTTATAAGGGAGTAGAGGGGCTCCTTTGGAAAAACTAAAAATATTATTTTATTATAAAGCCAAATTAGGTTTAAATAGCTCCAAATTGATTTATTTAGAAGCTAAGGTGGGAATGGGTAGAAATCCTCTCATCCAATAGAATTTGGACTAGTTTAGTTTACTATTTTAACCTTATCATTTAGTTTTAACTTTAAGTTAGATAATTTTACTTTTACCGTGTCTTTTTGTGTTCTTACACTATAAGGTTAATAAAATTACTATAATAAGCCAAACTGACCCCAAGTTGTTTATTATTAATATATATAACCTTATATAATTCATTTTTCCGATCCTTATATTTTTTAGGAATAAAATAACAATTAATAATATAATATTTGTTTTAAAAACTATTTTATGTCAATTTTGACACTATTTTGTAATTGATTTTTGTGAAAATCATAACAGAATGATTAGTTCAAACAAAGTTAATTAAATCAATATTAACCTGTCATATTAACCTATAAAATTAGTTTAATTCATAAAAAGTCTCAAATTAAATTTATTTGGGTATTTATAACATCAATTATGTCAATATTTCATTAAGAGGATAATTACTGCATCATCGTTGTGTCATACATAAATTAAATTATTTATTGTCTAAAAATTACAAATAAAATTCCATTATGTATTAAATATTTTTAGCTTTCTAATGAATATTTATAGTCGAATTTATCTTATGTATAACCCTATATTAAAATTATTTACTTATTAAACTTTGATTTTAACTATTTTAACCCTTCTTTAAATAAATTAATAATAAATGTCGTAATCTAATCCAAGTGGTCATAAATGGTCATATTTTATTCCTAAGGATGTTTGTGGTCGAAGTAAACTTATCAAATAGAATTAGGACATGTGTTAGGGTAATAATAATATCATTTTTACCCTTAATTACCCTATTTATTTTTAACCGTGGTAAAAAAAGTAAAAAGTTACTATTCACGAAAAATTATTTTCAAATCATTGAACCACATTTTACTTACTGACGTCAACCATGCCTCTTGGATTTTTGAAATTCCACTCACAGAAGTGGTAAAATTAATTTTTATGAAAAATTCATTTTTTTTAACTACCACATAGTGGTTTCACTATTCATCAAAAAATGAAAGATTTCAGAAAAATACCAAAAATTAGGCCTAAGATATATTTGATATTATGAACTCAAAAATGATGTCTATTTTACCAAATTCAAAACATATCAGTTGCATTAATTAATTTAAAAATTAATTCCCATCGTCTAAACAAATAGCGTGTTCTTAAGAGATAATAACTATCAAAAGATTAACACTTGTTTATGTCTGATTTAAATGTGAAATTATATCCAATGACCAAAATTGTATTAAATTGTAAAAATATATTCTAAATATACTTTAAAACCACTCAAATTAATAATTTATCACTATTAATTATTTCGATTAAAAAGGTTGTTTTTAATTAAAATTTAGTAATTTTCACTATTCATCAGAAAATGAAAGTTATCTGAAAAGTACCAAAATTTCACCCTAAGCTAATTTCGATATTCCGAATCCAAAAATAAAGTCCATTTTGAAAAATAATATTTACAAAATTTCAAAAAGGGGTTATTACTATTCATAATAGCTAGTTTTAATAATATTTAAATAACATATCGTTGTTTAGTGAAACTCGGTATTGCGTACTACACACGATATCGAGGAAGGTAGCGATAGCGTGTAATGCAAGGCAAGTCAAGTATGCATGTTGTGAAAGATCCTTTTGGTGTAGCATACGACACAAGACATTAATGAAATTAAAAGGAATATTTTTCATAAAATCTCAGGGTGTTACATTCTACCCCCCTTAAAATGAATTTCGCCCTCGAAATTCGTCGGGGTTATAAATGGTTTACTACTCTAAAGTTTCATTAATAGAAACCCACATATTAAAAAGGAATACCAAACCAATCTTTAAAAAAAATGAAAAGTAACAGTTACCCAAATAAACTAATCACTAGGTTTCCACATTGGTGAAAATAAGGATATAGAAGAGAAATCTAACCATCATGTTCTGATGAAGAGTGGTAGAGAACATGGCTATGGAAAATCCAGCAATCACAAAGCCATAAATTTGTGAAGATCTAAGGTACCACATGATTCATCAGATATAAGAGCACTAGGACAAAATTTTTGGTTTTCAAGATCATTTCCCTAAAGTTGATGAAATTGGAATTAGAATAAATACTTTCGTGATTTTGGTATAGTCTCACCGTTAGTCGTTCTTTGGACAATTTCCACTTCATCTCTTAAAGAAATGTAGTTGAAGTTGTCATTCATGATGTGTTAGCAGATCATATGATAGAATGATGGGTCATTCCATCTGTCTCAAACAAAAGGTTAGAAAAGTTATCAAAAAATACATAAGTCCATATATAGTGAAATTAATCATATATGGTTCCTAAAATGGACTTATACTTCATATATCATACTTCTTAATATAATAAAACTAGTTTCTAATAAACAGGGACTTCCTGTAGGCCAATGGTAGGCGATAAAGGCCAGTCGGTTGTGGGTCCGATTCCCACAGCCTTGTCCGACGCGATGGGCTGTCACCCGTCCTGCAGGTTGTCCTTTTTCTAAAGCTATATTACTATAACATCCCATCAATAATATCAAAAAAGTTCTATCCTAACTTATGTCCAACACAATCCATTCCAATATTTAGGCTTATCTAAAATACTTCGGTCCAAGCTCGTAGTATAAATAAAATGATTACTTGAAATGTCACATAACAATCACGTGAATGCCATAATTTATCCCCCATATATCATAAGATATATCTTGTTGGTCAAATTACAAACATGTGAATACCTTAGTCATGTATTCTATTGATGAATGAATACCCATTGAACCATAGTGAAAACATGAATGCAGTTAAAAGTTAACACTTTCCACAAACCAAAATCCTCCAAATTATTTATACTCAAACCATGATATCACTTAGTCCTTATATGAATCATGAGCTCATGAATAAAATAAAACATCTCATTATCTTCTTATCCCTTCATTATGCGCATATCATCTGCTTACCAAAAATATCTCAATCACTTTCCATGGTTATCGGTACCATAAAATTATTGAAAACCACAATAGACCAATACATAAATATTCTAATATTCCATGATACTATATACAACATTATTTTGGAATACCATTACATAAACACTTATCATTCCACCACATCGTTGTCATATTCAACATCGCCAATAGTGATTGCACGTGACTTCCCTTTGTCCTTTTCCTTAAGTGGTTGCCCATGTCGATCATCACTAACCCTTGGATTAGGGCATTTATTAGCAAAATGCCCCATTTCCTTGCACTTGAAGCATTGAAGTGTTGGTGGTGCGTTCTCTACAGTCTTTTATTGATTCACATCATTAGAAACCCTTTTTCCATTACTTCGACACTCGGCTGCTCGATGGCCTTCTTTTCCACACTTAAAAAATTTTCTAGTCCCTTTAAGAAAATCTCCATCATGCTTCTTTCCACACTTTGAGCATAAGGAAACATTCATCTTCTTTTCACCATTATTCTGAGATTTCTCCTTGAACTCCATCTTTTGTTTCTTGTCAAAACTATGAGATGGATAAGTAACACAAACTTCCATTTCTACCTTGATAGCACAACACACAATTTCTTCTTAGCTACTGAAGTCCTTTATAGCTAATTCCCTTCGAAGATTTGGTTTTAAGCCACTGAAGAATCGATCAACTTTACTTTCAGGTCAGATGATAAAGCCAGATTCATACCTTGCAAGCCTTGTAAAATTCACTTCGTATATACCAACAGATTCATCATCCTTTTACTTTAGTTCAAGAAACTCCTTCTCCATCTTTGTTCAAAGAATACGAGGGAATTACTTATTGAAAAATAAGTTCTTGAACTCGTCCCATTCCATGATATCAATTTCATCTCCTGGCCTCGTATTCTTGATAATATTCCACCATTGATCAGCTTTGCCTTCTAGATGATATACTGCTAAGATGACTTTATCATGTTCAGAACATTGAAGAACTGAAAATATCTTTTCAGTAGTACTGATCCATTGTTCAGAAACAAGTGGATCTGAAGACCCACTGAAAGAAGGTGTACATTGACTCATGAAGGACTCAATAGAATATTGTTCCCTTCTCTGCTCATTTGGAAGTCCAGAATGATTCATAGCTTGTGTAAGTATAGAAATAATATTTTTCACTCCATCTCCCATAACATTTGTTTGTTCAGGAGGAAAATCATTGCATTGTCCATTACATTGATCAACATGGTTCCTTCGAGTTCCAGCCATCGTCTAAAACCCAAAAAGAATAGTGTGAGAGGAAAAAATCATGCTAGGGAAAACAACATAATAAAGGGGGAGTACCTTCAATATCTAACATCTTAGGTTACCATAATTCTAGTACTATAACCTATAATTATACTTAACCTTAGGGATATCCCTATACATACCTTATAAATATCTATAGGGATCTCACTAAAGTTCTCGCATCCTAGTTTCCAATGGTTGACTAAACCATTCCTCTGATACCAACTGTAGAGATCGTAAGCTTAACGTACATGGACATTACATTACTTTTGTGGAATACTAAGTACATAACAAAAACACACACAAGGACCGTAATAGTTTAGTGTCTTTGGAAACTCGGAATATAATCTTCTAATCATGGTGAAATATCTTCAACATATCCCATAAAGATCTCCCCTTTTTAACCTAAAACCTTTATTTATATCATGGGGAAAAGAAAACATAAAATGGTGAGCTCAAATGCTTAGTAAGGGTAAAAAAAAGAAATATCAATCACATCATATTCATAAGAACATATCATTTTGGAAATCTTAAGCTGCAAAAGAGATCATAATATCATAACATGGGATAAATCATAGTAGTGAAATTTAATCCTAATAATCATAACATAAAACATGAAACTTTGTGGCATACACACATAATCATAGATAATCATTTCTTATTAGTCAAGACTCATTGCCAAGACTATCTTAGTGGAAAAAGTCCATTTCTTAACCGAGTTCACTCCTCGTTTCAGTCCTGTTTCACTGAACCAGTTTGACCTTCTATTCCAGCCATGTCTATCTCATGAGATATAAAATCTTTACCCAATGAATTGGAGGGAGATATAGGTCCCACCCATCTTATAATTATACCATTCTTATTTGTTCCACAAAATCATAAACCATACATCATAGCATAACCCATGCAATAAAAAAAGGGTATTCTTAAACAACATGACATCATAAAACAATTCATATAAGATAAAGGAATTCATAAAAATAATTCCATCAGAACATAATCAAATCAATGTAATAATAGGGATAGAAACAAAACCCTATATTATCTTAGATAGAAGATAATTTTGATAAAACACTTGAACTCCATTCTTGAGGAAAATATCCTTTCTTCTTCACAAACACTTTTCCTTTATTAACATGTCATACAATTCTAAAATAAAAGAAGTTGATTAAAAATAAACTTGAAAACATGTAAAGGAATCTTCTTGGAAATAATGTTTTAAAAATACATTCATGCCGTATAAGTTAAAAAAAACATTCTTCTCGTACTTTTGTCGGAAAAGTCAAAAAGTACCTCATATGAAAAAAGAAAAAAGATTTCTTTCATATCTTTTACTAAAAACTCACTTAAGGGTAAAATTGGATTTAAACAACTGTAAGTGGATGGAAATAATATTACATATTGTGGAAACATGGATGTGGATGATAAAATACACCCCAGTAAATTCCAAAGTATAAACAATCTTGGATAAAAATGTGATTGTGATATTTCCCTTACCTTAGGTCCGATTTGCTTCGTAAGTGTCCGAACATCCTGTATAATTATTTAAATAAATGTCATTTACTTATTAAAGAATCATAATCATTGTTATGATATCATATATGGTTCACTTATGACTTTATTTTACCTGTTCTTTTGTAAATTCCATGTTAAAGAGCGTTTTGGGTAAAATCGTTTTATTTTTCGTCCGTGTTTTGACTTGTAATTATTCATATGATTACTTAGATCATGATTACCTAATTCCAGAATATAAAACATGATTTATAAATAATATATATTTGGAATATACATATACGTAATAGATCATTAAATGGAAAGAAATACACCGTTCATGGAGATGGTAGGCCGTACGTACGCATGAACGCTGTTTTCGTTTCCTTATTGAGTTGAATGGAATTAAGTAGATGACATACATATATATACACATAAATCCAGTATCCTTATTATTTCATATATTTCATGATTACTTATTATATATAATTTATAATCATTCATGAATGGTTAACGTGGAGAATGAATCTCATCGCGTTGTGGAGACGGTAGTCCATACGTACGCACGAGCAATGATATCGTTCTCATAATCGTTGAATTGTAATGGAGTGTATGTATACTATTTCAAAATCAATATCACTTTACAATAGTCATATATAGTCATTATTTACACCATTATACCCATCCAAGTAAGGTGGTGGTGGAAAATAGATTACACCACGGCGTGGAGACGGTATTCTGTACGCACGCACACACAGTGATTTCGTCTTCCGTAGGATGGATAGATGGTGAAATAGGGTTATTTCATACTTATAATAACATATAAGTATATGAGTGATACTTATGTAATTACTTCATAATGAAACAACCTAAGAAGAAGAAGTGGAATAAGAAATAAAGTTGAAAGAATTGGTAACAGGCATTACCTCTTCTTTTAAGCTCCTCTTTGAGATCTCCTTTTAGGGCACTAAAATTGGTCTTTGAAGAAGAACAGAACCTCTAGGATATTTCTAGGGAAGTGGAGAAGAGAATTGGGTAGGGTTTGGCCGAGCTTGAAGGCTCAAATTTGTGTGAGGAAGAGAGGGAGGAGGTGCCCTTTTATAAGGGAGGAGAGGGGCTCCTTTGGAAAAACTAAAAATATTATTTTATTATAAAGCCAAATTCTGTTTTAAATATCTCCAAATTGAGTTATTTCTAAGCTAAGGTTGTAATAGGTCGAAATAATCTCATCCAATAGAATTTGGAAAATTTTAGCTTAACATTTTAACCTTATCATTTAGTTTTAACTTTAAGTTAGATAATCTTACTTTTACCGTGTCTTTTTGTGTTCTTACACTATAAGGTTAATAAACTTACTATAACAAGACAAAAGAACCCCAAGTTGTTTATTATTAATATATATAACCTTATATAAGTCATTTGGTCGAACCTTATATTTTTAGGAATAAAATAACAATAAATAATATAATATTTGTTTTAAAAACTATTTTATGTCAATTTTGACAATATTTTGTAATTGATTTTTGTGAAAATCATAACAGAATTATTAGTTCTAAAAAAGTTAATTAAATCAATAATAACATGTCATATTAACCTAGAAAATTAGTTTAATTCATAAAAAGTCTCAAATTACATTTTTTTGGGTATTTATAACATCAATTATGTCAATATTTCATTAATAAGATAATTATTGCATCATCTTTGTGTCATAAATTAATTAAATTATTTAATGTCTAAAAATTACAAATAAAATACCATTATGTAGGAAATCTTTTTAACTTTCTAATTAATATTTATAGTCTAATTTATCTTATGTATAATCCTATATTAAAATTATTAACTTATTAAACTTTGATTTTAACTATTTTAACCCTTCATTAAAAAAATTAATAATAAATGTCCTAATCTAATCCAAGTGGGCCTAAATTGTCATATTTTATTACTAAGGTTGTTTTTGGTCGAATTACACTTATCCAATAGAATTAGGACATGTGTTAGGGTAATAATAATATCAATTTTACCCTTAATTACCCTATTTATTTTTAACCGCGGTAAAAAAAGTAAAAAGTTACTGTTCACCAAAAATTATTTTCATCTCATTGAATCACATTTTACTTACTGACATCAACCGTGTCTCTCGGATATTTGAAATTCCACTCACAGAAGCAGTAAAATTATGTTTTATGAAAAATTCCCTTTTTAACTACCACTTAGTGGTTTCACTATTAATCAAAAAATGAATGTTTCCAGAAAAATACCAAAAATTAGGCCTAAGATATATTTGATATTATGAACTCAAAAATAATGTATATTTTACAAAATTAAAAACATATCAGTTGCATTAATTAATTTAAAAATTAATTCCTGTCGTCTAAACAAATAGCGTGTTCTTAAGAGATAATAACTATCAAAAGATTGACATTTGTTTATGTCGGGTTTAAATGTGAAATTAAATCCAATGACCAATATTGTATTAAATTGTAAAAATATATTCAAAATATACTTTTAAACCACTCAAATTAATAATTTGTCACTATTAATTATTTCTATTAAAAATGTTGTTTTTTAATTAAAATTTAGTAATTTTCACTATTCATCAAAAAATGACAGTTATCCGAAAAGTACCAAAATTTTACCCTAAGATAATTTTGATATTCTGAATCCAAAAATGAAGTCCATTTTGAACAATAAGGTTTAAAAAATTTCAAAAAGTGGGTATTACTATTCATAACGGCTAGTTTTAATAATATTTAAATAGCATATCATTGTTTAGTGAAACTCGGTATTGCGTACTACACGCATTATCGAGGAAGGTCACGATTGCGTGTAATGCAAGGCAAGTCAAGGATGCATGTTGTGAAAGCTCCTTTTGGTGTATCATAAAACACAAGACATTAATGAAATTAAAAAGATTATTTTTCATAAAATCTCGGGGTGTTACAGATTGGGCCCAAATGTTGAGAGGATATCTCCAAAAAAAATTTAACAGATAGTTATTCTCAGTGAACAGATAGTTCACGCGTTTGGGAGGTAAAATGGGAAGTAAAAGTTGTCTTCAAATATTTGGACTAGATTCCCCATTCACACTTGAAACCTATTTAAACCTAGCCTCACGTCCACTCTATAAATTATTTTTTTTTCTCATTTTTAGGGTTTGGGACGTGAATTAGGAATGTTAGGGCAGAGGAGAAGTGGATCCACTCCAATTTTCTAACAATTTCATCAAGGGTACCTCTTGAATCAAGGATGCCTTCAACGAAGCCTTCTTCTTCTTCTTCATGTTGTAATGTTTTTTTGTGTAATAAACTTATTTAATTCACAAAATATTATCTATTAATTGATTTTTTAATTTAATTAAAACTAATCAAGCAATTGAACCATAAACACAAATCACGTGAGGTTTTCAAATTTTGTGAATTGTGAGAGGGTGAACTTAATTTGTAAATCAAAACCACATGGGATAAATTTTTAGTATTAAAATATAATTCTTAAACTCAATTGATTCTAATTTTAAGATAGGATATTTACCTTAATTTACCACTAACTGTAATCTACCCTTAGAACATCAATCAAAGCTGGGTGTTCCGATTGCATGTTCTGAAGTTAGCATAGGGTAAAATTCACTTCATCTTTATGGTAAAGTTAATTCTCATAGGGTTTGGGATTTAAAAAATTAAGGAATTAAAATTAAGGGGATATTAATTTAAATGATAATTATTAATAAATTATTGAGGAGGTAGAGTTATATTGATTACACCTTTTAAAATATTTTCAAAAAAAATCTTCTTGTTGTGTCTTTTTAATTGAACATTATTTCAAAAATAAAAACAAATAAAATTATACAATATTCTTCTAGAAAAATTCATCTAGCTTTATGAATGGTAAAAAAACCACCACATCCTTTCAAGAAGTGTTATTATTCCATTTTATGTTATTTTAAAAATACCTTTAATAAGTTTTCAAATTTACTTTATCATTTGAGAGAAGACCTTGGCTAGCCACATTGTTGCAACTAAGTACCCAAAAATCACTAATCATTTGAGGGATCCCACGACAACACCTTTCAAATTGGAGCCTTTTCCGAGGAGGCAAGTAATTATTTCTTCCAATTAGAGGTATTTATTTTATTTTACATTTTATTCTCTCCTCTTCTTTCTTCTTTCTTTACCCAATCTGATTTTTTTCCTTCTTCTTTTATTTTCTTTATCTTCTTTTCAGACCATCAACTCAAACTTATTATCTTTTATTTTATTATGGTTCACTTTTATTATTTACATTTTTATTTGATTTATGACACAAACTAATCCTGAGGATCCCTTAGATCTTGATCCTAAGATTGAAGGTAGCCTTCTGGTTCGAATTAGACATTCTCAGTCTACGAGAAGTTTTAAAATTCAACAAGTTGGAAAATACGTCCACTATAAGAGCATTGAAATTGGAAGGAATTAAAATTAAACCATAAAAATTAACCAATGGCTAAAAATAATGGAAAAGAACTTAATAGAACCATTCAAGAATTTGTTTCACCTAATATTAATTATCAAAAAAAATTTATTGCATACCCAAATCTGGAATTAGATATTGAACTAAAATCTAGGTTATTTCACCTTCTTCCAAAGTTTTTTTGATTATCTTGTGAGGACCTAAAAAAACACCCTAAATAATTTAATGTTTTTTATCATCCTTGAAACCAGGAAATTTATCTGAAGATCAAATCAAACTTAGGGAATTCCCATTCTCACTTGATGGAGCTACGAAAGATTGGATGTATTATTTAAAACCTAAAAATGTAACTTATTGGAATTATTTGAAACATCTTTTCTAGTAGATATTTTTCCAGCTTCAAGGACCACATCCATTTGAAAAGAGATATTGGGGATCAAGAAAGCCTAAGGGGATCCAATGTATGAGTACTGGGAGCGATTAAAGATGTTTTTTGCAAGCTTCCCACATCACCAAATCTATGAGAAACTCCTCATCCAATACTTCTATAAAGGAATCACAACTTTGGAGAGAAGATTAGCTGATGCCTCAGCTGGAGGAGCATTGGTGGAAAAAACACTAGCAACTTCACATGCATTGATTGTCAATATGGCCCAAAACTCCCAACAATTTTGCGATTGAGTCACACTACATACCAGGGGAGTACATTAGGTAATTTTTTCTTCTCTTGAGATTCATTTTATTGATACCAAGTTAGAATAATTGACCACTATGGTGATGAAAATTTATTTGGCTCAAAATAAATCTCAATCCACTCCTTCAAGGCCCTGTGGCATTTACACTAAGACAAGACACCCAACTGATTGTTTTCCCCAACTACAAGAAACAGAAGAATGTGTAGCAGTGTTTCATGGGAGACCATATCAACAGTAGAAACAACCATATCCTTAAAATAATCTTCATTATTTTTCTCCAACATACAACCATGGGTGGAAGGATCAATCAGAAATGAGGTATGTATCTGGACAACAACAAAGGCCCCCTTTTCAACAAAAGTTTCGACAGCCTCCACCCTACCAACAGGGTTTCTAACAACCCGAAAGGTGATTTCAAGCTCAAGAATCAACAATTCAACAAAAAGGGAACTCTCAACCAAAGGTATATTCTAACACTGATGACCTTTTGAAGCAAATTTTTCTTAATCAATAGAATGAGATGAAGAGTCAAGGTTCGGAGCAAAGGGAGTTGAAGACTCAAATGAGCCAGGTTTCCACTTCCCTCTACGAAATAGTAAGTAAGAATTCTAAATGTCTACATTCCCAACCTACTCCAAATCCAAAGGGGAATGTTAGTTCCATCACATTGAGATGTGGGAAGAAAAAAATTGTTACATCTGCACGTATCATTCCATAGAGATTCACCGCAACTCCGAAGAAGCCCCATTCCACATTAACTATTTACAAACCCAAAGAGAAAGATAAAAGTATGAAAAAATATTTATGATATTCCTCCTAAACCACTTCCTTTTCAAAATATGTTTGTTCAAACCAAAAATATGGCAAAAGAGGCGATGAAAAAATATGTTTTTGGCACATTCAAGCATGTACATTTAAGCATTCCCCGGATCGAGGCTATTAAGAAAATTACAAGGTGTTAAAAATTCTTAAAAGAAAATTTTACCAATCTAAGAGGTCTCAAGGGAAATTAGAGATCAATCTTGGATTGAATGTGCCATCACTCCTTACACCAACTCTAGAAATTCCAACAAAGTGCAAGGATCCCCGGACACTCACCATCCCATAAACCATAGAGGAGTTACACTTTTCTGATTCACTTTTTGATTTAGGAGCCTTCATAAATGTGATGCCTCAATATATATTCTCTAATTTCCATGTTAGTGAGTTGAAGTTGATAAGAGTAGTGGTTCAGTTGGAAAATAGAGCTACAACATATCCAGAAGGAGTCCTTGAAGATGTACTTGTCTGGGTAAGAGACATGATCTTTCTAGTAGATTTATACATTCTTGACATGGAGGATGATCAGGTAAGTTATCATGATCCCATTATCTTAGGTATATCCTTACTCCAAACTGAAAACAAAAACTATCATAAATTTTAATGAGGTTACACTTTCCATGGAGTTTAGGGATGGATTTGTGATATTTAATGTTATGAACTCCATGAAGTACCCCTCAGAAGACCATTATGAATTTTTATCTCCCATTTTGAAACACAAAATAAAAACCCCATGAAATTTTATTGTCCTATGATTCGGGAGATTATGAGTATTGTTTCTCGTTTAATGTCTAGGAGTACCTCCACACCTGTTTCTAATGCACAAGACTCTCTTAGATTTGATTTTGAAATGGATTCATATCTGATTTTGATCATGTGAACTCTAATTATGACATGGTTGTTGAGTATTCTGATGGAATTTATGATTTATTCTCTAATTTTGATGATGTATATTCAGATTCTAATGTTCATTGTGCACATATTTCAGCTCCTTCAATTTCTCCATCCATACATCTCCCCCTACATTGGAACTCAATCCATTTCCACCTAATATGAAATACTCATTCTTGTTAGGCGGTGAGAAATTACATGTTATCATTGCTAACAATCTCCCTTTTGAACATGAATAAAAACTTTTGAATCTTTTGAGGGAGAAAATTAAGTCCATCGGGTGGACCTTGGCTGACATATAAGGTATTATCCCCTCCATTTTCATATACAGTATTCTTTTGGAGGATGATGCTAAAATGGTTTGGCAGCCACAAAGGAGAATCAATTCAACCCTTCGGGAAGTTGTTAAAAAAGAGGTTGAAAATTTTCTTGAGGCAGGTATAATTTATCCCATTTCATATTCTCAGTGGGTGAGTCCTATTCAGGTTGTGGGTAAGAAAAGTGGTCTTACAATTGTTAAAAATGAGAAAGATGAGTTAGTTTCAATGACGGTGCACAAAAGTTGGTGTGTATGTATTGATTATAGGAAACTAAATAAAACCACTCACAAGGACCATTTCACATTCCCATTTATTGATCAAATGCTTGAGATACTAGCTGGGAAGACACATTATTGTTTATTGGATAGATTTTTGGGATATTTTTAGGTTCTTATTGCTCTGAAGGATCAGGAGAAGGAAACATTCACTTGTCTATTTGGTATTTTTTCCTACAGAAGGATTCCATTTGGACTTTTCAATTCCCCATGTACCATCCGGAGATGCATGGTGAGTATTTTTTCAGATTTCATAGAGTCCTGCATCGAGGTATTTATGGATGATTTTACAGTGTATGGGTCTTCATTTGATGATTTTATCTCTAGTTTGGGAATGGTTTTGAATCATTGTATTGAGAAGAATCTTGTATTAGTCTTTGAAAAGTGTCATTTCATGGCATAGAATGGGATTGTCTTAGGGAATGTAGTGTCAAAAATGGGATAGAGATTGATATATCTAAG
The DNA here is from genome assembly GCA_963277665.1 of Viscum album. NCBI lineage: Eukaryota > Viridiplantae > Streptophyta > Magnoliopsida > Santalales > Viscaceae > Viscum > Viscum album. Next base: position 721,848,469 of record OY728148.1, read on the forward strand.
ATAGATATAATTCAATCCTTACCCTATCCTTCATGTGTGCATGATGTTAGATCTTTCCTAGGGAATGGATGATTTTATTGGATTTTCATCAAAGATTTTAGTAAGATTTATCTTCCTATGTCATGATTAATTCAAAATCATTTTGATTTTGTGTTTGATGATTATTGCAGGACTTCCTTTGATGAGCTAATGAAGTGTCTGACCACTCTACCTATCATACAATCCCCACGGTAGGAACTTCCCTTTGAACTTATGTGTGATTCCTCAAACTTTGTAGTTGGGTCTATCTTATCTCAAAGGGTGGAGGGATGTTCACATGTTATTGTATATGAATCAATGACATAGGATTCCGTCCAATCAAATTACAAAACCATAGAAAAGGAGTTTCTTGGTATCATATTTTCTTTTGTTAAATTATGTTCATATTTATTGGGCCTTAAAGTAGTTTTTTTCTGACCACACAACTCTAAGGTACCTCTTGAATAATCCAGACTCAATGCCTAGACTTCTAATGGATGCTCCTTCTTTAGGGATTTGATATTGAGATAAAGGATTAGAAGGGGTCAGAAAACCTATTGGAGGAGCACATGAGTAGGCTCACTCACACACTAGAGGATGACACCTTGGACCAGGTACCACTTCGGGAAAATTTCCCTGATGATCATCTATATTCCATCTTAGGTACACATACATGGTATTCTGATTTAGTGAACTACCATGTGGCCTCTGAAATTCCTACAAATTTAAAGAAATATCATGTCCAAAATATTAAAGAGTCAGTCTAGATTTTATATGTGGGATGATCCTTACTTATGGCGCATGTGTGGTGACCAAGTTATTAAGAGGTGTGTTCTTGATCATGAGTTTGAGTCTGTTCTGAAATTCTGTCATACACTTGCTTGTGGTGGGAACTTTGGACCCCAATGCACAACTAGGAATATTTTGGACTCTAGATTTTATAATCCTAGTTTATTCCATGATTATCATGTGTTTTTAAGTCGTGCTAACATTTACAACACACTGGTAATATTTCTAAGAGACACGAGATTCCCCAACAACCCATGTTATTCAGTGGGATTTTTGATTTATGGGGCATAGATTTTAGGGTTCATTTTTTTAGTTCTTTTAGGTTTTTGTATATTTTGGTTGTTTTTTATTATGTGAGTAAATGGGTGGAGTGAAGGCCACCAGAACTAATGATTCTCATGTTGTAGTGGACTTTGTCAAGACACAGATTTTTTGTAGGTTTGGTGTACCAAAGGCCATCATCAGTGACCAAGGGACACACTTGTGCAATCTTAATTTTTCTTCCCTCCTTCGGAAGTATGGGGTGAAATACAAAAAATCAACACTATACAACCCCAAAACAAATGGCCAGGATAAGGTTTCAAAAAGAAAGTTGAAACAAATTTTGGAGAAAACCATGTAGCCAAATAGGAAGGATTGGAGAAAGCACTTGGATGATACATTGTGGGCTTCTTGGTAAACATACAAGACTCCCATCAGTATGTCCCCATTTAGGATTATTTTTGGGAAATCCTATCATGTACCTGTGGAAGTTGAGCATCAGGATTATTGGGATATAAAGAAATGTAACATGGATTTGACCCAAGATGGAATCAAAAGGAAGCTAAAAATTCAAGAGCTTAAAGAGATTCTATTGTCTTCATATGAGAACTCAATGCTCTACAAAGAAATATCAAAAGTAGCTCATGAAAAAATGATCCTGAAAAGGGAATTTCAAGTTGGAGAAAAATTATTGCTCTATAGTCCAGGACCGAAGGTGATACTTGTTAAGTTGCGTTCTAGGTGGTTAGGTTCTTAGGTTGTTACCAATTTTTATATTTATGGTGTAGTGAAGATCGCACAAGAAGGCACTAGAATTAGCTTTACAATCAATGGGAAATGTTTGATGAAATACATTGGGGGACATGTTACTGATGTGGTATATTTCATCACACTACATGACCCCATAATCACTTGAGCATATCAGGTTGTTCCTATCTCTTTCACTTTTATATTCTTTGTCCTAATTAAAATTATAAATTTTATGTTCATATATCATCTCATAAGTTCAAATTGAGAACAATGAAATATTTTATGTGTGGGGGAGGGGACAACATATTAGGGTAGATATTTAGGATTTTTATTTTTGTGTTTTATGTGTATTTTCTATTATGTTTTTTTAAAATTAAAAAAAAACAAAAACAACACAAAATATATATATATATATCATGTAACATTCCCTTGTGGAATATATGAAAACTGAATGTTTTCAAAATTCATTTTTAGAAATATAATCATGAGTAATATTTCATCATCAAGGATTGACTTTTATAAAAATTGCAGTCGCCGATGATATGAATGGTTATGTCATTATTAAACATTTTAGATTTTGACATAATTATTTATGATATTTGTTCATGGTAAATTGTGTCATTTATTTCTTCACACAATTTTTCACACAATCATGACTTGTGATTTTCTCTTACCCAATTGAATGTATATTCTAGGTTAGTAATAATTTTCAGCTTATAACATGGTGTTTCCATACATTTGTTTCTCTTTTGATTGTTTCAATCACTGTAACAAATTGACCTATATGTGTACACCTAATATCTGAATGTTGTACACCCTCTAAAAACTACTAAAAAAAACAAAAAAACAAACAAAAAAACAGTCAATAAATAGGGTAGTGAATAAATGTACAACATGTGGGGATATTTTAGTCAGGAGCTCATGGTTTGACTTCTAGGAATGCATAAATGAGTTGGTATTGGAATTTTATTACAAAGGATGTTGAACAGGTTCAGTGGAATAGAATCAGGTAAAAAGAAACTTTTTTATTGACCTAAATATACTATATAAATGGTAGAGAGACAAGCTTTGAATGGTCGGCGCACACTCAAGGGAAGAATTAGTGGCATGGTAGACCCATGAATTGTTTCTCTATGATGGGTGTTATGAATCTCAATGGATTTTTTTGACACAATTTATGATATGATGATTTTCAAATTTATTGATATTTAATTTATATTTGATTCTTACTTAGCCAATATTTTCACTGTGGATTGAGAAATTTGAATATGATTATCTGGTCACAATTTTTTCAAATATATAATATGAGGTTTTTCCCAGGAGTGAAAAAAGGTAAGTGTGGGGGAGTTGATAAAACACATTTTTATTGAATATTTTATTTATAATAATTGATAAAATTTCCTCACATTTTGTTTAATATGTTTATTTATAAAATATTTTGGATTATATCATTCATTTGAAAATTTGATGGAAATTCCAGTTTTCCCTTTATAGTGCATTGTAGTATTTTGAAGATATATATTATAATATTTATTATTTGAACTTGAAATTATGTAACTATGTTTTTGACTTAATGGGATACAACCATTATTCCAAAAATTGTAGCTAAATCGTGCATTAGGTTGGACTAAATAGACCAAGAAGTCTGTATTTGGGACATAACATCTTCATCCTAGATTTTATTGAGACCATATTTTTAGAGAAGCTCTCCAAACCAATTTTTCACAAATCAATATTCTAGAAGAACCGCAGGTGCATGTGTATTGGAGGTCAAATGTGTGGTGAAAGTTGGCTTAAAATATTTGGCCGAGATTCTCCATTCACACTTGAAACCTCTTTAAACCTAGCCTCCTCTCCACTCTATAAATTATTGTTTTTATAATTTAGAGGGGTTGGGACGTGAATTATAATTTTTATGGAATAGGTTCAGTGTTTCCACTAAAATTATCCAACCATTTCAACAAATTAAACTCTTGAAGAAAGGATCCCTTCGACGAAGCCTTCTTCTTCTTCTTCGTGTAGTAATGATTTTGTTTCTGTAACAAACTTCTTTGTTATTATTTTATTTATTCTATTTTATTCTGTTTTTTTCAAATTTATTTTGCTATTAATCTTACTAATTGATCTAGAACCAATATTATAAACGATATTAGGTTTTACCCACTTTAAACCCAGGCAAATGCAAAACGTTTCAACGATGACTACACTTCCCATGGAAGTGTAGTTCTTTTTAGTAATTGTTCTACATCTCACCTCATTCATTCATTTATATTAAATAAATGAGCTAATTTAATTAAAATAATATGATATATTAATTGAGTTTTTAATTTAAATGAAACTAAGAAAGAAATTGAACAATAAACACAAATCACGCATGGTTTATAATTATGTGAATTCTGAGAGCTAGAACTTAATTGGTAAGTCAAAACCACACGGGATCAATTTGTAGTGTTCAAATATAATCCATAAACTCAATTATTTCTTATTTCCAGAGAGTATATGTGCCTTAATTTACCATTTACCATAAGATAACCATAGAACATCAATCAAAGTAGGGTACTGCGATTGCATGTTCCAAAGTTAGCCTAGGGTTAAATTCACTTCATCTTTGTTGTAAAGTTAATTTTCATATAGTTTTGAATTTAACAAATTATAGGATCATAATTAATTGAATATTAATTTAAATTATAATGATTTATAAATTATCAAATAAGTAGAGTTATATCAATTACATCTTTTAAAATATTTTCTAAAAAAACATCTTCTCGTTGTGTCTTTTTAATTGAACATTTTTCAAAAATAAAAACAAAAGAAATTATAAAATATTCTTCCAGAAAACTTATTATAGCCTTATAAATGGAAAACATACCCCCGAATCCTTTTAAGTAGTGTTATTATTCCATTTTATGTTATTTTCAAAATACCTTTAATAAGTTGTTAAATTTACTTCCTCATATGAGAGATGACCTTGGTCAGCCACTCTACTGCACCTAAGTACCCAAAAATCACAAATCATTTGAGGGGACCCACAATAGTGCCTTTAAACTCATAAAAATATTTATAAAACATTTAAAACAAGTTTTTATTTTGTTTTTGTAAAAAATGTAAATTCGTGATTTAAACATAGTTATGAAAAGTCTAATTATCAAGAGAGGTAGAGAAAATATCTTCCATATTAATATTCATCCAACTAAATTTCTTTTTAAAAATTAGTTAATTATTTAATTTAAATATTCCTAAACACTCAATCTATCATTTATAACTATGTAAGGTCATACTTAAATTATAACAAGGAAGAAACTAGCTATTAATAATATAAGAGTAGAGTCAACCAAGGAATCAATTATCAATCCTTATTAACCGAGTCCTCAAAAAAATATAAGAAAAAATATTATTTATTATTGATATTTATATTAAATAAATCATAAATTAGTTATAATTATATAATAAATAATGAAATATAGGTAGTCATGATATTTAGAATAAAATAAAAATTTATCTTACCTAATGATGCCTAGAATAATGCATGAGACACAATGATTTTAAAATAAATCAAGGAAAATGAAAAGGAAAAATAAATTAAATACCACCCTATGTAACTCAAGACTCCACCATAATTATACTTGTTAGGTATATTTATGGGATACTTACTGATCACTAATAGTACTATCTGTTGGATGCTCTCAAGTGCCATATCTAAGACCCTTGACTTGGCTCCAATGTATTTTTTCAATATCCATGTCTTAGTTACCCAAACAGTACCATGCTACATTGGCATAACACCTCAGGTTCACCACCCATTATCTATAGGTAGGAAAAAAATTTAGGGATTGAGTGATTTATCAATGAAAATTATTTTCCCCATGAAATTATAGAATTTACTAAATAAGTTCCACACCCAAATTTGGAATTACTGTTAGTTTTATTGATGATGGTGTTGTATTTGTTTCCAATACATTATTAATTGATTGATTAATTTTAAGATAGACATGTTATTAATTATAAAACTTGGAGATTTTTTTAAGAAGTTATAAGTTTATTTAAATAATTTTTCACTAGGATATATAATAATAACAATGAGTTTATACTATGAGGTATAAGAGTAACTCAACAAATATGTAGTAATAGTAAAGTATACATAAGAGTAAATCTATGATTCCAAAGAATATATAATTTTAGTTTGGATCACATAAGAGTAAATATGATGATATGTATGATTAACATAATATTTTAAATGGATACATAAAATATATTGGAGGGAAGGTAAAACATTAACATGTGTTTTCCATATTGAAGTAAATATTAAATGTGATAATATTTATATGTTATTAATTAAATAAATATCATGATGTTATGAGGAAATCCATTATTCAATCCATTTTTTAGTATTTAGTTTTAATGAAAAATAATTCACCATGAGCTAAAAATTTACACATAAATGTTTTTTCATGTTAGAATGTAGACATTGAAAAAGAGTTGTGGATTTTATAAAAGTTCAAATAAAGATGATGTTAAGAAGATACTAATATTTGGAGAGAAAAAAAATTATAATTTCATTGATATTTAAATAGGATATTTTAATTTGAAATAATAATATTCAAAGTTTTGTTTTATGTAATATTTATGAAGATGGAATATAAAGGATATATCAGTTGGATATTTCACCAGTTTTAAAATATTAAAATCATGTGGTTGATTTACTCATGCATTTTTTTATAAAATATCATCTTGATAAATGTTGATTTTGGATATACAAAATGTTATATTAAACTATTTATTAGAGAGATATTAATGAAAATTTTTTGGAAAAAACGAGATAACCTAAGGAGACTACTATTAAAAAGAGGAAGAAGAAGGTCATATTCATCTAGTACATTGGAGACTCATACTTCTAATTCATTCCTTTTAAATTATTTTTTCTATTACTTTTAATAAGTTGGTGTTTTTTAATTGGTTTGTGTGAGAACTAGTTTGGGTTAAAGGATATACCCTTTTACATGGAATTATCATGATAATAAAATAGAAGTAGTGTGTTGGTGAGATAAAAAAAATATAAACAAGGGACATATTCATCCATATTTGGGATTAGAATTATTAATTTTGTGTTTTTATTTTTTTATTTTTTTAAAGATTTATTTTAGAGACTATTGATGAAGAATAATAAGCGTTTCTATATTTGAGAAAAAAATGTTAAAAACACTAATTAACCACCTTTCAGAATTTATCATTCACTCATGTGATCCTAAAATTTGGTATCAGTGCATCAACTCACTCTTGAAGATATCTCTTGAGTATATTTAGGGATAATAACAACTCATCCAATAATAAATTACTTCCATCTTTTTATGGGAAATGATTTCATTTTTATAAGAATAGAATAGAACCTTATCTTATCTATCCTAGACTTGATGTTCATGTACATGATCTTTAAGTAATTACAATATTTAATGAATCATTGGATTGGTTCATATATATTAAGTAATATGTTGAGAGTGATGAGAAATATGAAATTTACCATTTTCAATGATATCTAAGAAATAATTAAAAAATCATGTGGTGTAAAACTATTAAAGAGATCTAAAAAATACATAATAATTATAAAGGAGACAAAATGTAAAATAGGTAGTGTAATAAATTTACAGAAGTCAGTATGAAGATGTTAGAATAAAAGTAGATAAATATATTATTAATTTATATTATAAATATAATATTAATATCACCCCCATTATAGGGTATGGATAAAATCATTAGAACATTATAGTCATGAAAAAACTCATGAAAATTATCTTATATAAGCTTGGTTCCAAGAGATGAGAATAATAAATAACCTAAAAATTAAATTGAAGAAAGAAAAAGAGATTTCTTTTAAATCTTTCAAAAATAGAAAGATTTAATATGATTAGAACGACTATAGTGAAGATGATCAAAAAGAAGGTTTTGATGAAATGTTCTATTTGGTGTTAAGAAATTTCAAATGGGTAAAGTGAAAGTATCAATTAAAATTACCTTTTAAATATTTTTTAGAAATAATTGATGATTATATTTATTTCCTAAATGTTAGATGTTTAATGACCTATAAAAATGTGAAGATGTTGGGAACAGAGGCATGTGCCTCCAAAACCCCTTCACAAACCCAGGAACCAAAAATTAACCCATCAAACTCAATATTGAACAATACTACGGAGGTATCATATCATCCGGTGTGATGAAATGAGATACCTTCCACATCCCACAAGAAAAGTGATTATAGGGGGAAAACCAAAGAAGATAGGCTGCCACAAAGTCTAGCCAAAAAACCATAATTTTATTCAGGTGTCCACTAACACAAAAACCATAGATAAACAAACCATATAGATCACATGAAAACCCAGATATGATTAACTACAAAACGAATTAGAGGATCAATTCCAAATTTTCCTTTGAGAATCAGTAATGGTAATGAATATGATGAAATAGTCAAGGGATCCTTCAAGATATAATTTTCTTTTAAAAGAAAATTGACTCAATATATAAAATAAGAAGAAGATGTTATATTTGTTTTTGAAAAGTAACTCTATTTATATTAAATAATATGTTTCTTATAATTAAAATATTAATTGTGATGAGTAAAGTTCTAAAAATATTACCTAAAACGTTTTGATGGCTTAAGAAGATGAAGAAATTGAATCCTCAAAGGATGAAACATAAATTGATAGTGAGTTTTCTCATGAATAAGGTGAATCTACAAAGGGTACACCATGATAATAGATATAAATATTTTACTAAATTTTAGTGTATGGATAATAGATAAAAACACCCATCACAAAGAGAATCTTGATGAAGTTAAATAAATTTTGAATGAAAAAAAACAAATCAATTTAATTAAATAAAGAAATAAAATCTTGATAATACAATGAGAAAGAAGATCATTTATGATATTACATAAACTATATTCCTTATAGATGAATATATTGATAATCTTGATATTATTGTTATTGAAACTGATAATTAAATGGATAAGTTCATGTTCAATTATAAAAAATTAGTTATTAAGACTTGTGAAAGGTATAAGTTATTAGGGAAGAAAATAAAGGACATATAATATTTTAATGGGGTTCTAAATGAATAAAATTCAATATATTTTTTTTAAAACTACTTTGATACTATAAGATAAACTCTATCATTGAAACATATCAATGGAAGATAAAATTTATGGTTGAATCAAACAAAAAATAGATTATTTTCCTAGATGATATGTTTTAAGAGAAGCTAAAATATGGAGGGACAAAAATTCCCAAAAAACATTCCCTTCCTAAAATATCCAATGAAGTGTTCCAGAAAATATTTTGGTGAACCCATCAATTTATAGGCCTTAAAATTAAGTTAAGTAGTAACCTATGTTATAATAATTTTTTTATCAATGACGGAAATTTCAGGGATACTTCTAGTGTTGTGGAGTATATAGATACTTTTTTTACACATATTAGTGAAATATATATATACTTGGATAAATTAGAGAGAATTATACAAGGGTTAGTCAAAAAAAAATTAATACCAATAGAAGGCCTCTATAGGCTGTGTAAAAGATCAAGGTGAAAATAATGTTAAAATACTAAAGTTAGATTATGGAAGATATGATCAATAAGGACACACATTTGATGAGTGTCTTACTATCCTAATATCTAAATTATATCAAAATTTGATATTTGTTTATTTTTATAAGAATAATAATACAAAACAAGAAAATGGTGTTGAAGTTTCTCTCAAGTCATGAAAATCATGAAATCCCCAGATTATGTTCAAAATTTGTTCATAACACAATAAATATTATTTAAATAACCAAAAAATGTCTAAATAGACAATAAATGAGTTTTTTACTTTTTAAATGATAGTTTATTGGAGATAAAATGGTGTTGTCGTGGCCAATATGGGTAAAAAATAATTAAACTCCGATGAAGTTAATTTTTTATATAGTAAAGAATAATCTGTTGAGTGTGTCATAACATTTTGAGGATGAAAATAAATAATTTTTTAAGATTCATTTTGAATATATTGAAATATGGAGTAGTGATATTTAGAGGGCTGATAACCTAGGTAAATCTATTTTATAATTGTGAAGATAAAACTATTACTATATGATTATACATACTATAAATAATTTATGGCATAAAAGACTTTGTCAACATAGAAAAATGGATTGGGGAGAATAATTGAAGATGAATATTTTAAAAATATTCCATTCTTAATGAAATACACAACCAATCTCCCTAAACATGTAAAAGAAAATATAGTGAATAAAATTCAAAAAGGGTTTTAAATTCAAACCCAAAGACCATTGTAGTTGGTCAATTTAGATTTTGGTAGACCCATGAGAAAGAATCAACAATTGGATAAAATTGTGTTATCACATTAATTAATTAATTTACTAGAATTACTTATATTATTTTCATGTCCCATAAATCAAAAGAATTAATAACATTTAAAAGTTTCAGGATATTTATCGAGAAGTGATGCTTCAAAGATAATAAGATCTCATTGTGGCAGTGACTATACGAACAAATTTTTTTAGAATTTTTAAAAGGATTCAAAGTTTATGAATGATATTGAAAACTTGAATGGTTTTATCATTGAAGAAAATAATTTAAATGTTTCTATAAAAGAGAAGTCTAAATAAAATGAGAATTTGTTTGATATTATTCAATAGAATTTCAGAGAAATAGAAAAGTAATTGAAAAAGATCAAATATGAATTCAAGAATTATATTTAATAAGTTATAAAAATATCAAAGAAGAATATTATTGAAAGGGGTTCTTCCATGACATGTGAGTAAAATGTTTAGGTTTTGGAAAATAAAAAAACATCATAGAAATCTATAAATTATAGAAATTATAAGATTAATAAATTGAAAGAGAAATATGATATAAATTGTGATTTAAAAATGTTAGTAAAGAATAATAAGATAAAGAATATAGTTTTGAGTGTATATGATTTAGTTCAAATAAAGGATCATAGTTTGATTGCAAAAAGTTGGAAGAATGGTATGAGTCTACTTATATATAGAAATTAGTGTTTAATTTGAAGTACTCATTTTATGGATACTGCTTGTATTTTAGCGGATTTGGGAACATAAAAATAATATATCGATTCAATTATAAACATTTTTACAATCCGAAAATATATTAGAGGTAAATATTGGGGGGGGGGGTCAATGAAATCAAATAATAAATGTTTATAAATAATTTTAATGTTGTTGATTAGTGCATGAAAAAAATTTCAATAATTATTATATGTTTTTGGAAGATTTGACAAACTAATCCACTTCAATAAAGAGTGTCTCACTATTATATTAGGATAATAACTATTGAATCATCATACTCAAAATGATAAAAATAATAAACATATAGTAAATGATAAGACATTATTTATTTAATTGTAACTCAAAGTATCTAAAAAAGAATGTCCATGGATCTTGGATAGTGGATGATCTTTATATATGAGAGAATATCTAAAAATTATTAATGATTTTCAGTAGTTAATAGAATTATTTGTTAACTTTATAAATTATAGGCAACAAAATATAAAAGGATTTTTTTCAGTGATCATTGGGGAAGAACAATTGAAGTCAAATAACACCCTATTTGTTGATGGGTTGAAACAAAACTTACTAAGTGTGTCTCAGTTGTGTGATGAAGGAAAGGAAGTGGTTTTGATAAAATGAATGTTTCTTGATGACTATTGAAGATTAATGTGTATAGAAAACCCAATTGTGAATAGGAAGAAAATTATTTGATATTGGTGATACTGAAAATTCATTCTACTTAATCTTGAAGGAAAAAATTCAGTTGTGGCATTAAATATTTGGTTACACTTTTTGAATGGATTTGAGAAATATAACACAAAGAAATAATGTTTATGATGTGCTGATGATAATGAGATAAATAAATTGGAAGCATTCTACATTCTAAAATAGGAATATTATAAATTATTCATATAAGAATGTGGATATTCAAACATCTTCCCCAATGGATCTCATTGATTTAGATGTTTTTAGGTTCGTGATGAATCAGTCAACCAATGGGGATAATTATTTTATTTTTTATTTATGAATTAAATTTTATTACATATATTGTTTTTAGGAAACATTAATCGAATTAATTTATGATGTTTATATTATAAAAACACCTAGAGTTCCAATGAAAATAGATTCTATAAATAATAGTCAAAAAAGAGAAAAAATAAAGATGAAAAAGAATATGAAGATAGATATTTACATGGTTAAAGAATAATCCCAACATTCAAATAGTGGAAAAGAAAATTAAATTATATATATGAGAAGATTTCAGGGAACACATATATAGAGTTGTAGAAACTTTTGATTGAAATGAACTCATAAAACAACATGATACTATAGTAACTCGTGTTGCTATAGTTTGAAATCCACACAATTGGTCAACTGTGCTAGAGTGGGATGGAAATAAAATCCATGGCGCTACATAATCCCTATAACCAATGTTCATTCTACTATATTACCATGTTGAGAAATTCTACACATTTGGTGTCTCTAGTGAAATATGATATTGTGGGTCAATTATACTACAGTGCCCCCCCCCCCCCATAATTTGGGTTAGGGGCCTTCATCCCCTGAACCCTAGAACCCCCGAAAGTGGGGGGCGGTCTACCCATGAAACACCCAATAAAATCCCCATATAGGTTGAACCATATAGTTACATATTGGTGTATAGCGAAAACTACTTGTATTCAGTCTAACTTCATCCAAGAGGATCAATATCCACCATTATAGAAATATAAAACTTTGAAAAGAAGTGAAAAAACGTGTGTGGTTTCTTATTGAATATGTTTTAGATAGACGCCAATGATGAATATACATGTAAAAAATTCAAAATCTTATTTTAAAAATCCTGGAATATTTCATGAATTTATCACACGATATACCCTATAAAAATGGTTTTGATAAGATAAAGAAAATGAGATTAGTGTAAATGGCTCTTACCTTGTTGGTTGAGCATGATGTGTCTAAATGTTTTTTGGAGGTAAGATATTAGTACGAAATTTCAGATAAAATAATTTTTTATGTAAACCCAATTCAGATATGATGTCATATGATACATATTACAAGAATTACCAAATCATTAATTACTTTAGATTATTTGGAATCCATTATATTATCCATGTTTAATGGGAAAATCTTTTGAGATTTGATCAAAGAGGTGTTGAGGGTATCTTTCTTGATTATTCTCCAAATACAATGGGATTAAATTTCAACAATAAATAGACTTATATTATTATGGATAGTAATTATTTAAAGGTTATTTAACACTCAAAGAGTGATGTTACACACAAAGAAGAATGTTCTAGAAGTGAACACGATGAATCCAAATTTATTGAGAAAAAAGATAAAGTTTCTAAAAATGTATGAGGGTCACTATACATACCTCATTGTTTTCTCAGGTTATACCATGATATATTAAAGTTTTTTTGGAGAATTAAGAGTGGATTTATGTTATTATGAGTAATTTTATTAAATAATGAAGAATAAAACTTTTAAATTAATACCCAATCTAGTAAAAAAGAATGTTATTAGAATAAAGTGGGTGTTTCTTAATAAATTGAAAAAGAATAAAGGGGTGATGAGAATAAAGTAAAGACTTGTGTGTAAAGGCTACTCATAAGTTAAAGGAATTGATCTCAATGATATTTTTGATTATTTTCAGGGCTTGATAAAATTTTGATATTTCTTTCTGGGGTCACACAAAAATGATACAAGATCTTCATAATGGATTTCAAGTCAACCTTCTTTATTGGATAGTAGAAAGAGAAAGCGTACATTGATCAAATTGATGGTTTATTTCTTAGAGAAGATCAGGGATATTTTTCTTAATTAAATAATGATCTACATGGGTTTAAATAATTCACAAGATAATAGTATTCTAATTTAGGCACTTCTTGATGTTACTAAAATTCAGGAAAGTATTAGTGTACATAAAATTATACATTGAAAAACATAAGTAGTTATTTTTAATTGTTATTATAAATATGGATGATATTATATTTATTGGAAATGAAGAATGTATTTTGGAGTAGTTTTATTCGGAGATAAATAAATTTTTTTATATTTCAATTCTTGGAGATATGAATTAATTATTGGGTTTACAAATATCTTAAGTGAATTATCATATTTTCATTTTTTTAAGACAAGTATACCTGAGAAATTTGGAAGAAGTGTGTAATGAAGAATTAAAAGCTGGTTTATACCCCAATTTCAATGAGAAACAAAATATCGAAGAATTTATATGGAAATGATGTTAATTAAATAAATTTTTGAAAACTTATTGGGAGTTTATTCTACTTAACTACTTCATGAGTAGATCTTTTGTATGAAATTACTCTTTACATACAATTTCAAAGTGGGTCTATAGAATCGTTTTGGACTTATTATGTTATGTACCTTCAGATTGGGGGGGATCAAGGTATGTTGAATTAACATAATTTACCTTTTTTATATATTTTTTATCATTAAAAAACCACTCTTCCCTCATTCTCTCATATTAATAAAAACTGAAATGAGAGAATGCATGAGAAACACATCTTTACTTGGATTACTTTAACCAGGAGTGTCCAATTAGAATACAAAGTAAAATTTCCAATTTATAAAAATTTATTAAGATCACTTCCATTATAATGTTTGGAGTATACTCACTACCCATTTTGGTTCATTACCAATCACACTTTGAAATCTTACTACTCTATCCACTGAAGTGATTACAATTCTAATCCAGAAGATTATTCTAATGATGTATATGAGATCTGATTTGGTTCACACTAATATGGGTGTGACATGAATCCCTCTTTTCATATAAGAGATGATATAAAATTTACCACATACTTGAATTGGTAGAAAACTAGTCACACAAACCTGACTTCATAGAATATTGTTCACTGTAAACACCCCTTTATGAACTGCATTCACTACGAACTCCCCTTCATGGAAGAAATTCATCATAAAATACAACCTCATCTACAAGATTTACAATGTTCTAAACTATCATCCATCCTATGTGAACTATATAACATGATCCTTCTTAATATAAAACCACCACATAACTCCTTTTGTAATATCACATGTCACAAAACACCTTTCACAAACTCTCCTCCATGAATTGCAACTTCATAGCTTCAACTTTGTGAACACCTTTTAGACTTATCCAAATTCCTCTACTGATAATTTTTTCATAATGTATTTTACTCTAATTAGTGAAGTAATTATAGGTCCTTTATATTGGAAAATATCTTTGAAAACCCCTCTATGAAAAATATTACTTTTAAGTTGTTCACATTAATCTCAACTACATACTGTTTTAACTTCATAGTATCACATAATAAACCTCATGGTTTACGAACCAACATCATGGATGTATAAAAATTTATAACTTATGACCATTCACTTGAACTCATGATCTGTGTTCTAAATTCATAGAAAACTTCATCTCCCCTTGATTTTTGTCATCTAAAAATATGGAAAACCCTGTGAAAATTCACCCACTTATTCAACTCCTCTTCCAATAAAACACATTAACATCTCCAATAAGAATTTTCAACAAACACAATAACCCAAAAATAATGAAACATCATCATGGGGGATTTTATCATAAATAATATCTTAAAATATGCAATGACTCAGATTTTCCTGATTTTATTTTTTTAGAAAATTTCTGAGAAAATTATGAGACCAGGCATTGAGATGGCGTGATGTTCTAAGATCCAGTGTGCCTGGAATGGTCCATTAAAAAATGCTATGTTCTAAAATAGCACACAAGCAGTTATCTTGAAAAAGTGTAATACCTCTTAAATAGGTGCCTGAATCAGAAATCTGAGGGCATTGTTTCATTTATGATGGTGGGTTTACCCAAGGTGTGACTTAACATTAGTCTGCATGAGCCTCTAGTGAGAAATCCTAAAAACGGAATATCTGAAAATAAAATAATTAAATAAAATTATTTTATTTTTCAAATCGTTATAACTCATGAACAATGTCTCAAATTTAAAATTAGAGACCAGCATTAAGTTTGTAATAAAGTTTTTTCCGTAGGCAGAGCCAAACATTGGCCAGTGTGGGATAATTGTGGAAAGTAGTTTTTGGGATGTGACCCTAAATAATATAATTAAATAAAGATTATTTTATTTTCAAACTCTATAAATCATATATGGTAACCTTGATTGGAAATATAACAGTACTGTTGAACGCGTGAGGATGTTCTTTCCTTAGGAAGGACCTAACCTCGATGGACACAGGTCAAGGGTAAAATTTAATTTTGGGTTATTTTAAAGAAAAAATAAAATAAACATAAAAAAAAAAATTTTTCAAAAAAAATTCACTACAATTTAACATTGAGCTAGTTATTTCATTTCATAAATGAAATAGCTAAATGGCGCTACAACTCAAGTGTAATAGAAATGATGTTTCATTTTCTAAATGAAATAGCCTAAAGATGCCACAACTCAGTGTAATAGAAATGTTTAAATGTGTTTCCCCCATTATGTTGATTAACAGAGATACAAGATCATGGGAGGATCCTGGAGTTTTCCCTGAATCCTTGGAGGGGATTTATTGGTGAATGACCAGCGACAATGAAAAATGAATGATGACCGATCAAAGGACAAATTTAGATCAGACATTGGCGGATTGAAGAACGACGAATGCAGGATTCACCCTTCATTAGTGATGGATCCAAACCCTTTTATGGTTTTATTTCTAATTGTTTAACTTTACTCTATTATTCATTTATAAAGGAAGAACGTAGGTCAATTCACTAACAAATTGAGTCACAGATCGATCGTCCTTGTGAGAATGAGATTTTTGACGTGTGGGGATTTAAGAGGAGATTAGATCATGGAAAATATTTTAACATATCCACTTTATTTTCTAATGGAACGAATAAAGTCCAAATGAATAAGGTCGATGTTCATTGTCTTGGGTGTTCATTGTGATCTCTCTTCCTCCTCGTGTTCTTCGTGGATGTACCCCTGTGGTCGTGTCATACTCTTTCCGAAAGGTTCCAAACATGGTTGGACCCCTGTATTGATGAAAATATGGCTTGGAGAACACGACAGTGGAGGTAGTGACTTGAGGATCACATCAGGACTCACAGATAATAAATCAAACCACCTGAGCGAGTTTGATGGCCCGTAGAAGCACCCGCCAGTGCGCTGGCGTCGACATACGCATGTGGGAGGCAGCACATGCTGGTGGTGCACCACAACGGCATATGCAGCCCATATAACATACTGAGGGTGGTGTCCAGAGGCCACTGGTAGGCGGCCATCGACGGTTTGGCAGACATGGCTAGAGGTCACGGTCCAGCTTGGCCGCGGTGGTAACCCGCGATGCCTGCCATATCTCGAGTAGAGAAGATCGGACCACTCAAATAGGCCGAGTTGGTTAGGTAGCTCAGGTCCAGAGCTATATGCCTTTCCATTGTAGCAGGATTGGTTGGACCTAGCTATTCTAGGTAAGACATTGCAGTCTGGGTTGACCAACTCTGTTGGGTCAGACACAGCGGTCTGAGTCAGGTTGGTCTGACCAGGCCAGACCGGACCTAGTCGCAACTGGACCCTTTTTACCAAAATGGCTCATAATTTCCAAACTGCATGTCCGATTGATGATCAATTCATAGAGTTGGGAACCTCGTGATGATCTAGTCCTTTTGATATAATCTATATGGGTTTTCATGCAAATTGAGATACAAAAAATTGCTTGAGGAGTAGATTCTATAAGAATCAAGCGCACTACGAGTGAGAATCATGCGACTGACTGTGAAAAGAAGACTATGAAAAGGGGGCCTAGGATCCCCATAAATCCAAAATTATGAGTGGGTATAGGTTCCCCATCAGGCCTAAGTGACGATCGGGTCTTGGGGCCCCAGCAAGATTAAGTGACAAGTGGGTCTAGGTGCCCTAGTGGGCCTAAGTGACTCATCCGGGATGAGTGTCTTGATAGTACACATTTTCCAAAATTTATGACTGATAGTCTTCATTTTCACACTTTTGAATTATACCTATGTGAGATTCCTCTAGTGACTCTATTGAATGTACTTCTTAGAGGATACACTTCATGGACCTCTCTGGTAGTCGACCTTGTGTTTCGCTTTGTGGGATATGTTTGTGGTTTGGGGTCCTTATTGAGTATGGTTTTACTCACACTTGTACAGGCTTTTCCCGCACGTGTCATGTCTTGTGAATAATCTTTGATGGGTTCCTTGCTGGACTGGGTCCAGGTGGTTCTTAGAGTGACTCGATAGAAAATACATGCTTCTGTGACTTTTGATAGCTATTTCTGTACTTATCCTTCATATAGGGTTTTTTCAGAGGATTTTGAAAGACATGTACTTTTACTTTCTTGTTTTAGTTGGTCTTGTATTCCGGCCTCGTTTACCTTCAATTTTCTACTTCATTACCCTGTTTTTTGTACCCAGTGTTTTTACCTTCCAGCATATCTGTCTTGGAGTTGTGTTCTTGTGTACAGGTACTTAAGAAAATTCCTCCCATTGGTTTGGGTTATTCCTACTCGGTGTTAGTCGCCAGCCCTTGTCCTATGAGAGGCGAGCTTAGGGTAGTCATAGCATGGGACTCAAGGGATGGGTCATGAATGAGTGGTATCAGAGGAGGTCAGTTCTAACTTAATAACCCATAATTTAGGAGTTCGATTTGGGAAAATAGTGCTAAGTGTTTCGAGTTTTCCATTCCGGCCAGGTAATCCAGTGTTGGCGTGGTGGCCGACGTATCCATACACCAAGACCCGAAATTCAGCTTTTGGACTCGTCACATGAAAACACTAGTTGCAGGAAAAAACAATGGTACATGCATCATATATGAATGGGTTGAGTTTTCCATGTCTTTATTAAGTCATATCACCAGGTATACTATATTGAATGTTGAATATCCTATTTTGTTTTTAGATTATTCCACATAGACATCTAGCTAAGATTCTATAGCATGATCATGATGATGATCTATGGGGTGACGAGATGGGTATAAGGGTTCATATAAGAAACAACACCTTCAGGTGGTGTACCTTCTATACCACCTCTTATTGAGTAGCACATGGTACTGATTGTACCATCATATGAGATGCATAAACTGAGCACACTACACGAGTTTCAGAAATAGACACCCCTCAAGTTCCAAGGTGAGATGTGCTCACAGGTAGTTAAGGATTGTCTTGAGGAAGTGACCGAGTTTTCCATCCAACTAGGACACAATTAGATCAGATGGCAGTCCTGGCGGTGAACCTTCTACATGGTTTAGTAGGGCGGTGGGAGGTTTTAATTACCCGATGTTTTGATGAGGTGACTCTTCCATGGAAACTATTTTATAGAATTTCTTATAGAAGGGTCTCTCACCATGAAATATAAGGTTTACGAGTTACCAAGAATTTCTACAGATTTGGAATGATGAAATTTTAGTAGCTGAGTATTCCTCAATGTGTACCGACCTTTTCCAAGTACTCTATAAATATGATTAGACCAATGATTTAGGGCTATAACCTATAAGTGAGGTGTGTTTAGGGACATCCAAGCCAGCACTATTACTCTGTGCACTCCTAATTATGCTAGGGTGCTAGAGAAAACCTTTTTGGGTTGAAATTCTCTTGGCTAAGTGGATAAATTTTGTGGATGTCAGTAGGGGGAAGATAGGAGCAGAGAGCACAGAAGTAGGAAGCTGAGATCACTCATAGAGACTTGGATGTTTGAGACGTTCTGAGGGGAGGTGCAAGGATAGATGATCTATAGATCTTAACTCATAGTGTGGGTCCATAAATCCTAGAGGGAGGCAATTCTTTTCATGATATTACTGAGGGAATATATGTAGAGATTTTCCAGCCCATCATGGTGTTGAGAGGGAAATGGTGGATGGGACACTGAGGCAGTGATAGTGAAAAGAATAGATGGGGGATCAACAGCAGGTGGTATACTATTTGAAATATTACAATCGCCACACCAATGTTGTCCACACCAGGCTGAGGGAGCAGGAGGACAGGGGAAGAAGGTAGCTACCTGCGATCAAGGAATATGACCAAAGGGATCCATGAATGATTCAAGGTGTGGTCTGTGTCAACTCTGAACTATTTTATTAATAGACACATGTGCTAACCATTCCTTCTTATCATGAATCTTGTTCAAGACCTATAGTTTCTGGTTATATTGTTGACTTGAGCCTTACATTTTAAGATACCTATGAGATGAGACTCGATAATCATACTTATTCCAATGGGTTGATCTTACCCTTGAGGTGAGAGTTCAATTGGAACCTCTTAGTGGAAGTGTCGAGACCTTATGTTGTTAGTTTGGGAATGGACTGGTAATCCACATTTCATGCTCATATTGAATGTTTTAGGCAAAATGATGTGGTATGTCCGTAGAATTGGAATGGGATTTTCCTTGTTCAGTGAAAAAGGAAACCCAAGAAGCAGGAGAAAAACTTAGTTATAGGAGGGTGCAACTGAATACTCTTGAGTCAGCCAACCTTACTCTCATGGGAGTGCATGTTTGGAGTTTTGGGTTCCTAGAAGTAGTGGCAGAGTATGAGGACATCTTTCCAAAAGATGTTTCTAGGTTTACCTCCTAGTAGTGAGTTGGACCTATTCATTATTCTACTCCCTGACATGGAACCGATATCAGAATCATTATATCATATGTATTTTTTAGAGCTTCGTGAGCTGAGGGTGTAGGCGGAGTACATGAAAATGAAGGGCTTAGTAAGTCCCAGTGTTTGAGGTTATGTGTAGATTACCAGAACTTTAACCAAGGGGATGTGGAGAACAAGTATCCACTACAAATGGGTCAATGAACACATTGATCAGCTGAAAGTGAAAAACTTTTTCATGGATGGAAATGTGCCCACACACTTTTTATCATTTAAGGCAGAGTTTGACGTGAACCTCGATCTTGAATTTTCCAGAGGAGGGATTTGAGTAAAAAGTGTTCTGTGATGCATCAGGGATCAGACTTGGTTGTGTCCGGATGTAGAGTCAAGTAGTAATTAACTATGGTTTATATCAATTGAGATCAAATGAGAAGAACTATGCAACCCATGATCATGAGTTCGCAATGGTAGTCCTCTTATTGAAGATGTGGGGACACTACATTATGGTGCAATGGTTTATAGTCTACACTAACCACAAGATTATAAATTTCATCTTCTCTTAGAAGGATTTGAACTTGATAGAGAGATGATGACTGAAGTTTCTAAAGATCTATGACTTCAAAATAGTCTATACACCAGGTAAGGTAAACACTGTAGCGGATGCTCTCAGAATGAGATCCAGTTCAAAGTTTCTGAATATGGAAACATTGCAGTTGGCCTCATTACACTTATTCTTTGTGGATAAGGATGATGTAGATTTACTCTAATTGGTGTTTGTTACCCATCCACTATAAAATTGAGTCAGGGAGGCACAACTCGATGATATCGACTATGAGCCTTTGAATGCTTAGTTATCTATTGGGAATACCCCTAATGAATATTTGAAAGGTGGGGAGCACATCATTCCTTTAATAGGATGCACAGTAGTAGTAGTGGCCGTCTAGAGTGAAATGATGAATTGAGATATGCATGTGGGTGTCAAGGAGGACACCAGGGATGACAGATTAGGTTGAAGCTAGGTATACCTATTGATATAAAAGCTAAGTGTTGGTTTAATCAATTCTGTGGGTTTTCAACACCCTGTTTCAATCCCCTGTGTTTGGTAGGGGTTTCTCTTTTATTCCTTGGGGTTTCAATAAGGTAGTGAAAAAGGATATCAACAGACTTCGTGACGGGTTTATCACATATGTATAGGGGACACAATACCAAATGGGTGATCATTGACCAACTCACCATGATGGTCACTTCATAGATTTTCAGAAACAAAGTCTCTTAAAGAGTTAGGGACACCACTACGTGCAGGATATATTTTGACTCCAAAGAGTACCATCAATTATAGTCTCTAATCAAGGTGCATTCTTTTCATCCTAGTTGAGTATGGTATTACATGATGGGTTTGGGACTCTACTGCGCTTGGGCATGGCTTTCCACCCACAGAGAGATGGCCAAATGGAGTGGACCATTCAGGTCCTTGAGGAAATGCTATGTGATTACATCCTCAATTTTGGCTATAGTTAAGAGGATCACCTACCTCTAGTTTATTTTTAATACAAAAATATCTACCAATCTACCATTGGTATAGAACTGTTCGAGAACTTGTACAAGAGACCTTGCAGCTTGCCACTTTGTTGGACTGACCCTGGAGAGTCAGTGCTCATGGGCCCGGAGTTGGTGTATGCTACTACAGAGAAGGTTCATGTCATCCAAGAGTGAATGAAGACTGCACATAGCCATCATAAGTCTTATGTTGATAGGTGACTGAGACCCTTTTAGTTTGAAGATGGAGACCATGTGTTCCTTAGTGTCTCTCTTCAATGTGGGATGCAAAGATTTGTCCAGGGAGACATGTTATATCCAAGTTTCATCGTACCTTTTCTGATACCGCATCGAGTGGTTGAGGTGGAATAACCCTTGGCTCTACCTTTGTAGTTCGAGTGAGTGCACTATTTCTTCCATGTATCCTAGTTGAGGAGATATGTACACAACCCATAACACATCATTGAATAGGTTGAGTTGGACGTTGATAACGAGATGAATTGTGTGGTGTTTTTAGTAGACATAAAGAATCGTCTGGTTAGCAACCTCCATGGGAAATTGATTCTTCTAGTTCACATCTAGTGGTGGCACATGAATATCCAAAAGAGAATTTGGGAGAGGGTGACTTAGGTTCATGATCGTACCCTCATCTATTTGTGAATCCCTTGGATTCACTTTTGAGGATGTAAATCCTTAAGGTGGGGAGAATGTAATAACTCGAATTTCCCCAGTTTTATTTTTTTATAAAATTATATGGAAAATTATGAGACTAGGAGTTGAGACAGTGTGTGATTCCAAGGCCAAGTGTGCCCAAAATAGTCTGCCTAAATATATGATGTATTTAAATAGCGTGCGTGACCAGCTTTCCTAAAAAATGGAATAGGTCACAAAATGTTACCCATATCATAAATATGAAAACACAATTTCATTTATGATTGATGGTTTACCCTTCACAGAACTTAACATTAGTTGGCGTGGGCCTCGAGTGAGAAAACCCAAAAATGACATTACCATAAATAAAATTATTATTTTTTCAAATCCTTATAACTCATGAATGATGACTTGAATTAAAAATTTGAGACCACTGTTGAGTTCGTAATGGAGTATTTTTTAAGTGAAGAAACAAATTGACCAACACGGGCCCACTATGGAAAATATTTTTTCGTATGTGACTGTAAATAAAATAATTAAATAAAGATTATTTTATTTTCAAAGTCTATAACTCATAAATAGTAAATTGGATTGAAATATGAGATTATTGTGGATCTTGTGAGGGTGTTCTTTTCATTAAGAAGAACATAACCTTGACTGGCATGGGTTGAGGGTAAAATTTAATTTTAGGGTATTTTAATGAGAAAATAAAATAAACTTAAGCAAGTTTATTTTATTTAAAAATGTTTTATCTACAACACAATGTCGAGCCATCTATTTCATTTCATAAATGAAATAGTGAAATGATGTTGTAACTCAAGAATAACAAAAATGCTATTTCATTTCATAAATGAAGTAGCATAATGACGTGGTGACTCAATGTAACAGAGAAGATGAAACACATTTTCTCCATTAAGTTGTGTAATAGAGATTCTGGATTATGGGAGGATCCTTAAGTTTTCAGTAAATCCTTGGTGGAGATTCATTGGTGAACGATGAGCGATAAAAAATTACTAATGATGATGAATCAACAAATTCATTCAGATCAGACATTTTAGTATTGAAAAACAATGAACACATGATTCACCCTTCATCAGTGAATGATCCAAAACCATGTGGGGGTCTATTTCTATGTGTTTACCTTCCCCCATTATTCCTTTCTAAATGATGAACGTTGGAAAATTCCCTAAAAAATTCACCCACAGATCGATTATCCTTACAAGAATGGGATTTCTGACATGCAGGGATTTAAGAGGGGATTATATCATGGAAATTATTCGGCTTTCTCCCCATACTCATATAACACAATGAACAAAGGCCAAACTAATAAAGACAATGTTCATTATCATGGGTGTTCACTGTGATATCTCTTTATCATTGTGGTATTTACTGATAGACCACCATGGTCACATCAGCTTATTTTTGGGAGGTTCCGAACTTGGTCGGACCCCTGGATCGATAGCAAGACATCTTTCAGCACACAGTAGTGGAGGTAGAAACCCAGGAATCCTAGTGGGACTTGTAGATTAGAAAACAGAACACCAAAGCGAGTCTGGTGACTTGAGGAAGAACCCTACAGTAGCGTGCTACTGTGGTGAAGGAAACCTGTAGAATCCTCCACGAGTGGTGATCAGAGGCCACTAGCGGTTTGGTAGATGTAGCCAGTGAGCCACGTCACGTGGCTAGAGGCTGCGGTCTAGCTAGACCGCTGTGGAAACCCGAAGTACCCTCCGGTTCCTAGGTGGATAATACCATCCCCCTCTAGAGATCTAGGTTGGTCAGTCAAGCCATCCCCAGGCTGGGCCTAATGCCTCATTCCGGGCAGGGACCCGTAGGC
The DNA here is from genome assembly GCA_963277665.1 of Viscum album. Taxonomy (NCBI): domain Eukaryota; kingdom Viridiplantae; phylum Streptophyta; class Magnoliopsida; order Santalales; family Viscaceae; genus Viscum; species Viscum album. The sequence goes on from OY728148.1 coordinate 721,872,950, forward strand.
TTGGTTGACCCGCCGGGTCAGGTTGGTTTGACCATGTCAGACCAGACCCAGACCCAACCAACCCTATTTTACTAAAAGGCTCATAACATCCAAACCACATGTCTGATTGAAGATTCATTTGAGTTTTTGGGACTATCATGAAGATTATGACCTTTTAATATACTCTAAGTTTGTTTTCAGAGAGATTGAGATATAACTGATTACATGATGAGTATATTCTACCAGAATCAAGAACGCTATGAGAAAAAATCATGTGTTTGGATGTGACAAGAAGACTGCGACGAGCGGGTCTAGGTGACCAAGTATTCCTATGTAATGAGTATTTATAGGTGCCTCAATAGGCCTAAGTGAAGAGTGGGTCAAGGTTTATCAGCAGGCCTAACTGATGAGCAGGTCTAGGCGCCTCAGCAAGATTAAGGGATGTGTGGGTCTAAGTTTCCCAATAGGCCTAAGTGACTCATCAAGGAAGTGTGTCTCGACAGTACAAGGTGTTCCACATTTACAACTGATAGTCTTGTTTTTCAAACATTAGATTTATATCTATGTGAGTTGAATCTAGTGAATATCCTGATTGTACTTTCTAGAGGATACACTTTGTGGAACTCTTTGGTAGCCTTCCTTGTGTATTGCTTTGTGGTATACCTTTGTGGTTTGGGGTCTCTACTGAGTAATGTTTATCTCACCTCTACATGGGCTTCGCATGCACATTTCATGTATTGTGAAGAAGATTGAAGGTTTGACAGAGTATTTTGTGGACTAGGGATAGGTGGTTCTTAGAGTGACCGAATAGATGAGACTTTCTTCCTCAACTTGAGAAAATTGTTTCTGTACGTACCCTTCATATAGGGTATTCTACAGAAGAGTTCTAGAGACTTGTACTTTTACTTTCCTATTTCAGTTGGGCTTGTATTATGGCCTTGTTTACCTTTAGTTTTATACTGTCATACCTTATATTTTTTTACTTATTGATTTCACCTTCTAGTATTTGTGGCTTGGAGTTGTGTTCGTGTGTATAGGTTCTTAGGAGAAGGCCTCCCATTTGTTTAAGATATACCTAATCAGAGCTAGTCGCCAGCACCTAGCCTATGGGAGGTGGGCTTGGGGTAGTCAAAGCACGGGACCTGGGGGATGGTTTGTGAGAAATTGAATAAAAAGGATTATTAGATACATTAAAGAAATATTGAATTATGGTTTTAAATATTTTAATAAAACATGGATTTATCATTTGGATAATCAAATGAAGATTGGGACAGAAATGTGGATAACAGAAGACCAAAACCTAGTGATATTTTATTTCATGGATAAAGGTGTATGATGTGTCATAAAAATAAATAAAGTTTTATAAACCTGACAACCTTTGAGTAAGAGTATGTTTTTTCAACATAATTGATAAGATAGTTTATGTGGTTAAAAAATCAAATAAAAGATCTCAAAGTCTATGTGATGTTTTCACTGTCTATGTGAATTTTTCACTACTCATGGGTTTTGATAAAAAAATTTATGAGTTTATTAAGAAATATAGTTTAGAATTGTCATTAAAATCACATCATTATCAAATAAAACATCATCCAGGACTTGGTGGATAAATAAGTGATAGAGTTGTAGTTTTTTCTAACCAAGGTGAAAATAGTAGATGTGTCCACTAAGTCATTGCTAAAGGATTCATTTCAGAGAATAGGTTGATGATGTGAATTAAAAATCAATTTATTCAAGAATAAGGTAAGGTGACTCCACCCAAACTCTTATTTTATTTCGATTTTTACCAAAGGAGGAATATAAAAAATAAATTAAAATAATATATGTTTCCTTATGGAGGGATATATTTAGGGGGAGTTTTTAAGAGGTGAAATTTGTGAACATAGTATGTGTGTATGAGTTGGTGAATTGTGTGAATTATTTTAATTATTTTTATTGAGTGTGTGTGTAGAATGATTGTTTTTGGAATATACAAGAACAATTTTGAATATGAGAGATTAAATGAAAAAATTGAAATTGTGTTAGAAGATGTGATAAGTGAATGTAAGTCACTCTAAAGGATAAAATTATCATTCTAATTCATAGTTATTTTTTTCCATAATGAGTTCAATTTCATAAGCTTAGAATGATTAAATAATGATTCATTGATAAGATGAAAGGGTGATCTATGTTCAGTGGTTGGATTTTTTTTTAATTTTATGGATAGTTGGATGATAAAAATCAAAAAGGAGATATTATTGATAACAAGATGAAAGATTTTGTTTTGAATAGAGTTGTGGCAGAGTTTTCTAGAGTCAAATATGATGAATCCCTTAACATTAAAGTGATGATTGTAAAATTTGGAGTTTGTTGGAGAAAATTTGAAGTGAATATGGTTCATTTCTCAGGATTTGGATTTTTTTGTGTATATTAATTGTTCATTATATAAATCATAATTAATATCAAGTAGTTCATGTTTTTTTGTTGTGTGGATGGTGTTTTAGAATCATTGAAGTGAATATAATGTGTTTGGATTTCAAAATATTTATTTTTAAAGAATTTATAGTTCTCTAGATATAATCATGCCCCAATATAGATGGTAACTACATAATTCATCCTACATAAGTCTAAAATATATTAAATCAATATTTAATCACACCACTACTAAATGATTCTGATTTTGATGAGAGAATAAACCTGAGGATGTTTTTGAATTGGTTTCCAGGTCAAAGAAATCATGCAGAAATGAGGTGTCTGTGAGAAATCAACGATCTTTTGGATTGGAGGTTCTAGTTATTCAAGATGTAGTGGTGTATCCTACACTATAATGCACTTGTATGAGGAGTTTAAGTGGAATGGTAGATGGATGTTTCACCAATAAAGATATGACTATTCTAAAACTGGTCGCACATAAGAGTAAAACTCAAGCCATATAAGAATAACAACTAAGGTGTCATGTTGTAGTGATTAGGTTGTGAAAATTTGGTATATATTTGGAATTAAAGGAAAATATGATAAATCCATAGTAGATATTTCCCTTCTATAATTTAAGAGGTGTTTTTCAAGAGATTGGAGGAAAAAGTATTGGTCACACTATATAATTGATGAGAATGCTGCAATATTATGGGCCATGTTGTGATTATTTATAGAATCCAAAATTCAATTTTTTTACCAGTGTGTCCTACTTAGTGATACAATGGATGCTATATCTAAAACCATTAGCCCATAAATCATATCTAATGGTGGATAAAATTCTTATAAATATACAACATCTAGAAAATAAGCAAGAACAATTGATGTGGAAGTTCTCATCTAAAATTATAATGGGAATTCAGATTTGTATAGTGGTGTGAAAAAGAGGGATATTGATATTATGCATTTGTGAAGAATCAGAGAAAAGAAAGAATAGGAATAATAATAATAATAATAATAATAGAAGATGATGATGATGGGGAGAGAGAGGATGCACAATAATCACTTTAGGAAGTTTTATGCATGGCGAGGACTCCATTGAAGTTAATATTTTAAATTTTATACCTTTTTGTGTGGATTCATATTAAAAATTTCAAGATACACATTTTCTATCATGGTTTAAATGATAATTTCTAATCTTTTTTAATCCACATGGTGATTCTAGTGGAATGTATGATCATGATTTTTAATATATCATTTCAAAGATGTAACTGTCAATTTTGAGTTGCGAACCTTGTAAAAATCTATTGTGTATGCTATGTTTATTCCATGGACTATTTTTAGTTCAATAACAACGTTCGGAATTTTAAAAGGTGCTGAATAATTTTTGATTTAGAAATGTTAAATTAATTGAATTCACTAATTCACCCACTCTTAAGGAATTATCATTATTTGTGTGGGACCCTCATCATATAACATCTTGGAGAAAATGGTGTAAGGCCCGAGTTTAATTCACCATAAACACCAAAAAATGATTATTTGAAAGAAAAAGTAGGATCCCTAGGGATATATTTATAACCATGTTAACTGAGCATGATACATAATGTTAGTTCTATTTTCAAGCCATTTTAGCTACTAGAATTATTCAAAATAGGTGTTTATTGAAGAAAAACTCAGATATGAAAACATATGAAATGTGGTTCCAGAAGAAGACAGATCTAAAATACTTTAGTGTGTTTAGTATTATATTATTAATTAAAAAAGAAAGGAAAATTAGTATAAAATTCATTGAAAAAATTAATATGGAATATTTCTTGGATATACAATAAATGTAAGTTCTTATTGATATTGAAATAATAAAACTAAGAGAATGATTGACTGTGATGATGTGATAGTCATAAATACTTAAATTTCTGAATAGATTGAAGAAAATGTATAAATTTATAATGGTTATTAAAATTCCACTTATTCAGGTGATGGGGATGATGATTTTAAATCCACAGGAGTAAACAAATGATTTATTAATCATTTTGATACTGAAACTATTACTGTAGATCATAATCAAGGGGTTAAACAATATTAATACTTACAAAAACTAGTCACACTGATATGTTTTCAAGGACTAGACCACAAATTGTTGATGAAACTATTGAGTACAAGGAAGGGGTTTAAGTGAGGAATGAATAATTTAACCAAATTATGAAGAATTATATATGGGAGCTTATACCTAGGATAAAAGATAAAAACATTATTTTCAAAAAATGGGTTTTCAAAAATAAGATAAATAAAAAAGATGAGGTTGTAAGAAATTTGGATAAACTATTTTGTAAGGGCTATTCATAAATTAAAGGAATAAAATTTAATGAAACATTTTCCCTTATATGTAGACTTGAGACGATCCAAATATTTCATTCCATTGACCCAAAAATAAATTTCAAATTCCATCTAATGGATGTAAAATATACATTTTGGAATGATGAGATGAATAATGAAGTGTATATGGAGTAACTTGAGGTCTTTATTATGACAATTCATCCCCATTGGGAACTTATCTTGGGCCTATAGTGAACATAAGAGTGACACCCAAATCCCACCTCCAATATGCTACGTGTTGAAGGCTCGCACCGAGGGAATAAAATATTAAAATGGGAGGCATTAACCTCATAAATTCCAAGAACATATAAAGAAACAAAAAATCCACTCAATACTAAAAATAAAAAAATATACCATGATAACATATAATGTAATATAGATAAACAAACCTCCATAATAAAATATCAAAAATATCTTATGGAAGAAACTCCAACCAAAACTCTAAGCCATGATTTATTAGAATATAACTCCATTACAGAACTCATCTTGGAAACATAACAAAAATATTTTTATATATAGTGGAGAGAATAATTTTTTACCAATGCCTCTATGAATAAATAGGAAAACAAAAACGTACCATCAACCAGTAATTTATCACTAAACCTTCAAAATGCTTGCTCACCCAATATCGTATCCAAATATAATACATTTTTAATTATGAGGTGGTGCTTTGGTCAAATGAAAAAAGAAAATTTTATTTAAAAAAATAGAGCTTGCATGATTCTAAAAGATGGGATAATATTACAATCTTTCACCTAAAGGGGAAGCATGTTGTCCAGAAGCTCCTCCATCCAGGTCATGATCTGGTAAATGCCTTTATTTGTGAGACCATTTGAAACCATATTCACCTCTCGGTATGTATGAGTTGCAATATAGTTGATGTCTTGGAGATAATGGAGACAATTCATCCAACGAGTAGTAAGCGGCCAAGCTAGATGAATCACCCCATTCCAAATGTATTTCACTACAATAGTTGAATCACTTTCAATCCATATGTTTTTACAACTTTAGTTCTTGGAGAAATATTTGGTATGAATAACACTAAGTATTTCAGATTCTAGAGAGGTTGTAACACCACAAACTCAAAAAAATCACCCAATGATCTGACAAAGATGATTTTTGAAGATAACTCCACACCCTATATGAAATGAATTTTCTTTAGAGGCTCCATCCACATTGATTTTAATCCACCCTGGGAGCGGTGCTCTCCAGAAAAATTTAAATGTGTGTTTGAGATGGTTGAATAGTTCATCAACATGTAGATGTCTTAGGATCCTAAAATTTGCAACAGAGTTGTTGCAACACCCTTTTTGAATCAACACAGATTCACGAATATTGATGAGGATCCATATTCTAAATGAATTAATGTTAGGTGAGAAATTATTGTGAATAATTGAATTTCTATCATACCAGATCAGATTAATAAGCACTACAACCCAATAAAGAAACAAGTTCTTTATTTTTTGGGAGTTATCCATATCACTTATCCACAAACACATACCCTTGTATAGCCAAAACCACATAACCACCTCATTCCATTCCATAAATTGATATCATATCCCCACCATATATCCATTACTATTATGTATCATGAATGTAACAGATGCTAAAACCATTCCCTCTACATACCCTAAATGACCCCCACCAAGTATGATCATCACTACAATTTAACTAAGTGAGCCAGTATATCACATACTATAACATTATTCTATTAAATATCATATTATTATAGATAATTTGAGCAATCACCACCAATAATAAACCTATAATGGAGAGTGAGGAAGATATGTTAGTTTGTCATCTATTCCCCTACCGACCTGAATATTGGGGAAAACAACCAAAAAATTTGGCCATTGTTAAAATTATCTGACTTAAGTGGGATACACATGATATCACATGGACAATACAGAACACACACACACACACACACACATATCCCCACACAATCCCAACCTAAGGATTTATACCAAATCATCACTACCACAACCATCAAAACTACCACATCTCTACCACCAACCGCCAAAAAATACTACCTTTCCTTCACAAAAATATATACCCAATTCCCATATAAAATAACCACAAAAAACATTAAAATTTTCCCATTAAATTATTTTCTATATACTGATTTACCCTTTTCCAGGAAAAATTATATTCATTATTCCATTAATTTCTATTCTGAATTTCAAACCATTAATTAGTAAACAATTTAATTTTATCCGAGAAATTACCCACACATTTTAAGCATTACATTAATTAGAAACCCATAACTATTCAATTCTATCACACTACCATTACCATATACATTCTTACAATTAATATTCCATTTACACCAGGAAAATATAATACAGTCCATATCAACCAAATAACCACCGCATAAAACTCTATTAATCACCATAAAATACCACAATAACCACACATCGACTCATTCCCACATAACCATCCATGCCACCATTTCACATCAACAACCACACCTTCCCATGACCACTATGGAAAACCATCCATAAAAATCCACTTCATAATTGAAACCAATATCTTGAGACCATCCACGACCATCCTTTATCAAGAAAACACAAATCATAGAAATGTAAAAACAAACCATAAAAAAAAACCCAAAAAACCAAAAATAAATCACATAAAACAACTTTTATTTGATCAATATTTTATAAGAATATATTATAACAAACAAACATTACAAATATTATTGATTTCAAAACAACCAAATTTTTACAATATTTAAATTATTAATATTTTATAAAAGGTTTTTCTTGTAATTAATAATAATACTAATAATAATATATAATATATAATAAAATAATAATAAAAAATATTAGAAACACCAAAAACCAATCCCTAGATAATAAACAATATCAAATAATCATATAACATATTTAAACCACCCATTCCCTTCAATATCATTAATTTCATTTCATTATATTTATTATCATAATAATTACCATACAACCAAAGAAATAAAAATCATTAAAATTATATGATTTACACAAAATAAAGAGGGAGAAATATCAAATTCCCTACCTAAATGAAATCTTTAACAACCATTATGCAAGAGAATGTGAAGGATATGTTCACAAGACCATGATCACACAAAGGGAACCTCAAAAAAATAGAAAAAAATAACTATCAGTTCATGGCCAATGGACAAAATAATTGACTTCAATATTCCATAACAACTCATCCAAGAATAAGGATAGGGATAAAATCAAGAGAAGGAAAGGGAAACTCACCTCCAATCACAAAAGTTATATTTCTTGAATCCAAGAGCAAAAAATTATCAAGGGGTAATCAAATGTATCCAAAGACGCACATTTGGTCACCTAATTCTTGAAGGAAATAATTTAATTGTTTAGTATTAAAATTGTATTTTGAATTTATAATAAAAATATAGTCTTAATATGTCATGAGGTGGAAGTTCATGGTCATGTTAATATGGAAATAATTCAAAATAACCTCCAAAAATCAGGTCGTGAATCCTTATATCCACTTAAATAAAAACTCAGTCAACCCCATATAATTATAAATCATTGAGGAAGGATTATTCCATGAAAATATCACCACAATTTGACAATAACCAAAATAGTAGAACCTTCAAGCGTTACACAACGACATAGGTGACCACACTATGATATCCACTCATGGAAGAATTTAGAAACTCCCCAAAACTATTTTATAACATGAATAAATCCATCATGTCATAAAAATATGAGAATAAAAGTCCATTAATAATATATTTAATCCATGTGAATGGTTTAATACTTGAATTTAGGTTTTACACCTTACCAAAAATCACTTATAAATCTTTCACATCGTGACATTTACCATCACGCCATGACCATACATCCACTCCCAAAAATAGTATAGAAAATGACTACTATAGTCTACACTCTCAAACCATGAAATTTACACACTTCAATACATAAGGCCCCATATCATTACTCAAGCTTACATGATGTGTCACACCATAACACAACACTCCCCTTTCTTCGATTCAACCCTTCACATCGTGATAGCCAATGCTACACCATGACACATCCTTACTAGATAAAATATCATCTACAACTCAACATTACCTTCCTATAACCTCTTATAAACACATCTAAATACCAAATGAAACCATGTAATGGGACGGTAAAGGCTGATCCATTAAATTAGATACCTCTTCGATGATTTCCATCTCTAAGAAGCAAAAGTAGACCTAAAAATGGAAAACTAAAACCATAAAACTAAATAGTCTTTGGAAGAAACCTCTAAAATAGAACTATGACACCACCAAAGCACACAGTAATAGAATAAATAATAAACCTCAATAAAAATTACCATAAACAACCATCTCAATATATTCAATATAGAATAAAAAATCTCAACCAACATAAAAAACCATGGTTCAAAACATCTGTAGATATTTATCATGATCATGTGACTGATATTACTACATACACTCCTCTACGCTATAATATCTCCAGATAACATAACATAAGGGAAAAAACACCCTTAAAAAACCTTCTCTTAAAGATATTGAACCTCTACAATTTTCTTCATGAATATCTCATAATCCTCTACATATAACTATCCCTAATCGATGACATGGTAGTCACCATGAAGATATCCATGAATCCATGACACATGGAAAATATGTTGGATCCTATCCAACTATGAGTGTAGTATTAAATAGTACTCCACCTCATTGAAAAACACCAACACCTTAAAAGGCATGATATATTGAGGAGAAATATTACTCCCATGGATACACATCTGACTCTGATAATGAGAGTAAACCCTTAATAACACATGATCTCAAACCTTGAAATCTAGAGGTATCCTCCTCTGATGTAAATAGAACTTCTGAAATTCTTATTCCACCTTTATCCTCTCTTGGATCATCTAAATATTCTCAATAATGATCTGAACCACATCAGGTCCAAGGAACGATGACTCCCTAACCTCAACCAATCATAATTGATATCCATAATTCCACCCATACAGTGCCTCAAATGGATCCATGTCAATGATAGAGTGGTATATATTATTATAGGAAAACTAAATTAAATATAGGTGATTCACCCAAAATCTATTAAAAACTAAAATATGGGTGTGCAATATATCCCCTATAATTTGGATGGAATTATTTTTCTAATCATTTGTTTGAGAATGGAAGGTATTGAAATGTCATAAGTAAGAGTTTAAAGTTTGCTGATGACCTCCCCTGAGTCTTGAGGTAAAAAAGGATCATAATAATAGATTCTGGTCCTAAGAACCCTTTTAAGAATCACTACCCCATCCACATACTGCCTCACCAAAACATCCATAAAACTTAACACCTTGGTCCTCATAAAATGAGTCAAATTTTTCAATTGATCTATAAGTATTCAAATAACATAACACCTACTAGATCCTGAGGAGAATTTATAAAGAAATACCTTGAGATATCCTCCAAACTCCACTATATAGAATCCAATGGATGCAACAAACATCCTGGAATATGATAATTCAATTTCAATTATTGAAATATCAAACATCATGACATAAAATCCACCACAGACCACTTCATCCCTAGTCACTAGAGTTGACTCCTTAAGGTATGATTAATCTTGGATATACCAAGATGCACTGCTAAGGGTGAGATATGAAACTCATGAAGAACCTCTTTAAAAATTTAAAATATAACAAATAATATTCCCTAGAACAACATCTGATATTGGTCATCATATGACCATCCCTTAATAGTGACTTCATGAACGACGTGATCTCAAGTCACCTCTAGCTCCATGTGTCCACACTAAGTCTTCCCAACATACCACAACAAGGATGATTGCACACTCACTTGATACATGAAACCTTTATGGGAAGCCTCTTTCACATGAATATGCCACACCAGAAGGTCCTTCACCACTCTTTAAGAATCTAAAGACTCTCAAACATCATATCTTTGTGACTTAAAACTCAACATATTAGTAACTTCATTCAATTTACCTAGGATGTAAGATATCTTAAAGTAATTTTCCAAAAAAAACTCCAGAAAACTATACTGATGTAGATTAAAATCCCATAGAGTGAAAAAAATTTCTCAATATTTTATGATATGTGAAGACTGCAAATCATTTTCCAGTTAGGTAGTTTCCCAATAGCTTTAGTGAAAACACCACTGGATTTAACTAATGATAATTGATGGTATAGTTACACATGATGAAATATGATTAACTAGACCCATATGAGATAACAAACCACTATTTTATAATGATGAAACACGAAATACCATGGTAAGAATCATAAAAAACTCTAAACACAACTCATTCCTATAGAAATAGAAGAACAAAAACACCGATCAACTTCCCCTTTTGGTAGTCAAAATCTTCCAAACAATGATAAATTCATATTAATTATATTATTTACTAGTCAAGGTTGTAAATGTGTCCATTATATGAGAGAAATAAAACTTGAACCTCAAATTATAGCCTATGGGGACAAGGAAACTATAAAAATATGAAATAATCTTGTCTTCTACCCAAGAAAAAACTGCCTCAATCTTCAAAGGATCATCTGGAAATACTAGTTGAGACACTAAATACCCAAGAAAATATAGCTCTCACATCCAAAACATTCGCTTGGAAAACTTCCAATGTATAAGATTATGTAAAATTACTTTTAAAAAACCCTATGATTGTAAGAATGATCCTCCTCAACATTGAGTATAGGAGAATTTCATCAATGAAAAATACCATGAAATGATCTAGAAACTCTTAAAACATAGACTTAATAAGTTCCAGGTAAATAGTTATCTCCCTTTAACTGATTTAAAATAATATATATCTTCATGAGGAGATAATGGTTCTTTTCCATTACCTGATTTAATCATTAGTAGTCTATATACAACCAAACAACACTTAAGCACCCCATGATAACACATTAGGCAGAATAAAACCGTTTTACATCAAATAATCAATATGAATCCTTATTTATCCCAAATAATAACTTTCCATCTGATAAAGAGACAATGTAATATATGAGGCACCTAGGAGAAACTCTATCCAAAACTCAATATCATGTTGAGGGGGTGGTGTAACAACCTCTTCAGGGAAAACATTCAAAAACTCATCAAATAATCTTGGAAGTGCCTCCACCCATGCCTCTACTAAACCAAATAAAAATTAACTATCTAAGAAAATAGAGGATTTGAATTTTAACTACCCATTTGATGAACCAACTCACCAATGAATACCACATTGTGGAATTCCACATCATAGAATAAAAATCTACACCAAAATAAATCAAAGACCTTGATGCTTGTATGAGGGAACGCATAAGAAGCCATTGGGTAGGGGATTTAAAAATTTTCATCTTTGGAGTGATAAAAACTTTTCTTTTATAATGATCTAATAATGGAAATAGTTTCAATGTTCTCACTTGATTTAATTAATCATAAAGTAAACAAGAACTATTACCTCATTCGATTGGGAGGTGCGTTCGATTGCAGGTTGTCACTAGTGATCATTGCCTAAAATATTTAAGATCAAAACCTTATAGATTTTCTATACATGATTCATGAATCTATGTGGATTCCAATCATAAAATTTCATGTGCTAGCATGGAGCTCTGACTATTTCATCAATATCAGGATGATCACCTCAAAATCATACCTTCGACATGCAAAGACGTTCTTAGATTGATCGCTGAGACAAAGACATTCTATATCTAGAATATAGGAGGAGAGAAAAACTCTTAATTACAAATGAATGTATATTCATTGGAATAATAGAACTTATCTTATGATATAGTGGATTTACAAATACCCAGTAAGGGTTACCCAACCCCCGTATATCCAACGCCCACTAAATAATCAATAAATTACACGTTATAATGAACTAACTAAATAATTAACATCATGTATATTTTATCACCAACCTGTAATGTATAATAAATATATATTTCATGGAAAAAAATCATTAACTTGAATTTTAATTTTAGATTGATTAAACAAAACTTAAATATTAAAATAATTTTTATTCATGTAATATGTTTCCATGTATTCACTTAATACATTGTGAATAATTTTAATAAATAAATTCAACTCAATAATTCTATAATTAAATAATATAAATTTATTTATTAATTGGTGATCATTAATACTTGTACAACTCTAGAACCCTATGGTGGGGTCCACCATGTCCTATACACCCATTCACCATAATAAAGTAGACGACTGAATATGGTATTATGTGTGACCATATAATACCTTATCTTGATTGCAGTGAATAATATTTAGAGACGATGATTGGAGGATAGAAACACATCAAGGCCCCTAAATAGAAAAGGAAAATTCATAGTAATGACATCCTTTCCTATGAACATACACTGTTTAATTTAATATATTTGTCTCACGATATCTCATAAAGTAAAAAATACAAACTTTGGGTTATCATATTTACTGGATTTATTTTTTGTTAACCAAACTAGATAGACTTACCTTCTACCATGGACATGGATTTAATGAATGTACTACCATCCTGATCAACTAGGGCCGAGATATCACTTTCTCAACTTGGAAGTGATAAATTATATCTTGATCCTTCAGCTAATTATGTACCACTAATGATTATTCCAATACAAGCTACCCCATCATGAATTCAATTTCATGGTTTTTACCTTTCATAAAAGTACATGATGAAATGGTACACATTGATAACGATCTCTAATTAGGAGACCAATACACATGTTCATAGATAAGAACAAAAAATGACACCTGAAACATGTGGTGTTCTTATTAGGGGATCATTCATCATGATCTCATCTACTGGAGAACAATATGTGTGAACTTCATGAAAAAAGTCTCAATGCATATGATCCCCCAACACCTGATAGTCTGAAATCATCTGTATCCTGTCCTTATTATGTATCTAGACTATATGACATATTTTTAGATTAATTTCAGAGTATCTCAAGGTTCTCATTGTAGCATGGGAACTCATATAACCTTTTTATATAAAATTTATACATGTATATTAACATTTAAATAGTGGATTTAAATATAAATACACACTATAATGGTATGTTTTCATCATTCATAATTAAATATATACATAGTAACTTAATCAAAAAGTATTATTCATGTTGGGTCTAGGGAAACCACTTTTAAAACACATGCATATATAATACAACCAAACCATTCTAAGAATAGAATTATACAGTTGTATATGTAGTAGAAATAAATCCTATAAAAATCAATGGTTCCCCATAATAAGCACATGACATTACTTGACATGAAGAATACTTGACTAACATCAAACTATCGTAGTCAACAATGGAGAACTGGGAGCCTCTCCACCTTGAGTCCATGGTAAATACTGGGGTAGGAACAATAAAATAATGTGAGGCTCTAGAATCAAATAAGGAAAGATATAGGGAATAAGAAAAAAATATGGTATATTAAAAAACCTTTTTCCCTCTTAACTCTGATATCTCCATGGAGTAAAATTAACCACACCTAGATCCTCTACCTAACCGGACCGTTTGAGGACCTTACACTAGTAGAAAAATAATTTTTAAAATCTCATTTATAAATTAGGTTCAACATAATTAAAGTTATAACGGTAAAAACATTATATTTCTACATGGGTTACTGTAGTAACTGATGCTGAAATATAATGAGTTCTATTTTCGGTGTTGGTTCTATGAAAAACTGATGCCGAAAATTATGTATAATATTTTGGGTGTCATTTTTAGTATAAAATGACACCATAAATGCTCAAAAAAATATTTTTCAAAAATATTTTATTAAAAACGATGTGAAAAATAAAAAATCTTTTATTTTAAGCATCAATTTTATGGAAAACCAACACTGAAAAAAATTAAATTGTTTTGACATCGGTTTTATAGAAAACCAACGTTAAAACTCTTTTAATAAAATACACAACTACAGAACCCTTATTTTTTATGTCACTTGTTCTTTCTTTATCTCAACCTAATACAATTTTTATGGGTACCATAACCCTTATGAAGGAGTTTTTTATTATGTTTTATCGAGTTTAATTATATTTTTATGACTTCTGATCATCAGTGATTCATCTTTCGATATTCTGGTTTATATTTCATCTCTGAAACCCTTAAATGATAGATTGACACTCGGATCATAAGTTTTTAAATTATTTTTTGTTTTTCATTGTTTTAAAAATGTTATAATTTTTATTTTGAGATTTTTTCATTCTAACATCAAGGTAAATCTATTACAGTTGAGCCACACCGCGATTAGTGGTTTTTGTTGTTGTTTTTTCTTGTTTGTTTTTTTGAAAATGTTTTAATTTTTTATTTAGCGTTCTTCCTTCCATATAATTCGATGGATGTTATCCATATTGATGATAAATATTAAAGTGTAAAAATCTGATATTTTTAAGTGGTTTGTAAAAAAATTCTTGATAAATTCATAATTTGTTACTTATAAATTTGATTCACTCATTCGTTTGTTTGTATTCATTTCACTTTTAATTATTAATTTTTTTAATGTTTGTTTAATTATATAAATTATTTTTTTAGTGAGATTATCAAATGGTTTTGTTCTAGGTTATAACTAATAGGAATATTGATTTATCTACTAATGAATCTAGGTATAATGTAGTGGTGTTGTTTGAAAGTCGTTTAAAAAAATCAATGTAAACTTGAAAATATATCTTTATTATTTACCTTGTCCAGCAAGAATTATTTATTATTATTTATTTAAATAAAATAAATACCTATAGTAATTTATATTTTATTCCAAATAATCTTTGACCCTTCACCAGATCATAAATCTTTTTCATTAATTTTTTTTTCTGTTTAAAATATATATATATATGTTTATATGTTATATATGTGTGTGTGTTTTTATATATGTGTATATATGTTGGTTGAAAATATTCATATTTATATTTTTTGATTCTAAACAGAAAATCTACTTTTGTATCAACGACACATTAAACAAAATAAAAACATAGAGTATAATAGTTTTTATTTTATTCATACCAATCGTTAATATTTCATGTATGGGTAATAATAATTTTTATTCTATGTTTTTATAATTAAAATTTATCTATTTATATGTATATTTTTAAATGTTTATATGTTTTAATATATTCCACAATTATATTATGATCTCAGATATTAAATTAATCATAATAGGATAAATTTATAAAGAACCAGTAATGAATATGAAAAATGAGTTGATGATTTCTTGGAATTTTCTAAACGAAATCTTCAAAATATAGATTTTATTTTCTATCCATGTGTGAAGTGTTTGAATATGATAAAGTTAAATTCAAGATAAATCAATGATCATCTCATTCATAATGTTTTTATCCATAATTACACACATGGTATCTTTCATGGTGAAATTACTGTAAATTTAACATATAATGTTTATGAAAATATTCATGACGACACAGAGGAACATATTCAAGAATTAATTCAATAATTAGGTGTTGAAACCATTGATAAAATATCAATTTTCAAACAATTTTATGGAGATTATAAAAAATTCAGATTCCTAGGTTGTAAATATATAGTGTTATCAGTAGTTTTAAAATTGGTTAAAGTAAAAGAAGAAAATGGTTGGGGGGATAAAATTTTCACAAACAAAATTGAACATTTAAAAGAGATACTTCTAAAAACAAATGATATTATAGATTCCAATAATGTAGCGAAGAAAATATTATACCCAATGGAATTGTGGTATAAAAAGATACATTCCTTCCCCAATGATTGTGTGTCGTATAATAAAGAATATTCATTGTATCAAATTATCCTATAGGTGGAACATCACACTATAATATGGATGAAAAAATCAATTCGGATTCAATCTCATGTACTAAAACTTAACCTCATGCTAAATCAAATAATTACTTCAAATATTCATTTCTTATAATTCTAAAAAATTAACTCTAATTAATTCTCAGGTACCGAAATCAAAGCTCCTGCTAAATAAATTTGGTGTAATCCAATAATTCCTCATTTGAAGAATCTATTTTAAAATTCAGTTGATTAAAAAAGTTTGAGAAGGAATTCAGATGAACACATCTCTGATGGTAAATTATGTCACCCTACTAACTCATCACAGTGGAAGATATTTGATAAAAAATTTCTAGGTTTTGGATGTGAAGTTAGAAATCTCATAATGGAAGTGTGTACAGATAGATGAATCCATATCAGAGCCTAAGTAGCCAACATAGTTCATGGATTATTTTTTTGGTAGTTTACAACTTATCCCCCACAGATATGTATGAATAAAAAATATTTTATGATGAGATTAGTGATTTATGGACCAAAATAGCTAAGAAACGATATTGATGTGTATATTTCACCATTGATTAGTGATTTTAATATTTAATGGGAGGAAGGTAGTATTGTTTTTCATGTATAAAAGAAGGATTATTTTATTTTGCATGTAATGCTAATGTTCAGTATAAAAAACTTTCATGCACATGGAAGCTTATTTGGATATAGTGTTAAGGGAGTAAAGCATGTCCAATTTGTGAAGAATAGACTAAATATTATCAATTTCAGAATAGAAGAAAGATAATGTACATGGTACATAGATGATTTTTGCGAATTAATCATCCTTGTAATAGATTGAAAAAAGAAACTTAACAGTTTACCAGAAAAAAATCTTCCACCAAAACCATTTTCAATTGAGTAATATTACAAAAGGGTGAAAATTATTGGTTCACCATTTGGAAAGAAAAGTAGTTCTAGTCTTCGAGAAAATATTTGGAAGAAACAATTTATTGGTTTGAACTACCTAATTAGAGATTTTAAGAGATAAAATATAACATTGATGTTATGTATGTTGATAAAAGTATATGTGATAGTTTTATTGGAAATTTATTTTAAATAAAAGGAAAGAAAAAATATGGATTGAATTACAGATTGGAATTCATATCAATGGGAATAGGTTTGGAGTTAGCTCCCACTATGAAAGAAAATGCAACATATTTACCCCCATCTTGTCACACGATAAGCAAGAGCGAGAAGTTGATTTTTTTCAGTGTCTGTATGGTATGAAAGTACACATTGGTTATTTTTAAAATGTGAATAGTTTTGTGTCAGTGAAGGAATGAAAATTAATAGGTATGAAATCTCATAACTATCATGTATTGATGCAACAACTACTACCAGTTGCACTATGTGGTATATTGTCATCAGTTGTTAGAAATATTATCCTCAGGTTGTGTAATTTTTAAAATCCATTTATATCAATGTTATTGATCCATATTGTTTATATGATTTGTATAAAAAAGATTCATTAATACTTTTTCAACTATAAATGTATTTTCAACCTTAATTTTTTGTTATAATGGTTCATCTAGAAATTCATCTGGTTTATGAAATAAGAATATATGTGCTTCTCTATTTACCTTAGATGTATCATTTTGAAAGGTATATGAATTTTTTAAAGAAATATGTAAAAAATACTTATCAACTAGAGGCCTATATTGTTCAAAAATATAAATCAGAATATGTAATTGAGTTCTGTACTGATTATTTGTATGAAGTGAAGCATATTGGTCTCCATATATCTTGAAATTTGATAGTTAATAGAGAAGGTAGAGGTATTTGAGGCATAAAGGTAAAGTTTATACCATGTGATGAAGTGATGAAGGCATATTTATATATTTTTAACAACAAATATGATGTTCAATCATATATATCTTCACATACTTCTTAATTAAAGAGACGATATCCAAAAAGAAATGAAAATTGTTTTTTGATTGAGCATAAAATGACATTTGTTTTAGGGTTTAAAGAGAAACTATGAATATATATATCTATATCAGAAACATTGAAATGGATGGAATGGGGACTATCTCTTATTGTGATAACATGAACTAGTTTTGATATTAATGGGTACACATTTTACATAAAAAGTTGAATGACAAGAGTTCCATTCGAAATAGTGGTGTGATGGTTATCACTAAAGCAGTGCATTTTTCGAGTACAAAAGATAAAAAACCCAATTTTTTCATTATTGACATATTTTGGAGTTTTTTATGATATATGGGAAATTGATTATACAAAATTTGTAGTCTCTATGTATAATTTTAATATGGGTTGACAACAATAGTGGTGTAAAATATGATGATTATGGATTTACACTGGTTGATTTGAAAATATTTAATTACATTGAAGAACCAATTACCATGGTGTTTAATGAAAATAAGATATTTTATGTCATTGATCCATCGATTGATCAGTGGTCTGTCATTTTTCAAGGAAAAAAGATACCATTTGGGTGTTGAGGATGATGCTGATGATGTTATTGATTTACTTGAGTCATTTTCATCTATTAAATGATTTTATAATGATTATAATGACTACAAGGTAGACATAGTTCATGAAATATGTAATTATCATGATGAATACATATGGTAAAACACTAAATTAGTCTCATAATTTTTTTGGTAATTATTTATATTTTGTTTCTTTTTTTGAAACATATAAATGGAGGCCTATTTTTTTAATTATTTTTTTCATCCTGATTTCTAAACATTGATTTTTATAATGACATGAAGGTACACAAAATTTCATTACACATTCTTATGTCAATGTCAGATATAAAAATATAGGAGAAGTTACTGAGGTATTTTTATTTTTTTTATAATATTTAATATTCAGTAGTATACTTATTTAATGAAATTGAACATTAAATTTATAATTTTTTAGGAATACTAATTCATCCTCAGTGGAGGAGACTTCTCCTGTTAATATAGAGAAATAATCTTCTCAAGTTGGTAAACATGGTATTACACGTTTAACAAAATTTTAATTTTCTTATGGAGATGAGAGATTACATATTCGTTTTGATGATAATTGTAACGACCCAAAATTTCCTTAATGGAAATCCCTCTTGATCTAATTAAATTTATCTTTATGTAAAATGTTTATATAAAATTTCAAATTATTTGGTTTTATGTTATGAATTGTGACTGTTTTTAATATAGTTTGTGAATAGTGATCACATGATTAGTATAAATATAGGGCTTTAACAAATCCAATTTACTCAGACAAAGGAAGCGATGGCCTCACACAGTAGACGTACCCCATATGAAGCCCATCTATCAGAGCTCGAAAAGGACGTGGTGTCATTGGGATTATCTCTTGACCAAGCCCAAGCTGAGATTTAATATTTTATGGTTGAGCAGGACCGCCTACGAGAAAAATGGAAGTTGATAGAGATTACCACCTAAGTAATGTTATCCGAGCCAGCACAAGAGTCGATCACCATTGAAAACCTTACTATTCAGTCTTATGTGGTTGTAATAATGGGTTATATAACAAGACCTAAGCACTATGGTTATGTACATTATTTTAGTATATAATAATTAATATACTTTCATTTTATTATTGTTACCTTGTAAATAGTTTTTAACTCACAAATAGTGTTTTTAGTTAATATTCAACTAAGAAATATATTTTTTATGAATTAATAGATTTTTGAAATTAAATAATATGTTAAAAAATATTATTATTATTAAATAAATTTTTATTAAATATAAATGATTATTTAATTTTATGAATGCAATTGTAATTTTTATTAAGGTTTGAAATCCATTTTTTTCAAAACCCATGAATTTTTTATAAATGTCGGTTTTTATTTTAAAAGTGAAAATTAACATATTTATAAAATTATTTAGATAAAATAAATATTATTTTTGGAATCAGGATGTCGAAATTATCCAACGGTGAATTTTTCATAATTTTCTGAGACAGTCAAATTTTTGGGTAAAAATTTAATACCGTTTAAATATATAATGTGTTTTATGACATTATAATGACCCAATAGTGATGTAATAAAATACAATGAGTCTTATGTTTGACAATATATATTTCACCATTAAATTAATTTGATTTTGGGTTTGTTTGACTTATTTTACAAAGCATTAATAGACCCTTCCAGATATTTAAACTTGTCTTTTTAAATTGTTTTCCATGGGAGTGTGACTCATATCCACATAATGAACCCCATTATTTTAAGAAGAACGGGCTTTGAAATTATAAAATATTGTTTTCCACTTCCTTTTTCCAAAAACCATGGGCAAAAACCATGTGATGGTTTGTGTTTTGGATTTGATTAATGTGAGGTGTCCCAAACCTAAATAATAAAGAATTCCCTCAACTTTCCTATATAAACCCACCGAAGCTCCCACTTCCTCCTCACTTAAAGCCTTTTTAATTCGTCTAAAATCATCCCTACTCTCTCTAGAATCCTCCCAATGTGACCCAAGCACCCAAGATGCCTCTGTCAAGCCTCTCTCAAGCCTTTGGAAGCATACTTCCAAGTAAGGGTTTTTCTTCCTTTCTCATTTTTGTCCCATTTTCTTAATGATGATATGCCCTTTTAAATTCAATTTTAAATATTGGGGAATGGTTTTTCACCTCCCCCATACCGCCTTATTTATTTTTGAATTATGGGATACCCCTTCATCTCTCATTAAATGCCTCCCATGTACACCCTTTATTATGCGTAAATTCTGAAAGGAATTTCTCTCTCCTCATTTACATTCAAGAAATTCTTTTGTATCACGAATCTAATTTCCATTAAATTTGTTTGGACATGTATCTATATGAACCCCTTACTGTCCATGTCATGTATTTATTATGAGACACCCATTTCTCTCTCATCAAACATTTTTAGGAATTCTTACGTCACGCTCTTATATTGAAAAAATTGCACCGATTTTCCAAGTCAATGACATTGTGTAGTGAATACCATGTCCATTTATCTATCAAGGGTATTAAACATTATGAAAATTTACTTATTTATTATAAAGTTTTATTTATGAATTCCAATTCATTTATCATGGAATAAAGGATAATGTTTTATGAATCCATGTTATATGATCCATGTGGCACACTTATGCATGAAATGAAAGGTTTAATAAGGGTGTGCCCTTATAGAGCTCCAATGAATTGGGTAAAGTATAGTATAATGATATGTCATGTAAAATGGGTGTCTAATCATGATAATTCAAGTGAAAATGAGGTTTTACTCATGCTTCATATGAAATGAGGATTTTCTCATGATCCAGGTGCAATGAGCCTTGGCTCATGCTAATTCCATGTTAAGTGTTATTGCCACATTTCCATGTTATGGTTGTCATTATTTATCATTAATTTTATGTTTATGCTTCTCTTGTTCTCTATTGATATGCCTATTTTTTAAAATGTATTGTATTCCTCATTTTATTCCATGATTATTCTTTTACTAGGATTTATAGCTCACCCTTTTCTTATGCATGTCCCCAGGTTATCCCATGAAATAGTAATTATGAGGGAATGTAGTGTTCATGTAAAAGAAGTTTTCAATAAAGATGTTGTATTTCATGTAATAATTTGTTATGTAATGATCTTAAGCCCCAAATACACTAGACATATCGATCTTCTATATTGTATCAAGTGATGTTTATATAATAATTATGTTTAATAGTGTAATAAAAGATCAGGGTTGTCATAATAATAATAATGAAACTGGCCAAAATGAAGTTTAGTTTATCAGTTATATATTAATGAAGAGTTATTTCAGAATTAGTATTTTATATCCTGATTGAAACTCCATGGAAATTATGGGAAAATAATAGCTTTGGGATATCGTGATGGTAAAATATCTCAATTGATTTATTTTATATGATTTTTTAATATTAAATATTTTAAATGATATATTTCATTTATTGAATTTCATAATACATTCAATTTTGGGGAAAAAATATATATTAATAAAATACCTATCACTTTAGTGGCATTTAGATTGATGGATTTAAAAGAACTAACAAAAATATATTTTTTGGAATGAAAAAGGTTGAAAACCCATGACTTAAGTATGAGTTTATAGATAAAGATACATGGATATAATTTGTTTACAACCATCATGAAGAAATATTTTAGGTATGATTTTTATTTTATATTGTAAAATTTATTATACATTTATATAATTACTGATTAGTTGATTTTTATATAACAGGACTCTAGGAGATCTAATCAAGATATCCATTTGAAAAATATATACCCTTATATATATCACATGGAGGGTATCCGTTATTAGCGCAGAAAATGATTGAAGAAATATTTGAACCATCAAGAGATTTATCTAGTATTGGATCAAAAAAGGTTTAGTTTGGTCCTCCTTATCCTCCCACTCACCATGAAAATTTGTAATTAGAAAGAAGAAAGAAAAATGAAAAGTGTCTTACAGAGGAATATATGGAAGTATATGATAAATTTTAAGTAAATATTATTATTTGTAATGAACTTTTCTACTTTATAAATTATAAACACTAATATAAAAATTTAAATTTTTATTTCTAGATGAACTTAAGGAGGAAGATTCATAGAGCTATTTTATCCCTAAAGGTAGGATGGATATCCTAGCCACTACCTTAGTAAAGGAAGAACACCCTATCCATGTTAGAGAACATTAGGAAGGTGTTAGTATTCAGAAAGTTCTTTGTTAGAGTAAACAATCAAAAGACCCAAAAATATAATCCTTAAAAGACAAGATGAAAGAGTTGAAATAGTCTATGTGTGATCAAATTCAAGAAGTCGTGCAGTAGGCTTTGTTAGAACACTTGACAAGATAGTCACAATATGTGCAACCTTTCCAGGCTTCCCATCCTACTCAGCCAGTTTTTCAGTCTCTAATGTCATCCCACCTGGACTACCCTTCCCAACCTGCCTATTTGATCATACACCTCCTCGTTTAGACCAAACTGTATACTATAAGTTGTTTTTCTAGACATCCTCATATACATATTGTTGTGTTATTACATGTACCGTTTTTGGGGATTCTATACATCACTAACCTATTCAGATGGGTTAGTTTAGAGTATCAGTAATTGATATTATAGGTCATAATTCTCTACTACCATTTCCTACTGAGGAGATTACCAAACTTGGTGATTTTTTGCATCATTTTTTTCTTTTTACAACCAGTTTTATTCATTATATTTCATATGAGGTATGATTTTTTTAAATATTAATCACATTTGATTGAAATTTACTTATAATTTTTTCTGACATTTAACTTAAATCGGATTATCTGAAAGAAAAATAAATTACACAAATGAAAAAAAATGTTCAAGAATAATAGATTGTAGATACTTTTGATATTTCATATGGGATATAGAGACTTTATCATGATTATTCTTCCTTGAATAATATTTATGAGTTTCAAATAACATCCAATATATGCATAAGAGATTATCTATTGAGATTACTCAATGAAGATAGCATGAATCTCATTGATTTTGAAGAGCTCATCTTGAATGTGTTGCAGTTGTTTTCCATGTAAGTAAATTGAGGTTAGAATTTTTATTTATATAATAAAATATTATTTACATTTACTAACTATATTTCCTTTTTATATTAGGTATTTACACACACATATTTTAAAAAATTAAAGCATAATCATTTATGGTATATAGATCCAGAATAGATTTCCATGGAAAAGCAATATGTGAAGAATCCTAATAGAGTTTCATATATATGTGTGTGTTTATCACAGATGGATATTGATTGTTGGTTTTCTCCATTTCTTGATAATTAATAATAAAGACATAAATGTAAACTAATGATTATTATAATGTCATTAATTTTGAACTTTTTTTATTATAGGGGGCATTGGATCTTAGGCGTATTTTTTCCATGTGAATGTACCTTATATTTGTTTTCTCTTTATCAGGGTGTGTTGATAAAAGATTTACCACCTTATTAGACAGGTAAGTTTTGTATGTTGTTTTTTATAAACTCATTATGTTTAATTATCATTGTTTATAAATGTATTATTAGTTTATATATATATATATGAAAATTCAGTTTGTTGAATAAAATTTAGCAAAAACACATGTCTATGAAGAAACCAAATGCAATCCAATACATGGAAGTAAAGGTAATTAATTTTTATATTAAATATTATTCTAGTTTTTTGATATATATATATATATATTGTTTTTTATTATCAAGTTAATGATTTATAACTGCAGTATCATAATCATAAAGGACATGTGGAATGTGGTTATTATGTTCTACGATTCACGTACGAGATAATCACAAATGGGGTAACTACTGGAATTGATAACGTTAGTTATATTAATTTTATTTATATTTTCTGTCATAGTATTCTATTTTGTAATCTCATATCATTAAATATTTTTGTAGGCATTAAATGATGACCAACCTTATACCCAAACTAAACTTACCAATATTCAATCTTTATTTTCAAACTCTTTGTTAAGTCTGATTACAATTTTAGGTATGTATATTCTAATGTTTAGGAATAATATTACATTTTCCTAATAACATGTGTTCAAAAAACTAATTCTTTTTTTATAGTATTTGTTTGAACATAATGACATAAAATGAATTCTTCAATAATAACCAACAATGATCATGTATTAAATTTTAGGTATGTGTATTTTAATTATACTTTATAATACAAATGCGTAGATAGTTTTTTTATTAACTAGATAAAAGCATGTAAGTTTTTATAGATTTTTAGTCAATGATAAATACTGTTTGATTTCTGTATATTGTGTTTTTATTATAAGGATTTTTATTATTTTTGAAGTGTAATATTCGGAATAATCTAATTTTTATAAATTTCATTGCCGGTTGTCATAAAAATCGATGCTAAAACATTTTTTTAAAAAATAAAAGGTTTTCAGTATCTGTTTATTTAATGAACCAACACCGAAGAACGACCCTTATAAGGTTTTCCATTATAGTTTATAACAAATAGATTTAGAAAACAAGCATGTGATCAATTTTTGGCACTGGTTTATTTGTAAAACTGATGCTGAAAATTAAACCCAACATCATTTTCGGTGTCAATTTATGAAAACTGATACTGAAAAGCTTATTTTTTTTGTTGCCTTTGTAGAAATTATTTAAAAATCAACATCAAATCTGGTTTTTACACTAGTGATATCATTGAAAATTCTCATACCTATGTCCCTGATGTCAGTGGATATCATGAAACAACCCTCTTCCCATCTCCCTTATGCAAGAAAAATCTAGATGGACCTGCTATGAATAAATAATCTAAGGAAACTACTATTGAGGATGAAATGGAAACAGATTTCCCATGCCTCACGAACTTCCAAGAATGATCGAGCATTGGAATATCTGATGACCATGAACTCCTCAAGTAAAATACAAAGACACAAATCTCCCAATGGATTCATGGGAAGACCAGGTCTAGAAAACAATGATAATTTATCGCAAGGCTGACTCTATATCAATCCAAACCTATGTGATCCCAATATTTGTGACCCTGTATCTATAAATCTACCGCCAGAGAGGCTTGAATGAATCCCCTCCAAATATGATACCAACTATTCATGTATCATTTAGATTTTATCTTCCTTCTTATAAACCTCAAGATACATAGTTAATGTAAATATAATGACTGCACATTGGAAAACTACAGACAATACCTCCAATATATTTTATTATTTCAACTCCTCATCCGAAAAAACATCCAAGGAAAAGAGGAGAATATACTTGAATCAGATCTTGATATCTCAAAAACTCTAGCACCCCACTAAATAGAAAACAAGTCATGCCTTTTCACCTCCATCATCATCATTTAAAGGAACTCCATATGGAAATATTTATGAAAATCATATTTTATACTCTAAGGAACATGATCCACCACTAGTTCACAGACCATCTCATCTATTTAATGGATAGTGGGACCTTATACACCATCATAGAACATATCAAGATAAAACTGATATCTATCTCTTAAAACCATCACTCCATCTCAAAATTGGAGTTGCTACCCTTATATTTCACCAAGCCTTAAATCTGGAATAAACATAACGTCTTCTTCCAAGACTCATCCTCCATAACAAGGTCAACTCTACAATGCTTAATAAAATCATCCAGTTGAATATTTCTAATTTGAACCACACAATAACAATTAATAAAATGAATCTATTATAGTAATAAAGTTAATTCATAATACTGGTATCATAGAATTCATTGAAGATTATTTAGTTATATTCTTTTCAAATTTATCGATATCATTCCTATTTTAGACACATTTAAATACAAGAAAGATACATGAGCCTTTCCTAGCTCTCTACCCCATAATCAATATTATCTTATATAGGGGGTTTAGTAAGATTAATATCTTATGATGAAATCAATGGGGGACTAATTACTTGTGTCCTATTAGATCTCTCTTGAAACTTCCCACACTTGGTTCGACTAACACTATTTATCAACCAAATCCATGAAATCCTCACAATTTCTAAACTTCATTCTAAATGATAAATCTCATCCATAGATCTAACACCATTTTTTCATGACTCACTCCCACTATGAACCCCTATTAGGCCTATAGTGAAGATGATACTAACCTCCAAATATAACCTCTAATAGGTCATGGGTTGATGACTAGAACTAAGGGTATACAACCTAACAATGAGAGGCATTACACCCATAAATCCTTGGAATATATAAGAAAACAACTAATATACTCTATAATAAAATTAAACAAATAATATACCATGATAATATGTAATGTTATATAGTTGAAAAGGTATTTAAAATAAAATAAAAAATCATATGATAAGGACTCTAACTATGACACTCATCCATATGCCAGTAATATCCATATCAATCACTAAACTCATCCTTGAAACCAAAAAATAGATTTATATATAAGATTGAGAGTACATGTATATTATGTATGATTCTCTTTTATAACTCTTATGAAAATTTGTAAGAAGAATACTAATGCACTCGTGAGTAAATAACAGAACCAACATGAACCTATAATCGGTTATGTGACACCCATAGTTTCATTTTTTTGACATAGAATTTCACATTTATTAGTTTTCCTCTTCTCATTTATTTTTTTTCTATATTTGGGTTGAACTATAGTGTTGTATTGAAGTTGTGTCACACTGGGACTAGGGGAGGCCACATCGTAGTAGTTTTTATAGATCCAAAAATGTATAAGTCCCTAATAAGGAATAGTAACCATGTAAAGTTGAATATTAAAAAAATAGGGATTTCCTGCATATGTGTCTCTAACTTATAATTTTTTTTTGACAAAGGTAGATCTCACACCAAAAAATATAGGATCACATCACAATGGGTGTCAGGGAGATAGAAATTAGTTAACTCTGTTGTGTAAGAGTTAATAATATACACTTTATCATAGGTACCCTCTTCTAAGGGTTCCAGAGATTGTGAAATTATAAATTTGTAGCTCATGATATGATGGGAGTTATCATGTTGTGACATGAAACAATAACTAGATCAATTTTATGGGGAGATGGGAAACACTATGACCAATGAAGGTTTCTCTATGAATAGACCTAAGTAGTGGGGTTGTTTTTCTAAGATATTTCTTCACAACATAGTGAGGGGAGACCATGTAATGACTATACCCAAGACAGTGTTTTTTTCTGGGGTAGTACATCACTCAAGGATGAGGGGAGGTTCTAGTGGTCTAGGCCTACCCATATTTTTGAATTGTGATTTTTTTTCCGTTAAATTATTTTAACCCTATTCTCTCGATTTCATATGCACTAAAATTACATGAACCAAGCACTGGATTGTTTATGGATTTATCCTCCGCCCATCTTTTACCTTATTATTCATTTATTTCATTCATTCACTTTTTACCTATCCAACCAAGATAGAAAATTATATCACTAAGGTTGTAATATTAATTGAATCTATTAGGTTTATAGGGTCATAGGAATACCTTATTCTCTATTATTATGATTTCTAGGGAAGGTGATGTTTTTTCACCAGATTTTGGGTAGGTATATATATATAATTTATTTCCCTTTGGAATACTTAAGGTTCTTGGGTGTCATTTGGTTTTATTTCTAAAATGTGTTTGAAATGTTTTATTACGGGTTGTTATATGGTTATTCATTATTGTTATGGAATTGTGTTGGATTATATTGTTTATTTAATTGGTTTTCATTAAAAAATAGGTTTTTTATGTAATTTGTTTAAGAAAATGTTTCAATTAATCCATTTTCTTCAAAATGAATTTTAATATAATTGTTGTCAAGTGATTTATTTTTGAGAAATTTTTTCTTCATTTTGAATATTAACTATGAAATTATTGCGGATTGTATATGGGAGACCTTAGGTGTGTGTCAGTAACCTATATGGGTATTTATATAGTTTATCTGGAGTGCTATATAGGGTTTTTTGTATGAATTTAAGAGGTACAAAGATTGGTTTGATTTTTCTGGTTTATATAAGCTGACTATTTTCCATGAGTGAGCCTTAGTTATCTTTAGGCCCAAAGGTTAGATAACTATATTTCATATTTTTATATTGGTCATGATATTTTTAACATTGTTCCCAGTAGTTTATTTACATATTATGAGATTGATTATGCTTTTTTACCTCACTTATGTTTTACATTTTCTTTTTTAAAGATATTTATGGAACTTATTAATCATTATAGAAGAAACTGTTTTTTAAATGGTTATCCATCATTTTATTTCAAAAAAAATATTATTTATAAAATTGATGTTTTCAGACTAAAACATATAATATACATTGAGAAATATATTGTGTAGATTCATGATGGTATCCTATTAGGATTTTCCACACACTCTATTTAAGTATTTGGGAATATATAGTTTTGGTTATGTTTGGTTTATGAAAATTTAAAGGAGTCGCACCTTATTAAGTTGATTCTTGATGCCTTTGTTTTACATTTTCTTTCTAGGACTAGTGGTGACAAAAAGTCACTAGATGATGGCCCTAGAGATAATCTTAGGGATCCTCGATATCTTGATTTAGATTTTGGTTATGTATAAACCTTGCCATTATTCACTTAATGTTGGATTTATATAATTGTGTGATATGGGTTTACTAGTTTACTTTTGGCTATGTTAGGATGTTTTTATTAATTGAATTTATTTATTTTCATGCATGGATATCATATATATGGGTACATCATAAATGATTTTAGATTTTATAATTTATTGTATGTTATTTTAATTTAAGGTTGAAATCATTCACATTTGATTTGTTTTGATACCCTGATTCTTATCACTAGGCAGTGGTAATTAAGAATGCACTTTAGACCTTATGGCAAGATAGGTTGGGTGATGTGTGGGGTAAACCCATACTAATTAATTATAAAATGGTATCATATCTACCTATTATTATTAGGTGATTATGTATGTATGGATATAGGACCATCTAGGATTGAGTGGAGTGAATGGGGACTAACCTGCCATTCTTTACACTGAAAGCCATGTTAACATGGGTGGTTGGGGATTTTTTTCTTGATATGCGATTTTTTATCAGGTATTTTGATATGGTTTTATGTGATTTATAGTTTTTATGAGTATTTAGATGAACTTTTATGCTCTATCCATGTTTAATTACATATTAATGGAGTTTTACAATTCATGTTTTATATATTATTCCTCCCAAGAAGATCGTTTGAATTATAGAGAGGGAGTTATAGAGAATATACCATAAGATAACCCTAATGTGGATCTTATACTAATCAATTTAGTTATCAGAACCATCCAATATCTAGGAAATGGAGGAGATAAAGGACTATCCTAGGTGGTGGTTCATTCCCAAAAAAATTACGAAGTAAAATCCACCTGTGTTTCATGGTGACTAAATATCTTAGTAACATAAATACTGGATGGAAAATATTGAATGCATATTTCATTTAATTTAGACCCTTGAGATGTCCAATTTGGTATTTTCCGTTTATACATTGGGAGGAAAAATATAGAAGTTGCGGGAGTCTGTCATATAGGAAAACTTGAGTGAGGATCCCACTTAGGCTATGTTCAATATGATTTTCAATCAATAAAATCACCCAGAGACCTCAAGGGTGTAATAGGCCTACGGATTTGTGATATGTGAATAAGGGGATCATTCTTTGATAGAGTATTCTAATTGTTTTTCTAATTTGGTTCACCTTTCCTCTAATATTCAAATGAATTAATACCTAAATTTTTGTCATTTTGAGATGGGTTTTAGACCAAATGTTTGATTGAATAATGTTCTTTTATTAATTACAACCTCTGATGAGGTGGTAAAAAAGTTGAAATTATAAAGGTGGACATAAATTGTGTCACTATTATGTGTTGTGCCTCTACTGATATTAGTGGAAGTCATATATCCTATTTAGGATAGAATAAGAAGTGTAAAGAATCTTGACGGGGGTACCAATGTGAGTGTGGATTGTCCTTTTAATTCTAAACATATATCTCTTTCAGAGAACATGCATGCGGTATAATATTAGATTGGAATGTCTGGGAATAGTAAATAACTATATTAAAAGGATCCATGAATTTTTACTAGTGTGTGTGATTTCGGAATCTATGTCAATTTTTCAAGAACCCTTCTGAAGGTAGAAAGGATGGGTCATCTTTTACCAAAGGACCACCATTATGGAAGATGCATCTAAGGGAGAATAATGCCATCCTCAGATGAAAATATACTATCATACTAATAGGAAATATCATAGTGGGAAAAAATATGGTCGTTAATATGATATAGAGCCTATTCCAGTTGATTTAGATGTTGGGCTAGTGAGTTTAAGAGGTTCAGTGTTTATTTCTTCTTCTATGTCCTCATATTTGTTTAACATAGGTGAATCCAATTATTTTATTTCATTCAATTTTATTAACTCTTTATGGATGAAACCATAGTTAATTATATATATAATAAATCTCTCCACTCCTTTGGGAAATAGTAATGAGTAAGGGTTTAAGTGTTTTGAGTGTCTATGTTTTTTTTCGGATTTATTATCTCTAAACTTGATTTCTCTGGTATTATTTTTGAAATGGATTTGATTGTGAGAACTAAGGTTTAGATTAACTGATTCTATTATAAGGTTTTATTCCTTTCTCTTATTGGAAAAACTCAAGTGTTATAGGTGATTGGGACCCAACATCATGTATTTTAGGGAATTTTATTCTAGATATCATACTTATTTCATATCATATATCTAATTTTTCTTGGATACCATTGTATGGAGTTTAGGGGTTTAGATTTTTTTAGAAGTGAAAAGGTTTTCCATGGATTCACCTAATGGTTTTTTTGGGTTTCTTCCCCATCTAGACGTATATTTCTCTATTTATCTACTCTCAGGGATGAGACCTATCAAATTTTTATATTATCAAATGGATCATTCTATATTGAAATAATTAATGGTTCTGTTAGAAGATCATGAGATAAAGGGGTTTTATTTTCCATATCATGTCACCATGGAAATTACCACTTCTATTTTAAAAGAAGGTGAATTGAAGTTTCTGATGTTCCATTGATTACTAGAATAATAATGTGGTGACCTTAAATAATAAAATTTTGTTTCCTTTAATCGATGATCCCTTTAACCAACTCAATGAAGTGAGATGACTTTATAAAATTTACATAATGTTGGGAAACCATCAGCAAAGCATGGGGAAGGTAGATATTACAAATACATCTTTTTTGAGAAATTATGGGAATTATAAGTATTTAGTTATGAATTTATGCCTTACTAAACCCCTTATTGGTTTTAAGAAGTAAAAGAACCAGATATTTCACTAGTATCTCGACACATTTATTGTGATGTTTTTTGATGATATATTGGTTTACTTAAAAAGGAAAGAGGACCATGAAGAACACATGGATGTTATCTTGGAATGTTTTAAAGGAACACTACTTATGAGACAAGTTATCTAGTTGTTAGTTTTAGATAAAGGAAGTGAAATTATTAGGTAATGTGGTAAGAGATAAATGAATTTTTATGGATCCAATGAAGATCCAAGAAATGATGTCTTAGGAGAGGCCTAAGAATGTTTTGAAGAATTTTTTTGAGATTACAGGAAATTATAGGTATTTTATATTGGAATTGTTGAGGTTGGAATATTCCATGATTTATTTGACTTGAAAGTGGGTGATATTTGACTACGATGAGAAATTATAAATATTTTTTTGGAGTTAAGTGTATGA
Source organism: Viscum album (assembly GCA_963277665.1). NCBI lineage: Eukaryota > Viridiplantae > Streptophyta > Magnoliopsida > Santalales > Viscaceae > Viscum > Viscum album. Next base: position 721,905,674 of record OY728148.1, read on the forward strand.
TTCACATTATCTCCTATTTAGATTTATCTAGTGTTGGGTTTGAGATATTCTATTTATTCTGATACTTTAGGTATGGGTTTGTGGTGTGTTTTGATTCAAGGAAAAAAATTTATGGCTTGTCGATCACAAAAATTATTCCCTCATGATTATAATTACTCTATAGATGACCATGAGTTAGTATAGGTTATGTATTATTTAAATATTTGGTGTCATTATCTATTTGGGAAGAGATTTACTATTTATAATGACTGAAAAGTACTTTTATTATTTTCAAAAACAATTTTGAGGAAAAGTGAGAAACCACAAATTCCAACAACACCCACAGGAAACCAACACAAAAACCCAGAAAAAACTACTGGATCAGATCCTCACTAGAAATTACACCATGACAACAAGCTTCATCCAAGCATATTCTTTCGACGAGCAGTACCATGAAGAAATGCACAGGCACAAAATAGATCAAAAATCCAGACCCTCTCATCATCCAAATCCAAAAAGGCATTTTGTGGTGAATACATGATGTTATGATCCACATCTAGAGAAGATTCAAGTAGAATGCTGAGGTCAAAACACTAGACTTCTCAAATAAACCAAACCGATAGTTGAAATCAATGCAGAAACATCTTGAACATCAATCTAGTCAAACAAACTCAGTAAATTCCAATTTAAAAAAAGTCGAAAAATATCAACTTAAGGTTACCAGAATCAGATTTCCCGAACAAATTATAGGATAAATCTGAAACCTAATTGTTGGATTCCTCCATCATCATCCTTTCAACCCCAGAAGAGAGTTGGTCCCATGATTGTATGTAATCCTCCATTATTATCTTTGCTTTATTGAATCCCCCTAACAGAATGATATGATGTTTTTAAATATATGTCTATTTCTATTTGTTGAGATACACTATGAGGGTCCTTTCCATCATCTTGGCTTACTTTTCTTTCAGCTTCATTGAGACCCAATACCTGCTCAGTCACTTACTCATCCTACCTCAATAGAAAATCCAAGGAATGTTCATCCTGGTTCCTCTAGCCTCAGGTGTCTCAAAGTCTCAATGGTTTTTCCCTTTCATTTAACTTTTTTGAAGAGAGATTCACCAGGGGAGGAGGTTAGGAGGAGTAAACCCTTCTACCCTTCTTCTTATTAAAACATCTATTTCTACTCAGTATTGACGCTTCGTTCGTCGAATTCCCAAGTTCACATCCATTGGACTCCTTCCCACATACCCCATATCCAACTTTCTCCCCTAGAACAGTAGGATCCAAACCCAAATCTACCTCTAAGAGGGCTTCAAACTTGTTCTTCAGATAAACAAGTGTCTAATTCAAAAAATCTGAACCCCCTGCATAAAATACCCCACCACTATCTGGAACATCTGCATCTATAGTGGGCCCTAAAATCCCCTTAAACACATCCACATTGTCCGGTCCTGATTCCTCAACAAAATAGCAATACAAATCCACCTTCTCACCACCTGTTGTCTGTTCCAGGACCCTATTACTCTCATTACTCTAAATTTCACCTTAGGCATGAACATGCTAATCCCATCCCCTCACCCTTCCATGGGTTGTGAGGACTCGCAATATCCAGCCTCAGTCGAATAAACACATCATATACCTTCATATTGGGATGATGTGCGATGGATTTTTCCCCACACAAGAACCCATATCAGCCTAAAAAATTCATTCCAATACCTCGTTGTTGAGATGTTTCTCCATGCCCATCCACACCGACAGAGGTTCTCAGCCTCAATAGTCTCTAACTATTTCAATTTTTCCCAAAAAAACCTCCTCACCAGTCTAAATAGTATTTAAATGACCATTTTACACTATCCTTGTTGGACCTGGGACTCCCCGATTACCAACCTCCAAGTGATTTCCTAATCTCCTTCCGACCATTGATATAAGGGCTCGATGATAGACCTCTGAATAATTCCCCAACCATCTACATGAAGAAAAAAGTATGTACAATTCTCCTAAACCGCATGTTTCTTCCACCTATACTCCTCATCAATTGTGATCCCAAAAAAATCAATGGGGCCTCTAGACACATCCAACTCGACACAGACTCACAAATTCAGAGGGTGAAAAAACGAATTTGTGTGGCTATCAGAACATAAATATCTACCAATAATATTACCAAGAATTATGATAAATTATGGGTTTTAGAATGGTAACAGAAGATTAGGGAAGCTAACCCAAATTGTAGCAGAAGGCGAGTCACGTTTCATATGGAACTCGGATGGCCATCAGAATAGAAAAAACCAAATACCATTACAGCATTAGGGGGCCCTAAAACAAATGTTGTTGAGGCCTTAATCATATGAAAATCAGATCATAAGATGGTGATTGTCATGAAATCCAATGGTATCCCTATCTTGAAGACCCCAAGAGTCGAAGAAAAACTGGTCGGAGGAGTCAACTGAATGCCTTCACTGCTTAAATCGTGCCACCCAAGTGGGCTTTAGAAGCACATATGTTTCTGTAAACTTTGCTGTCGAGATCTGGAGATTTAAGAAACCATTGATGATCTATAGAACTTTAGGGAATAACACTTCCTTTAGGAAAGGAGGGAGAAGGTAGGGGTTCTATAATGGATAGAAGGTCGAATATCCCTCCCCCACCAGGGGGGAGGGATCAGTGTGGTGGCTACCATCTTCAACGAGAGAAAGTAGCTTTCCTAGGGTTCCCTATAGGAAGTGATATTATTACTACTAGTACTTATAATGATCATAAATGTTTAAAGTACATATTCTTCTAGAAGGATATTAATCTTAGGTAGATGTTTTAGGTTGAGGATATCTCAAATTTTGATTTTTATCTAGACTACAACCCTAGAAAAGTGAATTTAGTGACTGATTCCTTGAGTCTAAAGATTTCAACTCAATAAGTGGTGTAATTTAGATATTATTTGAATTTTATGATCTCATTTATTATGTTTCTTCTATATGTCAAAGATTAGTGTGTGCAGGTATTCTTATCTATTTTTCAAGTATCACCCTCTTTGTATGATCAGATTAGTCCTAGGTAGGTATTATTCTTTATTGCTAGCAGATTATCATAATCTTAAATGATGGGAAGACCATGAGTGATAATTCTTGACATTATGATGGTGCTGTTTTTTTAAGAATAGGTTTGAAATTCTTCTAACCTCAAGGTGGAAGATACTATGTTGTGGAAATAATTCTAGCTAGTTCATTCACCTTAGGGATACCAAGATGTTTTATGATATTAAACATCCGTATTATTGGCCCAATATGAAGTGGGTAGTTGAAAATTTTGTATCTCAGTACCTTACCTACTAGATAATTAAGAACGATCACTATAATCTACCATTTTTATGATAACCTCTTTACATTCTCATGTAGATGTGGGATGAGATTTTGATGGAATTTATTATCATTATTCCTTAGTCTCCTAGATAGAAGAATGTGATATGGGTGTTTATTAGATGATTAATGAAATTGACCAACTTTTTTTCCATTAAAAAGTCAATGAAGGTATAAGTGCTTGAATGCATGTATTCCCAAGTTATAGTAAATCTCCAAGTAATTCCATCATCCATTTTTTCTAATCAAGTCTCGCACATTACTTATCAATTTTGTAAGGGTATTTAAGAAGTGCTGGTTACTCAGTAGAAGTTGAGTGTGGCCAATTATACTCAAATGGATTTTCATATGGAGAGATCTATTTATATTAATAAATTTTTTCTCTGTGGTCGTGTGATGGAATTCAATTGAACATTGAAGGAAGTCTTAACATTGGATGAATTTTCATATAATAATAGCTATGAATCATTAATAAAAATGTCCCCCTTAAAATATTTATATTTAATACCATGTCAGTCTCCTCTTTTTTGGATAGATTTTGGTGAACAAGAATGACTAAGGATATGATGAGTAAGGTTTTATTAATTTAGAAAAAGTTGTAAATTGATTAAAGTCAAAAAAACTTATTTCAACCATTTTTTCATTTATTGGTGATTAAAATTAGTTGTATGATGTTATTTAGAGATTCTACTTGGCTAGGACATCATCAATTAGGAAAATAGGATAATTTTATGTCATGTCATGTCATACCATTTGTGATCAAAGAGTGAATCAAGAAGGAAGAATACTAGCTGGACTTATTGTCTCAAATGACATTTATTCATGCTGTATTTCATGTGTCCTAGTTAAATATTTACCATTCTGACTCTTCGTACGTGGTTGAGGGGGAGGATATAGATTTGGAACCCAACACCACTATGGTTGAGCATCCTATTTTCATCATGGATCATCAGGATAGAGTGACGTAGGGTAAAAATATTCATATATAATGAGTGGTTTTGATGTGTGGTGGAGATGGACATCAGAATTGAGAGCATGTGTCCATGGTTCAATAATAATTGACTCACCTTTTCTCTAATGAGGAGCATTAATATCATTTTCATAGAAGAAAGTGTTATAGTGAAATCAAATTTGAGCCCAGGACGTCATTATTAGGAATATAGTTTCATATTTATTTTTTTATTCTTCCCTTTATTTCCTTATTTTTAAATCTTTTGGGTGATATGTGGTTTTAGATTATTGTTGGTTCACATCGCGACTAAGGGATGTTATGCCATGATAGGTTTTGGGGATCCAAAAATGAATATGTCCCTAACATGTAATATTAACCATGGAAAGGTGACTCTTACAATAAAGGGGGATACACTATGTAAGAGTACATAACATAGAAATTTTAATCCAAATGGATAGATAGAACTCTGAAAAATAGAGAAGAGATATAATCGGCGTTTGGGAGGAAATAAATGGATAACTAAAAAGTATAAGAGTCAATAATTTCATCTTATGCATGGGTACTCTCATGTAACTGTCCCAATGATTGTGAAATCAAAAATGGGTGGGTCACACCATGAAAGGAGTTATAAAATCATGATGTGACCCTGGTAATAGATCCATTTTCTATATAGATGGGTCAGTCCATGACCATGGAAGGTCATTCCATTACATGAACCATGTAATGGAATTATTTTTCTTGGATATCCATCACACTGAAACAAGGGGAGATCATTTCATGAATTGATCAAATAAGAGGGGATATTTTTTGGGGTAGTAAATCATACTAAAATGAGGGGCGGATTCACTGCAACTAGGTCAACCCATATTATTAAATGGTAAAATTAATATTTTTTCCCTTACATTATTTTAACCCCCTTATCCTTAGGTTTTCCCCACTCAAATGACATAGGGATTCCCAACCATGGGTTCTTCCTCCTAAAATATTTCTTGGTTTACCACTCTAGATCCAACTAAAATATTCAAGGTAAACTCTTGTTTTGTTATATATTATTTATCCCCTCCTATTTTAGTTTCATGGTCTTCCATTTAATTCATTCGCTTTTTACATATTTGGACATGGGGGAAAATTCTATAGCTATGGTAGGTTTCTAAATTGAATATATTGGGTTTCTAGGATCATAAGGATCCCTCCTCTCTATTATTTTTGTGTCTAGTGAAGGTGATGAGTTTAAGAGAGATTTAAGGTAGGTTCCTCTAGATAATGTATCATTCATTTGGAATACCTACAGTTCTTGGTTTTACTTTGGTTTTATTACTAAAATGTGATTTAAATTATTTATCAATGAATGTTATATGTTGATCAATTTTTTTATTTTCTTTTCTTGGATTATATAGTGTTTAATATGTTTTCCTTAAAAATACATTATGTACTTGTAAAGTGTTTGAGAAAATGTTTCAATGGTTTTTTTCTTCCAGATGAATTTTGAAATACATTTTGAAAATAGAATTATGTTATGAACTATGTTTTCTTAATCATGGCTATTGTCTATGAAATTATTTTGGTTTGTACATGGGAGACCATGGGTGTGTTTTTGTAACCTATATAGGTGATTCTATAGACTAGTTGGTGTAATATCTAATGTACATTTCAAATGATAATTTATGATCCGCTAATATTTGTTTGTTTTTTCAAGTTCACATAGGCAGACAAGTGTTCCATGAGAATGTCCTATTTTCAATTAGTCATAGAGGTTATATATATATTTCACATGTTGTTCATAGTTTTAATGTATTATTTATTTGTTCAAAATTCTGAATTTTAATATTATGATGTTGATTATTACTTATTGTCCATAGTTAGGTTTTTAAATTTTTTTTCTCATTCTATTTTTAGAACTTGGACTATCATTATAAAAGAAATGGTTTTTTGAATTTTTTTCCACCACTTGATTTCAAACCAAAAGTGTACTTGTAAAATGATATTTTCAAACTAGATGTAATGGTTTAACTTGAGAAAGGAATTGTCAAGACTCATAGTTGTATCATATTGGTATTGATCTCATGACTTTTATATTCATTTGGGTGTATACTAATTTACTTATGCCTAATTCAATAATAGGGAAAGGAGGAAAATTTTTTGATGAATATTATCAATACCTTTTCCCTCTCCCATGATATGGGACTTATGGTTATAATATGTCATAAGGTGATGAAACTATGGAATATCTTGGGGGTCATTTGTAGTGGATTTGGATTTTGGTTATGTATCTGCCTTGTTGGACTTCATTTTTTTTTTATTCATTTAATTTTGTAATTTGGGTTTACAAATCTACATTTGGTTTGTAAAGTGATGTTTGGATTCTATTTAGGTTGTATTATATTCTATTTTGATATTTCTATTAGGTGTATATATTTATTTCTGTGCATGAATATCTGATATATGGGTACATCATGCTAAATTTCTGGGTGGAGTCTTTATTTTTAATTATTGTATTACGAGGGTGAAATCCTTTCCATTGGATTATTCATATAAACCTATTGCTTATCACCATCCCAGGGTGATCAATAATGATCTTCAGACCTTGTGGTGAGCCGAGTCATGCAGCATATAGGGTTTACCTGGGATTGTTTATTATAAAATTGTATTATAGAACCCTTTTTTTATAGGAGTATGGTTGTATATATATTGGACCACTGAGGTTTGAGTAGAGTGTGTAGGGGGTTTCCCTAGATATCTGTTTTTCATGTAAAACATTGAGTTACTATGGGATTTTATCTATTTTTTCTTTGTTTGAAAATTATTATTTGGTATTTTGATATGGTTTGATATGATTTATAGTTTTTATGAGTAATTAGATGGACATTTATGTGCTATCTATAACAAATTGCATCTTAATGGACATTAAATTTCATGTTATAATGATCATACTACTAGAAAGGATCCTATGAATTGTATAGAGGGATTCATGTGTGAAACCTTAAAATTTCACATTCTTGTTTGTGATTATTTAGTGGAATTATCCCTTGGGTTTGGGGTGTCCTAGGTTTATAATTTTGAAATTTGTAGGATTTTCTCAGGATTCATAGTTAGTTTCGCATTTTTGGAAACTGTTTAGTGGAAAACAAGTTCCATCTATAGTTTTGGATAGAGGTGATCACAAATTCTACACATGGTTTGATAAACTATGTGAGATAATAGTGAAAATTATATAGTTCTAGAATAGTAGCAATCACATGGTCAGTGCATGGGTTGGTGAACTGTGTGAGATAACCATTCAAACTACTTGAGTTAGGGTTTTTTCTTTTTTGTTATTTTTATTAGAGGATTCTCCCCTAATAATCCCTATTTCTATTCTTCATATGAAGAACCTATACAAACAATTCCAAGACTCTCCAAGGAATATTTGGATTGGTTTCATAGTGTTTCTTTTTCGAGATCAAGTGGTAATGACTCCTCCTTCCTTCTCTTTTTAGTTTCTTCTCTTTTCCCATTTTTTCCACTAACCCTAATTTACATGTGGGCCTATTTTAATGAATATGGTTATTCTAAAATAAAGGTTTTATTTTTTAAGGATTTTGATCAATCTTAGGAGACCAATTCCAGTGGTTCCCATAATAAGTGACATGTTTTCACCCCTTAAGGCTGATGTTTCTATTATAATTTCTTTTATAAAAGAGCTGAATGGATTCTTGGTGCTTTGAATGTATTTTAAACTAAAATAAGGAATTATATGATGGATTGTTTTGTGTTATCAAAGGTTCTCCATGTTTTGTTGGTTTTTTTACTTTGGTAAAAATTGGAGAAATGTTTATTTGATTGTATCTTTGGTTTTAAATGGTATTTTATACACTCATGGTGTTTTATAAAAATCCATTGAAGGTATTCTACAAGAAAAATTACTGGTTCATGGTGTTTATAACAAATTTGGTTTTATAAAGTGTAGAGTTATTTTTTTAAATATGGTTTTACTTATTTTACGAGATTTTACCTTGTTTTCAAAAGAAAATTCCTTATTTATAAAGAATTTTCCTGGTTTTTTAATGGGATTCAATTATTTTAAAGAGTTTCCCTTGTTTTATAGAAATGGGGGTGTGATTTGTTTTGGATTATTGGTATTGGATAAATCCTTGTTTATTTTTCATGTTGATACATGAACATTATTTAAAAGATTTATAGGATTTACTTTATTTTTAAGGTGATATTTAAATAAAATTTCCAATGTTTTATTTTGGTTGTAGTTTTTTGTAATGTTTTATTTTCCTTGTAATTACATTTGGTTTCAAAATGGCTTATAAAAATGTATTTATAAAGAATATTATTTTTATGTATAAAGATAAGGAATGTTTGGAACCTTAAGGGAAGGTGGTTTGTTGATTTATGGTTATAACATAGTTAATCCCTTTTATATCCTTTTTATACTTTTGATTATATATTAATGTTATATGAATTGTGATTCATGGTTATGTAGTTTCGATTTGGGATTTTTATTGAATGTGATGTGTTATAGGTGGAATGTTTATGATTTTTGTGTTGTATTTACTTATTCTATTTGATAATAATCTTATAACATTGAGTTGATAGTGGTCTAGCTCCATTTTCTATGAATTGAGGAACTCTATTCAACTAATTGGTTATTAAATGGATGTTGGCTACTCTAGTTGAGAGTTACAAACCTTCTAGTATCCTCTAATTAAATGTTATGACCTAGAATGGGGGTTTTCACCGTTGAGATTAGTTTATAGATATTTGGGTGACAAGTTATGTGACCATTAACCTATTAGAATTTGGTTTCACTTTTTCACTTCTAATACACACTCCATTAGTCCCTAGATTGTTTCCTCATACTATATATCCTATGTTATTCCATTGTTTGGATATTGGTATGTGAGTTTCTTATCTTTTTTCATGCACCAATATTGATATATTAGTTATTTATTCATTATAATTATTATTGTTTGGATTTTTTGTTATTTATTAATGAATTTAATGTATTTTAATTTTGTTATATTTTCTATTTCTTATACACATGTTTGAGGTGTATGTGTATTGGGTTTTAAAAAGGGGAAATAGGGATTTGGTTTAAATTAAAGCCTTCTGATTTTTTTATTTTGAAAATGTTTTAAACCATGTGACATTTTTTTCTTTCAAAAGGGATATTTTAAATATAAAGATAAGGTTTAACTTATCTCTTTTTGAATTGTAAGTTTATTTAATAATTTAATGATTGGAATTTTGAAAATACATTAACTTGGTAAAGCTTCTTTGAACCATGTTTGATAAATTTTGTTTATTAAGAAATGATATGTTGAATGTTATGATTATTTATATTTTTTATAAAGGAAATGGAAAACCTAATTTTTTAATACCTTCAAGATTGTGGACTTGGTTTATTTAGAAAAGGAATGTAATGGACTCATGGTGGTATCCTACTGGCCTTTAAATCACACCCTAAATATTCATGTTGGTGCGTATGTAGTCTTCATGTTTGCAATATGGTTTTAGGTTTTGGATTTCATATTGGATTATTACAACTTTTTTTCTGTTGTTCAAAATTTCTAGTTTATGGTGGTAACTTGAGAGTCACATAGAGTTTTTTGGGGGTTTTATCTTAAGTTTGTTAGTTTAGTTTTAGGTAGTGTCTTGTATTGGACCTTAAGGGAACCTACCATTATTTCAGTTTATTTGTATTACCTTATTTATTATATATAAAATCTTTGTATAAAAATGTTTTCATTTGAGGAAAGTAATTATTTGTAAAATATTGTTGTTTATCTTGTTTGGTTGTATTTTTTAGTCTATATTATTTCTTTTGGAATGACCATTCAATAATAGGAGATCTCATGTTAGGTTCCTATTTATAAATATTAATTATTATAGTTTTTAAAAGTGGAAGAATCACTCCCATGTGATGAATTTTGATACCCTAGTGTGTTTCACCAGACCAGGCTGATCAGGAATGCACCCTGAGAATTTTTGTAGAGAATATTAGGTGGTGTGTCAGACTATCCTTGTTTAGTTCACTATAAAATGGTATTAATGGTCTCTTATTCTTTAGGGGTAAAGGTAGACTGGATCTTGGACCATCAGAGCTCATGTTTTGGGTGTGGAGGATTTCTTGTCCAACACTTCCTTATATGAGACCATGATATTCCACAGGTGATGAAGAGTATTCTTTTGATTTTTGTATTTATGGTATTTTATTCTTCAGATATTTTAATATGGGTATCTATTGAATTTTTAAAAATTCCCTAAAAGGTATATCGAGAAATTCCTTATTTTGTAATGAAATTGATGGAAATCCATGGGGCCCAAGGTATATCAAACCATGCATATCCCATGCAAAACCATTTTTTATAACTCCAATGGAACTCGTATGATTTCTAAATGGTCTAGAAAATAACATGGACAAACCATATTTAGTTGAGAAAGTTTTAAAATTTTATTTCTTTCACCCCATTGATGTTTTATCCCCTCTTTTGTTTGATGATTCCTATTGTGAGTGATAAATGGAATCTCTAGGGTTTAAATTATTTTTTAATAAAACTTTAGGGACAAAATTTTGGGATTTGGTATTTTATATTATTTTAAAACCATGTTTCTGGTTCTTGAGTTTCTCTACTGAAAATGTTTTTGGACACTCGAAAAAATGATTTAAGTGGATGAAATGAAATTTTGGGTTTTTATGGTTTTCAAGGAAATAATTTCATGAATTATTTATGGTGAAATTATTTATGTGTTTTGGTGTGTGTGGTTTAAATGGAAACTAGTTTTCAAGAAATTGTTTCCTTTTTATTATTGGGGTTGAGATATTTTTAAATTTTTTAAACCATTTGGTGTTTTAAAATAGAATTAAGGTTGTGTAAGGAATTTTTGAAATGAGGTTTCAAAAGCTATTTGGTAATCTTTTTTAATTTGATTTTTTAATTTTATCCCTTCTATTTTGGAATGTGACCCCTAAAAAGGAGTAAAAAATTCAAGAAATTAGTCTCTTGGGTAGTTACTCTAGTGATCCTGATGTGGTCTTCCCCATCTTAGAATATATTGAGAATTTAAATGGGGTAGCATGGCCTAGTTTTTCCTAGCTTGGGGATCACATGTGAGAGTTTCTAAATCAGTACCTGTTACTGTTTAGTGTTGATCAAGGATACCATGAAGTGATAGAGTTCCTAGTTATGATTGAAAATATCTTTTAATCACTAAGAAGTAAAATTTCCTCTAGTGTGATGTTAACCAATCATTTATTTGAAGTGTCAATTTTGTATTTCTGGAAGAACACTATCCATAACCAATCATTTAAACTTCTATATTGAGGATTTTTTAAGGTACTTTACTCTAGAAGTTTAATCATAGGATGGTGGTAATTTCAAAGGTTATGGAATTATTGAGTGTTAATAAAATAGATAAATAAATGAAATCATATGATGAACATTTTACTAGGATGGTACATTTCTCTCTTGAGTTGGCTATTGCTGATTTAAAAAAAGCTTGGTTCTTTTCTATATGCCTTTATTTGGATCTTAATTATAATGTATTTCATTATAGCTTGAATAACTTTATAGTTGTAGTGTATAAGTATATTTTTATATAATAATTATCATTATAAAAGAAGAAATACATTCTTTGACCCCATTCTGTGTCACTAAGAGTGTTCTAATGAGTAATAAGAAAAATCCAGTTGTGTAATATCAGTACCAATTGTCAAGGAAAGTTAGGACTTCCTATATGACAAGTATGAGGATATTTTATCAATTTGAAAATCTCGGTCATCTCCAAAGCATTTGTAAGTTGAGCATACCTCCAATTAAGAAAAATACTTGAACTTGGATTTGACTCTAGTAATGACCTTGGATATTGATTCCAGTTAGAGATTCAGATGTTGTTTTGTGGTTTTGGGATCATCTTATTTTGTAGACTCATTTTTTGAAACTTTTTCCCTATTTTATTTAAATCCCATTCCTCATATTTTAATAGATGAAAGAGATTTTGGAATTTTTTCAATTACTTTTTATATGCTCATTCCTTTATTCTTTTGATTCTTGTTGTCATTTTGTCATGGAATTGACCACGGTTTGAGGTCTGATAAATGACATGGGAATGAATTTGGTGGAATATAGGATATCATGGATAATATTATGGTTTTATGGTAGATTTTGAGTTCTTATAAGGTGGGATTTTATTTTGGAATCACCTTTTTTGGTTTTTCTATGATTTTTACCACGATTTATCCTTTTGGAAGTCCCATGAGTAGTAGTCATTACCATGTGTTTCCTTGTGGAGGCATATTCAGGTTTTGGGTGTTTCCACTATTTTAAAAGAGTTTTCTATTTTGATTTTTGTTCTGATCATATTGTGGATGATTCTTGAAGATGTACTCTCTTATAGTATTTTGATTCAGTTTCTTGAATATAGCAGTTTCATGGATGTTTGTATTTTTTGGTAGTTTTTATGTTGATATACAATGTTTTTTCCATTTTATATTAATTATAAATGTTGTGGAGATCATTGGTTAGCCTATTTTCACATTTCTTCTATGGGATCCTTTTAATATTATTTTAGTTTTTACATGCCAATGTTTTTATTACATACAACCTTAGTTACACAAGTGGTTTTGTTTTTGTTTTATCCTATGATCTTTCTCAAGACTCAGAAATCATTTTCTTTATGCATTTATAGGATTTCCTAAATATATATTAAACCAAAGAAGTATAAATACCAATATTTCATGCTATGAGGAATCTATTCTTAGGACTTATAGTGTTTTGGTGGTTGGGAAATCAATTAATGTTGTGATTGGTTTTCCTTGAGGATCAGGTTGTTCAGGTCAAATTTTTCTAGTCTCAATTTTAGGAGTTGTCCATTGGTTTAGATCCATATTTCCTTTAAGTTAGTATTTACCTTTACATTGACTTAATATGTTAATAAATTATATTATTATTAATTATAAAAGTAATAATTAACATGGTGGAGAGAATTATGAAGCCTTAAAATGTAATATTATTAATAATACTTATGGAGTTTATTTATACCTTGGGTGTGGATTATCCTAGGTTTTAAAATTTGAAATTATAAGGATTTTCTAGGGATAAATGGTTAGGTTCATAGTTTGGGAAACCTTATAGTAGAAACCATGTTCCATTGACAGATTTGTACAAAGGAACTAAAAAATTCTATGCACAATTTGGTAAATCATGTGAGGAAACCATGAGACCTCTATAGTTTTAGGTTAGTGGTGATCGCATTTTCTATGCACAGTTTATTAAATAGTGTGAGACCACTAAAGGAACTTCTGTATTTAGGGTATTTTTTTTATCTTTTTGAGTTCTTTTTTTTATATGATTCTCCTGTAATCCTCCCTATTTCAAACCCTTCATCCATAACACCTCTCATATCCCACATAGGCCCTTCCGAAGCTTCTCTAAGGTGGATTTAGAGTGGTTTGTTGGTGTTTCTTCATATTGATCAAGAGTAAATCACTCATCATTTATTCTCTTTCTAGTTACTTCTCGTTCCCCCTATTTTCCTATTACCTTAATGGCCATGTGGGATAATTTTAATGGGTATAGTGGTGAAAATATTTGGGTTTTAGTTTTTAAGGGTTGTGATCCGTCTTCTGAAACCTATTATGTTAGTTTCTATCATAGGTGATATGATCTCACCACTTTAAGTAGTATTTTTCATGAAAATTCATTTTATTAATGATTTACTTGGTTTCTTGGTACTTTAAAATTATTTTGGAACTAAAATGTGGATGTATATGATGCCTAGTTCTGTGTTATAAAAGGTTCTCCATGTTTTTTTCCTTTGAAAAAATTGGTGAAATTTTTAGTACAATAGAGTGTTGGTTTTAAATAGTATTTTTTCATTCAAGGTGCTTAATAAAAATATATTGAATGTTATATAGAAAAATTATTATTTCATGGTTTTTGAAACCAATTTTTTTTTATAAAGTGGAGTGCTATTTTGTTAAAAATGGGTTTCCATATTTTAAGACATGTTCCCTTGTTTTAAAATGAAACATCCTTCTATATAAATGGGTTTCCTTTTTCATATGATGGGGTTATCTTGTTTTAAATAGGTTATATTATTTTTAAAAAGGGAAGTCATTTCTTTTGTCTTGTTTATCTTTGATGAATCCTTATTTTTACATAACTAGGTGTCCTTATATTTTGGGGAAGGCACAAATCTTGTCATTTTTCTGTAATTTTCTACCAAGTTCTTAAGCAGCTATATTCCTGGAAAGAAAAAATCCATCTCTATGGCAGGAAGAATCTCCCTTATCAAATATACTATTGTTTCTAAAATGGTTTGCCCTGTGACGGTCTAAAAATGGCATGCTGTCTTAATTAAAAAAATTTGCAATCCAAAATTTCATTTGGACAGGTAGCACTGTGGAAAGGAAACTTGTGAACGTACTCTGGTTGACTTGTTGCAAACCTATTGATAAAGGTGGTATTGGTATAAAAAAACTTAATTACATTAATGAGTCTCTTCAAACCAGACTCACTTGGAATCTTCTCTATAATAAATCGTAATCCATTGATTTTCTATAAAATAGATTTCATGAAAATTTTAATAAAGGCAACTAAAATTTTCTTAACTCCTATATCTGGCCATCCATAAAAAATATTTTGCCTCCATTATGAACAACTCTAGGTGAATGATCTCTAGAGACTCTTCCATGAACTTCTGGTTGGAAAAATGGAATGGCACTCCCTTAATTTCCATGGTTCATCCTGGCCAAAGTCTTGAGAATACCAATATTTCTATTAGATAGGTTCTAGACTCACAAAATTATCATCTCCCTAAAACCATTATGAATTTCATTGAAAACTATCGTCTCTCTATCACTAATGATTTCTTAATTCGGGAACCTGCAAAAAATGGTATGATTAATTCAAAAAAAAATTACAATCATTCTTTTGTAACTTTGAAAGTAATTTTTGTTGGATAAAATATTTTATCAAACTTGGATAAAACCTTCAAGATTCACTCTCATTTGGAACCATTCTAAAAACAGGGTCCCCACTGATGGAAGTATTTAATCCTATGGTATTCAACTCTGTTCTAAATGTAGACTCTATAATCAACATGGAGAAGATACCAACCATCTCTTTATTTATTATTCCACTACTTATGATCTTTGGAATTATATTTTTGACACATTGGACTGTAGATGGCTGACTTATGACTGTCAAATCTAAACTAAAGAGATGTGATGGTACGAATAATGCTCATAAAATTAAGAACCTTTTTATTTTTTTTTCTCTGAGCATCACCATATGATATGGTATTATAGAAATTCTCTTATTCACCACAAGTTCTCATTTATCCATAATGCATGTCGAATGAGGATCTTTATTTCCATACGTGAAGAAACTACAATCCAATGGGGACATGGAAACAACACTGTAAATGACTTTTGAATCTTGAAACATCTTCGTATCTATGTAAACTTCTACCAACCCCTCCGTACTTTTGATTTTTTTGGCATGCTCCTTTCCCTGGATGGATTAAGGTTAACGCGTATGGTGCCTCCAAAAGAAATCCAGGCCCTGTGGGTTATGGTTCCCTATTTAAGAACCATCTTGGTCGGATCCTTGGTTTCTTTTATGGTAGTTGTGGAATTGCTTCTTAAATAGAGACCAAAATGATGTGTATGGTAAATTCCATCTCCTTTACCAAGAAACATGTTTGGAAGAACCTCTAGATTGAGAATGAATCTACAACCATTGTACAAGCAATATTGAATGGTGTGACACAACTTTCATGGCTGATCACCACCTGCTAGATAGACTAAATATTCTCTTTTCTTGAAATGTATTACATCATCACTCACTTATATCATGAAGTTAACATGGTTTCTGATTTCTTATCTAACAAGGTAATCAATCAAGATATTACCTAGCTTGATGATATTCCTACTGATTTACCCCCTTTCATAATAAGGATTGTAATTTGTTTTTTTCTTTTAGTCTCTTGTGGCCTCATCCTTTTATTATAATTATTGTGTCATGGTTTCCTATTCAAGGCACCATCCTATTTAAAAAACATTCATTGAAGTTGATTTTGAAAGAGGATTTTAAAAGTTGTTTTTGGTTTTTCTTTGGTGTTATATGTGATTTCCCTTGAAACTATGTTTGGTTTCAAAATAGATTATAAAAAGGGATTTCCAAAGAATATTATTTTTATGTTTAAAGATAAGGCATGTTTGGAATATTAAGGGAAGGTTTTTTATTGATTTATTTTTACACCCAAGTTTATCACTTTCATACTCCATTTTATGTTTTTTATATGTTTTAAATTAGTTTGAACTTTGATTCATGGTTGTTTAGTTTAGATTGGGTCTTATTATTGAAGGCGGTGTGTTGGAGGTGTAAAGTATATAAATGATGTGTTGTATTTCATTAGGATATTTGGTTGTCGTGTAATGAAATTTAATTGATAGTGGTGAACCTCCATTATCTATGACATGAGGAACTCTAGGATACTATGTAGGGATTCAAGGGACAATGACTATTCTAGTTGAGAGTTACACACTAGCTAGTATCCCCTAGTAGTATGTTAAGACCTATCTTGGGGGTTTCTTCCAATGAGAATTATTGGGAGTTGTTTTGGGATGTGTTATGTGACAATTAACCAACCAATAGTTGGTTTCACTTTATCATGTCTAGTACTTTCTCCATTAGTCCTTACATTTTTTCCCCATGTTATGTATCATATGTTATGAACTTTTTTTTTGTATATTTTCATGTGAGTTTCTTATCTTATTTTCTTGAGACTAATTTTATGTATTAGTTATTTATGATTGATCATTACCATTTTAATTCTTTCCATGTGCCATTATTGTCATTTTTATTACTTCCCTGGACATTAATTTTGTTATGTTTTCCCTTGATTGCACTCTTGTTTGAGAAGAGTGTGCGTGTTGAGTTTAAAAAAAAGGACAAGTGGCAT
Organism: Viscum album; assembly: GCA_963277665.1. Classification (NCBI taxonomy): domain Eukaryota; kingdom Viridiplantae; phylum Streptophyta; class Magnoliopsida; order Santalales; family Viscaceae; genus Viscum; species Viscum album. The sequence continues at coordinate 721,922,912 of OY728148.1, forward strand.
TTGATTTAAATTAAAGCATTTTAAAATGTTATTTTAATGGTTTTAAACCATGAAATGTATTTTTTTCAAATGGGATGTTTAAATAAAAAGTTAATTCTTCCATTGTTTCTTTTTGATATTTTAATTACATTAAAAAGTTAATGGATGGACAGTGGAATGAAATTTACTTCTTAAATCCTTTTTAGGGAATGTTCTATAAATGGTGTGTGTTTTCGTAATCATATGTTGTATGTAACTTTTTTTTTCATTTTTTTAAAATTAAACTAAAAACCTATTTTTGTTAATACCTTCAAAACAGTGGACATGGTATATTAGAAAAGGAATGTAATAGAATCATGGTGGTATCCTACTAGCCATTGGATCAAACAATAAATACTCATGTTGGTGGGTATATAGTATTCATGATATCTATAGGGCTTCAGGTTTTGGATTTTTGGTTGGATTTTCATCACTTTCATTTGGGTTGCAAGTGATGTTTGCATTATGGTGGTGACATGAGAGGCACATTGAGTATTTATGGTTTTCCTCCTAAGTATTTTGGACCAGTTTAGAGTCATGTGGTATATTATACCTTTAAGACACATGATTTTATTTTATTTTAGTGGTATTAACTTGATTTGGATACATATTTTTTATATATTTTTCTTTTCTTTGTAGAATATAATGTTTTTAAAACATTTTCATTTACTTGGAGTTTTATACCTTGTTTGGTTGGATTTTTTTAGTTCAGCTTATTTAGTTTGGAAATGTCATGAATTTATGTAGATATAGTGTTGGGATCTTAGTTAGAACCTTTGTTCAGCGTAGTTTTAAATTAAGTTTAAATCATTTCAAAATGTTCATTTATGATTCCCTAGGGCTTTTCTCCTTCCTAGGGTGATCTGGAATATTCCTTAGGCCTTTTAGCTGAGTAGTTCGGGTGGCATGTTAGGAAATCCTGGGTTTGTTAACTACACCATAGAACATACACAATAGGCTAACCCTCATTGGATCTCATACTTATTTTTTTCATTAAGACCATACTACCTTTGGTGTAGGGAGGTGAGTGAGGAACAAACTGAGTGGTGGATCATGCCTAGGAATTTCCAAGCAGAATTCACCGATATTTTTTGGTGAACAAGGATATCAGAAACTCAAAGGGAGAATGGAAACTATTGGAGATTTTTTTTTATTTACATTAAAACCTTGAGATGTTCAAGGTTTTATTTTTATCATATATACTATAATTAGCAAGATAGAAGTGGTTTTAGTCTTTCACATAGGCCATGATGCATGGGGATATAACTTGGTATGAGATCAAGGTGATGTTCAATTAGTAGTATTACCTAGAAAACTTGAGGATGGTGAAGTATATGTAGTTTATGATGTAGGATAAGGGTGATCATTCTGTGATGGATTATTCTACTTGGTTTTTTTAGTTAGTTCATTTTCCTGTAAGAGAATTTTGAAAAAATTACCAAAAGGCTCAACTTTTCAATAAATTATTAATATCATAAGTATGATCAAATATTTTTAATTTTTTCCTTGTCAACTAATTTTGAGGTAGTTAATAAGGCATTTATAGATGAAGAGAATATATAAAGTTAACTTGTATGTTTATTTCCATTACTTCTAGGGGTGAAAGTTTGAGTTCCACTTTAGTACATAGAATAAAGTATGAGGAATCATGATAGGGTAATATTGAGAGAGTGGAGAGAATTTATTATTATACTCTTCCGTCTCTATCAAGGCTCAAATAGGTGGTGTTATATTAGTTTGGAAGGTTAGGTTACACTATATAGGTATTCCATGAGGACCTAATGACTTCCGACCACTATGGGTTCTTTAAAAATCTATAAAACTTTTGTAGATATATTCCTCAAAGTAGTATGGTTATGTATTCTATTACAAGAGGATCTCAGGTTCAATTGGATAAATTTAGGTGAGTGAGATATCATACTTTTCTGAAGAAATATTATAATATTTCTTATAAATCTCAAATAATATCAAAATCTAGGAATTTATATACATACAATCTTATTTTAGAGGATTTACATTCTGGTCCAGTTACCGTAAAATGTTAGAAGATAGTGTCTTCTTCTATTACCTTGGATTGATTTGAAATAAGTGAACCAAATTATTTTATTTCATCCTTTTTGATTGAACATTTTGTGTTATGACTTGATTTGATGTCGTATATAAATGACAGACCCACTTCATTGTTAAATAGGAGAGAGTAAGGTGTTATGTGTTCTAAGTTCCATGTGGTAGTTTTCAATGTTAAAGTTGTTTGGGATTTATTAGTTCACGGTTTTGGTTTCTTTAACCTTATTTATATCAATGATTATATGGCAATACTTAAGGTTCAAATCAATTAATACAATTTGAATGTTTCTAAAACTAGAAACACTCACAAATTCCAAGGTGGATGGATACAAGATCAAGTATGGTAGGTCTTATTATTCTAGAGGTTAGATCAATTTCATGTTTGTTATCTAGTTTTTTCATATAGTTCATTTAATAAAGTTCAGGTGGTAATCATTATTTATTATTGATTAGGTACCCTGAGGTTTTCCCTAATGACTTCTTTGTTTTTCCTACCTAGTATGAGGTAATGTTCTTTATTTAATTAATCCTAGAGATGAGTCCCATATCTTTTCCACTGTATCAAATGAATCCTGTTAAATTTAAATAATTAAATAACTATCTATAATATCTTGATATAAATTATTTTTTTTATGTTAGATCATTAAAATGGGAATCACCATTTTTATTTTCAAATAATAAAAAGGAAATTATTAGACATTACATTGATTACAGGATCTCAATTTGGTAACCCTTAAGAATAATTTCATATTTCCATGGAACAAAGAACTATTTGACCAGATCAAGGGAGAAAAATTGTATTCTATGTTTGAACTAGGTTTGGGATTCCATAAGCTGAGGTTGAGGGATTCAGATATTCCGAACATAACTTTTTAGTCTAGGTATGGGCATTATAAAAATGTAGAAATATTATTCAACCTTATTAATTCCCCAAATATTTGTATATACATGGTGAACATAATCATCCACAAATATCATGAAACCTCTATTTTGGAGGTTTTCATTTATATATTGGTTTACTCCATGATGAGGAAGGAACACAAGGACTAATAGTATGGTGTCTTGGTAATATTAATGGAATGACACTTGTATGAAAAGCTGACTTAATGATAGTTTTGGATCCAGGAGGTGAAATTATTAGGTTATATAGTATATAGGAAAGAAATTTATATGGATCTTGAGAAGAATTATATGGTTATTTCATAGGTGATACTGGTGAGTGTTTTTGAATTTAGTAATTTTTTGGGAGAAGCAAGATAATATAGGTGGTTTTCCTAGCCCTTCTCAAGGACAACATCTCCTTTGATATATTTTACTTTAATGTAGATGAGATTTAATTAGGATAAGAAATTATATATATATTTTAAGGATTTTATGGTCAAATTTATATCATCTTTTATTTTGATTCTTATGATTTTTTTCAGCTATGTTGTTTATTATGATGCTTCAAGTACGTGGTTGATGTGTGTTTTTATATAAGGTAACCATATTGTGTCCTATGGATCTCACTAGTCACACCCTTATGAGGAGAATAACCTTACCCATGACATATAGTTATGAATGATGATAAATTATTTGAAGACTTGGTTCCATTCTCTCTCCGAGAGAGGTAAATTGTTTATAATGAACACAAAACTTTAACGTCCATGTTCCCCCAAAAGGATATGAATCGCATGAAAAGTTACTAGGTTGAGTTTCTACAATGTGTTGATTTTTACCTAGACCACACACATTAAAAATGGAATATAGGGATTGAATCCTTGATCTAGAATCTTCAGACTCAATTAGTAAAGGAATCTACAGATGAGTGGTATTTGGTGAGATTATTTTCAAAGTTTCATCTAAATGTGAAAGAGGAATATAAGAATGATTTCTTATCTAGTGTAAAATTCACACCCTTCTTATAAGATTATATGTGACTCAAGTTGCAATGAAATCCCAAAAACCAATGGATTAATAGAATCATAAATTATTGGGAGGTCTCAGGTTATTGGCCTCAATTTTAGATTATCCCATTTATTTTCAGAAGTGGTTAGTCACTCTAACGACCATGATACTAGAGGTGTTGAGTAGTGGGAATAAATATTTCTAGTTTTTTCACCCTAAGGTTGCAAATATATTTTATGATCTTAAATTTTGGTATTCTTTTCCATGATAATGTGAGAAATTTCAAATTTTGTATCTTAGGGCCTTACCTACTTGAAAATTAAGACTTAACACCCAAAGTTAGTATGTTTATTGAATACTATTTCCATTAATATATTGGTGTGGGATGAGATTCATATGGGATTATTTATTTTCCTCTATTGGTCTCCTAATGGGGAAAATTAAATACGATTTATTATCAACTGAGTTAGAAAATTGACCCACATTCTTCCCACTAAAGAGTTGATAAAGTGGAAAGGTCTTGGATTCCTATATTTCCAAGAGATATTAAAGCTACATGGAAATACATTAACCATTGTTTTTTTATCAATACTCATGCTTTATTTCCCAATCCTTAAAGGTTCATTAGGAAGTGATGTTATCTCTATTAAATCTGAGCATGACCTGTCATCCATAGATGGATTTTCAGATAGAGCGGTCTATTTATATTCTTAAAGATTTTATATGAGTTTGTGTTCTTAAATTTAGTGGATCATAGGAGAAAAATTTACCATTTAACGAATTTTATTATAATAATAGCTATGAATCCTTGATAAAAATGGTTAGGATTGAAGATTTATATGGATGAACATGTTGATACCCTTTGTTTTGGTTATTATTCAAAGAGAATACCTTTTGGGAACCAAGAAATATTTGTAAAATTATGAGTAAGGTCCATTTGAGTCATAAAAGGTTAGTAATATCCTAGAATTTGAAAAATTTTATGGTGCCCATATCCATCATCTGTTGTATTTTTTATTAGTGGAAAGGTGCTTTTTAGAGTTTCTCCTCAGCTGGGACATCATCAATTGTAAAACAAGGTTACATTTCCATCATGTTATTTCATGAAATTTGAGATTATAGTTTATCTCAACATGGTGGAATAATAAGATACGATTTACATATTAGATGGAATCTATTCGTGATGTATTTTGTCTGTCCCAACTGAAGAAGTAATATCCTGACCCTTCTAACATGTTTTAGTGGGAGGATGTTGATTTGAAACCCCATACCACCATGGTTGAGTAGCCTGTTTACATCTTGAATAATCATGACAGAGTGATATGGTCTAAATCTATTTCTTTATTCCTTGTCCTTTGGAAGCATGGTGGTAAAACCCACAACACATGAGAGCATGAGGCCTTGGTGTGGAAACAATGGCCTCCAATTTTATCTTTTGATGGGTTACATGAACTTTGTATGGGTAAAAATTGACATGGTGGAGAGAATTGTGAGACCCATAATGTTATTTTCTGGGATAGCATTTCATATTTATTTATTTATTCTTTTCTTCATTTAGTTACTTAATTTTATAGATTTTTGGTGAATAACAGTTATAGACTATAGTTGGGTCAGAATACAACAAGAGGAGATCATTCCATGATGTTTTGTTAGGTCAAAAAATGGATATGTACCTAACATATAAGAGTAACCATGAAAATTCACTATTATGTGAATGGAGGATATCGTATATAAGATTCCATAACATAGAAAATTTATGTAAAGAAATAGGTTGTGCTATGGGATAGAGGGTCACACTGTGAAGGGTTTTTGGAAATATGAAATTGGATAAATTCCATGAATAATAGAATTTAATTTACTCTTATTCATGGGTAACATCTCATAAGGGTCCTAGTTTTTTTGAAATTTGGAAGGACTGGGTCATTCCATGAAAGAAGGGATCACATTATGATGTGACCCAGGGAGTAGATTTTATTTGGGGATATAGATTGTGGTATGGCCATGGGTTTTCAAAAAATGATTAGTCTTGGTAATTTGAATTTTTTTCTCAAAGATATACCATTCCATTACTAGACCCAATAATATGGGATATTTGTTTGGGAAATGTATCAAGATACAAGTAGGGGAAGTCACATCCTGAGCAGGCTTGGACAATTTTGTAAATGGTGAAATTCCTCTTTTTACCTTACACAAATTTAGCCCCCTTATTCTTTATTCCCCACTCACTTGACATAGGGATTACCAACCATGTTTTATTCCACCTAAAATATTTCTTGGTTTCCCTATGTTGATTATAGTGAAATTATCAAGGTAAAATCTATATATATTATGGATTTCTCATCCCCTTCTTCCATTTATTTCATGTTCTTGTAATCTATCCATCCATGGTAACCAATTATATGTCTATAGTTGGATTTTAAATATAAACTCTTAGATTTTTAGGCTCGTGAAGGTATCTTCATACCTATTCTTATAGTTCCTAGTGAAGGTAGTGAGTTTTCCCTGGATTTAAGGTAAGTGTATCCATAAAATGTATATTTTCTTTAGCACACCTAGGGTTCTTCGGTTTTCTTGGTTTTATTGATAAAATGTGTTTGAAATTATTTATTTAGGGGGTTTTTATATTAATTTATTATTTTTATTGACTTTTGTTTTATTATATGGTGTTTCTATATAGTTTTTCTTAAAATTATTTTTGTGCATGTAAGGTGTTTGAGAGAATGTTTCAAACAAGCTGTTAGATTCTAAATAAATATTAAAATATGTTTTTAAAAGGGACTTTTGTTTTGAAATATGTTTTCTTGGTTATTTATATTGGATATGAAATTATTTTGGGTTTCACATGGGAGACCTTAGGTGTGTCTTAGTTAGAATGATAAGTGTCACACTAGCTTAGTTTGTGTGCTTGCCATGGGTTATTTCTAGTGATACTAAAATATATACTTGGATTGGTTTATTTTGTAACATTCACATAGTCTAACTAGTGTTCTATGAGTGAGAGTTTGTTACCTTTATTCCTAGAGGTTAGATCCCCATGTTGCGTGTTATTGCAACTAAGAGGTTCCCTATTTGATTTTTTACAATAACTAAGAGGATGTATGATGTGTTTAAAATAACTATTGACTAAAGGTTGAATATAATGAATACATGATGTTGTAATTAAGAAGAAATTAATAGATAAATTTTGATATATCTATATATTAAGGACTTTACTTTGAAGATAAATATTTAAGTGTTTTGAAGTTGGTGAATTTTTTTTTCTGGAAGATGTAACCTAGAGGATGATTTTTTTTAAATCATAGAAGAGTATAGTTAGAATATAGAATATTTGTATATTCAATTATGGTTTAATAATAGGAATATTAGTAATGAATATTCACAAATATATTCTAGAAATGGAGTTTGGTACTCCAATGATGGATTTTTGATGAAAGATAATACCTAAAGGTTTTGATGGATATCACTAGATATTGATTATGTTTAATATGATTATTTAGGTATATTATATATTTTTAAGGATTTTTAGATTTCAAGGAATTATTATGAGTAATGTTAAGATTACTATAGGAGATTATAGAAGCATCAGGAAAGGGACAACACACACCAAGACCATATTTATTGCACTATGAGGATGAGTTTTTTGAGTATAATTTTTAATCTTATAGGGTTATTCATGATGTGAGCACAGAGGTTACACCATAAAGAAATTTTTCATATGTTTTTTCACCTAGGTTTATAAGGTTGAGTCCCTTTTCAAATTTAGAGTTTCAATTTACATGTTGTTCCACATATGTTTCATCATGAAGGATGCTTGGTGACTTTTAGCGCTACTGGAAAAGGATTTCACACCATGAGAGGTTTTGAAAACACTGTGAATAATGGAATGTGGTTCTTTAGTGGTTCTATTCAAATTAGCTCAACTTTTGTAAATATTTCAAACTATGATATAACCAAATCATATTATATCATTTGAAGGGTTAATTCTATAATCACATGATATAAAAAATAAAAATTACCATGAACGTGAAATATTGTATTACTTTGGTTCTAATAATTGGTACGTGTTTTGGAGCCTTATTGTGTGCCAATATCCTTCATGAAATTGAAATAATTTTTGGGAGAAATTGACACATCATGCTTTTAAGGAGTATGTAACACCTTAATATATTTTATCTAGATAATTCAATAATAATCGAGTATTTGGAAAACTCAAGATGTTTTAATTACTTTTGGGAGATCTATTAACTATCCATTAAAGTTACAATGGTGGATATTTATTTAAAAAAGTTCCAAAGGATGTATTCAAATGAGTGTAATTTGTTAGTAGACATAGATTTGGATTTTGAATTTGGTGTTAAAATTATTCTTGGATATAGAAGAATCACATGTGAATATTTAAAAAAATAGAGAAAAAGAATACAAAATAGATCACTCTGAAGAGAAGGAATTGTGTGTTTTGAGATGAAAAGAATGAAGAAAACAACACATGATAAATTTTATATCTAATTTAAAGGAAGAATGAGTTACTTTTGTCTGGTATTTCTTTGAAGATCATGTTTTTAAGAGCTTTTGGGAAAATCATTGAAGATCTGAGAATATAATTCCCTGAAGATAATTTATATGGTGAAATTGTATTTGTACTAATGTGTTTATATATAATAGAATAGAAAGTGTATATTTCTATACTATAATTATTACTTGTATTGTTTCTTCTATGTAGATTTTGATCAAAGATCAAAGGATTAACTCTTCTCACAAGGATTGTATTATATTAGGAAGTGGGATTTGAAGGAGCACTTGGTATACACTAAAGCATCACATATGGATTTTATGATATAGAATTAATGTATTTATCTTTGATGGAACTTTATATTATTAAACTAGTAAAATACCAATTTTAATCTAAACTAATATCTTTTGGAGCTATACAGAATGAAGGATAAAGGAAGTGACCCTTGGGAAGAAGAGAGATAATCCATAAACCAATAAATTGGAAGTGAGGCTTGTGAGGCAATGATCTTATCCCTAAATCTTGTATAAGAAGTTATTCTTGGTAATGGGTAACCTTACAAAAATATTGTATCAACCAAAAAATGATTAATATTATATTTAAATACACTAACATAATGTTGAGTGTATTCTCTTTGGATGTAGCCAATTATGGGTGAATAAATTGAAATATATGTGCTCCTAATATATATATTATGTACACATGCATGATATTAAAAGTGGATGTGTTTGAGGAATACATAATTTGAATAAATATTCCTTCTAATAAAGGAACATGATCCAAAAGAAAGGGACTAATGAGAAAAATATTATTTCTATAAACACCTTGACATACCCTCCTCCCAGTGTGTCCCATGTTCCTACACACATTTTTTTCTTGGTTGTAATGTGTAATTTAATTGTTCCCACTTATTCATTTGGATATTATGATGTTGACTATTCCATGTTTCCCTCAATTATTTTTTCATTCCCATATCCAAGAAACTTATATAATGTTTATTATCTCTAAAAACCCTTATTTTTGAAATGGATTTTCACAATTTGATTATAAAATAAAAAGAGTATTTATAAAATAATTTTTTAAAACTATAACTAATGGTTTACATTTAGTATGCCATTGTGTATATTATTAGTGGTATCTTACTGGAATTTACCTCTCACCTTTATTATGCCTTTGGGAATATATATATTTGGATATATATGATTTATAAAAGGGAACAAAGATGCATCTTATGGAGAAACTTCATCATTCCTTCATCTTTATTTGTGGTAGGAAAATGGTGGTGACTACATGTCATAGGGTGATAGAATTGTGGAGTTACATTGGTATCCTCTAGTAGTGGCTTCCTATTTTGGTTATGCATCTATCTTATCTACCTTTCTATTATTATAGGTTCATTTTTTTGGATGGTTTACCAGTTTACTTCTGGTTTATAAAGTGATGTTTATATTCTATCTGTACTATATTATAATCTATTTTTATGTTTTATAAATTATATATTTTTATTTATGTGCCTGGATATATGATATATGGGAACATAAAACTATATTTTTAGGTGGAGTACTTATTTTGGACTGTTGGATTCTATGGTTGAAATCATTCCCATTTGATTAGGTTTGATAATCCAATGATTGTTTCCATCCGGTGGTGATTGGGAATGTGGCTCAAGCCTTGTGGTGATCCTTTTTAGGTGATGTATGAGGTCAACTAGAGTTAATTCATTATAGTTCATCTATCACCAAAGCTCACAAAGGATCGTTCACCAAATACCACATCCAAGTATAACTTCATAATATAAAAATAATATATTAAGACGACACTATGAAACCAATCCCCCATGGTCTTTTCACTCTCATTCCCAAAAAACATCATGTACTATTATCCATATTGAAAACATGAAATCAAACATCACATCCCATTTCACAAACATATCATCATAATTATCACATATTCACTACTATACATCATCACATTGCCACAACCACATATTTAACATGTACCATTATAAAAATTCATATCTCAACCTCTCCAAATATCCAAAAAATTAGGGAATCATGTACATAAAGAACATAATCCTCATGTCCTCCTCTTTCCATGGATGACCTCTACCATATATCATCACTGCCATCACATAACTGATTCAACCATTATAACACATAATATAACGTTAATCCATTTTAGTCTGCATTATTATACCTTATTTGAGACATCACATATCATAATACACCTAGAAGTGATAATGGTTATGTGTTGGTAGTCAACTATCCATTCCCTCAGCAACTCGGATGTTGGGGAAAATACTTGGAGCCCAAAACATTTAGGCATAAGTAAGGTTACATGACTCATGTTGGGTACATATGAAATCAAATATAGAATATATATATATATATATATATAAACTCTCATACAATCACTAACAATGTTTTTATATAAAAACAACATCTTCACACCCATCACAACCACCACAATTCCATTAGCATCCACTAACAACCATAACCATTTATACATCATAAACCATACTCACTTCCCACACAAAAAAACAATAAAATTAATCATAACATATCATTTAAATATTTATTATTTCACAAAAAATATTGCATCCATTAAGACATTCATTTAAAAATTCAATTTCAATCCATTCATTATCCAATAACCTCATTTTATCCCATCCATTACCTGGTCATTTAATGCTTTACATTCATTAGAATCCCATAGTTATTCAATTGCATCCCACACCCATTATCACATTAAATATTACCATTCACATTCCATTACCACGATGAAACTTTAATATAACCCATATAAACCTATAACTATCCCATTCCATCAACCACCATAATATCCAAACATCACTTCTTTCCTACATAATCAGATATGCTACTATTTCACATCAATGACCACACATTCCCATTAACACCATGGAAAACCATACATAAAATCCAATGAAAAATTCAATCCAACATCTAGAGACATGAAAAAACAATATTCTATTTATACAACACCAATCACAGTAAATTAAACACTAACCAAAAAAAACCAAAAGAAAACTAGTATCCAATCACATCAAATAACATCCTTTCAATTATTATTCACAATAATTTATTATAGACAACATATAAAAAATTAACAATATTGTAAATTTCCAAAAAAATATTTCATTACAATTATTAAATGATTAAAATTTTATAAAATGTTTTTAGTGTAATTAATCATAGTGATAAATTATATATAACATAATAATAAACATACATTATCCGCAACAAAAACCAATTCATTAATCACAAAAAATATCTTTAAACAATATAACATATGTGAATCAACCCTTCCATTAAATTTATTTTATTCAATTTAATTACCCTCAGAATTTAATCCATACCATATACCAAAGAAATAAAATCATGAAAAGTTCATGATTTACAAAAAATAAAGAGGGGGATTTTTTTAATTCCCTACATCAACTGATGTTTCAACAACCACTATGAAAGACCAAGAGTAAAAGATGATCACAAGACTATGATAATGAAAAAGAAAACTCAAAAACCTGGAACATAGAAATACACATAAATCCATAATCAAATTCTATAAAAACCAACCCTAACATAGTATCATAAATACTTTAAAAATAAGGACATGAAGAAACTTGAGAGAAGGGAAGGGAAACTCACATTAGATCACAACTAGTTTTTCCACATGAAACCAAGATCTAAATTTGATCAAAGCTCACTCAAAGGTATCCAAATATTATATTTTAGTCACCCAAGGTTCAAGGAAAATAAAGGAAATAGTAATTATTTAGATTCGACTCTGAATTTATAATAAATATGTAAGTTTAATGAGTCACAATGTGACATGTCATGGTCACACCGGGACGGGGATAATTCGATTTGACAACCTTAAATCACATCACGAAAAACCATATCTAACTCATTTAATAATATTTCAACCATAATTAATTTGATATCATCAATGAAGGTTTAGGATGTGAAAATAGATCCATGGTTTGTTTACACCGAAAAAATAAAAACCCACAAAACTAAACCTATAAGTCTCAAAGTTTTTATAGAGGTGTCCACGCTACGATAGCCACTTGTGAAATAATGGAAAACTCCCCAAAACCATTTTATAATATTAATAATACCCTTACATCATGATTATAAGAGTAGGAAGGTTTTAAGATATTTTATCCATATATTAGGTTCTCACACCAACATAAGGTTTTTACCTTACCAAAATTCACATTAAAATCCTTCATGCCATGATAGTTATAACCACAATGTGACCCTACATCCAAACCAAAAAATAACACAAAACCTAACATACATGGATTACACCCTTATATTATAAAACTTAATAAAACCAAATACCATAACCTACACTATTACTCAACCCTTTATAGTTTTTCACACCAGACTGCAATACTCCTCTTTCTTTTAGATAACCATATATACTTTGATAACCAATTACATTCCATGAAACATCCTTTATAGAAAAAATATATATTCCAACTCCACCTTTTCTTACCTTAAATTCTTCCTCACACCTTTACTCCCAAAAAAAATTAAGTAACATGTTTGGAAGGTTTACGTTTTTACAGTCACGGTTGATGAAGATGGTAGTATGATATGTAAATTTATAAAGGCTCTCTATGGGTTTAAACAATCCTAAAGAGAATGGTATTTCAAGCTAGAGGAGTACTTGGAAAGTATGAAATTATAAAATAAAAGTGTACGAACACTTGTATATGGAAAAACCAAGACTCCATTACTCATTTTTATTATATATATTGATGATATTATATTTTCAATTGATAAATAAATATTATTTTTTGAGTTGTTTATAAGAATAAGAAGAATCTTTTAGAGGTTTGTACTTACCAAGATGATTTTTTCTTGGTATTTAAAATAACACAAATTTTTGTTCTTATATGTATTTCTTAAGAAAATTATGCCAAGGGATTAGTGAAAATATTTATCACAGAAGAATATATTTTATTTTATACAGTATATCTATTGGGAATAAAAATTAGTAAATATAATGAATAGAAGGCTTGAAATGATAAATAATTAATAAAATTGATTGGTAGCCTATTATATTTGACAACCTCAAGACCATATATCATATTTTTATATCACACTATTTTCTAGATATCAATCTAATCTAAATAAGTCACACTTAATGGAAACCAAGAGGACTTCGACGAATATTAAGAATACCTAAAATAATGGACTATTGTATGAAAATAGTGGTGATCTATAATTAAAATGTTTTACAAATATTGACTAGGATGGAAAATTTGATGATATAAAGTTCACATTATGAGGAAAATTCTTAATTAGTGGAAGATGTGTGTCATGTAATTTCACGAAACAATCATTTTTTATTTTATTTACAACTCAGGATTAATATGTTATTGCATCACAAGAAGCTATATAGATGATTTTGATGAAGATTAAAATTGAATATATGCCTTTTATTGTTAAGTATCCACTAGTTATTGTTTGTAACAACCAAAGTGAAAAAAATATATCCAAGAATCTGTTCAATATTCATGATCAAAGAATATTGAAATCAAATATCATTTCTTAAAAGAGAAGGTGTTTATAGGCACTTTGAATCTAGAGCCAGTTTCATCCAAGTTACAAGTTTGTAATATTATCAAAAGGCCTCTCTTAACTAAGAATTATAATAATTTGATATTATATATGGGTGTATAACCCATTCCCCACAATTAATTAGGAATGTTTTTTAGACATTATCCCCAATTTTAATCTTGTTACCATTAATAAAAATAGGTAGATAAAAAAAGTAGGGAGAGAAAACTAGTTGATCATGAATGTTTTTAATCTACTTTTTGAGATTAGTGTAGGAAATAACATAAATATATACAGAAATTTTCTAAAAGATATCCTTTTGAGTTGGAATCATATTAAGAATTTCTATATCAACTTCTTTGGTGTCTCAATCAATCTCTCTTATTTTATACAAAGACTTAGATCAAGTAGAATGGGATTTTATTTAATTGTGACTCATTGTTTGAGAATATTGATACCACAATTTTCTATAAAAACTTTATTTTTATTTTTAATAAGGGGAAAAAATAGGACATTAAATTTATGTTCATGAGAAAATGATTAGTAAGGGGTAAAAGAGAATAAGAAAATATTTAAATAATTCAAGGGGATAACATAGGAACTGAACTTTATTGAGTATTAACAACAATTAAAAAGTCAGAGATTGTTTATCCCATGGATTATGATGTTTTATTTTTTTAATAAAATATAATAGGATAAATTCTTTATTGAGATAGATTTGAAATGAGTTGAAATAGTTGGAGATTCTTTTAAATAAGTTATTAGTTGATATAAAGAAGTTTGATGTAATCTAATTTTCCTTTGTAATATCTATAAGATAATATGAAAATGGAAATTATAATGCATAAAATACCATAGGGGTAGAAATTAGAACTTGGATAAAAAATAATAACCCTGATTTTACATTATGATATATAATAGTAACATGATTTATATGCAAGAATATTCAGATGATATATAATAGTAACTCTATTATTCTAGTGAATAGGTTATGGTAATATGAATCACGTGAGAGTAATTATGATGATATATAAGAGTAACATGAAAATTAAAAAAGATACATGATATCACTCTTGGTTTCATGTTATATTAAACATTTATTTTCTATAGTGAAACATATGATTAAATGTGATGATTCAGTATTGATCTTTATTGATGAAATATCAAAATTCTATGAGATAATCCATGATTCAAGACATTATTTCTTATGATTAGTTTTAAAGAGTGAGATTTCATCAGAAGCTAGAACATTTCACCATAATTATTTTTGTATGTGAGCATACTGACATGGAAAAAGAGAAGTGGATTTTCGGAAGTTCGAATAAGAGAGATTCTGAGAAGATATAGATATCTTAGAAAAGAAAAATTATAATATTATAGATATTAAATAAGTATATCCAAATGAGAAATAAAATATTCAATGGGAATATTTGGACTCTATTTATGAAAATAAATGTTTTAGTATTTCTCAGTTGGATATTTTACCACTATATAAAGTTGAATATCATATGGAATACTTGAATAAATATTTCAAAAATTTAAATTTCAGAAAATATACTCATGATCAATAATTACGTTTGAAATAAAAAAATGTCTTGATCAAATCATTTAATAAATAGAGGTTATTGTAAACAATTTGAAAAAATAGAGATAACCCAAGAGACTAATCTGTAGAAGATGAAGAAGAAGATCATATTCATCTAGTCTATCATAGAATCATATTTTCTTATTACCATTCTTAATAATATTTTTACTATTAATTATTTTCAGAAATTAGGTGATTTTTTGACCCATATGGTGATAGTTCTATTTCTAGTTCAAGGATATACCCTTTTACCTTAGCTTCATCTTAAGAATATAATATAATATGTGTGTGAATGATATAAAAACCACCAAATATTGGGTATGTAGTCATCCTTAATGGGGATGAAACTCATTCAATGTATTTTGATACTAATTTACTATCTCAATTGAGTGATTTTAGATATTATTATGGAACAAGCATAAGATTGGTTGTGTTTGAGAACATAAAAGTTGTCAACACTAATTCATACCCCTCTTCGGGTTGATCATTAACATATCAAATCCTAAAAATGAATTCTCTAGGTCCCATGGGAGTCATGTGTATTTTCAATTAACAATGGAAGTAGGAGACATAACAAAACTATAAAAAATTCAAGAAATTATATGAACATTTGATACAATATATATAAGGATACAAAAATATCCACACCAGCTATAGAGTGTGAGAACTCGATAAGACCAACAGACACACATACAATGAGGGAGAAAAAAATTCTTTAATGAGTAAAATGGGAAGTTCCATGAGTGGATACTTCAAAGTGAACCCTAATTGACAACCCTTGTGAACTGCCACAAATGATATACCAAATGGTCTAAAATAAGTCACCTAAACTCTCAAATCTATGTGAATATTGCTTCTATGATCTAAAAAACCACCCTTACTAAGATCTTGGATGAAAATATCTACAGAGATACTATTGGAGCCTATGTAGGGTGTAAATATATAATACCCTATAGGAAGCCACTATCCACCCCTAACTACCTAACATTCTTAGTGAATGTAATTTAACATGGATACTTATAATATTAACAAAATACCTATACTCAAAGGATCCATACCATTATAACCATCTATTGACCATATCACTCTGGAACTAAGATAAACCATTTATAACAACTTAGGGTGAAACATTCATTCTGGTTGAAAAATAATAGTGTATAATGAGTCAAGGGAACCTATAATCCTATCCTAGGGAAAATAAGAAAGGGTTATAATGTGTCTGGGAATTGTGAACCCATCCCATCCACTAACATATTCATTAATTGGAGGAGAACATTCATAATATTTATATAGAAATTGTTTAACCCATTATAATAATATTTACATTGATATATATTTAAATGAATTCAAAAAAACATTAAGTATATAGAATTATAAAATTCAATTTTTGACATTCCAAATTCAATGCTTTAAACATACATTGTATTAGTAAACATGAATATTGATCATATAAACCGACTTCTCAATATGTAAATCAATTATTCATGATAATCCAATAACCAAGAACAATATATATTTCAAATAATATATCCAAATATTACTAACATGATGGATATAGACTATTTAGGTAAATTATTTTACAAACTTAATGAAATAATTTATAAAAGGTTGTATTTGTTTAAAACATCCTATTTGAATTAAATTCACTCATCCCTAAATTAGTATCATATCAACCATTTATGTGTCTAAGAGGAAGAAGGGGTTCACATACCTATACAGGCACTGAATGATTCTTAAATATCCAAATATAATAGGGAAATTCAAACTATAATTAGTTATTTAGTTATTAATATAGTTATATTATGAAATAAGAAATATATAAAACAAAATAATGGATATACCATTACATTCCATTGCATTAATTTCCATCATAGCTAGTTCGAATATAATCTAAAGAAATTAAAGGATTCTAAAAAACCTAAATGGAGTAAGACAAGTTTTGAGCCTTTGGAATAATGGAATTATAAGAAGAAAAATAAAATAAGAGGAATCCCACACCCGCCTTTCATAAAAAATAACCTCCTACAACCAACATGAAGGGATTCAACCAAAAATTGATGAAGGGTTTGATTGGAGTGGATATGAAGATGTTTCTATCACAAAACATGATGGGAAACCCCATTAATAATGGGTTTTTTGAATTAAAAATAGGTATTAAAAGGACTAAAATACAAATTATCAAGGTGTTTTATTGAGGCATCCTCCAATTAACTGGTACAAGTCCACTTGGTACCCGATAGTTCAAATACAACCACCTGTAACACCAAACCCGCACTGGGATCTTTGTATAGGGACACTAGGTATTTGGTACTTCTGTAACACTGAGGGTCCGTAATTTTTCCTCATTTCCTCTTTAAAAATATGTAATTTATAACTCACACAATAAAGATTGATGAGGTGGGAGAATCAGTGTCAACACATCATAAGTGATACATGGCCATGTTAGGCTTGACATGTTGAAGATAATAAGACTTCCTAGCTGAAGATATAACATAAAAAAGAGATTGGGTGCCAATATAGGTGTAGAAATAGACCCATAAAGGGAAAAATTACTAGAAAAAACAAGGGAATTCTAATAGGCCATGTATATCTAATATGTAATAATGGTTATAATGGTCATGAACTGTATTAAAAAAATATTTTCATTGTTTATCTATGTGGTAACATTGATTAAAAAATAATTATATATATATAAAACCATAAAGGATTGAAAATAGTTTAATCATATAAAAAATTATGGATGTTTCATCAAATAAAATAAATTAATATATGGGTTAGATTGAATATGACATCTTTTGTATACCTATTAATAAAAGGATTTTTATAAACAAGATTTTACCATCCTATGGATTCTATAAATAAATATATCATTTTTATCATCGTATTTATTCCCATTTTTTGAATAACATCAATAATTATAAATATTTTCTAAAAACAATAATATATTTGATAAAAAAAAATATAAAAAATATTATTATATTTTGAGTTAATCATATAAAATATGAAATCATAAGTGTAACCATAATAAAAAATTATATCTATTTATTCCAAGAGTAATATATTTCATGTGATATAATAAATAACTTATTTTTTCTTAAATAAATAAATATAAATGTATACTCTATTTCTCTATGAAGGATATATACACAAATATGTATATGAACATTACAAAAAAATATGAGGTCCTATTATAATAAATTTAATACAAAGTAATGTTCTTATCCCATTCATTTATATTTAAAGGGTATTAATGATTACTTATTCTAAAATATAAAATAAAAATTGGTTGGATATGCTGATGTAGAATATTTATCTCATTGAAATAAAGTTATATCTCAAACTAGGTATTTATTCACATATAGTGGAACTATCATTTCATGAAGTTCTATGAAATAAAAATTTTATACTACTTACTCTAATAATGATAATTCATTTTTTATTTATGAAAAAAGTTGATAATGTGTTTTTTTATATCAATTATTAATTTTATTAGAAACAATTATGTATTGGATATGGATAATGATATCAACACTACTTAAAATTGTATAACACAATTAACATGATGGTTAATCAAAGGTGACTAAATTTAAATGACCTCACCAAAATTCTTTATTATCCATGATCTTAAAATTAATTTTGATATATATATATATTGAAAATTAGGTCTTGTGATAATCGCTCAAATTTATTTACAAAGTCATTATCAGATACAACTTTTTTGAAATTGATTAATAAAATTGGAATTCAAAAAAATAAAGTATATCATGATTTTATGATGGAGGGTCAAGAATATTACACTCTATTCCCCTGTAATTTTTTTACAAATGATTTTTCTTGATAATATTTTTATTGACATAGTTTAAAAATTCCATAGAATTTAATTTTTTTATTTAAATAATGTATATGATGCATGCATTGGATGAACCACTAAATCAAGAATTATAAAACAAGATTTAATGCTTAAATTATATAGGAGTTATCTATATGGTTCTAAAAGATCCTACTACTGAGATATGGTAGTGTTTTGGTTTTTTTGAAAAATATTTTCAACAATTTTGATTTTTTCTCCTACTTTCTTTACACTTGAAGCTCTAACACACCATGAAGGGTAGAAAATCCCATATTTATAAAATCAGATTTATTTTTCCCATGGATACTTCATATATAGGGAAGGAATTTTGGATAACCATTGTGATATTTATTAAACTTTTTGATGGTATGACAATGAAATTGTTGCTCATTTGTGAAAGGTATGCGATTTCTAGTTGTTTTTCATTTCCAATTTTCATATATTTCATTAATCTATGCATGGGTGATCTTGGGATTAAGATTCAGTTAATTATATAAGTTATATTTAGTATTAACAGAACCCCTAATAATCCTAATAGCGGTATTATAGATTTCTATAGATTTAGATTTTTGGAATTATAATAAACCAACTAAGCATGTTGTCTGACTCGACACTTATCCCAACTCTCCACAAGGCCTAATGGGAATTCTTGATCCCCACAAGAAGGGAACTAGTGCATGGGAATCATAGAACATATATTGGGAACGATTTATCCTTAAAATATATGTATATATATATATATATAGAATAAATAAAAGTAAAATATACCAACCAAACTAAAGATAGGAAATATTGAACATCCAAACCATAAATAAAATTGAATCCATAAATAATGAAAAAATATAAGTTAATAAAATTAAATCCAACATTGATAAAACTGTAGGAAAAATATCCTATTCAAAAACCAAATCTAAAAAAAAATCCTATCCATACTCATGAGCCTCAACATGACCCATGATCATTTTCCAAAAGAAACATCTACCTAGGAAGACCAAACAAAACTTAATAAAGAAACCCTAGTCTAGCTATGGTCTAGAACTTGTAAAATATAAGCATGAGGTATACAACCTTATAGTTCCCCACCCACCAGATATATAGAGTCTCTTTTATATTACATCCTAGAAATTATAAATTGAAATATATTATAAAAATATACATTTTTCATAAGCCATTATACGAAGAAAAAAATTCATCAATGTTATGGTAAAACTCTTTTTCCATATCTTCATTAATTTAAAACAATCATTTTGAAAACACTTTTCATTATCGGAATCCATTTTTTTACTAATTCATTATTAAAAATTATAACATTAAAACTATCCTTAAAACACATATTTTTTAAATTCACATTTTAAAACTCAAAATAGGTTTCAATTTTCTAAAAAAATTCAAAATAATATTTGAAGAGAAAAATCAAAATAAAACAAGGAACAACATATTAGAACTATATTTAAATAATAGACAAACCTCGGGGTTTTAAAAAAAATATATTTTAATTTAATAAAACATTCCAAATACCCTTCTTGAAAATACCATTTTATATTCACGGAATTACACATTTAAAATCCATTTGTAAAACATTTAGTAAAAATAAAAAAATTTCAAAACCAATGAAATGGAAAACAATCAAAGCATGTATCATGGGATCAATGATAAATAAAAATAGATAACCCAGCAAGAGTTTCCATGAAATATTACCTAATGTAAAGGTTATAAAAAATAAATTGAAAATACCTAAAAAATATCGTGTAGGATCATAGTGTCATGGGAAAAAATAAAAAGATGATTTAATTATATAAATCACTAGCATAGAACAAAAAGTATTATAAACCAACTAATAATAAGAAATACACATCATGGGATATAACCATTAAGGTCAAATTTGACTTATAATAACCATAGGTTCACCAATCTACAAGTGGGTATAATAAATTTGGAAACTCTGTTAGTCTTCCCCGGGTCGTACATTCTTATCCAAGGATCCCTTAGCCCCATTTTTAACATCCGTTCCATGGGATTCCTTGGTCCACTTGGATAACACTCCTTCCATGTGCCCTCTTGGTCCCAAATATAATGTTCCATCTATGGCTCTCTCACTCTATATGGGTAATGTTACTTAGCCAGTTGACAACCCAGGTAAGGGATTCTTCCTCCAAGGCCAACCAAACCCACACAATGTCTCCCATGTGCTACTCAATGCCAAAAACAAAAAATTCATAACAAGTTCTAATTTCATAACTCGAACATTCCCATTACACATTAAACAAAGAAAGTGAGAAATGTAGTTTATGCATACAAAAATGATCACCTCACCTATAACACCCTCACATGAAACAACCCCTTTCATCAACACTAAACTATAAATACATATAACCCCATACATTAATGGGAATAAAACAAAATGCACGTGAGAAGGTTATAATTCAATCATTAAATACCATTTCTAAGAAATTGTTAAAGGGGTATTTTAAAAAACATTCTTGGAATTCCAATCCATCTCACACTATTTAACATCTCATCATAATGAACTCTTTATACCAATTTTATCAAAATATTTCTTGAAAATCATTTTTAAACACACATTTCCCATAAACCCACATTTTAAATCTTCCAAATCCATAAAAATGTTTCTAATTTCATAAACAAGGGTTAATTGACCCATTTAAAATCAAGAAACCCATATAAAATACTTGTAACACTTTAAAGAAATTAAAAAACATGGATTGAAAATCATTTGATATGAAATTATCATTTAAAATTTCAAGTTGGAATCAAAAACTACTTTTAAAACACTCACATGATTTTAGTAGTTGTTTGGGAAGTTTTAAAAAACACAATGAATGGAATCCCACTCCATACCAAGGGTTCATCCATTCCTAAATAACCATTATCCCATCAAAGGACACAATCAAAGGTACAAATTTAATAAAGGAAGAAAATTATAATTAACAAAAATCCCATGACATGAGTATAATGGTGTAACAAATAAACACATACCTTTGTTCAATGACAAACCCTCCTAAAGTCACCACCTATGAAGGGAATGTGGAAAAATTATAATGAATTCCCTTTACTGCCTCTACATGAACAAATCCACTTTATTAGTTCCAACCCTACCCTAAAATCACCCCATGTAAATATTAGGTTTCATGGGATGAACCAAAATCAAGATAAATATGAAAATAATAGAGAGAAAGGGGTTTATAGGGACTTACCAAAAATAATCCTACTTGAATACAATGATTAAGATCATGAAAATGGAAGACAAGTAGTGGTGGAAGGTACATTAGAAGTGTCTAGTTAATCTAGGTGAGGGTGAGGAGAATATGAGGGTTGTAGGATTAAAATCAAGAATGAAAAAAAAATTAGAAATTCAAATTTTAATGAATCTTGGTAAGCCGCATAGATTGGAAACATAGTTTACTAAACTAATAACCTACCATAAAATATCCACTTCCCATGCCAACTCACCATTCATGGTTTAATCTGAAGACTTATCAAGGTTGGAAAAACTATTTCACAAATGTTCCAAATTGAATTTCCCAATTTCGGATCCATATTGAACACTTATCATATGGTTTACCGAACTTTTTGACAAGTTGTATACCATAAAACTTACAAACCAAAGGTTCTTCAAGGTTTCTCTTTGTCCCCATATGGTTTGGACTAAACTATGTGTTACCCATGAATATTAATCTATTCCATGAAAATTTGAACTATAAACCCAACTAATCAAAGGTAACAACATGGTTTCCTCTAAACCATGCTTGTAATGCGTTCATATAGAAAAAATTCATGAAATTACATGGTTTGGGATAAAAGATCTTAAAAACATATGAAAATCTTAAATAAAATAAAATAATATAAAATAAACTACATAATGACATGGAATGTTTCACAATTCTCCCCAATAAATTCTCAGGTCCAAGTAGGGTAAAACAGAAGAAGAATGCTAAAATAAACCCATAACATTAAAGATAATTCCTTGTGAAACTAGAAAAATTCCCTAATAAACAAAATTTAATAAAAAATAGAACTTTTCAACGAACTAATAAAATATAAAATCTAAGAATGTGTATACCTAGCATTGGTCTCCCCATATTTTAGAATTAATATATAATATTAAAACCATTGGGTATTAATTATCTATAAAATAATAAGAAATAAATGATAAACAGGATTCCAAAAATATCTAATTGAATTAAAAAAATACACTGGATAAATACAACTACTTAACAATGGCTCAAAACCACCATGGTAGGAATAAAAAAAAATCCCTAATGACCCAAAAATAAATTCACCAAAACCATGAAATCTAAAAAATAAGGAGTATAATAATAATGAACATACCTAATTAAGAAAAAAATGGTTCTAACCATAGGGAAAAAATATGTATGAGTTTTTTTAGTTCCAAACCTATAAAATATTTCCCCATGATATTTCTGATATAAAACACAGCTCAGCAGCACCCACAACCCAACTGGAAACAACTGCCCCCCATTCAACAATGCAGGTACCCTAGGTTGTCTCATTTACAAACTAAATAGTCAATGACAAAACTATGTTATAAAACATTCATAATAAATAAAACATCACAAAGAAAAGTGTAGTTTATATTCCCAATACAAGCACTTCTTATACCAATAAACTAAAGAACCACTAATATGGTTTTCCTCAAGCCAAAAAAACTCCAAACTCATAGAGAATAAACTAAAAAATAGGTTGTCTTCCAAAAGAGTCACATATAGGCACCTAAGGGATATAAATAATGATATCAACTTCATCAAATATCAAGCATTTATAAGCTCAGCCAAACAAAAATTCTAAAAAATAATCACCACAAACTAGATCCCATATAAGAGTCTCCAAGAAAACTGACCCTCACAAATTTAATCATCAAACCAAGGCTCATAACCTTGAAAACATGGACTTAAAATTTCCCAAGAAAACCCAATAAACTAATTAAACCTTGAATAAAAAAATTTAACTCTCTAATTATGAGAGTAAAACATAGGTCACTTTTTTAAAATCTTTGGTAGTGTTAAAATGATGAGGAAATACACCCATTACAAGAACTGTCCCTCCACACTAGATCTTTTCTAGGAGGTTTAAAATAAAGAAATATGGAACATGGTTCAACAAGTAATACCACCCAAATAACATAAAATAGTTGAAAAATAACAGAAGGTATTATTAAATCAAAAAAAATCATTAAAAAATGAAAAGAGCTTTTAAAAAATTCTAATTTTAAAACCATACACCCATTTTGAAAAGATTACAAAATAAAAAAAAAGTAGGGTACCAAGCCCAATTATGTGCCTCAAAAGGGGAAAAATTTCTTTAAAACCACAAACTCCCTAAGATAGGATCCCCAAAAACTATTTTAAAAACCATGAAACTATTAAAAATTATGCTAAATTATATAAGAAATCCAAACAAAAACCATTTCAAAACTTCAAATCCAATCCCTAACGCAACTTGATAAAATTAAAACATTTCGAAAAATTGTTTTCAAAACAACACATATATGTTTTAAAACAACATAACATTTAAAAAAAATTTATTAAATTCTTGTTTTAAACTAAAATCATTTTTCTCTTAAAATCCACTTTTCACATCACATGAAAAATTACATAAGAAAAGGCCTAACAAAAGACTGAACCAAAATCCAATACAATGATACCAACATATGACATGAACCAAATTTACAATTTTACCATTTCCGTAGACCAATCTTATAAATTCAAGTGTCAAGGGGTTAAAAGGGAAAAACCAATTGGGAGGAAAAACCATAGCCTACATGGACACATGGTTGATGACCACATGCAAATCATACACTGGTCCCTATACCTTGTATTGAATCAATAGTTTGTTAGTATTTTTAAGAAAACCTCATACTAAAATCCTATTTTTCATCTCTATCCTAAGAACCAAATAAAACCCTCAAGGAAACTCAATCCATGCTACTTTTGATGAAAACACCATCACCCAAGGCATCAAATCACAATCTAACAATACCATTTAATGAAAAGACAGAATAAAATAAAAAAACCTAAATACCCATGGAAACTCAAGTATTTGGGTGATAAAGTGATCATAATACTCTGTCCACACCTACCTCCTGAGTTTTGATATTATTATCTCAAAAATACTAACTTCCTAAATAGTAAGAGGGAACATTCAAAACCTAATCCCTACTAGAAACCTAGGTTATGATACCATTTTCTAACTAGTCGAACTAAGAATATATATAAACTAGTGCATGAAATTGACTAAAACAGGTTCTAAAGAGAATTATATATCCCCATTGGCTAGACAATAATATCTGAGAATCATTGAACATTCCATATAAGTATTTATCCTATATATAACAATATTGATAAGAAACTAAAATAAATAGAAAATATACCAACTCAACAATAGATAAGAAATACTAAATATCCAAACCAAATATACAAATTAATCCATAAATATATGAATATATGATTCCAATAAAAATAAATCCTTGTAAGATAATAAATTTGGAAAAAATGGTCAAAAAACTCAAATCTAATAGAAAATCCCAGCCACTTGCATGAGCCTTCACATAACCCACATTTACCATCCAAATGAAACATATAATTTGGATAACACAACTAAAATTAATGACGAAACCCCATTCCATTTATAGACATGAACTTATAAAATATAAGTTGTGAACTATATAGGATTGTGGGTCTACACTCGAAAAATATATGCAGTTTCTTTCAGATTACATCCTAAAAATTATAGTTTGAAATATATTAGAAAAATATACATTTATTATGAGTCTTTACATGAATAAATACAATGCATCATATTTTTGGTAATTTGTTTCCTTATTTTCATTAAATGAAAATGATGACTTGTAAAACTCTTTTCATAGGCCTACACACCATTTTTTATCATGTCACTGTTTTAAATTACAACTTTAAAACCATCCCCAAAACACCTCTTTTTTAAATGTAAATTTTATAACTCAATAGAGGATTATAATTTTCAATGGTTTCAATAATCATCTTTGAAAAAAAAATTCCAAATAAAAAATGCACAATGACCTAAAAAATGTTTTAAAAACCCTCGCACACCATAATTTTATAAATAAACTATTTCTTCCCTTTTAATTTACAAAAAATATCCAAACAACCTTCTTAGAGAACACCATTTTATATTCATGTAATTGAACCATTAAAAAAATAAAAAATTGTAGATAAAAAAAAAATCATAACAAAATAAATTAGGAACAATCAATGTATTAACCATGGGATCAATGTGAAAGAAAATTAAATAACCCAACATGATTTTCCATGAAATAATACTAGAATAAGGGGATCAAAAACATAAAAAAAATAAAAAAAATGATCTTTAGTAGGATCCATGTTTCATGGGAAAATAAAAATAAATCAATATTAAACTAAGAAATAATGTATTGAATAGAAGTATATAAAACAACTGGTCCTAAGAAATACACATTATGGGCTCTAACAACTAGGTTCTAGTGTGACTTTAAATAATTTTAAGTTTAGTAAACACTAAGAGAGTACAAAAAAATTGGAATCTCTATTGATCTTCCCTGAGCACAGAATTCTTCCAAAATGATCCCTCAGTTTCTTGGTTAATATTCCATCTATGGGATTCATTAGTTCATATGGATAAGACTCCTTCTATGGGATGTATTGGTCCCATGTATAATGTTCTATCCATGAATCTCTCAATCCACATAGGCAAAATTTCTTATATAGTTGAAAACCATGTTCAAGGATTTTTCTTCCTAATCAAACCACACACACCCAAGGTTTAACATGTGATACTCAATTCCAAACACCTAAATCCATAACAAGTATCAATTTCATAAACCAAACATTCCCATTATATGTCAAACAACATAGGTGAGAAACTAAGACGATTCATATGAATACACTGACCTCACCACCAGTTCCCTCACATGAAACAACCCTTACATTAATAATTAACACCAAATATATATAATCCCATCCATCAATTAGGAATAAAAGACAAGGATCACAAAAGGGTCATAATTCTTTCATTAAAAAACATTTCTCTTTATGTTCCAAATGATTTTTTTCAACACATGATTGGATTACATACCCATATTATACTATTTAATGTATTCTAATGGTCAACTCTTGAGATATATTTTAGAAAACAAAATCTCAAAACCCATTTGGAAACTCATACTTCCCTTAAGCACTCTATAACATCCCGAGTTTTTGAACGGTTTATTTTTTCTAGGTAAATTTAAAATTTAGAGTTTGGTGGTCAGACCTACTTAAATTATAAGCTTCAAAACCTAATCCAAAAATTTGTATAGTTACAAGTCCTAGTTTATGGTGGGTTTTATGTTTTTCTTGGAGTCTGGGGGTTTTTAGCCATCATTGGAGGAAGAACTGATGTACATGCTACTAAAATCAACTTATGTATGTTTTACATTTCTTGTAAATCATTTTCAACATGTGTAATCTGTTCATGGGGTGAGGATGGTAGATTTATGATGTTCATGGATAGGGGATTAACTTAGGAATACATTTTGTGTATTATTTCCACATTGTAAAATTTTTATATAGTTTTTAATAGTTACACATGGAGTAATATGTGGGATGTGTTTTTTATAGAGCCATAAGTGGCTCAACCACCCCTCTTTTCTTTTCCATGCACAGGAGGGAACCCACTCTGCTGCACATCCTCTTCCACCACCTAGGGTTCTTGAGATCTCTCATATCTAAGGTTCATTTCACTTGTCGTTGGTCACATTGGATTCCCCATGGTAATCTCTCAACTCAACTTTCTTATCTTCTTTTTTTACCTCGTCATACACTATGCTAAATCCATTTGATCTCTTTTTCCCTAATTTAGGGTGTTTGTTTAAAATTAATATTTTTATTTTTTCAGCTCAAGTTATAGGCCAATATTAAATGAATGAGTGACATGAGTGTATCTTAGGCAGTGACAAGATTTCTCCTCAATTTTATTGTTATTTTGGGGGTGTGTTCTATATACACCCATGTGGGTAGTCCGTGAAAGGCCACTAATTAAATAGTATTTGTTTTTAAATTGTTAAAATAATGTTGTGGGATGTTTTGGAGCTTTCTCTAGCCTATTCATACATGATGAATGAGGTAAGTGGATTATGACCAACTGGGTAGGTTAGGATAGTTGTGTGTTTTAATTAATTAAATTATATATATTTTCTGTTATGTTTCCTTGAGAACATGATTGTAAAAGTCCAAGGATTAAGGTGATTTTGATCGCCTAAACTAAGTTGAAGTTGTCTTAATGATAAGGGAAAGGCATGAGATACTTAGGGTGATGATTATCACAGGTTTGAGGTTTCAAGGTCATCCAGATTTGAGGTGATGAGGTAATCAGGTAGAGAAAATGGCATGTGTGACTTTAATATGGTGTTGGACATTCGGTTTTAGTGACATGGAAATAGGGACATGAGGCTCTAGATAATGTTTCTTAGGTTTTTTTGGTGATTTATTCTCACCATTTTTAACCGATGCATAGTTGGAGTCATGTAAAAATAGATAGGAGTTAGTTGAGATGGTTTTGACCACTCATTGTGGGAAGAGTACTCTGTAGAGATTATGTCTTTGGGGGTGGTGTTTTCCATTACTGATGTTGGAGGTGATCACTATATAAAGAGGTGTGGATAGTTATGGACCATTGGGAGATGCTGTTGAGACCATCGGTTGGGAGATGAGGCTCACCGTGTTAATTGATGTCGATGGATTGGAACTATTGAAGGAAGGATATCATCATGCCTCAGGATGTTAGGATATTGATATGATGATAATTATTTATATATTATAGGATGGATGTTTTCATGGCTTGGGAAATCATTTATTGAGATGATGGGGACATTTTGAGTATAGGTTTAAGGGACCTGAGACTTATTGATTGGGCATCCTGTTAGGACACCCGATACTTGATAGATGGCATGAGGTTTCAGTGATATGTTATGGGTGGAAACTGGTTGTTAACTTGGTGTGATAATTATTTGGGGATTCCAGGGAATTAAGTCATGGGTCTTTTCTGCTACAAATATATATAGGCAGACATGTGTTCCATTCATATATATATTTGGGGGAACATTTTTAGAGATATTCTGGTATTGGCTGAAGATGATAAAATACTCACTTGTGGATGTTGAGTACAAGGTAAGAGAGTTGTTTATACAATTGTTTGTGTCTTGAGTTTTTATTTTTATTTTTCATAAACTTTCATAATTATTTACACAAGATAGAAACACATTGGTGGTGGCCTACTAAGTTCATTCTCACACCCTAAACATGCACCTTGTGGTGTGTGTAGACTTTATATATTTTATATTACCTAAGGGATGAAGCTTAGGAGCTGGAACCTAGTGATTGTAAAAATATATTTTGTAAGGGATGAATGTAAATGGATAATAGAGGTTTTTTCATAGAGTTTGATTTTTCTTTTGATATTTTTCATCCTATATATGTATGTACTAACATGGTCAGCCACATGTGACCCTTATTTTTTTTGTATGAGCTGTTATGAATTGTGTCTATGAATCTAAAAATGGTATATACCTTTGGGATTATTAATTAGTACTTTTGTTTTTATTTTTTATATTGATTTTATTGTTTATTATACTGTATTGTGGTCCTTTTATTCAACTATTATATATATAAATATGTATGTACCATTATTATTATCATCACTTGATGGTATATTATCCCCACTATCACCTCATCAGACCCACCCTATTAATCATCAACCTTTGGAATATGGGGAGGCATGCCTAATGCTTAGTGGAAAATTGACCTATAGCACTTTTTGAGTAGAAAACCTAGTTTGTATTCTATAAATGGTATCAAAGTGTTTTATTTTTCTTTTTTATCCTTACTATTTGAGATATGGTAGACTAAAGACTAGGGTGTAGTCCAAACTGTATAAAGAACACATGGTTGGGATCCTGAATTCCCATGCATGGTGGATAGACAACATTTCCAGGGGTGGGAATTTTATGTTATGATTTATGCTTTTACATTTGATTGATTTACACCTTGAGTGGTGTACTTTGGTGTGGTGTTTATCTGTTATGTGGTTTGACCCTTGGCCTGGTATGGTAAGGGGGATTTTTTATGCATCATGATGGGAATTTAGGCTCATCTAATGTGTTATTTTCTTGTGATCATCATTAGTAACGTAGAATACACTAAGAGAGGTTTATCTATTTAAAGTGTCAACAAAGAAAATAAATGGCATTTTTGGTATAGCCATTTCGGTGGCGTTATACTCAGTTATCCCAGGTACGTGGTTCCCTATGAGATCAATATTTAATGCTATCTATATATATTATATATGGGCCTAACCTTGATAAGGGTAGTTTGGAATGGACAAAGGGGGTGAGTCTTTTAAAGTGTTAATAGTGGAGATAAAAAAAGTTTCCCCATATATCCTTTTTGGTGGAATTCTTCCCAACTACTTGGATTGATATGTGAAAAGTGAGGCATGAACTGGTTATGTGTAGGAATGGGATCATGAGCCTAGATTACATGTGTTTACTAACTCTGTTATGGGTAGGCAAGGGCTTATGAGGTTAGATGATACATGATACCTAACTTTGTTATCGGTAGTTTAGGGGACATGATTCTAGATGCCATGTGACATGGGTGCGAAAGGGGAGTGTAAGGGTGGTGAGATACATTACCTATTACATATTTCTATATCTGTGATACATATATATATATGTGCGTATATTTGACCATATTATTTGGTCTTTAGTGTGATTCCACCTAGACGGATTCTGGGGTATTGTTAGGAGGGAAGTGATATGGTGCTGCTTGAGTGGACATGGGATGAGGCCTCTAAGGGTTTGGGGAGGACATGGATGGTTGATTTGGTCATGAGCCACTTTTACAAGCTCTAGTATAAGCGGTTTAGACACATTAGATGGAAGATTCTGGGCCATTTCTTAATGAGATGCTTAGGGTGATCTTGGTTTGTGTCATATAGAGCATTTACTATGGAGCGTAAGGAGATGATCCTTCCATGTAATATTTGAATCATGAGTTCCAGTATCAACACCCACCATTATTTATGGGTGAGGATGGACTACAAGATTCAGAGAACTAGATCAATTTGTCACATACTATCTTTGACCATCTCGAGACACCCCAGGTCAGAGGGTGAAGGTGGAGACCTATATACTGAAAGGAATGAAAAATTTATTGTGGGACATACAAGTTTTGGTTTTGAGACATTGGGGACTATATTTGAAGGATTTGGATGATAAGTTTTTTGATCACTTCTTCCCAGAGACTTTGAGGGAAGATACATCCTGTGAGTTCATAATCGTACAACAAAGAGACACATTTATTATATATTATTTGAAAAATTTCACAAACCTATCCCATTTGGCACTTACTATATTGGGAGATGACATTTCCAGGGTGAAGTGTTTGAAGTATGGATTGAGGCATTCCATCAGAGTTTAGGTGACGATCTTCAGTATTAAATCATTCTCTAAGACAATGAATTATGTTCGGATAGTCGAGGGGAATTTCATTGATTGTTCATACTAAATACGAGTGATAGCATTAGGTGAACATAGCATTGATACTTCAGGTGGTAGTAAGTGGGGTCTTGAGTAGTCTCAGTAGGGAAGTCTGGATATAGATTAAGGTAGGCCACCATTGAATGGTTATTCAATTATATGAGTCTAGTGGGGGTAGTCGAAACAAGTTTGAACTCAATGCGAGCAGGCTCCAAAGGAGTTATGAGCATGTGGTCAGATTGGCCATCAAGAGAGGTTATGCAAGAAGTATTCTTAGATAGATGGGAACTAAGGACTAGGTCAAACTTAGGGATTTGGGGTAGGACTGAGAGAGGTACCTATAGCTAGTATTTGGGATTAAATTACATGTGTAGGTCATGGAAGAGACTGAGATTCCTAGTAGTGGTGTCATTGGCTGATCTCTAGTGATTTTCGGAAGGTATTTTAGTCCTTAGTTAGTCAGGCTTCAGGACAGATGCATGTTGTTAAGCTGTCAGGGTTATTGAAGAATGAGTATGTGATGATAATTATAGGTAAATCATCGTTGTGAATAAGTTTTCTATTGTTTGTGAATGGATAGTTTTGGTGCTTTAGTTTCATGTGTGTTGTTTAAGGACCAACCATACATTGGTTAGTATGTTGACATAAGTTATGATGTGTGATATATTTATGAGTTGTGGAGGCACTGATATTTATTATGAGAATAAGTATTAATTGTGATATGTATGAGGTGTGTAGGCATTAGGAATTTAAGGGGAATGCATATGTATTATATTTCATTCACCTCGTCGGGTTCTCAAATCATTCTCATATCATACATGAAACCCATCAAGTCTCATATCTCATTTTATTACCACGTCATACATCTTCCATGAACAACACTAATAAAATACTGCATCTTATCAAATGACTAAATATACTACATCTCAATAGATGGTTGGTGGACTATCATGATGATTAATTTTGGGCAGGGAAGCGATTAGGTAGGTAACTCCTTAGGTGGGGAGTGCCTCGAGGAGATTTGACCCATGAAATAATAACTAGGGTAGACAAATATGATGTAATGAGATGTGTATGTTCACCACCATCTCTAGGTAATGTCTGATAGCTTGGGGACATGATTTTATAAGTTGGGGAGATGGTAATATCATATGTTTTTTAATGGTTGTTTTTCTAGGTAAATTTGAACTTCTGAGTTTGGTGGTCAGAACTACATAAATTTTAAGCTTCTGGACCTATTTGTAATGGTTTTATAGCTCCAAGACCTTATTTTAGGCGGGGTTTAGCTTTTCATGGTAGTCCTTGGGGTTTGGAAACAAATTATAATAAGAACATATAGACAAGCCTTTGAAAACCACTATTTTAAGTTCTGCATGGCATGTAAATAATTTACCTACAGTTTAATGGGTTCGTGAGGTGTGTTCAGCAGATTCATGACATGCAGGAATTAGGGTCTTAACCCAAGTAATATATTATGTGTATCATTAACACATAGTGAAACTGTTACATGAAATGTAATAGTTTCACACCATGTAATATGTGGGCAGTGTTCATTTAGCAGTTATAGGGGGATTTACCATCCCCCTATTTTCTTTTACACACAGAGAAGGGAACCTGCTCGGAAGCACCTCCTATTCCCCCTCATAGGGTTATTGTTATCACCCCTATACAATGTCCATTTTTAATGTTGTTGGTAATGTTTTATCTTTCATTATAATCTCTCATCTCCTCTTTTCCTCTTCCATGTTTACCTTTCCATATTGTATGGTAAATCTATCTGATCTATTTTGCCCTATTTTTAGAGAGTTTGTATAAAAAATTCATTTCTATCATTTCATCTTGATTTATAGATCAATATGAGATGAACTAGCACCTACAAGTCTTAGGTAGGTGTTTCATAGATTTATTTTTTATTTTATGGGTGATTTGTGGGTGAGTTCAATATACGACCTTGTGGATAGTCCATGAGACAGCCCTAATTAAATAATGTTTGTTTTTAATTTTTAAACTAATGTTGTGGGATATTTTTGATCATTACCTGTCCTATTTATTCTTGTTGAGATGGGTAAGGGTCTTATGACCAACTAGGAAGGTGTGGGTGGTTATGAATTTTAATTAATTAAATCGTATATATTGACTACTATAGTTCCTTGAAAATATGAAGTGAATGGCTTAAGGATTTAGGTGATATTGATCACCTAAACTAAGGTGACATAGTTATGAGGCTGAGGGTGTAGGATGAGATACATGGGGTGACATTGATCAATAGGTTGAGGTGATAATGTTGTCGGGATTTGAGGCAAAAAAGATGTTCGGATGAAGGAATAGTCTATGTGACATTGAGATGGTGTTGAACATTGGGTTTTAGCCACATGGTCACAATGGAACAAGGTTTCAGATTATGTGGCTTTGGTTTTTTGGTTATTTCCACTCATCATTGTGGGTTGAATCACTATTAGAGTCATGTGCACACAAATATGACTCATTTGAGGTGGTGTTGACCACTCGATGTGGTTGGATACCACCATAGATATTGTGGTTTATGGGATGGTGTTGACCATAGATGATGTTAGATATTCTCTCTATAGAAATCCATGTGGATGGTGATGGACCATTGAGATATGGTGTTGAGACCATCAGTAGGGGTTGGAGTCTTGTAGTATTATTTTAGGACGATGGGATGGGATTATTAGAGGATATATATCATCGTTCCGAGGGACTTCAAGTTGTTGAGCTGATGATTATTATTTATACATTGAAGGAAGAACATTACCATGACTTGAGACATCAGTTGGTGATATTATAGGGAATATCTAAGTGGAGGTATGAGGGAACTAGGAATTATTTATTTGGTGTGCTATTAGGATACAAAAAAATTTATTGGTGGAATGAGGTGTCGGTAATATGTTACGGGTAGAACCTAAGGGTTCACCTATTATGGTATTCATTAGGGGATGCGTGTGAATTAACTCATGGGTCCAAAACACTAATTATATATATATATATATACATGTATTTGATTACATATATATATTTTGTTTCATGTGCTCAAAGATATTCTAGCGTTGGAAGAAGAAGGTAGAATGATCACTTGGGGCTATTGATCACAAGTGGATAAGGTTGTTAATTTAAATTTGTGCACATTGTATTTTTTATTTATATTTGGAATACACTTTAATAATTATGTATGTAAGATAATAACATTTTGGCGGTCACCTACAGAATTCATTCTCATACTCTTACTAGTTCCCTTGGGATGTGAGTAGACTTTATTTCTTTGAGATTAGCTAAGGGATATTACTCTGGAGATGGACCTCAGTGATCATAGATGTACCTTTTTCATGGGGTGAATGGAAAGGGAATTGGTGGTTATTATGTGAAGATGATGTTTTATTTTGATATTTTTCATGCTATATAGGTATGTACTAATATAGATGAACTTGGGTGACCCACCTTGTATATTGTTTTTATGAACTATTATGACTTTTTTTTATGCATCTACATATGGTATATGCCTTTGGGATTATTTAATATTGGTGTTCTTTTTAGTAATTCCACTAAGTTTATTGTTTATTCTATTGTGTTCTGGTCCTTTTAATGAATATTTATTATATATATAAATATGTTTGTACTATTATTATTATCATGACTAAAGATATAGTCTCCCCAAAATCACCACATCAAACCCCTACTACTATTCGATAGCCTGTAGCATGTGGGGAGGTGCGCCTAAGGCATAGTTTCCAACCATACTGGTGTACTGTTTGAGTGGAAAATTGGGTCGGGACATAGCACCCACCTTTGAAATCTTCCTAATCCATAAAAGGTTTTTAATTTCATTCACATGGGTTAACACACCCCTTTAAAATCAATAAAACCATATGAAACACTTTAAAATATTTAAAACAATTCAAACACTTAGTTTGCATATCATTAGATAAAAAATTCTCACATAAAAATTTACACCATCATAAAGAACCACTTTTAAAATAGTCACATTCTTTAAAAATCCATTTGAAATGTTTTGAAAACACTGGAATAACATTCTATGACAAGTGTTAAATACATTTATAAATGTTCATTTTTTTCATCAAAGGACACATTTATAAATATAAAATTAATAAATAAACACTTAAAAACCAATAATATTCACATTTCATGTAATATAAAGTGATAATAAAGAAATAACTACATTGGTTTGATGAAAAAATAATGGTGTCAATGCCTATTATGGTAAACATTCCAACAAGCCAAAGAATGTCCTCTATAAACCCTATATGAAATAATACCCTTGATTAGGTCCAAACCATACCCTAAAATCATCCTATATTGATACTAGGGTTTATGGTAAGAACCAAAATCAAGAGAAAGGGAGAAATATAAGAGGAAAAGGGGTTTAGAGGGACTTACCAAGAATAAAACCATTTGAATCTATGGAGAATGACCATGAAAATGGAAGAGAAGGTTAGAATATCCCTTGGAGGTGCTTGCTTTGTTTGATCAAGGAGGAAAATAGTAGGTTTGGAGGATTCAAATTAACAAATAGAGAAACTTTAAATTCATCTCTTAATGAATCTTGGTAGGCTACACAGTTTGGCCACATGATTTACCATGTTGTGTAACACCTATGCAGGAGATACTGCCTATTCCAATACACCTCACACGACTTCAACTATAGATTTAAAACATTTAGATAAACCATGTGCCAAATTTTCCAAATGGAACTATCAAATTATATATCCAAATTCTATTCTTGTTACACTTTTTACCAAATTGTGCATAATCCATACACCATTATCCTTACATACTAAAGGTTCCACATGATTAGTCTTAGGAACCAAACTGTTTGGACTAAATCATGTAGAAAAAAACATGCTATAAAAATTTGAACTATAAAATAAAATAAATAAGGTTAACCACACAGTTTCCACTAAACAATGAATGAAAACTGCGCATATAGAAAAGGATTTTAAAATATTCATCTTTTGGGCAGAAACATCTCAAAAAAATAAAATGCCCCTGAATCACATAATAAAAAATTAAATAAACTACATTATGACTTGGAGGGTGTAAAAATTATCCCCACCATAATGGTTTCAACCCTGGAAGTCACAAGTCCAATTAGAGTAAAATAAATGATGAATAAGAAAATGAACAGAAATGATTAAAAGAGAAGACCTCAACCAACCAAATAATTCCCCAAGCAACACCATAAAACAACAAGAAAAAAAATCAACAATTTAGAAAAGAGAAAAATTAATAAGTTTAATACATAGAATATGTCTCCTATGTAACACCTTGATTTTTTTTAAAAATAATACTACACTTGATATCTTGATTAACACGATGCACATAGCTTTAAGTGACCTGTGACAGAAATATTATTATCAAATGCGACCGTTATAACCTAGTCATTGAATTAATGATTATGAATATGAGTTACCAAATTATAAAATATAATTACAATGGTTCTACTCAATAAATATTTATTGATTGATTCTTAGTAAATAAGTACTTATTTTTTTTATTAATGTCAGTTTATGCATCAAAAATATTTTTTTTGTGAAAAAAATTGGTTTATTTGTTTTTTTGAGCAAATATCATCATCGATTTCATCAAATTTTAGATACTTTATTTTTTAAATTGAAAATATTCTTTTGAAATAATCATATCAAAATTAATTTGAGGTCTAATTTTGGGATTTTTTTGGAAATATTGATTTTTCAGTGAATTGTGAAAAATACCAGTTTTTTAAAGATTACCATTTATTTTCATTAATTAATTAATAAAAAATATAATAATATTTGGAGTTTGAAAATAAAGTTAAAAATTATCCTTTTAATTTATATTAATTTAATTAATTCCATTTAAATTTTAAATATTATTGATTTTGATATAAGTTAATTTTTATCCTTAAAATGCAATTTTTTGAAAATTGTTTTTTATTGTGTTTTATGAATTTATATTAAAATTAATTTCGTGGACTTATTGAAATTTTATATTGAAAAGTGTGTTCCATATTTATAATTATTTGGTTTAAATTTTGAAAATATTCCCCTTTTTTAGTAATTATGAATAGAAACTATGTTAAATATTTGAAACCTCAGAATGGGTAAAACAGGTAAAACATAGATAAAAGTATGAGATAAGACTTTAAAATAACCCTAAAACTTGAATATAATCTATTATATTTGTGGTTTTATAACATACTAATCCAATATTCTATGTTATTGAAATTTGATTCCATTTTTCTTTGATAATGTCTTATATATTATTTTAAGTAATAAAAAATACAAAATGTTAGTCTCTTTTCTATTAAAAACACTAATATTTTATAATAGGAATAAAATGATGTTATGGGAAGTTATAAATAATTATTTTGAATATTAATATATTATTTTTATGAATATTTACTTTAAAAAAAATAATGATGATATAATTACCTAGAATTATTATAAAACACTATCATAGTGCGTGTGTAAGCAATTGAAAAATTCCCAAAATAATTTTAAAAACATTAAAATAAATATTTTTTTTATGAATTGTGATGTTCCATAAATTTTATGAGTAATTATAATATATAATTTACGGTTAAAGGTGTTATATTTTAAATACATTGTTTTCTTTCTAACTTTAAAGTAAAATTAAATTAATTGTTTAAAAAATGAAATTAATGATATTTTATGTTATATAATATTTTTTAAACTGATTCAAAAATTATTAAAAATTTAAAATTAGAAAAGGGTAATTGGATATGTTAAAAAAATTCATAAACTGAACATTTATTTTCCAATTTCAACGTTATAAGTAAATTTATAACCCTTAATGATTGAAAAATGTGTTGTTACTATTAAGGATAAAAAGGGTTGGTAGGGGTTAAACCAATGCGATAAGTGTTAAAATAACCTAAAAACATGTATAAATCCTATTTTATAAGTTTATTTATATACGATATCAACTTTAATTTTAAATTAATTCAATTTGGAACCAATTGTCCATGAATTTGACTTTATAATATTTTATTGTTTTGAAAAATTACAAGAGTTCCCCTTTCCTCCCTTATAAAAGGACACTCGTCATCTCTCTTATTTACATGACTCTGAGCCTCCTAGATCAACCAAAACCAACCCAATTATCTTATAAACTTCCCAATATATGAATTATATATTCTTTTATTCTTAATATACAATTCTGGGGGTCCTTAATAATTGATTTAAAGTAGGTCTACTGAAGAAGAGGTATTCATCCTACTCGACCTCTTTCAATTTATTTATTCTTCTACATCCAAAAAATATCTAATATTCATAATAAAATAATAATTTAATTATAATAAATATAATAAAATTTTATTATGAATATGGAACCACTATTATTCACCCTATTTTCTAACAAATGAGAAATGAAAGTATTGCTCGTGCGTGTGTGAGGAATACCATCTCCACATACCGATATCATTTATTCTCCATAACCATAAATAATTATTGGTTATTATGATGGATTTAATGATTATTAATAATATTTATGACCTAATAATAATTCTATAATATTAATTACTTATTTACCTTCTTACCTTTCCATTAATTGATAAATGTTTACCTACCTCATGCATATGTATGGACTACAACTTCCACAAAGCGATTTGATTCATTTTTCATTTACACATTAAAATGATGGTAATAGGGATATTTTTAATGAATATGTATGATATATATGATATTATTATTATTTTATAAAAAATAATTTTTTTATTTTTTTATTTTTTTTATCAATTTAAAAATTGAAACATTATTATGTGTGCGCATGGACTATCGTCTCCACAACGTGAGGTAATTAATTTTTCATCTCAAATTTATATGTATAAATATAAAAGTGTATATAATGAATAAATATGATAATTATTTCATGATTAATATTATAGATATGATGATACCATGACCAAGTTGTATGTACTAGAACCATTTAACTGAAACAAAAAAAACAAAGCACTTATCACCCAGAACTGTGAATTTAATAAGGAATTGTTAATAAATGGGTGATAAGATATTATAAGTAAATAATATTTTGTAAAATATATATGAGTATGGTTTTTTAATATATTTATATTAAATATATATTTTTTATATTGGATATTTTAATGTGTTTGATTCAATATAATATTAGAGGTTTGGGGATTTCAATTCTCACTTTTATTTCTTTGAGACATATGTCATATTCACCACATTTTTTGTGTGTTTAAAATTCCCGTGAATAAATTTATAAATTTTAATGAAATTATAGTGATTTAAAAATCCTTATAAGATTATAGATTTTATGATATTTTAAATTAGATATTACCAATGTGGTAAGGGTTTTATGTTTCAATCCCATTTTAATCGAGATGGATTGATTATGATTTAAATTACATTTAAAAAATTAGATGATTCTTATTTGATAATCCCATTTCCATTTTTATTCTTCTATGGTTATTTATAGAATTTTAAAGCTTATTACAATTTTTCTCTATTTGGTACTCAAAATGATGCAGATTTTTTTAAGGAAACCAACCTTATTTCTCCTCTTTTGATCAGAAAACCTTTTTCTTATATATCCATGTTTTCTAAAATGTTTTCATGAATGTTTTTAATTATTCATATATTAGTTTTAATGTAAATTTTACCCATGTTTTTTTTCAAAAGGGTTTAAAATAATATTCTTCTCATTTTCTGAATAATTTACTTTTGTCCAAAGGTATGAACAAAATTTTTTTTAGTGATTATGTCATGAAAACAATTTCATGCCTTAATGAATGATGAATTAATTGAAGATTCATTTAAATATTTAAAGGTTTCTTTTAAAATTAAATGTTTTCATTAAAATTTTGGAAAATTTTGGATTTTAAATAAGTTATTTTGAAATGGAAATTTAATTTTCCTCAAGAAATATTATGGTGATTGTAGAGACCCGAAGCTTATCGTACATGGACATTACATTACTTTTTCGGAATACTTAGTACATAACAAAAACACACACACAAGGATCGTAATAGTTTAGTGTCTTTGGAAACTCGGAACGTAATCTTCTAAACGTGGTGAAAGATCTTCAATATATCCCATAAAGATCTTCCCCTTTTTTTTTCCTAAAACCTTTCTTTATATCCTGGGGAAAAGAAAACATAAAAGGGTGAGCTCAAATGCTCAGTAAGGGTAAACAAAAGAAATATCAATCACATCATATACATAAGAACATAGCTTTTGGAAATCTTAACCTGCAAAAGAGATCATAATATCATAACATGGGATAAATCATAGAAGTGAAAATGAAATCATAACTTAAAACATTACTCATTGTGGAATACACACATAATCATAGAGAATCATTTCTTGTTAGTCAAGACTCATTGCCAAGACTATCTTAGTGGACAAAGTCCCTTTCTGAATCGAGTAATCCTCGTTTCAGTCCTGTTTCACTGAACCGGTATAACCTACCAT
Source organism: Viscum album (assembly GCA_963277665.1). Classification (NCBI taxonomy): domain Eukaryota; kingdom Viridiplantae; phylum Streptophyta; class Magnoliopsida; order Santalales; family Viscaceae; genus Viscum; species Viscum album. The sequence continues at coordinate 721,964,455 of OY728148.1, forward strand.
TCCAGCCATGTCTATCTCATGAGATATAAAATCTTTACCCAATGAATTGGAGGGAGATATAGGTCCCACCCATCTTATAATGAATCCTTTCTTATGTGTTCCACATAATCATAAAACATACATCATCGCATAACACATGTAACAAAAATGGGATTCTTGAAACATCATGACATCATAAATCAATTCATATAAGATAATGGAATTCATAAAAATAATTCCATCACAACATGATCAAATCAATGTAATAATAGGGATAAAAAAAGAACCCTTTATTATCTTATATGGAAAATAATTTTGATAAAAACACTTGAACTTCATTCTTGAGGAAAATATCCTTTCTTCTTCAAAAACATTTTTCCTTTCATAACATGTCATAAAACTTTAAAATAAAAGAAGTTAATTAAAAATAAACTTGAAAACTTGTAAAGGAAGCTTCTTGGAAACAATGTTTTAAAAATCCATTCATGCCGTATAAGTTAAAAAAACATTCTTCGTACTTTTGTCGGAAAAGTCAAAAAGTACCTCATACGGAAAAATGACAAAAGATTCCTTTCATATCTTTTACAAAAAAACTTACCGAAGGGTAAAATTGGATATAAACTATTGTAGAAGGAAGGAAATAATATTACATATCGAGGGAACATGGATGTGGATGATAAAATACACCCCAGTAGTTACCAAAGTAAAAACAATCTCGGGTAAAAGTGAGATTGTGATATTTTCCCTTACCTTATGTCCGACTTGCTTTGTAAGTGTCCGAAACTCCTGTATAATGATTTAAATCATGTTATTGACTTATTCCAGAATCATATTCATTGTTATGATAGCATATATGGTTCACTTATGACATTATATTACCCGTTCTTTTGTAAATTCCATGTTAAAGAAGCGTTTTGGGAAAAATCGTTTCATTTATCGTAGGTGTTTTGACTTGTTGTTCTTGACATCATTATTACTTATATAATGATTTACTTACTTCCAGAATATAAAATATGATTTATATATCATATATATTAAGTATATATATATATATAATATATAGATAAATAAAATGAAAAACACCGTTCATGGAGACGGTAGTCCGTACGTACGCATGAACGCTGTTTTTCTTTCCTTATTGTCTTGAAATGGAAGTAAGTAGATGACATACATATGTATATATATACATAAATCCAGTAGCTTTATAATGTCATATATTTCATTATTATTTCTTATATATACATTATAATCATTCTTAAATGGTTAACATGGAGAATGAATCTCATCGCGTCGTGGAGACGGTAGTCCGTACGTACGCACGAGCGATGATATCATTTCTATAAATATTGAATTGAATTGGATTGGATTATACAATATATCAGAATCAATATGATGTTGTAATAACTATGTATAGTTATTCTTTACACCATTATACCCATCCATGTAAGGTGGTGGTGGAAAATAGATTACACCACGGCGTGGAGACGATATTCCGTACGTACGCACGCGCGGTGATTTCTTTTTCCGTAGGATGGATAGATGGTGAAATAGGGTTGTTTCATACTTATAATAACATATCAGTATATGAGTGATACTTATGTTATTACTTCATAATGAAACAACCTAAGAAGAATAAGTGGAAGAAGAAATAAAGATGAAAGAATTGGTAACGGTAATTACCTCTTCTTTGAAGTTCCTCTTTGAGACCTCCTCTTAGGGCACTAAAATTGGTCTTTGAGGAAGACCAGAACCTCTAGGATGTTTCTAGGGAAGTTGAGAGGAGAAATTGGCAGGGGTTGGCCGAGCTTGAGTGCTCAAATTGGTGTGAGGAGGAGGGGGAGGAGGTGTCCTTTTATAGGGGAGGAGAGGGGCACCTTAGGAATATCTCAAAATATTATTTTATATTAAAGTAAAAATCGGTTTATAATGGTTCCAAAGGGTCTTATTTCGAAGCTAAAGTGGGGATGGGTCGAAATCCTATCAACCAATAGGATTTAGACAAGTTTAGGGTATTATTTTAACCTTATCAATTAGATTTAACTCTAAGTTAAATAATTTAACTTTTACCGTGTCTTTTTGTTTTCTTTCACTATATGGTTAATACACTTACTATAACATGCCAAACGAACCCCAAATTGTATATTATTAATACATATATCCTTATCTAAGTCATTTGGCCGAACCTTAGATTTTTTAGGAATAAAATAACAATTAATAATATAATATTTGATTTAAAAACTATTTTGTGTCAATTTTGACACTATTTGATATATGATTTTTGTGAAAGTCATAACAAAATTATATGTTCGAACCAAGTTGATTAAATCAACACTAATATATCATAGTAACCTAGAAAATTAGTGGAATTCATAAAAAGTCTTAAATTACATTTATTTTGGTATTTATATTATCAATTATGTCAATATTTCATTAATAAGATAATTACTACATCATCTTTGTGTCATAAATAAATTATATTATTTGATGTCTAAAAATTACAAATAAAATACCATCATGTAGGAAATCTTTTTAGCTTTCTAATTAATATTTATAGTCGAATTTATCTTATGTATAACCCCATATTAAAAATGATTTACTTATTAAACTTTGATTTTAACTATTTTAACCCTTCTTTAAATAAATTAATAATAAATGTCCTAATCTAATCCAAGTGGGCCTAAATGGTCATATTTCATTCCTAAGTTTGTTTTTGGTCGAATTACACTTGTCCAATAGAATTAGTACATGTGTTAGGGTAATATTAATATCATACTTACCCTTAGTTACCCTACTTACTATTAACCGTGGTAAAAAAAATAAAAAGTTACTATTCACCAGAAATTATTTTCATCTCATTGAACCACATTTTAGTCCTTGATATTAACCGTGTCTCTCGGATTTTTGAAATTCCATTCACAGAAGCGGTAAAATTAAGTTTTATGCAAAATTCAGTTTTTAACCTACCACTTAGTAGTTTCACTATTCATCAAAAATTGATGTTTTTCAGAACAATGCCAAAATTTCATCCCAAGCTATATTTCATATTCCGAATTCAAAAATGAAGTCTATTTTACCAAATTCATAACATAAAAGTTGCATTAATTAATTTTATAATTAAATCCCGCTGTTAAAACAAATAGCGTGTTTTTAAGAAACAATATCTATCAAAAGATTGACACTTGTTTATGTCTACTTTAAATGTGAAATTACATCCAATGTCCAACATTGTATTAAATTGTAAAAATATATTCTAAATATACTTTAAAACCACTCAAATTAATAATTTATAACTATTAATTATTTCGATTGAAAAAGTTGTTTTTAATTAAAATTTAGTAATTTCCACTATTCATCAAAATATGAAAGTTATCCGAAAATTACCAAAATTTCACCTTAGGCTAAATTCGATACTCCTAATCCATAAATGAAGTCCATTTTGAAAAATAAAATTTACAAAATTTCAAAAAGTGGTTATTACTATTCATAACGGCTAGTTTTAATAATATCTTAATAGCATATCGTTGTTTAGCGAAACTTGGTGTTGCGTACGACACACGCTATCGTGGAAGGTCGCGATTGTGTGTAATGGAAGGAAAGTCAAGGATGCTTGTTGTGAAAGCTTCTTTTGGTGTAGCGTACAACACAAGACATTAATGAAATTAAAAAAAATATTTTTCATAAAATCTCGGGGTGTTACATTCTACCCCCCTTAAAATGAATTTCGCCCTCGAAATTCGTCGGGGTTATAAATGGTTTACTACTCGAGAGTTTATTTAATAGAAACCCACATCGTAAAAAGGAATACCAAAACCAATCTTTAAAAACAAAAGTATGAAACGTAACGGTTACCCAAATAAACTAATCACTGGGTTTCCACATAGGTGAAAATATGGATATGGAAGAGAAATCTAACAATCATGTTCTGATGGAGAGTGGTAGAGAACATGGCTATGGAAATGCCAACAATCACAAATCCATAAATTTGTGACGATCTAAGGTACCATCCGATTAATCAGATATAAGAGCACTAGGACAACATTTTTGGTTTTCAAGATCTTTTCCCTAAAGTTGAAGAATTTTAATTAGAATAAATACTTACTTTATTTTTGTACAATCTCACTATTTTTCGTGCCTTGAACAATTTCCACTTCATCTCTTAAATAAATGAAGTTGAATTTGTTATTCGTGAAGTGTTAGCAGATCATGTGATAGAATGACGGGTCATTCCATCTGTCTCAAAAGATTAGCAAAATTTATATACATAAGTCGATCTATAGTGGGATTAATCATATATGGTTCCTAAAATGGGCTTATACTTCATATATCATACTGCTTAATATAATAACACTAGTTTCTACTAAACAGGGACTTCCTGTAGGTCAGTGGTAGGCGATAAAGGCCAGTCGCACTTCGGTTGTGGGTTCGATTCCTACAGCCTTGTCCGAAGCGATGGGCTGTCGCCCGTCCTGCAGGTTGTCCTTTTTCTAAAACTACGTTAATATAACATCCCATCAATAATATCGAAAATCTTCTATCCTTAAACAATACTAACTTATGTCCAACATAATCCAGTCTAATCTTTAGGCTTATACATAATACTGCAGTCCACTCTCATAATATAGTGACAACGATTACCAGAGATTTAATATTGTCGTTGATCCCCACATATCATAAGATATGTCTTGTTGGTCACATTCCAAACATTCAAAGTCCTTAATCGTGTATTCTCTTGAATACCATAGTGAAAACATGAGTGCAGTTAAAAGTTAACACTTTCCACATACCAAAATCCTCAAAATTCTATATACTCAAACCATGATATCACTTAGTCCTTATATCAATCATGAGCTCTTGAATACTATTAAACATTTCATTTTCTCGTCTTCATTATGCGCATATCATCTTATTTCCAAAAAATATCTCAATCACATTGAATACCACATCAATAAATATTGCAACACTCAATGATACAACATTATTTTGGAATCCCATTACATAAACACTTAATCATTCCACCACATCGTTGTCATATTCAACATTGCCAATAGTGATCGCATGTGATTTCCCTTTGTCCTTTGCCTTCAGTGGTTGCTCATGTTGATCATCACTAACCCTTGGATTAGGGCAATTATTAGCATAATGCCCCATTTCCTTGCACTTGAAGCATTGAAGTGTTGGCGGTGCATTCTCTGCAGTGTTTGCTTTATTCACATCATTAGAAACCCTTTTTCCATTACTTCGACACTCAGCTGCTCGATGACCTTCTTTTCCACACTTAAAACATTTTCTAGTCCCTTTAAGACAATCTCCACCATGCTTCTTTCCACACTTTGTACATAAGGAAACATTCATCTTCTTTTCACCATTATTTTGAGATTTCTCCTTGAACTCCATCTTTCGTTTCTTGTCAAAACCATGAGATGGATATGTAACACCAACTTCCATTTCCACCTTGATAGCACAACGCACAATTTCTTCATAGCTACTGAAGTCTCTTATAGCTAATGCCCTTCGAAGACTTGGTTTTAAGCCACTGAAAAATCGATCAACTTTACTTTCAGGTTGGATGATAATTCCAGAAGCATACCTTGCAAGTCTTGTAAAATTTGCTTCATAGGTACCAACAAATTCATCATCCCTTTGCTTCAGTTCAAGAAACTCTTTCTCCATCTTTGTTCGAAGAATACGAGGGAAGTACTTATTGAAAAATAAGTTCTTGAACTCGTCCCATTCCATAGACTCAATTTCATCCCTTTGCCTTGTATTCTTAATAAGATTCCACCATTGATCATCATCTCCTTCCAAATGATACACTGCTAGGATGACTTTATCATGTTCAGAACATTGAAGAACTGAAAATATCTTTTCAGTAGTACTGATCCATTGTTCAGCCACAAGTGGATCAGAAGACCCACTGAAAGAAGGTGGACGTTGCCTCATGAAGGACTCAATAGAATATTGTTCCCTTCTCTGCTCATTTGGAAGTCCAGAATGATTCATAGCTTGTGTAAGTATAGCAATAAGATTTTGCACTCCATCTCCCATAACATTTGTTTGTTCAGGAGGGCAATCATTGCATTGTCCATTGCATTGATCAACACGGTTCCTTCGGGTTCCAGCCATCGTCTAAAACCCAAAAAGAATAGTGTGAGAGGCAAAAATCATGCTTGGGAAAACAACATAATAAAGGGGGAGTACCTTCAATATCCAACATCTTAGGTTTAATTCTATGATCGTTAGCGTAATTCTATTACTATAACCTATACGTATTCTTATCCCTAGGGGCATCCCTAGACATACCTTAGAAATATCTCTAGGGATCTCACTAACGTTTTCGCATCCTAGTTTCCAAAGGTTGACTAAACCTTTCCTCTGATACCAACTGTAGAGACCCGAAGCTTATCGTACATGGACATTACATTACTTTTGCGGAATACTCAGTACATAACAAAAACACACACACAAGGATCGTAATAGTTTAGTGTCTTTGGAAACTCGGAACGTAATCTTCTAAACGTGGTGAAAGATCTTCAATATATCCCATAAAGATCTTCCCCTTTTTTTTACCTAAAACCTTTCTTTATATCCTAGGGAAAAGAAAACATAAAAGGGTGAGCTCAAATTCTCAGTAAGGGTAAACAAAAGAAATATCAATCAGATCATATACATAAGAACATAGCTTTTGGAAATCTTAACCTGCAAAAGAGCTCATAATATCATAAATGGGATAAATCATAGAAGTGAAAATGAAATCATAACATAAAACATTACTCATTGTGGCATACACACATAATCATAGAGAATCATTTCTTGTTAGTCAAGACTCATTGCCAAGACTATCTTAGTGGACAAAGTCCCTTTCTGAATCGAGTAATCCTCGTTTCAGTCCTGTTTCACTGAACCGGTATAACCTACCATTCCAGCCATGTCTATCTCATGAGATATAAAATCTTTACCCAATGCATTGGAGGGAGATATAGGTCCCACCCATCTTATAATGAATCCTTTCTTATGTGTGCCACATAATCATAAACCATACATCATCGCATAACACATGTAACAAAAATGGGATTCTTGAAACATCATGACATCATAAATCAATTCATATAAGATAATGGAATTCATAAAAATAATTCCATCACAACATGATCAAATCAATGTAATAATAGGGATAAAAACAGAACCCTTTATTATCTTATATGGAAAATAATTTTGATAAAAACACTTGAACTTCATTCTTGAGGAAAATATCCTTTCTTCTTCAAAAACATTTTTCCTTTCATAACATGTCATACAACTTTAAAATAAAAGAAGTTGATTAAAAATAAACTTGAAAACTTGTAAAGGAAGCTTCTTGGAAACAATGTTTTAAAAATACATTCATGCCGTATAAGTTAAAAAAACATTCTTCGTACTTTTGTCGGAAAAGTCAAAAAGTACCTCGTACGGAAAAATGACAAAAGATTCCTTTCATATCTTTTACAAAAAAACTTACCGAAGGGTAAAATTGGATATAAACTATTGTAGAAGGAAGGAAATAATATTACATATCGAGGGAACATGGATGTGGATGATAAAATACACCCCAGTAGTTACCAAAGTAAAAACAATCTCGGATAAAAGTGAGATTGTGATATTTTCCCTTACCTTATGTCCGACTTGCTTTGTAAGTGTCCGAACCTCCTGTATAATGATTTAAATCATGTTATTGACTTATTCCAGAATCATATTCATTGTTATGATAGCATATATGGTTCACTTATGACATTATATTACCCGTTCTTTTGTAAATTCCATGTTAAAGAAGCGTTTTGGGAAAAATCGTTTCATTTATCGTAGGTGTTTTGACTTGTTGTTCTTGACATCATTATTACTTATATCATGATTTACTTACTTCCAGAATATAAAATATGATTTATATATCATATATATTCAGTATATATATATATATATAATAGATAGATAAATAAAATGAAAAACACCGTTCATGGAGACGGTAGTCCGTACGTACGCATGAACGCTGTTTTTCTTTCCTTATTGTCTTGAAATGGAAGTAAGTAGATGACATACATATGTATATATATACATAAATCCAGTAGCTTTATAATGTCATATATTTCATTATTATTTCTTATATATACATTATAATCATTCTTAAATGGTTAACATGGAGAATGAATCTCATCGCGTCGTGGAGACGGTAGTCCGTACGTACGCACGAGCGATGATATCATTTCTATAAATATTGAATTGAATTGGAGTGGATTATACAATATATCAGAATCAATATGATGTTGTAATAACTATGTATAGTTATTCTTTACACCATTATACCCATCCATGTAAGGTGGTGGTGGAAAATAGATTACACCACGGCGTGGAGACGGTATTCCGTACGTACGCACGCGCGGTGATTTCTTTTTCCGTAGGATGGATAGATGGTGAAATAGGGTTGTTTCATACTTATTATAACATATCAGTATATGAGTGATACTGATGTTATTACTTCATAATGAAACAACCTAAGAAGAAGAAGTGGAAGAAGAAATAAAGATGAAAGAATTGGTAACGGTAATTACCTCTTCTTTGAAGTGCCTCTTTGAGACCTCCTCTTAGGGCACTAAAATTGGTCTTTGAGGAAGACCATAACATCTAGGATGTTTCTAGGGAAGTGGATAGGAGAAATTGGCAGGGGTTGGCCGAGCTTGAGTGCTCAAATTGGTGTGAGGAGGAGGGGGAGGAGGTGTCCTTTTATAGGGGAGGAGAGGGGCACCTTAGGAATATCTCAAAATATTATTTTATATTAAAGTCAAAATCAGTTTATAATGGTTCCAAAGGGTCTTATTTCGAAGCTAAAGTGGGGATGGGTCGAAATCCTATCAACCAATAGGATTTAGACAAGTTTAGGGTATTATTTTAACCTTATCAATTAGATTTAACTCTAAGTTAAATAATTTAACTTTTACCGTGTCTTTTTGTTTTCTTTCACTATATGGTTAATACACTTACTATAACATGCCAAACGAACCCCAAATTGTATATTATTAATACATATATCCTTATCTAAGTCATTTGGACGAACCTTAGATTTTTTAGGATTAAAATAACAATTAATAATATAATATTTGATTTAAAAACTATTTTGTGTCAATTTTGACACTATTTGATATATGATTTTTGTGAAAGTCATAAGAGAATTATATGTTCGAACCAAGTTGATTAAATCAATACTAATATATCATAGTAACCTATAAAATTAGTGGAATTCATAAAAAGTCTTAAATTACATTTAGTTTGGTATTTATATTATCAATTATGTCAATATTTCATTAATAAGATAATTACTACATCATCTTTGTGTCATAAATAAATTATATTATTTGATGTCTAAAAATTACAAATAAAATACCATCATGTAGGAAATCTGTTTAGCTTTCTAATGAATATTTATAGTCGAATTTAGCTTATGTATAACCCCATATTAAAAATGATTTACTTATTAAACTTTGATTTTAACTATTTTAACCCTTCTTTAAATAAATTAATAATAAATGTCCTAATCTAATCCAAGTGGGCCTAAATGGTCATATTTCATTCCTAAGTTTGTTTTTGGTCGAATTACACTTGTCCAATAGAATTAGGACATGTGTTAGGGTAATATTAATATCATATTTACCCTTAGTTACCCTATTTACTATTAACCGTGGTAAAAAAAAATAAAAAGTTACTATTCACCAAAAATTATTTTCATCTCATTGAACCACATTTTAGTCCTTGATATTAACCGTGTCTCTCGGATTTTTGAAATTTCATTCACAGAAGCGGTAAAATTAAGTTTTATGCAAAATTCAGTTTTTAACCTACCACTTAGTAGTTTCACTATTCATCAAAAATTGATGTTTTTCAGAACAATGCCAAAATTTCATCCCAAGCTATATTTCATATTCCGAATTCAAAAATGAAGTCTATTTTACCAAATTCATAACATAAAAGTTGCATTAATTAATTTTATAATTAAATCCCGCTGTTAAAACAAATAGCGTGTTTTTAAGAAACAATATCTATCAAAAGATTGACACTTGTTTATGTCTAGTTTAAATGTGAAATTACATCCAATGTCCAACATTGTATTAAATTGTAAAAATATATTCTAAATATACTTTAAAACCACTCAAATTAATAATTTATAACTATTAATTATTTCGATTGAAAAAGTTGTTTTTAATTAAAATTTAGTAATTTCCACTATTCATCAAAATATGAAAGTTATCCGAAAATTACCAAAATTTCACCTTAGGCTAAATTCGATACTCCTAATCCATAAATGAAGTCCATTTTGAAAAATAAAATTTACAAAATTTCAAAAAGTGGTTATTACTATTCATAACGGCTAGTTTTAATAATATCTTAATAGCATATCGTTGTTTAGCGAAACTTGGTGTTGCGTACGACACACGCTATCGTGGAAGGTCGCGATTGTGTGTAATGGAAGGAAAGTCAAGGATTCTTGTTGTGAAAGCTTCTTTTGGTGTAGAGTACAACACAAGACATTAATGAAATTAAAAAAAATATTTTTCATAAAATCTCGGGGTGTTACAGTGATCTTTAATTGAAAATTTTTATTTATGATAACATAATTTGATGTTAATTTTGATTTAACATGGATATGATTCCATGATAACATCCATATTTTTTTCAATAAGGTTTATGGTTATGATGATGATATATTTAAAAAATCCATTAATTTTACATGGATTATGATATGATGATATAATGAATATTTTATGATCATGTGGCATTCTGAAGAAAAAAATATGGTTTTTTGTTGTTTGGATTCATTAATTGAATATAATGAAGGGTTAAAATCATATATATCTTGAGATAATTGTGTGAAATTAATTTATGTGATCAATCCACTATGGTAAATAGTTGGTGATGCCTAATTCACTATGATATGAGAAATAGGTGTTAATACCTGATCTTCTATATTATGAATGTATCAGTAGTTAATCGTGACATGTGATGTGGTTTCTAAAAATATAATGGATCCACACTCTTATGACATGTATTTATGATTATGATTTGAACTCAGGGTTCATTATCGATTTATGATGATTCTTCACTCTTATGAGTAATGTATTTTGAAATGATAATATTTTATACCATGAATCATGTTTATGATATATCATATATTGGGTATGAAATTTGTAAGTTTTGATCATGATATTATAACATTATTATTATAGTATTCTTATATATGATCTTCAATTGATATCTCCAATATTAACCCATACATATCATATTATCTCACCCTTTATTATGTTTTCTTTCCATAGTTTGTAAAGAATGGTTTTAAGTTTGGTATGTCAAATAATTGTATAATATGGGAAGAACTTCATGTATTTTATTGATGATATTAGATGAAATAATCATTTTATATATTTAGTATCCAAGTACACTGAACCTTTTTTTGAGAAAGGTATAGCTGAGGCCCTTTTTATTGAATCAAAAGTAAGAGAATGAGGTGATGGAAGAAAATTTTTTTACAAGGTATTGATGCCTTTATCGAGGAGTCTCAAATTTCTCGGTAATAATATAAGAAAATTTTCAATCTTCTTATCTCATAGCTCTCTATTCAGCTCCACACCAACGCTCATGGACTCAACCTTGGACTAGTGCTCTTATAGTCTTTCCAATTGTTGGAGTAGACTATCAAGGTCATATTTTTCTAATCCAAGATATTCTAATTTTGTTTCCTCCTTCAAAGAACTCCAATAATATCGTACGTTTCCCGATCTGTGAATTTTAGGATCACATACCCATTTCTATGAATTTGTTTGTTTCCAAGATCCCTCTTCCTTGTATTCTACTACTTCAGATTTGAGTATCATCATTGGGGTAATCTCTCTACCATCTAGCATATATTGATTTCTCATTGGCATTTGGGTCATATCGTCTTTCTATTTTAGAGACCCTTCGGTGGGCACCTAAAGTGCTCCCAATCGGTTAGTAAAAGTGATATCTCCACTTGAATGTTATATTTTTTTGAGTAATCAATAGAGTGAATACCTGTATTGACACCACTATCGCTAATGTGAGACATGGACTTTTTGAAGTTGATCAGTTGGAATCCTTTCTTGTCAACAGGGACCTCGGTTGTAACTATCTTCTTCAATTCTTTAATTTTACCTTTATCCAAGCCATAATTTGTCCATTTTAGTATAACTTCTTTAAATTCTTCAGAATCATGTGATTTGGCTTCAAAAGGCTTGGGAAGTGCAAGGAAGCATTGCAATGACCCCATCATTACTCCAATCATCCAATGAAGGCATATGAGCCTTAAAAAGAATTCCAAGGGTTTCCAAATCTAGATTTTTATTACCTTTATGCTATCTATTAGAGAGAAAAAAATCCCGAACAAGAATTTTGTCAATAGATTTTTGAATTTTCTCTTTCTCCTCTAATTAATAGTCGGTCGAGTCATCAATTATTGTGAGATTAACATCAGGTACTGCATTACCATCTTGAAATAGGACTTCATCACTATATATTGTATTCACCATTGTTGTGGATGACCCAGGAGCTATTAGAACCCTATCCTTATAAGAGGGTACACCCCTTTCACCTATACCACCTGCTTTATGGAGTGAATTTTCATTATTAAATTAAAAAGTAGCCTCCTTAGTGAGTTATTCCTGTGTTTTTTATTGCAATTTCACATCGCCTATCCTAGTGTCATCAAAAAATTTATTATCAACAGTGGTAGAGAGATCCCTTGGCATATTATACTAAATATTTTTATGGTTATGGATAATTTAATTTCATTAGATGAATTTAATATTCATATAAAAGGATGTAATATTTATGTATGAAATTATTGGATCACTATAATTTATATCTGAGTATATTTTTTTTAGACATGGATTCGAGAAATTTGGTGAAACCCATAGGGATAAACCTATATATTGGGTAACATACTATAGTTTTGGTAAGTTATAGATTAGGTTTTCTTCCTATAAATACATCCCTGTTCACATAATACAAGTGGATATGGTTTTTGAATAGATAAATCTAGGTGTAAGAACCCCATAAATAGTTGGTCAAGTATATCTCATCTATCATTCTGGTGCATAGTGAATAAGCCCTTACTATGGACCTGGTTTGAAGCACCCGTGAGATATAATTGGGTTAATTTACACATTCATTATGAACTAATTTGAAGGATTTGAATTGATAATGACCACTGACAACCTAGGTTAAACCAAAGCGGTCATAGATTAGAAATCTGATTTCATGATTTAGACATCCTATAAATGATTTTTCATAATTACATGATTTCTCACTATAATTATTATTTCTAAAAACAATATTTTTAGTTTTAGTCAGTGGTTTAATCCATGAGTATTCATTTTAACATTTAATGTAATGGATAATGGTATTTTTTTTATCATAAAAAAATAAATGAAATAAAAACTTGAATTTGAAATATGGTGATTATTCCTAATCAGTTATCTCATTATAGGATTGAAAATCTCAACATGGGTGAGTTTTCTAGCACACATAACCAGAGAAAAATAGAGTTTCACGTGTTTTTAATTGATGAAGACCATAGAGGAAATAATATTAATATTTCTACATGTTTACAATGTGGGAGGAAGTATTAAAGGTTTTATCTCAAAGTAATGATAATATGTTTTATGTGTGTAAAAAAGGTCATAAGTAAAGTAATTTTTGAGTAATAATGAAGAGTTCTAGGAGGATAATAAAGTTCATACTAAGGAAGAATTTATAGTTGAATGTATTATGTGTGGGGAACTTCGACTCTATTTGAGTCAATTCCCTAATCCAAGGGTTAACTTCTTGACCACGGAAGGGAATATGTTATTCCAATAATTGAAGTTAAATGATTTATGTTTTTATAAATTTGGATTCAAGAATTTTGTTGTATAAGTATTTTTATCAATGATATTATAGTTATAAAAATCTTGAAATATATAATGATTGTTATATATCAGTTTTTCATTAAGTATTTTTAATCATATGTTGACTGATACTGATAACCTAGAAAACTTATTTAGTGATAAGGTGATATTTTTTGAAAACACATGATTGAGGGAAATATAATGCTTAATATATTCTTGATGCTGGGATAATAATATTTAGATTTGATAAATAGGTCATCCATATTGATAATGTAAATTTGATAACATTAATAACCTTGGAATTGATTGGTGATTTGATGATAGCATGATTTAGGTTATCTTTATTAATTTTACTACATTTTGGGATTTATGGAGTATATTGGATTGTTTTTATGGAGTTAAATTTTTGAAGAATTTATGTTTTCATTGAGGTTTTATGGTGATTTAAGTTATTTTGGAAATTTATTAGAATGTTTTAAGATTATATTTGATCATGGTATTCATGTTTAGGGTATGTCAAATTATGAGTTACTTTATATTTTTTTGGGATAAATATTAATATTTATCTTTGAAAAATATTTGATCAAATATTTCTATTTATGTTGGGTTTTGAATTTGGTGAGAAATATTTTAGAGGAGTATTAGTGTAAACTATTTATATAATGGTATACATTAAACTTTTAGTGTTATTGCTGATGTTTTAGAGATTAATGTATTAATTCATCATATGAATATTTTCCCATATTGGATAAATTATACTAACTATTTTTTAGTAATTATTTAGATATAGTAGGAATTATTTATAAATATTTTATGGATATTATGATTTGTTAAAAGTTAGTTTTATTCCTTCAAGAATTAAAAAATCATATTGAATATTAATTTCCCATAGTAAGAGATGAAGTGAAAAATGATTGAATCACAACAAAAGGATGTGATTGTGCTTATGAAATGTAAATAAGTCAAGTAAGTATAAATTCTAAATATATAAATATATATATTTATAGTAAAAGAATCACTAAACTTTATCAAAATTATTTTAACATAAATATTTTATTCTTTTACTTTCATTTTTGAAGAATTTATGGTGTTTTCACCCCTCACTAATTTATGGTATTGTGGTAATTAAATTGATCATGAGCATGTTATCTATCACTCAATATTAGTATTTAGATGTTATTGTTCTTATAAATATCCATAAGTTCACTTTTTGATAATTTTATTCTTATTTGGGAACCCATTTATGTGGAAAATATGTACCAAGACCTTCAACATTAGTTTTGGTGGCTAGGTATGAAGAAGTGTGTAGTAGAGTTTGTCTCTTGATGCCTTACTTTTCAACTGGTGAATGTTGTTCACCAGGTTCCAGTAGGTTTATCCCAACACATTTTAGGTGCCATAGTAGAATTATGATAGGATATATAAGGACTTCATTATGGGGTTACCACATTGATCCATAAGATGATATTCCATCTGGGAGATCATATACTAACTCACCATGTCGTTCCACCTCTTAGATATATGATACCAGAGTTCAGTAGAAAGATTGGGACACCTCAACATGTAGGATATAGTCTGGTTACATGGTGTTACCTTGATGATCATTTCAGACCATTATGAGTTCTTGATGTAAAGATTATAGAGAGGGTTACAAGAGGCCATTAGGACTCAGTTGTGTTTTAGAATGAAATTTTACCCCCAAACTGAAGGCCATACTGAGAGAACCATTCAAGTTCTTGATGAAATGATTCAAGAGTTCATGTTAGACTTTGGTTATAGCTAGGAGGATCACCAACCCTTGGTGGAGTTTATGTACAAAAATAGATACCATTTCACCATTAGAAATAAACTATTTAAGGCTTTTTACAAGAAACCTTGTAGGTCACCACTATGTTGGGCTAATCCAGGTGAGTCAAATCTCATTGGCCTAGAGTTGGTATAATCTATAATAGAAAATATGAATATAATCTAAGAGAATATTATGGATTAATAGGTCTTTTAGATGTCCTATGTAGACCTATGATGAAGGTATTCAGAGTTTGAGGATGGAGACAATGTGTTTCTAAAGTTCTCACCTCGATATGGATTGATGAGATTTATCAGGGGCTGTAAGTTATCTCTAAGATTCATTATCCTCTTCTAGATTATATGCAGAGTCAAGGAGGTAGAGTACCACTTGGATCATCTACCGTAGTTAGACTAGGTACAAAACATATTCCACATGTCTTAGCTGAGGAGGTTTGTGAACAACTGATCACATGTTATCAACTAGGGAAAGCTGAACATCAAGGATGGAGAAACCATTGTAGTGTACCCATTGGAATTTGAGGATAAATAGAAGAGGATAATCCATGGGAAAGTGATTCCCCTCGTACATATTCATTGGTAGCACGAGAGTCTTCAAAACAGTACCTGGGAGTGGTGGATCTAGATGCGAGCTCAGTACCCATATCTTTGTCAGTAGACATTTTCACTTTTCAGGAGGAAAATACCCAAGGTGGGGATAATTTATCATCTATTTTTTACGTATATATTTAAAATATATATAGTAATATTTTTAAAACTAGTTGTTATGACAACGCGTGATTCTCTGTCCTGATGATCCCAAAATTGATATTTTAAAAATATTAAATATATTAAAATCAAGCATTTATAGTTTTCCTAAAAATGGGTAATAACTCCATAATGGTGCCTCAAGATGTAAATTTCAGTTTTCTATTGAGTTTATAATGTGATTTTACACTAGGAATGAAATAAACAATATCTACATTGGGAATTCGTAAAAAAAATTTCACAAGTGAAATTAATAAATAAATAAATTTATTTTACTATGAGTAAACAAATTGAACTAGAAATATTCTATAAATATATTTTTATGACTAATTCAGAGTGTTATCCACACTTTGAGAATTGAGAGAGAACATTGAACGATATCATTGGTGAATGAAAATAGATTAGAGAATCAGATTGATACCATAGGGATCACCTATGCCAATAGAGTTCATTTATTTCACCAATGACTATGACCCAAGAACGTTATTTATTAGTGATTGATATGAAATCAACGTAAGATTTCTAATTTATGTGGATTAATCCAACTTTGATAACCCCTATTGAATGTAGATCAATTCCACTAACAATAATTGATTCTTACATCGAAAATTGGTTTATTTTACTGTTGATTTAAAGGGTTGTCTATTTCTCTTTGTTTGTCATTCTATGGAAAATAAATCGAGGAAAACCCAAACAAAGGAAGATTTTTTCTCCCATTTTTTCTTCACATGATCATTATAGTAAATTTCATTGGATAGTTTTTTATGAATTATCGTTAATTGATCATTGTGAAACCATTCTTTGGTGAAATATATCAATATTGTGGGAGAAGATCATTATCTAGGGGAATTCTAAGTGCGATGATAGCAGTGGGAGATCATAGGAGGAATGATATGGGATCAAAAGTTTATGTTTTTCTCAGTTTCACACATGATGATGACATGGATGATGGTGAGGGCTTCCTAATTGATTTGGATGGCTGGAATGGTTCTCCATGAAAATGAGGCTTGGGAAGAGGATATATTCAATCATTGCGTAAGATCAAAGGAATATATAGAGGTCGACATTTCATTAGAATATGATGAGAAGAAAAAATGAATTTTTGGAAATCCTAAATTACACAAAAAGTAATTTGGAGACACATGCTGTGTGGGAACCCTAAATTTTTTTCAAGGGTCTCTGTGGAAAATTAAATATCACAATTCATGTGACACATATTAGACACCATGTGTCATGTGGATGGTGGCTCAACATGTACTCTAGGAGCTCAGAAGAACATAAAAATATAGACACATGAGTACATGTAGAGTACACAATCATGACCTAGTACTCTGACATGGACTAGTATACAGACATGGAAAAAGTACACAAGCATGACCCGAATTACACGAACACGGCCAGATATACATAAGAACAATAAAATGACTGGGGTAGAGTTTTAGCAAACCTCTATACATTGTGTACCCTAAGAATACATGTTGTTTTTTGGGATAATTACTTTTCATGTGAGACGATGGGATACATTCATACTAGAGGTTGGAAAGACATGTCATGTACCCCCAGCACACATTGTGTACTCCATTTGAGGGTGTTTGGATCCATTCATTTCTTCATTATATTTCAGGTTCGATTGATTGTGATATTACCATGAGGGTATAGTATGGAATTAAATTCCCAAAATTGTATTTTTATCCCCTCTAAGTGTTTAGCACCTAAAAAAGTTTATTGTATCACTCTGTGAGACCATGGTCGAATACTCAATCATTCTTAGTTGGGTTTTATGGTATTGATGTGACCACCATGTATAGGGCATCGATCCCCTATCTAGTAGTATAGTATAGTAGGGTTTTGGTGTATACCAATGGCTCTAGGTGTGCTCCCCTACATGGATGATAATATCTTTAGATATATAGTGATTTCATGTTGAAAATTCTAGATGATCATGACCTCTTATATGAGTGTTGTCTGTTACAACATGGATCGGGAGTGATCCTTCCCAGAAGAGTGTTACCTAGAAGCCTCGAGTAGAATCTTATGTCTGGTAATAATGGTTGAGACCTTTTGAGACTAGTTTTCTATTATAGGTATTTTTGGTTTTTTATTATTTCTATGTCTATTACCTTGTTGACATATCTTGTGTTAAGCTGACTACACTTTATTATTTATTCTTAGTGATTTCAGGGTGTCCAACTCAATATTTTTATACATACACCTACATGGGATTTTTTTACACAGGCTGTGTCTTATGTATATGAAAGACAATTTGATGGTTTCCTAAGAGGACCAGGAGTAGGTGGAGCATAGATTTGGGATAGATAGACAGATGTGTTTATCAGGTGTTTCATTTGATAATATTCCACTCCTTCTGAGTAGGTTGGAATTATTTTCAGTATTGGATAGGATTTTATTTACCCCCTTTATCTTTTCATTACCTGTTTAATACTCAGATTATGGGATAAATGTTATGCATGTATTTGTATTAGTTTTGTTTCGTTACATTTCAGCATTGTGTGGGCTTGAAGATGTGTGGGTGTGTGTGTGTGTCTAGGTACTTAGGAAAATTCCACCAAAATGTGGAATATTACTACTTGATTCTATACTATATCCCCTATTCTATTGTAGGTGGGATTGGATTGGTCATACTTATTTTATCTCCATCCAGGTATGACCCAATGGGCAAGTTCGTGAAAATTTTAACCATAATAAATGACCTTAAAATATTTTTTTAGTGTTAAGATATTGATTTTACCCTTGGGTTGAATTTAGGTAATATTTTGAGCTACATGAATTTTAAGGTATAATTACTATAGAAATATTATCATATCCTTGATGTGCATGATTTAAATACAATGGAAATACTTGCACCCATGGACCTGACCCTTTAACGCCCCCATTTCCCAATAATCACAAACCACCCACACACTAATGTAATGGATTGGGGGATAATTAATTTTTATTATTAAATACATATTTATTATGAATGTTTAAACATTAATATCTCATAAATGGGATCTTAGATGGAAATTTAACAATTATGGTTGTGCCTAGAATAAGGTACTTGACTAGCTGAGGTATAAATTATGTACTCTAGTGTAGATCCATAAACCAAAAAAAATTTGTCTTTATTTAAAACTTACATAAATATAAACCTAATTATAAAAATTAATTATTATTTTTATGGTGATATAGAAATGGGTTTTTAGGTGGAAATAAGGTTGTGGGTTAGGGGGTTCTAGAATTAATATCTTTAATGGGGTTACTAGGCATTAATGGGAGAGATATTAATGTTAATTTAATGGGAAAATCATGACTATTCATTATGAAGGGAATAAATCAGCCACATGAATTCATTTTTGATAATATAGAAAGTAAAAATGATTTCTCCCTATCCTCCTTTTTAGTAGAATCCCTATAGGTTCTTTTTTATTCTATGCACAATGAAGGGATATTCTTTACATAGTAATGATGATCAAATAACATGTTATTAATGATATGGGAAGATGATGTGATCATCATGTGTTAGTGATTCGCTATCGAGGTAGTACCTTTTTTTCAATTCTCTACACCTCATTTTATTTGTAATATGATCTTATTCTCCTCATGATTTTATCAAAAAACTTCTACGATGTTTTCTTGAGAATATATTTGAATGTAACATAATTAAATCCCTGAATAATTATAAAAACAATTATTCCTTTTGAAAATTATTATATTGAAAAGGGGTTTATTTACATCATCTGGATTAAATCATAGTTTTATGAAAGACTAAAAATCTAGAAAATTGAATTTAATCGATTAATTCTTAAATTTTTTTATGTTTATTAAATTTTTTCCCTTAAATTTTTTTTGAAACGATGAACATGATGGGATTTTTGTAAATATAATAATATGATTTTTTAAAATAAATTATTAGATCATATTTTTTTTAATTTTATGCGTATTATTTTTATATCATACAAAAATTAAGTTTTCCCTTATTTTTGGATTATGGAGGAGTTATTAAAGTATTAATACCTCAAAAATTAAAGTAAAATTAGTATTCGATTGAATTATTTAATTACATTATCCTATTATCACATAGATAATTACTTTAATACTTTAATTAATTTTCTCTAATCATGTTAACTTGGAAATATTATATTTAATTATAGTACGAGATTAACATGAGTGTAGATCCTCTATTTTTATCTAATGTTTTTCAAGAATCCCCTTATATTGTTTATTCTATATAATTTGTTCATGTTGGTGTATACGTATTTTTATTTGATAAATTACATTGAGTTTGTTAGGAAATTTATTATAAAAAATTCCCTACAACCATTTATTTTTTTATAATGAACCAAATAATTTCATTAAATTTATTCCTTATTCTTTATTAGATACTTTTTTTTGATTCTATTTTGGGTGGTCATATATTATTCTAACCACTATTCTAGAACATCTATTGTCCTTATCCTCACACAAGGATTCAAATTCAGTTTCAAGGTGATATAATGATTAATAGAAAACGTTATGACTTATCATAGAAACCAAGTCATTAGATTTTTCTATCATTAGAGTCATGGTGGGAGGTGGGGTGAAAATGGAATTCAAAGAAAGAAATTGAAGTTTCTAGCATTCTGTAACTTTACAACTACATAGCATGTTGCCTCATATTACACATTGTGTATATCACCTTCTAAAATTTATAAATTTACATTGATTTTACATGAAATGTATCCCCTAGAATATCATTTTTTATATTTTAATCTATAGTCATTAGGGTTTTCTAGTAAATTAAATATCACATACCATGTGACTCTCAGTCGCACACCGTCTATGATAGAGCAAAGAGATTTGATATGTAAATTTCATTCATGTAAAACCAATGTGTCAATACCACACATAATATACTATATCACAAATTTAAAATATAATTCAATGAGTATATAAATGTGTATAATCTATTCATTCCAAGTATCTACATTTTCCTATATGTAGTGTACTTCTCAAATACATTGTGTAAAAAAATCGAGGTGAATTAGCATGTATCTAGAGTACATTTCATATATATTGAGAAACTCTATGAATCATGTACCATAACTATATGTTGTTTACATTGTTACATGACATGAAAACTTTTAACATTACTCGATCAACCCTTCCAGAGATACCTACACATCGTGTACATGGTCCCTCACTACCGATATAGAGAGATAACTTATAATTTTTTATAGTCAGTGGACTTAGGTCTATAATGCTCAGGTATTTGATGTTTCATTAATAAAAGAATTATATGGATCCAATATGAGGATATTTATATTCATCTTGACCGTGGATACCCATTTTTCTTAAAGAATACATGTTATATAGGGTTTCATCCTATTTCCCATTGTTGGGGTTTTAGTTGAATTTTTTATTTTTTTTTCTTTTTATTTCTAAGGAATATTACTTTTTAGATTTATTCTCACCCTTAAATGATACTTTCTACCACATATGTTATGTTTCTATAGACATTTCATTGTTTTCAGAGTCATAAGAACACGTATAGATAGGTTATCTTGTCATGTTAGAGTTTGGTTGCATACGATGGAGACTAATAGTTATAGTGGATATAAGTGTCCATTCTAGGAGTCCTTTAAATTAGGAGGTGTATACCCTTACCTAGAGACTATTATACCTTTTGGTGATATCTCTAATTATATATATTCTCTTGATGTTATCCGTAGTGTTTTTTTATCTGATAACTATTGTATTACACATGAATATTTTATAATGTTCAATTACATAATTCATATTGATGGATGTTAAAAGATATTTCTTATATATTTGAGTTCAATTTAAGTTGTTGGTTGTTATAGGATTAGGCCTTCCATATATGTTCATGACTTCTTGGAGTTGGTCACCAAGCCCTAGAATATTATAGGAGGTCTTTGGAGTGGAGAGCACGACTTACTACCAACCCAGGTGGGGTCCTAGTGGGTCGGGTCATGATAGAATGGTATTATAGAAGTTTGAGTCCTAAGGAAAAGGTTTGGATTAGTATAATTGTATGGAATGGTTTTGGAATTCATGGAAAAAATGTTTGGAGGTTTTTAGATCAGTTTTAAAACCAAATAACCTGGTGTTGGTTTGATAACCAATGTATCCATTCATCATGACTTTGAAAACTTATTGATTGACTCATAACCCTAAGGTATTGTTTGCAAGGTATGGCCATAATGGTATATGCATCACACAATAATCAGTTGGGATCCTTTTTTTCCTCCCTATGTTAACTCACCCATATATGTTTTAATAATTGTGGGATCATGGTATGAAATGAGTAATTACACCCACATACATTCATCTCATATAAAGAGGTGCGTTCATGACAAGGCCATGCCAATAATTGAGCCCCTCCCCATTTATCAATTGAATGATGAAGCACTGATCCAAAGAATCAAATAATAGATAATAATTCCTTATAAGTATTATAAAATAATATTCCCATTATATATAGTGGGTAAATTCTCAAAGATAATAATGTATTTCTCACTGTAAAACCTAGAGTTCACTATGGGAGTTTCAGAAGCAGAGGCTTCATGGATTATTATATGACCCTAATAATTCTCTGTCATAAATTTTGTTGGAGGAGTGAATCACATATTCCATCTGTTTTGGATACAAATTTACTAGATGGTGAATATTTATTGTGTCACCTACATAACATAGTGACCATTAAAGGACTATGTTCCTCTCAAACTCATGATGATATTGTAAAACCATGGTTGTATTTTGAGCCATTGATTAAGATGTGGTTCTATCTGAATACACTGATGGTGGTTCATGTTATAAAGATATTAGACCATATAAAGTGAATCAAGACCATGATTGAGTATATGTTGGGTATCACAGACTTCATGAGATACTCTCTTAGAATTTTTATAGTATATCTATTTAATCACGGTAGTTTGAGTAGATATTTTATAGAGAGAGGGACTAGAACGGAATATTACTCTTATATATCCCCACTTGTGTTCGAATCCTCAAGCGATTATTGGTAGTTGAGAACCTCCTATAAAATATTCACCCTAGTTAAAACCCTAAGGGTTCATTGGACTAACCATCATGTTATAGATAGTGTCAGGACCAGAAACCTTCTTATTGTAGGAACAATATCCTGTTGGGAGGCATTTTTTTAAAGAGAAGATAATATAAGATGATGCTTAAATTAAATTATAACACCAATATCATTATTTAGATTTTTAGGTGTTGGGTGATAGTGGGAAGATCCATAAAGAGATTCATGTGATTGATGGGTATGATCAAATTATTCTTAATGCAGTCGAAGTATGATTTGTATATTCCATTCAGGTACCCATATACTTATCAAAATTGATGTGATTTATTCTTTCTAAATAATTTTTTAGAGTTGGATATTCTAGTATGACCCCAATATTATCCTCCCCTATCTAGAAAATTTCCACCGATCAAAATCAATATTCCCTCACACACTATAATTCAGTTTTTTCAGCTTTCATAAGGAAATAAATCTTAGTTGAGATTTATCATGGAAGATATAAGACCTAATAGTGTAATATTTTATATGGGTTGGTTACCCACTATTGGAATTGAAAAGTAGAAATGGTAAAGTAGTAGAGGTTAGGTGTATCTTCAATGTTGTGAAAACCTACCCAATTGTGAAAAGTAAAACTAAGCCTCAAAATTTTGTTGTTGATAATCCACCAGAAGGTGATCTTGGATTATTTTTATTAATGGTGTGGCAGAGGATCACTTTGTTTTGTTTTGATAGATAGTATGAATGTATTAGAAAGGGAGACCCATGGTTTTCACTTTTTGGGAACTGATATATATATATATATATGTTCTTGTATTTTTTCTTAACGATTGGCCTATATAAAGTTTGAGTCCATAATGGTTCATGTGATCAAAGTGGAACAACTATGATATAGTAGATGATGTTGTTTTTTAATATTTTATGTTTAGTTAATGGGATGGGTGCATAAATATCTAGTATTCGAGTGGTATACTATCAATGTAAGAGTGATAAATTTCTAAATTTGAATCAATGGTGGAGTCCCAATACCCTCTAAGTGTGAGAGAGCCATCATGGTGATGTCAATTGAATGGTCTTGTATAACTAGGCATCCTCGAGGGATTGACCTAATGTTTTATCATATAGTTGGGGAGCACATCAACCACTTACCATAGTGAATAATGAAGTCCCTATTGTGTTAATATTTGGTGGGGTTATAGAAATTTTGAGTAAGTTTTGCAGATAAAAGGATCAAATTATGAACTTTTAATCAGTTATTATTTCAAATACCCCTATACTTTCACTATTTAAGGGAAATTATCTCTTTTTTTAATTTAATAAATGAATGTAATTAATCTGACATAAAAAAATTATTTTAATTATTTTATTCATTTATTGGATATGATATAATAAATACTTAAATATAAAATGTATTTCTTAGTGATTTTTAGGGGGAAAAGTAGCCATGTGAGAATGAATCTGAAATTTTATTAGCTACAAATGATTAAAGAAAATTTTGGATTGATTGGGTGTAATTAAACTGTAATTATAAAATCTTGTGTATGGTTAAAGGGAAGTCCTTTCCACTCTATCAGAATCATTTCTATGGATAAAGATTGCATATGAATAAAAATTGTCGCCAATGAGCCACATTATATAATTCATAAGGAATATATGGATCATGTTAGAATTAATTCAAAAGGTTGAGAGATATATAATAATAACTCTATATAAAATTTCCCCCTATGATATACATTATGTTGGAATGGATCATGAATTCCAAAATATAAATTTGATTAATTTATGTAGGGAAGTGGTGTATTAGATTAAACCCATTCCCTCAACCTCCATGTAAGGTTCATTTATTCTTCTGGACGCTCAAGTAAAACTAAATCAAGAATTATAAAGGTAATTTTAACAAATTATATAAGAGTTAAAAGGCTTTTATTTGAGATATATCAAATTAAATAATCTTCTACAGCTACTGGTGAGTTACTCTAATTGAGAAGGATTTATATCTAGTATGACTGAGGATTTCATAGAGGATCTAAAATGAATGAATTAGTAGACTCATAGGATTATCAATCTCTCATCCTTGGAATTTTCATTTTTTCTTACCTTTTTCTTATCATTACTAATTAAACACTATATTTTTTCCCTTTTGTTTAAAATTATTTTAAAACTAAAAAACAAGAAAATATGAAAATAAAATAAAATTTACTAGGATTATTATTAGTATTATTGGGATATGTACAATGGGTTTCACTATACTACATTTATATGGATATTTTAAATTATTATATTGATATTATTCCTCTTTAAAAAAGTATTTTCCTATATCCTCAATGAAGTACATTGGGGGGTGAATTTAATCATCCTCAAAATTTAACAATTTTGTTTACATAGAGGAGGATGTTTGTATATGGGTTGTACTTTTGGTCACTCATGTTAGGAAAGTGTTTCCATAGGATTTGGATATAAAAAATCATGGTTATTTGACTGGTCATGTCTATCTATTTTAGATTGTGTTGGAATGGGTCACTGGTGAGAAAAAGTATGTTTCTCATCATTAGATTTAATGAAAGTGTGATAATGAAATAACCAAGTTTTTGTGTGTGTAAAATGTGACCTTTTTTAGAGATCAAAGTGTGAATTTCAAATTCCTCCTAAAGATTAAGGAAATAGTCATGTAATTAGGTTTTTATTTTCCTTATTTCTTGATCTAGAATAATTAGAACATCCAAAATGTCAGTGGAAGATGATGAAAACATAAAATACACCTTGAATAACTTGATACCTTAAATATCATTAAAAGTTGGTGTGAAGTCATGATGTTGTGTTCAGTGTAGGATCCCAATGTAGATATGTTTCCCCATTTGATTCAACAATAATGAACTATAAATGTGGGTAGAAATGATCTTGTAGGTGGTTTGAATTCGTGATAAACCCCTTACAATGGAATTTCAGTAGTTCAAGGTTCAATTTTGTTCCATATAGTTGGAAAAATATTTGATGAGAAAAGGGTATTTGGTGTGTTGGATTGATGAGACACATATAATGTGAGATTATTATTTTGCAATGAATTTTCTTTAGTGTGAGATTGAATAATTGTACCTTGTGTTGTGGTATAATCCCATGGAATAATATTTAGAGGGACATGCTAATCTAAAATGTCCCCATTCTATGTGATGGAGTCCTATGTTCATTTAGATCTCAAACCACCAAAAGTGGATAAATTCTGTAGAATGATGGGTTATTTCACTCAATTTTATTTTCTGAGATTTTAATTTTAGTAGCTCTAGTTGTTTTATTTTTATGGGTGAAAAGATTTAATAGTGCGGAGGATTTAGTGACCCAAATATTTACGTGATTGGGAGTTAGATCATTCTCAAAAATTGAATCTTGAGTTCCCTAATAATGGTAAAACAATAATTTCATCATAGTAATTGACCTTGAAGTTTTTTTATGAATCTTATATTTATCCTAAGACATGAATTTTACTCTTGGGATTAATTTTGGTAATTTTTAGAGCTTATTTAATTATCTAGGATGATTAATATTTATTTAATAAATACACATTTATTACATGAGAATAAAAAATAATATCTCTTAAAAGGCTGATCAAATGAAAATTATGAAACCAATTTTTTCTTCAGAATGGAGTTCTTTTCCTAGGAGATGTATAAACTATGTTCTTGGGCTTTGATCTATAAAGAAAATATTTTTCTTTTTTTTATTGAATGAAATGATATATCCCACACATTACTTAAAAAATAAATTTTTATTTTTATGGTGATGTGGTGTTTGATTTTTTAGGTGGTGGTGATGTAGTGAGTTCAAGGGATTTTAGAATGGATATATTTATTGGGTTGACTATGAAATAATGAGGAAGATATTAATGTAAAATAAAGGGGGGAATCATTACTATTTAGTATATAAGGAATAATTCCTCCACCAAAATTCATTTTTCATGATAGGGAATGTAAGTAACCTCTTATCCCCATTGGAAGAAGGCATATAGGATCCTTTTTTACTCTTTATACAATGTATGTCCATTATTTTAATGGTGATTAAAATCAAATAAAAATTCAGTAATGATAAGCAATAATGGAATTATCATTATGTGACAATGATTGACCATTGAGGTATGACCTTCATCCATTCTCTATACCCTGTTTTTAGGGTGATTCAAACCTCTTCCTCTCTTGTTCAAATCAAAAAATTATATGATGGGTTATTGAATATCTATTTTGTGGTATCATGAAAGGCTTTGAGAATATTTTCATAAATTATTTTTTATTTATAGAATTAATTATTTTTAATTTCACACTTTTGAATTAAATCACAATTTTATAAAATATTTGTATGATAAAAAATTGGATTTAATGAATTTCCTATGAAAATATTTTTTGTGGTGATAATAATTATTCTTATTTTAAAACTATTTTTTCTTAAAATAGTTTCCCAATTTGTGAAAATGATATATTTTTATGGAGATAATAGTTCAAATGTTTAAAACAAAATTTTTGGTGACAAAAATGTATTCTTTTATTAAGATTATTCATATGTCATATGAAAATTATATTTTTCCTTTTAAATGGATATATAGGTTTTGGGAGATCTTCAAATGATCAATTATATGGAAGAAACCTATTATAATCCCTAATTTATCATGAAAAAAATAGACATGTGAATGTATTGAATAAAGTAACAATCATACCTAAAATGTAGAAAGCTACATGACTAGTGAACTTGGATGAGTTTTATTGAGCATAATAACCTAAAAACAACTTATAAACTCTTGAATACATGGGTATGAAATCATACACTATAATCCTGAATCATAATTATAGGAACCTAAAATCTCATACTATGATCTTACACTATATTCATAAAGACAAAAGTAGTAATGAGAATGAGGGAGTTTTGATTATAACTTATCAGTGTCAAAAAAATCCAATAGGGGGATCATTTCCATTTATATATGGTCCATTAATTAAATTAATGGAGTCTTTAATTGACTTCCATCTCATGTAATCCATCACGAATTACACATAATGCATGTCCTTTTGAGTTTTAGATCATTTGAATTTTTTACGGAATTTTCATGCCATAATAAATCTACTCATTGATTCATAACTAAAGGAAAATGTGTGGTGGACATGGTAGTATCTATATAGTCACCTCACATATCATAATCCCATTATACACTATGATAGAGCCCGACAGTAGCATCTTGATTCCTCTTATGATATAGACATATCATAATATATTATATGAATCACATGCATATCACAAGACATGCCTAAATGGAGACCATACAATATGATATCCCTATTATAGTACGTTTCTTACCATATATCACCTTTACTAAAATCTATTAAATATTTTATGAAAAAACTTCATGACTGTTTGTGAATCCATGAAAAATATATTGGATAAAATTTAATAAATTCTATATTTATTTAAAAACACATTATTTGGAATTAAATATTTATTATAAGGACTAACAATGTATCCCTATGTATCTTTATTCCTTGGAAAAGGAATATGAAATCTTGATTTCATGAATGCATGAAAAGATAGGCCTCTAGAAAAACAATAGTGTTACATAAGCTAAAAATGGGTCTGGTGTGATCTCGATAAAAAAATATCATATCTATATATGAATCCACCACAATATATATCATATAAATCATATGTATACATATATAATCCATTTTACATGATATTAAATGAATAATAGACAAGGACCATATCAATCTAGTATAGAATAAGTCATACATTCATGATTCTATAACATTAACTACCCAAGTAGTGGAATGCATCACATGTAATTCATTTAGTAGATGATCACATCTCATTTCCTTCATATATGCAGTCGAGCACATTACATCTCACTCAATGAAGAATAAACATGAATATTCTTAGTCTAATTTAATAAAGGTAAATGATTTATTTATCTTGTTATACGAGTGGAAAAATCCCATCTTGGTTGAACTCTAATAGAAGACATGATAAACAACAAACATGACCACCCCCTAATTATCTAAGACTCAAGTATTTCATAAGAAATGTATCAAATTATGAAGTTTCTCATACTAGGTATCCCACTAACCTCCGGTAATGGAGATTCATAATAATCACACACCCCTATGTATTTCAATCACCATATGACATCTCACGTGATATACTTTGGTGGGTCAGTCAAGATAATAAGTCTCAACTTATTACCTCATGAGTCTATTTTTTATATTATAAAATAATATTTACGTCAATTACAATATTATACGCATTATAATATTAATATATCATCAAAAATAGTAGTTCTATGTTATAATCAACAATTAGGGACAAATATAATTTTCACTTTTTGAGATAATTATAATTACACTATTCATGTAATATAAATTATATCACACATGAATGAAAGATAAACATATATTTACTTTTTTTAATCATGATAAATTTCAAAATCATTACATCAAATCTCTCATGAATATATTACTAAGAGGTTTAACATGAACCTCATGGTTTTGATATGCTGATGTTTTTGTTAATAGATTTACAATATTCTCTTATATGACTACCAAAAAGATCATTACATTTCCCATAAAAATTATCTCCTAAATGATATGGAGATTACGAAGGATGTGTTTGGTCCTTTGGTGAGACTAGGGTTCCCTGTCCTCAGAAATAGCTAATATTTTATAATAGTAAATTTCAATTTATCCCTCAATTCTACGATCCACCCATGATCAGTGATTAACTTCTTAATCCAAATAACTTCCCTTGTAACATCAGATGCAATGATACACAATTCATCAATTGTTGAGTCCTCTATGGTGTGTAGTTTGAAACTCTTCCAACTGATAAATCATCTTTTTAGGAAGAAAATTACACTATATTGAGATATAATCTCATAATGTTTACATTAAAAACTATAAATAGTCCAACCCTTTACAATTTTCTCATCCTCTCCTTTAAATACCAAGAACATGTCCTTACTTATTATCAAGTACTTAAAGATGTTCAAGACAGTAATCCAGTGACTCACTAAGATTGGATTGGTTTATACTTGTATTGCTAATCAAATATGTGAAGTAGGGTTGAGTACACATAATATAATTAATTATAGAACCTATAGAATAAACACAATGAGTTGTATCTATCCTTTATAACTCTTTATAAGGATCTTCAATATCTCTATGATATGTGCTATAAAAAATTGTTAAAGACACATTTTTTGGAGTACTCCATGTTAAATTTATTATGTTTTTACCAATATATTTGGTATGAACCAGTCTATGAAACCTATTATATCAATCTCTATATATTTTCATGTCTATTATATAGGAAAATTCACTCATGTTTTTATCACAAAGCATTTTCCCAACCATGTCTTTATAGAATGTAAATTTGGGACATCATTTCCAATAAAGAATATATTATCCACATAAAATATCTAAAATACCCCATAATCCAACTAATATACTTATATACCCAATAATTATCATTATTTTTGATAAACCCAAACTCTTTTATTACATAATAAAATAAGATATTCCAACTCCCAGAGCCTTTCTTCAACCCATAAATTGACCATTTTAACTTACAAACCTTAGAAGACTCATTTGGAACATCAAAACATTTGGTTGGAATCGTATACATGTACATGACTAAATTATAATCAAGGATTTTTTTATATCTATTTTATATATATCATAATCAAAATGAGTTTATGTGGTGAGAAATATTCAAATAGAATTTATCATTTCAACTGGTGAAAAGGTATATTCATAGTCGATGCCATGAATTTATTTATAACCTTTTTCCACCACGAGAGATTCATAGTTTTAAAATATATCATAAATGTTAGTTTTCATATATAATATCAACTTTCACCCTATAGGTATCATCCCTTCAGGTACATCCACCAAGTTCAAAACATGGATATTGTACATGAAGTGAATTTATGATTGCATGGATTATAGACATCTCTCATAATCAAAACTATCTATAGATTCATTTTGGGTAGTATTTTTATAACCTATAAACATTACTTAGTCACCATTTTAGACATTAAATCAATATCTCTCAATATCCTAAATATTCCTACCAGACCTAAGAGGTTCTTTGGCAACTTGTTCTTCTTCTACAACTCTTTATAGAACCATCTAAACTTCCATCTCATGAAATATTCCTATTTGTTGGTATTGAACTTATCTAAGAAAAAATATCATCCCAACGAATCATTGAATAATATATTCCTTCTCAAATAATCAAATTGATATATAAATACATTTTTCTTAGTTTGATTATATAAATATTATCCCTTATTTTCCTTGGTCTAACCAAAAAAATCACTTTTTAGACTTATAGATAAGCATATCAGGATCCAATCAGCATAAAAATTCCTTACAACTCCAAATAAATATAAAAAATAAATTGGGACATTTCCTAGTTAATATATCATATAATGTATTTTTTATTTCTTTTGATGGAACATGGTTAAGTAGGAATATACAAACTTTAAGAGAGTATCCCTAGAATGAAATAGAAATTTCACACTAAATCAACATTTATAAAACTATGTATAATAGGGTATTTTCTTCCTAGACACACCATTCCATTATAGTGTTCTAGGATGATTGATTTTTGGTAAAATTCCACAATCTAATATATTTTCAAAGAATTCCTGGATCAAGTATTCACCACCCTGATCTGATTAAAGAATACTAGTATTTCTACCAAATTTAATTTGTACTTAATTTCACAAATATTTGAAGTTTTAAAAAGTCTCATAGTTATGTCTCATCAAAAACTCATAATCACGCCAAAAAAATTCATTAGTAAAATTTATGATGTATCATAACCCAACACTTACTTGTATACTCATTTCTCAACATACATCACTATGTATATGATATAATAGTCCACTAGCCTTCTCACCTTTTACACTAAATGTTTATTTGGTAGTTTATTATAATAAAAAATATAAGAAAACAATCAAATTATTAATAATCAAATTATTCCAATAATCCATATCTATCGAGTATTTCAATTTGTTTCTCATTTATATATCCAAGGTGATAATGCTAAAGTTATGTGGCATTAGTATAAAACTTAAACATATTATTCTAAATGTTATATATTGGATTATCCACATATAGAGTGTATAAATAATTTACTATATTCCCTATTTCATAAAAAATCATTGATATATATATATAAAAATTCATTTCCATAGTAATGAATGAAAATCCTATCTTTCCCAAACAAAATACCTAAATTAAATTTTTTGTTTATGTTTAAATCATAGTTAATGTTTTCCAATTATAGAACTAATTCACTATGAATTATTAGATCAAAAATACTGAAATAAAATTCATTAAATCTTTCTATATTTCTGATACATTTTTATACATATCTATTATTCAATTATCTCTTTTCTCTAATTATATATTTGTTAGAATTCATGTGTTATCCAAACCTGATATCTAATACCCATGAGTAAAAGTTATAGAAAATTAGTTCTATAACATTATTGTTCAAATTCTTAATATTATTCTCTTTGAGAACACCTGTCAACCTTAGATACCAATCTATAATATTTTTATAATTCACAACCATAGATATCTCAAAATGATGAAAACAAAGGATTTCATAATGTACAAAAAATAAATATATATGGGTGAGTGATTATCCACTGTAGGAGGATAATATTCATTGCTAATATATTTAGTTTTCATGTGCCTTGCTATTCATAAATACCATTTTAGTGCATTTTACATTTTGAACACTCATTCTCATCATTTGTGCACTTCATGCCTAATGTGCACCAATTTAGGCCCAATGTTTCATATGATTTTAAAGAATGTAAATATCCATGTTTTAATTTGATATATTTGGAAATGTATATTCACTTAATTATGAAAATTTTTTATTCAGGGATCAATGGATTATTAATAAAGAATGATGGAGATATTTGGCGATTAAATGAAACAATTCTGGAGAAGGCAGATTGTATATAATCCCACTGATCGGACTATGGAGCCGCAAATACAAGTCCAATGAAGCCCAAAATTTATGAAAGGATATAAGACATATATCGGAACATATAAGTCTTCTGGATCCAGTGCTAATTCGTCCTAAATGGTGGTGATTAAGGCGGCCCAAGTTGAAGATTTAATTTTGGGCCAGAGTCTGCGACCCAGAAAAACAGCTCACTATTTCAATCATAGATCCCTAACCACAAAGTTTTTCGGGCTGAAATTTTACATGGTGTTAGGGGATATCCGAGGATTCATTGATGTCCTCTAGGGCCCACTCAAACTCGGCCTCCTAGAAGGTCCTTTAGGCGAGTCTTTCTGGTGGATGCAAGCTGGCAGCAACTTCGGGGCAAGAAGTGGAAAAGTCTCTCATCATTAATGTTCCACCCACCTTTTTCCAACATAATTAATTAAAGGCACATGGGATGTTGGGGGCTCGGCCAAGGCTTCATTTTTTACTATTTAAGGCAGGATTGGTGGTGGATTTAGGGAGGTTGGGTGCTTTCTTTTCATTGTAATGTTATTATGCCAATTTTCCTTTGTAATGTTCTTCCTTCTCATGTAAGTTGTTCGAATCACCTTAGTCTTCAATAAAAGTTCTTTCTCTTCTATTGTTATGTTCTTATCCTTATAACCTTGATACCGTTGCCTCATGGTGTGAATTTATTCACACCAAACCTTGTGATTTTGTTCACACAACGGTGGAGTGATCGTTATTTTTGTTGTTTTTACTTCTTCAATTCCACCCTCATAATTCTACTTTCCACTTCCGTTGAGAACTTGTCATCAATGGAGGGCTAGATCTTTTATGGGTTGATCCAAGGGAGTAGCAAGGGGATGGATTTAATGTTATTTATCATGCCCTAAATGTTATTAATTTCCTTTAATTGAGTTTCTTTCATTCAATGATTGTTATTCTTCCTCTTCCTTATAGAATTTATTCACCCCACTTTCATGTGCTAATTACATCCTTTACCTTAGAGTGCTCATGAAAATGATCCTACAAGTGTATAGGTGATTATCATATGTTTTGAAGGTGTTTAATCAGTAAGTTATGAGGTTAGTTTAAATTAATTGCATGAATCCTTCTCGAGTTATTGAAATTAAAATCGTTAAAAAAGGAATTCATTCAATCCACACCGAGCAACAACCTAGGATCAACTCATTTTCTCATAATTTGAATTCACATAGATATTTTAGTGCTCTTTCAAAACAATCTAAAATCAACCCAAGTTGGCCACTCCATATCCAAAAATCCATCTCTTTTTATTGAGTGTCTAAAGGTTCTTCTTAGGTCTCTGAGGATTCGACAACCCAAGCTACACTACAAGCGACCGCTTGACCCTTAAAACTTGGGTAAATTTGGGCGAGACTAGTGAGTGTTATATTTTATATCTTTTTATGAGGGACTTTTAATAAAAGTACTACCACTAAAATGATAACCCCACACACTACTACCTTTAGTGGGTCAAGATTCATATTTCACAAAGGAATGAGTTTTCTTTGGTATTCCTCTCACTACATAGATATTTATTTAGCAGATTATACCAATCATATCATATATGAATCTTTGGTAGTTGAGTGGAACCATATTTTTCCAAATCCATCATATGGGTACAAACCAAACTCTATTACTCTAGTATCATAACTCTTAGGTTTTTATAACTATGTTTCAACCAAATAGAATAATTGGATATGGTTACCACACGCTTTGGGTTATCCAAACCCAACATTCCTTACACAATATAATCTATGGAACCCTATTTTGGAAGAAAAAAACTAGTTGGATGATTGAGGTCTTGACATGAGTTTTCTTAAGAATGAATATCTCACACAGTATTTGAGAGTTTTGATTCAAAATTATAACCAATTTAATTTACATCACAAGATCCCTAGATTGATGTCCTTTATATTTCTTTATCAAGATAAACCCTCTTTTTAACTCTATTAAGAGGAAGCCCTTACATAACCCACAGACCTAGAGGTGAAAATTCAATAAATAATACATGTATCAATGGCTTAAAGGCACATAATCCTTTAATTTTATACCATAAAACCTACACTAGAACAACCCCTCCCCACCTTCCTATTATCTTCTGCATGCAGATCTCCCTCAAGTCATGTTTGTTGTCTGGAATCATCGTCCCATATAAGATCAATAAATATGAATGAACTCATCCACTCAAAGATATCCCTTCCATGTTCACAAATATCTTATTTACCATACTTGCACCATATTTCACTCCCACATAGTTGAAGATACTTCCAAAAAAATCCCAAGGGTCACCATGCTTGGCACGAAGGCCCAGTCACCTGAAGTCCCAAATACATTACTCAAAATTCCATTTTAGATTAATAGTGCCACTAATATAGTATCCCTATATAGTAATTAATTATGTTTTTAAAATTACAGGTTTCTACTATAGTCCCATAAAATCGTTTTGTTTCTTGGTGTTATCCCTTCATTTATGCATTGTAACACCCGAGACTTTTATGTTATATAAATCATCAAAGGAATCTTTTTCTACACAACACTTGCTTGACTTGCTTTACACGCAATCACGACCTTCCTCGATAGCTTGCGTCGTACGCAATACCGAGTTTCACTAAACAACAATATGCTATTAAAACTAGCCGTTATGAATAGTAATAACCACTTTTTAAAATTTTATAAATTTTATTTTTCAAAATGGACTTCATTTTTGGACTCAGAATATCGAAATTAGCCTAGGGTGAAATTTTGGTATTTTTCTGAAAACTTTCAATTTTTGATGAATAGTGAAACCACTAAGTGGTAGGTTAAAAACTGAATTTTGTATAAAACATAATTTTACCGCTTCTGTGATTGGAATTTTGAAAATCCGAGAGACACGGTTAATATCAAGGACTAAAATGTGGTTCAATGAGATGAAAATAATTTTTTGGTGAATAGTAACTTTTTACTTTTTTTACCGCGGTTAATAGTAAATAGGGTAACTAAGGGTAAATATGATATTAATATTATCCTAACACATGTCCTAATTCTATTGGACAAGTGTAATTCGACCAAAAACAAACTTAGGAATAAAATATGACCATTTAGGCCCACTTGGATTAGAATAGGACATTTATTATTAATTTATTTAAAGAAGGGTTAAAATAGTTAAAATCAAAGTTTAATAAGTAAATAATTTTTAATATGGGGTTATACATAAGATAAATTCAATTGTAAATATTAATTAGAAAGCTAAAAAGATTTCCTACATGATGATATTTTATTTGTAATTTTTAGACATCAAATAATGTAATTTATTTATGACACAAAGATGATGCAGTAATTATCTTATTAATGAAATATTGACATAATTGATGTTATAAACACCAAAATAAATGTAATTTGAGACTTTTTATGAATTAAACTAATTTTATAGGTTACTATGATATATTAATGTTGATTTAATCAACTTGGTTCGAACATATAATTCTTTTATGACTTTCACAAAAATCATATATCAAATAGTGTCAAAATTGACACAAAATAGTTTTTAAATCAAATATTATATTATTAATTGTTATTTTATTCCTAAAAATCTAAGGTTCGGACAAATGACATAGATAAGGATATATATTTTAATAATAAACAATTTGGGGTTCGTTTGGCATGTTATAGTAAGTGTATTAACCATATAGTGAAAGAAAACAAAAAGACATGGTAAAAGTTAAATTATTTAACTTAGAGTTAAATCTAATTGATAAGGTTAAAATAATACCCTAAACTTGTCTAAATCCTATTGGTTGATAGGCTTTCGACCCTTCCCCACTTTAGCTTCGAAATAAGACCCTTTGGAACCATTATAAACCGATTTTGACTTTAATATAAAATAATATTTTGAGATATTCCTAAGGTGCCCCTCTCCTCCCTTATAAAAGGGCACCTCCTCCCCCTCCTCCTCACACCAAATTGAGAAATCAAGCTCGGCCAACCCCTGCCATTTTCTCCTCTCCACTTCCCTAGAATAATCCTAGAGGTCCTGGTCTTCTCCAAAGACCAATCTTAGTTCCTTAAGTGGAGGATTCAAAGAGGCGTTCCAAAGAAGAGGTAATATCCATTACCGATCTTTTCAATTTCTTTCTTCTTCAACTTCTTCTTATTTAGTTGTTTCATGATAAAGTAATAACATCAGTATTACTTACATACTGATTTGTTATTATAAATATGAAACAACCCTATTTCACCTTCTATCCATCCTACGGAAAAATGAAATCACCACGCGTGCGTACGTACGGAATACCGTCTCCACGCCGTGGTGTAATCTATTTTCCACCATCACCTTACAAGGATGGTTATAATGGTGTAATGAGTAACTAAATATGATTATTATGAAGTAATATTGATACTGAAATAATATATATATACTCCAATAAAATTCCACGATCATAGGAATGATATCATCACTCGTGCGTACGTAAGGAATACCGTCTCCACGATGTGATGCGACTCGTTCTACATGATCTTAATTTCATAATGATTATATAAATGAATTGAATGAATGAATATGGTATATAATACACTAATACCATTCTGGAAATGAATTATCTATAACCTAAAGATAAGAATAAGAATTTATTCGACAAAACACGCATAAGAACAAAAAGTTATAAAGACCCGAGTAACAAGAAACAATGAAATATTACTAACAAGAAGCTAATAATATGACCATATATGATATCATATAAATATGTATGATTCTAGAATAAGTCAATAACATTATTTAAACCATTATACAGGAGCTTCGGACACGTACAAAGCTAATCGGACCTAAGGTAAGGGAAATATCACAATCTCATTTTTATCCGAGATTGTTTATTCGTAAGTATTTACTGGGGTGTATTTTATCATCCACATCCATGTTCCCTCAATATGAAATATTGTTTCCATCCACTTGCAATAGTTTAAATCCAATTTTACCCTTAGGTGAGTTTTTAGTAAAGAATATGAAAGGAATCTTTTGTCGTTTTTCCGTACGAGGTACTTTTTGACTTTTCCGACAAAAGTACGAAGAATGTTTTTTTTAACTTATACGGCATGAATGGATTTTTAAAACATTGTTTCCAAGAAGCTTCCTTTACAAGTTTTCAAGTTTATTTTTAATCAACTTCTTTTATTTTAAAGTTGTATGACATGTTATGAAAGTAAAAATGTTTTTGAAGAAGAAAGGATATTTTCCTCAAGAATGGAGTTCAAGTGATTTTCAAAATTATTTTCCATCTAAGATAATAAAGGGTTCTGTTTTTATCCCTATTATTACATTGATTTGATCATGTTGTGATGGAATTATTTTTATGAATTACTTTATCTTATATGAATTGATTTATGATGTCATGATGTTTCAAGAATCCCATTTTTGTTTCATGTGTTATGCGATGATGTATGTTTTATGATTATGTGGCACACATAAGAAAGGATTCATTATAAGATGGGTGGGACCTATATCTCCCTCCAATGCATTGGGTAAATATTTTATATCTCATGAGATAGACATGGCTGGAATGGAAGGTTATTTCGGTTCAGTGATACAGGACTGAAACGAGGAGTGAACTCGGTTCAGAAAGGGACTTTGTCCACTAAGATAGTCTTGGCGACGAGTCATGACTAACAAGAAATGATTTTCCATGATTATGTGTGCATGACACAAAGTTTCAAGTTTTATGTTATGATTATGGGGATCTCATTTTCACTCCTATGATTTGTTCCATGTTAAGATATTATGATCTCTTTTGCAGGTTATGATTTTCAAAAAGATATGATATGATTTTTATTTCCTTTATTTGACTTGCTGAGCATTTGAGCTCACCCTTTTATGTTTTCTTTTCCCCAGGTCAGGAAGATGGATATTAAGTAGAATATGTTAAAAGGGACCCTAGATATGATGAAATAAATGGGAGACACTGTAGAAGATTTATGAACCAGTTGTTTATGTTTCCCAGTTTCCAAAGGCACTATACCTATACGGTCCTTTGTAGTTTTATCATATGTTGTAATAAGTGTGCTTCAATTTTTTTGAAGTATTAAAAATGTATGTAAAGTATGGGTCGTTATAGTTGGTATCAGAGGAAAGGTATAGTCAACCTTTGGAAACTAGGATGTGAAAGCCTTAGTAAGAACCCGAAGGATAAGTCTAAGCATAGTACACAATCTTAGTGTTTTAGAAATGGCCTTGAATAACCTAGGATAAGACCATAAGCATGAAAATTTTATTCTTGAATTATGTGGTTTCCTATTATAATTAGTGTTGCTCACACTATTCTTCTTGGTTTTAGTCAATGGCTGGAACCCGAAGGAACCGTGTTAATGCGGAATGCGATGGGCAATGCAATGATTGTCCCCCTGAGCAACCAAACGATATGGGAGCTGGAATGCAAAATCTTGTAGCCATGCTCACACAACTTTCTCAAGCTATGAATCATGCAGGATTTCCAAACGAGCAAAGGAGGGAGCAACATTCTGTTGAATCCTTCATGAGGCAGCGTCCACCATCTTTCAGCGGGTCTACTGATCCATTATTTGCTGAACAATGGATTAGTACTACTGAAAAGATATTTTCAGTTCTTCAATGTTCTGAACATGATAAAGTCATCCTAGCAGTGTATCGTTTGGAAGGAGATGCTGATCAATGGTGGAATCTTGTTAAGAATACGAGGCAAAGGGATGAAATTGGTTCTATGGAATGGGACGAGTTCAAGAACTTATTTTTCAATAAGTACTTCCCTCGTATTCTCCGAACAAAGATGGAGAAAGAGTTTCTTGAACTGAAGCAAAGGGATGATGAATCTGTTGGTACCTATGAAGCAAATTTTACAAGACTGGCAAGGTACGCTTCTGGTATTATTATCCAACCTGAGATTAAGATCAATCGATTCTTTAGTGGCTTAAAACCAAGTCTTCGAAGGGCGTTAGCCATAAGAGACTTCAATAGCTACGTGGAAATCGTTCGATGTGCTCTCAAAGTCGAGATGGAGATTGGAGTAACCCATCAGTCACATGGGTTTGATAAGAAGAGGAAGATGGAATTCAAAGAAAAATCTAAAGAGCACACAGAAAAGAAGATGAGATTTTCCTTATGCTCAAAGTGTGGAAAGAAACATGGAGGGAGTTGTCTTAAAGGGACAAGTAAATGTTTTAAATGTGGAAAGGAAGGTCATCGGGCATTTGAATGCCGTGATAATGGGAAGAAGATGTCTAATGACGCAAACAAAGGAAGGGATACACAGAATGAACCTACAACACTTCAATGTTTCAAGTGCAAGGAGATGGGGCATTATGCCAATCAATGCCGAAATCCAAGGGTTGATGATGATGGTCGACGTCAACAAACTCTTAAAGCTAAAGACAAAGGAAAGTCACATGCAATTTCTATCAGCGATGTGGAGTACGATAACGATGTGGTGAAAGGTACACTTACCATCCACTCTAAAGTAGCAAATGTTTTATTTGATTCTGGATCCACCCACTCTTTTATTTCTGAAGACTTTTCTAAGGGTATCACCGTACTACCTCAACAATTAGATGTTGAGTTAGCTGTGACAACACCTAATGGCACATCAATCGCATCAAAAGTTTATAATTCTTCTCCGATCGAAGTTTGTGGGAAAGTGCTTCCTGCAAATCTTGTGATCCTTCCTTTAGTGGAATTTGATGTGATTCTTGGCATGGATTGGCTTTCTCTACATGGAGCTCATATCGATTGCCAAAGAAGGGAAGTCACATTTCATATTCCAGATCAATCTACGATCGTCTATTGATGCAAGGATGAATATAACCTTCCAGTGGAAATTTCTTCCATCTTATGGGTCTTGATTCCACTAAATGAAGGTTATTTATCTCAAATGGTTGGTGAGAAACTCACGATTAAGAATATGTCCATTGTACGGGATTTTGATGATGTCTTTCCGGAGGAATTACCAGGTCTTCCACCAAATCGTGAAGTTGAGTTTTCAATAGAACTCGTACCAGGTGCTTTGCCTATTTCAAAGACACCTTATAGAATATCCCCAATTGAGTTGCAGGAATTGAAGAAGCAACTCCAAGAGAATCTTGATAAGGGATTCATATGCCCTAGTGCGTCACCTTGGGGAGCACCTGTTCTATTTGTTAAGAAGAAAGATGGATCAATGAGACTCTGCATTGATTATCGAGAACTTAACAAGATCACTATCAAGAACAAATATCCTCTCCCACGCATTGATGACTTATTTGACCAACTA
This sequence comes from Viscum album, assembly GCA_963277665.1. Taxonomy (NCBI): domain Eukaryota; kingdom Viridiplantae; phylum Streptophyta; class Magnoliopsida; order Santalales; family Viscaceae; genus Viscum; species Viscum album. The sequence continues at coordinate 722,006,223 of OY728148.1, forward strand.
CGCGGAGCTCAATACTTTTCCAAGATTGATCTTCGTTCAGGGTATCATCAATTAAGGGTCAAAAGGGAGGATATACCAAAGACGGCTTTCCGTACAAGGTATGGACACTATGAATTTATAGTGATGCCATTTGGTCTTACTAATTCCCCTGCTATCTTCATGGATCTAATGAATAGAGTCTTTAGAGACTATCTTGATCAATTTGTGGTAGTCTTTATAGACGATATTCTTGTCTATTCAAAGAGCAAGGAAGAACATGAAGATCACTTGAGAATTATATTGAAGACCCTGAGAAAGGAGAAGCTTTATGCCAAATTTACCAAGTGTGAATTTTGGCTTCAAAAAGTTGCATTTTTGGGTCACATAATCTCAAAAGAGGGGATATCTGTGGATCCAGCAAAAACAGAGGTTATCGAAAGATGGTCGAGACCAACAACAGTAACTGAGATCCGAAGTTTTCTTGGTTTGGCTGGATATTATCGACGTTTTGTAAAAGATTTTTCACGATTATCTAATCCACTCACAAAGTTGACTCGGAAAGGAGTTAAGTTTGTCTGGACAGAGGAATGTGAAGAGAATTTCAAGGAGTTGAAAAGAAGGTTATCCAGTGCACCTGTGCTCACACTGCCTTGTAGTGGAGAAAGGTTTGTGATCTACAGTGATGCATCCAAGAAGGGATTGGGGTGTGTTCTTATGCAAAATGATATGGTGATAGCTTATGCCTCACGACAGTTGAAAATCCATGAACAAAATTACCCAACACATGATTTGGAGTTGGCTGCGGTAATCTTTGCATTAAAGATTTGGAGGCATTACCTTTATGGTGAAAGGTGTGATATTTATACTGATCATAAAAGTTTAAAGTATATTTTCACACAAAAGGAGTTGAATATGCGTCAAAGAAGATGGTTGGATCTGATTAAGGATTATGACTGCTCAATCCATTACCACCCTGGGAAAGCAAACAAGGTGGCAGATGCATTAAGTCGACAAGACCATGCTAGTTTATCCATGATGAGGATCACAAAAGATCCAATATTTATGGATTTACAAAGGATGGATCTTGGAATTATAATGGAAGGGGAAAAATCTTATCTTTCTCAAATGAATGTTCAACCATCTATACATGTGAAGATTAAAGAGGCACAGAAAGAAGATGTCGAGTTACAAAAGAAGGTGAGAAATGTTCCTGAATTCAACCTTGATTGTGATGGGATAATAAAGTTCAGGAATCGGGTTTGTGTTCCTCCCATCCCCGAATTAAAGAAAGAGCTGCTGGATGAGGCTCATAGTTCTTCATTCTCTATTCATCCTGGAAGCACGAAGATGTATAGGGACCTGAAAGAGTACTTCTGGTGGGATGGCATGAAAAGAGATGTTGCTGAATATGTCTCTCGATGCTTGGTTTGTCAACAAGTTAAAGCTGAGAGACAGAAGTCTAAGGGGATGTTACAACCATTACCCATACCCGAATGGAAATGGGAAAACATCACTATGGACTTTGTCACAGGACTTCCTAAAACATCCAAAGGCAATAATGCTATCTGGGTCATAGTTGATCGTCTCACAATGTCGGCACACTTCATTCCTATTAGAGAGGATTTCTCTCTAGATCAGCTTGCCAGGATATATGTAAAGGAAGTGGTAAGATTGCATGGAGTACCACTTTCTATTATATCTGATCGAGATCCGAGATTTACCTCGAAGTTCTGGCGAAGTCTTCAGCATACTTTGGATACAGAGTTGAGTTTCAGCACTGCTTATCATCCCCAGACAGACGGTCAGTCTGAGAGAACAATTCAAACCCTAGAAGATATGTTGAGAGCTTGCTCTATGGATTTCAAAGGAGGTTGGGATCAACACCTACCTTTGGTGGAATTTTCTTATAATAATAGCTTTCACTCCAGTATTCAAATGGCTCCTTATGAAGCTCTCTATGGAAAGAAATGCAGGACTCCAACTTGCTGGGATGAAGTTGGGGAAAGAAAGCTATTAGGACCTGATCTCGTTGATGAAATGGCAGAAAAGGTCAGATCTATTCAACAACACATAAGAGCAGCTCAGAGTCGACAGAAAAGCTATGCCGACAACCGAAGAAAAGACCTAGAGTTTGAAGTGGGTGATAAAGTGTTCTTACGAATATCTCCCTGGAAGAGGGTTATGAGATTTGGAAAGAAGGGGAAGTTGAGCCCTAGATATATCGGTCCTTTCGAAATATTGGATCGTGTTGGGAAGGTAGCTTACCGATTGGCGCTTCCACCGAATCTCTCTCAAGTTCACGATGTGTTCCATGTATCTCTCCTGAGAAAGTACATACCAGATCCTTCACATGTACTCAGCTCAGAAGTTGTACCACTGGAGCAAGATCTTTCTTATGAAGAACAGCCGATAGAGATTCTGGATCGTAGTGAAAAAGTCCTACGAAACAAGACCACTCGCTTGGTGAAAGTTTTATGGAGAAACCACCAACTTGAAGAAGCTACATGGGAGCTTGAGGATATGATGAGGGAGAAGTATCCTCATCTGTTTGTTGCAAAGTCACGAATTTCGAGGGCGAAATTCTTTTTAAGGGGGGTAGAATGTAACACCCGAGACTTTTATGTTATATAAATCATCAAAGGAATCTTTTTCTACACAACACTTGCTTGACTTGCTTTACACGCAATCACGACCTTCCTCGATAGCTTGCGTCGTACGCAATACCGAGTTTCACTAAACAACAATATGCTATTAAAACTAGCCGTTATGAATAGTAATAACCACTTTTTAAAATTTTATAAATTTTATTTTTCAAAATGGACTTCATTTTTGGACTCAGAATATCGAAATTAGCCTAGGGTGAAATTTTGGTATTTTTCTGAAAACTTTCAATTTTTGATGAATAGTGAAACCACTAAGTGGTAGGTTAAAAACTGAATTTTGCATAAAACTTAATTTTACCGCTTCTGTGATTGGAATTTCGAAAATCCGAGAGACACGGTTAATATCAAGGACTAAAATGTGGTTCAATGAGATGAAAATAATTTTTTGGTGAATAGTAACTTTTTACTTTTTTTACCGCGGTTAATAGTAAATAGGGTAACTAAGGGTAAATATGATTTTAATATTACCCTAACACATGTCCTAATTCTATTGGACAAGTGTAATTCGACCAAAAACAAACTTAGGAATAAAATATGACCATTTAGGCCCACTTGGATTAGATTAGGACATTTATTATTAATTTATTTAAAGAAGGGTTAAAATAGTTAAAATCAAAGTTTAATAAGTAAATCATTTTTAATATGGGGTTATACATAAGATAAATTCAATTGTAAATATGAATTAGAAAGATAAAAAGATTTCCTACATGATGATATTTTATTTGTAATTTTTAGACATCAAATAATGTAATTTATTTATGACACAAAGATGATGCAGTAATTATCTTATTAATGAAATATTGATATAATTGATGTTATAAACACCAAAATAAATGTAATTTGAGACTTTTTATGAATTAAACTAATTTTATAGGTTACTATGATATATTAATGTTGATTTAATCAACTTGGTTCGAACATATAATTCTTTTATGACTTTCACAAAAATCATATATCAAATAGTGTCAAAATTGACACAAGATAGTTTTTAAATCAAATATTATATTATTAATTGTTATTTTATTCCTAAAAATCTAAGGTTCGGCCAAATGACTTAGATAAGGATATATATTTTAATAATAAACAATTTGGGGTTCGTTTGGCATGTAATAGTAAGTGTATTAACCATATAGTGAAAGAAAACAAAAAGACATGGTAAAAGTTAAATTATTTAACTTAGAGTTAAATCAAATTGATAAGGTTAAAATAATACCCTAAACTTGTCTAAATCCTATTGGTTGATAGGATTTCGACCCTTCCCCACTTTATCTTCGAAATAAGACCCTTTGCAACCATTATAAACCGATTTTGACTTTAATATAAAATAATATTTTGAGATATTCCTAAGGTGCCCCTCTCCTCCCTTATAAAAGGGCACCTCCTCCCCCTCCTCCTCACACCAAATTGAGCACTCAAGCTCGGAAAACCCCTGCCATTTTCTCCTCTCCACTTCCCTAGAATAATCCTAGAGGTCCTGGTCTTCTCCAAAGACCAATCTTAGTTCCATAAGTGGAGGATTCAAAGAGGCGTTCCAAAGAAGAGGTAATATCCATTACCGATCTTTTCAATTTCTTTCTTCTTCAACTTCTTATTCTTTAGTTGTTTCATGATAAAGTAATAACATCAGTATTACTTACATACTGATATGTTATTATAAATATGAAACAACCCTATTTCACCTTCTATCCATCCTACGGAAAAATGAAATCACCACGCGTGCGTACGTACGGAATACCGTCTCCACGCCGTGGTGTAATCTATTTTCCACCATCACCTTACAAGGATGGTTATAATGGTGTAATGAGTAACTAAATATGATTATTATGAAGTAATATTGATACTGAAATAATATATATATACTCCAATACAATTCCACGATCATAGGAATGATATCATCACTCGTGCGTACGTACGGAATACCGTCTCCACGATGTGATGCGACTCGTTCTACATGATCTTCATTTCATAATGATTATATAAATGAATTGAATGAATGAATATGGTATATAATACACTAATACCATTCTGGAAATGAATTATCTATAACCTAAAGATAATAATAAGAATTTATTCGACAAAACACGCATAAGAACAAAAAGTTATAAAGACCCGAGTAACAAGAAACAATGAAATATTACTAACAAGAAGCTAATAATATGACCATATATGATATCATATAAATATGTATGATTCTGGAATAAGTCAATAACATTATTTAAACCATTATACAGGAGCTTCGGACACGTACAAAGCTAATCGGACCTAAGGTAAGGGAAATATCACAATCTCATTTTTATCCGAGATTGTTTATTCGTAAGTATTTACTGGGGTGTATTTTATCATCCACATCCATGTTCCCTCAATATGAAATATTGTTTCCATCCACTTGCAATAGTTTAAATCCAATTTTACCCTTAGGTGAGTTTTTAGTAAATAATATGAAAGGAATCTTTTGTCGTTTTTCCGTACGAGGTACTTTTTGACTTTTCCGACAAAAGTACGAAGAATGTTTTTTTTAACTTATACGGCATGAATGGATTTTTAAAACATTGTTTCCAAGAAGCTTCATTTACAAGTTTTCAAGTTTATTTTTAATCAACTTCTTTTATTTTAAAGTTGTATGACATGTTATGAAAGGAAAAATGTTTTTGAAGAAGAAAGGATATTTTCCTCAAGAATGGAGTTCAAGTGATTTTCAAAATTATTTTCCATCTAAGATAATAAAGGGTTCTGTTTTTATCCCTATTATTACATTGATTTGATCATGTTGTGATGGAATTATTTTTATGAATTCCTTTATCTTATATGAATTGATTTATGATGTCATGATGTTTCAAGAATCCCATTTTTGTTTCATGTGTTATGCGATGATGTATGTTTTATGATTATGTGGCACACATAAGAAAGGATTCATTATAAGATGGGTGGGACCTATATCTCCCTCCAATGCATTGGGTAAAGATTTTATATCTCATGAGATAGACATGGCTGGAACGGAAGGTTATTTCGGTTCAGTGATACAGGACTGAAACTAGGAGTGAACTCGGTTCAGAAAGGGACTTTCTCCACTAAGATAGTCTTGGCGATGAGTCATGACTAACAAGAAATGATTTTCCATGATTATGTGTGCATGCCACAAAGTTTCAAGTTTTATGTTATGATTATGGGGATCTCATTTTCACTCCTATGATTTGTTCCATGTTAAGATATTATGATCTCTTTTGCAGGTTATGATTTTCAAAAAGATATGATATGATTTTTATTTCCTTTATTTGCCTTGCTGAGCATTTGAGCTCACCCTTTTATGTTTTCTTTTCCCCAGGTCAGGAAGATGGATATTAAGTAGAATATGCTAAAAGGGACCCTAGATATGATGAAATAAATGGGAGACACTGTAGAAGATTTATGAACCAGTTGTTTATGTTTCCCAGTTTCCAAAGGCACTATAACTATACAGTCCTTTGTAGTTTTATCATATGTTGTAATAAGTGTGCTTCAATTTTTTTGAAGTATTAAAAATGTATGTAAAGTATGGGTCGTTATATGCATTATTCCCAATATTTATTTTTGGAATCCATATTCTGACCAAAAAATTAATATGTTCACACCATATTAATATAAATATCTTAAAAACCAACAATTTGTGTTACTAACCAAAAATTAGAAGATAAATATAATCAAATATATTCAAATGCATCTTACTCATAAGCTACATAAAATTTTCGTGTAATGTTTTTTAATTATATGAAATATATAATCCATATATGAGAAATATTTGTGTGACAAAGAGTTGACCCCCTACTTTAAAAAACATGGAATTATCCTTTAGGCCCAACAAAATTCCCTTTACCCAGGTATCCAATACAAAAGAGAGAATCAAATTCATCATAATTCTAGTAGATAATATTTACAAATTATATTCAGAAACTTAATTTAGGATAATAAAATTAATTAAAAACTAATTTAAAGGTAGTTGAAAACTAAATATTATGTTTTCATACCTAGAATGTAATCCATAGAATATAAATTTATAAGAATTAATTTATCATAATAAATAAATAATATATAATTTTCACATTTCATAAACAATTTATAAATGTTAATATTAAAAGGGAATAAATAAATAAACACCTTATTTATTTTCCTTGACATTAAATATTAATATGAATATTTCATATTTTATTCAAGCATGAAAATTTTCAATTTTTAATGCCCAACACTGGTAATTTTAAAAAAAAATATAAACTATAAAAAATAATCCAAAATATCAATTTCCATCATTTTTTTATTTGAATCATATTTCATGATTAATAATGGTACATTATCAGTCATAAGACACTTCTGGGACCCTTACATTTCAATTACTTGGAAAATAGTAAACCCTTATCTATGGGTTAAACCATACATTAGAGTATCATAGAAAAAAATACATAATTATAGTCAATAATTTGGATATCAAAACATAATTTATAATCTCGTACACCCAAAATTACATTGGAAAGTAGAGTCGAACCCAAGGGAAATAAGGTGTGTGGTCAAAGGGGTTATTTGAAACCTAATATACTGAAAAATTAAGGACAAGTGATGAAAACCTTACAAGTATTAGTGAAATAGATGCAATAATGGTGTTCCATGAAAGTTAGAATATAATGTTATGGGTTATTATAGGAGACATGTAAAAATATTTTGATAGAGAATGTAAATGATATAATCAAAATAAGGAATAATTTTCAAGAGAATAGACTCAAAAATTATTGCTATTGGAATTCATCCACATAATACATTTTCAATAAGCTATGGATGTGCATTCAATAATTATCATTACTCGATCTATTATTTTATTTAATGGGTATAAAGGGACAAAATAGTCCTATTTTTTCATTCAATTGATGTATCAATAAAAAAATAGAAAATTATGATAGAAAATCTCAATAACAATTTAATCATCCCCAAAAAAATAAGAAGATGAAATAATTAACAAACAAAAAAATTATTCCCATTGAGAATTTTTGTTTAGTTCATTATTAGAATAAAGAAGAAAACTATAATTTTAAAATAGGAATACAAAAAAATATATAAGGTAGAAGAGAGTTTATTATCTATCATGTTAAAATATCCACTACTCAAATATCTCCACCTTTGATCCTTCATGAATCCAAGATCATGCACGCCCAAATAATTCCCTCAAATACCTAGTTTGTTAGTCTAATTCTTTCATTCCAAGAATTAGTTTTTTCCACTTCTTTCAAAATCAACTACACAAGGATTTAATGAACTATGAGTTAATTCATTGACTAAAATAGTCTTCAAACTCGTATCTATTATCTCTTCATGTGGAAACCATCACTTTTTATCTTTTCTTTCTAGTTGACCTTATTTAATACTTCTAATAGAATACAATCCTTCAATGTCAATTCTTGATTTTTCTTCTAAACATTCTTTGTAAGCTTTAGTAGAAATATTCAGCTTTTCATGAACTTAGATATGTTGGCTCGATATCCCCATTTATTATAATTAAATTAGATAATTATGTCTTTGTGTGAATGTGACTTGAACATTTATTGACCTTTATCCAAATTCAAGATCTTGATGGTACCCTTATGTAGGTTATGGAGAAGACCTTTACATTAGTTGGGTATGTGGGGTGAGTTGTCATGACTTGTCCCTCCAGGGACAACCTAGATGATATTAAGACATGTGAGACACCCCAATCCAACCTATAATAGTCCTTGGTATGTCTAAATGTGTAGAGTAGTCCTATCACTAAAATGATATGACTTATCCTAATGTACTTGTATGCATGTATAAAACCAGCTCCATCAAACAGTGAAGATATATAAGAATTTATTGAAATGTCTATGGTGTAATAAATTCACACAATAACCTCTAGGAAAGACTAAAAGTACAATAGGATAATACAAATGTTATGAGAGAAAAATAAATTCCCAAAAAAAATGAACTCCCAACCCAAAAAAAGGAAAAATGGAATGACTGAATAGAGCTCAGCTCACAATCTCTATGGTTGACCACCGAACATAGGCATCTCTATGAAACACTATACTCCACCAAAACCATGTTCACCAATATAATTTTTTATCTTACTATTATCTATATAAGACACAACACATGTGGGAAAATCTCATTCAGGGGTGAGTATATACATACACAGTAGGATGACCTAAAACCCGAAATAGAGCAATATAAAGAAATAATAGTTAGATAAACCCATACATCAATAGGGTATTTAAAACCAGCCATTAGATATGATAAAAATAAATCCAATGGAAGCGGTAAATGGGATATCCATCTCAACAACTGGATAATAATAAATAGTATTCATGTAGCTCTAAAGTTCTCATATACTATCCACGTATTACATGTAACCTCTCTATAACATGGAGGTCCTACAACTTCCCACCGCATAGAACAAATAAGGAAGAACCAATCAAATGGAAGACCCTCCCACCACTAGAGCTCGATGACGGAGAGTACAACCTTCATATAGAGTACCTTGACCCTCTATAACATGGTTGAGTTCCATATCTTCTTATATATATAATATGGGGGGTCTGCCATCAGGAGAGTGACAGTGGAGTACCAACCCTGGTAAAACTATAATCTTCGACACCTGATCACTGCCACTACCTAAGAATTGTTGAAAGAAGAATCCTTCTCACATTACCATGAATCAAATTTATGAAGTCAAAATGAAGGGATCTATCATGTTATATGAATAAAAATACTTAGTATTGGTTACTTTTGGGACCAAATATAAGTTCTAATGAAGTATATACACATGGTATAAGGATTTAGGGGAATTACATGATTTATACATAGGATCACCATACATGTGAATCCTCATAAAAACCTAGGAATTTATTCCACTATACATGTCCTGGATATACATGTGACTATACATGGATTTTATATGAAATAAATGACATATCTTTCCTAGTATAGGTATGTCCATGTACTCTCGTCCATGCCCATGTACTCTAGCTTGTGCATGTGTACTCTAGCCATGTCTGTGTACACTATTCATGTCTATTACCATGTGCTCTGATCGTTCCAGTGTACTGGGATATTCCCATTCCCATGTACTCATAGGTACATGTGGGGTCAGTAGCTCTATGTCACATGGCGTGTGGTCATACCACATGAAATTTGATATTTAACCCCATGGAAACCCTATCCATTGTAGGAGGGGACTACACGACACATATTCTTATAGGATATATGGCATGCAGTCGGAGTTGTTTTTCGAATGATAATCTAGTATCCATGAGATCAACAAATCCACGATATTATCTGTTACCTCTGACATTTGACTCCACTGGAATGGCCAAATTTGAGGGGTAGGGTCTCTGATTGATGGTGTCTAACCTCTAATGGCCAAAAATTGAATCTTCTATACTATATGCCATAGATGATGTGCTTCCCTTCATCGTATAGGAGTCTGATCCATGGTGTCACAAATTGTATCACACAACATGCCTCAATCCATTTTCAAAACAATGCTTCCAAGTTCATTCACACATCATCTATAAATATTTGGGTTTTTTACACATAAAGCTGGTCCGACAATGTTTAATCGTTATGCCCATGGCCTAACAATGAACAACCTAAAGAATGGTGGTGCTGAAGGCACAAAACTAAAGTAAAAACCATTGTTTTTCGGTGAGATATTGTCCAAAAATTACATAATGTAGGAACACGGGTAAAATCAATGAATAATAATTAAATAATTAGGTCCAAGAGAACTAATTAAAAATTAGGATAATGATAATAGTGGGAAAATCTGAAATGTAAGAAGATATATAATCCATGCTAATCAATTTAATCAAATGGAGTAAATCCATGAAATAACATGCCCAACCTCATGAACGGGTTGATCATTGCTGAAGAATGTGTCTACTAGTGATGAAGGTGATGATCCCACTATGTTCTTTATCCATATCATGATTCAACCTGATCATTCACCATTGATCCACATTTCCGAGCTACCAATACCAACGAAACTCTATTCCTCCTCCTCTCTAATTTCATAGGGTTATGTGGATAATCCTAGAGATTTTTCATAATAGCATACTTATAGAGGGAGATATGTTTTTAGGTCATTAAATAAATTAAATAAATAAGTCATTTAATTTAAATAATGAACCCTCTAAGGTACACCTTCAACCAAATTCCAAACACTAACCAAATTTATATCACACCTAGAGTAAACCCTGGAATTTGGAAACAACTATCATTTTATATTTCCCATATGAGGTCTTAATTGATGGAAAAACCATTTATTATGAAAATATATATGTACATGATTTAATATATTTTAATATTTTTAACATATTAACTCTAGGGTCCTACAACACCCAAAGGAAATGCCAACTCTAAGAAAAAAAATTCATATATATATAGAAATGTTCAAAGTACCAAACCAACAAAACCAAAGTTGTTACATTATCCCCTCCTTTAAGACATTTATTATTTAACAGAAGAATATACATAAAAATGTGGGGGTATTGAGCTGGAATCTTACTCTCACACTCTCATGAGATCTCTTGCATGCTTTTTTTCCAAAGCACTTAAACCAGAGGAATGGTCCATCCAAATTGGATTCTCTCCATTTAGTTCTCGATCTACATAGAGTAATCTAAGAAGGTGGATCCATCATTAATTCCTATCTCAACCTAGTCGATGATGTTCGATGGGCCATGGACATATCTCCTTATCTGTGACCCATAGAAGACAAAATTCCCTCATTCTAATGGTGGGGGAATAGAAAAGTGGAAATAAAGCCTTCCAAACATCTAGAAGATTTGAAATGACTTGATAAACCTCAGGTATATCTTGCTTCCCCGACCAAACCTCTAAAATCCTCATAATGTAGAGACTCTCAAGAAAATATAGGCTACCTACTTGAATTCCAAAGGAATGTAGAATTTTTATAGATAAGATATTTTTTATATCTGGTCTATCCTCATGAACTTGAATATCACCCAAACTTTCTTTATTGATGTCTTCACCATCACTGGCCCATCAAGAGATTTCTCGGAAATCTCAGCCTAACATAATGGTGACCTACAAGGTATCTTATACAAGGCCTCAAAATATGTCATAACAATAGTAGAATGATAACTATTATTATAATAAAACACCACTAATGATAAGTGATCCTTCTAGCTCTGTCTGAGATTCAATACACAAGCTCTCAATATATCCTCTAAAACTTGGATGGTCCTCTAGTTATGGCCATCATTTTTGGGGTGAAATGTCATGATCATAACTAAATGGATCTAAAAATAATATTTTAAGACAATCCAAAACCATGAAATAAACCATCTATCACTATTGTGGAAGATCATCATGGGTACCCCTTGAAGACGAAAGATCTTACACACATAAAAATTCCCCAAACTCTAAACCAAACATTTATCTTGAATGGCAAAAAAGTGTGCTGACTTGGTGAGTCAGTCAAAAATAACCTAAGTAGCATTACTAAATCTCACTATCCATGGAGTCCCTATTATAAAATCTGTCAATGTTCTATCCCAATTCCATTTTGGGATCTATAGAGGTTGGTTCAAACATAGGGGTACTTGATGTCCAGCCTTTACCTATTAATATGTGAGGAATTGAAAGACAAACTTGATAATTCTCTACCTCATGACATACCAATCAAGCTACCATTCAAGATACTTATACATATTTTACACACCCATATGTATAGCCAAGGGAGAGGTATGAAACTCTCTCAACTCCTCCTCAGCAATGTGACTGGTACTACCATCCATCCATGAAAAAGGATGACATACTCCCCTCCATAAAATTTGTCTCGTGTATCTATTAATGATATTTGTTCATGTAAAAAATCATAGTCTACATCTCCCATCTAATTATATCTCACATGAAGAAGAATATGTGGAGTCTCTACCATCAATTAAAGATAAGTCTCACCTCTCTCCTCTACCAGGTTCAACTTCAATGAGGCTATCTACTCTATAATCTCCTACACCATGTGAGAACTAGAATTCCTTCTAAGGAAATATTTCACCACATTTCTCTTCCCTAGAGTATATACTATCTTGAATTCACAGTACTATAGTTACTCCAACCAATTTTTCTATCTTAGGTTGAGATATCTATGATTAAAGATATACCTAAGACTTTGGTGGATAGATTAAATAATGAAATGCTCACCAAAAATGATAGTGCCAACACATATTCCAGGAAAAGGCTAACAATGACAAATATAACTCATGGGTCATGTAATTATACTCATGGGGGATCTGCTGCTTCAACCCATAAAAGATAATTTTATGAATCTACATAAAAACTCACCTGATCCTAGATTCATAGGCACCACAAAACACCAAATACTCAATGCCTAACTCCAGTAGTCTCAAAATAGAATCACTGTTCAACCTCAACAAAAATCCTCAAAGGATATTTGAAATATCTCTGTACTAGAAAATAAATTTCCTTTATATGTCTAGTTAATTAAAGGGGATTCTACAATTAATGCTTCTACCATGATCCTACAATAATACCCATATAAATAGAGAAATATTTTCACCTACAACATGCTCTTAGGAGGTTACCAAGAATGCACCAGACCAATATTCATTGAATCCATGGATAAAAGATACTCAAATATGACATAACCTAGAGAGTGAACCTCTTGTATACAAAACGAAAACATCAAGATCATACCATATAGTTTATATTATCAACGTAAGTCTTGGACCTACCTCAAATACTATGCATAATCCTCCTCTGATGTAGACTATATGAGAATGTCATCGATAAAGAAAACCAATAATTAGTCTAAGCATACCTGGATGGTCTGGTTTATAATAGCCAGGAACAAAATAGTGGAATTATTCATACTAAAAGGAATCACTAGGATATAATAGTGTTCATAGTGGAATCAGAATGTCATATTTAGAATATCATCCTCATGAACCCAAAACTAAGGGTAGTTAGACCTGAGATTGATCTTTGAAAACTAACTTGCACCTTTAAAATTGTCAAAAAAGGTTTTCAATCCTTGGGAAGTGGATCTTGTTCCTTATTTTTAACTGATTCAAGAAAATATAGTCAACACAATGTATCGAACTCGTATTTTTCTTTCTCATGAACAATGTCAGTGATGCCCAAGGGGACACATAGGGGCTGATAAAACCTTTATCTAAAATTTATTTCAACTAACTTTTAAACTCCCGAAGCTTAGTAGGGGCTATCCAATGTGCCTTAAAAGATATAAATTCAATCCTGTGATGAAATTTGATGAGGAAGTCCATATTTCACCATGAATTTAGTCTCATAACATATTCAAGAAATAAATCCATATAATCCTCCACTACCACTATAATCTAGATTATTGAATAGACCATTACACCAAGATCCAAACTCTCCAACTAATGGGTAATCAATTATAGCTTCCTACTCATGATCCCATATCACTCATCAATATGATCACTCTCACTCACAAAGAATAATCTCATCACATCCGCATGAATTCATCTAACTATCCTATGATGGAAGACAATTAGGGAATGTACCTCGAAAAACTAGTCTATACCCATGATGAAATCATAATATTTCATTGCAAAGACTAGGAGGTCCCATGAGAAACTCTCTCCACTAAATTCCAACTGTCACTGCTAGAAGATGATAAATATATAAGAATCACTCCCTATAGGAATATATATCCATTACTAGTGGTCCAAAGACTCATCTGGAAGCTCTAGGTTTCATATAAGGGGTATGAAGATAAAGGAATTATTCACACCTATGTTTATAAGTAATGAAGATAGAGTAGAAAATACATAGATCATACATCAAGTCATCTCATGAGATTCTTGATCAAATCTCTTCATAGCCTGTAAATGGCCACACCCTTGAACAAAAAACCTCTAAGCATGGCATGGGACATCATGAAGTGGTGGAAAAATCAGCTCATAATGTCGTTCTCCACTAACAATTCCTCCCTTTGGTTCTCCACCTACTCCTCTAATATGATATACTTCTTACGGGTTTCCCTAAATGCACTTGGGAGACCCCTGATCACCACACTGCCTCTACCATGGAGGTCCATCCACTAACATTCTACCATTATCTTCATGTTGGGCTGAGAAATCATGATCCATGTGACCCTTCCCATCACAAGCATAACATCACCCATATTTTGTCTATCTAGATCCTATATTTGAACCTTATTCCATATATACACATGTATAAGTCTAGGAATGAGTATGCCACATACATTGAGACCCTGATGAATGGAATCTACTAAATACTGTAGATGACTCAATCCCATGATTTCCACTAACAACACCTACTTAATTATGTTTGTATGGTAATAAAATCTATGTAACCAAATATCACTCCAACACTCTATCATAAGTGGTAATATATAAGGTTACCATGATAACATGAATATATCTTTAAAGGACCTTCTAAAACTTTTTCACCTCGATGTATCCATCTCACACTATATTGATAGAGTACTGTGTGAGGTTGGTAAACATTGCAGAATACTCATATAATAAGACATCAACCTTGTACAGCTTGATAATATCGTGAATCTATATAGAGTGAAATATCAGAGGGTAATACTCATCATGGATCAACTTATGATCTAACAATTGGAGCATCACCACATCATGATTTTATGTAATAAAACATTACTAGTTCCATGCTAATCTATGAAGAGGAATGGCAATAATTGAAACCATCTGATTGGTTGGAGACCAAACATGACTAAAAAAATTGGACCACTTTCTTAATATAATCCTCTATTGTATGAGGGTATGTATCATCAAAAAACCTCAATGATCATTATCATTGGAACTAATATAATACGTTAATATTTTACACATCACCATCTTGAACAAATGAAGTTGTAAAATATCTAACATGTAGTCAATCCACTGCTTGAACCAATGGAGGAAATACATCATGAGTGGGTCCATGGAACAAGGATTCAACAAAAAATTGATCATCTTCATGATCCTTTATTAGTATCATATCAAGCTTTCATATTAGGGGAATACTGAAAGTTAATAAGATGTAACATAGTTAAATGAGAATATCTAGAAAGATAACTCATGAATGATATGAAAATAAAGAGACCCAATCCAATAGGATGCATATACCATTGGTTTCCCTACAAGTGATGTTTGCGTGTACGGATCCAACAAGTAGGTAGTTAGAGTCTTGGTGTATGGATATATTGACCACCACACCATTATTAAGTTCCCTAGACTAAGATTAAAACTTGAGATACTCCAACATCATTTACCTATGTTCCCAAACTAACCTCATAATATGTCCAACTCATAACACTAACCCCTAGAAATACAACCTTTAATACCACTCTTTTATGACCTAACTAATTGGGGCCCTCCTAGACATTAGTAAGTTAAGTGAGACACCCCAAGCCCACCCTCAATATTCTAGGGGTAGATGATAGGTGATGAGTGGGCATATAACTGAATTCTGAGGACTTAGTTTAATGTAATTGTACACGCACACACCACCATCTCCATGCAATAGTACATAGATATAGGAATATACGGAAACATCTAGGGAATAATCAATGAATAAAAAACCTATAAGAAAGTAACAATGTATAGAATTATTTTAGAAACGATATAAGAGGAAAAATACATGACCAAGTAGTAATGAGGTCCCAACCTAACAACAACTAGAAAAATGGAATGATTGAAAGGAGTTCGGCTCACAATCTCTAAGGTCATCCATAAAACATGGTCTTCTCCAAAAATTTCAAAACTCCATCAAAACAATGTCTACCAATTTCATTGTTGATCTACATGTTGTTTTCATATGTAACAATATATGTAGAAAAATCCCATGGAGGGGTGACACAACTAGAAAACAGGCTTTTAATGGTACTAAAAATGGCCTTTATTAGCGCTAGAGAAGCGTTGACTACAAGATAATGATTAAATGCCCTTGAATTTTTCCATCATTATAAATGTGATGATAAAGGGGTACTTTATGAGTGATTTTAGAAGTACTGATGAAGATTCATATTGCAATGTGTTGTAACAACACACTAAACCACCAAAAATAGCCAGAAAGCAACAAAATCAACTACTAATTTAGAATTTAAATAAAAAAATTACAACAAAAATACAAAAAAAAACTAAATTATAGACATTTCAATAATTGGTTCTTATAATTATATGAGTAAGTACAAATTATGATATACGTTCGATAACATCAATGTTCCTTTGACTTTTTTCCCTAACCTCGAGTCATTCTATTTCTGAACAAACCACCCTTAATAGAGAAAAAGAACACACCTGTATAAGAAAAAAATTATTATATTAATAATAAGATAAAGAAATAAATTAAATAGAAAGTGTTGATTTTAAAATAAACATTGATTCATACCAATAACACTATTTATCATATTGATTTATGGTTGATTCTTGCAAGTCACACCATTTCTTGTTTTTCTTCAAGAATTATATTTTTGAAAATTAACTAAATAAGTATAAGATGAAAATTATATGGGAATTAATTAAGTAATATCAAATAAAATTATGAGAAAAAATCTTGTCTCGATTGATCGGATTTGGTGATGTGATGCACATTTTAAACATAAATGACACATATTTATTGAAAAGATGCACTTGGATACATCCCGGTCACAACATGCATCAGATTGAGGTGCAACTAGTTCAAACACATAGTAAATGACTTTTAGGTCATTTTCCAAAATTATTTTAAAAAAAATATGAATCTATTTTAATTATTTTGAGTACGTCACCTGTATTTTTTACTAAAATGTCATTTTAAACTGGAAACACACACTTAGAGTCATATAGGTCACATCATGTGTCAGTTTTATGTGAGATTTATTTCTACATATAAATAAGGACCTATAAATAATTTTCCTAAATTATTGAGACAATCATAGTTTGTCTTCTCATTTTTCAATAAGTGATACTTTTTGAACTTAAATGTCAATTTTAAATTGATAACACACACTTTGAATCATATCAAACACATCATGTATCAGATTTAGGTGATTCTGATTCCTATTTGACACAAATGACTTATGTATTGTTTTCCTAAAGTATCAAAAAAATACGAATATGTTTTCATACTTTTAATAATAGAAGTTTTATTTTTGACTGAAATTAATATCAATTTTAAATAAAATGATGCACTCAAAGTTATATCAATCACATCATTCATCGGATTGATGCACACATAATTTTTAAACCTCACAATTGATGTATGGATCATTTTAGTAATGAAGAAAAATAATATAATGTAGTTTTCTGGGTTTTGATTTTGTCAGTTTTCTTTTTTACTAAAATTCCATTTTAAACATGAAGCACACACTTTTCAGTAATATTGGTTACATCATGTGTCAGATTTATGTGAGACTAATTTCAACACATCAAAAATTAATTATAAATTGTTTTCATAAATTATCAAGAAAATTTGAGAATGTTTTCTCATTTTTTTAGTGAGTGACACTTTTTGAACTAAAATGTCAATTTTAAACTAATAATGGGAACATTGAGTCATATTGGGAACATTTTGTATTAAATTAATATACGGTTGTTCCCTATATGTCAAAAATGACTTATGAGTTGTTTTATTAAATTATATAAATAATATGAATGTGTTTTCTTGGTTTTGAGTATGCTGGCTATCTTTTTTATCAAAATTATTGTCAATTTTAAATAAAAAGACACACTTGTAGTCATATCGGTCATACAATGCATCATATTGAGGTGCTTTTGATTCATACATGTCCCAAATTACTTATGGAATGTTTTCCAAATGTATCAAAACAATAAGGATGTGTTTTATTAATTTTGAGTATGTTACTTTTCTTTTTTATAGAAATGTCATTTTAAACTGGAAACACACACAATGAGTCATACTGGTCACATCATGTGTCCAATTTACATGAGGCTAATTCCTATATGTCAAAAATGACTTATGAATTATTTTCCTATGTTATTAAAACCATATGAGTGTGTTTATTTGGTTTTCATTGAGTGGAACTTTTTGAACTAAAATTTCAATTTTAAACTAATAATGTACACTTTGAGTCATACTGACCATATAGGGTATATTATTGAGGTTTTGTGGATTCATACATGTAAAAAATGACTTATTGGTTTTTTTATAAATTATCAATACAATATGAATGTTTTTTCTTCGTTTTGAGTATTTCATTTGACTTTGTTACTAAAATTAATGTCAATTTTAACTAAAAAGACGGGCATGGAGTCATATCAATCACACCATGCATTGGATTGATGTTAGGAAAATTCATACTTGTCTCAAAAATTTTATAGATAATTTTAATACAATATAAAAATAATATGAATAATGTTTCTTAGTTTTTAGTATGTAACTTTTCTTTTTTACTAATTTTTCATTTTTAACTGGAAACATGCACTCTGTGTCATACTAGTCACATAGTTTGTCAATTTGATGTGATACTAATTTCTACACATAAAAAATAACTTTTTAATCATTTTTGTAAATTACCAAGACAATCCGAATGACTTTTCTCATATTTCAGGGAGTGACATTTTTTAACTAAAATAACAATTTTAAACTGATTACAGACACTTTGAGTCATACCGGGAACATCATGTATTTTATTAAGGTTCATCGGATTAATACACATTAAAAATAAATTATGGATCATTCTCATAAAGTATAAAAATATTTGAATTATTTTTATTGGTTTTTAGTATGTTAGTTGTTATTTTTTACTAAAATTAATATCAATTTTAAATAAAAAATGCACTTGGAGTCAAATCGGAAATATTTTGTGTTTTATTGAAGTGAGGATAATTACTAAAAATCCTAAATAAATTTTGTATCATTTTATTGAAGTATAAAAACAATAAAAATTTATTTTTTCAATTTGGAATATGTCAGTTGCCTTTTTTACTAAAATGTCATTTTAAACTGGAAACACGCACTTTGAGTCATATCGGACACATTATGTGTCAGTTTGACATGAGAATGTTTAATAAACATAAATAATTACTTATCAATAGTTTTCCAAAATTATAAATACAATTCAATCAAATTTTATTAGTTTTTAACAAGTGAATCTTTTTTATCTAAAATTTCAATTTTAAATTGATAAAATACACTTTGAGTCATACCTGTAACATTGTGTATCAGATTAAAATGATTTTGATTTATTCACATCAAAAATTACTTGTGGATAATTTTTCTAAATCATCAAAACAATCCAAACCCGTTTTATTGGTTTTGAGTATGTCTATTTACTTTTTTACTAAAATTAATGTCAATTTTAAATAAAAAGATGCACTTTGAGTCATATCGACTACACCATGCATCTAATTGAGGTGAGGATGATTTACAAACATTTAAATTACTTATGGATCATTTTAATAAATTATCAAAATAATCTTAATGAGATTTCTATGTTTTGATTAGTCACTTTTGTTTTTTTACTAAAATGTCAATTTAAACTTGAAACATGCACTTTGACTCATACTGGTCCCATCATGTGTTGTTTTTATGTGAAACTTATTTCTAAAAATAAAAAAAAATTATTAATTTTTTTCCAAATTTATCAAAACAATCCAATAATTTTTTATTAGTTTTCATTGAGCGACAATTTTTTAACTAATTTTCAATTTTAACAGATAATGGACACTTTAAGTCATATTGGAAACATCATGTATTAGATTGAGGTGTGTCTAATTCCTACATGTCACAAATTAATTATGGATAATTTCCCAAAGTATTAAAATAATATGAATTTATTTTCTCAGTTTGGAGTTTTTGAGTTTTACTATTACTAAAATTAATGTCAATTTTAAAAAAAAATATTCACTTAAAGTAAAACTTGTCACACCATGTGTCAAATTGAGGTGAAGTTGTTTCCAACACATCCAAAATGACTTATAGATAATTTTTCTAATGTATCAAAAAAATCCAAACATCCAATGTTACAATGATTTCCATTTCCTTTTTTTGGTGATGTCTCGTGACATAATGGCACATGATCTTCCTCTACTCTTGAGGTTTTCAACAATGAGAAAGGTTTTTCAGCTAATAAAATCAACTAAATTTTTAGTTTTGGTAGTTTAACAATGAAAGGAAATAAAATTTGTGGTAAAATTGGTGAAAAATAACATTTTATCTCTTTTGTGTCTTTTTCATATAGTTGAAAGAAAAATATGACTTCCCAAAAGATCTATGAAAAAACCTAAACAAGTATTTAATAAAAATGATAATGAAATTGACATAAAATTGTAGATAAAACAATAATAAATTAATCAAATATTAATAAGGAATTTCTATTTTCATTATGTTTGTATACATCATTTTGCCATTTCCTTATTATCATTATCATAGTCATATCCTCGAAGTCCAAACTCTCACGAGCATCAGCAATTTCAAGAAAAACACCCCAACTCGAACAAAAGAATCCACCTATATTAGAATGAAATTCTTATGTGGGTAATAATAAACATAAATAAATTAAACATAAATATGAAAAAATATATTAATTATATGGAAAATTATTTTACTGTAAAAATGTCAAGATTTCCTCTATGATTGAGAAGAGGCTACATCATTTCTCTTCCTAGAAAGCTAGTGAAGGGAACATTAAGGAAAGTGATAAATGAAAACACTATAGGGGTGAAAATTTTTTGAGGGATAAAAACTTTGTTGAAGTTTTGTTGAAAAATAATGAAAGATGGATAAAAATATTGTAAAATAAATGAAATCGATAAAAAATAACGAAAATTAAATCAACATTTTATTATATAATTTTTAATAAAATAGATAAAGTATATCATAAAATTACCTTTACATCTTCCCAAAGGGTTTACTTCATTATATTTTGTTCTTCTAGAGGATTGGTAACATCATAATATATAGATGACATTTTATGGATGAGTTGTTAAGAATTAAATTCAGATTATGATAATGCAGTAGAGGACAAATAATATTATGAGTAAAAACATAGTATATTAAAAAATACTTTTACCATATCATTGAACACTATATTTTATTTTAAGGTTTTTGGGATTTGGATCTTCTATTGAGTATCCAAATATCCTCTTTGTGTCCCCCAATAATCTAGAAGATATTTTTTCCATTGGGAATGACATGAACTAATTGTAATCTCCTAATAAAAGGGCCATCCTTGATTGAATTTTATTTTGGCCTGAAGGTTGTTTTAGTTACCAGAAATAAAATAGACAATTTCTTGTTTGTTAGATCTGATATGTAAAATAATTTCACTTCTTGTGATTCCATTGTGAATGGATCATCTTTTCGTCCTTCCATAATGAAATTAACTTCCATAAAGCTCATTTCATCAACATTCACTTGAATCCAACTATCAACCCATTTTCATAGGAAAATCATAACTTGAAATTTTGTATAATCAAACTATTATATCTATTTTATAATTCCAAAATATGAAATATTTTCATAAATTAGATTTCAATACTTTGAACTAGATATGTGAACCTCTTCCACCAAAAACATAACTCCACTTTTTTGCATCGTATGGTAGTCATCTTGTTCTTTTATATCGAATGCATAACCATTTATTACAAAACCAGTGTAAGATATTATATTTTAATCTGGTCCCTTAGCTATACATTAATGTCATTCATTAATTTAATTCAAATTTTCATAGAAAAACTTTTAGATTTGAATACAAAACCATCCTATAAACTATTGATTTTGTGTATTGATATCCATCCTTCATCCCTTGATGGATTAATAGCAATAATAATTTCTTTTAGGGAATAAATTTATGGATAAAAATATTCATTATTATATAAAATTCAAAGGATCTCTTGCTCCCACTTTTTGAAGGTAATTATAGCAACATCTCTTTAAAATACCTCAACCCATAAGGAATCCGCTATGATGAGACTTTGAGAGACTGATTTTATCAACATATGATAGATATTCAGTACCAAAATCAATATATGCTTCAATAATTTATCATTCTACAATAAAATCTTCTGTTTAACTTTAATTCATGACATACCCTTTCAAAATCATCATATATCATCCTATGGGACACATCCATATATAATGGATATGACCAGAGAGTTAAACCTCTATATCTAAGTGAACCATCTGATGAACCATTATATAAAATAATGATGGTGGGAAGAACATCTCTAATTCACATAATATGATTTTAACCTTCTTATTCAAGATTGGAAACCACATCAGATCTATATATTTGTTGCATATGGTTTTGAAAAAAATGCACAGTTTGGTTAATGTATGTCATAAATTTGTTGAAAAAATGCAATGAAAAGCAACATGCATCAAAACATGACATTAATGTGATTTTAGTCCCTGTAACTTCATATTGGTCATTAACATTACATTATTTATATTTGGAGAATACCCCTATGGAACTTTTACACTATTATGGAAAAGGAAAATTTGTAATTTTCCTGATCTGGATAGAGTGTAAGCTCCTAGAGGGTGAAATGTTTACCCTTTACCCTTTACTAGTGAAAAATATTTCATTATCCCCAGGTCAATAATGTCTAAAATATCCTTGATTTGATTTTTTTTTCAAAAACATTTTTTAATGTGAAAATAACAACATCAAATACTTTTTTTTACATGCAGAACATCAAGAAAATGTCCGACAAACAAACAATTCTAATACAGTAATTCAATGAAATGTGATCTCTTCTTCCAACCTAATTTTATAATGTTTTTCAAACATGGTTTACCAAAAGAAATGTTATTATATATTACATCATAAAATAGTTGATCTCATTTTTGTGGAGATAGGTTTGTACTTTGTTTGATATTCCCATTGAATACTATCATCCAGGATCGGTATTTATGTCATTTAGGTAAAAATTTATGATGTCCAAAAAATAGTCTACAAGGAAAGTTTCAACCAAACTGAGTGTGTGCATTATTTAAAATTTGGACACCCCAACATTACTTTAATACTATTTCTTGATAAGTTTCAATAAGCCAGAAAGTCATTTATCATCCTGCACAACATAGAACTCAATGTGAATTATTCACTTCTATGAGAATCCTACAATGTAACACCTATATCTAAAATCAATTTCAGATACTTGATCAATCGATCTAAATAGATATCAATATCATTACCATATTTATTTGGTCCACATATAATTAGAGACAATATAATGTATTTTACTTCATTCATAACCATAGTTTCATGTTATAATTTACCATAGTGATGGGACATCTACTATGAGTACAAATTTTTAAACCAGAAGGATTTATTCCTTCAATATATAATGCAAGATGAAAGTTTTGTCAACTCATTTCCAAATTCAGGATACATGTAATCAAAGTTCTTTATTTGAGGAGAATATTTTGGATGATGTAGGTTCCCATATTTATTTATTGTTTCTTTATGACATGTAAAATGTCTCACAGTTTCCTAAAATCCATGTAGTCTTCTAAAGTGTACAATGATAGAAAAGTTCCATAATACATTGAATGGACTAGATTCATTTTTCTTTTATCGATCTATTCCAAACTTAGGGAATTTTATGAGTGATTCATGGTCCTTTATAAATGATATGAAAGCAATTTACCAACAAGTTATTTTTTAGAAATCATGCCCAATAAATGTAGTATTCATTTGGCATCATATAATTGTCATGGAAGTTAATTTTTTTATAGAATCATATCATTCAAGAGACCAAGGTGTTTTGTAAAGCTATCTTCACTCCATCCACTACCATCATTAAAATTATCTAACATTAGTAGATCTGAAAATGTTTTGTATTTTGTACAACTACTATATTATGGTCTCTTAGAATAGATATTTATCTTCTAAAACAACATTGTAAAATCATTAATTTCATCTTAAATTTCCATTTCCATTTCTTCCATGTGATCTTCATCATCATTTACATTGGTATTCATATCAAATGATCCATGAAACATAGTATCATCCCAATAGGATTGCATGCTCAGTTTTTTCCTGTGTTTATTAAAACAATTATAGCTATGATCTATTTTTGGTAAAAATAAAATGTTCTTCAAACTCCTATAGAGTAATTTTTGTTGAATAATAATAATGTAAACACAGAAAAAGGATTTGAGAAGGGTCATAGGCATTCTCTATTGAAAACATAATGAACTCTTTAAATAAAACATCATACTCTTTTGTTAAATGATTATCTTATATTCATTTTTTTTCACATCCATCCTATTAGGTTTAAAAAATATTATTTTTTTATGTAAATAAATAAATAATCATAATATATTCTTTATAAAAGGTGAAAGTTATAGATAATTATAATAATGGGAACCCAACATTTGATAGTTCTTAAAAAATAGTATGATTTGATGGAAATGGGTAATTGAATATAAGAGAATAATTGCTCCACTGTGGTAGGTGTTGTCCTCTGAATTCATCCAAAGGTGACAGTTATAGAAAAAATTCATCCTCATTAGCTTCATCAACCAAATATTAATTATATTTTTTTTTTGCTTGAGACTCATCCCCCACCTATTATGGACATCAACCTATGTTTCTTGAACAACTATAAGAAAAATTCATCCCATACTAGGTACTGGTGATCATTTTGGATCACTACAACTCAGAGTTGTTCAAGAAATATAAAAGATGTGGGGGATGAGTCTCAAGAAAAAAATGTAATTATAATTGTTTGGGATATGAAGAAGATGAAGATGAATCCAAAACTATATAATCATTAATAATTGTGATGATTAGAATTTTTCGTAGTTTCTATTCCTAAAATCTCTAAAACTGAAACTAAAACAATTTAACTTGTTTTTTTATTATGGAAAATAATAATAAATAATATAAAATAATGAACATAGAAGCTAATGTCATTTTTGAATCTGGAGTTATATTCTTTTTTAAGATTAAATTATATATATATAATTAAAATAAAATTGTTCCTCAGAGCCATAGATATAGTGTTTAATTTATTTATGATACAATGGAAGATAATAAATATGATTCCAGAGTTAATCCTAAATAGATTACAAGACATATAATATAGAAACATCCATATCATTAATTCATATATTTTAAATACTTCAATTATATTATTTATAGAGATCAAAATAATAATATTCTTAAAAAATATATTATGGGGATAACCATATATGATGATCTCAAGTGATATAAAGAAGCATAGTATACAAAAAATGTTGACATATAGAAGAAATCATTTAATGATGAAATATAATCTATAATGAAAAATAATACTTCTGCCTTTAGTATTTTTCTAAAATATTCATATCATATTAGTTGTAAATGATTATTTAGAATAATTTATGACTCCAATGATAATATTCAAGTTTTAAAGCTATACTAGTAATAAATAGTTTCCAAAAAATGGAATTGATTGGTTATTTTGATACTTATAGTCATTTAGTTCAAAATATGACAATAAGGATATTATTTTCCCTTAAATTAGATAAATCATTTGTGTGTTCGTTAAATGGATGTTGAAACTTTATTTTGAAATGTAAATTTTAAAAAATAAATTTTTATGGACTCATATGAAGGTTTTCAATATTAAATATATAAATAAATTTATGTAAATTAATTAAATATACTTATGGTCTTAAAGAAACAGCTAAATAACATGATAACTTTATTTATATTATTTTATCTAACAAATTTTCACATATTAATGTTGATAAGTTTACTTTTTAAATGTTCATAAAATAAAAATATTTTATTATGTGTACTTATGTCAATGACATATTAATGTTTTAAAACAACACGACTGATATTAAGGAGATGAAGAAATATAAATCCTCCCTGATTAAAATGAATAAAATTAAAATAATAGATACTATACTAATTATTAAAGTAAAATTCATAACACGGGATTTTATTTATGTTAGTATCATTATATTGTGATTATGTTAATTACATTTGATCTTATTGGTTTCAAAGATCCAATGATTTATTTGACTCTAGTGTTAATTTTTTTATTAATGCAGAGAAAGCTGTATCACAACATGATAATTCTAGTGAAATCTGTTCTTTAATATTTGTGATATAATATAAAAAATCCAATATGACATTTTTGGTTTGTCAAATGCATTGATATTCTATTAATGGCAACATGGGTCATTGGAAATGTATAACTAGAAAATTGTTACACTAAAAGAAGGATAAAAAATTGAGTTTATTTTATAATGATTAATTGAATACATTAAGTGTTCACTAATTCAAGTTGAAATACTATCATGGGATATTATCAATCCTAATTTTGATGGATATTTACTCTTAGATATTATTCCATTTTTTGAGTGGGAAGTAAATTGGCATTTCACATTCGACATTAGAGTTAGAATTTCATACTTTAAAAACTTTTAGAACATAAAAAATGTATAATAAACATATTAATGGAATTTAAGATATTTTATATTCTAATGCCTATTATTTCCATTAATCATGGTAGTGAAGAAATAGTGTTGAAATATTATAGTTTCATGTATAATGAAATGTATAAACATATTATTTTTAGACATGATATGTGAGATGACTATTACAAAATTAAACCATAATAACTTTTTATATAAAATCATATAAGAATCCTATAAATTCATTTACATAATATATATTAAGGGTTATTACTGAAAAATTAATAGATTAATTGGGCTAAAACCCTTAAAAATAACTATTTAGTGAAAAGTGTGATCATACACTAGTGAAATACTCATCCTTAGATCTTTCACCAATCAACCCAAGGTTTCTCGTGGAATGTAAGTGGAGTCAAACAATATAATATAATGCATCTCAATAAAATATTTTTTTTATTAAAATAGTTAAATAAACATAAACTCACTCGCACCTTCGAACACCCTTTAATGAACAACCCCCTTCATAATAATATAAAAAATAAAATGATATTAATGAAACATGATCAATCCAAATTACAATAACAAACAACTTTTAACTTATGAATCAATAAGGGGTATAAATTCAAGGATGTATATAAAACAACATATTAATCTAGTTGAGAAAAAATATCAAAGAAAGGTTAATGCAAGGAAATAGAGTAGATCCACCTACCATAATGGATGAAATTAGTGTGGGGAAGTCTTAATACACTACATGGAATTAATAGAAGTCCTTAAATTGTTAATAAAAACCCAAAGTCATTGAATCACCCAATTATAAATTCATTCATTAAAGGAAATAAATTTTGGGTTATGAATAGAAAGTGATAATGAACAAAAAATGAAAAACAAATTTTGTCAAACAAGGAAAACGAGCGAGGATGAGGATAAAAATTAGCATAACTTGGAATGAAGATTTTATTCATCCAAGAGAAATAGATATATCATGTGTGAAATCCTCAATTGATTCGATACTTGGATTATTGGAGCTTTGATTCATTCAAGAATTGGATCAGTTTTGAGACCTGATTTGATCTTGGATTTGTTGAGGAGGAGCATTAGTATGAGGTGGATTCTGCAGGTATCTTTAGAGATCACAACTGATTCAGTCATGGTTAGGGTAATTAAATATATTGGAGACACTTTTACCAATTCTTTTAAAAATGAGCTGATAGAGATCCATTTTATTAGCACTAAATTAATAATCACTAATAAATATTCCTTTTATCGGCGCTAAAGAATCAATGATAAAACAAATCTTTGTCATGACCTGTCCCCTAGGGCCCATGCCGTGACTACCCTAAGATTGCCTTCCATAGGCCAGCATCTGTCGACTTTCACTGAAAGGCGTATTCCCTAAAAACAGGAAGGAATTTCCTTTATAACCTATAAACACACACAACCAAGCACACTGAAAGATACAAACACAAGTAAACTGAATAATAAAATGAGTGAGTATAGTATGTAAAAGGGTCATAATACATGACCAATTTAAAAGTACAAGAAAAATGAAAGGTACAAGTAAACTAAAACATCTCCTGTGATCACCCGCCAAGAATCCTACCTGAAGGGTAGGAATAGCTCTCGAATGGTCATATCTATAGTACGCCTCGTCTAATGTCAACATCTGAGCTACCTATAGTCCTGGTACTCTCGTCCACAGTCAGTTATTTCCATAGTCTGCACCAAACACAACATGGTGCGGGCGTAGCCCGTGTAGGGGTGAGTATAACGTTAATCAGTAGGGACCCCGAGACCCTCAAGATCTCACAAAATAAACAAAGTATAAACCACACAGAGAGAAATCAACTAAGAACCCTACATAGGTATATGCCCATACATATACCTAAGTTACCATGTATACCCGTCTCAATCATAAGGAAACACATGGTCCAACTGAAAATCCCAAAGATAAACTGTTCCAAAATGGAAGGGATACCACAAAGGTAAGTTCCACAGAGGTACGACACACAGATGAATACCCCAAAGGTGTTATCATGATGGAAAGTACCACATAGGTACAGACTCAGCTCACATCAGGTATATCGTAGATACAGTAGTATAGATGATTATATGTGAGTATTGAATCTTCTTACTCTGTTAAGAGGCAGACCCACGAAGGATCCTAAAATACAGACCCACACAGGATCCTAGTACATCATTAGATCCACACAGGACCCTAGTACAACATCAGACTCACAAAGAATCCTAGTACATCACCAGACCCACACAGGATCCTAGTATGACTTCAGACCCACACAAGATTCATGTACATCGTCAGACCCACATAGGATCCTAGTACTGCATCATACCCACACAAAATTCTAGTACATCGTCAAACCCACACAGCATCCTAGTATTGCATCAGACCCACAAAAGATCCTAGTACATCATCAGACCCATAGAGTATCCTAGTACTGTATCAAACCCACACAGGATCCTAGTATATCATCAGACGCACACAAGAACCTAGTACATCATCACAACCAGCCATAGGGTTCCCGCACTAAGATTAGTCATCTCCATGAGAGTAGTCTCCTCAAGTTACTGATTGATACTCCAACTACTAGAAATTCCCACAAAGATGTATCCCAAAGTACCACCACATCATAGGGGCCTCAATGAAACAGATGGAGCATAAAACAAACATACGGTCTGTAAGTTATTATCCTTTTAGTCCCGAGGGCCCGGTTGAATTCATGCTCGATCCAACCTGACCATACCCAAACTTTATACAAGTCTCAAGTGGGGTATACGAAATGGACCATCTCGCCCCATGGCCTCTGGTGCTAAAGGCGGCTCGTCAAACAGATGCACAGTACCAATGTTATGGCCCAAAGAAAGGTAATGGGTCAATGTTGGTCCGGGTCCAGTATGACCTGGTCGGAGTGACCAGGCCCAACCCGGCCCACGGTGGGTAGCCCGACTCACACTCGGTGGCCCAGAATAGTGGCCCGACTTGGCCACATGTGGGGGGGATTCACGCACCCCCGCCCTTGAACACTGAAAGTCCAAAGTCGTTCAGTTTCCAGCTACATGCGAGACCTGTCGTAGGTCACGCTCGGTTCAGCTTGGTCGGCTGAAACGGCTGAGCCTTGGTCCTCCAGGCAGCGTGTCATGTGCCACCGCTCTACAGTCGGCCTAACGCCGACCTTACTCCGCCATCTGCCGTGGCCAGGTGGGTCATGGACCCTTGATCCAATGGAGGCACATCATGCGCCGCCCCTCCACGGCCGGACGAACGTCGGCCACCCTCCCTTCGCCGCCACGGCACATGCCGCAGCCCTTACTCGCCAGGTGGAGCAGACGTGCACTGCTGCCCCGTCGTCTCTGCTACCAGCCGTGGTTCCAGCTGCTACTCTCGAGTTCCACTATTGCTAATTGCCAACACCAGAAGCCATCCTCCTCCATCGTGGAGAATGAAAAAAATATTACACAATATTTTTAGAGTAGAGACCCGAATCTTGAAATACATGAACATTAAATTACTTTTTCAGAATACTTAACACATAACAAAAACAGACACACAAGGACCGTAATAGTTTATTGTCTTTGGAAACTTGGAACGTAATCTTCTAATCATGGTGAAGGATCTTCAACATCTCCCATTAAGATCATCCCCTTTTTTTCTTACCTAAAACCTTTCTTTATATCCTGGGGAAAAGAAAACATAAAATGGGTGAGCTCAAATGCTCAGTAAGGGTAAGCATGGATAAAATAAAACATTCCATATACATTTGAACTTAAAAACATGAACATAATGTTTAAACATCAAAATCTTGAGCAATGACATAAAACATGAAAGTACGTATGGCATAGATCATAAAGAAACATTAAGAATGATAAAATAGCATGGGAATAAAACATGTAATTGTGGCAACCATTAAGCACATGTAATGATTTCCATAGTATCCAAGGCATTACTGCCAAGACCATCTTAGTGGAAAAAGTCCCTTTCTGAATCGAGTTCACTCCTTATTCCAGTCCTGTAATACTGAACTGGATTAACTTACCATTCCACCTGTGTCTATCTCATGATATATAAATCTTTACCCAATGCATTGGAGGGAGATATAGGTCCCACCGATCTCATAATGAAATCATTCTTACTTGTGACACAAAATAAACATACATCATTCACCATAACCCAACGAATAAAATGGGTTTAATAAACATCATCCCATCATCACATAATACATATAAAAGAAATGGATATCATTTCGTCATAATAAAATTGAAACCATGTAAATCATAGAGATATTATACTTGAAACATACACATATGAAATAATTTCATCTTCAATAGAAAATGGTTTTGATAGAACACTTGAAATGAATTCTTGAGGTAAATATCCTTTATTCTTCAAAATCAATTTCTTTTCACAAAACATCATGAAATCTTTTGGAGAAAGCTTCATGAAAATAAGGCTTTATAAAACCATAAAAATCTGTTCGTGCCGTATATGTTAAAAAAACATTCTTCTCGTACATTTGCCGGAAAAGTAAAAAAAGTACCTCGTAACGTAAAAAAAAGAATGATTCCTTACATACCATGTAGTAAAAGTAAAGAATGGGTAAAAATGAAATTAAACATAAATGAAAAAACTTTTATAAAACATGGACATGGATGATGGCAATAACCCCAGTAAATACTTACGAATAAGCAATCTCGGATAAAAATGAGATTTGCAAAATTATCCCTTACCTTAAGTCTGATATGCTTCGTATGTATACGAACCTCCTATATAATGATTAAAATCATGTCATTGACTTATTATAGAATCATATTCATTGTTATGATATCATATATGGTTCACTTATGACTTTATATTACCCGTTCTTTTGTAAATTCCATGTTAAAGAGCGTTTTGGGTAAAATCGTTTCATTTATCATATGTGTTTCGACTCGTCGTTCTTGATATTATTACTTATATCCTGATTTACATAATTCCAGAATATAAAACATGATTTATATATAATATATATTCAGAATATACATATATATAATAGATCAATAAATGGAATGAAATACACCGTTCATGGAGACAGTAGGTCATACGTACGCATGAACGCTGTATTCGTTTCCTTATGGAATTGAATGGAATTAAGTAGATGACATAAATATATATATACATAAATACAGTAGAATTATTATGTCATATATTTTATGATTACTTATTATATATACTTTATAATCTTTCTTTAATGGTTATCATGGAGAGTGAATCTCATCGCATCGTGGAGACGATATTCCGTACGTATGCACGAGCGATGATATCATTCCCATGATCATCGAATTGTATTAAAGTGTATGTATAATATTAAAAAATAAATATCACTTTACAATAATCATATATACTCATTACTTTCACCATTATACCCATCCATGTAAGGTGGTGGTGGAAAATAGATTACACCACGGCGTAGAGACAGTATTCCGTACGTACGCACGTGCGGTGATTTCATTTTCCATAGGATGGATAGATGGTGAAATATGGTTGTTTAATACTTATAATAACATATCACTATATGAGTGATAATTATGTTATTACTTCATAATCAAACAACTAAAGAAGATTAAGTTAAAGAAGAAATACAATTGAAAGAATTGGTAACAGATATTACCTCTTCTTTGACACGCCTCTTTGAATCCTCCTCTTAGGGTACTAAAATTGGCCTTTGAAGAAGAAGACCAGGACCTCTAGGATGTTGAAAGGGAAGTTGATAAGGGAAATGGGCAGGTTTGGGTAGAGCATAAAGACTCAAATTGGTGTGAGGAAGAGAGGGATGAGGTACCCTTCTATAAGGGAGGAGAGGGGCACCTTTGGAAATCTTAAAAATATTAATTTATAATAAATCTATCCCCACATAAAAACCTCCAAAAATGACTCATATTAGAATATAATATGAGATAGGGTTGTAATATCATCAAAAAATAAAATTTAGACATGTTCGGAAATTATTTTAAACATTATCAACTTGATTTATCCTTACTTAATCAATTTAATTTTATTTCTGGTAATAATATTCTAAATTTTAAATTATAACAAATAATTTTTTATTTGTTGTGAATTGTCCATAATTGGATTCTTTATAAAATTTTAGACCATATAAATTTAAATTTATAATTTTTAAATATTTATGTGATTTTTAAACAATTTTATAATATGATATTTTTATAAAATAACAATAGTGTCAATTTTGACACTATTCATTTATATGAATTTAAATAAAATATATAAAGAATATATGTTCAAACTAAAAGCTTTAATAGATTCATAAAAGTCCATATGTATCTATAAAATAAGTGGAGAACATTAAATAGTTCATATAATATTTATTTTAATATTTTTAAAACCATTTATTTGGTTTATCTCTTAATAAAATAATTACTACAACATTTGTGTATAAATATTTAATAAACTTATTTTTTGCATAAAAATTAAAAATAAAATCCTTTGATGAAGATAAATCAATTAAATTTCACAATAACACTTTTACTCGAATTTATCATCTTAAAATCCCAATATTTAAATTGTTATATTTATTAAATAATGATGGTGACAACTTTTTCATTATTTAAAATAAAATCATATAAGTGTCATAATCACTTTTATAAGACTCCAAACGGTTATATATTAGGTCATTATATGATTATGGTATATATAGACACTAAAAATAAGTTTTGGGAAGGTTTTTTGGCCTTTTAATGGGTATTTTTATTTCAATAAAAACTATATTATTGATTGTTCACTTAATAAATAATTTATGCATCATTAATGTATCACCACTAATGATAATTATTTAATCTCTAAAAATATAAATAAATTATCATGATTTATATAATTTTATTATCCTTATGGATACTATTCATGTTCGATGTTTTATGGTGTTTATCACTAAATTAAAATTATTATACTTCTAAGATTTAAGAGAGTGACATGTTGTCACATTCTTTGGTTTTAATAATAATTAATTTATATTCATGATAAAAAGTCCATAAAATGAATCTAATCCTACCCTTAGGTGATATGGGTCTACTTTTAGTCATCAAATATAATTTTGGAATGTGTTAGGGTAATTTTATAATATTATATTCACCCTTAATTACCCGATTTACCTTTAACTATGGTAAATAAAATTTACCGTAGTTACTATTCATAATCCCAAAAATAAAAAGTAGCCTATTAACATAATTTGGACCCACTGATTCTAAATATGGAATCCATTTTTTCAAATTCAATACACAGAAGTTGCAGAAATTAAATTAAAATTAATCCTGTTGTTGAATGAAAACGGGTTTTTGTTTAAAACATTGCAAAAGACGGAATTGATTTAACCTACGAATTCAATGTAAAATCAATGCTAATGACATAAATTATACTAAATTGTAAAAATATTTTCTATTTATAATTTAAAACCATGAAATATTATAATTTAACCACATGACTTATTACGATGAAAAAAGTTGTTTTTAATTAAAATATATTGTGTTTTACTATTCATTAAAATATGAAAGTTATAAGAATAATATGAAAAATTTATCCAAGGTAAAATTATATATACTGATTACAAATAATAATTTTATTTTGTAAAAATGAACATATAAACATGTAAAAAACTAGATTTAAAGTGGGTGCGCCATCAAAAGGCGACAAAACTGCATTTTTTGAAATATACTTATTTTACCCGAAAAATTTATTTTGTTCTTATACCATGTTTTAGAAAATGTGTAAGATTAATAATAATGTTATAAAATTCAAAATTTAGTTAATACTGTTCATAACGTCTAGTTCATAATAATATTATAATAATATATCGTTGTTTAGTAAAAGTCGGTATTGCGTACAACACACGCTATCGAGGAAGGTCGTGATTGCGTGTAATGTAAGCGAAGTCAGGGTTGCATGTAGTGCACGACTCCTTTGTTACTGCATATAATAGAATACATTGAATATATATATATGTATACTCAATGTTTTGTAGAATAACTACAATCAAACAAACATGAAATTGTGCGTAACACAATCCAGGATTAGTGTTGCGTGTACTGCATGCTAATATGGTGTAGCGTATAGCGCAAGATAATCTTGGTGTAGCATACAACAGATGATATGAAAGAAATTAAAATATATCTTATAAAATCTCTGGTTTTTACATTCTTCCCACCTTAAAATGAATTTCGCCCTCAAAATTCGTCGGGGTTATAAATCGTTTACTATTCATAGAAACCCACATCGTAAAAAGGAATACAAAAACTTATCTTTATAAAATAAAGTATGAAATGTAACAGTTACCCAAATAAACTAATCACTAGGTTTCCACATAGGATAACATAGGTGAAAATATGGATATGGAAGAGAAATCTAACCATCATGTTCTGATGGAGAGTGGTAGAGAACATGGCTATGAAAAAGCCAACAATCACAAAGCCATGGATTTGTGATGATCTAAGGTACCATTTGATTCATCGGATTTAAGAGCACTAGGACAACATTTTTGGTTTTCAATATCATTTCCCTAAAGTTTATGAAAGAAATACTTACATGATTTTGGTACAATCTCACTGTTGTTCGTGAATTGAACAATTTCCACTTCATATCTTAAATAAATGAAGTTGAATTTGTTATTCGTGAAGCGTTAGTAGATCATGTGATAGAATGATGGGTCATTCCATCTGTTTCAAAAAAAAGGTTATCAAAAGTTATAAGTCCATCTTATGGTGAGATTAGTCGTATATGGTTCCAAAAATGGACTTAGACTTTATTTATCATACCGCTTAATAAAATAAAACTAGTTTATACTAACTAGGGACTTCATGTAGGCTAGTGGTATGTGATAAAGGCTAGTTGCACTTCAGTTATGGGTTCAATTCCCACAGCCTTGTCCGACGCGATGGGTTATCTCCAATCCTGCAGGTTTTTCTTTTTCTAAAACTACATTACTATAACATCCCATCAGTAATATTGAAAAAAGTTCTATCCTTAAACAATACTAACTTATGTCCAACATAATCTATTCCAATCTTTAGGCTTATCTAAAATAATTCGATCCAAGCTCATAGTATAAAGAAAATGATTACATTAAATGTCACATAACAATCACGTGAATGCCATCATTTATCCCTCATATATCTTGTTGGTTACATTCCAGTCATGTGAATACCTTAATCATGTATTCTCTTAAAAAATGAATACCCATTGAATCTTAGTGAAAACATGAGTGTTGTCCAAAGTTAACTCTTTCCACATACCAAAATCCTCAAAATTCTATATACTCAAACCATGATATCACTTATTCCTTATATCAATCATGAGCTCATGAATACTATCAAACATTTCATTTTCTCCTTATACCTTCATTATGCTCATATCATCTGCTATCAAAAATATTTGAATCACTTTTCATGGTTATTGGTACAATAAAATTATTGAAAACCATAATAGAATAACACAGAAATATTCTAATACACCATAAAAGTACCTCAACAAAATTATTTTTGAATACCAATACATAAACACTTCAATCAATCCTCTTCAATGATTGTCCTAGAATAAGTCCTTCCTTGATTTTAGAAGATACTTTTTAGGTCAGGGCATTGATT
Organism: Viscum album; assembly: GCA_963277665.1. NCBI lineage: Eukaryota > Viridiplantae > Streptophyta > Magnoliopsida > Santalales > Viscaceae > Viscum > Viscum album. Next base: position 722,042,900 of record OY728148.1, read on the forward strand.
TGGGTAATGCCCATGTTCTCTACAAATAAGACATTGAACACCATAACAGTCTGTCACTCTTTGACCCTTTTCTCCACACAGATAACATCTATCCCTCTATTTGAGGTATTCCTTAATGTTCTTCTTCCCTTCTTTAGAAATCTCAATCTTCCTTTCTTTATGCTCCTCAACATGAAAACATGCATAAAAGTCTATCTTCTTATTTTTTGATGAATTATGCATACCAATATATTTCAATTTGTTAATCATATATCGCGATGACTGATTTGGCATAATCACAATATCTTTCTCTCTAGGCATTACACAATTTCGTTGCTCATAGTCACCAATTTGTCAATTGGAATCAATGTTAACTGAATACCTTCTGGTTCCCTCCATTGACTAAAACACAAAAAGAATTCTGTGAGAGGCAAAAATCATACAAGGAAAATAACATAATCAAGGGGGAGTACCCTAAATATATAAAATCTTAGGTTAAATTCAATGATCGTTACTGTAGTTCTAAGACTATATCCTGTACGTATACTTATTTTTAGGGACATCCCTAGACATACCTTAGAAATATCTCTAGGGATCTCACTAACGTTTTCGCATCTTAGTTTCAAAAGGTTGACTAAACCTTTCCAATGATACGAAACGTAGAGACCCGAAGCTTGAAATACATGAACATTACATTACTTTTGCGGAATACTTAATACATAACAAAAACAGACACACAAGGACCGTAATAGTTTAGTGTCTTTGGAAACTTGGAACGTAATCTTCTAATCGAGGTGAAAGATCTTCAACATCTCCCATAAAGATCTTCCCCGTTTTTTCTTACCTAAAACCTTTCTTTATATCCTGGGTAAAAGAAAACATAAAAAGGGTGAGCTCAAATGCTCAGTAAGGGTAAGCATGGATAAAAAAACATACCATATACATTTGAACTTAAAAACATGAACATAATGTTTAAACATAAAAAGCTTGAGCAATGACATAAAACATGGAAGTATGTATGGCATAGATCATAATGAAACATTATGAATGATAAAATATCATGGGAATAAAACATGTAATTGTGGCAACCATTATGCACATGTAATGATTTCCATAGTAGCCAAGGCATTGCTTCCAAGACCATCTTAGTGGACAAAGTCCCTTTAAAAATTGAGTTCACTCCTCATTCCAGTCCTGTAATACTGAACCGGATTAACTTACCATTCCAGCCATGTCTATATCATGAGATATAAATCTTTACCCAATGAATTGGAGTGAGATATAGGTCCCACCGATCTCATAATGAAATCATTTTTACTTGTGCCAAAAAATAAACACACATCATTCATCATAACCCATAGAATAAAATGGGTTTCATAAACATCATCCCATCATCACATAATCCATATAAAAGAATTGGATATCATTTTATCATAATAAAATTTAAACCATGTAAATCATAGAGACATTATACTTGAAACATACACATATGATATAATTTCATCTTCGATAGAAAATGGTTTTGATAGAACACTTGAAAAGAATTCTTGAGGAAAATATACTTTCTTCTTCAAAATCAATTTCTTTTCACAAAACATCATGAAATCTTTTGGAGGAAGCTTAATGAAAATAAGGCTTTATAAAACCATAAAAATCCATTCGTGCCGTATAAGCTAAAAAACATTCTTCTCGTACATTTGCCGGAAAAGTAAAAAAAAGTACCTTGTAACGTAAACAGAAGAATGATTCCTTACATACCATGTTGTAAAAGTAAAGAATGGGTAAAACCTAATTTAAACATACATAAAAAAACTTTTATAAAACATGGACATGGGTGATAGCAATAACCCCAGTAAATACTTATGAATAAGCCATCTCGGATAAAAATGATATTTGCAAAATTATCACTTACCTTATGTGTAATATGATTCGTATGTATCTGAACCTCCATTATAATGATTTAAATAATTTCATTGTCTTATTATAGAATTATATTCATTGTTATGATATCATATATGGTTCACTTATGAGTTTATATTACCCGTTCTTTTGTAAATTCCATGTTAAAGAGCGTTTTGGGTAAAATCGTTTCATTTATCGTATGTGTTTCGACTCGTCGTTCTTGATATTATTACTTATATATTGATTTACATAATTCCAGAATATAAAACATGATTTATATATAATATATATTCAGAATATACATATATATATAATAGATCGATAAAATAACGAAATACACCGTTCATGGAGACGGTAGGCCGTACGTACGCATGGACGCTGTTTTCGTTTCCTTATTGAATTGAATGTAATTAAGTAGATGACATAAATATATATATACATAAATCAAGTAGAATTATTTTGTCACATATTTTATTATTAATTATTATATATACTTTATAATCATTCTTTAATGGTTATCAGGGAGAGTGAATCTCATCACGTCATGGAGACGGTATTCCGTACGTACGCACGAGCGATGATATCATTCCCATGATCATCGAATTGTATTAAAGTGTATGTATAACATTACAGAATCAATATCACTTTACAATAATAATTTATATTCATTACTTTCACCATTATACCCATCCAATTAAGGTGGTGGTAGAAAATAGATTACACCACGGCGTGGAGACGGTATTCCGTACGTACGCACACGCGGTGATTTCATTTTCCATAGGATGGATAGATGGTGAAATATGGTTGTTTCATAATTATAATAGAATATCAGTACATGATTGATACTGATGTTATTACTTCATAATTAAACAACTAAAGAAGAAGATGTTGAAGAAGAAAGACAATTGAAAGAATCGGTAACGGATATTACCTCTTCTTTGACCCGCCTCTTTGAATCCTTCTCTTAGGTTACTAAAATTGGCCTTTGAAGAATACCAGGACCTCTAGGTTGTTGATAGGGTAGTTTAGAAGGTAAATGAAAAGGTTTTGGCCGAGCTTAAATGCTCAAATTGGTGTGAGGAAGAGAGGGTGGAGGTGCCCTTTTATAAGGGAGGAGAGGGGCACCTTTGGAAATCTTAAAAATATTAATTTATAATAAATCTAATCCCACTTAAAAACCTCCAGAAATGACTCATATTCGAATATAAGATTAGATAGGGTTGTAATATCATCAACCTATAAAATTTAGACATGTTAGGAAATTATTTTAAACATTATCAACTTGATTTCTCCTTACTTAATCAAATTAATTTTATTTTTGGTAATAAGATTCTAAATTTTAAATTATACCAAAAAATTACTTATTTGTTTTGAATTTTCCATACATGGATACTTTATAACATTTTAGACCATATCAATTTAAATTTATAATTTTTAAATATTTTTTTGATTTTTAAAAAATTTTATAATATATTATTTTTATAAAATATCAATAGTGTCAATTTAAAAACTATTCATTTATATGAATTTAAAAAATATATATACAGAATATATGTTTGAAATAAAAATTTTAATAGATTCATAAAAGGCCATATGTATCTATAAAATTAGTGGAGCACATTAAATAGTTCATATAATTTTTATTTTATTATTTTTAATACCATTTATTTGGTTTATCTCTTAATAAAATAATTACTACAACATTTTTGTATAATTATTTAATATACTTATTTGTAGCCTAAAAATTAAAAATAAAATCCTATTATGAAGATAAATCTATTAACGTTAACAATAATACTTTTACTCGAATCTATCATTTTAAAATCATAATATTTAAATTTTTATATTTATTAAATTATGAAGGTGACAACTTTGGCATCATTTAAAATAAAAAAATATAAGTGTCATAATCACTTTTATAAGACTCAAAACGGTTATATATTAGGTCCTTAGATGATTATGGTATAGATATACCCTAAAAATAAGTTTTGGTAAGGTGTTTGGGCCTTTTAATGGGTACTATTATTTCAATAAAAACTATATTACTGATTTTTCACTTAATAAATAATTTATCCATCATTAATGTATCACCATTAATGATAATTATTTAATCCCTAAAAAATATAAATAAATTATCATGATGTAGATAATTTTATTATCCTTCTGGAGAATATTCATGTTCGATGTTTTATTAGGTTTATCACAATATTAAAATTATTATACTTATAAGATTTAAGAAAGTGACATATTGTCACTTTCTTTGGTTTTAATAATAATTAAATTATTTTCATGTTCGAAAGTCCATAAAATGAATCTAATCCGACCCTTAGGTGATATGGGTCGCCTTTTAGTCATCCAATATAATTTTTTCAGGTGTTAGGGTAATTTTATAATATTATATTCACCCTTAATTACCCGATTTACCTTTAATTCTGATAAATAAAATTTACTGTAGTTACTATTCATAATTCCCAAAAATAAAAAGTAGTCTATTAACATAATTTGGACCCACTAATTCCAAATATGGAATCCATTTTTTCAAATTCAATACACTGAAGTTGCAGAAATTAAATTAAAATTAATCCTGTTGTTGAATGAAAACGAGTTTTTATTTAAAACATTACAAAAGATTGAATTGATTTAACCTATGAATTCAATGTAAAATCAATGCTAATGACATACATTATATTAAATGGAAAAAATTTATTCTATTTATACTTTAAAACCATTCAATATTATAATTTAACCACATAATTTATTACGATGAAAAAAGTTGTTTTTAATTAAAATATAACGTGTTTTTACTATTCATTAAAATATGAAAGTTATCAGAATAATATGAAAATTTTATCCAAAGTAAAATTTTATATCCTGATTCCAAAGAATAATTTTATTTTGTAAAATTGAACTTATAAACATGTCGAAAACTAGATTTAAAGTGGGTGCTCCATCAAAAGGCGGCAAAACTGCATTTTTTGAAAAATACTTATTTTACCCAAAAAATTTATTTTGTTCTTATACCATGTTCTAGAAAATGCATAAGATGAATTATAATTTTATAAAAATAAAAATTTAGTTAATACAATTCATAACGGCTAGTTCATAATAATAATATAATAATATATCGTTGTTTAGTAAATCTCGGTATTGCATACAACACACGCTATCGAGGAAGGTCGCGATTGCGTGTAATGCAAGCCAAGTCAGGGTTGCGTGTAGTAAACGACTCCTTTCATACTGCGTATAACAAAATACATTTAATATATATATATATATATATACTCAATGTTTCTTAGAATAACTACTATCAAACAAACATGAAATTGTGTGTAACACGATCCAGGATTAGTGTTGCGTATACTGCAAGCTAATACGGGGTTGCGTATAGCGCAAGATAATCTTGGTGTAGCGTACAACAGATGATATGAAAGAAAATAAAACTAATATTTCATATAAAATCTCGGGTTGTTACATGCGGAGTGTTCAGGCTATGTTCGTTCGGCCTGCACCCTCCGTGTTAGAGCGGTAGCAAGCGGCTCAATTATTTCTTGAATCATGAAGAATTGTCAATAATGGGTTAGGGGGGAATGTAAAACATCAAACCCTACCTCCAAGGTTCATAGATGTGTCACGAGATGAAAATGGTGTAGGTGAAGAGGGTTCCAATGATCATTTCTTCCGAAATCACGCTTCTAATGTCCGGCTCATGCATTGTCCTCTTCCTTGATTCCGAAGAGCATTCTTCGATAGTGTTCTTCGTTTGGAGGAGAAGATCTTCATTGTAGAGGTAGGATTTCTCCAGAGCTTTCTCCCAATTCTCCACACATCGCCAACCAATCATCTCAAAAGAAAAGAGGTTCCAATAAAAATTAAATTAAGTAGATTAATTTATGTTACCATATTTAAATGTTGAAACATTTAATTAATTTATGTTAGAACCAACAAATAAATGGGGAGTTGAAAGGGGTTTCTCCTATTAAAGAGGGTTTGGGTGGTCCTATCCTTTAATTTAAAAATGGGGGTTTTAGTTCAGGTGTTCCCCATCTCTTTAACATTCATGTGGGAGGTTTTATTAGAAATAAAATAAATGTTTATTTTATTATATTTTCATTTCCATGAAAAAACAAAAAATCAATCCTTCACCCTCAACCTACTGTGGTCAAGGTGAAGGTCTCCATAAAAGAATACATGTATTGAAAGTTCAACGGTGCCCCCGGATTTCAATTCAGAGCACCGGTTTAAAAGATACAAAAACCCGCTCATATGTTTATGAAACGTACCTAAAAAAAGATCAGAAATTCATTTTGGGAACACCGGGCCTTGAAAACACACACCATGAATTTTATAAGACTCATAGAATTCCCATATAATTAACAATATTACAGGGAATTTTTGGGTCATTAAATTCTCCCCACCTTATGGATTTACATCCCCATAAGCCACAACACAAAGTAAGGAAACAAGTGGGGGTACTGAGCACGTATTTGAGCCTCCCGATCCCATGTGCTCTCCTGGAGGTTCCTGTGTTTCCAGTGAACGTGAACTAGAGGTATCAACCACCCAATAAGGCCCTGCTTCTGTCGATCTTCAATCTCTACTGGAACCTCCGTAAATGTGTCCCCATCGTCAATGTTCATCTCGGCATGGTTGATTATGTGGGATCGGTAATGAATGTATCATTTCAGCTGGGATACATGAATGATGTCGTGCAAACGGTGCAACTGAGGTGGAAGATATATGCGGTAATCCACCTCGCCAACTCTGCTGAGGACCTGGAAGGGTCCAATTAACCTCTGAGATAACTTGTCACCCCGGAAAAATCTCTGCAAACCCCACCGAGGTGAGACCCATACAAAGACATGGTCCCCATCCTCGAACTATAGAGCTCTCTGTCTCCTGTCGGCATAAGAATTCTACCTGCTCTGTGCAGTCTTCATCTACTCCTAGATGATCTGCACTTTCTCTGTGGTAGCCTGTACCATCTTTATTCCTACGAGTGCTGACTCCCCTTGGTCAATCCAGCACAAAGGTGATCAGTAAGGTCACTCATACAACGCCTCAACAGGTTCCATCTCAATGGTGGAGTGGTAGCTGTTGTTGTATGCAAACTCCACCAAAGGCAAGTGATCCTCTCAACTACAACCAAAGTCAAATATTCAAGCATGTAGCATGTCCTCGATGATCCGAATAGTCCAATAAGTCTAGCCATCCATCTGAGGATGGAGGGTGGTGCTCAAACAAAGCTGCGTCTCAAAAGCCTCCAGCAACCCCTTCCATAGCCGGGAAGTAAAATGTCCATCATGATCAGAGATAATCATCAGGGGTACTCTATGTAGTCACACAATATCCTACACAAAGAGGTGTCCCAAGATATCTGTTGAACCCTGTTCTCTGATCGGTAGGAAGTGGGCCGACAAGATGAGTCGGTCGATGATCACCCAGATAGAATCATGACCGCTGGATGTACTCAAAAGTCCTATCATGAAGCCCATAGATATCCCATCCCACTTCCACTATGGAACCTCTAAAGGCTGCACTAAGCTTACTGGTACCTGATGCTCCACCTTTACTTATTGACAAGTGAGGTACTGAGAGACAGAATTTGTTACTTCTTTCTTTATTCCCGTCCACCAATGTTGTCTTCGGAGATCCTGTTACATATTTTCCACTCCAGTAGGTATTGATAAAGGGGATGTGTGGAACTCCTCAAACACTTCCTCCTGAAGTGACAATGGTACTATGGTACGTCCTTTGAAGAGTATTACGTGCTCTCCACCTTTATAAAATCTATCAGGTGCATGTCCTGTGGATATCTGAGCAAGTCGTGCCTCACAATCAGTGTCCTCGTGTTGTACCTCCCTGACTTGCTGATTGAGTGGGGGAGAGACTGTAAGAGACTGAAGGAAAGCTCCTCTATCCCGATTCACAAGGGATATCTGCAAAGCGGCCAGCTGCTCTATTGCCTCACCTAGCAGTTGTATAATGGATCTCCTGCTGAATGCATTAGCTACAACGTTCCCCCTCCCAGGAGTATAGACTATCTCTAACTCATAGTCCTGGAGGAACTCAAGCCAATGTTGTTGTCTCAGGTTCAGGTCCTTCTAAGAGAAGATAAACCCAGGACTCTTGGGATCCAAGAAGACTGTAAAACGCTCAACCATAAAGTAATGTCCCTACATATTCAAGGTGAAGACCACTACTGCTAACTCTAGGTCATGGGTAGCATAGTTCATCTCATGTTGTCTCACTGTTGAGAATCATATGTGATCACTGTTCGCTCCTACATCAGGACACATCTGTGCCCAGTCCCTGATGCATCACAGTAGACCACATACCCTATGCCATACTTCGATAGCCTTATGATGGGGGCACCAGTTAGACTCTTCCTCTCCTCCTAAAAACTTCACTAGCAACTCTCTGACCACACGAAGGGTTTCCCCTTCATCATCAACGCTGATAAAGCTGCTGCAACTCTAGATAAATCTGGTATAAATCTCTGGTAGTATCCTGTCAAACCAAGAAAACTCCATACCTTTGTCACAATCTTAGGTGGATCCCAAGAAAGTACTACCTCATTCTTCACTGGATACACTGCAACTCCATTATTTGATATGACATGTCCCAGAAAGTGAACCTCTCGGATTCAGAACTGGTACTTCGAGAGATTACCATAAAGTTGGTGGTCTCAAAGTGTGTCCTGAACTATCTGTCTATAACAGACATGCTCCTCCTCACGAGACGAGTAGATCAGAATGTCATCGATGAAGAATACTAGAAAGTGATAATGGTAAGGCTGAATGATCCTATTCATGAGTCCCATGAACACTACTGGGGAATTGGTCATGTCGAATGGAATAACCAAGAACTCCTAGTGGTTGTACCAACATCTAAAAGACATCTTCTTCACATCCTCGTATCACACTCTGAGCTGGTGATAGCCTGATCTGAGGTATATATTTGAGAACCATCGTGCTCCCTTCATCTGGTCAAATAGGTATTCAATCCTCAAGAGTGGGTACTTGTTCTTCACGTTCACCTGGTTCAGGCACCGATAGTCAAAACAAAGCCTCAAGCTCTCATCATCTTTCTTGTAGAACAAAATCAGGGCTGCCCAAGGAGAAACGCTAGGCTGAATGAATCTCTTCCCCTGTAAGTCCTCTATCTATAACTATAGCTCACGAAGCTCTACATGAGCCATCCAATATGTTGGTGTTGATATTTGTGTCTTCTTGGGGTACAATTCAATGTAAAAGTACACCTCACTGTGATTAGGTAGACCCGGAACATCATAAAGGAACACATTCGTGTACTGGTCCACCACTATAGGATAACTCGGACACTCCACATCAACCGCTCTAAGGGTAAGGATAACCAACTAATGTGTAATCGGTTTCACCCTCCTCTGGGTAAGTCCATCATGTGCTTCCAAGGATCTATCCTCGCCAATGAACGTAAACCTAGTACCATCCGTGTGGACACATCGCACTTTGCATCTAATACAGTGAATCTGAGCATGGATTGTAGATAACTAGTTCATACCCAAGATAAAATCATAAGGCCTCGGCACCACTAATAATAGATTCCAGTCGAAGATCTCGCCTCCTAGAGTAAGCTCACACTATTGGAACTAGTGTGTAAACATCAAATCTGCTCCTATAGAAGTCTCTAGCCATAAGGATCGAGTCAATAGCTCCATCAGAATCTCTGATCTCCAAACGAGGGCTGTGGTAATAAAATAATGACTAGAACCTATGTCTATAAGTACTAAAACTAAGGTATAGTAGACATAGATCATACCTCGTATCATCTCTGGAGCGCCATGGACATAGGCCTCAACTTCCTGGAGCTGAGATCGCCCTTGTCCACCCACTCCCTGTGGTCGGGGTGGACCACCTAGTGGTGGTGGCAATAACACCTCAAATCGTCGCCCACTGCTAGCTACACAGCTAGTTCCTCTGCCATGTCCACCTACTCCCTATGGACCTCCTTGGTTGAACCTCTATCTCTACCTGGGAGATCCTTCAATCGTCTGCTGATCATCTGTATGGAGGGTCAGACAGTCATGAGCCATGTGACCCTGCCCACCGAATGTGAAACAATGCTTGTTCCTCGCATGAATGGCTATATATCTGGTACTCTGCATAACCGATCCTAAGTCATGCGGTCGTCCACCTGTAGGTTTGGTCTTGTTGGACCTCTGTGACATTTGTCTACTGCCATCTGTAGAAGACTCAGATACGTGACGTCTGGTGATGGGTCTCGCTACTGGTGACTTATCAGAAAGGAAACTCTCCACTAAGAGGGATCACTATAACACCCCCTCCTACGTCGGGAGGCTGAGAGAAATCATCGAAGCCCTAATATCTTGCGTGAGTCCCTACTCAAAGGTACGAGCACTGAATAATGGGTCTCATACCATATCAGTGGATTAGTGTGAGAGGTCGGTGAACCTCGCTCAGCACTGAGCCACAGTCATGCTTCCTCTGCTACAGATGATGAATCTCATAAATGCGCACTACATGAAGAGTCGCTGGAAAAAACTCTACCCAAAATAGGCTCTCTAAGTCTACCCAGAGAACTGTCACCTAATCATGAACCTAGAGCATCAAGCTCCACCAACTTCCTACTACTACCTGTAGAAGACTGGCAGCAAGGACCACCATGAGATCAGTTGGTTTCTCTACCAGTTGGAACACTCTCACCATGGCCTCTAGCCAATCCTCATCTACCTCTGGGTCCATCTCACCCCTGAAACTAGATTACCTCTGGAACTGGAATTTGTGAAACACGCTCAATAGATGTTCACCCTCTGCTAATGGGGATTGTGGCATCAGTGGCCCAGTAGGTAATGGTACCACTGGTGCCTCCACTGGTGCATTTACTGGAAGAGTTCCCTACACCGAGGCATTGTTTCTCGATGGGCTATCAGTGCGTACTATACTTGTAACCCTAGCTGGTTGTCTGCGTGGAGCCATCTTAAAAAAAACAGGTGTTCCACGGTCAATATATTATACCTGGTGAGCTGACTCAAAGCGATCACAAAGAAAATTTTGAAAACGCACACCCAATCAGTGTTTTCCTGCACTGAGTCGAAAATCAGAAGTCAGGGTCCGGGTGTATAACCAACTCCCCTGATACCAATTTTTCATGACCCATCCCTCAGGTCTCGTGTCGTGACTACCCCAAACCTGACTTCCATAGGCCATGGGATGGCGATTAGCACTGAAAGGTGTATTCCCTAAAATCAGGAAGGTATTGCCTTTATAACCTATAAACACACACAACCAAGAAAACAACATGATATGAACACAAGTAAACTGAATTGTAAAAAGAGTGAGTACAATAAGTAAAAGATTCTCGAATACAAGCCCAACTGGAAAGTACAAGAAAACTAAAAGGTACAAGAAAACTGAAACCGCTCATGTGATCACCTACCAAGGATCCTACTTGAAGGGTAGGTACATCTCTCGAATGGATGTCTCTGTGGTACGCCTTGTCAAATATCCACCTCTAAGCTACCTCCAGTCCTGGTACTCTCGTCCTTGGTCAATGTTGTCTGTCGTCTGCAACAAACACAACAAGGTGCGGGCGTAGCCCATGTAGGGGTGAGTATAATGATACTCAGTAGGGACCCCAAGACCCTCAAGGTCTCACAAAATCCACAAAGGATAAACCACACAGCAAAAAATCAACTGAAAACCCTAATTAGGTATATGACCATACATATACCTTAGTTATCATGTGTAACCATCTTAATCATGATGAAACACAGGGCCCAACTCAAAATATCAAAGATCAATTGTTCCACAAAGGAAGGAATACCACGAAGGTAAGTACCACACAAGTATGCCACACAGAACAATACCACCAAGGTATTACCATGAAGGAAAGTACCACACAGGTACAGACTGAGCTCAAGCCCTATAAATCATATATACGGTAGTAGGGATAATTATATGTGACTAATGAATCATCTTACTCTGTTATGAGTCAGACCCACACAGGATCCTAGTACATCATAAGACCCACAAAGGACCCTAGTACAGCATCAGACCCACGCATGAGCCTAGTATATCATCAGATCCACACAGGATCCTAGTAAAGCATCAGACCCACACAAGATCTTAGTACATCGTTAAACCCACACAGGATCCCAGTACTACATCTTACCCACAAAGGATCCTAGTACATCGTCAGACGCACACATGATCCTAGTACTGCATCAAACCCACACAGGATCCTAGTACATCATCAGAACCACACATGATCCTTGTACTGCATCAGACCCACACAGGATCCTAGTACATCGTCAGACCCACACAGGATCCTAGTACATCGTCATAGCCAGCTATAGGGTTCCCGCACTAAGCTTGACCATCTCCAGGAGAGTCCACTCCTCAAGATACCAGTCGATACTCCAACTACCACTATGTCCCATGAAGAAGCATCCCAAAGGACTTCCACGTCATAGGGGTCTCAATTCAACATATGGTGCATCAAACGGATGCTCGATCTGTAGGTTATTAGCATATTTGTCGTGAGGGACCGGTTGGATTCGTGCTCGATCCAACCCGACCATACCCCAAATTTATCCAAATATCAATTGGGGTATACCAAAAAGACCGTCTAACTCCATGGTTTCTGGTGCCCAGGTGTTTTTTCAGATGGACACCCGGTGCCAATGTTATGGCCAAAAGAGCGGTAATGGGTTGAAGTTGGTCTGGGTCCGATCCGACCCGGTCGGCAGACCCGACCCTACCCGACCAAGGCCGGTCTGACCTTGTTCGGGTCAGCCCAGCCCACTAGGTCTGGCCTGGCCCATGCTAGGCGACGAGGCTTGTCCGCATGCGAGGGTGAGTCGCATACCCCCGACCCTCGAACACCGAACGGTTGAAGCCATTCGGTCGCCAGCCGCACACGGGACCCACCATAGATCCCACTCGGCCCAGCTCAGCTGACTGAAACAGCTGAGCTTTGGTACTTCCGGTTGTACGTTGTGTGCTGTTGCTCTACGGCCAGGCGGTCCACGAACCCATGCTCCGATGGTGGTGCATCATGTGCCGCCCCTCCATGGCTAGCTGAATGTCAGCCTCCCTCCCTTCACCACTACGACACATGTCTTGGCCCTTGCTCGTTAAATGGTGCGGACATGCGCCACCGCCCCATCATCTTCACGGCCGACCGTGGTTCTGGTCGCCACTCTCGAGTCCCACCAGTTCCATTTTCCGGCACCGAACATTGTCCTCCTCTATTGTGAATAATTCAACAAATATTACACAAAATTTGCGGAGTGGTCGAGCCATGTTCATTTGGCCCGCACCCTCCATGTTAGAGTGGTAGAAAGCGGCTCAATTATTTCTTGAATCACGAAGAATTGTCAAGAACATGTAAGGGAGAAATTTAAAACATCAAACCCTACCTCGAAGGTTCATTGATGTTTCGCGAGATGAAAACGGTGAAGGCGAAGAGGGTTCCAACGATCTTCGCTTCTGAAGTAACACTTCTGAAGTCAGGCTCGTGTGTTGTCCTCTTCCTTGATTCCAAAGAACGTTCTTCGATGGCGTTCTTCATTTAGAGGATATGTTCTTCATTGGAGTGGTAGGATTTCTCCACAGCTTTCCCCCTAATCATCTACACTTTGTCAACCAATCCTCTCAAAAGAAAAGAAGTGCCAATATAAATTAAATTAAGTTGATTAATTTATGTTGGCATAATTAAATGTTGACAAATTTAATTAATTTATGTTGGCTCCCGCAAATATATGGGGATTTAAAAGGGGTTTCTCCCATTAAAGAGGGTTCAGGAGGTCCCTGCCTTTAATTTAAAAATGGGGGTTTTAGTTCAGGTGGACTCTGCCTCTTTAACATTCATGTGAGTGGTTTTATGATAATTAAAATAAAAGTTTATTTTATTTCATTTTCATTTCCTTGAAAAAACCCAAAATATATCTTTCATCCTCAACCAACTGAGGTCAAGGTGAATGTCTCCTTATGCAAATATCGGCACTACAAGTTCAACGGTGCCCCCTAGATTTCAATTCCAAGCACCGGCTTAAAAGTTAAAAAACCCGCTCGTACATTTACTGAATGTACCCGAAAAAAAGTTCATAAATTCATTCAAGGCACACCGGGTCTCAGAATCATGCGTCGTCAATGTTAACAGACTTTTAAAGTTCCCATATAATTAAATAAAATTACATGGAATTTCTGGGTCTTTACATTCTTTATCAGCACTAACAATTCATCACTCAAAAAGGATTTATAATTATAATTATAAATAAAAAACTGGTAAATATATTTATATATTTATATATTTATTCATTATAATTTTGTAATTATTTAAATATATAGTTATTTAATTTTAATTATATAAATACCTTTTTAAATATTTATATTTATATTTATAGTAATAAATATATTATTTTATTAATATTGTAAATATATATTTAAAAATATTTTTCAAAATGTAATTATAATTAATTATTTAAAATTATAAATATATTTATATCATTATATATAATTATATAATTATATATATTTAATAAATATATAAAAATAAAAATATAGTAAATATATTCATTATTTAAATATAGATATTGTAATTTTATAATTAAACTATATTTATATCATTATACATATTTATATAATTATATATATATATATATATTTATTTATTCAATATAAATATAAATATAGTAACTATATCCACTATTTATATATATTTATTATAATTTTTTATTTATTTAAATATATTATTATATAAATACTTTTTGGAAATAATATATATTTATATCATTGTATATATTTATATAATTATATATATAAATATAATTAATTTATGAATATAAATATATATATAGTAAATATATTTATTATTGAAATAAATTTATTATAATTTTTTAATTAACTTAATATATATAATTATTTATTTATAATTATATAAATAATTGTTAAAAATTAATATATATTGATTTATAATTACAGATATATAAATTTATAAATATAGTAAATATATATTTATAATTATATATATTTATACATATTTAGAAATATACTTTTAACATTGTTAATGAATATATAATCTTAAATACATTCATGTTAAAAATGAGTGAAATTGAATTATTAAAAGCGAGTACACTTTAAAAATATAGAAAAAATGGACAAGTTTTATTAATTAAACAAAAATTATTAAAAAGATATTGATATATACAGAATTAAAGAAGAATACATATTGAAAATAATAAAACATAGTAATTAAAAATATAAAAATAAATAATAGAAAATATTTAAATTCACTAAAAAATAAAAAATAAAAAATATTAAAAGTGAATTAATACCTAACAATTATAAAATTAAAAATAAATAACTAAAATTTACCAAGTAAATACAAAATATATCAAATGTATCATGTTATAATGAAATTATTAAATTAATACTGAAATTTCAATAAGTCACATAAATATTAGGTGTATGTGATTCTATATAAGATTTCATTAATTACATAAATATTTGTGTGTGTGCGTAATATATAAAAATAAATAAGTCATGTATATGTATGTAAAATCAATATAACAGATGTTTGATATATGTAAAATTGAAAAATCAAATGATATTCAATTAGTTATATTACTTGATGCAATTAGCTAGTATTTTTAATTCATATTAATTTTTAATTACAAATCATTCTTCACTAAATTTACGACTTATTTAATGTAAAGCATAAATGTTTTGTATTATATAAATCATATTTTATGAAATATAATAAAAATTCATATTAATATATATATATATTAAAAATATGTTTTATTTATTAATGTTTATAGTATATATATATATTAATTTTATTTAATTATTATCAATAACTATTTAATTAATAATTTTTTTAATATTTTTCATAATTTACTCATTTTTAATTTTTATTTATGTAATTATTTTATATTATTCATTTTACATATCTATGTATTTAATATATACTATTTATTAGTATTTATATTGTATATATCATATTTGAAATTTAATCATTTTTACCAATTATTATTTAATTAATAGAAATTTTAATATTTTTTAATTTACCCATTTTTTTATTTTTTATTTTTAATTATTTCATTTTATTTGTGACATTAATTAGTGCTAAAAAATTCATGATAAAGGAAAAACTTTATTACCGCTAAAAAAAGCGCTGATAATGGGTACCCTTTTTCAACGCTAACAATAAAGCACGAATAAAATGGTACCTTTTATCAGCGCTAAAGAAAAGCGCTGATTTAGTTACCCTTTATCAGTTATTTTTTCTAGCATTGTTAAAATCTTGTTTTGTAGTGGTGTGAGTATATATATTCCCAGTAGGATTCCTTAAAAACTAAAAGGGAGAAATAAAAAATAGTCAACTGAACCCATAAAGTAAGAGGGTGAAGAAAACCTATAATCAAATATTCTCAAAAGAAGCCCATGTGAAGAGATAAAGACGATCTCTTTCTCCAAACCCAGCTAAGAATGAATAATTTTCTTATATCCCATAAATAATCATCAATGATCCATGTATCATGTGTTACATCCCTAGAATATGGATGTGTGGCACCTTGTCACTAATTAACAAAACGAAGGGAGAACCACTCTAATGGAGGACTCTCCCACCACTAGGGCTTGATGGCAGGGATTCCACTTCACATATAGAGGAACCACACCATTTGTAATGTGGAGGTTTTTTTCCTCTACCTATATAAATGGTATGGTGGACCCTCTACCTGGAGAGAGATAGGTGAGTGTCGACCCTAGTAACACTCCGATGACTGCACACGATCACTGCCACCGACTAAGTGCCTCTGAAATTAGAATAAAACTTACATCACCTCACACACACACACACACACACATATATATATATGATTTTGAAAATAAGTACACCATTGAGTTCTACATAGAAAACTACTCATGATAAGGTATCTAAGACCCAAAATCTGAGTTCCGAAGGAGATACGCAAGGTACAAGGTTATGTGTGAAGTACATAACATATACATAGGGTCACACGGTTTGTGACTCTACCTTGACACATGGGTGTGTTCTCTCCTAGATGTGTCTGGTAATCCATGTGACTATATATAGTGTGTATAGTAAAAAAATGATGTATCTTTCTTATTCAAGGTATACTCGTATCCTCTAGCCCATGCTCGTATACTCTAGTATGTTCTCATGTACTCTATCTGTGTTTGGGTACACTAGTTTTGTCTATTCTCATGTACTCGAACAATGCTCATGTATGTATCCATTCCCATGCCCATGTACTTTTAGGTACACATTGGGTTTTCAGTTTTGGGTCACATGACGTACCGGCAGAACACATGGCGTGTGATATTTAACTCAGTGTGAAACACTAGATTCCACATGAAGGGATTTAACGACATTTCTTCTTCCGATATGCACAGTGTGTATTATGGTTCATTACATAAAGGTAATCTAGTCTTTACTCAGTCACCAGATCCATGATATTTTCTCCAAACTCAACCATTTGACTCACCAAAAATTAACAGTTCTTCAGGGAAGGGTCTCTAATTGATGATTTTCGTCCTTAATGGCCAAAAATCAGATCTCATATCTTTTAAGTCTTAGATTCCACACATCCCATCATCATAATGGGGACTTTTCCTTAATACTATAACTTGTATCCCATAACATGCCTCAATCCATATTCAAAAAAACCACTTCCATGTTTATTCAAACCACCTCTACAAATCTAAGTGTTCGATCACACTCGAATTCATCCTGAAAATGTTGAATCACCAACCACATGGGACAACGAATAAGAACACAATGATCAGTGGTGGGAAAGGCACTAGAACGAAGTTAAAAATATCATTGGTCAATGTGATCCCATATAAAAATTCCATAATAAAGTAATAAGTTTTAAATCAAGGCACAATAATGAAATATTTTGGTTCAAGAGTGCTAATTAAAATTATGCTCATGCAAAGAATGAAAAAATGAAAAGTAAGAAGATATATAATTCTTGATAATTAATTTAATCAAATAGATGAAGTACATGAAATAACATTCCTTTCTACAAGAAAAAATTCATCATTTTTGTAGAACTCATATGCTAGAGATGAGGGTGGTGATCCCACTACATTCGATGTTCTTCTCCTGATTCTCCTCGATCATTCTTCATTGATCCACATTCCCAAGTCACCAATGCCAATTAAGATCTTTTCCACCTCCTCTATAATCTCCCATGGTTATACACCTAACCCTATATATTTTTTATAACATAATACTTATAACGGGTGTTCGGGTTTTAGGCTATTAAATAAATAAATCATTTAATTTACTTAAGGTACCCACCAACAATAACCTTCTATTGAACACTTGATGTCGAACAACATTATATCATGCATAGTTTAAACCAAAAATTATAGAAACAATCATGACCGTGGATATCCCATTAAAGGTCCCGGTCAATGAGAAACCATTTAATCCAAAAATATGTGTGTGCATGCTTTAATATATCTTAATATTTTTAATATATTAATTCTGGTATATTGTGACACCCAAATAGAGTGCCAACTCCAAGGAAAAAAATCCAAAGATATATATAGAAATATTCAAAAGACCAAACCAACAAAACTAGAGTACCATTATGAATTTATATTCAGTAGCATGGGCACCATTATATAGGTCCTTGAAACTCATATTACCCTAACATAGCCCTTATAGATGGCCTTGATGTAGAATTCAACCAAGATGATACACTGACACAAATTTTATGAAACACATAGGTGGAATTGATGCATTTTTTATTCTTACACAGGAATTATTGAGTGTAGAAATGGTCTTTGCGTAAGTGTCCAACCATGGAATAACCTTGGTGAATATTTATTGAAGCAGAATGACCCTTATATGGAATTCGAGTTACCCTAATGTAGCTTTTAACTATAGAGATACCTTTATGGAGTTCTCCTAGTGACCATTATAAAAATGTGAAATAACCTTTATGCAACTCATCTAAGAAAAATTACCTTCATGCATGATCTATTCACATAAAGAATTAAAGATTAATGAAAACTTTCAATTGAAAATGTAAAATTATTTTTAAACAAATAAGTAATGCAGTTTACAAAATTCATAGATAAATTTTTGAAATTCCTTCAAACAATTAATATTTAATAAAAAAACATGGAACATGAATATATTAATTCCAAATATATCAAAATCAATTAAAAATATTATATTAGTGAACAACTAGTATATAAATTTTAAAAAAATAAGAAATATAATTATAACAAATAAAATTTGAAAAATTAAGCACTAAAAATCATAAATTTTCACCCAAATTTTCAAATAATTCAAATTTCAACTCAAAATTATAAGTATTCAAAATATTATCGATTAACTCAAATTTTTATAAATAAACCTTAATCTTATCATGAAGATGTTGTGCAAAAATATTATTCAAAATAGGCCACATAAAATTCCCCCAAACATGAAGATATTTATTATCCTTATGAAATCAATTTAATAAACACAATGGATACTAATTTATCTTAAAAATAAAAGTTTTTTATTAAAAACAAAGAGGTTGTTTTGATATATTACTTCCCTTATAGATTTCCTCAAGTAAAAAATGGATTATTTGTCTTCTATAAATAAAACTTTTGGGGAAATATTAGTATTCAATTTTAAAATGATAATTTAATTTTAATTTTTTGAATGTATTTGAGCCAACTTAACATTACATTCAATTGTTCCTTAAAATTTATATTTTTCATAATTTTGAAAAAAACCCTTATTATTAGAACATAATAATTAGACACAATCAAATAGATGATAAATTTAATAATTAACAAGGAATCATAATTAACCCATCCATTAGTTTTATATCAAATAATAAAATTCTCAACCTATGAGTAGGATTGCATTTATAGAAGAGTTGAAAGAAATTATTATTAATTTAAAACCTGGTATGAAATTGAAATCCAATAAAAATTTAAAATTCACCCATAATTTATCCAAAGCAACTGTTTTTAAGAGGAAATAGAAAAAAGGTTACCTGATTGAATCCATGGTTGAATAGAAATTATTAACCACTCAAAGAAGAAGAAAAATCTATAAAATCAATAAAAATTCACAACCAATGAAAATGATAAATAAAGTATGAAAATAGTTAAATTTCATGATTTTAAGGGAACTTTAACATGAACTTCTTGAAATACATTTTAGCACATTAATAATCCCCTTAACCCATATATAAAACTTAATATTTTACCCAATGTTAGACATCAAAGTGGAGGAAAATTTAAAATAGTTTTTCTCAACCAGATTTAAAATCCCTTATGTACAAAATATTGTACTAGGGTCTTAATAAAGCTCAAAACAATATGTTATAACAATTCAATTCAATTTTCAAAGAAAATAAAAACAAACCAATGCACATGAGTTTACGTATGGAAAAGGAAATTAAATTTTTAAAGAATTTTATGAAAGTATCATGTTTAATAATTCATTAAAATAACTAGAAAAATTATTAATATAAAGTAATTTTCAGAGTAATGAGAATGTTTTTAATTTTTTTTTAAAATGGTTTACAACTAATAATATTTAACTAAGTAAGGAACCAATCGATTTATAAAAATAATTAGAATGAATGGAAGTTCAATTTTGCCCCCCCCAACAATTAATTTATAGCATGAATACATTTTAAACAAATTAAAAAACTTCTTACATACATCAAATAAACATCTATGGGATCATAAATTAGTTTAAATAGCAATATAATTCAAAGTAGAATGTGAAGATTGAAAAAGTTACTCCCCTAGTGTTGAAATATTATTTCCGTGGATGTCAATAAAATTTATCACTCTCTTTTGACACTTGAATATCTATATCATTTAACTATCAATAATCATATGATAATTAAAAATATTAATCATTAAATCTAAATCTTTGATATTGAAAACGTTAAACCAAGTGAAAAGGTTAGAGTATATTTTAGTGAAAATTTGAGTCCATTAATGAAGGATTAGTGCAGTGTCGATCAAACATTTAAAATATATAAATAGAAAAAATATGAGTGGGGGAGCTATACAATATTATAGTGTGGGATTTTTTATTTTAATGAAAATTAAAAATCATAATCCAAAGGTTTATTAAACCATGGGTTGCCTCCCATGCAATCCTATGTTTATAGTCTTTAGCCATAATCTCCAAGAAAACTAATCAAAATCACTTATAGTTTGTGGTTTCCTATCAAGTAACCACCACATGTTGAAGTATCTAATGTTTTAAGAGTTATGGGCACCTAACTTTCCAAGGGAAGACCCCACTTTCATAAAAGCTAAAAAACCCTCTTTGAAATGCCCCTAAATAGTGATAGGCCACTCAAAGAGATATCATAAAGTATAAGGGACATTAAAAAATCCCACCAATGTACCGTATTCTAAAATTTTAGACATATTTTTATATTATGAAACTCCTTTGATATCTTCCCAGAATACATCAATCTCATATATTAAAAACAACTCTTCATAACATGTCTAATTAGTAGAGACAAGCATGTTTTCCACTTTTTTAATTAATTCATTTTTGATAAATTAATGATTTTATTGAAGGTACGGTATAGAACCAGGTTCTTCTAGAGGAGCTTCACAATTATAATATATTTTTACCTCATTTACAACATCTATGTTCTCAAAATAAAATGGGATAGTGGGTAAGTTTTAGAAAACAGATTTAAGAAGTGATATTTTAAAATTAAGTTGAGTAGTTTTTAAATTTTTAGAAATAAAATATGATTTCTCTTTAATTTCATTATTATATTATAACTTAATTTTATCACCAAAATCATTTGATTAATGTATTTAAAAACATAGGGAAATTGATTTTCATTCATATCTAAATTCATGTTTTAAATGTTTTTGATCCTCTTCCAAAATTTCCTCATTTGAAAATAAAAACCCATTGATCATTAATTTCAAAGAACTAATTCTTCTATGATATATAGTGTGTTCTCACTCATTACTTTAATTTAAATTTCCAATATTTAATCCTCCAAAGAAAAATCATTTTTTTGTTTCAATTAAATTCTATGGGAGAAATTTTTTAGTTGAATTCCATGAAATTCCTATTAAAGTGATTTTAGAATAAAATCATTTCCCCCTAAAGGATTTATAATAACTTCCATTTAATTAGATAATGATTTTGAGGAATAATTAGTATGATTATAAATGATTGAAATTTTAATTGTTAATTTATCTCAAATTTCACTCCCTAATACTTAGCATCAAAAACAATTTAAAAAATTAATGGGTTTACAGCTTTAGAATAGTGAAGATCACATTGAAAATTATCTTCAAAATTTAAAAAATCAATGAATTCAATTTTTTTATTCTCTTCCAAAATTACCCAAGCACCCAACTCAATTTCATTTCTTCATCATATTTGAAAAATAGGTTGATGTTTTTTTTCTTTTAAATTCTTATTATCCAATTTCTCTACATCCAAAACAGCAATTCCTTCAAAAATAATAAATTTATCTTGTATAGGTGGCACTTTAATAATGGGGTATTTCTATTATTTGACCTCTGAAACATTTTGAATGAATTTTTATAGTATTTGATAAATTAACTCATTCATTTATTCTTACTCACAGGTATTATTCTTTTGGTTGATTATTAACAGATTTCCAAGAAATGTGCCAATAAATGCCACAAAGAACACAAAAAGGATAGTTTTGTTGATACCATCACTCAAAATGATCCATTTAAAACTATTATATCAACCATTGACATACAACAATTGTAAGATTATTCACACACAAAAATAGTTGAATATTTTTAAATTTAGCACCCAGTAGTAGCACAAAAAATATAATTTCTTATGTTTTTAGTATTTAATTTTCTTTAAAAGATCCTAATAAATTCAATTCCATATCTCCCGGAAAACAACACCAAATTTTTATAGTTTTTCATTGGACTATAAAAATATCTCTTATGATATCTTACTCACAAAAATGTTTTGGAAAGAAGGGAAAAAAATAAAGGGAAGGAGGGTGAGCAGTCGATGAGATTATTTAAAATCTAATCTAATGAAAACAATAAGGAAATTTGATGAAATCATTAAATGTATGAGTGAAATTGGTGCAAGAAATGTGTGAAAATAATGTTAGAACATAAATCTAAGGGTTATGGTTGGAGAAATGGTTGGTCCATAATTTACCCTACTGGTAAAAGTGGTCGTTGAAGTACAAGTAGGGATTGAATCCACATGGAATGAAGAAGAAACCTTGAGACAGTACGATTGGATCTGGGATTGGCTATGAAGCGGCCATATTTGGGGTGGATTTTGATTGAAAAACTAATTATTTTATTTAAATAACAATTAAGAAACACAAATTTACTTGATCTAAAATAATTACTTAAGATGATTCGATCCTAGGTTGTCTCTATGGCTTGATTGGATGTATTTATTTTTCTTTGATTTTTTTTCATTGGTTAAAGTGGTATCCATTAAATGAAATAATTACTCAATATCATTATCTTACTTAATCTATACACAATTTCAAGGCTAATAATCAATTCAGTTAGAGGATCACTTAAATAAGAACACCACGAAATTGAATCATACTATCACTCAAAATGTGTTGTCATTAATGTTGGTGAAGTCAAAGTATAAGATAAATCAATGAAAGGAACTCTTAAAATGAAGAACGAATTTAAGAGTTTATGAACATCAAATAACATTCAATCTAGCCCAAGAAACTTTCTAGGATCAGCCCATAGATGTTTATCCCTCCATTGATGTTGTTCTATCAATTTAAGTAGGTAGTCAACTTAAAGAAGCGGGATTGATGAAGAAAAATACTGAAAAATGAACACTCCACCATTGTGTGATGAATTCACAAGTGCGGGTATGAATAAATTCACACTTCTATTCGACGGTATCAACTCATGAATAAAAATAAAATAATAAGATATGAATAATAATAATAAATTATTTTAATAAAATACTAAATGTGAATGAAAAACTTACATTATAAAAATTTTCAATTCTATTACAAAACCAAAGTGGGAAATTACAATTGAAAGAAATACAATGGATAAAAAAACTTCAATTGAATGAAAAAATATTATATGATAATTCACTTCACCCCAGCTCCTTATATAGGAATATTATGATACCTAGATAAACCCACACAAAAAATTACATCCTAATTAATTTATAGAGTCAAAAGGAGGTTGAGATAAACAAGGGAATTGGACATTTTGAAGTTGACCAGAAAAATCGTCCAGATTCATCCTTCCTTTTGATGTGTGAATTTGTAACTGATGATGGCCGATTTATAAGGGGTTTTATAAGAAACATATCTTCTTCCATGTGTCCTATATCATATTTAAAAAATTAAATCCATTTGGTTCATCCGTTTGGATGTTATTCTCGAAATGGTGCGCCTACTTTATGGGCATTCAGGTCGGGCCCACCATTTAAATGTAAACTTTAGATCCCATTAACTCCATGAAAACTTCAGAATTATCTCCATCCACAGTATAATAAAATATCCCCATATTTTTATCATTCTTCATTAAAAAAAATTTCATTGGGCTTGGTTTGTGAGCCACAAGTTTGATTGATGTGCTTGAGGCACATTATGCTGTCTCCAGAAAAGTTCTACATTCATCCACAAAAAACTCCATCTTCTCTTGATATTAATACATCAATCCTAAAAGAAAAAAATGTTCCAAATAAAGTGATCAATCATATAAAAAAATATAAAATTTAATAAAATGAATATAATTTTCTCCAGAAAAAAGATGATTGATTGGCCCCAAATTTTCAATTTAAACAGGAATTGCATTTGAGATGAGAAATGAAGTTCAATTTCTATAATTCACTAAAATTGATGTTTATGGAATTTGGAACATATTATTATTAATATATTTAAAATAAATATTAGCCACTTTTAGTGGCAAATCACACCCCCAACTTGATAATTTCTAGTCCCGAATAAAATATATCTCAAATATGAAATTCCAATTCCATTTTCCAAAAAAAATTTAATACACATTACTCACCCAAAAAACTCATACCAAAAAAATTATGAAACCCATCAAAATCATTTAAAACAAGCCAGGTACATAAGCATACACTAAGCCCAAGATCATTCCTTTGTTAAAATTCATTTTCACATTTCATCCAATTTCATTTAAGCATGATGATGTGTTGCGCATCACAAAATACATGGGGACCATTTTCTTGTTCAAGGGAGAAAAATGGAAGTGCGAGTTGGAAATAAAATTAATGATTAATATGAGTATCCAATTTATATTGATTTGATTTGATTTTTTTAATTTTTTTAACCATAATAGATATGAAAAGACTAACTCTATACAAGACAACAATGAATTTATGATCCCCAAGTGTGATATTCCACACATATCTTCAATTCCATGATCTAAAATAGAGATATAAAGCTTATCTCTAGGCAAGACAACTATGGGGTCACGATCCCCAAGTGTCAGATGCCACACATTTGGAAAAAAAATTACTCTATGTGGTCATTATTTTTAATTCAATTATTAATATTTTTTGTTTTTTTGATACTCAAATTAAACTAAAAGTTACCCCAAACCCTATGCTATAATGAAAGGAAAAAAATAACTCAAATTTACACCCACGATCTAGTAGACGTGCATTGTGGAATTTTTATTAAGAGGATGAAAATAAAAACTTCGAAAAATCATATCAAACCACTACACTTTCCAAAAACTATTCTCAGGAACTTAAACTCTCATTAAAATCAGAATTAAGGCATGAAAAATTATTTGATATCCTATTTCAGAGTTTGAAATGTGTGTTGTCATATTCAAGGTTAATGGAATTTTTCTTTCCACACATGTTCTTATTCACACAAAAAATCATTTTTTTAATCTCCCCCTATCATTGAATAACGTTGTCCCTAGTGTTAAAAAAACATATAAGGGGGTATGGGAGAGGTGTTCAAAGAGAAAATAGAAAATGAGAATCATGGAATCATGTCACCTGGTGGTTGATGACGAAAGTGCGTTCCACTGTCTCCCTTCAATCTAGGGTTTGTGTCTCAGTGTCTTTGACGGTTGTGATGAGCTATTCCCTATGACCTACGTCATATCCTTTTAATTATTCTATTGTATTTTTATTGTATTTTTTTATCCTAAAAAACATAAAATTAAAATAAAATACAATAAACTGATGATACATTGTCTTCTTTTTAAATTTCTGGGTAAGGTATTACTCAGAGATCACGCCATGTGACACGGATTAATATGGCGCTCTCCTTTCATACGCATCCTTACACATAAAATAAAACTGGTCAACAGTCTATGGTAATTTATTAAATGAAAAATAAAAAATAAAAAAATAAATATGACTCCCAATGATTGGAAACATGAAAACCATGGGTTTCCTCCCATGTAGTGCTTTTTAACGTCGTTATCTCGACCTGAACCACCAAAATTATCCAATTCCAAATTTCAATATTTTTAGGACCCCATTTTTATCCACTTCAACAAGATTGAGATTAATTATTTTTTAAAAAAATTTGTCATGTGAAATTCCATGCTTAACAATGAGTGTGAAAGTCTATGTAATTTCGGTAATGGTTGATTGAGATTCATTTGGATTATTTCCTAAGATTTAAAGGTTCATTCTTACTTTGTGAGATTATTGGTGAAAATGGATGATAATTTAATGGTCTTAGTTATCATAAATGGAGGTATTATTGGGCATGGAAGGAAGGATCACAACTTTGAGTTTATTTTGATTGAATTTTTCCAAAGATGAATGGAAATTTGAATCCAAATTTGTTTCTTCTACAAAATATTTTGAAATAATTGGTTCCTTTTGAAAATATAATTCATTCCATAAATTGTCCATTTGAATATTGGAAGTGGGTATATTCTCAATATTTGTTATCTCTCCCAATGGTTCAATGAACGGTGATTCTAAAAAATCATTACTGGAGCAATATTTCGGACACACAATCCATGAAGACAAATTTTCACCTTATGAATCCAAAAAAATAATTTTCTTCTGATTTAAATACCCTCCAACATTTCCTCGATCTTCTTCAGTTATCCCATGTCCAATGTTTAGTTCTTTTTTAAATTCATGAGTGGTTTTTGGGATAAAATATTATTCTATCAGTGACGACGAAAGGACATCCTGAGTGGGAATGGATTCTTCAGAATCCTCAATGCTTTGTATTTCTAATATCAGTGATGAAACTTCTAAATTCATTTTAACCAATTTTTCACACAATCTTTATAGAATTTTTTCAGGATTAGGATTGATAGATGTTTGTACTTCATGGAATTCCTCAATTTTTATATTTTCAATCATTCTTGATAGGGCTGGAAATTGATCTTTTAAACATTCATCACCACAAAAATTGTTCATGTTATCGGGTGTGGGGTATTCATTCAAAGGTTGATCAAAGTAATTAAAAAAGATTGGTGATTCCCAATTAGGACTTTCTAATTGATTCCATCGTGATTTTGTGAAGGACTTTTTTGATTATACTCTGTTGGATGTATTTCGAAATTTGGATTTATGATTTTTGGGAGCCAAAAAAATAGAAAGGGGAAAATAGAAGAGAAATGTGATGAGGAAAGATAAATGGGGGAGAATAGAATGATGTTATAAGGTGAATTACATGGTCCCCAACAACGGTGCCAAAATTTGGTTGCACCCAGATATACCCTACTGGTAAAAGAGGTCATTTATGTACATGTAAGGATCGAATCCATAGGGACCAAAGAATAAACCTTGAGACACTACGATTGGATGTGGGATTGGCTATGATGTGGCCATATTTGGTGTTTATTTTTATTGAAAACTAATTATTTAATTTGAAGAACAATTAAAAAGACAAAAATTTACTTGATCTAAAAGAATTAATTAAGATGACTCAATCCTAGGTTGTCTCTAGGGCTTGATTGGTTGTATTTATTTTTCTTTGAATTTTTTGTTCATCGGTTCAAGTGGTATCCATTAAATGAAATAATTCATCAATATAATTCTATGATTTAATCCATACACAATTTAAAGGCTAATCATCAATTAAATTATAGGATCACTGAAATGATAACTCTATGTAATTGGATCATACTATCACTCAAAATTTATTTTCATTAAAGTCGGTGAAGACAAATAAGAAGATAAATAAAATAAAGGAACTCTTAAAATGAAGAACAAATTTAAGAGTTGAAGAACATCGAATAACATTCAATCCAGCCCATGAAACTCCATAGGATCAACCTATAAAAGGTTATAAATCCATTGATTCTATTATATTAATGGAAGCAGGTAGTGGAATTAAAAAAGCGGGATTGATGAAGAAAAATATTGAAAAATGAACACTCCACCGTTGTGTGATGAATTCAGAAGTGCGGGTGTGAATAAATTCACACTTAGATTCAATGGTAACAATTTGTGAATAAAAATAAAATAATAATTGAAGAAGAAGACTACTAATTTTTATTAAAATACAAAATTCGAAAGAAAAATGTACATTAGAAAAAAATTTAATGTTATTACAAAACGAAATCGGGAAATTACCATTAAAAGAAATACAATGGATGAAAGAAAAATATCAATTAAAAGAAAAATTATTAGATGATAATTACCATAACCACAACTTCTTATATAGGCATATTATTAGTTTTAGAGACACCATACAACAATATATTACATCCCCATTAATTTATAGATTCAATAGGTGGTTGAGATCATCAGGGGAATTGGACATTTTGAAGTTGACCATAAAAATCGTCCAGATTCATCCTTCATTTTGACGTGTGAATTTGTAACTGATTATTTCCAATTTAGAAGGGGTTTTAGGAGAAAAATATCTCCTTCCATGTGTTCACTATAATATGTAAAAATATCAAGGAATTTTGTTCAACCTTTTGGAAGTTATTTTCAAAATTGTGACTAGACTTTATGGGCGTTGAGGTCGGGACCACCTTTTAAATGTAAACTTCAGATCCCATTATCTCGATGAAAACATCATAATTAGCTCCATAAATAGTTTAATAAAATGATACACATATTTTTAGATTTCATAATTAAATATTTGAGCTTCATTGGGCTTGGTATGTGTCCCCCATGATTGTTTGATGGTCTTTAGGCCCATTATGCTGTCTCCAGAAAAGTTCTGCATTCATCGCCAAAAAACTCCATCTTCCCTTGGGATTAATCCATCGATCCGAAAAGAAAAAATGTTCCAAACAAAGTGATAAATCATATAAAAAATAATAAATTGAAAAAAATGAATATAATTTTCTCCACTAAAATATGATTGATTGGGCCCAAATTTGTAATTTAAACATGAATTGCATTTGAGATGAGAAATGAAGTTCAATTTATATAATGCATTAAAATTGATGTTTATGGACATCATAACATATTATTATTAAGATATTGAAAATTATTATTAGCCACATTCAGCGGATAATAAAGACATGAAAAAGATACTAAGATGGAATCTAAATGAAGTAGCCTTATGAAGGAATAATGCTCAAGGTAATGGGTTTGACAAGTCTTGATACTTAAAATCATCCTCAGAATAAATTTTCATTCATATATTGATGTCCATAAAATATTTTCCATCACTCAATATGTAAATATATTATAGTGGTATAAATGGTTAAAATATTCCTTCAATTTTTTTCTTCTATTGGTTCATCGAGAAAAAACAAGACTAAATCGAGAGATAAAATCTCAAGACTAATGGAAGCATCCCCAAAGGAAAATACCAAGAACATGAATTAATTAATAGACTAAAACTTTTTTATTTCCCTTAATAATTTTAGTTATAGTGCATGTTTAGAATAAAGGACACCAAATTCATTTTAAAATATTATTACAGTAGAAGAGATAATGGAGAAAATAGTGTCTTCTATATTGAGTTTAGATCTCCACTCTCCAGCTCTCACCAACTTTGTTATTTCTTGAATACAAGATTGTGCCTACCCATACCCCCTGACTCTCTAGTTTATTAGTATCATTTATTTAGTTTAAAAAAGTATTCTATTTCACTTATATCAAATGTGTATACCCATGGATTTAAACAACTATATGTTCATTTACTCACTTTTATAGTATTCAAGCTCACATCTCTCATCTCTCGATAAAGAACCTAACATAGTTGAACTTATCCTTCCTTGAGATCTCAGTTAATCCTTCTAATATAATTCTTTACTCCCAAATGGGTTCTTGATTTCTCTTATAAGATTCCTTCGAAACATTCGGTATAAATATTTATCTTCTCACAAACTCATCTTAAACGACACAAGATCCCCATTAATTCTAATTAAATTTGAGAATTAGGGTTCCACATGAAACTAACATGAATATTTATTGACATTTACACAATTTTAGGATCTCTGTGGTACTACTATGTAGGTTGTGGAGATGATTGTTATATGTTTTTAGTTTTTGGGGTGACTACTGTAACACCCAGAGATTTTATGATAAGTACTATTTTTAATTTATTTGATGTCATGTATTTTATGCTACACCAAGATTATCTTGTTCTATATGCAACACCGTATTAGCTTGCAGTATACGCAAAACAATTATTGGATCGTGTTACACAAAATTTCAAGTTAATTTCATAGAAGTTATTCTACGCAACATTGAGTGTGTGTATATATATATATTCAATGTATAAATGAAATATGGTTGGATTTTGTTATACGCAACAACAAATGAGTCTTGCACTACACGCAACCCTGACTTGCCTTTCATTAACGCAATCACGACCTTCCTCGATAGCGTGTGTTGTACGCAATACTGAGTTTCACTAAACAACGATATATGGTTATAATATTATCACGAACTAGCCATTATGAATTTAATTAACTAAATTTTGAATTTTATAACATTATTATTCATCTTATAAATTTTCTAAAACATTTTATGTTTACAAAATAAATTTTTCGGGTAAAATAAGTATTTTTCAAAAAATGCAGTTTTGCCGCCTTTTGATGGCTCACCCACTTTGAATCTAGTTTTTGACATGTTTATAAGTTCAATTTGACAAAATAAAATTCTTCTTTGGAATCAGGAGATAAAAATTTACTTTGGATAAAATTTTCATATTATTCTGATAAGTTTCATATTTTAATGAATAGTAAAAACACGCTATATTTTAATTAAAAACAACTTTTTTTTCATCGTAATAATTTATATGGTTAAATTATAATATTGAATGGTTTTAAAGTATAAATAGAATATATTTGTAACATTTAATATAATTTATTTCATTATCATTGATTTTACATTGAATTCATAGGTCAAATCAATTCAATCTTTGGTAATGTTTTAACTTTTAAAACCTATTCGCTTAACAATGGGATTAATTTTAAATTAATTACTGCAACTTCGGTGTTTTGAATTTTGAAAAATGGATTCAATATTTGGAATCAGTGGGACAAAATTATGTTAATAGGTTACTTTTAGTTTTTTTATATTGTGAATAGTAACTACGGTAATTTTTATTTACTACGGTTAAAGGTAAATAGGGAAATTCAAGGTTAAAAGAATATTATAATAATTTAAAATTACCTTGACACTTGTCCTAACCTTATTGGATTTGTAGTGGCCGACCATGGGCATCATTCGGTTGATTTTGGGACCCCATTTATCCACTTGGTGGTGACAATGACAATTTGGATTAGTTAATTTAACATAAAGACAAAATTGACATTAACAACAATATTTTAGTAATTAATTTTTCTAAGGGGTTATATAAATTATATTTTAGACTATAATTATTCATTGGAAAGATAAAAAGATTTCCTACATAATGATATTTTTTTTATAAATTTTAGACACCAAATAAATTAAATTATTTATGACACAATAAAGATGAAGTATTTACCTCATTAATAAATGATTTAAATAAATAAGATTATAATGATTACAATATTTTTTTAAAACATGTCCAATTAAGATTGGATGATTTTATTTTTACCATGAGTCATCTTATCTTCATCTTTAATGATTATTTGACCTTTTGAAACCGAAGATAAGTTTATAATAAAATAATATTTCCACACATTCCAAAGGTGCCCCTCTCCTCCCTTATAAAAGGGCACCTCCTCCATCTCTTCCTCACACCAATTTGAGCCTTTAAGCTCGGCCAACCCCTGGCCATTTCACTTATCAAATTCCTTAGAAACCTACTATAGGTATTGGTCTTCTCAAAAGACCAACTATATTTCCTTAAGTGAAAGTTTAAAGGAGGCACTTCGAGAAAGAGGAGGTTCAGATCCTTACGAAGCATATCAGACCTAAGGAAAGGGATAATTTGGCAAATCTCATTTTTATACGAGATTTCTTATTCATAAGTATTTACTGGGGTTATTTATATCATCCATGTCCATGTTCTATAAAAGTGTTTTCATGTATTTTTAAAGTCCTTTTTACCAATTTTTGACTTTAACTACATGGTATGTAAGGAATTTTTCTTTTCTTTACGTTACGAGGTAATTTTTTGACTTTTCCAACAAAAGTACGAGGAGAATGTTATTTTTAACTTATACGGCGTGAACGGATTTTTACGATTTCGTAACGCATCATTTTCATGAATCTTACTCTACATGATTTTATAACTATTTTCAACAAAATAGTTTTATTTTAAAAGTGCATGGAATTTTTTGAAAAGAAAATGATTTTGACGAAGAAAGGATATTTTCCTCAAGAATTAATTTAAAATGTTTTATCAAAACCATTTTCCATATATGATGACATTATTTGATATGTGTATGTTTCAAGTTTAATGTCTCTATGATTTACATGGTTCACTTTTCTTATGATGAAGTGTCCATTTGTTTTATATGGATTATGAAATGATGGGATGATGTTTATGAAACCTATTTTATTCTTTGGGTTATGATGAATATTATATGTTTATTTTGTGGCACAAGTAAGAATGATTTTATTATGAGATGGGTGGGACCTATATCTCCCTCCAATACATTGGGTAAATATTTATATATCATGAGATAGACATGGCTGGAACGGAAAGTTAAACCAGTTCAGTAATACATGACTGGAATAAGGAGTGAACTTGATTCAGAAAGGGAATTTTGCCACTAAGATGGTCTTGGCAGAAATGCCTTGACTACTATGGAAATCATAACATGTGCTTAATGGTTTCCATAATTACATGTTTTAATCCCATGATATTTTATCATGCTTAATGTTTCATTATGATCTATGCCTTACGTACTTCCATGTTTTATGTCAGTGATCAAGCTTTTGAGGTTTAAACATTATGCTCATGTTTTTAAGATCAAACGTATATGATTTTTTTTACTTTATCCATGCTTACCCTTACTGAGAATTTGAGATCACCCTTTATATGTTTTCTTTTCCCCAGGATATAAAGAAAGGTTTTAGTTAAGAAAACAAAAGGGGAAGATCGATATGGGAGATGTTGAAGATCTTTCAACAGGATTAGATGTTTATATTATGAGTTTCCAAAGACACTAAACTATTACGGTCCTTGTGTGTATGTTTTTGTTATGTATTAAGTATTCCGCAAAAGTAATGTAATGTCCATGTACATCAAGATTCGGGTCTCTTCAGTTGGTTTCAGAGGAAAGGTTTAGTCAACCTTTGGAAACTAGGATGCGAAATCTTTAGTGAGATCCCTAGAGATATTTCTAAGGTATGTCTAGGGATGTCCCTACGGTTAAGTATATGTATATTTTATAGTCCTAGAATTGTGCTAACGATCATAGAATTAAAACTAAGATGTTAGATGTCGAAGGTACTCCCCCTTGATTATGTTATTTTCCTTGTATGATTTTTTCCTCTCACAGAATTATTTTGGTGTTTTAGTCAATGGAGGGAACTAGAAGGAATTCAGTTAACATTGAATCCAACGGAAAAATTGGTGACTATGAGAAACAAAATTGTGTAATGCCTAGATAGAAGGAAATTATCATTATGCCGAATTAGTCATCGCGAGATATGATTAACAAGGTGAAATATAGTGGTATGCCTAATTCATCAAATAAGAGGAAGATAGACTTTTATGCATGTTCGCATGTTGAGGAGAATAAAGAAAGGAAGATTGAGATTTCTAAAGAAGGGAAGAAGAACCTTTAGGAATACCTCAAATGGAGGGACAGATGTTATCTGTGTGGAGAAAAGGGTCATAGAGTGATAGACTGTTATGGAGTTCAATGTCTTATCTGTGGAGAACATGGGCATTACCCAACTCAATGCCCTCACCTAAGAGGTTACATCTAAATCAAGGAAGGACTTATTCCATGAAAATCATTGAAGAGGATGGTTTCAAGTATTTATGTATTTTTATTAAAGAATAATGTTGTTGAGGTACTTTATGGTATATTGGAATACCTATATATTGGTCCATTGGGGTTTTCCATAAGAATATGGCATCAGTAACCATGGAAAGTGATTGAGATATTTTTGTAAAGAATATGATATGCACATAATGAAGGGATAAAGAGAAAATGAAATGTTTAATAATATTAATGAGCTCATGATTGATATAAGGACTAAGTGATATCATGGTTTGAGTATATATAATTTTGAGGATTTTGGTATGTGGAAAGTGTTAACTTTTAACTGCATTCATGTTTTCACAAAGGTTCAATGGGTATTAATTCTTTAAGAGAATGCATAATTAAGGTATTAAAATGTTTGTAATTTGACCAACAAGATATATCTTATGATATATGGGGGATAAATGGTGGCATTCACGTGATTGTTATGTGACATTTCAAGTAATCATTTTCTTTATACTATGAGCTTGGACCGAAGTATTTTAGATAAGCCTAAAGATTGGAATGGATTATGTTAGACATAAGTTAGTATTGTTTAAGGATAGAACATTTTTCTATATTATTGATGGGATGTTACAGTAATGTAGTTTTAGAAAAAGGAAAACCTGCAGGACGGGCGACATCCCATCGTGTTGGACAAGGCTGTGGGAATCAAACCCACAACCGAAGTGCGACTGGCCTTTATCGCATACCACTGGCCTACAGGAAGTCCCGGGTTAGTGGAAAGTAGTTTTATTTTATTAATAGGTATGATAAATAAAGTCTAAGTCCATTTTTGGAACCATATACGACTAATCTGACCATAAGATGGACTTATAACTTTTGCTAGCCTTTTGTTTGAAACAGATGGAATGTCCCATCATTCTATCACATGATCTGCTAACGCTTCACGAATAACAAATTCAACTTCATTTATTTAATATATGAAGTGGAAATTGTTCAATTCACGAAAAACAGTGAGATTGTACCAAAATCATGTAAGTATTTCTTTTATAATCTTTAGGGAAATGATATTGAAAACCAAAAATGTTGTCCTAGTGCTCTTATATATGATGAATCAGATGGTACCTTTGATCATCACAAATTAATGGCTTTGTTATTGTTGGATTTTTCATAGCCATGTTCTCTACGACTCTCCATCAGAACATGATGGTTAGATTTCTCCTCCATATCCATATTTTCACCTATGATCTCCTATGTGGAAAACTAGTGATGAGTTAATTTGGGTAACTGTTATGTTTCATACTTCACTTTTTAAAATTATGTTTTAGCATTCCTTTTTACGATGTGGGTTTCTATGAAAGAAATTCTGAAGTAACAAACCATTTATAACCCAGATGAATTTCGAGGGCGAAATTCATTTTAAGGGGGGTAGAATGTAACACCCCGATATTTCATGATAAGTATTATTTTTAATTTATTTTATGTCATGTGTTTTATGATACACTAAGATTATCTTGTTCTATACGCAACAACGTATTAGCTTTCAATATACGTAACACAATTCTTGGATCGTGTTACACACAATTTCAAGTTCATTTGATAGAAGTTATTCTACGCAACATTGAGTGTATATATATATATATATTCAATGTATAAATGAAATATGGTTTGATTTTGTTATACACAAAAAAAATGAGTCTTTCACTACACGCAACCCTGACTTGGCTTTCATTACACGCAATCGCGACCTTCCTCGATAGCGTGTGTTGTACGCAATACCGAGTTTCACTAAACAACGATACATGGTTATAATATTATCACGAACTAGCCGTTATGAATAGAATTAACAACATTTTGAATTTTATAACATTATTATTCATCTTATAAATTTTCTAAAACATTTTTATGTGAACAAAATAAATTTTTCGGGTAAAATAAATATTTTACAAAAAATGCAGTTTTGCCGCCTTTTGATGGGGCACCCACTTTGAATCTAGTTTTTGACATGTTTATAAGTTAAATTTGACAAAATAAAATTCTTATTTTGAATCAGGATATAAAAATTTACTTTGGATAAAATTTTCATATTATTATGATAACTTTCATATTTTAATGAATAGTAAAAACACGCTATATTTTAATTTAAAAAAACTTTTTTCATCGTAATAATTGATATGGTTAAATTATAAGATTGAATGGTTTTAAAGTATAAATAGAATATATTTTTACCATTTAATATAATGTATTTAAATATCATTGATTTTACATTGAATTCATAGGTTAAATCAATTCAATCTTTGGCAATGTTTTAACTTTTAAAACCTATTCGCTTGACAACGGGATTAATTTTAAATTAATTACAGAAACTTCGATGTTTTGAATTTTTAAAAATTGATTCCATATTTGGAATCAGTGGGTCCAAATTATGTTAATAGGTTAATTTTATTTTTTTTATATTATGAATAGTAACTACGATAATTTTTATTTACTGCGGTTAAAGGTAAATAGGGTAATTCAAGGTTAAAAGAATATTATAATAATTCAAATTTATCTTTAAACTTGTCCTAACCTAATTGGATTATTAGTTGCCGACCATGGGAATCCTTGGGTCGATTTTGGGACCCCATTGATCCACTGGGTAGTGACAATGACAATTTGGATTAGTTAATTTAATGTAAAGACAAAATTGACATTAACAACAATCTTTTAGTAATTAATTTTTATAAAGGGTTATACAAATTATATTTTAAAATATAAATATTCATTGGAAAGCTAAAAATATTTCCTACATAATCATATTTTTTTATAATTTTTAGACACCAAATACATTAAATTATTTATGACACAATAATGATAAAGTATTTACCTCAATAATAAATGATTTAAATAAATAAGATTATAATGATTAATATAATTTTCAAAACATGTCCAATTATGATTGGATGATTTTATTTCGACCATGAGTCATCTTATCTTAATCTTTAATGATTTTTGGACCTTTTAAAACTGAAGATAAGTTTATAATAAAATAATATTTCCACACTTTCCAATGGTGCCCCTCTCCTCCCTTATAAAAGGGCACCTCCTCCCTCTCTTCCTCACACCAATTTGAGCCTTTAAGCTTGGCCAACCCCTGCCCATTTCACTACCCCACTTCCTTAGAAACCTACTAGAGGTACTGGTCTTCTCAAAATACCAACTATAGTGCCTTTAGAAAATGTTTAAAGGAGGCACTTCAAGAAATAGGAGGTTCGGATCAATACGAAGCATATCGGACCTAAGGTAAGGGATAATTTTGTAAATCTCATTTTTATCCAAGATTGATTATTCGTAAGTATTTACTAGGGTTATTTATATCATCCAAGTCCATGTTTTATAAATGTGTTTTCATGTATGTTTAAAGTCCTTTTTACCCATTTTTGACTTTTACTACATGGTATGTAAGGAATCGTTCTTTTGTTTACGTTACGAGGTATTTTTTTGACTTTTCCAACAAAAGTATGAGGAGACTGTTATTTTTAACGTATACAGCGTGAATGGATTTTTACGTTTTCATAACGCCTCATTTTTATGAAACTTACTCTACATGATTTTATGACTATTTTCAACAAAATACTTTTATTTTAAAAGTGCATAGCATTTTTTGAAAAGAAAATGATTTTGACGAACAAAGGATATTTTCCTCAAGAATTCATTTCAAATGTTTTATCAAAACCATTTTCCATCTAAGATGAAATTATTTGATATGTGTATGTTTCAAGTTTAATGTCTCTATGATTTACATGGTTCACTTTTCTTATTATGAAATGTCCATTTGTTTTATATGGATTATGAAATGATGGGATGATGTTAATGAGACCCATTTTATTCTTTTGGTTATAATGAATATTTTAAGTTTTTTTGTGGCACAAGTAAGAATGATTTCATTATGATATGGGTGGGACCTATATCTCCCTCCAATGCATTGGGTAAAGATTTATATCTCATGAGATATGCATGGCTAGAACGGAAAGTTAAACCGGTTCAGTAATACAGGACTGGAACGAGGAGTGAACTCGATTCAGAAAGGGACTTTGTCCACTAAGATGGTCTTGGAAGCAATGCCTTGGCTACTATGGAAATCATAACATGTGCTTAATGGTTTCCAAAATTACATGTTTTAATCCCATGATATTTTATCATGCTTAATGTTTCTTTATGATCTATGCCTTACGTACTTCCATGTTTTATGTCATTGATCAAGCTTTTGATGTTTAAACATTATGTTCATGTTTTCAAGCTCAAATGTATATGATTTTTTTACTTTATCCATGGTTACCCTTACTGAGCATTTTATCTCACCATTTATATGTTTTATTTTCCCCAGGATATAAAGAATGGTTTTAGGTAAGAAAACAAAAGGGAAAGATCGATATGGGAGATGTTGAAGATCTTTGAACAGGATTGGATGTTTATATTCCGAGTTTCCAAAGACACTAAACTATTACAGTCCTTGTGTGTCTGTTTTTTCTATGTATTAAGTGTTCTACAAAAGTAATGCAATGTCCATGTACGTTAAGCTTCGGGTCTCTACAACTACCTTTACGCATGAATCTCTAGTTGCATGAGTACTATTATAACAGCCCTTGAAACATGGATGAACCTAACCTAACTTGTATATATGACATTGACACATCCATTATCCATGGTGGTACCCTGATACAACATTTTTGAAATGTGGAGGTGATTCTGATGTAGTTCTAACCATTAAGTAGGTCTTATAATGTGTGGGTATGACCTTTACACAGGTTTCTAGCAGCGGAATCACCTTGACGTATCTCTTTTGAATCAACATGACCCTTATGTTGGAATTGAATTACCTTGATATATCTTTCAGACTCAATGATACCTTTGTGTAGTTCTTTGGGTGAAATTTACATAGAAGGGAACTAACCATTACACAACTCATCTCAATAAAATTACCTTTACATATGAACCATCCACACACAAAATTAAAGATTAATGAAATTTATTAATTGAAAATGTAAAATTATTTCAACACAAATAAGCAATTTGTTTTCATACATCAAATATGAATTTTTTAAATGTGTTACAGTAATTAATTTTTATGTAAAAATAAGGAAATTTAAAATAATAATTCCAAAAGTATCAAAATATATATAATTATAATGTTAGTGTGTGTATAAATATATGTGTGTATATGTATATATATGTTTGTGTGTTTATATATATGATTGTATTTTATGTTTATATCACTACCACAAAAATTACTTTACACAGCGCCGCCCTTTAACATCGTTAAAAAAAGTGCTGATAAATGGCGTACCTTTATCATCACTTAACAAACCACTGATAATTATTACTTTTAACAACGCAAAAAAAAGTACCATAAAAAGTAAACATTTATCAAAACTTCTTTTTTGCGCTAATAAAGGTACCACATTGATCAGTAATTTTTAGCACTGTTAAAATTTTCACTTTTATTAGTTCCTTTTTAGAAGAATTGATAAAACCCCCCTCCACCCATATTAGTGATTTTTTACTTTCCCTAATAAAGGATATATTTCAAAAAAATATTTCATAAAAAATAATATATAAATACTTAAATATATTTATATTGATATAAATAATATATATATATATTAAATATATTTTAAATAAGTTAAATATGTATTTACACTTGATATATAAGATATTTCATGAAAAATGGCATACAAAATAACATAAAAAATATTTTTAATTAATAATTAAATAATTATTATTGTGTAATAATAATTTAATAACAATTTGAAGATTAAAAATTCAAAATATTATTAAAAGATCTAAAATATGTTGAAAACGTTACTCAAATGTCAAATGACCATAACTTTTGATGAGAGTGTTTTTGTAGGATCTACAACATATTATATCAAATATTGTGATGATTATAACACTATGGATGCCGAGTGATGAGCTCGTATAGCTCAATTCACATTTCATACCTCTATAAAGGCCAGGAAGGCATCTAAAACTCAGCTTTTAGTTAGGGTACCCAAAATTTTTAATATTCGGTGGATTTTCAGCCACGTTTAAGGGAGTATTTTTCCCCTTTTTCAAGGAGGGGAAATTTATTTCTAGGGATTACTTTAATATTGATATAATGTATTTAAAATTATATCATTTTTTATAATATAATATTATTTATAATCAAATATATAACAATATATACATATTTTTATATATTCACACAATAAAATAATGTTATAAATAATTAATTAAACATATTTACATATGTAATATCTTTAGAAATATATAAACCATATCTAAATAAATAATAATATCTATTTTATTTAAAATAAAAATATATGAATATTTATATACTTATATAATGTTTGTGTGTGTGTGTATTTTTGTGTGTCTGTATTAACAAACTGATATATATTATCTATATATTCTAATATATGTCTATAAATATTAATATATAATATATATATATATATAAATAAAAATATATATAATTATATTTATAGATACACATATAATATATATGTGTGTGTGTGTGTTGTATATATGTATGTATGTATTTATTTATTTATACACACACGCATGAAACATATTATATAAATGTATTTAAAAATAATCATATAAATATATATAATTATATGAATAAATAAATGGGTGAAAAAATGTAACTAGATATGTAAATAAAAAATATATATACATATACATTAATATATGAATAAATATATAAATATATAAATATAATTATATATATATATTAATAAATGAATAAATATATATTAATATAAATATATATTTATATATGAAAAAATATAAAAATATAAATATATAAATAAATAGATGTATCATAAAATATAGAACAAAACAAGATGGTTGATTGGTAATGGTGGAGGTGCGCAAGGGAGAGGTATTAGGTTCAAATCCTAGTGGATGAATGGGTGCATCAGCGGGTGAAGGGGGAAAAAGCAAAATTAAAGGGGTGATGTCCTGTCGTGTTAAAGGTGGGGTTGCACCTAACACTATTAAAGGGGGGTTTGTAGCATTGATAAAAGGGGATAAATTTTATTTTCAATTTTCGGATTTTTTTTCTATTTAAAAATTTATTTTTTGACTTTTATCAGTGATTTTATTTTACAGCTGATAAAATACCCATTTATCATCGCTAAAAAAGCATTAATAAAAGTCCACATTTAATCGTGCTTCAATTATCATTACTTTTTAGTGCTATTAATATCTTTTTTAGCACTATTAAAAGCTTGTTATATAGTAGTGTATATATGTGTGTGTTTATATATATATATATATCTGAGTATATATTATATTATATTATATATATGTTTATATTTTAAATATATGTTTATATTTTTATATTTTAAATATATGTTTATATTTTATATTTTATATATATATATATATATATGTTTTTATTATATATATATATACATTTAGATATTTAGATATTTATATGTTTATATTTGACATTTTATATATGTGTGTCAATATTTTATGTTTCTATATGTATATGTGTGTTTATATTTTATTATATA
Source organism: Viscum album (assembly GCA_963277665.1). Lineage (NCBI taxonomy): Eukaryota > Viridiplantae > Streptophyta > Magnoliopsida > Santalales > Viscaceae > Viscum > Viscum album. Next base: position 722,084,619 of record OY728148.1, read on the forward strand.
TATATATATATTTATAGATATGTTTGTATTTTATTTATATATATACATCTATGTGTGTTTATATGTGTGTGTGTGTGTGTGTTTAAATTTATGTATGTGTGTCTATAAATATATATGCGTGTATTTATTTATATATATATATTTTGTCTCATTTTAAAACACATGTAAAAATATCACTAAAATAGCCACTTTTTCTTAAAAACATGACTAAATTTTAAAAAAAAATATGTGTGTTTTATATATAAAAATATGTTTATATATATTTATATATTTATATATGTGTGTGTTTTTATATATAAATATATATTTTTATATATATGTTTATATATGTGTGTATGTGTTTATATATATGTATATATATCTAAATATATGTGTATGTGTTTATATATTTTTATATATATGTGTCAGTATTTTATCCAAAATAACTATTTTATATTCAAAAAAGAGAACACTTTTATGGGTGAAGTGAGAACCTACAAAAAATGACACCATACAAAACCACACCAACATTCCACACCCATCTAATCACCCCCACCCCACGCACACACACCACACCCACAACACTCAAACACCATAAGAGATCACAAAATTAATAAATTCAAGTTTAAGTATATTAGATTCTTTACCTCTATATAGGTTCTAGTGCATAGAAATTTCATTTGTTTCCAGTTAATTCTTGATGATATATTTAATAATATAAGTCATCTTGTCCCATATATTAATAAATTCATCCACATTTAATTTCTTTTTATTGAAAAATCTTATTAAAATACATTCTTTCTTATCGAACCACACTCTATACTCATCATTGGTATCCACCAGAATCATTATCTTGACTACCCTGTATGCATGTTCTAGGGGGAAATGAATCAGCATGCCCTCCTCCAAAATATCTTGTTTAGAATGAAATATAATTCCCATGTATTTACAATTGTTTCTAAATCACAATCCCTTACCTTGTGATTGTTCTTTTAATAATACCTTGTCTCCATTGGTTTGGGAAAGTTGGAATAGTCCTTCCTCCCTTTTGATTTATTCCCCTTATTCATGATACAACTCCCATAGTCACATTTTTATTTTCTACCATTTGTTCCTTCTCAGGAAATGAATTCCTCTACTATGTCTCTCCTCCACACTATTTTCTGAGAAGAAACTAGCAGATCATCCTCTTTCTCTATCCCACATGTTCCTTGCTCCTCATTGGCATTCTTTAGATGTGTTGAATATCTCTTTTCATATTATGATCCCTCAATGTTCAGTCCTTAAAAATGATTACCTAGTTTAATAGTATCCATATTCAGTATTGGGCATAACCTATTCACTATTTTCAATGCAAACCCCTATTTAGCTAATAACCCAGCCCAAAATTTTCTAGACCATTGAAACCGGTTGAACCACCCTCACCAATCTCAAGGATTCTTACCTCTTGAGGAGAATTACAATCAGGTCTCGTAGCCTCTTCATATGGGGGAGATTTCATTATAATACTTATTAGGACCACAATAACCCCTAATTCTCCCCTAAACCACCTTGAACCTACCTTTACAGAGTACTAACATCCAAATCATGCCTCAATATATCAAAATCATCCACTATATTCATCTATGAATTTGAAGTTCTAAACTGTTTTTGGGTGACTCTAGAATTCCTCAACTCACTATTACCCAGATGTTCTACCTTGGGGTCTTTGCATGTTGTACTATAATTCAAGATATTTAGTCTGTCCATCCCCATGTCTTATATAGGATGATCATCTCAAAAGGAATACGATGGGAGGACCCCGTGAGAATTACAAAATGATCATCACTGACATCTACTAGTATCATGACCAAGACACATACAAGACAAACAGAATGGAAACCATGATTCATAGAATATGTTTTGATACGAATGTAGTTTGGCTTCAACCATGATGCTGATGAAATCCAACAGGTCCTTGGAGGTGTAGACTTCAATACAAATTCTAGGAGAAACTAGATGGAAAACAGTGAAGGTAGTATGATCTGAGAAGAGGAATAACCCCACCATATTTTCGATCAAAAAAAGAATAATGAGATTCTAAAAAATGTAAGGGAATACCAGGAAGGGAAATATATATCACTGTGATTGGGGAATCACACCTTAGATGAAAATCTAATGACCACCAAAAGAGGGAAAACAAAATCCAGAAATAATGCATGGAGCATTTTCTTAAGCATAGATTTGTTCTTCTTTGTTCACAAAACATATCATGATATTTCTATGTGTGTTTAAAATATATATTTGTTTATATGTATATATAAATTTAAATATTCATATATGTGTATATATATATATCTCTGTATGTGTGTGTTTATATATATATAAGTATATATATTTTTATATATATTTATTTATATATGTGTGTATGTGCTTACATATACTAATATATTTATATATATCTAAATATATATTTACACTGATGCATGGAAATGGGATATATAAATATATATTTTAAATGGTGTTTCCTGAAAAATTCACTAATTTAATGAATTCTCTAAAAAATATCCCTAATTTAGCGATGTTTTTTAAAAAATGTTTCTAATTAAATCACATTTTTCACAAAACATCACTAATTTAGTGATGTTTATCAAGAAACCTCAGTAATTTAGTGACTTTTTTCAAGAAATATGACTAAATTAGCGACATTTTTAAAGAAATGATGCAAAAATAGTGAACTTTGTTGGAAACATCACCAAATCAGTGATGTTTTTGAAACAATGTTGTTGAATTAGTGACTTTTTTAGGGAACACTGTTAAAATAAGGAATTGTTCATGAAAATTCGCTAAATTAGAAACATTTCATAAAAAATCTCACAGAATTTAGAAAAAGTAGCAACATTTTTTAAAAACCTCACAAGAAAACATTGCTAAATTATAGTTTTTTATTGTTTTTACATCAAAACATTTATATTTTTATGAAAATGGTCTGGGAAACATTTATTCAAAATAGACCGCATCATATAACTATTTTTTTAACTTTTTCTACAAAGTTAAACACTCTTACATATGGTGTATCACAAATCTAAGGGTATATCTTACACAAAAGAAAAACATATTTATGCGGTAAACCGTACGTAAGGATTTATTTAATTACATAATGTAAAAGACCCTACCTTTGGGTAATTTATTTCATATGGTCTAGTTAAATTTTATGGAATATGTTATGTAATAACTATAACTCTATGATCTATTTTTTTGCAACCCATGATTTATTCACAGTTGAAAATATCAAATATCTTATCTTGCATCATAGAATAAAACCTCTAGTTTTCACTGTATCATACCTTACAATACAAACTAGTTATACCTTAGGAGTAGTAATGAAAATTATGTTATCCTGTAACATAATGTCAGGAAAAGTGATCTGGATATACAAAAGATTTCATTCTGGTATTTCAGATCGTATGATGCGATATGACCTCAAGAACAATATGATAATTTTTTTTTATTAAAACTAGTAAAAGAATATATTTATTGATTGATTAATGTGTCTCTTAGACCTCCGAAGGGTTTTGGGAGATCATCAAATTATCATGTAGTGAAAGAAACCAATTATAATCATGATATATCATCAATAAAACTAACATGTAAATTAATAACATAAAGTAATAGGCATACCTGAAATATAAAAAGATTAATTCTTGACGAACATGAAAGTGTTTTCATGGTTTTAATCTCCTAGAAACAACCATTAAAATATTTATTACAAAGGGATGGAATTGGACACTAAAATCCATGTTCATTATTAGAAGACCTCATGGTTTTCTCTGGGGTGTTGTATCCTTATCACCAAAGAGAAAATTAGAACTATTAAAAAGAGAGTTTTGGACATAGCACATCAATGTCAAACATATCCAATTGGGGGATTGTATCCCATTATATAGGATCCCTTAATTCAATGATGGGGATCTAGTATCAGCATCTATCACATGAAAACCATCATGAATTACCCATAATGAATTCCCATTGGAGGTATAGATTGTTTGAACATTTCGAATAAATTTTCATGGCATAATGAATCTAATCATTGATTTATAACCAAGGGAAACCATGTGGTTTACTTGGAATTAGCCATTCACTCACCTCATATATCATAATACCATCATACACTATAATAGATTTTGGTAGTGGAATCCTAATTCTGGTTATTATATTTACATATCATTATGTATGATATAAATTACATGCATATCATAGGCCATGAATCAAGGGATATTATACAACAAGATATCCCAATTTTAGTTATTTTAAAAATGAATTATTAAATATTTATTGGATTAATAATAATAATAATAGTAAATAAAAATAAATATTTGATTGAATTATTAAATTAAATTATCTTCTTTCCATATGAAGATTTAATTTTATACTTCAATTACTTTTCTTCTATCGTGCAGAATTGAAAAATATTATACTTAATTATAGTAAGGGATTAATCTGGGGTTAAAGAATCTATGTTAATCAAAATCCCTTTTCTAATAATCCTCAATGGATTCTTTATCTAATGTGGATTTTTTATTATTGGTGGATAATTATTTTTATTTGTTAACTTAGTTTGAGGTAAGTGGAACATTTATTATTAATGATTCCCAATAATTATTTCATTGTGTAATAATAGCTAAATTCATCCCTTTCATATATTCATAATTATTGTTGGATATTATTTTGAATTCATTTGGTTTTTCAGATATTTCACTAAATTTCATTATTGAGTCTATGTTTTCACTATCCTTATATACACTACCACCAAAGTGGGTTTCCGCAGCGCCACCCTTTAACAGCGATAAAAAATGTGCTAATAAAGTGGGTACCTTTATCAGTGCTAAAAAAACACTATTAAAAGTGACCCTTTATCAATGGTTTTTTTATCCCTAATAAAGGCACCCCTTTATCTATGGTTTTTTAGCACTATTAAAGGGGCCCCCATTATCAGCACTTTTTTTAGTAGTGCTGATTAAGGGGGGGTTTATCCGAGCTTTTTCCCTAACATTGATAACATGTATATTTAAAAAAAAACATAAATAAATATTGATATATAAGTATATTTATATTTATATAAATATAATATATATTTTTTAAATATGTTTTAGATCGATTTGATATGTGGTAGATGCAAAACAGACACCCGGAGCGGAAATTTTTGTCGTTTGGAGGGATTAAGGACCTTTTCGTACTATGGAGAATATGATAAGGTGCTCTAGTGGTCACTGGGGTGTATGTCTAGTCATAATATTTTATTTGATATGTGGAAGAGGAAAAACGGACACCCAAAGCAGAAGTTATGGAAAAATAGACACCCAGAGCCAAACTTATTTCTGTCTTGAGGTATTTTGGGCTTTTTGAGCTTTGAAGAATGTGAGAAAAGTTTTCAGTGGTAACCAGAGTGTGTATAATTTCACAATTTTTTATTTGATATGTGGTTGAGCCAGAAAAGGCACCTGAAGTAGAAGTTATTATTGTTGGTAATTGAGCAACCCTCCTAGCACCTAAAAACCTAAGAAACCCACAACTTGCTAAAATGACAATAACTTATACTTTGGGTGTCCGTTTTAGTACTGTGACCATTAAAATCAAAGCTCGTGAGAATAGTGAAGATCAAGTACTATCAAAACCATGATAAGATCAAAAAAATGGAATATATATCAGTTATACCACTCAAAAAAATCCAACTTCAAACGGCAATAACATTCGCCCTGGGTGTTCGTTTGGGCTCTACCACATATCAAATTGAAGGCAGCGAAGATATATAGTGATATGGATTACTCAAACATACTTGCATTCATGCTCTTGTCTCTAAAACCCCCAAAAAATAAAAAGGCCTCCAATACTCTGTTTTCCTGTCTGGTGCCCTGTCAAATTTCTCTTAAAACGACAATAACTTCTGATTCATGTGTCTTTTTGGCCTCCTCCACCTGGTATATTGTATTTCATTACATGATATTTGGTTTTACTAGTCATGATGCTGAAATAGACACCCAGATCAGAAGTTATGCATGTTTTAGTGACTCTGTAGTTTGTTATGTCTTTCAAGCCCCCATTTCTAGCACTTTTGTCCTGTCTGCTGTTTTTTCAAACAGATGTATCTTAGGATATGCTTTTCTATTTAATCTCAAAACCTATCATATAAAATCTCATTTGATGATATTATATTTGACTAGTCATAGAGCTGAAACGCACTCTTGGATCATAATTTATTGTCGTTACCATGAGTTTAGTGTTTATTTGACTTTCTAACTGTATTTACGGGTTTTGAGGGTTTCTCCATTTTTTACCAGTTTTTCAGGTTTTCAGGGATTTTTATCATTTTTCATAATGTACTACTATTTATAATAAAATATATAAAAATATATAAAAAAATGTATATATTCACACATAAAAAATTAATTTTATACATAAAAAATTAATCATATTTTCATATAAAATTTTTTCTCATTATATAAGCCTTATCTAAATAAAACACTAATATCCATTTTATTTAAAATACAAATTTATGAATATTTATATAAATATATAATGTGTACATGTGTATATATATATATATATATATTTGTGTGTCTGTATTGACAAATCGATATATATTATCTATATATTTTAAACATATGTATATAGATATTAATATATAATATAAGCAAATTTATATAAATATGTATAATTATAATTACATTTACACATATAATATATGTGTGTTTGTGTGTGTGTGTGTGGTATATATGTATTTATTTATTTATAAACACACACACAAAACATACTTTATAAATTTATGTCAAACTGATCTTATAAATAATTATTAATATACGAAAAAATATTTTAATATATAAATATAACTACATATATTAATATATATACATATATATATATATTAATATACAGATATATATATATATATATTAATATAACTATATATATATAACCAAATATATATATTAATATTAATATATATATATGGTAATATAAATATATATTAATATACGAGTAAATATAATTATATATATATATATTAACAAATGAAGAGAAAGAAAATATGGTGGAGTGGTAAAGGCTTAGGCATGCAGGCAATAGGTCCCAAGTTCTTTTCTAGAGGGAGACAGGTCACGCCTGTGGGTGGGGAATAAGGTCTACCACTGTTAAAGGGGGTGGGGGTGCTGTTAAAGGGGGTGGGGTGGCTGGGGTGTGTGGGCTGGGGTGGGGTCACTGTTAAAGGGGAATTCAAGCAACGTTGAAACCCCTCCCCAAATTGAAGATATATATATATATATATTAATGTTTCTTAAACTTTTATCATCACTTTTTAAAAAATTGATGATGAAAATGGTCTTTTGTCAGTGCTAAAAAATCCCTGATAAAGGACCCATTTATCAATGATTTTTTTTACATCCAATAAAAGACCCCTTTTATTTGCGCTTTTTTTAGTGCTGTTATAGGGGACCCCTCCCCCATATTCACCTCAATTAATAGCGCTTTTCTAGCACTATTAATGCCCTTTTCTCGTGCTGATAAAGGCCATATTTGTAGTAGTGATAATGATTCTCCTTCAATTTTGGTGCATTAGAAAGATTAATAGAGTACATTATGGGTTCAAACAAGGTGGAGGGGGAATTGAGTTCAGCTTTTAGTCGAGGCATAGTTGGAGGAGGGGGTGGAAACAATGTCAATATAGTTAAATTAATGTTTCTACTTTTATATATTCTTCCAACAACATGATATATAGTATTCAGTCACAATGATTGTTTGTCTCAAACTCAATTTATTCATTATCATTTGCCCAAAATAGAATATTTCTCAAATAATTTCACCATGTGTATCATAAATCATGGGCTTTTGGGTTATATGGATAATTAAATGTCACACACCATGTAACTATGGGAAACATGATGTGTATCAAGGGATCAAGATCTTGGACATGTATTATGCGTACATTCCATGAAAATGTGTCAAACCTACACATCATTTACAACATCATATGCACCGTGTATACCAGAATGAGTATCTTAGTGCATAGATTTTATATAAAAAGTGTTCCTATGGCCCCATATATCATGTACTTCTTAGAGATTCCATTTATAGATGTCGAGGTGACTCCGTATGTATAAATATCACACTCCATCCTTCCTGAGAAGTTTTACATTTTGTGTACTATAAATACATACAATGTAATATTCAACATTATATGAATACTCTTGAAAGTACTTGATCATCCCTTATATATATACCTACACTATATATACCCTATTGGGACATGACTTGTATTGGGATTTTTTAATTATTTTTCACGATTCCATGAATGTGGGTAAAATTGAGAGATATGGATAATATATTATAATTATTTCTATGCATATAGCATGATGGTATGATCCTCTTGGTCATTGAAAACTATTTACATTGTGTTTTGGAATAGATTAATGATCATAGCTCTATCTAGGCGGAGGAAAGGTTCAGGTGATACATTTAGATCATATATGGAGTTCAGGTACTCTATCATGAGTCAAGGAATAGTCATCTATGCATTGGTTTAGGTACTCCATTATTTAAATTATTATGATAGGTTGCAGTCCCCCATATAATATATAGAGTTTTTACTCCCCTATATCACATGGATCAATCCTTTTTCAATAGAGGTAGTAATCACACATATATTGGGGCATAGTCATCCATAGGGTTCAGTTACTCTCCCATTCAATATTAATTCTCTTTGGTGAATCATGTTCCCCCAATACTAAAAATGAGAGGTGGCTTAGAAATTTTAATAGATGTTAAATTTGGTTTTATAGTTCTCAATGTATTTCTAGTTTATTTAGTAGATTAATTCTATGAAGTTGAGTTGGGGAAATTGATATTTAGCTTGACCATTGTAATCTTCTTTCCTTAAATAATATCTAGTACATTTTGGTTTATTCTTGTTTCCCTTGGTTTGGATTTCAGATGAATTATTGTTTTATTTTTTAGGGTATCCTACTGGGTATATTTATACCCACCCATGCATGATCCTAATTCTCACATGTATTGTTTCCATTCATATGTTGGAAAATTGTCATATTCGTTAGAACACACAAATCTAGTGAAACTGGTAGAGTTTGAGGTTGGTAGCGTATGGTGGTACATTGAAAAAATAGTAGCTAACAAAGTTCATTATTGTATTCTTTATAATGAGTGGGTTTATACCCATACATATAGACTGATGTAGCTAGTGGTGATAATACCATTTGTATATGTTTCCTTTGATGTTAGCCTTAGTGGCATTGTATCATATAATTATTGTATTACATTTAAATTTTTTATATAGTTCACTTATATATTTTATATTGATGGTAGTTACTAGATATTTCATGTGTATTTGAATTATATTATAGTTCGAGGATGTTATAGGCTAAGGCCTCTCGTATATATATTCAGGCCTTTTTGGTGCTAGTCACAAACTCTCAGTTCTAAAGATCCTGTTTTTTAGGGAGATATGGGCTTTATCATTGCCTAAAATCTCTAATTTCTACATCAAAGATAAAATCTATGATATTTTATAAGTTTAAAAAAATTTGATAAAATATAAAATTTATCATCACTAGATTTAGTGATAATAAAATGAATTTTTAACACTAATTTTAATAAAAAAAGACTTTTATCAGCTATATTTCTAGAACTCATAAAAGCCCTCAATTGTGGTAGTGTGTTGTTATATGAAAAACACACATTAGAAGGAGAAATAAGAATATATAATTAAACTATAAATAAATTTACAATACAAACATTTCAATAAGTTACAGATACATTGTTATGTTCATTGAAATCATTTACAATTTCTAAACAGCTAAAAAACAATACAAATAATAGAATATCGAGTGGACCTGTATTACACTACCCTTTAGACCAATTCCAATAAAGACCAATCATGCTACCATTTTTTAAACACACCACCCTGAGCTCAATGAAAATTAGTGTGTATCTAAAATAAAAAACAATGATTATTTTAGTAATACTATAATGAAATAAATTAGACACAAATAAGATATAATAATGTATAAGAAAAATAAAAAAAATGAATAGTAAAACATAATACATAAATAAGAAGGATAATATAATACATAAATAAAACATATTACAAAGTAATGCAACACTCACAATGCATCTACTTTGTTTTGACTATATAACCCACTTTCAGTCATACTGATCACACCACATGTAAAATCGATGTGTAGTTAATTTCAACATATCACAAATAGAAAACCAATCATTTTAATAAATTATTATGAAAATAAAAACTTGTTTTATCTATTTTGAATACGTGAATCTCATTTTGAACTAAAATAAAACTTTTAAATTGAAAAAAAACATACTTTTAGTTATACTAGTCTTGACACATATTAAATTGATATGTGGTTAAGTCCTATTTTTCACAAATGAATAATGAATAATTTTTCAAATGAATCATGACAATTCAAGTGTGGTTTCTCTGTTTTGATTATGTGAATTGTGATTTCATCTGAATTTTTTCTTTTAAATGAAAACACACAATTTCTATCATACCAGTCACATCATGTGTTAGATTGATATGTGTTTTATTCCTACACCCTAAAAATTAATTACATATTTTTCCTATAATTTATATTCAATAAAATGGATTTTCCTCATTTTTGAATATGTTACTTGTTCTTTGAACTAAAATGTAACTTGTAAATAGAAAACATGCACTTTTAGTGATACTTGACACACCATGAGTTAGTTTTAAATGATATTAATTCCTTTGAATTGAAAAAGAATTATTAGTAATTTACTAAATTATCAAGACAATACCATAATATTTTATCAGTTTTTTGTATGTGTCATGCATTGTAGACAATGATTTCACTTTTAAATTAAAACATGCACTTTAAGTCATATCGTACACACAATGTGTTAGATTGACATGGGGTTAATTCCTACATTTCACAAATTAATTTTAGATATTTTCTTGAATTATCAATATAATCCGAGTTTATATTCTTAGTTTTGAGAATGTGACATGTTTTTTGAACTCAAATGTCACATTAAAATCTGAAACATGTACTTTTAATAATATCAGCCACACTATGAGTCAGATTGATTTGAGAATAATTTTTAGATATCAAAAATAAATTATCAATATTTTATCTAAATTATCAGGAAAATATGAGCATGTTTTCATAGTTTTTATTATGTGACTAGTGTCGTGAACTAAAATGTCACTTCTAACTTAAAACACTAATATTCATTCATACTAGCCGCATCAAGTGTCATATTTATGTGCACTTAATTCCCATATGTCAAAAATTATTTAATGATATTATATATAAATTATTAAGATAGTATAACTATTTTTGATTGGTTGTTATTATGTAATGGTCATTTTAAACTAAAATTTTACTTTAAAACTAAAAACATGAACTTTTGGTCATATTAACCACAATGTGTTTCTAATTGAGTTGAGATTAAACCATACAAATTATAAATAAATTATTGATTTTTTTCTAAATTATTAAGAAAATTCTAGTGTGTTTTCATGGTTTTGAGTATGTGATATGAATTGTGAAATAAAATATCACTTTTAAATAAAAACATTCAATTTTAGTGACGATGGCCACATAGTGTGTCGGATTAATGTGTGATTAATTCAAACATGTCACAAATTAATTATTCATCTTTTTCTTAATTTTAATAGATTATTTTATTGTTTTTTATATATTTGGAGTGTGTGAGACATATTTTAAAATAGAATGTCACTTTTAAATGGAAACACATAATTTTAATCATAACATCCACACCATGTTTCAGATTGATGATTAGTTAATAATACACATAAAAATGAATTATTAAACTTTTGCATAATCTATTAACACAATTTGTGTTAATTTTCACAATCTTGAGTATAAGACACATGTTTTAATGTAAATTTTCAATTTTAAAATGAAAATATTCACTATCAATCATACCAGCCTCACAATGTGTTAGATTGTTGTTGGTTTACTACCTACAAATCAAGAATAAATTGTGGATATTTTTACAAAAGTATTAATATAATCTGACCATGTTTACCCAGTTTTGATTATGTGATGTGAACTTTGAACTAAAATGACACATTTAAAACAAAACACATATTTTCAGTTATACTGAACACACCATGTGTCATATTTATGTTAATTTAATTCATACATTAAAAAAATGAATTATTAATATTTCTCTAAATGTATTCAAGAAATTTTAGTGTTTTTTCTTATTTTTTAGTATGTGATGTGTATTTTTAACTCAATTGTCACTTTTAAACTAAAAACATGCGTTTTCAGTCTTACTGGATAGTCCATGTTTCATTTTGATGTGAGACTAATTCTTACACATAAAAAAATTCATTTTTTCTCTAAATATCATGGAATTCTAAGAATGTTTTCCTTGTTTTCAGTATATCACATACATTGTGAATTAAATTGTCACTTCTAAATTAAAAAATTCACTTTTAGTCATACGAGCCACACCATGTATCATATTGATGTGAATATAATTCATACACATCAAAAATTTATTGTTAATATTTTTCCAAATGTATCAAGAAAATTCATGTGATTTTTTCATAGTTTAGTGTTTGTAACATATATTGTGAACTAAAATGTCACTCTTTAATAGAAATAATTCACTTTCAGACATACCTATCACACAGTGTGTCATACTGAAATGAGATTAATTCTTTCATATAAATAATGAATTATAAATCTCTATCCAAACGTTTCAAGAAAATCCTAGTGTGTTTGGTTTGTTTTGAGTATGTGATGGGTGTTATGAAATAAAATGTCACTTTTAAATGAAAATATGACATTTCAATCATACTGGCCACATTACGTGTCAAATTAATGTATAGTTAATTCCTATATACAAAAAAATGAATTATCAATATTTTTTCTAATGTATCAAGATAACCCAATTTCATTTGCTCAATTTTGAGTATGTGATGTAGTTTTTAACTAAAATGTCATTTTAGATCTACCTATAATCCTTTCAATAATTTTATTTTTCATTAAGCTTTCCATATTAACATTTTCATCCCTAGTTATTATTATAATGTGTACAAACCATAGTTATCTAGTCTAAGACATCTTATTATCAATCAGATCCACTATAATTTTCTCTCAAATACATTAATTTCTAAACTTAAACATATTAGTATTCCCACATATACATATACATATTATCATATATCCTATAATTTGTTTTTAGGGTTTCTCATAAAAGTAAAATACTCACTACGAAATAGATTACATTGTATAATAACAATATAAAAAATTTACCATTCAATTTCAAAGGAGTTTTATGAACATAAAGCACCCTAGAAGTTTTTCTCCATTTTATCCATCCAGTTTGTATTATATGAGTGACACCTGTCTTAATATCTCTATCACATTATAGAAATGATTCTAAATTTTAAAAATTATCAAAATTTTATATTATATGGAATTTAATTCTCATGTATATAGCATTACTATGTAATCCTTTTCTAAAAGAACACATTAAATATTACATCATATCACTACTAAGATGGAAAAATTTGGATTCTAAAGTAACTCTTTTTAACTATAATATAAAAGGATAATAAAATTAACTAAAAATGAATTAGATAATCACACTCTTCACGATCATTGAGAAATAAAAATATTATAAATATGATAATAAATCACCACTTTATGATATTTGTAAATACTATGAAACCATGTAATAAAATTGATCATTCTAAAACAAATAAATTTTAATGTTTGAATAGGTAGATTGTATAAAGTACCGGTAGAAGTAGAAAAATATAAATAATAAAATAGTTAATATATATTTTAAACAAAAGTATAATTATATTTGAAAATACCTCTTTAGGGATGAAAATTTGTAGATGGAATATGAATTATTTCAAAAAAATTATAAATGTAACAACCAAAATTGATGTGATTACATTGTTTTGGAAACTACATTAAACATTGAGAAAAACAAGTATTTTATATTTTTTATAGTGAAATATTATTATATATACCTTAATAGTTATCCATTAATAGAAATTCATAGGTTTCTTATCCGCATTTAACATCCTCATAGCTCGGGTTTGATGATAAATAAACACATCCCGATAATAAAAATAAGCTTATTAAAATATAATTTAAAACTTATGCTTTGCAGTTTATTTGAAAAAAGATGAATTTAGTGTATTGAAAATTCATAATGGACATAACATGTGGTTTATTTTATTGGATATTAATGTATTGGATCCCAAAAAATATTTATTTAGAGTATCCAAATTGATCACAATGTGCATCCAGTGATTCCTAATGAAAATAAAATAAGTAATTAAAAATGAAAATATATTTTATACAAATAGAGTATAAAGTTTTACCCATTCATTATATGTATTAATAAGAGATTTTTATATATTATTATCCTTTAAAATACAGTGGATTCTTGGTGTTCTATTACTAAATTTTAATTTTATTCCATTTATATCCTTTCTATAGAGGTGACCTGAGGACTAACAAATACACATTTTTCTTCATAAGGTATTCCATTTTTGATTGTGTGATATAAATTCATATAGAAAATATAAAAATTATTGAACTATAATTAATATATTAGAACAATTATTAGAAAACATATTTTGATAATTTAACTAATGTATAATTTCACAACCAAGGATCCTAGACAATCACTCTTGATAATATCTTTAACATTCTCAAGACCAATAATTTCAATAATGGAATCGAACTAAATTTGTTCTTCATATTAAATATGGGACATATTTTTATCTTAGAAGATTTTTTCTTGATGAATTTGTAATTATAAAAAATAAGCCTATGTAATTGGTAGGGTTAAGGTACTCTTATATGGCCCTTTCAATCTATTATTTGATCCTTTAGATTGTATTGATTCAAACTTCCATTTCCCCTTCTATTTATCCTCATGTAATAACATGCCTATTTTCAAAAACCTGTAAATTAATTGTAAGTGATTTTTCAAATAAATTAAATTGTAAATGTCATGGATCATTATCATTAGGTATCTTTATAATATTAAATGGTCATTCTTTAAATTTTTTAATAGAATGGGTAACCGTGTGAACATCAAGTTCATAAAGTTGAACTGATAGCTCAGTTCTTTTCTTATGAGCTACATGAATACCTACTCTCGTGTGATCTTTTCGAATATATTTATTTTTTACAGTATATCAAAGGATATTTTATATTGTACCTCTCACAATAAGGTAATGACTGGGTGATGATACATATAAATCACAATAAATTTTTAACCATTAGAGTTTTAATACATGAAAGTTATTTTAAGTGGTTTTATACACATTTATCATAAACTATTAGTTAAAAATTGATTATATTAGGTAAGGTAGGTATTTTATGGGAATTTCAAGATTAAAAACTTGTGGGTGTATCTTTCTGTTTTGGTTATTACTATGTTGGTTATTCTCATAGTTCCCTTCAAATAAATTCCTTATCAGATCTTCCTACCGAATCACTTTTTTAGAGAATCTATTTGTTTTTTATGTATCTTCGTATCATCTATTTATATCTTTTATTTATCCTAATATGTTTGAGGTGACACTCCACCTTCAACTCTAAATAAGAAAAACTATTTTGGATTCTATAAAGAAACTAGATATAATTGTTCATTGGGTTCAATAGATGACAATTCTTATGACTAATCCCAAAAAAACAATAAATTAAGTATTTATTGTTATATATAGTTTTAAAGTAGAAATTTTTTTTATTATGTCATACTTACACATGATTAACATAATTACTGTATTTTTTTCAACTATTGATTGTCCTTTTCCATTTACACGATCCTCCTTCAATAGAATATAACGTGGTATAGAAGTGGCTTGATCTTTGGATTCATTAATTGGTATATAAATAAAGGGATATAATAATAAAATTGTTATATATATATATATAATTTTTAATATAGATTTAAAATACATACCATTGTTATTTAAGTGAAGTGTACCCCATTCCTTATTTATGGTAGGGGTATAATGGGTTTGATGCATGATGCTTATTTTTTATACTCCATTATTGTATCATAAAATAAAAAACCTGAATCAAATTGATTAATATATATGTAAAATAAAATAAAATAAAATAATACCAATTGTATTGTTCCTTAAATTATTCATCCCCTTGAAAATCAATAAAAAAATATCAGTTTAATTGGTTTATACTGTTTCTGTATATAGTTGGTTGGTGGGGTTTTACTTTCCCCTCATCATACCTAAGATGATGTTTCTTAATTAGTGTCTAAAGTTATATATGATCCTTTATAGTGACCATTAGGATGAATTTAGTCAAAAAATATTGTAATATAAATATACTATATTAGGAATAATGAAGAGAAAAGTAACATTTCATTATTATTTTAGTAAAATAGTGAAATTATATCACAGTGCTACCCTAATTTCTTCCCAGTGTTGCCTTTAATATAGGAACAACATTTTTCTATGTGTCAATATCAATCAGTATGTGAATTAAAGTACTTAACGTAATATAAATAATGAAAATAGACATGTTGGGGCCCGTAGGTCGACCATATGCAATCCATCCAACATTAAATTTTTGACCATTACTTTTGTCCTTAATATTTCTAACTAACTTCATGACGCAATGGAACACCTGTCTTCTTTCTTCTATATATTTTTCACTTTATAACATTTTCTCAATTTCAATTCTAGTAATATGTTATTCTTTGAGGCTGGTAGCATCAAATTTTTTTTAAACCATTATTTTTATCATAAAATTAAACATTTTATTTGTATTACTTAAAACAATAGCAAACACATACTATTATGAAGAAAAACATTGTATATGAAAATAATAATTAGAGAAATTTGACATGTTCCTTGAACTCGTTTTTATTTAATTATTGAAGGGATTTCCCCCTTTATCATGTATCATACTTGTGGTTTTCTCTAATATACAATACATCATCTACATTTGGACCACTGCGAAATGATTGAGGCATTCCAACGACATATTCATCCTCTAAGAAATTTTGATTTTAACTTATAGTTGTTTTATCCAATAACAGAACAATTGAAAAAAAATTATAAGATCTTGGTCATAAAATTCTTGTAATTTCTATGATTCTGTTATAAAAGGATCAACCTTATACCCTTCTTTACTGAAATTCATATTCATGGATCCCAATTTATCGATTTTAACATCATTCCTATTATCAATCCATTTTAATCAAAATAACATCTCTTGGAATGTTATATAATTCAACTCCTTTATTTTTTCAATGATTCAAAAGTAAAAAACTTTCATGTAAATTAGATTATAATCCATATAACTAGAGACATGCATAACTTTTACCACCTGAGTTTCTATTTTGTATCTTACTATGTTCATATTATTCTTTTTTACAGAACATATAACTATTGATTATATTACTACTATAAGATAATACATGTAAACTTATCCTTATGGTTGTCCATAAAAGTAATTCAAAAAATAAATTCATATTTTTAGACAACTCATTAAAAATATTGTCTCAAAACCATCCTATAAATTGATGATTATATGTATTTGAAATCCAATGTTCAGCCCTCGATGTATTCAAATACATAATAATTACGTTTTTTAGTTCCAAAATATGGCACAAAATTTATACTATTATATAAAAATTAAATGTGAACCTATTCCCGCTATGTAATAATAATTTTGATAAAATCTCTTTCAGAAATTACACTACCCCAAAGGCATCCATTATGTTGGCATTTTAGGAGACCAATGCTATAAAAATTGGATAGTTAGATAGTAAATAATTCAATGACTTACACAAAAATATATCGATCTATAATATAACCTTCTATCTAACTTAAATTTTTTATGTACACTTTTAATGTCTTCATATACATTTCAATGAGGTATACCCATCTGTAATGTACAATACCTTATAGTCAGATCTCTCTAACCAAGTCAGCTATTAAGTAAATCATTTTATCAAAGAATAGTAGTGGTAAAAACATCTCCAATTAATATAATATGACAACAAGTTCATTTTACATAGTTGTAAACTTCATCGGGTCTATGAATTTACTTCATATAACATTGAAAAATAATCAAGGCCTGATTAATGTGTGTCAGATACTTTTATATAGATCCCAATTTAAAGCTAGAGGCATTAAATCTTACATAAAAACAAGAAATTCATATGATTTTAAACCATATAACTTCAAGTCAGTCATCAATATAATATTATTTATATATAATAAATAAAATTTAGTAACCTTTACATCATTATGGTAGTTGAGATATAGAAATATGTTTTTCCTATAAAAAGTGTATGTTATTAGAAAAATAAAAGTATTTCTTTCACCATATATTTGTTCCAAATCTTCCCTTATCATCATATCAATAATGTAAAACCTGGACCTAATAAAATATATTTTTTTAGGTGAATTTTTTAATTTTCCAATAACACTATTAAATAAATCTTTTTTTATGTTCATGACATAAATAAAATATCTTATGCATAAAAAATCTGTTAAATTAATTAAAAAAACTGATCACTTTTTCCAACCTGTATTTTTTGGGTATTTAAAAAGGGTTTACCAAAAATGATGAAAATATACTTTACATTCAAAATTTTTTCACCACATGTTAATATAGAAGGTGTTGTACCCTCTTTTGAATCTCTTTCAAATGATGTTGTACAAGATCGATATTTATGTCGTCAGGGTAAAAACTTTCGATGACCTAGAAACACTATCTTCAAGGAATACTTCAACCTAACTATGTTTATTCCTTATTCAAAAATACAACACCCTAACACTCCATTAAATATAAATCCACTAAAATTTTGAAACGAAATAATTAGTTTATCATCCCAAGAAACATGTCTCTCAGTGTAAAATCTTCATTTATTTGAGTATCATAAAATGTTACATTTGAATCCCACATCAATTTTAGATCATTAATTAAAAGATAAATTTAGACATCAATATCATTACTAGGTTGTTTTGGATTAGATATAAGAAGAGATAATATAATGTACTTAGGATTCATGTATAAACATGTTAGAAATTCATAATTTAGTAACATACCCAACTATATAATATGAGTGATATTTTATACACAAAAAAAGGATTCATTACACATATAAATAACTCAATATGAAGGATTATTAGCACTTTTTCAAATTTAAGATACTCATGATAAATTTTATTCCACTAAGGAGAGTATATTAGGTAATAATGTTTCCCATATTTATTTATGGTATCAATATTCCATGTGAATTTCCATGTAGTTACCTCAATTGATATCATGTGACGGGTCATGAATATACCTTCTCATCTATGAAATATGGAATGATTCATGTACTTGACCTAACTACAATGGTAAGGCCATGAAAAACACCACCTCACTTACCCTATTTAGTAATTGGAATGGTCCAATGATCCTCAAAGATAAATTTCCACCCCATCCAAATCTACGCAATACATGTCTAGGTGAGACATTTAATAACTCATGGTTTCCCTCCTAGAACCCCTGATTCCTTCTTCATCAATCCACATAGAACTTATGACATCACTTTGCGGTCCCCATCCACTCCTGGATGATCTACACATTCTTGATCATCACTTTCACCAACATTGGTTCCATGAGTTTTGAATCCCCTGGATCAGTCTAACATACTGGTGACATGTAGGGTATCTCATACAATTCCTCTAATGGTTCCATATAGATGGAGGAATGATAGTTGTTATTGTATCAAAATTACACCAATGTTTGGTAATTCTCTCAGCTAATATCAATGTCAAACATGAAATCCTACAACATTTCCTCCAAAACATGAATGGTCCACTCAATCTGGCTATCAATATGGGGGTGAAACATCATGCTTAAACACGACTATGTCCCAAAGGCCACCTAATAATCTCTCCAAAATAATAATTTGGAATGAGAATCACTATCTAGAATGATCATTGAAGGAAACCCATCAAGCTAGACTATCTCTTGTATGTAAATTCATCTCATACTCTCACTAAACTCTACTCTCAGATAGATTGGAGGTGGTCTGACTTGGTGAGATAGTATAAAATTAACCTGATGAAATCATGTCCTCTTGATATTCATGGAATAATCATCAATAATTCCATAGATATACCATCCCACTTCTACTATGGGCCATAAAGGGGTTGAGATAAAACTATTGAAACCTAGTTATTATCCTTCACATGCTAACATGTGATACATTGAGAGAAAAAATCTTCTACATACTTCTTCATATCTGGCCACCAAAACTAACACCTCAGGTCTTGGTACATCTTCACCACACTTGGATGCACCACCAAGGAGTGTGTATAGAACTCACTCAGAACCTCCTCAGGCAAGATCAAAATCAACATCTTCTGTCCTATTAAAAGGATAACATTTTTTCCACATTTATAAAATCAAACAAGAGCACATCCAATGGATATATGAATACACATGGTTTCATAGTCAGTATGTCCATTCTGATCCTACATAACATTTTGTATAAGTGGATGGGTAACAACCATAGATTAGAAATAATATTCACTATACTCATCCACAAAGGATAATTGTAACGAGGATAACTACTCTAACACCTCGACCAACAAATATAAATGAGATCTCTTGTTGAGAGCATCTAGCACCATATCCCCCTCATTTAGAGTATAAAGTATCCCAGAGTCATAATCCTAGAAAAACTATAGCCATCACCTTGGTCTTAAGTTAAGATCCTTCAAATATAATATATTCTTGAGACTCTTATGATCATAATAGATGATAAACTGGTCACCCATAAGGTTATTTCACCACATCTTTAGGGAAAATACTATCATTGCTAGCTCTAGATTGTGGGTCACTATGTTTTTCTCATGTAGTCTCAAATTTTGGGACCCAGATTCAATCACTACCTACCTTTACATTATAAAAAAACCATTTCTAGCCCCGGAGGTATTTTTGAACACTATGTACTTGATACCCTCCTATAGAAGTCTCAAAATGTGGGAAATCATCAACCTCAAAATAAAATCCTAAAATGACTACTGGAACCTATTTTTACACATGAAAGGCTACCCCTTCTTGGTAAAATTATTTAAAGGTGATGATAACCAAGATAAATAGGGAACACTTATTCAATATTATCCTATCATCCAAATGAATCTTTTCACCTCCGTCAGACTCTTGGTTGGATCGCATGCTAATATCACCTCAACCTCTACTAGGTAAACTAAAACACCCTATTTTGAGATGAAATATCCTATAAAGTAGACCACTCTAATATAGAACTTATACTTCACGATCTTCCCATAAATCTGGTTCTCTATGAGTATGTCCTGGACTATCCTTGAGTGTCTCGCATGCTCCTCCTCGGATACTGACTATACTAGGATATCATCGATGAAGACCGCCAAAAACTTCTCTAAGAAATGTTGAATTATCTGGTTCATGGTTCCTATAAACCTAGTTGGGGAATTCTTCATGCCAATAGGTATCACCAATTAATTTAAATTACCCTAATAAAATTGGAATACCATCTTCATTCTATCCTCATCTCGTACTCTGAGATGTTGATATTGTGATTTGAGGTCAATCTTTGAGATCCATCTTTCCCCTCTCAACTGGTAAAATTGTTCATTAATCCTTGGTAGTGGATACTTATTCATTATGTTCACTTCGTTTAGAAGATGGTAATCTACACAAAACATCAAGCTCTCATTTTTCTTATTAGTGAACAACATTGGGGCTACTCAGGGTGAATAACTGGGTCTCAAAAATCCCTTCCACTATAAGTATTTTAAATTCATATTTATCTCATGAATCTCAATGAGAGACATATGATATGATGTATAGATATTAAGGTAGTACCTATGTAAAATTCAATGCATAATTCTATATCTACGTGGAATGGTAATCCCATCACATCCTCAGTAAAGATGTCCTCATACTCTACTACCACTCAAGGAATTGAATTCCCATAGAATCCATGAATCAGAGTTAAATACTAGACAACTTAGGAGTAATTAGCTATATACTCTTACATATGATCTCATATTGATATACTAGGGTTACCTTCTCACATGAAAAGAAAAACATCATTCCATTTCCATGGATACACCACATAATCTTCCTTGAACAATAAATATAGGCATGAACTATGGATAGCCACTCCATACCTAAGATGAAATCATAAGGCCTCATAACTAATATAAAGAGAACCCAAAGAAACCTATTTTTTCAATAGTCATGTCACATTTTTGTAATATTGTGTAATAATTGAATCTCCTCGGGTAGGAGTCTCCAAATTCAACAGTCAAGCCAGGGTCTCAACAGTAATCTCTAAGTATCGAACCATAAAAGTGGAAAGAAAAACTAGATCACAACTGCGTATATTAGAACAACAACTAAAGTATAGAAGAAACATATCATGTCATTAATCATTCCTAGAGCCTTAGGGTCATAGGCCTCAACTACCTATATTTTTCCTTATCCATGTCCACCATCTCCCAAAGCCTAGTGTAGACAATCTTGGGGTGGTGGTGGTAGTAAGTAAAACTATCAGGAACCTCCTGTTACTCTCCCCACTACTCTTTCACACCTTCAACCCTACTAACTTCCTCACTCCATCTGTTGTCTCTATCTAGTCTATCCATAGACTATAACTGAATTATATGCATGGTGGGTAAGATAATCACACGTGATATATCCATAATCACCATAAGAGACACATTGTCTCTATCTAGGATGAGTAGAACAATCCTAAGATCCATGAATTGTAGACCATCTATCATTGTATTATATCCTGAGGTATCTCTCACACTAAAATCATTATTTATACTATTAGCTACCAACTCATGTGTGCCCACTACTGACACTAACTTTTAGTGTCTACTCTCTCTTAAATCTCACCACCACTAACAATCTATCAAGCACTCTATCATAGTTGGGAATGAAAATAAATATCACTATAACCCAAATATATCATTGTAGGCCCTTCTCAAAGGTCAATGCTCAAAAAATTGTATCTCAAAACAAATTCATAGAGTATCATGAGAGGCCAGTGAACCACTCTGAATACTCTTCAATGGTCACACTACCACACTAAAGCTATAAAATCTCTTGGATGTGCACTAATCACAATGTGGATGAATAGAAATCCTCCCTAAATAGATTTTAAAACTATAACCAAGGGAGATCCATCTCATCATGCATCTGAGTCACTAGACTCTCCCATCACATAGCTGAGACCAAAAAAATACTCATCACCAAGACCACCATCTGATCTAGAGTTTTCCTCACAAGGTAAAAAACATGGGTAACTACCTCTTTCCAGTCCACAGCTACCTAGTGGTTTGGCTCACCACAAAACCTGAGATGTCAGTACATCTAAAACTCATTTATGCTCACATATTCTATTAAAACTTTTAATGAAACCCTCTACTCAATGGGTGGGGGAAAAACTAGAAAACCACATATAGGAACAACCTCCTATATATAACCCTATACTAAAGCATCGTCACTCAGAAGATCATACTTGTGATCCCACTGTGGAATATTGGCTGGATGTCTCTATGGAGGCCTCCTAAACTAAAATCTAGACATACCATGGTAAAAGAGTATATCTAGGGAGTTGAATCCAGAAAGATATGGAAACCACAACCCAGCCATATATGATTCATGTACTAATGTTTTCCCTATAATAAGTATTTAGATTACTAAGTCAATAAGCATGTAATTAGTGTCATGGTGAATGGATACATCAGTTACCACACCAGCATTAGATTCCATGGCCTGAAATCCAAACTCAAAACACATTAACACTATTTTCATAAATCCAACACCAAAACCTCATAGATAAACAAAACTCAAGCATCCATTTCTGTAACACCCTGATTTTTTATTAATTATTATTATTTGAATAAATTAAAATTCTTTGAGGGCTTCTGTTGCACAATACACAAAGTTAACCTTATAGTAAATTTAGAACTAATTTTAGTTTGAGTAACATGTAACATTTTGTTCTTCATTCATTACATGCAACATCAATCTTATCTTTCTTTACACGTAAGAATGAGTTTAAATTTTATGTGATATATGATTAAAATAATAATATTTAATATGATAGTTTTCACCAAGTCATTTGGATAAAAGGTGTGAATATGATTAACAAAATTATGAAAATATAGTTTTTGAACAATTATATAATTAATTATTTGGGGACTGATTAATTATAAATGAAAATAAAAACCCTTTTTAAAATAAAAGTAAATATTTCTCTGAAAACTATTTTTATACTTACAATTGTGTTTTATATCAATAAATTAACCAAATAAATTTTGGTGAATAATTTTAATTAAATGTATATATTATATATTCAATAAAAAATTAACATTAATATTATATTCTTTCTATACAAGAGATAATAATAAATCCAATTTTACACTTAAAAACTAAACTTTTTTAAAATAATAAAATTTGTCGCCTTTTTATGGTGTGATTATTTTAAAACTTAATTTTTCATATTTTAAAAAATTAATTTGATAAAACAAAAAAAATTATATTATACTATCAAAATTATTATAGAGTTTTTTTTGGTATTTTTATAAAAAGTATCATTTTGTTCGTGAATAGTTAGATTTTTTGAATTTTAATTGAAAACTGTCTTTCCGCCTAAAATTTTTATAAAGTTAAATTATATTTTAAATTCGTTTTATAGAATAATTAGTTAAATTATATATTTATTAATACAATTTAGATCATTTTAATAAATTTTATTTTGATATTGGATATAAAAACTTTGTAATCTTTTGAACATTTTCTCTCTAAAAACCCTCTTCCTCATCGTATCTACATTATTAATTTTAATTAAAATCATGCTATTTTTGTGTACGTAATTTTTTAAAATAGATTCAATATTTTTAATAAATATAATTTATATTATATAATTATGTTAAATTTTTTTTTACCATAATGATTAGTGAAAATAGTTAAAATTAATTAACATGCTTAAGGTAAAAATAGTGGTTTGTTCATTGCATGTGTTTTTATTAAAATTAATTTTACACACAGATATGTTCTTTAGTTATTGAATTAGAATTAATATTTTTAATAATTTATTTAAATTTATATAATAAATCTAATATTTATTATATTCTTAAAGGTAAAATTACCTAGGTAAATAAAAAGATACAAGTTACCTTGGTAAAAACTATAAAGGTAAAATTGTGTAAACTTAAAGACTGAGAAATAAATTGATAAAAATGAATTTTTTTTTGTTTCAGGTATTTCTAGAAATATAAATAAATCTCATACATTATTATTCAATTAATAAGGCACATAAAAAATTTTAGACATCCCAACAGTGAATACTTTTGGGTATTTACAAGAATTCCACTCCTCCTTATCTATAAAATGTTACTCACTCTCCCCACTTATTCACACCTGTCAAGAAATTTGGATCATCCAAAACCTTAACAAATAACTTCCAAAATTACCTTATATAATACTAGAATAATTATTTTCTACATAAATACAACTAAAAAAGATTTAATGCCAACCTAAAGATTATGCCCGAAGAAGAGGTATCGTTCATCAACGAACATTTTTATATTATTTATTCCTCAAACCCATTAAATTATTTTTATATCCTGATTATCTAATAACCTCATAATCTTATATATACTAATATTTTTTTATTTTAATGTTACTACCTTTAACCACACACACTTCCATCAAATATATTATGAAATCATCGTTCGTGTGTACGAAAAACTACCGCCTTGCGAACCGATGTTGTTCATTTTTTCCATTACTACCATCCAAGGTTGAAAATAATGATGTAAATACTATTAATATATTATATATATGATATTTATTATGTTATTATTACTCTAAAATTATTATATCACACATACCTTCATTCATTCTTTTTTTTGGAATATGAAAACTTCGTTCATGTGTACGGTGGACTACTGTCTCACGAAGCGATGTGATTTGTTTGCGCTTTGAATGGAATCTATTAATGATGAGTTTAATAAATATAGGTGATATATATAATATAAAAATGTTAATTTAATTATAATATATTTATATATATATAATTTAATTTTCATTCTTTAAATTCAACAAGAAAATAGAAACATGTTCATGCATATTTACGGCCTTCCGTCTTCAGGAATAGTGTATTTCATTTATTATCACTAAATTTTATCTATTAATCTATATATATATATATAATGAATATATATGTTTTTTCTATCATGGTTTAAATTTTTTTAGATGATAAAACCATGATCAAAGTACAAGGAACAAAAAAATAATAAGTCAAAACATATATGAAAAACAAAGTGGTTATTACCCAAAACGTAACTTAACATGGAATTGTTAATGAAGTAGTAATAAAATAATCATACATGATATGATATTAATTATTATTATTTTTCAATATTTTTATAATAAAATTATATTTATTATACATTATTGTTGAATGAGTACAATGTAAGTCAAGACTTAAGGCAAGTGATATTCGTCTCACTTTATACTTCTATAGGACACATGTCATATTCACCACCAATTTCATTTATTTGGTGTATATACTGATCATGAATTTATTTTATTATTATTATACATTAAATTATTTGTATTTAAATATCCATTTGATGATCTATATTTCATGGGGTTTTTTGTTAAAAATTTACCAAATCGGTCATAAAATATTTGTCTCAATTTTCCTTCTTTGAGATGTACGTTATGTTATGCACCTATATTCATTCACAAGGTGTATATACAAGAACCTTTTACATGTAATATCATTAATTTTTTCATACTAATTATATTTTATGTTTTATATTATTTTATAACTTCATGGTTCTTAGGATTTAAATTTTCCTATGTGCTAAGAGTTTTATGTTACAATCTCACCATTTATTGGGCTTGTTAATGATCAATTATCCAATGTTGAAGTTTCATGTTATACCATTCATGATTTTTCACTAATTATTTCAAATATTTTTATTCATGATATATTAAATTAATGTTACCATTTTTACATTTTTTTGGTACTTAATATAATTAATAAAATGTTTTTAATGTAATCTCACTGTATTTCTCTCCTCGGTCGAAAATCAATTTTCTTCAAAAACCATGTTTAAAAAAAATGTTTTACAAAAATATTTTTAGATGATATTTTAATATAACTATCATGGAAAAATCTTTAATGAGTGTTTTATTTTTTAAAAATTATTTTAAATTACTTTAAAATATTCTTTTATAATCTTTCAAGTTTATTTTCAAACAATTAGGTTTTCAAAATGTTTTGTGTTTTAAAAAGAGTTTTTCAAAATAGAAAGGTTATTTTCCACAAGAAATGTTTTAAATGTCCCTTTTAAAAATTATTTTACATGTAATTTTATGTCCATTAGTGTTTCTTATTCCTTATGGGGATAGGATCCAAGGATACCATTCATATTATTTCTCATAATTTTTTTATGTCATGATGTTTATGAAATTGGATTATCTTCCATGTGTTATAAAATGATAAAATGATTATGAAACCAACATATTATCCGGGTTATTATATGATGTAATTATTATGAAACCTATTTTTTCCATAGTTTATGATATAATGAAATTTTTATGATACCCATTTCATTTCATAGGTTATGATGTGATGAGTGTTTATGATCTTTTGTAACACATATATATGATATAATTATGTGATGGGTTTGACCTATATATCCCTAAAATTAATTCGGTAAATATTTATATATCACATGATATTGACATGACTAAATGAAGGAGTGAACCCAGTACATTAAAACATGGATGGAAGGGCTAGTGAACTCGGTATAGTAAGACAGGGATGGATTGAGGATTTAACTCAGTAAAGTAAAATACTTTGTCTTCTATAATGGTCTTGAGAGTGAACCATGAATAATATTATTTTATATGTGAACTTTATTCTGTGTTTATATTTTTTTTCATTGACCTGATTACATGTTCAAAATTTTATCCAAGGACCTGTCTTTATTGTCCACAATGTTATGTGTGGACTTGGTTTCATGTATATAAGTTTATGTGAGGGCATGATTCCATGTCCATTACTTAATGTGTGAACCAGTTTTATTTATACATGTTTGAAATTTTATAATCTTATGTGTATAGTATAAATTCCATTCCTTGTGACAATGTTATACTCTCATGGATTATGTTATTTAATTTCGTTATGATTTCTATCTTATGAACTACCAATATTTATTCCACGATTCAAGATTGTGATCTTTGATATGAAGTGTATTATTTTAAAATGTTATACTCATGTTCTCATACCCTTATGCTCATGTTATGATTACCTCACTTTTTTATCCGTATTGATTACCTAATCTCATCCTTTTTATGTTTCATTTTCCCAGGTTATAAAGAAAGCTTTTATGTAGGGTATGTTTTTAAATAGAAAAAAACGGGAAGATCTTTATGGGAGATATTGAAGGTATTTCACTAAGTTAGAATTGTGTGTTATAATATTAAAAAGGCACTAAACTATTGCATTCCCCATGAATGAAATTTTTTAATGTGTTGAATATTCATCTAAAAAGATATAATATCCATATATAAAAAAATGGGTCTCTACTGATGGTATCAAAGAAAAGGTTTAGTAAAACTTTAGAAACTACAATGAGAAAACATTATTGAGATCCCAAGGGGTATTTATAAGGATATGTTTAAGTATTTATCTAAGGATAAGTCTAAGGATGATTTAAATTAAAAGAAATTATCTAGGAATTTTGGTAAAGGATAGAGTGAGTGATTTCCTAGAAACCCATCCTTGTATGGATACTACAAGTTGATGCGGATCTGGCATAGATGTACATAGGGATAAAAACCCTGAAAAATACTATATGGATCTTGACTTAATTGGGAACTGGCGCACTATAACGGGCCTTTATGCACACATGGTTTGACACTCCCTAGGGATACGCTTTAAAAATTCATAAACTCTTTATGAACCATCATAAAGGATTTAAATTGATGATGAATATGAATAAACTAGGATAAACCTATGGGGTTATAGATTAAAGAATAAGGTATAATGATTTAGACATACAATAAGTGATTTTAGTGATTATTTAGTTTTACATTATAATTAGAGTTTCTCACACTATTCTTCTTGGTTTTAGTCAATGATGGGAACCAGAAGAAACTGGGTTAATAATGAATGTGATGTATGATTCTATGATGAGAATCCTAATGGGATGGTGAATAGAGTAAAGGTTATTGTTGTTATACCTAATAACTTTTCACAGAACGTGATTAACAATGTTTCCCTTAACCAACTCTGGGATTCACAAATGAAAATGAGGATACATTTCATTGATAGTTTGAGTAGTAGAGAATGTGGAGGAAACAAGATTCAGTTCCCTATATGTCAAGAATGTGGAAAGAAGAAATCAGGGGATTATATCAAATGAATTATAAAATGTTTTATGTGTTTAGAAAAAGGGCACAAAGTAAGTAATTGCTATAGAAAAATGAAATGTTTAGCTAACACAATAGATGTGAATATTGGTCTCTCTAAGTTATTATCAATGGATGAATGTTTTAAATGTGTAAAGTAATAGAATTATCAAAATATATTTCCTAAGGGAAAATATCATGAAGAGAATCAGTAAACTTATATGATTAATGGGTTTTCAATTGACTTTGAGGATACTATAAATGAAATATGAAAGGAATGGGTTATTCTAGCAATATTACTTGTGTTAAATGTGAGAATAATGACTAAATTGAGGTTAATGAATGTTAATACACGATTTTTATTCTACACTATAGTCATACAATGGCCCGAAGGCCTTCATTTTTTATTGATTTTTGATAATCCACCTTTCAAGGGGTGAGGTGTAACCCTTAAAAGGCCTGTAGGAGTAAGTTTTACATGTCTCGTAGGCCTTATAGGAATTCATTTGCCCCTAGGCGTTCAAACATTACATAAAACCCAGACTAGCTACTTGGAACTGCTCCTCCCCAACATCTTCGTCATGAAATCATCTCTCCAACTTCGCATGGCTGTTCGGCTAGAAATTCCCATGCTTGCACAAGCTTGTCCTGACGGCAGGTGCCATACCCTCTCATTCTTCTAATCCATTTACCTTCTGATGTTGTGAAATATCCTTGCTCATCATCCATGTAGACCTTCTTCCTCGTAGTTTTTCTGGTTTGCATCTGCACTTAAGGTGGACCGAAGGACTTGAGGTGGCCCGAAGGCATTACTGAACTGAAGGCCTAGGTGTCCTGAATTCCTTAAAGGACTCGGGGACCAAATCGGTGGCCCGAAGGCCCAAACAGGGGCATATTCCCAACTGCTATAATGCCAAACAGTACCTGCTACAGTACTTGCAACAATACTACACAGTTCCCACTATAGTTCCTACTACATTACTGCTACAATACCTGCTACGGTACTACTACAGTACCACGTAAATAATTTCTCCACCTGGATTTGATCCCGGGTCTCTCGGATGCACATACGAAGTCCTTACCAACCTTGCTAAAGCTCATGTGCTTGTATTCTACACTATATGAAAAGAGGTATTAAGGAATAAGATGATGAATCCTACTTGATAGTTTGAAATGGAAGTTATATGATTGATGTTTTTTTGTATTGGTATTAGGAAATATATAAGACCTTTTTAGTATAATTCTTTCATTAAGGATTTGAAATAGTATTTTGAATGATACTGATTGAAAAGAAAATTCATTTAATTTCAAAGTTATATCTTATAAAAAATACACACGATTAAGGGAAGGTAACCCTTAATATGGTCCTAATGTTGATAAAATGGATTTTATTTTGGATAAATAAATGTTGGATAAGATTAATGTAAATTGGAAAGTATTGATTACCTTGGAAAAGATTAATGATTCGGTGACAAAGTGGTTAATTCTATCATGTATGGAGATTACAAAATTTTTTGATTTAATTAATATATATAATAATATTTGATTTATATTAGAATCATGCATGTATTAAATATGTTTTTATAGTAATTAAAGTTATTAATATGTTTCAAGAGAATTGATGGTGAAGTATTCACACATTTGGTATATAAAAATCATGAGTTAATTTATGATATATGGGGGATCAATATTAAAATGATTTTGATAAATTTATTCACCATATTTCTCATGTTTTGGACAATAATATTTTGGAAGGGTCATAATGATAACTAACTATATAATGGATTAAGTTGAAATTTTCATGGGGCTTTAGAGATTAATTTATTATTTCACCATATGAATATTTATACATAACTTGTGCTAACTATTTTACTATGGTGATAAATAACGAGAGATGGAATGACTTATCGTTCTACTTCTGGATCTTATGATCTATTAGTAATTCAAGTATAAAAAATAGACCTTCATTTCTCAGAGAAATAGATATAGTGTAAACAAATTAAGAAAAAACCAATGATGAGATTTCTCTTATAAAATGGAATGAAATCAAGTAATTATATCTTCTCGTGAAAATTCTCCAACATTAGGAAAATGAACTTGAAAAAAAATGTTATCCTAGTGCCTTCATTTCCAAATAATCCCTTGAATTATAAAAAATCTATGTTTTTCACATTGTTAGATTTATTTGGATCATAAAATTTCTTATTATCAGTGATATTTACAATATGTATAATTATTTTGGTTTTTCTTCCAGGTTTACATCTATATTTTCTACCTATGTTCTTCTATCGGAAAACCAAGTTATGAGTTACTTTGGGTAACTATTATGTTTCCAAATATCTATTTTTAAAGGAAAAGTTTTTATTAATTTGTACATTGTGGGTATATATGAAAGGAAAATTTATTTAATAAATCTTTAATGACCTAGACAAATTTTGATGGAAAAATTCATTTTAAGGGTGGTAGAATGTAACACCTCAAGTTTTTATGAATTAATTTTTTTTCAAATAAACTAAAATTATTTAATTTATTGTGATTCACACTTCAAAAAGTTATACAAAACATGAAAAATAATTTTATTTACAAATAAAATTGATTTTGGAATGCATTACATGCAACAACGATCTTAGCTTTCTTTACAAACAACATGATGTTTAAATGAAACGTGACAGATGATTGAAATATTAATATTTAATATGATAGTTTTTACCAAGATGATAAAATTGAGGGTATGAATAAAATTAAATAAATTATGAAAATATGGTTTTCACATATTTATATAATAAATTATTTGGTTATTAATTAATTATAAATGAAAATAAAACCCTTCTTAAAATAAAAGAAGATATTTCTATGAAAACTAATTTATGCAGACAAGCAAGTTTTTTCTCAGTAAATTAAACAAATATATTTTTTAAATGATTTTAATTAAATATATATATAATATATTCAATTAAATTTTTAACATTCATTTTATATTTTTTATTGGATAAGAGATAATAATAAATCTGATTTTACGCTTAAAATAGTGTTAAAAAAATAATTTTGTAACTATTTTATGGAACACTAATTTTAAAGATAAATTTTTTCAATTCTAGAAAGTTTATTTTATAAAATAATTATTATTTTTTATAAAAAAACAAGAAAATTTTCTTCGGTTGAATTTTTGGTATTTTTTTAAAAAGTTTCATTGTCTTATGGGTAGTGAAAAATTCTGGATTTTAATTGAAAAAAGTTCTTCCACATAAATTATTTGTAAATTTAAATTATAATTCAAATTGGTTTAAATGTATAATTATTTCAATTATACATATATTTATCCAATTTATTTATTTTCTATAAATTTCTTTTTTAAATCAGATAAAAAACAATATAAATTTCTTAACATTATAATATTAAAAATCTAATTTCTCATCATGTCTGTGATATTAATTTTAAATTTAATTACTCCATATATGTTAATAGAATTTTGAAATTTGGATTAAATATTTTTAATACAAATAAATTATATTATACAATAAGTTAAAATTAATTTTTTACCATAATGATTTGTGAAAATATTTAAAATTAATTAATGTGCTTGAGGTTAAAACAGGGTTTTGCGCATTTCATGAGTTTGTATTAATTAATTTTACACATACATAATATTTTTATTTAATAAATTAGACTTAATATTATGAATCAGTAGGTATATATTATCTAATAAATCTTTTTTTAATTACAATCTTAAAAGATAAATTACATAAGTAAAAAAAAGATACAAGTCACCTTGGTAAAAACTATAAAGATAAAATTGAGTAAACATAAATACTAGGAAATAAATTGATAAAAAAAATTATTTATTTGGTTTTTTGGAGGTTTTTATATAAAAATTAATCCATTAACTAAATTATTATTCAATTTTGGATGCACATGAGGTAAAAGATACCTCCCAATAGTGAATAATTTTGGGTATTTACAAGAATGTCACTCCTCCTCAACTATAAAAGGTCACTCACTACCCCCACTTATTCACACCTATAAAGGAATTTCCTCATTAAAACCCCACAAAAATCACTTACCAATACTTTTCCCCTCATCCTATAAAATATATTATATACATAAGTCCAATCAAGATACTTTTTAGTGAAAACATAAGGAGGATACCCGACGAAGAGGTAACGTTCATCAAAGAACATTTTTTATTTCTTCTTAAAATCCATTATATTATTTTTGTATCATGATTTTATAATCATATTAGTATATTAAACATAATTAGATGTTTTTATTTTAATTTTAGTACTTAAAACCACACACTATTTCATCAAAGTGGTTATGAAATCTGTTAGGACCAATATGGGCCTATATACCCTGAGAGGGGGGGTGAATCAGGGTATGGATATTCTTTTTCAAAGTCCTTCCTGCCCCATTGGATCTTGACCTCTTTATTACAAGGGTCACTTTGTTTGAAATTGTGTGTTTATTATGATCACTTCTTTTCTTATTTATCTGATGATGATGCATTAAATGCAGTGCAGGGAAGTAAGCAGGCAGACACAGAGATTTTTACTTGGTTCACCCTCACTGGGCTACGTCTAGGGAGCATACGCCGATAGGTTGCCGGTCGTACCAAATTCCACTATTCTTCACTAGATGTGGATACAATGTTCGGGCTAGATCACTTCTATGCCGAGGCTCACTGCTTATACAAGTTTTGGGTCAGCTCACTGCTTTCCCAAGGGTCACTCCCTGTCTCTCTCTCTCTGTCTCACTACCGGTGGAGAGGATCACCTTCTTCCTCTTCCTAAGCTCACTGCTCTTGGAAGGAATCCACTCACAGTTTATAGACCTGTAGGTCTCTTCATTTGCATGAATGAATACATCTTCCTCTGTGTATGGATGCTCTGTTGAAGTACAACTTTCACCCGTAGATGAATATCTCTTTGCACCGAAGGTATCGGGCAAACCTCCAGCTTCCACGTAGTCCGAAAATCACTGCTGGAACAAAACCTTACTTGGCGCGCAAGTCAATCTCGGCGCGCAAGTATCAGCGCGCACGTCACAACAGGCACGCAAGTTCACCTCAGGCACTTGCACGACACGATCTTCCCCAACTCCAAACTTGTGCGACTCTCTTCCTTTTACGCCCAAATCAATATTGGTGCACAACTTCCAACTGGCACGCAACTTCTAACACTAGCGCACAACTTCAACCACTTGCGCGCAAGTCCCACCTGCGCGACCACACACACCACTTGCGCGACCACCACACCTGCGCGACGGGAGCTCTGATTTCTCAAAGTGTTGAACTCCGTTGAAAATGAGGAGGGGTGGTCCAGTATTTATAGGCAATCAGACCACCCTGCGCGATGCCGCGCAAGACACTTGTGCGACCCAGAAGTCCCCTGTCATTTTAGACACTTGCGTGACCAACTCCCAAACTTGCACAAACCTCTTTACTTTGCCATATTTTGATCATATGATCTTGAAAAACATATGGCGCACAATTTTCCTATACTCCAAGTCCTCGGCGCACAAGTCCTTTTTCCAAAAACACTTTTCTTCATTTGACGATTTTCAGGCACTAAAATTTGGTAAACACTAGAAAACGGTGCCACCTTGTATCTGTTCTTTTGTACCACCTCTATATCATCCATTCCTTTTATCGACGTTCTTGAATCAAACATGGATCGTTCACCTCAGCTCCTGAACTCGACATTCCACCATGAAATCCTCTTTGTCAACAAATTTGTATGACATTGTTTTGCTTTGTCATCAATCACTACTCAGATGTCCACTTTGTCAACAAACACAGTCACCTCAAAAATGCTTCAATGATACCTTGTTGGATTTTTTCCCAACAAAATCATCATTCTTGTGTATAGTGGACTACCACCTCACGAATCGATATCATTTGTTTTTTTTTCAGTACCACCTTTAATGGTTGAGAATAATAATGGAAATAATACTTATATATATTATATATATATATATATTACATTTATGATTTTATTATGATTCTATAATTATTATATTATGCATAACTTCATTATTTCAATTTTGTGAGAATATGATAACATTGTTCGTTTGTACGACAGACTACCGCCTTGCAAAGCGATGTGATTTGTTCACACTTTTCAGGGAATGTATTAAGGATGGGTTTAATAAAAATATGTGATATATATGAAATAAAAATAAAAATATAATGTTAATATAAATATATATAACATTTACTTTTATTTCTTTCAATGTGATAATAAAATGGAAACAATGTTCATGCGTACGTATGACCTACTATCTCTGTAAACAATGTATTTCATTTCCTATCACAAAATTTTATAAATTAATATAAATAAAAACATAATGAAAATATATTATCCTTTTATAATGGTTTAAATTCTGTTGATTATTAAACCGTGATTGAAATATGATGAACAAGAAAATAAAAAGCCATGTGCAAAAAACGAAGCAATTATTACCTGAAATGTGACTTTAGCATGGAATAGTTAATAAAAGGGTAATAAAATAATCATATATGATATTATATATAAAATTATGATTCCTTAACATATTTATAATAAACTTATATTTATTATGAATGAGGTTTTAATGATTATAACATAAGTCAATATTTAAGGCAAGGGATTTTTGTCTCACTTTTTACTTCCATGGGACACATATAATATTCACCACCTATTTATTTTATGTTTTTTATATAATAACCATGAATTTATTTTATGATTATTATACTTAATTTTTTTTTATTTACATATCCAATTTATGATCTATCTTTTATGGGGTATACGGTATAAAGGTTACAAAATTGGTAAGCAATTTTTGTCTCAATTTTTCTTCTTTGAGATGTATGTTATGTTATGAACCTCTATTCTTTAATGAGGTGTATATACATAAAATTTATTATATAATATCATAAATTTATTAATCATAATTATATTTTATTTTTAATTTTTTTATTACTTCACAGGGTTTAGGATTCATGGTTACCAAATTTGTAAGAGTTTTATGTTGTAACCTCATTGTTTATCGGGACTGTTTATGATCAAGTATCCAATAATGAAATATCATGATCTACCACTATAGAAGTATAATTAATTTTGTTATCATATTTTTATTCATGATATCATAAAGTAATGTTACATTTTTTACAATCTTTGGTACTTAGGGTAATTAAGAAAATGTTTTGAAGAAAATCTGACTTTATATCTCTCCTCGGTCAGAATTTTTTTTATTCCAAAACCATGGTTTAAAACGAATTTTTTCAAAAAACAAATTGTATATAATCCAAGGATACCAATTATATTATTTATCTTAATGGTTTATATTTTTATGGTAGGATATTTATGAAACCCATTTCTCTTCCACATGTTATACAATGATAAAATGCTTATGAAACATTTTTTTAATGGGTTATTTTATGATGAAATGATTATGAGACATTACTCTTTTCCACATTTTATGATAAGATTAAATGTTTATGATGCCCATTTCATTTAAAGGTTTATGATATGATTTGTTTTTGATATTGTG
This sequence comes from Viscum album, assembly GCA_963277665.1. NCBI lineage: Eukaryota > Viridiplantae > Streptophyta > Magnoliopsida > Santalales > Viscaceae > Viscum > Viscum album. Next base: position 722,121,626 of record OY728148.1, read on the forward strand.
GTACACATGAGTATGATATCATTATGTGATGGTTGGGACCTATATCTCCATTTATTGAATTGGGTAATGATTTGTATATCCCATGAGATAGAAATTGATGTAATA